>CM034149.1:613690532-615005104 GCA_019776745.2 Taxus chinensis
AAGGAAGTTTTTCTTTTGTTGTATTTAAAAAGAATCATTTCTTCATGTTTTCTACATTTTAGTGAAAGAGCATCCCTCTTCCTTTTCATCTTATTGTGTCATCCAATTCCACATTTTCAATTTGGGCTTTAAAATCATTACATTTTATTCTAATTTTGTACATGAGATCATATTAATTGAGGGCAACCTATACTCTAGAGGTCATTACCAGCTGATGGTTGACAAATGAATCATAAAAAAGCACTTCTATCCTTTTCTCTTTCTTCAAGTCTTACCAAACCACACAAAAATTCAAAATATGTACATTCTTAAAGAACATCTTACCTAGAAGAAGCTGTAGGTGATCACATGATCACGACACAGTGGGCACCCAGCTTGATACTCTTTCGAGTCATACTTCAAAGCGTAGCCCGCCCTCACCATAACAAACCTGAAACCTCACCCTTTAGATCTCCTTCTTTGTAGGAAGCCATCCTCACCAAAAAATCTATTTCACAATTCATGTGTAAGTCCCTAAATAGCATAAGTTGAACAAACGTAACAGAATAAGCACTCTAAAAATGTTCTTTCTTAGTGTTTTGTTTGATTTGCATTTTGAGGTGAGAGCTCTTGATCATTATTTTTGTCTTTTCTTACACATTCCCAATCATAGTCGGAGTATTCTGACTGAGTCTGAGTGTGTCTGGATGACATCTACATCATTCTCAAATTTCTGGGTTTGATTCCACACCAAATTCTATATCACAACCACTTTATCTCATCACTATATCAATTTCAAAGTGACCGTCATCGGTTACCTCTAACCACCATCGATTAAGCTAAACCACCGTCAGTTCTAGGTCCTTTTGCTAACCTATTCAAAAGGATAGTTTCAATTCACTTTCTTCTACTTTCCATAGTATTTGTCACTGTCACTTTTTCCATTGACGTTTTACGCATCCTCAAATTTGGCATACTTGTCATATTTTACCTTCTACCTCACTGATTACTCACTACTTATTTTCCACAGTAACCAACAATGATTACCCCTGACCAACGTCTATTGTCCCTAACTGGAATTAGTTACATTGTTTCACATTCCACACACCATTTGTTACTTCATCCATTTTTTATCATCAGATTCACATGTTCCTGCTATTCTTTGTATTATTTATAGAGAAGCAACATCACTTGATTAGTATTGGTTCACATGGTACTGACCCGAAGACAAGTTAACACCCTCATATTCCAAGCTAGTCGCCAACCGCTCCCCCCTAGTCCTTCACCACCCTCTATTCTATCACCAGCCATGGATCCCATCCAGTCCACCAATATCACCACCAGAGATGAGTTTGCATGACTCCTTGACTAGAACCCTCTTGCCTTGCAGTTTTACCTCTTCCATTTATCCACTCGAGATGCCTCATGTTAGTTGATATATGATATACCCATATATATCCCCCAACACTCGCACCCACTTCCGCTTCAGCCCCATCTGGCTCTGTGGTGCCTGCATCTACCTTACCCCCAATCGTTTAGCAGTTAGGTCCTATACGCGATCTGCCACGTCTGTTACCCCTGTAGCACCCATTACATCTACCATACCCTCGATGATTACCCCAAACACAACCTCATCCATCCCTCATGTCTCACATATACCTGTAGCTACATTCCCACCTCTAGCTTCAGTGACCTCTACCCCATTTCAGAACATAGTTCTTTCTATTCCACAATCATTATCCCCTATTGCCACTAGGGTTACCATGACCCTTCCACCCCCATATACATACTACCAACAACCACCTATTTCATCTATCATTCATTCTGGGTACGTACCTCCTATTTCACTTCCTTCTTCTCCACCACCTTACATGACAGCCCCATACACAGGAATGCCCCACCCATTATACACCTAAAACCAACCTCCTCATGCTATAGGAGGCATACAATCATCACAACCCACCAATGACCTAATTAGATTGATGATGGATAAGATGCAAACACTGGAGGCATCGGTTTCCGGCTCCCGTAATACTATCACTTACGATGAGATTTGCAATGAGCCTATTCACCCATCCATTTCCATCCGTTCATACCCTGTGCATTGGGAAATGCCTAAATTCAACTACTTCAATAGTAAGGAAGACCCACAACAACATTTGCGATGGTTTAAACATGGATGTTATTTGATTTCTCATGATCATGCCTTACTTTGGAGAACTTTTCCCATGTCCCTCACTGGACCAACATTAGATTGGTATAGTGGGTTACCCAAACACTCCATATTTTCATTTAATCAGGTAGCCCAGGATTTCTTGGATCATTTTTATATCAACATTGCCAAGAAAGTTACCATGACTGATCTATATTCCACACATCAGTATGAGGATGAATCTATCATATATTTTTCCGCTTGCTAGCACAGCCTAATCAATCAACTTACCTTTCAACTGCCACAAACTGAACTCATTGAGCTCTTCACATGAGCTTGTGCAAGACATATCTCCCTGACCTTGTAGGTCCAAACTTTTAGAACTTTCTATGAGCAATTTACTATGACATGAAAGCTAGAAATTCAGGATATTGAAGAGAAGAAAATCTAATTACGAAATAAGAATTTGACATTCAAGTCAACTGAAACCTCTTCTTCTTATTAACCACCAACCAATTATTCAAAGGCTAAAGGTGGTACTCAAGGCCAGCCCATCTCATCCATCCAATCAAGCCACACCCTCATCCAATCTATCACCCGTACAATCTTTTTGATTCAGATAAGAGCAGTGAAAATATACCCCAATTGGGGAACCTTACTCTTATATTTTAGAAAAGCTGATCAAAGCTGGTGCCATCACCCTTTCACCCATAAAACCACACACTGGTTTCAACCCTACTCGCCCCATGCCTGTGTGGTATATGGAACAAGATTTCTATAACTATCACCGAGTGAAGGGTCATAGTGACGGCAACTGCATCACTTTTAAGAATATTGTCCAGGAAATGCTTGAGAAAGGTGAGTTAACTGTGGATAATCCCAACACCACCCCTAACCAAAATATAAAAATCTTCAAAAAACCATTTCCCAATCATGCCCCTTCATCCAATCAAACAAGTGAGACATCCACTCACGATACTCATACTCGTGAGGTTCATGCAATCTTTAACGAGGTTCCTGTTGCATCTCAATTACCTCACATCCCTTCCACAGAGGAAATCCTAGCCCAAAATCCTCCTTTCATGTCTGAACCAACCATCACTAATCCTTCACTGATAGAATAACACCCTTCATCTCCTGCATCACCTACAGAGGAGTCTCCTGCAGACATTGAGACCATCTCACCCCTAGCTCCTCCACTTAGTGAATTTTTACCTACCGTACCTCCTCCACCCATAGAGGAGCACCCATTACCTCCTCCACCCACAGAGGAGCACCTATCCATTCCTTCTCTTATTGAGGAACTCCCATCATCTCTTCCACTCATCATAGAACCAATGGAGATACCTTTTCCTCTTAGCGAACATTCTCCATTAGCTACCCAACATCCAATAGACCTAATTTCAACTCTCTTACCCACAGAAGATGAAGTTGACAAATTCCCTTTCTCTAAGATGAATTTTATAGGAATTCCAATTAATTCCTCACCAATTTCACCCACTGACATGCCATTCTCATGTTTGGCTTATAAATTAAAGTATGTGGATAGAGCTTTGTTATGGGGGTGCCTCTTACTCCATGTCTCAACCCAGATGCAGAGATCCCTTGACGACACCTCTACTATCTACCCAAGCACATTTCCACCCATCAAACCACATACAACCACTACTATCACAACCCCTTCCCCAATATCTGTTAACACTCACACCACACCCTTACCCATAACCCGACCTATGCCTAAACCCAAACCCATACCCACAATACTTACCTCCCCTAAAACTATTACCACTTTAGGGGTCACCCCGACCACCAACCTTACTCATCCACCTATTAAACTAGATTTAGCTACATCCTCCAACATTAAAACCACACCTAATCCAACACCCAAACTAAAGAAACAAACACATCAACCTCATACACCTACCGCACCAATCACACCCACACTTGTCCCATCTTCTTTAAGACCTCAACCACCCAATAGGGTCAAGCACCCATCATCCATTCATAACCCAATAACACAACCACCCATTCCTGCCTCATAAATATCTAACCTACCCCGTCAGACAACATGATCCATACCCACACCTGTAGTCTCTTTACCACCAATACCTCTGATACCTTCAACCATTACTTCACTACCTAATACACTTCAGTCATTGTCCCTCACACCCCAAACACGACCTACGTCATCTACCTTCATAGCACCCCCATTATCCCCATGGGTAACTCAACCTCTTCCTCCATCTACTTTTCCTTCTAGACGTCGTATACCCACATCACCTTTACCCAAGAAGGTGCAACCCAAAAACAAAACCCCACTACCCCACAACAAGGTAGTCAAAACAAAACCTCACCCTCCTACCCTTCAATCTACTATACCCCTACCCAAACAAACCCGACTGATACCTCAAACCAAGTTGGAGCCTAAACCCATAGCTTGACCCCTTCCTACAATTCCAAAAACAATTCCCAGACAACCAACCACATCCACACCCAAACCTACATTCACTTCCCATTGTGATCCACTAGTAGCGTCCTATGCCAAGATTTTAACCAACCTCCTTGAGACTTCTATTATCACATTACCACCACTCCGACCTTATGATCCCCTTAAACCAAAGCCAAAGGGTTTTGATGATACCAAAATTTGTGCATACCATCGTGTGTCATGGCATGATGTGGAGAACTACAAGGATTTGAAAACTATCCTTATCTAATTGTGTCCACCTGAAACCAACATTGACAACGATGACATTTTGGATGAGGACCCTAATTAACCTACACCCATTCCACATTACCCACTCAACAACCACAACCTCCACCCTCACAGCTCCAAGAACCAATTTTTTTTTTGAAATTAACATGGTTCACATCAAATAACTTGCCACGCCACCACCCAAATGTCACTGTGCCAAGCTGACATTACAAGGGTTTTCTCCTCCCGTAGGTTTTTTCCCTTCATGACATTATAAGGGTTTTCCCCTCAAATAAACACGGTACACATTACTACATGTGCATAGAAAGGTAAAGAAAAGGCAACTGACCCACCAACCAATCCTATACCTAACATACCATCTGCACCCATACCTAAGATAACTATCCACAGCCCTACATGCCCTATTTCTAATGGTGTCACATATCACACCATGCTCAAACAAGTTACACCAATATCCACTCAAAATGTCCTTATATGACCTAATCCAAACCTTGGAATTCCATTGTCAATCCCTCATTGAGATTCTTCAATGTATCGAGGTTTTACCCAATGACCCTACACCCGTAGCCTCCATTATCACACCCCATCATGTAGCTTCCCTCACCAAATTACCACCTTCATCTTCACCTCACCTTGTTCACCAAGTGGCATCCCTTAGCTTCTAAGAGGAGGAGATCGCGCCATACCAAAATGATGACCCAGACCCAGCCATCTTCATCTCTGTAGACATTAATGGCATACGGGTATGGCATGTGATGATTGATGGAGGTGCTATCATTAACATTATTTCATCGAATGCATTTTCTCAAATGCACATACCTAAAAATTTCATGCACAAACATCTGGTCATGTTGTGTTCATTCAACGGCACTATCACCTCCATAGTAGGCATTGTCATCCTTCATGTTTGTGTGGGCCCCCGTACTGTTCCAGAATTATTTTATGTTTTGGAGGGGGAATTCCAATATAAATTCTTGCTTGGTAGACCCTGGATCTATGGCATGGGTTGCGTTCCTTCCACTTTGCATCATTGTGTAAATTTTGAACACAAAGGACATACTTATACCATTCTAGCTGACCCATCACCTTTCAAAACATACAACATGCTTTACCAACCCAATGATGTGCTCATACCTATCAAGCCTTCTACTTCTGCAATTAATACTACTTCACCTACACCTACACCCACACCTACCAGTACCACTGCTACTTTTACCACACATACCTCCTCCATGCCTACCGCCACTATAGCCTCCACGGCTGACCCATTAGCTTCCTAATCCTTTAACACCACCTCCGCATTGACCTCCGACACATCGTCCATACCAACTTCCCACATACCAACCACTAATCCCTTGGAAGGTGTTTTTCAACACCTCACTTTGGGAGAGTACCGCCTATATAGTGTCAACACCTTCCTTACTCCATATGAGTATGGAAGTCTTCACCAACACCCTTGCTATGATCACCATATTGGATAACACCTCCTTTATGGTCCTCCTCATCTTCTTACTAGTCTCACCTATGGGAGACTTGATACTACCACTTACACACCTTAACCACTATCACAACGCCACCCATTTTCTGCTGACTTCCAATCACTTACCAATCACCATTTCATCCACACCTTCCTACACTACTATGCATGGAAGGGTTTTGGTTTTGGATTCTATGAGCAAGGTCACCATACCGTTATTCCATGTACCACCTGAAAACATAATGACCATAGTGGTATCGGCTTCCCCGAACCTCCTACAAAACAAACCCACATTGAACTCATTGCCGACCCTAGCCCTTCTCCACCTTCATCATCACCCTCACTGACGGAGTCAATGGATCCTAAATCTATCCCTCCTAACTTTTTTTTTTCATAAACACCATTTCCTTGGGGCCTTTAACTTATCAACGTGAGGGTGAGGCCCCTTCCACTCTTCCATTCCTATATCCTGAGATGATCGATGATGACACACCAACCATTAACGCCATTCAATGTCAAGATGATGACTCCATACTCACCTACCTTGGTGTATAAGACTCATATATTCATCGGTCGTTACCCTCTGAGATGTAAACCATGTTGAATGAATCAAATATTGAGATCAACATTCATACTCAGAATGACCCGCACATCCTAAAGATCAGACAATCTTTAGATGTTGCTAAACAGGAAGCCATCACTTCTTTTCTCTAAGAGAATAACCATGCTTTCACTTGGTCTTATGTAGACATGCCTGTTATTCACCCCACCATAGTGGTGCACAATATCATAACCATTCTCGATGCCAAACCTATCAAACAAAAGCTATGGAAAATGCACCCTTTCATTACCCTTCTCCTCAAAGAAGAACTTCAGCGTCTTCTTTTTGTTTCCTTCATCTTACCCATTGATTATCATCATTGGATTTCTAACATTGTCCCTGTCACTAAAGCATCAGGGGAACTCCGCATTTGTATAGACTTTTGGGACCTCAACCTCACCTGCCTGAAAGATGACTTTTCCTTGCCCGGTATTGATCAACTTATGGACCATACCACGGGTCACAAGATTCTCTTACTCATGGATGGTTTCTCGGGTTATAACCAAATTTTTCTTGCTCCAAAAAATCAGCACAAGACAACATTCATTACCCCTTGAGGGACCTTCTGCTATTGAGTCATGCCTTTTGGCCTTAAAAATGCTAGTGCTACATATGAGCGTGCTATGAATTACATCTTCCATGATATCATACATCGCATATTGGAAGATTACATAGATGATCTCTTAGCTAAATCTAAACGCCAGCACCGAGAACCTAGCTATCCTCAAAACCGTATTTGACTGCCTCATTAAATATTGCGTCTGCCTTGTACCTAAAAAGTGCATCTTTGTAGTTATCTCAGGAAATTTCCTAGGATTTATCATTTCCTTATGTGGTATAGAAGTTGGCCATGCTAAATTCAAGGCCATTCTGGAAATGCCTCCTCCCACTAACCTTAAACAACTTTGTAGCCTGCAAGGTAAATTGCAGTCCATTCACTGATTTATTTCCCAACTCTCTGACCAGTGTCAACCATTTCATCATCTACTTAAGAAGGAAATCTATTTCAAATGGAATGTTGACTATCACAAAGCTTTTTAGGCCCTAAAACAATACCTTCTCCAACCACCTGTACTCATTCCACCTAAAGACAATTAACCCTTTTACCTATACATATCAGCTACCAATCATTCCTTGGGAGCCATGCTTGCTCATCATGATGAACAACATAGGGAGAAGGTAATTTATTATATAAGGTATACCCTTTTGGACTACGTAACCCAATACACTCACCCTGAAATTTTTTTCTTAGCCTTAGTTTTTGTTTCCACCAAACTCTACCATTACCTAAACCACAAAACCTATGTTGTGACCAACACCGACCCTTTACACATCATCTATGCTAAACCTTATCAAAATCAGTGCACCGCGTGATGGCTTATGCTTTTAGCTAATCTTGACCTCAAATTCATTCACCAAAAGTCCATTAAGGGCTAGGCTATCGCTAACCAACTGGCTGATGTATCTATTACTAGGGACCAACCCTCTAACTTTGATTTCCATGAAAAATCCATTGCTAACCTCTCTTTAGATGACGACCCTTACCAAATGACCTTATTATTTGATGGTTCCAAATGTCAGCATGGGGGTGGTGCAGGCATTATCCTCATTCCTCTTGATGGTGAACCCATGCCCTTATCATTTAAAATTGACTTCAAATGCACCAACAATATCACCGAATACAAAGCACTCGTGTTGGGTCTCATGACTACCTATGCCTTAGATGTTAAGTCCATTAATATCTTTGGTGATTCCCAATTGGTAGTAAACCAAGTCAATGGTGTTTATCAGTGTCATAATGAAATAATTCAAGAATACAAATGTTATGTTGGCATCATGTTGACTACCTTTGACCACTATAAAATTCAAACCATTTCGTGATCTACCAATAAATTTGCGGATACCATGGCCTACCTCACCTCTCAAATACCCACTTCGCTTAATGATTCAGACATCTTTTTAACCATAAAATGCATACCGAGACCTTCTTATAAATCTTGTTGTATTAACCTCATCCAAACTACCTCATTAAACACATAAGATATTTGGTATAAGTAGCTTGCGGACTACATTTCCCTTTCTATATTGCCTTTTGATCTTACACATAATGGAAAACACGGATTTCTCAAAAAGGCCTCTCATTATTTCATCATGGGTGGCCTTCTCTAGAGACGAGGCTTTGATGGTATTCTCTTATGATGCCTCACCAGATATGAAATCCCCTATACCATTAAAGAAGTTCATGATGGCATATGTGGAGGTCACTTCAGTGGCCTTATTGGTTCTAAGCATATTCTTTGCCTAGCCTATTACTAGCTGACTCTTAATCATGATTGTTGTGACTATGTCAAATGCTGCATGAAATGTCAACAACATTCCAACCTTCATCATACACTCAGTCATGCCTTACAGGTCGCTCGTGACCTTTGGCCGTTTTCTCAATGGGGTTTGGATCTTGTCAGAGAAATCAATCCTCATTCTTCCCAATGCCATCAATGGATAATAAATGCTATCGAATACTACAAAAAATGGGTAGAAGCCATACCACTCATTTCCATGAAAGCCAAGAAAATATGTGAGTTCATTAACCATCACATCATTTGTCACTTTGGTGTCCCTCATCAACTCATCACTGATAATGGAAAACACTTCAAAAACAAAAGATTGCAAAAACTTTGTGACACCTTCGGCATTCAAATTAGTTTCTCCTCACCTTATTACCCACAAACCAACAGCCAAGCCAAATCCACTAAAAAAACCCTCAACAAAATTCTTATGAAATTGGTTGATGATACTGGGAAGGATTGGCATACAAACATTCCTTTTGATCTATGGGCATACCATACTAGTATTCGCATTGCCACTGCGGCTACACCCTTTTCACTAGTATATGGTACCAAGGCTATTCTACCTCTTGAAGTCCAGATCCCCTCACTCTACATTTCTCTCCATAACATGCTTACTGATGATGACTTTCGTTAGGACCCCTTAGCACAACTAGAGTTATTAGATGAATGTCGTTTTAATGCTCTGGATCACCTTCAAGTTTATCAACAATGTATCAAATGTGCTTATGAAAAACGTGTTCATGAACGAACCTTTCAAGTCAGTGACCTTTTTTTGAAATAAAATCAACACTTAACCAAAGAAGAGAAAAGCAAATGGGGCAAATTTTCTCCTAATTGGCTTGGACCATACATTGTAACTCATACCTATGGATCAGATACCTATCGTTTGTCCTCACTTGAGGTTAAACCCGAACTTGAGCCCCTTAACGCATTACATCTTTGACCATTCTACTATTGACATCTAGTCCTACATCACTATTTTATCTAGTTCATGCTCGTCCCTTGAGTGCCATTTACCTTTTCCATACCTCATCTCTAAAGAGGATCATGTGATTACCTGTCACCCTTTTTCCTTGTCTTACATATGTGCACCACGGCTCTGTGCATAGCATGATTCTCATGGATAATTTTTGTCTTCTTTTAGATGAGATCCCATGGTTGTTCACCCTTTCCTTATAAACAAGATCCAAATGCTTCTTAATAGTCTCGTCCATGACTTAAAAGACAAAAAAAAGATGAATCCCTCAGAAGGACATCTTCCAAAATGTGGATCAACTCCTTGAGTCAAAATTCCAATATAATAGATGAATCCCTCAAAAGGACATCTTCCGCCCTCAATTTTCACTATAAGTAGACTGTGCCCTCGAAGGGTAGCTATAAAAATCTCACAAATCTCTACATAATTTTTCCAAAAAGAAGACTATTGTTTCTCAAAAATAAAAAATTAGAAGCTTCCCGCATCAATCAGTCTATCTAAACGTAAAAAAGAAGAAGAATATATATATATATATATATACACTTTTTCATCATGGACTTACCTATTGTGATCTTGGCTCTATTTCCCAAGGCATTCTACTTCCCATTTTATGACCCAATTACCTGAACCTCTCTACCCCTTGTCTTTTCACTTCATACCTCAAGGGACCTGCTGAACCTACGACATTTGGTGATCATGTGACTCTTCGTCACTCTTAGAATTATCAATCATGTAATGTCTTTAGGGTCTTACATTCATTAGCCTATCTATATATGTGTTTCATATGTTTTGATCCTTGCCAATAGGGTGGATTTCTGGCCCCCTCTTATCTTTTCTCTTCTTCATTACCTTTTGATCTTCTTATACATGACTTAGTCCTCGATGCTTAGCTTTTAGGGTCATCCTTCCCTTTCGCCATAGTCACTCTCTCCTACAACATTTTTTACTATCATCTACCCCCACTTATTCAACCCAAACCCACGACATAGCCACAAACCTACCAACTCATTTTCATCTTCTTCCCTGGCTTATGGGAGAACTACATTGGTCTAAGGTCCCTTTTCACCGGGACTATGTAGGTAGCACTTCCAAGGCATGGCGCCCTGGAAGGTTAGCTCAGACACTCTTTACCCTAACCATTTTCCTCACCCTTACCTGATTTCCTATTCATCTCAAAAACCTCAACATTTGAACCATATCCCACATACCTTTTACCACTTATATTATTTCACATTTTCATACATAATCAACATTTTCACATTTTACACTATCTCATGCATTTACATTGTCATTTGTTACCAAAATACCGAAATGAACATCCATGCCTAAACTGACCTGACTCAATCCATCCCTAAACTGACCTGAATCGATCCATGCCTAAACCGACCTGAATCGATCCATGCCTAAACCAACCTGACTCAATCCATGCCTAAACCAACCTAACTCAATCCATGCCTAAACCAACCTGACTCAATCCATGCCTAAACAAACCTGATTCGATCCATGCCTATGACCTGACTCTATCATACCTAGCTCATCTATTTTCCATCCATATCATAATAAAGTAAAATTCATACACATCACAACAACATCACCTAAATATCATCTACCTCCTTATATATACATGTGTGTATCAATACAATGTACACCCGTATCACATAAATGTGTATCTCAATAAACATACCTGTCTCATCATGGCTATCATCTCAAAAATTTCAACACGCATGCCGATATACTATAACTAATCATCATCGGCTTGTAGGTCGATATCCAATACAAATATTTCTTCATCTCACAGGCCGGTATCATGTCCAAAAATAAATACAATATCTCTTTGGCTCACAGGCCAGTATACATATGAAATCCAACACTACCAAAATAGGTGATATACTGTCTCACATTTGCTATAACATATCTGCCTCATTTGTAGTGCCAATAGTCCTCTTTGATCTAGAGTGGCAACTTGCTACTCTCAATCTACCACTAGACGGCCTGAGATCTAATGCTAACCCCCATTCCCTGATAGATGTCCTCTACTCTCTCCTTTGGGATCACCGACCACCTACACTCTCAGCACTATACGTGTGAGATTGTGTCTTCTCACTTGAGACTATCTGCGGTGATATCATTACACCATCTACTAATATCTGCATCTCAACCTCCTCCTCCTATACCTGTACCCGAGGCTCTCGTCTCTCTACCTATATCTGTGGCTCTAGCCTCTCAGCCTATACTTGTGACCCCTACCTCCCAGCTGTCCCTGCCTAACCCTACCTCTATACGGCCCACCACTGGTTATATGCCACTGTCACCCCCACATCATCTATGTGGCGGTCCATGAGTTCCTCCTCCCCTATCGACTCTATTAGATGGGGTGGAGAAAAAGGTCTCTACACCTCCTCTCTCATATACTGCAGGAAGGGTGGGGGAACATCCTACACTAAACCAAACTGTCACCTCACTCGATCAACATGTATCATCTCGTGCTCCCTGACACGACATTCCTCTATCCACCTCTATAACTATAGTCCCTCCAGCTCTACATACATCCCTTTTTAAGAGGGATAAGTCACATAGGGTCTCCAGACTATATCTCCACTAGACAAGCTCTCCAGTCACTGTTTATAATATGCTACGTCATATGTAGCCCAATCTCTCTGTATACCACTGTCTGACACCCATCACCTACAACCAACTCGAATGACTCCCTGCTCAAAGGCATCTACCTGGGGTAGGCCTGTCGGTCACACACACACAATGTGCTCATGGGCCCAATAATGAAGAAGGAAAATGAAACACAGACCATATATCCACAATCACCTGTAGGCCCACAACTCTCTATATAATTACACCAAGAAAGCCGGTGCCCATGCAAAACTAGTATGATCAATCATCATGTCCTGAAGGACACCCATCAATGACCATGGGAACCTCCCACCCTCTGAATATGGAAATGTGTAGCACCCTATCACCTCCATCATCAACACTGTTAACCTCATCTCCTCAGGATGGGCAACATAAAACTCTCTGTAACTCAAGCTAGAACTATGGTAGCGTAGCTCACCTACTCTCTCTCCAAACACCTCATCTATACACCTCACCGTAACCTCAGATGTCACTAAGTACACCTAGTCTCCACTAATCGGTAGTATTAATATCCTATATATACCCTCTAGGGTGATGGTCATCTCCCCTATCGATAAGTGGAAGGTGTTAGTCACTGAATCCCATCTCTCAATGAGTGCGACCATCAAACTCTTCTCTCTCACAACCCACCCATAATGGTGGATCCCAATCAGGACGACATCATCAATGTGGCTCCACTCCTTGAAAGTGACATATCTATGTAGCTCTAGCAATATAAGCGGCTCTTGGTCCCTCATCTGCAGCTCATCCCGGGCCTGCATCCAACCAACACTATGTATTAATACACCTTCCTAACTTACCCTGTGTTCAACCCCAAACCACCTATTCTTCCTGAAACCCCTCTACCCTAATCCTTACCCAACCCACCCTCAACCCATCCCCTGTCTCTCTTATCCCACACCTTTACATGTTTGACCCTCCTCATTGACCATCCATTTCCACTGCCTAACCCATTTTTTTCCATTTATAGCCCCATTTCCTTATTTTCACACCGAATCTGATTACCCATAACCATCACTGGTAGCCTTTAACTTCCATCATTCACTTGTGTCATGACCGATGCCACTTCTACATGACCGACGTCTGCCTCTAGTGACCACTGCCGGTCACTGTGGTGCAGAATGACGCCAAAACCCCTAACCCAATTATTTCAATTTTGACCAAATAAACCTAACTACCCAACCAAACCTCCGTAAACCTTCCCTACTTCCCTTCCCAATCCTATTGACCAATATTATCACCTCCCCCACCCTCATTATATCTGATTTACCTCCTAATCCAAAATTCAAAATTTCCCCCCATGTTTTTATTACAACCCATATTTTACCCTACTTAATCAAAAAAATCATTAAGTAATGATGTAGAGCTTACCTCATCCCTCTGACGACTCTGTGGTGGTATATCTGGCCACTGTACAAGTGGACCACTCGACCCCTCTCCGGCCTCTGCCATCCTCAACTTAACAACAATTCCTCAACCACACGAATTGTGCCACATGATCTCGTAGGTCCCACCTCTCAGTCAACCACTCTCACCTATGTGGCTCACCACCCAAGCTCTCTGATGTACTCTTTTTTCCTTTTCCTCCTTTTCTCTCTTCTTGTCCTTTTCTCCTTTTCCAAATGCACCAATGACTTTTTCAAATGCAGGTTTTCCATTTTTTGTACCCTACCCAACCTAACCGACGTCAGTTAACCCTTGACCACTGCCAATCTTCTGGCCTAGACTCACTGTTAGTTCCCCTACATCGTCATCAATTCATTACGATCGATGTTGGTTACTCTGCATACTCATTTCCCTCACAAAAACCTCATTTTTCCTTACCTCCTCTTTCTTTTTCCTCCCATACACCTATCTAGACCACTTTACCTTCACCTCTGGCCCTCCACCCTCTTCAACCTCCTTGCATCTGCTGTTGATTCCTTATTAATTTACCCCTACCTTGGCCTTACCCATGCCGTGATCTCGATATTTGGACCTGGACCATCGCTAGTGACCTTTGACCTCATGTGTTTGCTATACCTTGCATCACTGTTACTTGTGTTGTTGACCTAATGACCTTACCTAGCCTATTACTATGACCGTTTATCCTGCCCCTACCTTGGGTGTACCAGAACATACCTAAACTTTCCTGCACCTAACCTATGTTGTGTTTACTGACCTTATCCTATACCTTGGATACCGGATTCACTTCACCCTTGTTAGGATAAACCTATCGACCTTAGACGATGTAGAGTTTACCTACTCTTCAACCTGGTAGCATGCTGTAGTTTATACATGTGCATGAGTTTGACTACTATTACCTTTGGCCCTAACCCATTACCTAAGATCACCCAAGTAGACCTTTCACCCTCTTCCCCTAAACCCATTTACCTTTTCCTCACATCCATGTTTTATCAAACCACTCACAACTTCAGCCGGTTGCCTTGTCAGTTCTTGGTTTGAGGGGGATCACCTTCACCCGCACATGGGGCAACCACATCTTATTTTTGTTAGTGTTTCTTACCAATACAAGATACGTAACAAAAAGGGGAAAAATGTAGACACTAAAATTAGGTCACACTCCCCTTTGTCCCTCGAAAAATAATCACCCTTCATCACATTCACCTAGCCATGGCCCCCTTCACCTCACTAGTATTAATTTAATTAATATAATTAAATTAACTCATTATCCTCACTATATTTATTATTTAAATAATACCTACACATATAGTTCACTTAAACACCTCACTAAGCCAACTCAACCTAAGACCTACTCTTAGCAAGTTACCATAACTAACTAACACTTACCCAAACCCTAAAAATGAATGCCTACATTCCCTCTAACCACATTCCTACATGCTCACAAGAAGCTCCCAGTCTAATCTGTGGGATAACCACACAAGATCTCAGGAAATCAGGAGGATCTCCCTAAGTTTGGTAAACCTAGGAAATCCCACCTTAACTGACGTCAGTTACCCCTAATCGTCGCCAGTTAAGCCAGACCGCCATCGGTTACCCATTTTTAAATCATAAACTACCTTATTCTCAAGGTTGGCAAACATTGGGAGGAAAGTTAACAAGCAAGAATGACATCTCAAAAGATAACACATCTTCAGAGAGTCAATTACAGCAAGAACTCAAATCCAAAGAAGGAGATTGAACAATTTCTCCTGCACATCCATCCCAGCCACATTCAAATCTATCTAAGCAAAGAGGAGTGTGCATGCAGCCCATACAGAAGCTTTCTTTCAGTCGGTGATCACTTGTATCCTTCAAACCCATCATCAGCACCTCCATCCTTCACACACATACTTTAAGAAATGAAATCCAAGTAAGTATAACATCATACTTTCCTGGTTATTTCATTTCATCATTATTTTATCATCCCTTGTTTATCTTGCTCCTTGTTGACCATATCCAACACTTTTCACCTCCATAGACCCAACAAAAACCTTTCCAAAACCTACTCCAGTAACCCATTACCTCACCTTGACCAACTAAAATCCTTTATGCAATCACAAAGAAGACCAAAAGCCCCATTCTGTGATGTTCCCAAACCTCAAAGTAACTGGCGCCAGTTATACCTAACTGCGGTTGGTCACCCCTGACCGACGCCGGTCTATGTGTTTACCCACACAACCTAAAAAAAGACTTGTCCACTCCATTTTACCTCACCCTCACTCACCTGTGACCTACCCAAGACCTTTATCAAATCTGTAAAATCCAGAACCAACCATTTGACCTGTAGATTATATTCTAGCTTATCTTGTTAGATTAGATCTATTTCTTATTCTATTTTAAGTGAGATACCTAAATCATTTAAAAATAAAAATAGAATTTACTTTATTTATAACATTAATTTGTTTAAAATAGTGGACTGGCAACCATCTAGGAAGTATCATAGTTCCCAGATATAGCTTACACTAGGCAGTTCACTACGCATATTTTTTAATGCTTTCTGGTGGTCTTGTTTTCATTACAGGTAGTTCCTCCTAGCCAAAAGAAATCTCTCATGATTAGTTGTGGATTCAGAAGTCATACGCGTGCAACAACCCATCAACTGACATTTGAACAGGTATTCCTCCTACACCCATTACCCTATATATTTTGTCAACCATTCAAAGAAACAATCTAAGAAAAAGGTGAAACAATGGTATCAGTGGAAGTGATCAATCCACACTCAGGAGATATAATTTCTTGTTTGGGACTTCTATGGATGCACATACCATTCCGGTGTTTGGAGGAATTTTTTGGTAAAGTGAAAGTACACAAGGTTTGGGAAACATGTTGGGGAGTGGCATAGGTCACACATATAATAATGGGACAATCTCACAAACCATTAGTGCATAATTCTGTAGAACGTTGGGGACACTAGGCGTGACCACTTTAGGCCCTTTGCTGATTGTAGGAGGGTCTGAAAATGGAATTGATGGATCAAGTGGATCCGGTGGAGGAGGAAACACTAAAGGAAACCAAGGATCTGGATCTAGAGGACAAGGGCCTCAACCCCCTCCTCAAGTATTTTTCAAAATTTATTTACACTTACCAAAATACCAGGGCATAGAGGATATTGCAGAGCATGTGCATAACTATGAGTTTTTATGGCGCGTAAAGGCGATAACTACCCCGGAGTGGAAGGTGTGTCAATTTTCAACCACATTATAAGGGCACACATATAACTGATACTGTAAGTATGATCCACACCAGATAGTGGTGGATTATACCATGTTAAAAAATTCCTTCTTATTGGAATTCAACATCCCGTAGTTTGAATAAAAGAGCATCAACACCTTGATGGAGATTCAACAAGGAATGGCATAGAGTGTGTAGGAGTATGATACCAGTTTAAGACCCTGTTATCAAAAATATCTTACAACATCCACCCATATTAGCATGATCAATGGTTTATTGGAGGGTTGATAACACCATTTCAGAGAAAATTGTCACATAAGACCTTCACAGACCCGTGCGAGGCTTTGGAGGCTGCCTTACACACCGAAGCTATTGGGAGTGTTGACACTAGGGTAAGCCCCTTTCTAGAAGCATAGATTTCTACCATGGAAAATCATCTGGAGAAGTTATATGCAAACTCAACCCATGAGACTCATAGCGAATATGGTATACAGACTGTGAAGTGGAGGGGCATGCAAAGGATAGCTACCCTCGTAAGTCAGTACATGATATAATGATGGACTATGAGATTTTTCACAGGGACCATGATGTAAGTAGGTTCCCTCTACTACAACGTGTAATCCATATGAATGTATCTTTCTATTACAAGATATGTACATCTACATCCCATGACACTAAGGATTGTAGGATGATTGACAAGATTCATGGCGCTATTGATCTTGGTGTATGTCATACTAGCCTTGCAATAATTTTAAAGGATGATGACCACTACTATGAGTGGCATGTAGATGGAGGAACACGTGGAAGGGGTTTTTGTTGGGGATTTCATGGTCATGGTAACCATATAGGAGGAAGAAGTGAGTTCCCATAGGGAACATGATTCAATTGTGGATCCAAAAACCACTACAATTGCAACTATCCAAATTTATTGTAGTGCTCGTGGTGTGGAAAGAAGAAAAAGTAAGAGTAGTGCCCTGAGTTGTTTGAGCACATGAGTCAGCAGCACTGGAAAGACAAGGGATGTGCAATGGTGAGCATAAAAAATGTTGACACATAGTGGATGCCACGGGTCATGTGTGAGTCAGGATTAGAACCTGTTTTGGTGACAACACGAGTGGAGGAAACATGCACCAAGGAAATACCAAGGCAGAGGATCCTGGTTTGAAGAGAAGAAGTGGTACATGGAAAGTACCCAGACCCTGCTCATTAAAAAGAGGTTTATTAAGAGACTATGGATGTCATTCAGATTTTACAAGGAGAAATCTAATGTCTCAAAAGAGTAGACCAGGAAGGAGAAAAAAAGAAGGAAGGTCGAAGCCCCAAAAGATGACCTTGATGAAGTCAAATAAGTATGTAAAATGCTCAAGAAAGAGAATATTATTCCCTTTCTAGGAGAATGATTACATGAGACGGTACCACACACCGGAGCAGATCATGAAAGGTAGTTTTTTCATGCAAACCTTCCCCCTCATAGCCTTGACTATGATAAGGAAATCACATTTAATGCATTTGTTGATGGGTGGATCCTTAATAACATCCTTATTGACATGGGAGTGGAAGTCAATGTCCTCACATTGGATGCATGACATCATATGGGAAGGCCTGCATTACAACCATTTTTGAATGTGTTGTACATAGAAAACAAAATGATGGTAATGCCCATTAGTGTCTTAAAGGATGTAACTATCACCATTTAAGGGGCCAAGTTTACTGGAGACTTCGAAGTCTTGGTGCTCACCAAGAAAAACAATTTTCCAGCATTACTTGGGTGCCCATGGTGTTATAAGAAAATAACTGATCTTCAGTTCAACAAAGGCTACATAATTTTTGAAAATAAGGAGGAATGGGTCATCATACCCTTGGCTGATGGGAAGTCAACACCATATACTAAACCCTTGGGAGAGGAAGTTCTTGATAGAATATATGTGCACTCAATCAGGGATCTTGAGATAATTCATCCCACAGGAGGAGCTATCTAGTTTGAGGATGCTCAGTCCTTAAGTGACACCACCAGGATAACATGTGATAATTGGGTGCATGGGACCTATGAGTTGATTGGATGACAATTAAGGGGATCAGTAACTAGGGTAATAAAAGCTCATTTAGTTTGGCACCTAGGAGGAAAAAAATAACAAACTACTCAGGAAGAGCTAATCCTGAAGATTTCTTGTGAGAAATGGAGGCCCAATGGAGAAATGAAATTGAAAGAAGAGAAATATTCAACTATAACTTACTCAGGACTACTACGCACTGGTGGGCTACACATTGAGAGAACCTTTTGTGATGGCATGAGGTAAAGATTGCCTTTTTTGTAAGATTGTAGGAGCAATGCACCCATGGATATAGAATTCTACCATGGTAAAGGGACCGCCTCATTCCATATCAAAGTATGTGAGACAACCTGGATGGGAATCGTAGAAGCATTACCACCTTCATTATGGGTTCACAAGTTATATTCCACCCTGTAAGGCTATGTGTATGCATGGTATATACACTCAGAGATACATTGTCAGACTGGTAACTGACAAGAAGTGGCTGTTGATCTCGTTCAAGCATTTGAATATTTCAATACAAAGTCATCAGTGGATAAAGCATTGTAGGTTTTCAAACACCTTACAATAAGAGATATTGCTATAGAAGAGAATATAATAGAAGAGTTTTTAGCTAAACCTGGCTTGGAGACACACTTTGAGGAAGAAGAATAAGAAGAGATACAACTTGAGCATGCGTGTATGGAGAAGGAAAAAGGGAAGACCGTGTATATGATTGATGGGGAAGAAGCAATAAGCTTGGAAATTAACCATTCTGTAGGGATGCATGAAGTAATGGATAGTTCTGATCAACGGGTGTGCACTTACCATGAACCATTAAAGACAAAAAATGTTAACATTGGCTTAAAAGAGGAACCTTAGGAGGCTATCATCAGGGATTATTCGTCAAAAAAGGAAGTCTCTAAGATCATTGATCTGTTACATGAGTTCCAGGATTTTATCCCATGTGGGTATCATGAACTCAAATGCTTTCACCATTCCTTGGGGGAAAAGAGGATCATGTTGAAAGAGGGTGCACGCCTGGTCTGGAAGAGACCATACTGAATGAATCCTAACTTGCATGTGAAGGTGAAGGAAGAAATAGATAAGATGATAGCATCGGGCATCATTGAAGCTATTGAAGAATTAGAATGGGTAAGTCTAATGGTCATTAATATCAAGAAGGATCGAAGGATAAGGATTTATGTAGACTATAGGGAGTTAAATAAAGTTTGTGTAATTAATCCTTTTCCAACCCCATTCACTGAATAAATTCTGGAAGGAGTGGCCATACAATAAGTCTATTACTTTACGGATGGATTTTTAGGGTACCACTAAGTTCGGATTGCCAAGGAAGACCAGGAAAAGATGACTTTCACCACCGAGTGGGGAAGTTTTACCTATACAGTCATTCATTTTGGGTTAAAGAATGTGCATGTTGTGTTTTCATGCATAGTGGTATAAGCATTCTAGAACTTTATCCACAAGTTTCTTCAATTCTACCTAGATGATTGGATAGTATATGGGCTAGTGAGGGACCACTATGATAACTTAAGATTAATGTTTGAGAGATGTCAACAACTGAGGATATCCCTAAAAATTAATAAATGTGTCTTTGCTACCCTATTTGGTACATTACTGGGGCACATCATCTATAGAGAGGGCTTACTAGTAGATCCCGCTAAAGTTTCTATCATTGTGGGGTTGGAGGAGCCTACTAGCCGAAGTGTTATGCACGAATTCCTTGGGCATATAGAGTACTATAGAAATTTCATCAAGGGATATGAAAAGATAGTCACGCATTTGGAAGAATTACTTAAACACAAGACTGCCTTCCTTTAGGGAGATGTGTAGTAGAATAAATTTAATACTTTGAAAGATAATCTTGTCACCGTGCCCATATTACGATTTCCTTCTTCGGATAATCCTTTCCATGTTTATGTTAATGCCTTAGGAACAACCATCAGAGAAGTGCTGACATAACCTAGTGAAGGGGTTGTTGATCATCCCTTGTGCTTTTCCAGCAAGAATTTAACACCAGTAGAGAAAAATTACATAACTACTGAGTGCGAAGCATTATCTATGATCTACGCACTGCATAAGTTTAGGAAGTATCTATTGGAAAAAAACCTTTTATATTCTACACGGACCACATGGCATTAAAATACTAAGTCAATAATCATGTTCTACAAGGGCGCATATGTTGGTGGGTCCTACCTTTTTAATAATTTGAGTTCACCATGGTTGTGAAGATAGGAAAGAGTAACTCTGGACCCGATTACCTATCTAGGATTGACTCAGGGGAGGATGCCTAGAGAATTGAGGAAACTATGCCAGATGCCCAACTGTTTAGGTTTCAGCATACGTCCTTGGATTTGGATAAAATTTCAGTATTTATTAAGACAAGTGTGGCACCAGAAGGGATGGAGGCCTTGGAGAGGAATAAATTGGCCATACGCATCATTCCTTACATTTTTATTAGTGAAGATCCATACAAATTGGGCTTTGATGAGGTTCTACGCCGATACATGCTAGACCATGAGTGCATCACAATTGTGGAGGAAGTGTATGGTGGGATCACAGGAGGGAACTACATGGAAAATGAAACCACATGGAAGATTCTACACGCAGCACTTTGGTGGGAAACCATTTACCAAGATTGTATTGAGTTTTTCAAGGCCTATGACCATTGCCTGCACCTTGGAAAACCTAGAAAGAGGGATGAAATACCCTTATGACCAATAACCAATGTAGAACCATTTGACAAGTGGGCCATTGACTTTGTAGGAACCATCTCTCCAATGGCATGAAGGATTGGTTTGTGGTATATCATCACCTGAAGTGATTATTTGACATGATGGGCAAAGGTGACACGTATAAAGGATTGTAAAGTGGCTACAACTACTATATTTTTATGGGAAAATGTAATCAACAGGTATGGATTCCCATTGAGCTTGACAAGTGATAGAGGTATGCACTTTCTCAATGAGATGGTCAGGATTATGTTATCATAATTTATGGTGGCCCATCACAAGACTACCTACTATCACCCACAAGAAAATGGAACTGCTGAGGCATTCAAAAAAATACTTAGTCACACGTTGACTAAGATCTGTGATGTTGGTAGACAAGATTGGGATGAAAAAGTATCATCCATTCTTTGGGCATATAGAAAAACCTACAAGAGATTGAATAAAGCCACACTGTTTCAACTAGTGTTTGGCACGGAGGCTGTCCTACCAATTAAATTCATGTTACCTTTGCTATGTATAGAGCACATAGGAGGATTAGATGATGAGAAAGCACTATAAGAAAGGATTAGAAAGGTAATGTAGTTGGACGAAAGATGATCCCTCACCAGGTGGAGCTAGAATACTGAAAAATCAAAACAAAAGGCATAACATGATCATCACATCAAGAACAAGAAGCTATATGATTCCAAGTTTTTGTACCACCCTATAAAGATAAAAGTCCATTAGCTGGTACCTTACATTATTTCATACATCCTTGATTTAGGTGAATGCCATTTGTAAGCGTTAGATGGGACAAGATTACCATGAAAATTCAATAGGAGTAGGTTGAAGCCCTATTATAAATAAGTCTTCTTTATATTTGTAAATAAGGTAGTGTTTCCAGTTAGAATAAATTTCCTTTAATGCATTTTATTTTCTTGTGTTTCCCTTTCTCCTTGTTCTTTCCTTTCTATTGGTTTGTTTTGCACATTGGGTGTTGGTATCCACATTACTTTTGGAAGGTTGTGTATGCAAAGAGGAACATGCATTGGTTTAGTGTGGGGTGAAAGGAAGTATAGTCATATATTATAAGTATGAGTTGGTAGTAGAAGTTATGGTAAATGGCTCGGTTACAGGATTAAAGGCACATAAGGTTAAGAGGCATGTAGAGAAGAGGTGGATGTGAATGGTTGGTATCAATAAATCCTTGAAGAAAGCATGTAAAATAAAAAGGAAAAGTGCATGAGAAAACTAAGGTAGGTGAGGGAAAAAATAGGGAAAAAGATAGAAGACGTGTGTTTGGTGCATTGGACGCGTGCATAAGAGTATTTATCTGGGTTGGATTTTTGCATGCCAGAAAGTTGTAAAGGGTTTTTCACAAAAGAGGTGGCATAGGGGGGAGAAGGTGATTAACATTGGCTTACTAGAAAAATCCTCATTTAGTGTTGAAGTACAATGGTAGGTGAGAAGGAATTTAATGTTAAGTAGAGGGAAAAAACTATAAATAAGAGGTCGAGAACTTCATTATTTTACTTTACGATTATGAAGACAAGAAAGTTCTTGTGAACTAGGGAATCCAGAGTGAGATATTTGCGATGAAGAAATAATTTGAGAGATCTAAAGTGCTCTAGTTAGGGTAAATTCAAAAACTAGTAGGAGAGGAATACATGGGCTTGGAAAATTTGAGTAAGCAAGTGCCTTCTTGTGGAAGGATATTTCTAGTTAGGGTTTGATGACTAGGGCACAGAGTTAGAAGGATTTTTATGAAAAAATTGAGCTTTATTCTGGATAGAGTGATGGAATAGAGTAAGAGGGAGAATTTTTAAAGTGTTAAAACTAGTAAGAAAGATAGCACCCAGAAAACAAACCATCTCACCAAATAATCAGAAGCAAAAAGGCAAAGGAAAGCAAACAAAAGTTGTTGAATGCATAAATTAAGAATTATACGTGGAGATGCAGTACCCAGATGGGGTGTTACTAGGAAAAGAGTGGGAATACCACATAAGGAAGATGGCAGTGAGTGATTATAACCATCACACAAATACAACAGAGAAGGAGATGGCCTTGGAGTTGGTGCACCCAACCAATAAGAGAACTCCTGATGCCATTCCCATTTACAATGAAGAAGTAAAAGTTAAAATGGAGAAAGAAGGAATTTTGTAACTCTATGAATTAACATACTTTGGAAAACCTGAGCACCTCTATCAGTGGCTCATGTCTCACATACATAAGGATCATTTCTATTTTGTGGGGCACAAGATGTGCGTAACTCCCCAATTAATTTCAAAGTTCACAGGACTTACCTGTGAGGGAGAAAGTCTAGATGATAACTTGAGTGACACAGAATCCATCAAGGAGATGGTAGCCATGTACGCCTACAAGAAATGGTCACGATACTTTGACATCATTGATATCTTAGACCCCGTGATGAGTATGAGCACGCACCTGGTTATAAATATCAATGACCAGGAGAGATGGATGTAGGTAAACAAGGCATGGCTTAACATATGTTAGAAAATAACTGAGGGGACCATCTAAATTTTTTTTGCTTTCATTGCAGATGAAATCATAAGCAGCACACAGGAGGGAAAAAAAATATTATTTGGAAATATCCTCTTCATGATTCTCTTCTTAGAAATCAGAGTGCCCAATGGACTGGATAAGGCTATTTGGGAATATATGGAGGAAGACCCGTCACCCATGAAAATGTTTGAAAAATATACTTATGACACCATGATGGCCTCTCACAAGGTGCACCTAGAGAAATGGTACAAGTGCATGCGAGATGCATTTGGGGTAGAGTGGAGAATCCCAGAGCAACTACCAGTGCACATGGATGGAGAAGTAGAGTTTGTAGTGTACCGGCACTTCTGCATTGGTAGATTCAAATTGGTGGATGAAACCATGAGCCCCTAGTGCAAACTCCCCTTCTCCTTCACCGCGTTATATTTCCAAGCAGGGGTGAACAAGTTTGTAGAGGCCAAAGGACTAAAGTTCAACCTTAGCAAGGTAGACCAAGACCATAGAGAGCTACGCAAACAACTCATCTACCCCGAAAGGTTTGCATACGTGGAGAGGTATGTATCCCACAAGGTCCAGATGAAAAATTCCCTGACTTTTCCAATTGCAATAAGGACTGTGGTGACGGTATATCTACGCATAAGGCTGGAGTTTGAGAAGGGAACATACCTGGAATGTGATGTCACCATCCCTAAAGACCCTATGGGTAGGAATAATCCCACGTTGACAAAGAGAGAAAGAGAATATGCGCAAGGGAAAAATACCTCAAGTATTCAAAATGTGCCAATATGCCAAAATATGAGAAGTCACCAGACAGAGAAGAAGAGAAAGCAACAGCTCCTATAATGGAATCCACAGTTAGGAAGAAACAAAAGGTGATAGAGAGGATGATTTGGAGGATACAGAGAGCTTGGATGCCTATAGAGGTGAAAGGGTCGATGATGGTGAAGATGATATACCTAAGGAAATTCAAGGACCAAAATTTTTTGAGGTGCATGATTTAGAGGAAGAGGGAGAGGAAGAGAAAAATGAATACCCCTTTTCTCAAAGGAAGGATGGCCAAGAGGAGGATGGTGCTATAGATAAGGAAGGAAGCGAGGAAATAAGTAAAAAGAATTAGAGGAAAAAAAGCCTCACGAAGGAGAATATGAATGAGGCCACAGAAAGGGAATCAACAAAGATCATTGAGACCTTGGTAGAACAAGAGATGGAGTGAAGCGTGGCGATAGTGATGAAGGAGAATGAAGAAGAAAGCATCAAGAAAGATCATGACAACATAGGAGGAGGCCCCAGTTTAAATATTAACTTCCCAAAGGGCATGCACACAAGAAGAAGGTGCACAGATATCCAAAGGCAGTAGATGGATTATGTTGATAACCCAAACCAGGTGTTACGTGTGTGTTTCTAAAGAAATTTTCTAACGGAGCAAATCCTAGCTATGGCATCATTTGATGCGGAAGGTGCATACCCTCAGATGAGGAATATGATTTCATGGGAATTTTATTCCCACCTCGACAAGCCCAAATTTTAAGTGAGCCAAGGGGCATTGAGGTAAGTGTCATAATCAAAAGGGACCAAGCCCTTGGTAAATGCTCAACAACTTTCTGACGAACAACTCTACAACATGCTAAACAACGTCTCGGTCGAGGTTGAAGATAGACTCTTTGGGAGGAATGATAGAGTGAAGTTTCTAAAGATAGAAATGGAAAATAGGGAAGAATAACTCTTGGAAAAGGTTAAGGATTTAAAACATGAGGAATTATTCAGCACCTAGTTAAGGTGGGAGTTAAAGGAAGAGAAGGAAAGGGTGTGCAAAGTATCTAAGAAGGTGGAGTTGATCACAAGTGCTATTATCTTAAAGCATCTAGATTTGACACCGCCCGTGAAGAAATATGAGTCAATCCTATAATGCCTAGAATAATTAACCCAAGTTCTCACCATAGAGAGGCAACCACTAGCATTAGATTCTATAGAAGAAGTGTTGGCATGCCAGGAAAAGGAAGATAAAATTAAGGTGGTTGAGATTGTTACTCAGTACAACAAGATCCTTACTGATGTAAAGGCCACCACACTAGTAGTAGAGGCTACATATGACAATTGTGTAGATAGAGATAGAGTGGTAAACATCCTGGTCGTCACCCATGAGGTGGAGCTCAAGGAGTTTTAAGAAAATAACAAGGGAAATAGAGTTGAAAGAGAAATTTTTTTGGCCGAGGTGGAGAAGAAATCAGAGGCTATTGAGGCCTTATGAGGCTTAATCAAGAACAAACTTAAATAATTGTATCACCAAATCACTCAAACAATGGACACACTCAAGTACATGGGAAAACAACTAGAAGAAATTATTAAAACCATGAGTTCTAAGGGAGAACGGTTGGGTTTTGAGGAGGTGAGTGCTGTAGTCAGCGATATTTGCTAGAAAGGACAAGGTGAGGTCAACACTTGGGAAAAGTTAGAGGAAAAATTAAGGAAGGATTTCCCTCTCCTTTTGAAGTAGTAAACATTAGTCCTTCCCCATTCTTTCTTTTTTTTCCTCGATTCATCATTCCTTCATTATTTCCTTTCTCATTCTTTATTCTTTGGGAAAGTGTTCACATGGATGGAGAACAGGCGTAGTGTGGGGTGATTTTGGGATCCTAAAATATTTGCTAAGTATAGAGAGGCGTGTGGGCGCACAATACCTACTTTAAGAATTGCATACAAGGATAAACTACACATGACAGGGTTCCAGTAGGGTTTAGAAGAACTCGCGGCATGCGCACACAAGATAGGAGGTTTTGGGACTTAGCCATATTTTTCATATCAGAAAAAAAAAGGAAAAGCGTGACCCAACTACGCATATGGAGTTGATAAGGTGTCGACCTGGCAACAACGTGGTCTAGGAAGGAATATACCTTATGATGGAAGATTCTAGAAGGCCATCATTACAAATAATGGAGAACTTGAGCCTGAAGAAGCATGCTCCCATGGAGGACCACCTTGGACACTTGGAAATAGATCTACAACTCCCGCGAAGGCATGAAGGTGTTGGAAAACAATATAAATACAAGTGCCTACTAAATGAAAACAAACATCGAGAGAGAGAGATCAAGGGAAATCGAGAGAGGGATTAAGAGGAGAAGCTCTAAAGAAATGTTATAGAGAGTTCTACGGGTTGGGTTTAGGATATCTGTAGGGATGATGACATACTAAGGGGATGGATCTGTATTCTTCTCTTTGTAATACTGAGGGACTTAAGTCCAGATCTAATGCATGACCCTAGTCTGCACTGTTGTGAGGGCTTATAATGAATCTGGTGAATGTAATGAAATTATTGGTCATGATAAATATAATTATATGTGGTTACTAGTTTATGTCAATGTCTTCACGATTCTATTCATTGTATGAATGATCTTAAAATCTTGACATTTATTTTCTATTCTAGTTCGTATACGTATCCTATTAATGTCTGAATGAATGCATAAACCTAAAATATCTTATAAGATATAAGCATGGGTGTATTAATCCTTTACTTTACTTTTTCTTAACCCTCTGTCACAATTAATGCATCCCGCAAGGCTCACATAAAAGGGAGACTCAGTGCCCGTGCATGTGTCGAGTGAGCACCCAACACCCACTGGGTGATAGGCTGATGCATATGGGGTTTTCCTGTTTTGGGAAGGGTACAAATATTGGCTACATTAATTAATCAACTAAGATTAATTAATAGGCCAAATTAAGATTATATAAGCCATTCATAGATGATTTAGAAGGAATTTAGTAGAATTTAAAAGGGGTATTTAACCAATAAGAAATTTTATTGATTAAATAGGAGATTGAAAGGCTTAATTAATTAAAAGCGGATTCTAACTAACAGAGTGTCATTAATTGGCATCTAGGATGGAGGAAGGGTATTTGATTAATGAAGTCCTGTTAATTGTCTGAAATAAAGAGGAATGTTAGCTAATTAGTGGAAAATCACTAATTATAATGAAATGATGGGAAAGTTGATAATTAGTGTAATTTTAGTCTTAAAACCACATAGTCAGATTAAGGTGTTTACATTTTCCCCTCTTTGATCTAGTGTAGTGCGAACGACACCACTTCAAAGATAGTAAACAATTACAAAAAAATGAATTTTGTAATGGTAGAATATAAATTAGTAGGATGGAGGATGCTCCCTCGAGTGTCGATGGGGTGATTGAAGAGGTCAATCAACACTTGAAAAGAAGAAACAAGATCAGAACATGAGAATAAAACAATGCGGCGAATGTGATTGAAATTGGGCCTTATTGGCCATTACTTGATTTAATTGATTTTGAAATATGGGTCATAGGCCTCTTCATGCAAAAGAAACTAGGGAGGGGGAGGGAAGAAAATTATATATACAAAGTGAGTTAGAATGGAAGATAATATAGATGGGGAACAATAATATCACAACGTAGCGGATGTACCATCTATCTCGGAAGTAACTATTTCTTTTATATAAACATTCAAAAAAAATATAAAATGACATGAAGAGCCATAATACTGATTTTTGTTCATTTCTAAAGGAATGACTCAAAGAAAAACAAATAAAGCAATTCTGTATGAGAAAGTAAACAAGAAGAAAATAAAATAAATAAGCATAAACAAACAAACTCAAGAAAACAACATTCAAGAAAGTTACACCAATTTTTTTACTATCCATCTTCAATTCCATAAATGTTCGAGTTACATAACAAGGGTTAAAATAGTGCCTCAAGAAAGGATACATGCAAGGGAAATAAATGGAGGACATAAAATTCCTATGGAAAGCAACACGCACTATGAAACTACCCCGAGAAATGATATATACAAGGGAAGTCAGACATAACAAACAAACTAGATTTTTTTAATGAAGGAAAATCACAAGATGATCTATATTCCTTGCACTAAAACAAACAAGTACTGAAGTAAGATGTTTTGTAGGATAGTTTTCAAGTTTGAGGATGTTGTGTTTTATGAATGTTTAAGATATTTTAATCCTTTATCAAGATTATAGATTTTTGAATGTTTTACCACTGTTTTTGGATGTTTTACTAATGTTTTTGGATTTTGGATGTTTTACCAATGTTTTTGGATTTTGGATGTCTTTACCAATGTTTTTGTATTTTTCAAGGTTTTAACAATGTTTTTGGAATTTTGAAGTTTTAGCAATGTTTTGGATTTTTGTTTGTTTTACTAATGTTTTTGGATTTTTGAAGGATTTTCAAACTTTTAGGGTTTTTTGAAAGTTTTCTGAAGGTATGTATAGGAAAATTAAGATGAAAAGATTCCTCCAGCTAGAGGTGAGAATATACAAGGGGAAAAATATATGCATATATACAAGAAGAAGATAGGCCGGATTAAGGCCAAGGTGGATAGGTTCAATGTGACGATGAACTTATGTCGATGAAGATCTAAAAAGGAGAAAAAATTCCCCTAGTATAAGATGTAAAATAAATACGTGATGGAAATAAAGGAGAAGATTGTTTTATTAAAAGAAGGGAAAAAGTTTCCCTCAAACATGGTAAAAAGGAAATCTTATACACATGGATGTTCTAAATGAAGAAGAATAAAAATGAATGTTAGGAAAGGATATCGAAAATGTAACTAGAAGAGTCGTGATGAAAAGGTGATTATCCAAAGGAAAAAATCATGAGACAAAATAAGGACTACAATAAGAGTCTGAACAAGGTCCAAACAACATTTGATAACATACTAATCTTGTTTTCTCATAGAGATCTAGTGCATGCATGTGGAAATGAATTAATGCTTGAAGTGAAGATTTTATAGGCAACAAATGAGAACAAAACTATCCAATTTGTAAGAATGATTGATTTGGAAAGTTTATTTGTGACTGAAGGGGTATAAGGAGAGACATACATTTCTTCACTACTAATTAGGCGTCCATAGCCTCAATGGATATGTATTTGATTCTAGTCGTAAAATTTCTCTACAGCCAATCAGACATCCATAGCCCTGATATAGATACTAGAAATACCCCAGAAGATAATTATATAATGATTTTATTTTGATTTTTTGATTGATTTTTTTCCTTTCTAAAAACTTATTTCAGCTCTCTCGATTTTTTTAGATAAGGGGTTAATAACCATTGATGGCTTGATGGAAGGATATGAAAGTGATTGTGATGGATACATTGGCTAGTATAAAAAAAAAAACCCAAAAGGTCTTCAAATTTTTTTATTAACATGTGTGATAGTGAGATAATCTTTAAGAATTCAGTCATTCTTTAATTTACCAAGGTGCTGAAATACCAAGATCAAACAGATACATTAGAGATCAAATGTCACACGATGAGGATGAATAGATTAACCAAAAGAGCATTGAAGGGATGAAAATGGTGGGAAATTTATAGAGGAATAAAAGGAAAGGAAAGAAAATCCATGTGTATGTAATACCTAATTGCAATGTTTGATATTTGTATATTTGATTTTTTATAATGTTTTCTAAAATTTTTTAGTTTTAAATTTATAAAAATGTTTGGGATTTATTTGATGAGGGAGACTAGGATTTTTTTCTTATCAAGAGTGATATTATATCCAATCTTGATGGTCATGGTGAGATCATACTCGATAAGTAACTATAACATTTCTTGAGATATGGATTTTTATGTCAGATATCAAGTTCTCTATCCATAGATTTCTGCACTTTGCGCCATACTTTGCATTGATAGTGTGGTGCATGTTTGTGTATTGGATTTATAGGTGTTGGATTTATTGGGTGCTTTGGAGATATTCAGATTTTTGATCTTAGATTGATGAAGAAACTGATGGTACTACTTACAAGATAATGTATGATTTGGTTAGTCGTGGGAAATGGGAGAATAAATTGTATGTTTGGGATTGATGATAGGAATGTTAGGAATGATGGTGGGCTTACAACAATTGTTGATAGAATGATGATATGATGGAAGAATAGGATATGATCCAAGTATTGAAGAGAATGGGCTACCAAGAGGTGATCCATAGATAGAAGATGAAGGGATAATAGGTTGTGGCCCAAGGATGGAAGAGAATGGGCTACTGGGAGGAGAACCACAAATAGAGGATGAAGGGATACTAGGACACATCCCAAGGATAGAAGATAATGGTCTACTAGGAGATGATCCTTAGATACAATATGAACGACTACTAGGATGTGGCCCAAGGATAGAAGATAATGGAATGCTAGGATGTGACCCAATAATAGAGGATAAGAGGCTACTCAGATGTGACTGAAAAATAGAAGATGAAGGGCTACTAGGAGGTGACCCACATATAGAATAAGATGAAGGGATACCCGAAGGTGGCCAAATGAGATATTGTGATTGAGGAGATGTGATAGATAAGGAATGATTGGGTGATGAGGAGATAGACCATAGATCAATGACAAACCCAAGAATTTCACCATGTAATGGGAAATGTGAAGATGGAAGAACAAGAGGAGGATCAGGTTTGATGATATTAACATCTTTATCAATTTTTTGACCAAAGGAATAAACCTATTCCCCATAATACACGGATGCATCAAGGTAAAAAGAGAATCCTTTATTTTGATCCTCTATATGAATGTTATTATGTAGCCCCATAAGTTATCCAATTTCTTCTTCATTCTGAAATAAATTGATCTGTATGGGTCCTTTTTGGTCAATGATAGTAGGTAGATTAGAAAGAAAGGGGTCCAAAAAGTGTTAAATATTGAGAAAATATTTTATGATGGGAATTTTTGAACTTATTTCTCCCACAAATAAATTTAACAGTGATTCAAAAAGATATCTTAGCACCTCACTTCTTGTGAATCATTTGACATGGACGTAAACATGAATTTTTAGAAGATTGATGAATATAGAATAAGGAATGATTGAAATGACCTAGAGGCAAAAAAGGGATTAGATTTTGATTGATAGAAGAATATGACTCAAGTGACGAAGTAGATTTGGATTTGGATGTCTCACGAGTTATTTTAGATGTGGATTTGGAATGGGTTGGTATTGGTTTTCTTAGAAGTAAACATAGTGTAGGTAGGAAAAGAGGATCATGTATCCATGAAGTGGATTACGACAAAGGGGTCAACTTGGATGATTGATTAGATGAATTTTGAATCTCGCAGATATTAAAAGGAGGAAAATCTCATTGATGCGGTTGATAAAGGGGGTCATGCGGAGAAAGGGAGTACCATGAATTATGATTTGAATTAGATGAATGATTGGAAGATTTTTCGATGATATAAATCCTTAGAGGGGGAAAAATTCATTTATGTGACTTAATATTTTTCAGAAGAAAGTTGATTGGATGAGGCTTAGGAGATTGAGGAGAATAAAAAGAATACCATGGATTAGAGTAATTAGAAGGACATGACTAATGAGAAGGATCAAAATAATATGAATAATGAAGAGGATTATAAGGATATCAATGATTAGGATAATCATAATCATACCATGAACTAGAAGCATTAGGATTATACCACTAAATATGATATGAAGGTGGGGAATGTGGTAACAAAATGGGTTCCCTAGTGTGAAGAACCAATCAAGGTTTAGTCATGATGGGAATATTTTTATGTGAATGAAAAAACCTAGTTTTCCTATTGTTATAAGTGTGAGGAACCATGTGATATCCAGTCATGGTAGAAATTTTTGGGTATGAATGCCTAGACCTAGATTGTTTGATTGAAATCCTTTAAATGAAAGGAATTTCCATGTTGGTTTGCGTAGTGTAATGATTTCGTACTAGAAATTTTGTAAATATGAGGATCTTTTTGTGATTTTCCAAAGTGAATATAAGGAAAACAAACATCGTGATGACACAATTTTGACAATCATACAAGGTTTTGGAAAAAAAGTTACAAATGTTAATGTTAAAATGGTTGATTAAAATTTAGAAGTGTAATGGCTGTAAGGAAAATTTTCCAATTTTTTTTAATGTATAATGAAATTTTCAAGGAAAATATACAAATCTATAGAAAAAGAAACAACCGTAAAGGAAAATATTCCCTTTGTTCAAATTGTCTCAACAAATGTTTGATAAGGTAACAACAAAATTTCAATATTTAAATCAAGTTTTCAAAAAAATAAATTAAGTATTAAAATATGGTTGAAGTGATTTTGACAATATAATAACTCAAACTATACACTTAAATCAAGTTCAATACAAAGAAGCTTTAAGTCTCGAAAATGGTTGATATAAATGTGAGTAGCATAGAAATATGATTTCAATGCTTATATAAAGTTTAAGACAACAAGATGTAAGTATGAAAAAGGGATTGGAACAAGGCAAGAAACGTAACCAAATACTTTCAAAACTCAACCTAAGTTTGAAAGACATAAAGTTTTAATTATAACAATGGGCCAATATAATGCGAGCAACATAATAATACAATTTAGACACTTAAATAAAGTTTAAGAAAACAAATTTAAGTACCAAAAATGGATTGATATCAAGTTGAAATATTTCTAAAAGTGAGATGTCTCAATTTTGGTTTTAAGAAAAACCAAAAAAATTTGAATACGTACCAACACACTTTTAACACTTAAATCAAGTTTTTAAGGAAAAAAAAATTAAGTGGGCGCAAAAGTGGTGGACACAATATTGGAAACACTTTGAGTTTCCTTCTTTTGATGAATAATTCCAAAAAATAACAAGGTAAGTTATAATTGATGATTAAAAATACATGGCACAAATTTAGTAGAGTTTCTCCTTGTTTGATAACAAGGTAGAAACTAGGAAAAAGTTTTAGGTTGTAATATTTTGTAGACACAAAATAACACACTTTGGGTATAAATCTAGTCCTGATTACATACTACTATTCATATGATTCCTAAGTAATAAAATTACTAATTAACCCATGTCCTTGGCCATATTTTATTTTTTTATGTTTCCACTTTTGGTCTTACACTCTTTCTAGCTTAGTCTGTCTTTTCACACCTTGGCATTTTTCATCTTAGACACCAATGCCCATCTAGGACACCATAGTCGCAAACCCTCATCCCCTCTGGGCGCCCCTGACCTCTTTATACTTTTTTCACATATTTTGGGTCATTTATATCCATTTAAACATATTATCTTTTTGGTAGTTGGAATTTTCAGGGTTAGTTATGAAATTCAAGCAAGGGAATCATATAAATATAAATTTATGTGACCATAATATAAGACAAAGCAATAAACATTAGCTATCACCACTTAAGTTTGCATGTAAAGGATATCCAAGAGAATTCAATCATCCATTCTAGCATCCATTCAAGGGAAAGGGACTATATTATTTTGCATACAATTTACAGGAGGGGAAGTTCATCCTATTCCATGCATACATCTATTACATTTTCTTACATCTAGTTACTTTCTTCCTATGAAATGAGACACACACAAGATCCACCCAGGGAAAAATTCTACACACACATACCTAGAACTACATTGGGTCTTAAATGTAGCGTATTTCTCAGTCATAAGTTATATTTTTTGACATACAAGGACAATCTGACCCCTCATTTACATTATTTTCTTTTTGGGATTTGATGCACTCTTGAGGGTTTTTCAAGTGAATTCTTTATTGTAGGATATCAGTGAAAATGACAATCATTGTGAAAATTACTAGTGATAGAGAGCGAATGATAAAAAATCCTGTGCCCCTGGGAAGGATTTTTCCTAAGGGTTTGATCAGTCACAGTCACATAGAGCACGTCTAGAGCACCTATAGATGCCCCAGTCTAAGAAGATCTTCATCTCGCACATTTTTCTAAGGCTCTCTATGACACTTCTCCCACTCTGGTCATATATTCAGTACTTCCACATAGTTGATATTTTGTTACAAATCATCTAAATATTCTTATGCCTTCTTTGCAACTAGGGTTTCTTATTTACTAGCTTAATTTGTTTGGGTCTATTATGTACTTAATTTCTTATTCAGTTATTTCTACATTGCAATTAGAATTAGGAATTTTATTCAATAAATTTCTTAAACATTTAAGTGAACCCCACTCATGATCAGTCATACATATCATTCTTTAACACACCATATTTTCTATCATGGCTCCTAAATTTTCTCATATCTCTTTTTATGATCTAATTTAAATGCATCTTAATTACCATTTTTTTCTAAAACAATCCCTAAACGCCATTTATCTCTCTAGATATATTTTGTTACATCAAGTCAGTGTTCTTTTTGACCATCTATCTAATGACCCTAGTCTTAATGATCCTCCATCTAATCAATCCATGTTGGATTCAATAAAATTTTGCATTCTTTATTTCAAGACAAATTTCAGGCTATGGAATCCACAATTACATCTCTTAAAATCTGAAATCCAATATCTTAAGGATGCTTCTCAGGATCATGTTTGTTATCCTTATACATATCATCTTCATTTTATGTCTTATACATATTCTCATATTAGTGAACCTCAAATATTTTTGCTCTCCGTGCCTCTCAAGTTTGCAATCAATGTTAAGCAACAAGATATTCATTCACAACTAATAACTCATCAATTAATTAGCTTGCAATATACTCATTGTTATCCTCCTTATCGGATTGCAAAAATTAAGGTATTCCATATTTCAATTATCATCAAATAAATGGGAATAATGAAAATGATTTCTATGCCTTACAAATAAAAATCAAGCATCTTGAGTGTCAAGGTTTTGTCTCATTCACTGCAAAGCGTTCTTTTACATGGTCCTCTCCACTTGTTACATCTCAATAGGTTACTAAATATGTTTCTTCTATTAATAATGAACATAATTTCATCACTTCTAATATTTCTTCTTATGTCACTCCAGTACTACCTACACAATCCACTAGTAATAAGAAATCACCTCTTAAAATTAGTCTCACTCTGCCTCCTTTTAAGTCATATACAATTTTATCAAGTCAACCTAGGCAACCTCCTCTAAAAAATAGTTCAATGCCTCCATTACCTCATAATTATCATGCATATTCAACAATGCATCATTTGTCTCATACACCACCGATCTTTGAGCATGGTCACACACCTTTATCTTTGCAAACATCAGGTGGAGGACCATCTTCTTTAACTTTTATTGGATAGAATATTCATCACTATACACTTTGGGGGCATCACACTTATTCCACCCCCACCTTATAGCATTATCAATTTTGTCTTTCATCTTACACACATAATATCTAGTCTTCCACATTCATTCTACACATATTGATACATTTGTATCATCATTACTAGATGAAACAATCTTGTGATACACTTGATAGTTGAGGGAATCTTATATACATGAACCTCACTCACTACACACTATACACTAAACACTACACATTCTCACACACTTGACACATTCACAAAAAATCCTTCTCATCCCTTGACCATGTCACACATTTTTCAATTGGAACATTTACAACACATATCTCTATAATTTATTAGTCACACCACACATTACATACCTCCAAAAACATGCATTATACAAGAAATAAATCTTCCTCTTAAAACTTCTATCACACACTAGGTTCATTACTCACTACACACATTCACACTACATTTTTCTTACATCTAATTTTATGCACTGCGATCATTACCTATGACACACTCTAGTTTCATGGTCCATACTTGAATACTAAGGGTCTACAACTCAAATGGGTCTCACCTCACTCACTCACTTTCTCATTCACTCTATACGTTATACGTTTTATTGATCATATATTTCTAGTGCACAATTCAAACCATTTCCCAATGATGAACTCTTTCTCTATGGTTCATTCTTGATTGTTGAGGGGGAATATATAAGTGAACCTAATCTCATACATACACATACATTTAGGGGGAAAATTTCTCCTATCACACTCGCACTTAATTCCATTTTGTCTCATCTATAACATACTGTATATCTTGGTCGCATTTACTCTTGCTTTCTTATGTTGTTACATGTACAATTTATTACACATTTGAGATAGATATCGTGTATGTCATTATCTTTACCATATACACATGTGTGTTCAATTTATTTTATATTTGTGATCACATATTTTAAATATCTATATATTCAGCATGGATTTTTGGTGTAACACCTATTACTGGTCCCACAATAACTCCTGGGGGTATCCACTTTCATAAAATACATGTGTTATTGTTTAATTTTTCATAGTACATTACTTTATCATATTATACATGATTTGACATAATTTATATCTCTCTAACATACTAACAGGTGATTCATGTGCATCATTTTATCTAGAGGTCTATATTATTCCATGTTTTTCTATTATATTTCTTAACATTGTTTTCTCTTGTCTTCCATTGTATGCCATTGTTTGTGTGCATTGCCCTTTGTCTTGTGTACACACATGTATGATTTTGGCCTAGTTGGCATTGATTGTCTTGTGACATCATGAGTGATGTCCCATGTTTTAAACCCACTTTTCTCAGTCTACATTATCTTCTTGGGCATTATCTTCTTATGTCTTAGCTTACACATTGTCTGCTTGTTTTTTAGCTTACATTTTTTCTTATACATGCATGTTTGTCTTTTATTACACTAAGACTTATTTCCTAGCCACATTTTTTGTGTGTGATTTTGTTTCTACCAAGAACACTCCCTTCCCCTTATAGGGATAAATTTTAGCACAATAGTTAGTCATCCTTTGGGCCACATTATCCTTAACGACGTCGCATGAACCTTAAATGAGGGGGTAATCATTTGGGTGAATCAGTCACCAAATACATTATTCTATAGTCATCACACAACACATTTTAGTATTTTTACAACACAATAATCAATTTCATACAAGGCTTAGATCTTGACTTGGGTCCTTAGCACAACAAAAAAAGCTAGGTCCCAAAATCGGATAGTATCACTTGAGTGCCGTTGATCCTTCCTAGATTCCTGTGATTAGGGTTAGTTACACAAAATTCTTCATTGAAACACAGTCTATAACACTTCACACAATGTATTTTATAAGGAATACAATCCTTGACACTTAGCATAATTACACCATAAAACATTTTTTACTTTCGCATTGGATCAGAATTGGTTGAATCAAAACATATTTTTACACACCATTTGTATTGGTGTTCCATAATTTAGAAATAAATTAAAGGTTAGAGGATGACAACATACTTTTATCCCTACACTTCAGTTCTTAGTGTGAGATCTCCTAAAAAACTCGCAGTCGTCACAACTGGCATGAGATCGCCCACAAAAATCAATCCTCTACATTATCTATGGGATTCTTTCTACACTCAATTCCCATCACTGATCATGCACACATGTTCCTTTTTCACATTTTCAAATTTTACATACTTTCTTACATGTTTTTTACTCATATACATGCGTATTTGACTACTTTTTTGTTCTTATCTTTTGTAGGTTTGTCCTTATGTGAAGCGGTAGTCACATCATCATACATCAACATCAACAATAGGTATAATCGTGAAATCTACGTAGGTGTTCCTGCCCTAGGGTCATCATCATCATTAATTTTTACACTTTCTCCTATCTAGTTTCCACACTTTTCCTTGTCTCTGAGCACACTTTCACCATTAATCTACATGGTTATCAAGTATGCATATATTATCTACTTTATGTTATCGAGCATTCACTCAAAAACATAAAATGGTTTCAAATGTAGACACAAAATCACACACTTTGGATATATATCTAGTCCTAATTGTATACTACTATTCATATGATTCTTAAGTAAGAAAAGTACTAATTAACCTATGTCCTTGGCCATCTTTTCCTTTTTTTCCACTTTTGGTCTTACACTCTTTCTATCTCGGTATGTCTTTTCACAACTCAACATTTCTCATCCTGGAAACTAACATCAAGCACCCCCGTCCCCTCTAGGAAGCCCTGACATCTTTGTACTTTGTTCACATGTTTTGGTTCCTTTCTATCGCTTTGATCATATTATATATTTGGTAGGCATAATTTTTGGGGTTAATTATAAAATTAAAGCAAAGGAATCATATAAATATAAAGTTATGTGACCATAATAAAGTACCAAACACTAAGCATTAGCTATCACCACCTAAGGTTGCATCCAAAGGCTATCATGGAGCATCCAAACATCCATTCTAGCATCCATTCAAGGGAAAGGTACTACATTATTCTTGTATACACTTCATATGAGGGGAATTTCATTCTATTCCATGTACACATCTATTACATTTTATTACATCTAGCTATTTTCTTGCTATCAAGTACACCATGCACAAGAGCCCCTAGGGCACAGTTCTGCACACACGCACACACGCACACACACACACACACACACACACACACACACACACACACACACACACCTAGAACTACATTGGATCTAAAATGTAGTTTAGTTCTCAATCTTAAGTTCACTTGTTTGATAGCCGAGGATAGTCTGACCCCTCATTTACATTTTTTATTTTTGGGATTTGATACACACTCGATGGTTTTGCAGGTGAATTATTTATTGCAAGTTATCAATGACATCGATGATCATTTTGAAACCTTATAGTGATAAAGGGAGAAGGATAAAAAACATCTTATGCCCCTGTAAAATAGGTTACCTTAGTTTTTGAGTAGTCATAAGTGCCCATAGAATATCTAGGGTACTTGTAGGTGCCCGTTCCCCTTTCCAGGAACCCCAGTCAAGGTATATCTTCAACTCACACATATTTCTAAGGCCCTTTGCAACACTTATCCCTCTCTATTCATTTTTTTAGCACTTGCGCATAGTTTAGATTTGTTTGCGAATCGGATAAGTCTTCTTATCTCTTATTCACAGCTAGGGTTTCTTATTTTATAGCTTAATTTTCTTGGGTCTATTTTGTGCTTAATTACTTATTCAATTATTACTACATTGCAATAAGATTTAGGCATTTTATTAAATAAATTTATTGATAGGCGGCACAACTAAAATGGACTCTCACCTTGTTCCAAAAAAAAGGTTTTGACTCCAAGGAATTATTTCTTTGTAATGGCTCTTTGAAGCTCTCGATTTGGATAATGATAAATTTGGCCCCAATGCCAAATGGCTCTCTAGGATTTTGTTCTCAATACTTGCTAATAGCTTGTCTAAGAGAGTTACATTTTTTAGAATAAATTATAAACAAAGGAACATTACCCCAAAATCAAATTTATGAATGAGGCCTCATACAAAAAACATTTAACACTCCTCATGGGGTTTTCTAGTCAAGAAGGTGATGGGTAAATTCCTGTTTCATCAACCAGTTCACTTAATGTGTTGACTACTTTGGGGTTTTTTGGTATTCCTCATAATGAATTTTATGGATTAAGCCAACATACTTCCCATAATTGAAAGAAGATAGGTTTTAACCCTTATCCGAACCCACAAATACAGTGTGATTGAATGGTTTTTTTTAGCTTGATTAAAAATGTGGTTTTGTACATATTTGGTAACCTACACAATGTATTAGTAAATTTTTTGATTTTATTCTTTGAGAAGCGAAAAGGTCATGTACTCAAAAGATTATTATTTTTCCTTGCAAACCACAATGTTTAGAAAGAGAATTAAGTTTTTTTGATTCTTAATATCACTTGAAAGTGCAAGAGAAGAGTATACACAACATTTGATCCATCTAAGTAGAAATGGAAAAACTTAAATCAATGGTCATTAAGTGCTTTTGAAAGATGAATTTTTTAATAACTTAAATAATCAATTTTTCCAAGTAAGACAAAATTTTAGAATAAATATCAAGATCAATTTTTATTCTCAATATCACTCGAAAGTGTAAGAGAAGAGTATCCATGATGTTTGATCCAAATTAAGAAAATGGACAAACAAACAAAATAAAAGCATTTAAGTGTTAAAAAATAATTTTTAAATAACAACTCAAATGATTAGTTTCTCCATGCGAACTATCAAAATAGAAGGTGTGATCCATATTTCCGAATGATAATATTTTTTTTAGAAAAACATCCAAAATCACAGCCATTTTTGATTCTCAAGATCACTCAAAAACGTGAGAGAAGAGCATATGCAGTTTCGATGAATTTATAACAAAAATGAAATTTCTAAAAAATATTTAATATCATAACACCATTTCTAAATAAATTCTAACCATAATGTTAGAAAAATATCTATAATTATATCCTTTTCTGATACTCAAGGTCGCTAGAAAGTGCAAGAGATGAGCATATGTGGTGTTGATCAAATTAAAATGAATATAACATTTAAAGAAAATGACCAATTTTATAATAAAGGAAACCATAAATTTCCTGTAAGGTTAAATCCTAAATTTCTTTTTTTATTGCATACTTCACCTCAAGACCTTTCTGTCACATAAAAAATGTAGTAATTTTGAGTTTGGGAGCAAACTTTATGGCCTCTGAAATATATATTATGCATACGCTCTTATACTCACGAGAATGCTCTTAACATGTACTCAAAAATGTCAAAAAAACGTCACAAAATCTACAAAAAGGTTAAAATGTTCACATCAAGATTCAATTTTGATAGAAACCCATCTCTTTTATATGTGTAAAGAAGACTCAACACTATCAAACATTAACGTACATGCTCAAATCTTAAAATTTTCACAAATTGAAAAACTAGCATGTAAAATGATGAAAAATGAAAACATGGAGAAATCTTCAATTTTTCTCATCGAGATCCTATTTTAACAACAATCCACATCCTTACTATGTGTAAAGAAGACTCAAAACTATAAAACACTAACATACATGGTCAGAAACTTAATATTTTCAACAAATTAACAAAACTAGCATGTAAAATGATGAAAAATGAAGCTCTAAAAATGAAAATATGGAGAAAGATTGAATTTTTCTCATCAATTTCTCATTTTGACAACAACCCACCTACTTAATATGTGAAAATAAGACTCAACACTATCAAACACTAATATACATGCTCAAAAACTTAATATTTTCAACAAATTGACAAAATTGACATAAAAAATGGTAAAAATTGAATCTCTAAAAATAAAAACATAAGCTTGAATTTTTCCCATCAAGATCAAATTTTGATAGCAATTCACCTCCTTTATACCTACAAGGAAGAATCAATACATATAAACTCAACAAAACATTCTTAGAAACACAAGTTATGTCAAATATTCAAAAAAGTTTAACATGCATATGAGAAAAATGAAACTTAAGAAAAATAAATAATGCACATGAGACAAAGGAGTGTCCCACCAGGCATGCCATATGTATGCATGTGATTGAATTAATATAATCTAATTAAAGGAAACTAATACCAAGTATATTCCTAACTTAGTTAATCAACAACATAAACATCATAATAAAGCTAAAAAGGAAAAGCTTAACTAATATGCATCAAACGTTAAAATCTTAAATGTAAAACCAATATTTTTATATTTTTATATTTTTATATACTTTATAATTATAGGTACTCCTTAAGTGAGCTAAAAGTTTCTTTATGTGATAAAAGGAAATTATTCATAGAAGAGGAAGAGATATCACCGATATGGCTTAATTTCCATGTTTGGTTCTTCTCTTACTACTCTTTGCCAAGTAGAAGATGGAAAAGGTTTCTTGACCAAAAAGCCTTCTAAGATTGAAATGCTCTTATTATATGCAAATGTCTTACAAGGACATTATGTAAGATGAAACATGGTGTACTAGGTTCTTTATATAACTTTCCAATTTTGGAGAAGCTTGCATCCTAGTGAATGTGGGATAAAGGTAAAGTAGAATTAGAAAGGTATAAGTTTGATTAGAAAAGATTAATTGGAGATTAACAATTCATGGGAGTTGGAGGTGATTTAATTAATCAACTAGGATTAATTAATAGGCCAAATTAATCTTATAAAAGCCATTTGGAGATGATTTAGAAGGAAATTAGTAGAATTTAAAGGATTTAAGAGGGTGGTTTATCCAATAAGAATATTTCTTGATTAGATAGGAGATTTAAAGTCCTAAGTAATTAATAATGGGAATGTTCTTTAATTAGCAAAAAATTACTAATTATAATGAAATGACGGGAAATAGGATAATTAGTGTAATTTTAGTATTAAAACTGCGTACTCAGACTTAGGTGTCTACTGTGTGATTGATGGTGGAATCATGATATTTCCTTTCCCCACTACAATGCCGACACCATTTACCATCTATTGAGCCCCATGTCACCTACCATTACTAAGCTCAACACTGATAGGGGTATACATTTTTTGCATTCCACATGGATTCGAAGACTTTTCCATGTTTGGAAATCCCTTCTTGAACCTAAAGTTAACCATTTTATTTGGTGCCTTATTTATCAGGGTCTTCGCATCAGCGAACGTCTAAGTCACATTGGCATACCCAATCCTAAATTCCCTTTTTGTTCCAACCTGAATATTTTAAGAATTTAGTTTGGTCTTTCCCCTATGCTCAGGCCATCTAGTCTTGGATACATTTATTTTTTCAACCCTACCACCCTTAATTATTTCAATAGCATATGAATTTGTTTGGTAAATTTATCTCGTGACCTAATTCTATGAATACTAGATGAAATGTGTTTATAGCTTGTATTCTATTTCATATTTGGAAATCTTGAAATTCTATGATATTCTAGAATGATAAATTTGTTGTTGTATTTTCCACTAATGACAAAGTGGTTATATTTTCTACTGTGTGCATATAGATTCAAGATCAAGCTAAGAAACTTACCCTGGAGTTTTCTCATTTATAAGAGTTTCTCGAACACTTGAGGAGTGCACCATGCATGATGAGTTGGGTCCCTTTGGGTCCTTTTCCACCGCCACCTTGGCCGTATCCACTTCAATGGCCACTGCCACTAGGATCTTGTCACAAAATATGCTCTCACAGCCACCTCTTCACCTCTCCTCAGGGTATCCCTTCATCTCCGTATTCTTATAGACCATGCTGGAGCCCTCCTCTGAGGGGGATGGGCATTGGTAGCTCTCCATGGTGGGGCTTTCCTCTTCCTGGCATGTAGAAACTTACCAGCTCTCTACTGCATGGTTGGGGGATAATTTATTTTTTGTAGATGCATGACCAATATGGTTAGTAAGTGGATCCTCCCTCAGTTGATCTGTGATATGGAATGGTCATCGCTCCTCAGGATGATCCTCCTCCCAGAGAGGTGGCATGTGCCTAGTGCTCTCTATTTTTTTGCAGTTATCATGCTTTCTATTTTTTTGTAGTTATCACACTTTCTATTTTCCCTGAGCATTTTTTGTTTCCTATGTGGTGTTTTTTGGGACCATACATTCTCCGGTCACCCCTGTTGATGTAACTCTCTTCTATTTGTTAATATATGGGAAGTTCTAATAGTAAAATCTTTCGTTTATTCAATTAAAAGAGATAGATAATTATTATTTATAAAATTTATTATCTTTTAATCATCAACATGCACATTTCTCCATACAGTTTTAGAGTGAATTAAAAACTATAAATAAAGAAAATTAATTATGATGTGGTAAAAAATATTCCTTCCAAATACTTACGAAACAAAATGCAATCCAAATCACACATGTTAGAAAAAAATGCTATTTGTTTTATTTTACTAGAAATTTCTGCATGTTTAAGAGGACATACTCACTGATTGTGTTTCGTCACACCAGGTAATAGTAGTAATAATTAAAAATAGCCATTAATTTATCACTCCAACCAAATTTAAAAGTTTGGAGAAAATATTAGAGTAAAAAAATTGTGAAATCTTGATGGTGCTAGAAGGATTCTAGATTATAAAAGAGTAGAAAAATTTAAAGACTTATTTGCATATGTCCCATACAAGCACACAATATATACTATAATTTGTATTATTTAAGGGAGAAAACAAATTATTAATTCTTAAAAGAAAAAATGAAACAAGCTTCTCATAATTTGGATTTGAGGTTGGTGTTTCGAAACCTGCATCTATTTCATAAGAACTGAAACATGAAAATGAACATTAGCCAAATTGAATCTTAACTGTTAGGATAAAAACATAGATGAAAAATAAAATGGAATTAAAATAGAAATAATATAAGAATGCAATCACAATATAAACCCAAGATTTAACATGGTTTACCCAATATGGGATACATCCACCAAAAACAAGCCAACCTTATCCTTTATTCAGTCCAGAGGAATATAATACAATTCTCTCTTTTTTCATATTACAAAGAGTAAATCCATGCACATATATACAACTTTTTCACCTCTTTGTAAAAAAATTTCTTCAACCACAAGCAACCTAAACATAAATACTTATAAATAAGACATACATATAAATAAGATAAACAAAAAAATAACATTTTCCATCTATTAATAAGACAATGCTATTTTTATCCATGGCCATGATTTCCTCCCCAAAAATAGAACAAAGAAAACCAAAATCCCAGTTTAACTTACAATTACGCTCTACAAATCCAACAATCTCCCACTTAGATACTGATTGTTGCAACCCATTGTTACAGATCACCCTCGGACTCTTCTCTGACTTGTTCCTATTCTTCAAGATCAATCTTGAAGACCTATCGAATATGAAAAACATTCTAGCTTCTTTTTTTTCACTGCTTTTTTCAACATATGAGCATGATTTTGACTTGTATGGATCTTCTCCATCTTCAGTTGTCTATCCTCCAAAACTGATCTAATAAAGTGATACCTAAGTTGTATATGTTTGGTTCTTGAATGAAATATTGAGTTCTTTGCAAGATGAATTACACTCTGTCTATTATTAAATAACATGTAATCCTCCTACTTCTTTCCCATCTCTTCCATGAACAGTTACATCCATATCACCTCCTTTCTTTCTTTTATAGCAGTAACATACTTTTCCTCTGTAGTAGACAAGGCAACAATCTTCTGCAGTTTAGAAATCCAACTAACTGTCATGCCCACCAACACTGAATACATAGCATGTGGTGCTCCTCCTACCATCCAAATCTTCATCCATGTCTGCATCAACATATCAGTGTAAGGAAACCTCTAACCCTCGATATCTATAACTATCTGCTGTTGGCCCCTCTCAAGTATCTAAGAATCTATTAGATTGCATTCCAGTGATCCTTTCTTGGATTACTCATGTATTTGATGACAACTCCCACTTCATGGGAAATTTCTGGTATTTTTCATACCATATCATACATAAAACTTCTAACTACCAAAGCATATGGAACTTTGGACATATATTCAATCACTTCAAGTGTTTTAGGACACTGTTATTTATTCAACTTGAAGTGCCTTGCCAACGGTGTACTCACTGGTTTTGAATCATGCATCCTAAACTTGTCCAACACCTTGTTCACATATCCTTCTTGAGATAAATTCAATATTCTACTCTTCCTATCTCTATTGATTCTCATGCCAAGAATTTTTTTTGTTGTGCCTAAATATTTCATGGAAAATGTATTGGCTAACTGTCTCTTCAACTCAGTTATATCCTGCATGTTTGATCCTGCCACAAGCATGCCATCCACATACAACAAAAATTATAATATAGGTTCCATTATCTAGTCTTTTAAAATAAACGCAGTGATCAGAATTACATCTAGAGTAACCTTGTTCTACTATGAACCTCTTAAATCTCAAATTCCACTATCTTGGAGCTTGTTTAAGGCCATACAAGCTCTTCTTCAATCTGCACACTGATTTCTCTTTCCCCCTGACTTCATATCTTTGTGGTTACTCCATATAGATTCATTCCTCCAAATCACCATGAAGAAAAGCAGTTTTTACATCTAATTGTTCAAGATGCAAATATTCTACAACTATCAAACTTAAAACATTTCTAATGGAAATCATTTTAACAACAGGAGAGAAAATTTCATCAAAGTCTATACCTTTTTCCTGTGAAAATCCATTCAAAACAAGTCTTTCGTTATACTTATTTTTGCCACCTTCTTCTTCCTTCAACCCGTAAACCCACTTGTTTTGCAATTCTGTCTTTCCTATATGCAAAGGAACCAAATGCAAAGTTTGGTTGTATTCCAAGGAGTCCATCTCCTCATCCATGCCCTGCTCCCACTTTTTATGTGTTTCTACCTGCATTTCTTCTTCAAAACTTTTTTGTTCTCCACCATCCACCAATCAACAATAGTAATAGTCAATTTGGTATGAAGATAATCTTGCAGGAGGTGTACTTACCCTAGTAGAATGTCTCACAAGGTTTTCTGGAGTTTTGAGGCTCTTGTTGTTCTTGCTGGTTTTGATCTAGAGAATCAACACCAAATGTGCAAGGATTGATGCCCAACTTCTTGATTTTCTATCCCTTTGAGCACTTCTCTATCTTTTATCTCATTAAGTGCTACATACTCATACTTTTCCATCTTCTTATCATGTAGTTGTTCCCTGTACATAACCCTTTCATTGAAAATAACACCCCTACTCACGTAATGATTTTCTTCTCTTCCAAAATCCACAACCATAATCCAAAATCATTAATGCCATACCCAATGAAAGTACATTTATTTGACTTAGCTTCTAGTTTGGTCCTATTCTCTTTATCAATGTGAAAAAATTCTTCACAACCATTTTTTTATAGAAAAGAATAATTTACCTCCTTACACGTCCAAGCCTCCTCTGGTACTCCATGTTTCAAATAACTTGAATGATCTCTATTTATCAAGTAAAAAATAGTATCTACATCATTCACCCAAAGCTATAAGGGAAATACAACATGCAATATCATGCTCCATGATAGTCCTATTCATTCTTTCTGACACACCATTCTACTGTGGTGTTCTAGGAACTTTCTTCACCCTAAAGATTCCATTCTATGAACAATAATTATTAACTTCATTTTTCTAGTAACCTCCACCATTATCTAATCTGAGACACTTCAACTTCAAATTTGTTTCATTCTCAACCAAAGCTTTACACTTCTTGAAAGTATTAAATACATCATATTTCTTCTTTATATAGTAAACCCAAACCCTCCTAGTAGAACCATCAATAAAAGTAACATAATACGATGAACCACCAAGAGAAGATACCTGAGCTGAAGCCCATACACCTGTATGAAAAAGCTCTAACTTTTGATCCTTCTTGGTAGATCCAACCTGGATAAATCTCACATAATTTTGTTTCTCATACACATAAATTCTCACAAAATTCCAGGTCTATGTTTTTCAAATCTGACAAATTTTCTTGTGAAAGTAAAATCTTCATCCCCTTCTCATTCATATGGCCAATTTTTTGATGTCATAGAGTTGTGTCTATATATGTAGTAGCTAAAATAGAAGAGGGATCTGTACTAATAGTGGATAAATACAAAGTACCTACTTTCTTACCTCTTGTAACCAAAAGATCACCATTGGTAACTTTCTAAGAATCTGTTGTAAATATAACCATACAACCCTCATCTCCTAATTGCCCTGCAGAAATTAGATTCCTCTTCAGGATAGGAACATGTCTGACATTCTTTAACACCCAAGTGTTACCATTCTGTAATTTAACATAAACATTGCCTTTTCCAAAAATTTTACATATCTCATAATCACCAAGATATACCTGCCCAAAATTCCCTTAAACATAATCTTGAAAATATTGTCTCTGAGGAGTTGCATGAAATGAAGCACCAGAATCTAAAACGCAAGATTCTAATTTACTATCCAAAGAAAGAATAAGAGCATCTTGTAACACATCACCTGCTACGTTTTCCTCTTTGATCTCTTCTTGTTGATCTTTCCCTGATTTTAAAGGCCGAAAATCTTTCTTTACATGTCCTGCTTTTCCATAATTACCAACATACCATCCTGCTTCTAGATTTAGATCTACCATTCTTATACCTTCCACGGTGTCTAGAAATTTTTTCTTTTTCCTTGTCTTCCCTTGTTCTCTATATTCAAATCCTTACCAGATAACTTTTTCATCTCATCTCTTCACTAAGAATTACACCTATAACATCATCAAACTTTAAAGTTTTTGAAACAAAAATATAATTACTCACATCCATAACCAAAGTATTCTAACTTTTAGGAAATGAGCACAAAATTACAATAGCTCTAACTTCATCATCAAAACTTACTCCTACAAATATTAATTGATTAGTAACCATGTTGAATTAATTCAAATGATCATTTACTTAATCACCTTTTGACATCTTCATAATAATTTATTTTTTATGAGAAATACATTATTGGAGGTTGAGGGTTTTTTCATAAAATTTACCCAATTTTTCCATTAGATCTACCGTTTTCTTTTCCTTAAAATACCATAGCTGTCAAGAACAACTGTATCATTCCTAGTGCCTTCTAATCAAGAACATCCCATTCTTAAGCTTTCATAGCTGATAGGTTCAAAGCTTTCCCTTTCAACGTGGTAGATAAAGATCCTTATGATATAGGTAGTCCTCCACATGCATCTTCCAACCTTAGCTGAAAGTTCTGGCTATTAAAATTCTCAACCCTAAACTTGTTATCTTCTGCCATTACTCCCACTCAAACAAGAAACCCTCATGTGAGCTTTTTCTGCCAAAACAAAATCTTGCTCTGATACCAGTTATTATGATCAAAACACATATGAGTAATAAAATATAATTAAAACAATATTAAAAGAAGCATGTAATCACAAGATAAACCCAATATTTAATGTGGTTCACCCAATCTGGGATACATTCACCAAAAATAAGCCAACCTTCTCCTTTATTCAGTCCCTATAGGAATACAATACAATTCTCTCTCTTCTTTATATTCCAAAGAGTATAATCTATGCACATATATATAGCTTGTGCACCTCTTTGTAAAAGTTTTCTTCAACCACAAACAACCTAAATATCACATGCCTATAAAAATAACAACTCCAGTCCATTAATAAGATAATGTTATTTTAATCCATGGCCATGATTTCCTCCCCAAAAATAGAATAAAGAAAATCAAACTCTCATGTTAACTTGCAATCGTGCTCCACAACTCCAACAGGTGGAGGTTGTTGAGGTTGATTTTTTATGGATGGTATGCATATTCATTAACCTTCAAAGCAGGGAGAAATTAAAGAGGATATTATTTTTTTATGTTTTTCAACTACCATGAAAGAATCAATGGTCAATACGTATGTAAATCCATTGTGATATAAACATTTATATATGTTGCAGAAAAAAATTCCATTTATTGGATGTTTGCAAAATAATTCAATATTTAAAGAAATCACAAAATTTTGAAGCATACGATTCGTGTATGAATAAGTCTAGGGATCAATACTAACCTTGCATTGAATGAAGTAAGTGGATATGATCTCCAACTAGTGGTAGTCTAGGTTGATAATTCTTTTATTAGGAATATCCACAACAAAACAACCAAAACCCCGCTAAAAACCTCATAAACAAATTTCCCGATACATCACCTATAACCCTAGTTTCCGAATATCTAAGCTTGACCACTTGACCTGTGTATTGTGAAAGAAGCCCTCAATATTAAATATAGAAAGGGTTTTATCACTCGTTATCTTTCTAACCCAAAAAAAATCTAACTTCAGAGGGGGTTAACGGTTCAATCTCCTCTTCGTTTGCACAAAGTCCTCCTAGGGTTTCAAAGAGATCTTAAAATTCCAAAGCAATCTCTCAAATAACAATATCTGATTTCCAAAAAATTCACGCCCTTTTTTATTATGCTTTTGAGATGAATATCAACTATTTAATATGGTGCTACTTGCAATAGTAGTCAGCGCATTACCCATATCAAAGGAGGTTGTAGAAATCCGGTCCTACTTTGGTAGAAAAGTGCCCACACAAAATAAATAGAACCATGTCATATGAGTATCCAAGAAACTATTTTGAATCTCCTCTAGAGTCCATATTTAAATTTAGAATTTTATTTTGTAATGATTAGGAAAAAATATTATAATGATTCTTTTTAAGAGTAATCTAATCTTAGGGGGAATTCTTAGATTTTGCAAGGGGTTTAGACATTTTTTAGTCATTTTAAATGTCAAAATAAAACCACTTTTTAAAAATGACTGTCATGATTGATAGGAAAATATATAATTTATATGTCAAAATGACACGCATATTCAAAATTTGACTGTTATGTGTGTGTGTGTGTGTGAAAGTTAATAAATTAAATATTAAATAGACATCAAATGGACATGTGTCAGTTTTTCGGCAATTTCTCAAGAAGTTGTGCCCTATGGACGTGAGGTTTGTGGAATCAACCAAGGTTAATACCTTTTTAGGTTCAGGAAAGGTTGAAAGGTCAATGCAACACATGGTGCAATAGAAAGTAGGGTCACACGGCTGAAGATGGAGACGACGTGTTGTGCAGATCAAATAAATCAAATGAAAACGTGTCATATTTATGAAACTTTCTCAAGTAGATGCACTCGATGGATGTGAGGTCCATGGAATCAACCAAGGTTGATAGCTTTTCAAGTCCATGGGATTTTAAAGGAAAATTTAGTGTGCAAGTCAACATGAAATATGCAAGCTGATCCATGACCCCAACAACTTATCACAAGATGACACGTGAAGTAAGATAATATACAGGCTAACTACACACACATTGGAAATCATCGCATCTAATAAGATGATGCCACATGTCATTCTCATGTTCACCCTAATTTTTATTGCCTGTTGTTCTTCCCATTCTTGTTTTGGGGATTTGGTTTTTATTGTTTATTTGGGATATGGCCTTTGTTTTACCTGGGTAAGAACCTAGCCAAAAAATATTACCCTTAATAAAAAATAATGGGAGGCCTTCCAATCTCCTTGAAATTTAATAATAAATCAAGAGGGAGAATAGGAGGCCTCTGATTATATCTCAAAGTAAAAAATTAAAATTGATAAGTGGATGTTTTCCATTCTCTGTCAAAGTTCAATTAAATGAAGAGATAAAATGGGAAAGCAAAAAAAATTTCAAGATGGAAAATAGAAGAAAAAACTCTAAAGATATAATAGGAAAGTAAAATAATCAATGGAGAGAATGGGAGGCTTATCATTCTCCCTTTAAGTGAAAAAATTAAAAGGTAGAATAAAAATCCTCTTTAACCTATATATGTATTCAACACATGACAATATTATATTGTGCCCCATAGTTTAAATTTAAAATTATGGTTATTGATTTTGAAAAATTGAAAACTGATAAAGATACATTTAGTCACAACCATTCACATGCTTGGAAACCAACATTATCACAATTGGAAAATAGATATAACACAATGGGAGACCGAATTTCATGTTTATAAAACCATGAAACATGTTATTGGAAGTCTAGATTTTTGGTCGTTAGTCCAAATTTAATGAAATTGTGGTTATAGAGGAAGACCCATTTTATCATTTTTGTCAAAATAAAATTGTTTTTTGTGTTTTAGAAAGTCCATGCCTCAAGCTTGGGGTTCCAAAAGAGATCGATGCCAAGAAATTTTTCCTTGGAAAATGGAAAACATTATAGGAAACACGTCTTTTTTTATGTATTCCCTACCCTCCAACATCATTTTTTTCCTCTTTCACAACATTTATGTCCCCATCGTGTCTTCTATGCACATTCATGCATGAAATTTTAGTATTTGAGGTTGTCCCCTAACCCTGTTATCTATATTTTACTAATCATAGGGGATAAAAAAGATGTAAAGACATCAAGAAGGTCAAGAACAAGACACTAGAGCAATTAGAAGAGATTAGAATAAATAAAGAAAAATGGATGCAAAAACTTCGTGGAAGGAAAGGTACATCTACTATCTCAAATACACCTAATGTTTTATAAGATTATGATGAATTACATAATGAAAATGAGGAGAATAATTATTTTGTAATGAATATTGATAATAAATTGAATGATAATGTTGTTATGGATAATGAATTTGATATAAATAATAATATTGAACCTTTACCTAAGAATCCAAATGTTAATCGTGAAATTTGCATGGAAACACCAAAAAAATAAAGTAACCGTTTTAATAAATATTTACCTCTGAGAACACTCATTCTATTTTGCATAGAAAAACCCATACACTGAAATTGATCAAAATATTTTAAAACCAATACTTAACAAAATGTCTCAAACAAATGTGAGAAGAAAATCAATAGGAATTTCAGATAATTACTTTAAGAAATTAAATGATACACAAAGATGTAAATTATTTGTTATGTTGATGAAATTAATTAATATGAGACCTACAATGAAGACCTTAGGGCTAAGAACATCTAATATTTATGATCAAAATGTGGCAATTGTTGAAAATATACATAAAGCATACCATATTGTAGGTATCAACAAATACACCAAAGATAGTAATATTACACTACGTGCACTTACTTTTTTATAGTAAGTGATAAAATAGTGAAAAAGCACTTGATTAGAGAAACAACTTAGAGATTTAAAGGTAAAAAATACACTAATTAAAGCAATATGGAGACACAAAATTCTTGAGTCAACTAATAACACTAACTACTGGGTAATTCTCTAGTAGACTCCCACTGAAATAAAAGGATAAGTCTGATATTATAAAATAATTACTTGTAAAGTTTTGGAATGAGAACACGAGTTTTATCGAATACAAGAAATATAGTAAAAATAATAATAGGGTTATTGTAGTTGTGAAGCACGTGTAATTTTTTTTGGATATGACTCAAAAACAAATGTTCTCTAAGTTTTAGAATGAATATCCAAGAATTAACATTAGCGAAATATTTTTTGAAATGAACAAAAAATGTGAAAATAAATCACTCACATACGAATTTTTATTGTAGGTGACATGTTGAATTTTCAATGGATTATGAGGTTTTTTATCAAGTACGTTGTTTTTTGCATACTGACATCATGTTCCAGGATTTTGGATTAAATATCCCACCAAAATCTGCAAGGGAATGTATTCCTACCATATTTTGTGAAAGATCGATTATAATTTTTTTATAACAAACCATGTATAGTTAGAACGTATGTGGTGGCTTGCCAAAATTGAAAAGTTGTATCCATGAGGAGAGCATACATGCAATATGAAAAAAATTAGTTAGTTTCAATAAATATAAATTTGTGGCATATCAATTAAAAAATGGAAAAAAAATTAAGAGGCTGTGATCTTATTGCAGAACAATTACCTATATTAGAATAATGGTCGAATTAACAGAGAAAATTGTTTATGAGTGTATGCAAGGAACATACATAGAGCTTGATGGTTGGATGAAAAATTAATTTTAAGAAAGGAAAACATTCAAACTTAGTATTATTGTTTTAGTAGTTGACTTCGTAGAGAGTTACTCATTACTGCCACAAATGGAGGTTCAGTCCCAATATTATAACTTAGTGTAAGTTATTATTTTTGTGCATATAACATTCATATACTCTCTAGAAAGTAATGAGAAATATCAAAAAATATCACAAAAGTATCATTTCTACATCAATGATGATCAAACACACTCTACACAATATGTGCAAAGGTGTTTCCAATTGTTTTATGTGAATTTGGATAAAAGGAACATTATTTTCAATCAACATTACAGTTGGTCAAATAAACACACATCACGATTTAAGAATGGACGAATGATTTATTAGATGAGAAGGATGCATATAATCACAATGTACAACATATCTAGAGTTTTACTAAGAAAGGACATGGGAAAAGAGAGTATGATTATACAATAACACGTGTGAATATATACCTTGTAAGAGAACAATTAAATTTCAAAGATGATGCTAATTTAATAGATGCATTAATCATTGTTGAATGGTGTAACAAGATCATCGGCTATGTCTCTTAATAATTTTTTATAGTTTGTAAATATTTTTGGTCAATAGAGGAATAACATTTTGGAAATATTTTAATATTTTATGAAATTTATATGATCAATTGAGTTACACGCATTCCATAGCTCAAACACAAGTTCTTAGACTATTCATAATAGGTGCATGACAAGTTTTGTATAGAATGCATTGATTTTTTTTGGAGTTAATGTGATTCAAAAGAGAGGATGGGTGAATGGAATTATAAACCTCTAATTCCACTCAATGTATATCAAGTTTTGTGAGAATTAAAACTTATCTCTTCAAATCATATGACAACCTAACCTGCCTTTGACCATGTATCTAATATAGTGCAATAAGGTACATGATTTGTTATAAATTTATAAACATTAAATGATAATTCCTGAATGTATTAAATGTGACTTGATTTTACTTTATGATGTAGAATATATTTTACAATTATTGCGACGGAATTTATCAAAGAGGGAACAAAATACTACGCATATCATTTTTTATGGGAAAAATTTGACATTCTCAATCATTGATAGTGAAAACCTTGTGTATCCCATTAGGTCAATAGTAGTCACTATAAATCGTCTTTGAAGATATCCTATAAAAAAAAATTATTTTTTTAGAAGACTATGAAATACATAGGAAGATACTCCACTATTCACATTTGATAGTTGTAACAAATATTAGTTGATCAAATATTGAGGTAGGCTATCAAACAACAATCTATGGAAGGTTCAAGAGTTATACTATGAAGTTATTATTAAAAATGTATAATTTAAAGAAATATAAAAAATTATATCAGAGGATTGTGATTAACTAAAATAAGGAATATGGGTAGTTAATCTAATCTAGAACAACATGTAAATATAGTAAATAAATGTAGTAAATGTATATAGAAATGAACCAAATAACTAATATAATGAAATTAGAAACCCTAATATGTAAGAGAATTATGGAAATGACTGAGATGATTATAGGATCTCGTTGGATTATGTCATAGAATAAATAGAATAATTTTAAAGCAGGAATGACTGTTAAAGGATCCTAAAAATGAAAAATCTAGACTGGTTCTCTAGACTGGGGTACCTACAGGCACTCTGGTCTATAGAATGGGTACCTTGGTCTATGAAAAATATCCATAAGTGAGTTTCATAGGTTTGGTAGGTGGTTTGAAACCCTTGTTGTGTGTCGCATCACATTTTCTACACAGTACTAGGTTTCATTGATAATCCAAGATGAATAAAATACATTACAAGAAGCATACAAGAAGTATCAAAACCCTAAAAAATGAAGAATGAAAATGAATGGGTTGGACTAACCTCATCTGTCACAAAAATGGGCTTACTAAATGAGTGTTGCACTAGATTTCATACCCAAATGTAGTTTTGACGTGTGTGTGCATCATGTTCCCTTAGTGCTCTTGTGTCAGTCATACTTTATGAAGTAGTGAGAAATAACTAGAAGTAGAATGGTGTATGAAATAGAATATAATCCCTCCCCCTATGCTTATGTGATGTAGATGAACCAACCTTGTCCTTTTGATGCAGCTAATGGATGCAAGTGATATCTAAATGGATGTAACTCTAGATGGATGAATAGTAGTGACCAGTGATTTTCCCCTCATTATGGTCTCATAACTTTCATATATATAGGGTTATCTTGATCTAATTTCATAATTAACCCTGAAAAGGATGACCACCAAAAATATAAGAAGTTAAAACATATAGAAAGTGCCCAAAAGTGATGGGAAAGTTCAAAAAGGATTAAAGCACCCCTCGTGGGACTAGGGCACCCATGCATGCCCCAGTACTAGCCTAGGCACCCCATTCAAGGCTAAAATAATGTGAAATGGTAGAAGATGACTGGGCATACGAGTGTAAGAGGTTTGGGAATGACGAAAAAAATAAAGCAAGATGGATAAAAGATGGGGGTTAATTAGTAATTTCTTCACTCAAGAAACTTCTAAATAGTAGTATGAGACTGGGACTAAATAATGTCTAATGTGAAAGATTTTGTGACTACATTTTTCCCCCACTTTATGTTTGTGAGTGGAAATATCGGTAACATAAAGTATATAGAGATGCGTACCTGATGTCCATGAAGATTGTAGTAGAAAACGTACCGAAGGACTAGATAAATCATGGAATAAAAAAAAATTATGGAACATGGAAACTAAAGATGAAAAAGTGTAAAAACGTGATGAGGGTGAACCTAGGGTGGAAACATGTGTGTAATTGTCAATGTGTGTAATGTACCCACATGGTTAGTATGATGTGTACTTCCCGTGAAGTGTTGTTATTGATGTTGTTGTTTTTGTTGTTTTTTCCCCCCATTTAAATGTGTTTCTCATATGGCCAGACCTATAAGTAGAAAATAATAAAATATTCAAATATATATGTATGTATGTGTAAAATCACAATGTAAAAATTATGTGAATGTAAAATATGCAAATGATTAAAAAATGTAAATGGAACATGTGCACCTGATCCATGTCGAGAAAGAGAGTGTAGAAGGATATCTTGTAATGTTGAGGTTTTTTGGGTGATCTGACACCATAGGCCGAAGAAATATAGGGAGGAAATTCTGATGTATCCTCCAACCTTTAACTTCTTCCCTGAATGTGTGTGAAGAGATCTATGTACGATCTAGTTTTTTGGGAATATCTGATGCCACTAGATGAAGAAGTATAGGAAGGAATTATGTTGTATCCTTCAACCTTTAACTTCTTCCCTAAATTCTAAGGACTACCATGTCCTCTAAAAGTTGATGTGTACAGGGTTCATATACTGTTCTGAACCCACTCACTATATATACCCCACTAATTCGAAGGGTGTAAAGTGCAATGAACTAAACCGGTGTAGAAGCACTATGTAGAATGTAAACAACCACAAATTATGCCCCCCTATTTAGGGGTGCATGTGACGTCACTAATAGGATAATGTGGCCCCAAAAGAGGACCAAACATGTGTACTCTGAAACTCTTTCTTGCAAGGGGAAGGGAATGTTCTTGGTAGAAACCAAGGCTCACACAAAGAAGGGGATGGGCAAATACAAGTGTTAATATGAAAAATCATGCATGTAGAAAGAAATGTGTAATCTATGTAAACAATGTAAAAGATACCAATTAATGTAGTAATGAAATCACACAAGAAGAAAAAGTAAACTGCAAAAAGTGGGCTGAAAACATGGGACATCACTCATGATTTCGCAAGACACATAAGGCCATCATGGCCACCTAAAAATAGACAAGTGTGAACACCAAACGAAGGGAAATTCCCACAAACAAGAGAAAATAATAATAGATAATGTAATAAACAAGTACGGAAGAAAATATACCCTGCATAACAAAGGCTACACATGAAACACCCATTAGCATGTAAAATGCGTGTATAATCAAGTAATGTAAAGTGATAAGTATTGATTTAAACAATAACACCTGGAAAAGATGAATGTGGATGCCCCTAATGGACCAGTGTAGGAGGGGAAGAAGGAGAGCATCCATGTTGTATGTAAGAGACCTATTTCTGTAATCACAAATAGAAAAAGACATGAACACATGTGTGTGGATGATATAGATAAATGATAGACAAGTAATCTAACTAGCATGTGTAATAAAGTGACCATGAACAAGAAAAAGTAAGAAAGAGTATAATAAACCATAATATGTAGTATGTTTTAGATTGATGGAATGGATTACAATATGGATTGTAGGAGCCGTTTTCTCTTCAAGTGAATGGAAATGTATATAGTGAGGTTCATTTGGTTTTCCCCTTAGCAGTTAAGAATGAATTGTAAAATAGAGTGCATCATTGGGAAATGGTTGAATAGTGTGTGTTGTGTCTAGAGTGTTGTGATCACTATGTATGCATAGTGATGATGATATGCGACATATAGAAGAGATGTGTGTGAACCATATAGCCTAAGAGTATATCACGAATAAATGAATGTATAATTGATGAATTATTCTTAAAGTGTATATAACTATAAGACTGATATAGGATGAGTGATGATTTATCCTATAAGCATATATCACTAAAAGATGAGATAGATATGGAGTGGTGATGTAACCTTAGGTGTATACCACTACAAAATGATAGAATAAGTGGACGCTTTATCCTAAATCGTATGCGTCACTAGGCTTGAAATTTTACATGATGAAAGGTCAAGAATAAATAGTGCATGATGAATGTAAGGTCCATTTGATTTATAAACCCTCTATAGTCGAGTATGGACCAAGGAACTAAAGTGCATCATAGGGTGGTGAGTGCAGTGCGTAGAAGAATGATGCAGTATATGCATGGAATGATAGACGACCACATGTGATGAGTAGAATGTGTATATATGTTATGTGTAAAATGAAAATTGAAAACTATGTAGAATGTGTAAAATGCAAGGTGAATGGAATGTGTCAATACGCAATGTATGTAGAATGGAAATAGTAAAGAAGTATGTAGAATGTATAAAATGCTAGACTCATTTGTGTTGATGGAATAGTAATATAGTATGTAAGATGTATAGTTATGCAAAGACTTGAAATGATATGGAATGAAGATTTAGTATAGTATGAAACATGATATGTGGTTTCGATAGTGCAATGTGTGGTGTATTCATGTATGGTATGCCCTCAAGACTTAAATGTGAACCGAATACATAAGAGTGTAGTCATAGGCTAATGATGACGTAGAAAATGTGGAAATGGGTATGCCTATGTGACGACTAGCATGATTTATGATAATATGAGAATGCACATATATGTCAAAATGTTAGTAGCTTAAGTAGGGGGAGGTGTATGGATGTTATTCCCACATAAGTCTAATGGAATATGGTGTAGTATGTGAGGGTTCATGTGTACGTAGGTCCATCATTCGATGTGTGCAAGTGATGAACTGATATCACTATGAGATGTGTGTCATCATGTATTGACACTAGAATGTATGCATGTGTAAATGCCTAGGAGTGCGATGTAGTATGAATGTATGAGATATGAATGAACAAGGATGTAGAGATGAGATATATTCCTATGTTAAGATGATGGTAGGGGAAGGTAAAGTGTTATGCCCCCAAGTGCATGTGAATGAATGAACTAATCCAATGATCATGTGAATTCATCAAGGAGGTCCTTCATCCTGATGGTAAGAGATGAAATCGTATGACCATGATCTAACTAGTGGTAGGATATGGTAAACAGATGGTGTAGTGGTGTAATGAAGTCTATGCGCATGTGTAGGGATGACATGTCCCATGAAGCATACTCCGTGGTAGCACAAAATGTGTCAGTGAAGTGGAGATCTATGTGACATGACCAATGCGTAAAATGAAGAAGTATGAACCTTGAATAAAATCTAGGTGCAGATGATCTATGTTTCAAGATGCAGTAACTGTGCGAGGAATAGGCCTATACTTATGTGTAGAGCTAGTGGATATAGAGTGCCGGTTGTGTAGATAAATACATGAGTAGGAAAACTAGGAGTAGATTGTTCTTTGAGAAACATGAGAATGTGCATGATAGCTAGACTGTAAGTAGCGGATATACTAGACAAGCCATAAGCAATAGGGATGGTAAAAAAAACATACTAGTAGATGGAGGGGCGCCGTTAATAGAAATGACTTGATTGTCCTGCAAAAAAAATTAACTCAAAAATGATTCAGGATAGGATAATAAATTGTGAGAAAATGATGTCATCACAATTGAGGATCAAATGAGAAGCATGTTTCATCCCTCTACTATGATTCATTCAATGAGAAAAGTGTACAAGCATAATAAGAGTGACCAACTGTAACTAGTGTAGCTTATACAACACCAAAGGGTGTTTTTGAAAGGGTATTCAATCCATGGGATGGATGAGGCCCTTGATAAGGCATCATGAGAAGTAGAAGCAGAATATCTAACACCCTGAACTTTTGTTACTTCCTCTTGAGCATACAAGTGTTGATATGTGATTTCTTCTGTAAAAAGGATGTGTTCCTTTGATTGAGAAATCATGCTTGATATGTACTGTATCTTCTTTGCAGATTGCATATCTTTGGACTAAGTCGGAATATGATTGGACTCTTTTATTTTCTTTCATTTTGTATCTGAGTTTAATCTGATCTCGAGAATGAATCATAGATTTATCCATCTATAAGACCTAGCCTTGGATCAGTGGAATTGATCCAAGTAGATGCTTTAAGTTTTGTTCATGATGAATTAAATATTACAGACCTTGAACGCAGGTTGCAAGGTCTAGAATGCATTGAATAACCTAGTCCGGAGTATAACTCAGGTTGATCGTGTGAAATGGATTGGTTCCTCGATATCGTAAGTATCATTTGGAAGGTCTCGATCGTGGGACCAGGTAATAAATTCAGAGACATTTCATACAATTTTGTAGCCTAAAGGCAGAACAGGAGCTGAACCCTGTTCAAGAATGCATGTCTGTAGGTTCTTTTTCTGAACATGTACTAGAATGTTAGACCTAAGCTGGAATTATTAATGTTAGTAACCTAAAACTAAACTATAACCTAGGGGTTAAACTAGTGTTAATCTAACCTAGACCTAGGCTAGGAAGCTAAATATCCTAAGTTAGCAATCTATGCGCTAATGAAGTTAGACTAGGTGTTATCCTAAATTCTAACCTAAGCTTACTAACCTAACAAATATTAGTGGCAAGGATTATGGGGACCTATGGAGGGGGATGCGAGTCATGGGCGGCAGTTTCTATGTTATTTAATGCAAAGGATAAGTATGAAGGACAAGGTATTGGCGGAGGTTTTAGATGGCTGGATGAACTGAGCCAACGTGGCAGAGTCGCCAAAACTGAGAAATGGTCTTTGAAATTGTTATTTTATCTATCGCCAACTTTGGGCGGTCGGTGGCAGTGGAGTTTGAGCGGGGAAAATTGGAGTAAATGCAATTAATGAGCTCGGTAGTCGAGCTCGGAATTTGCTCAGGAAGGCATGCAAATTGGAAAAGTGGTTTTTTTGTTTGGTTTTATCGTGAATTTCGGTTTTCCTCTCTGCCTGTTCACTGGTTCTTCGCACCAGTCTTCTTTGTGTTTGCATGGCGAGTATGAGCGTATCTAGCTCTTTTCTCTGGCAAGGAAAATATATATGTCATGGAGATAGTACAAATTATTGTTGGTCACTCTAACTTGGAAAAGGAAAAGAAAGTCTCGAGCTCTTTCAGTGGTCTGCTTTGGAAATTTGAGCAACATTACCCAGGCATGTTAGGCCCTAACTTTTAAATATCTTGCTCTTCTTTCAAATGATTTCATTAGAACAACTCTGTTCAGATGATTTTATGGAAATCAAATGATTTTCTATGGTTGTCTTTGTGTGAATTAGTTGGTACTGTATCTTCATGTACTGGTTCGATTTTTCAAGTTATCCCTTGATGGGAGTGCATTATTAAATTCGAACAGTTGCTATATTTCTTACTGGGGTTTTCCATTCTCGATAGCTTTTCGTATGCGAAATTATTGCAAGGAAAATATGTGATAGGCCGGCTCTGTAGTGAGTCCATGTAGATTGTTCTCTCGATGGGTACAGACTATTGAGATGCTTGTTGATGGATACTTGTTCGTTAATTCCTTGTTGTGGAACTGTCAGAAAGGATACTGAAGGACATTTGTTTGATTGTATCAGTTATAGTGACAACTTTTCTTTCGGAAGCTCTGTCGTGAGTTGTATATGTTAGTGGTGATTATGGATTCTGGTAAGGATCTTCGTTATGAAATATTTATAGTTACTTCTGGGAAGAGGATAACTTACTGTGTTTACAGTATTTGTCATTGTGACCCTGGTGGAAGTTGTTTTTCCCTTGCGTTGGAGGTTATGGGGATTCAACCCATTGATAGTATTGATATATATATATATATATATATATATATATATATGATTATTGTATTGAAACGACTCTGTGGAGTCCTCTGGAATGAATCGTATATTATGGTCCACTGTTGAGGATCATAGATGTGAATCCTTGATTAGTTTGATTCAATCTGAATTCCGTGAGGGGTAATCTTGTAGATAGTAACTTCTGTCATACGACCTCTGTTATGATACTTTCGCTTAGAAATGAATTTCGTTGGTACAGACCTTCAGTTGGAGTATACTTTTTATGTTTCATCTTCTGCTGTAAGCTTAGTTTGAGGATACTATTGTTAAGAGGTTCAGTTGAAGCCCTTTTTATGAAATCAGTATGTCTCTGATTCTGCTATACAGCCTGATTTTTGAATGCTTACCATTAGTAGGCATAGATAGAATCCTTAATTATACTATATATATATATCCTATATATCTTGTATGTTGGGACTCTAGTTGAATTTAGTCATGATATGCCATACATTCTACTTGTAAACTGAGTTCAGATATGAAGACTGTTGGGTTTTTCTATTGTTTTTGACACCGTTGGAATTCCATGAGTATGGGATATGATATCTTGTATTTATCGACTTCTTGTAAAAGCTAAACTGATGAATACCACATGTTTCCGGACTCCTAGTTTTAAATCTTCGAATGGCATATATCTATGTCACTTCTGTTCTGTATAAGCCTGAGTTATGAATACTGTTGTTAACGAATCAATTGGAACTGTTGGTTTGTCTTTAATAAGCTATACAACTTCATGAATTTAAACCTTCTAATATAAGTAGGTCGTTGAATTTACCATACTGTTGGAACTCATGATATGCATTCAGAAGTTGACTAAGTTCTTGATTTATGTCCTATGTTGTCTTTCTGACTAGGGATTCCAGATTGGATATGGATGTGCATGTTGCTTGAGATTTTGTTTAAAAATCCCTCCGCATTAGTCTTAGTGTTTGAGCATGATTACGTCATCTGCTTAGCATGAATCATCTAGTCGTTTGGTCAACTGCGATAACAAAGGAGATCTTTTGAACTCGTACCTTGTGTCTAAATGATGCCTTTCAGTGTTTATCTTCTTGTCTGTCGAATTCTATGCGCAAGGTCATACTGGAGTCTGCTTGGTAGATTTAGACACCATTGCCTTGGCAAGAGGGTTACTGTATTGTTCAGTAAGCTTTACAAGAAATTTTTATGTGTATTTTAACAAAACAGTAGTGCTGATCCTGAGGGACTGGACTGATTTAGTCGTGCATGAGTATTAGGTGAATGCCTTGCTTTTGAAGTGGACGGTACAATCATGAGCTATGTTCAGAAGGGAAACATGTACAATGTCTCAGTTTATTTCTCTTCTGATATAAAGTATAGGTTGAAATAATTGTTTATCTAACCTGTTGGAATTGTTCTATCATGCTGATGGATTCATGAATTGATAGGATATTAATTTTGTTGAATATAATGGCCTGAATGGATGTTGCTATCCTTGGGATTCAGATGGATAGTTGTTTTGGATACATTTGTTCTTCTTGGTCACTAATATTTATGATGAAATATCTGAAAAGTATCTAGGACTAGTTAGTAACTATAATATGAGTTACGCATTTATAGTCATGTCTTGTATTACAAGACTATAGTCTGAAATATTTTTTACATGTTTGGTGAAATGATTTCATTTAAATAGGGTGTTTAATGAAAACAATTGATGTTTTGCAATTGTTTTAAAGAGTTAGTGCTTCTCATGCTCAGTTCATCGAACTGACCCGTGTTGACTATTTTTATAGATGGTTGCCGTAAGTGGTAAAAGCATGTAGATCTGATAGGATGATCAGATTGTTTAGATTTGATTTTAAGTATGAATTACAGTTTGAATTTCTTTAAATGTACTACTAAGAGGAAATATGTTCTTTCTTCCGTTGAGTATTGTATCAAGTATGCTGAATGCATAAAATGTATTTGATTAGTTCTGAAAGGAATGAAAAGATTGATATTTGTTACTTATGTGTCTATATCCTTATCTTGATAGTTTGACCTTCTTCGGTTCAAATGATCTAAAGAGCATTGTTATTATTATATAATTTGGAGACTTTTGTGATTAACTAATGTAAGCTTTGCATGAATATAAGACTAAATTCTTATGATTGTTTACCAGTTCTGGTATGTTCTATCAAAAGCTAAATTGAAATTTAGGTAACTGTCTTTTTGGAAGATAGGGCTAAAATATACCTAAACAGGAACGCTAAACAAATTGAATTAAATTATTAATCCCTAGTCCTGATCTATGACAGGACAACATTTAATTGGATTCTGAATCATTTATATCTTGATGCTAATAAGTATGATATAAATTCAGTTATGGAGAACTGATATAAATCTAAAATGGGGTTCAGATGGCTATCTCGTGAGAAGGTTTATGAGATATTGACCAATTCCGTTGTTTTAGAATTATGTATATTCTATGAACTCCTTGATGTGACCTCTGGCCTTGATAACTCCTCTTGAGTAATGGGTTTTATTGATAAAAGGTCATCCTAAGGATGAGGAATCAAGGGATTGGGAAAGGCTAACCTTAAGGGAACGTCTTTTAATGTAATTTAAACTCGACATGCTGTAACACTATATTATTAAGTAGATCTTTTCGAGGTGGATTTAAAGGTTGACGGCACAAGTCAACTGTAGGGTTGTACCTCCGAGAAGATTAGGATCTTCTCGAAGTTACAACAATGCAGGTGACTTATGACGACACCCTTTGCATTGATCGCTAAGATTTACACTTTGATCTCGTACAAGTTACTTTTGGACCGATTAGGTATGTGGTCACATTATATGGCTGCCCTAGGAGACTCAGAGGTATCTTGACACACTGGTTTAATTAGGATTGACCCAGTATGTCATCTTATCCCTAGTCTTCGAGAGCATCCATATAACGTGGTTACCTTACTAATCTGTTCCCGAGTGATTAACTTGGGATAATAGGAGATTCTGACAGAAGTCGGTATAAGACATTCTATATAACATAAGAATGGGGTGAAGGGCGTATTCCAGATTGACAAGTATGCCGTTCAAGGAATACGAGACATAAACAGTATGTTTCAAATCTTTGGCCAAAGTATCGCAAGCTGTTGATTGCGTTTTCCTAATTCACCTAGTCTAAGGGATGAGATGCTGATGAATAATGGTAACAATTATTCAGTTAGGTTCCTTGGACAGAGCATTCTGAATCCCAGAATAGGGAAGAGAACCGCAAGAGTGAAGTGTTAAATAATAACGCCAACTCTTATTACTCATGAATAGATCGGTAGATTACCGAGTCATGGAATGAATAGATCGGAGGTACTCCGAGTCATTACAGCTGCATATGGTTATCTGTTATGATGAATGGTTGTTTTTGATTTGTGAGTTCTAAATTATGTATTTAGAACTAGGATGCAATTTATCAAAAAAAAAAATTGACTTGTTCTAATGTCTAAAAAATGAGGATGTTACATCTTGGTATCAGAGCGGAAGGTTGCAGCTCTTGGACCTATTGTCTCCATAATCTGATAAAAACCTGAATTTTCTTATAACAGAAAATGGTTAGAACAAGGGGGAACGTTGTGAATAATGCTCCACATGAAGGAGGAACGGAAACCACCCAGAAACTTGATGAGATCCTTGCTGCCCTGTTGGACACAAGAGATTGCATTTAGCTATACTGGAACAGCAGGTGATGGGAAATGAGGAGGATGAAGAAGCTGATAATAATAATCAGCAACCTCCTGAGGACAACCCCGACATGGGTGTTGATGTTAATGCCTGGGGATGTACCTGTTCCAACCAGAAAACAAAAAGGGCCAGATTGGTAGCAGAACTCACTAATGATATAAAAAGGATAAGTCCACCTAAGTATGATGGCACCACATTAGGAGATGGAGCTGAGAACTGGCTCAGCGAAATGGAGAAGTAATTTGCAATAAGGAACTTCTCAGAGGAAACCAAAGCAATTTGGGGAGCCTATCAGCTTTCCCACGAAGCATCTTCGTGGTGGGATAGCCGTAAAGCTGAACTAAACATTGATGAGACCAATATTACTTGGGATCAATTTAAAGGCTATTTTAGGCAACGTTGGCTGCCATAAACTTTTCTATGATCAGAAAATGACAGAATTTCAGAACTTAGCTCAAGGGAAGCTAACGGTAACTGAATTCTGGGAGCGGTTTACAAAACTCATCAAGTATGTACCCACAGTATCAAACTAACGAGAAGTTCAGAATTCGGAAATTCATCATGGGATTGAATCCCGTGATAGGGGGAGAGGTCGATGTTCACAGTCCCAACCCACTATGGAAGGAGTTGTTGAAAAGGCCATAAGGCAAGAACAGAAATTAAAGGCTATTGCTGCTCATAAAGAGGAAGTGCGGAAGAAGACTATAAACCCTTCTTCAACCTCTCTTGCACCTAGAAAAGGGACCATGGAAAAAGTTTGGAAACAAAGAGTAAGTTTCCATGAGATAACAATAAGGAAAGCAGTAGTAAATAAGCCTACTGGAAATGTAAGGGATAATTTTGTTAAAAATTACAATAATGGGCAGAAGCCCTATGGAGGACAACGTGACAATTACAAGGCTGGAGGCAATTCTGAGCCTAAAAAGGGACCTGTAGGAGGTTGCTACAATTGTGGCAAAGATCACTACGCAAATCAGTGCCCTTTGAAGAAGGATGATCGTAATCAGCAGCATAAGATACATGCTGCAGTAGCAGACAAGCAAGCTGAAAAGCAAGTGACACCTATAGAAGTTCCGGGTAAGTTATTTGGCATACCTGTCACTATTCTTTTTGATACAGGAGCTACTGAATGTTTTATTTCTAATAAAATTACTTCTAAACTTAAAAGAAAAGCTGGGAAAATGGATAAATCTTGGACTGTACAGTTATGGTAATAATTTTATTCATACAGTGAGTATGTGTCTTTTTAGGGCAGGTCCTTGACTTACCTAACTTTTCCACGGAAGTTGAACTCTATGTTGCACCTTTAGGATCGTATGACATTGTTATCGGTGTCAATTGGTTAGCTAACCATAAAGAAAAAGTAGACTACTATGAAAAGAACATAAAATGTTTAGATGATCAGCTGGAATCAGCAGAGATTCAAGGGGTTAAAACGGGAAATTTTAGTTAGAAAATTGTCAGCTATGTAACTTAAAAAGGCTAAAAATAAAGGATGTACCCTTTATGCAGTAAAGATATCCGAATCTTCAGAAGAAGATGATGATTTCATGAAACTATTCCCTCTGCTACAAAGGTTTCAGGGATGTTTTTCCTGAGGAATTACCAGGGTTACCACCCAAGAGGGAATTTGACTTCACCATCGAAATCAAGCCAGGAACAGAACCTATTTCCAAGGCACCCTATCGGATGACTACTACAGAGTTAGTTGAGCTTAAGGCACAGTTGCAAGAACTTTTGTCTAAAGGTTTGATCAGACCAAGTGTTTCACCTTGGGGAGCACGTGTAATATTTGTGAAAAAGAAGGATGGAACACTAAGGCTGTGTATTGATTATCGGATGTTGAACAAAGCAATAGTCAAGAACAGATATCCACTTCCTAGGATCGACGATCTGTTTGATCAGATGCGTGGAGCAGTAGTTTATTCTAAGATAGACCTTCGATCTGGTTATCATCAATTAAGGATTAGAGAGGAAGATATTCATAAAACAGCTTTCTAAACAAGGTACGGACATTATGAATTCACAGTTCTACCCTTTGGATTAACTAATGCACCCGCAGCCTTTATGAACTTAATGAATAACATTTTTCAAGAATATCTGGACAAGTTTGTACTTGTATTCTTGGACGATATTCTCATTTATTCTAAAAGCGTTGAGGAGCACAATGAGCATTTGAAGATAGTTTTGGGAATTCTGAGAAAAAGAAGGTTGTATGGTAAGTTATCCAAATGTTCTTTCTTTGATTCAGAAGTTCACTATTTGGGTCATGTCATAAGTAAAGAAGGAATTGTTGTAGATCCTTCAAAAATAGTGGCAATAACTGAGTGGCCTACGCCAAAGAATGTGCACAAAGTAAGAAGCTTCATGGGTCTTGCAGGTTACTATAGAAAATTTGTTAAGGACTTTTCTAATGTAGCTGCACCAATAACTTCATTGCAGAAGAAGGATAAGAAATTCTTATTTGGAACGACAAGTGTGAAGCGGCTTTCAGAAGTCTGAAAGAGCCAGTTGACTTCTGCACCTATATTAGCTGTACCAGACCCTAATGGGAATTTTACTGTTGTAACGGATGCTTCCTGGGGAAGGCCTTGGAGGTGTTTTGCTACAAAATGATCAAGTCATTGCATATGAAAGTAGAAAACTCAAGTTACATGAGTTGAACTATGCCCCTCATGATTTGGAGCTTGCTGCCATTGTTCATGCCACTTCAAGTCTGGAGACACTATTTACTTGGGAAACCTTTTGAGTTGAAAACTGATCACTTGGGGCTGAAATATATTTTTACTCAGCCTAATCTGAATGCCAAACAGAGAAGGTGGTTAGAATTTTTATCACAATATGACTTTGATAATAGTTATATCAAAGGGAAGGAGAATAGAGTAGCTGATGCCTCTAAGTCGATAGGAGGCACATTTCTGCTCTTATAACATTAAGAACTCAGTTCAAGGAGGAGGTAAAGAGTGCCTCAGAATCTGATAATTACTTTCTGCAGGTGAAGGCAGCGCTTGCTGCAGAACCAAAGGATGAAAGGTATAAAGGTTTTCATTTTGATAATGAAGGAATCTTGTGTTATGAAAACAGGGTATACGTACCTATGCTGAACGACTTGAGGAAGAAGTTGTTAGTGGAATTTCATAATTCGCCTTTCTCTAGACACCCGGGTATCACAAAGATGCTTGCTGATCTGAAACAACAATACTTTTGGAAAGGTATGAAAAAGGATGTCAGTAAATTTTGTGACCCATTGTCTGGGAGTGTCAGCGGGTTAAGGCAGAACACATGCACCCTGCTGGACTGTTATATCCTCATAGCATACCGCAATACAAAATGGCAAGTAATAAGCAATGGATTTTGTACAAGGATTACCCATGTCCAGGAATAAACATGATGTTATCTTAGTAGTTGTAGATAAACTGACTAAGGTAGCTCATTTTCATCGCTGGAAATCTAAAGGATGATTCACCAATGCTGGCCAAAAGATTTGTACACGAAATTTTCAGATTGCATGGTGTACCAGAATTGATTATATCTGACAGGGATCCTAGAATGACATCAAGGTTTTGGCAAACGCTTAACGCAGCTCTTGGAACAAAACTAAACTTCAGTTCTGCATATCATTCTGGAAACGGATGGACAAACTGAGAGGGTAAATCAAGGTGTTGGAGGACATGTTGCGATATGTATTGCATGGATCAACAGTATAAATGGGAGGAGTATCTTCCATTAGTTGAGTTCACATACAACAATAATTATCACTCATCTCTTAAAATGGCACCATTTGAAGCACTTTATGGAAGGAAGTGCAGAACCTCCTGTTAGTTGGGATAGTGTTGAGGATAGAGTGGTAATTGGACCAGAGATTCCTCACTAGAAATGGAACAGCAAGTTAAGTTGATTCATGAATGATTAAAGGAAGCAGCGGATAGACAGAAGAGCTATGCTGACCTTAAGCAGGTTGATAGAAGGTTTGAGCTTGGTGATAAGGTTTTTCTTCGTGTTAAACCCAGGAAGAGTTCAATAACTTTTGACAAGGCTACCAAGTTGTCACCTCGATTCGTGGGACCTTTCGAAATTGTCAAAAATAATCATCCGAGCTTACGATAGCATTACGACCTGTTTTGCTTGCTTCATGATGTTTTTCAATATTTCTTTTGGCTTAAGAAATACAGTTCATATCTGTCCTGTTTAAATTGGAATTCCTTGTAGTGCCAAGACCCGGATAATCGTGGTTAAAAACCACACAAGTGCTGGAAACTTGCCATTTGCATTTGAGAATCTTGAACTACAGCAATGTAAGTCCCTTGATATTAAAACTAGTGTCCTCTGCTTCTGTATTAATCCGTGGTTTGGGTGAATACTAATTATTCTTGCTCTGTTGGAATCCTGGTTGTGATATTATTATTTTTAATATATATATATAATCTGTATTTTGGCTTCTATAGAATTTAGAGTCGTGATGCCCTTACGGTCTACTTCTGAAGGGAATTCAGATGGAAATACGCTATGTTATTGTTTTGGTTGGAATTCTCGAATTTGATATGTATCTTGTATCTTTCTACTTCTATAGAAGTTTATTTGAAGAATACCACATGGGTAAGACTCCTTTTTAATCCTGGAGGCGTATATTATGTTTTCTCTTCTGAATAATCTCAGTTGTGAATACTGTTGTTATGGAATCAATTGGAATTCTTGATTTGTTGTCATATGAATTCAACTTCAATTTAAACCTTTATTATAAGTAGTGGTTGAATTTGGCACTGTTGGAGCCCATGATATGTTGTGTGTTGGCTCAATTCTTGATTTTTGTCCTTGCTGTGTTTTAGTAGGGATTAGATTAAACTGTATGTTGATGAGAGTTTTGAATCAGTGGGATTGTTCTTATGTTTGAGCATGATTACGTCTTCTGTTAGTGTGAATATCTAGTCGTGTGCTTGACTGAAGCAAAGAGCTATTAACTATACCTTGACAAGCGATGGCGTTGGATATTTTTCTCATTGTTGAATAATATGGAAGGTTATGTGGAGTTTATTTGATGGATTATTCATCATTGCCTTGTCACGAGAGCTACTGTGTTGTTCAGTAAGTTACAAGAAATTTTTATATGTGTATTTTGACGAACTGTAGTTCTTCCTGTGGTCTCGACTGGCTTAGTCGTGGGTGTATAATGTGATTGCATTACTCTTAAGTGGATGGTACATTCATGAGCATGTTTGGAAGGGACATCTGAATGTCTCGGTTTCTTTCTCTTCTGCTGTAAAGTATATGTTGATAAATTTATATTTAATTGTTGGATTTGTAAAACATACTGATGGATTCATCAATTGTTAGGATATTCATTTTGTTGAATATAATGGCCTGTTGGATGTTGCTGTCCTTGGGATTCAGATGGATAGTTGTTTTGGATACATTTGTTCTTCTTGGTCACTAATATTTATGATGAAATATCTAAAAAGTATCTAGGACTATTTAGTAACTATAATATGAGTTACGCATTTATAGTCATGTTTGTATTACAAGAGTATAGTCTAAAATATGTTTACATGTTTGGTGAAATGATTTCATTTAAACAGGTTGTTTAATGAAAACAATTGGTGGATTGCATTTGTTTTAAGAGTTAGTGCTTATCATGCTCAGTTCATCAAACTGACGTGTGTTGACAATTTTTGCAGATGGTTGCCGTAAGTGGTAAAAGCACGCAGATCTGATAGGATGTTCAGATTGTTTAATTTGGTTTGATGATGAATTATAGCTTGATTCTCTGAATGTACTATTGTCAAAATTTCACCCCCCCAGGGTAAATTTGATAACATGCATCAGGATGTCTAAATTCCAAGAAAAATGACTGACACTAAGCAAAATCTGGTTTCTAGGGTCCCTTCAGGAATCTTTCTAAACTCCCCAGGCCGAAGAAGGAAGGAGCAAGCTTAGAGAAACTGTGGAGAAGGTTACAGAAAGCAAGTAGTTTGGGCCAGAAAAAATTGTGAAAATCGGCTAAGTCCTGGTCCAGCACAAGGTGGGACAAATGGGACAAAGGTACACGAACCGCACGAACCGCCTGAAATGAGTCCAGGCGGCCCACTAAGCATTTGGGACAAGTGGGACGAAAGTACGCGGCGGGCACAAAATGCCGGTTCGACCGAGAGAGAAAATCGACTAACTGCAGAAAGAAGCAATTGGGACGCGCGGGACAAAAGGACCCGAACCGGCCGAAAAGAGTCAAGTCAGTCCAAAACAAAGTGGGGCAAGCGGGCCAGAAATACCCGAACCGGCCGAATCAGCCGAAATTGTCCCAAAAGGTCCAAAATCAAAATGGGACGTCCGGGACGAATGGATGCGAAGTACGCGGAAGACCCGGTAGGCCCGAGAACCACTGAGAAATTGCCACGTGTCATCAAGGAGAAGCCAAAAGGTCAAAGGGCAAGGTTTGAAGCGCTGGCCCGAGCCAATAGAAATTGGACGTGTGTCCAATGAAGCATAGAAGTGCGGAGCTCGGGGAGGAGTTGGGAAGTTTGGCCAAATCTAAGCCAAAAGGGGTAAAAGTGAAGGAAGACCCGGCAGGTTCGTGAACCAACCGATGCATGGCACGTATCCCTAGTAGCGGGGTGTGGGGAAAAAATGTGAAAAATATTCCAAGAGCACCAAAAGTCAAAATTCAAGAGACAGCCCGCCAAAAAGCAGAGGAGAGAGAATTATTCAGTGAATCAGAGCATGCCACGTGGCGTCCAACTGGCAGTGCACGGGAAAATATTTCAAAATCCGTTTTTGCCTGTTCTGTGTCCTAAATCTTCAGATCGACATATCTTTCGATCCAGAGCTTGGATTTGCACGTTCTTGATATCAACGGAAAGCTGCTGAAATTCTCTACACGTTTCCAGGGTCAATCTTGCATTTTGATGTAGTCTGGAGGGAGAAAATTGAGAAATGCCTCTGGCGCGAAATAACAAATAGAGGTAATGCTTCAACAACCACTTTAATGCAGCAGACAACCCACCGCTTCTGTTAGGCAAACCGCCGCTTCGCCACAACCCGCCGCTTCTGCCATGATGGACGAATTAAATGCAACCTAAAGGTGGTTGGGGCAGATTTCGAATTCCTCTCTCTTTGCTCTCCCATTCTTCCTATATATTGTAAGGAGGGGTTTCTTTCTGGTGTTGGACATTTTTCTGCTTTGTACCCTCCCTTCTCTCCTGTTCATAAGAAGATTTGTGGAGTTTTCAAACCTCCCATATAGACTGTAACACCATTTTTTTCCTTCTGGCTATTGCAATGTATTGAATCGATCCTTGAGCAATATATATGTGTCTGTAGTTGCTTCGAAACCCTCTTACATATTTATTACTATCATTCTTGATATTTCATTGCATTTTTACTATCTGTGCATGGTGTTGTGTTATATCTACATGGTTTGTGTTTAATGTGGCAAAGCATATGTTCTTCATTCCTCGGTGCATCACCTCTATTAGCTTAGATTTATTTTATGCATTTTCTTACCTTGTCTCCTTGGCATATTAGATTAGATTTTGAGAAAACCCTTTGCATATTTCGTGTGCACCTGAACAGAGGAATAGGAACCAACCTTTCTCTGGAGATTCCTTTCTCACTCTTCAAGTCCAAACACTTGGAGAAAGGATTCAATGTTATGCAATCACACTGGATATTAATATGATCAACCTAGAAAACTGATGAATATCCAGGGGTGCTGTGATTTTGCATCAACAGTTTTGGCACGCCCAGTGGGACCAGAGGTCTCATTTTTTATTGCAGCAAGGTTGATGTGCATCTGCTGCAATTTTCTTGCTTAAAAAGAGCTATTATTTGCATATCTGGTGACTCCAGAGGGAAGAATCAACTAAGTTTCAGCAGTCAGGCCTAAAAGCTTATGAGAAGAATCACAAGGTCAAGAGCTGGAGAAGAGGAAGTACCATTTGAATACCTGCAACTATCTCCAAGAAGAAGGCAAAGAGGAAGAAGGATTCAAAGGTCTCCATCTCCACCAAACAGAACTCTCTCAACTCCTCCACCTGATAGGCCTTTCTTTCAATATACAAGGGTTTTAAGACCACTTAGAATGGTGTAACCAGTAAACCCCTATGTCAACTTCACAGGCAGCAGCCCACTTGCTCTCAATGCACAAAATCTAATCCCAGTTGCAGCATTGAAGAACATTCCATATTTTACTGGAGAAAACCAGACCACTCCTGGTGATCATGTCAAGGACATTGCTAACATTTGTGCAATCCATGAGATTAATGAGATGCAAGTAGCTGTCAAATTGCTAGCGTCTTCATTCAAGGGAAAAGCATTGCAATGGTTTAGGAGCCTTGAAGCTGCTTCTATCACGAATTGGAATCAGCTGTGTATTGCACTTCATAATCAATTTGGAGAGAAGGGAGACAACTTGTCTCTTTTGGAGCAGCTGACAACCATCAAGAGAGCTTCCAATGAGCAGCTGACTGACTTCAACTTCAGATCTCAAAGGTCTTGGGATAGAATTCCAATAGCAGTCAGGCCAACAGCAGAAGGTGCTTTTCTGTATTACCTTAAAGCTTTAAATTCTGATATTTCTTTGTTGATTCAATCTATGGGAGGCACAACTATCCCTGCTGCTTATAGTATTGCTATTAGAGCTGAAAATTGTCTGATTCAAGCTGGCAAGCTAGCTCCTAGGCCTCCAATGCCATTATATCCAAGTTTAGAGAGCCCAAGTACTAGTCAAGCACCTGTCTTAGCTCCTATTCCCACTCCTAGGAATCAGAGTTCAAATGAAGCTTCCACTTCATCTCCAAGTGCCCCAAATGAGCTTCAAGAAGTCATGAAGTAATTGCAAAATTTAGGTAATGAGCTGGTCACACTTAAGAGGCAGCAAGCTCAAAGTTTTAGACCTTCGTATCAGCCTCAAGCTCAACCGAATAGGCAGCCATATCAGCCTCAAAGACCACCTAATCCAGCTGCAAATATGATTCAAACAAGGCCTCTTGTCAATAGACCATTCCAGCCCTATAATCCAAATGCCATATCTGCCTCTAAGGCATTAGTACCAGCACAAAACAACATTGTCCAGGAGTATGAATGGTGTTTTCCATGTAATGAACCCCATAATCAATCCATGTGCTATAATGGTGCTTTAACCCAAGCTTTAATGGTGACAAGTGCTGGTATGGAGGGTGAAAGTAGTCAAGAAAGAAACCAACAACAAGAAACATTCCAACAGCAACCTGCCCCAAATGACACCACATTGGTAAATTGGTAGGTAGAGGATTTCTGTGGCATGAATCAGGCAGTTTCTCAAGGTATCGCTGCCAACATAAGGTTAAAAAGGAGAAATTTGGGTGAAGAACAGCCGTTAGCCCCAGCCAATCCACAACCTTCCACAACTCCACAAATGATTAGCAAGCAAAACCCAGTTTCAAATGCACGAGGGCAGCCAAGAACAGCCCCTTGGCCAAATCAAATGCCAGCTGTTGCTGCCCATATTCAAGGAGCAAATGTGCAAATCAAGGGACAACAGAGAGATCCTTCATCACCATTCAGTATCATTGATCAGATGAAGAAAACAAACGTCAATATATCTATGTGGGAATCCCTATCCATCCTAGGCCAAAGAGATTTGCTACAAGCTGCTATGAAGGACTGGCCAACTTCGAATCAGCAGGTTCAAAGGCAAGACAAAGTGCTTACAAATGCTGCCCAGCCTAAAAATAATCATGGAGCACAACAAGGTAAAATGCTGAAGCCCCCTCCATTTTATGTTTCATTGATCATAGGAGACAAGTTGGTACATAATTGCATGATTGACTCTGGGGAAAGTAGTTCAGTAATGCCTAAACAGATAGCTGATCAACTAGGGCTCCAATATGAAATAACATCTAAGGGAGTAGTGCAATCAGATGGGACAGCAGTAGCCATAGTTAGAGTTATAAAAAACTTGAGTCTTACCTTACATGCATGTCCAAACGTGGTTGTTTTGCAAGACGTCTCAGTCATAGACCTTCCACCACTCTTTGCCCTATGCTTGTCAAGGGACCTTACTGCCAAGATTGGGGGATATTTGTCTGCTGATTGGTCACACATGCTGTTCAGAACGAGGTATGGAACTAAAGCTACAATTAGGTCAGAACCTATTGCAGATTTCCACATTGAACCCTATACTCCAAGTCATATTAATACCAATTGCTCAGCATTTGATCAAGAAGATCACCTCGGCACTGATGAAGCCGACACTAAGGTTGGAAGTATCCTAGATTTGACTCTTGATGAATGGGCAAGCAAGGTGCATGCTTTTGATCCTTATCAAGAAGTAGAAGAATCTGAGCTGGGCGTCTATTGTATACACAAAGAAAGTCAACCTATTCCTAGTATCACCAAGCCAAACCACAAGGATGAGAACGAGGTATGGCAACTATTTTTTGATGGATCAAGGAGTAGACAAGGCGCAAGAGGTGGAGCCGTGCTTATTTCACCTCAAGGAGTAAAGTATTATTCAGCGTTTAGATTTCAATTTGCATGCTCCAATAACACTGCTGAATATGAAGCCTTGGTGCAAGGGATGCATTGGGCAATAAAGAGAAAAATAAATAACTTGCAAGTTTTTGGGGACAGTGAGCTGATTGTAAATCAGGTCAAGGGACAGCATGCCGCCAAAAATGATCTACTCAGATGCTACAAGAATAGGGTATGGGACCTCATGGAAGATTTTGAAGGTTTCGGCATCAAGGCCATTCCCAGAAAAGAGAATCAAGCTGCTGACAGGCTTGCAGTAGTAGGGGCAGCCTTTGACATTGTAGAAAACATTCAACAAGACAAGGTATAGCCAAACATCCACGTGATTGTGAGGCCTTCAGTGCCGGATAACGATGTCAATTGGCAGGTATTTGAGAATGACCAGAAAATCATCCACTTCTTGCAAGAAGAAGCTGAGTTCTCAGCTAAGAATCAAGAGAAGTTGAAACAGCAATATGGTGACCAGGTGATACAGCTGAGAACTAACAAGCTGCCCAAGGGACTTGTCACCTTGGAGTCCATTTTTAACCCCAATGATCAGTTTAGAAAGGAGAAAGCACGTATTCAGGTCAAGAGGGAAGATTCGGTATCCATCTTGGTAAAAGAGAACAAGCCATTGCAAATTGGAAAAATGACAACTGAGCAAGAGAGATATGAGTTCATACAGCTTTGTCAAGAATTCCCTGATGTGTTTGCTTGGAGCTATGAAGACTTGAAGGGCTTCAATCCCAACTTAGCTCAGCATACAATCGAGTTGGATCCAAATACTAAGCCTGTCAGGCAGAAACAGAGACCAGTCAATCCACACATGGAGCCTCTCATGAGGAAAGAATTGGACAAGTTGATTGAGTCAGCAATTATATTCCCAATCAAGCATTCTAGTTGGGTTGCCAACTTAGTTCCAGTTAGAAAAAAAAGTGGAGAGATCAGGCTATGTGTTGACTTCAGAGATTTGAATAGAGCCTCTCTCAAGGACCATTATCCACTCCCCTCCATGGAGCAAATATTACAGGTCGTAGCTGGTTCAGAAAGGTTTTCACTACTGGATGATTACTCAGGCTTCAATCAGATTATGGTAAAGGAGGAAGACTAGTTCAAGACAGCCTTCACAACCAAATGGGGCACATATGCTTACAAGAAGATGCCATTTGGACTGTCGAATGCCGGAGCAACATTCCAGCGAGCTATGGATATGGCATTCAAAGGCTTGATCAACAAGATAGTGCTGATATACTTAGATGATATTACTGTCTTCTCAAAGAATGCTGCAGACCATCTCTTTCACCTTAGGCAAGTGTTTCAGAGGTGTAGAAAGTTTGGAGTGTCTTTAAATCCTAAGAAGTGCATCTTTCTTGCACATGAAGGGAAACTTCTCGGCCATATTGTCTCCAAGGAAGGATTAGCAATTGATCCAGAAAGGGTTGAAGCCATAAGAGCTCTGCCATTGCCAAGTCACAAAAAGGCTCTTCAAAGTTTCCTGGGAAGGATAAACTTTGTTCGGAGGTTTGTCCCAAACTTTGCAGCCCTTGTCAAGCCCATCACGAAAATGTTAAGAAAAAGCATGGCTTTCAAATGGATGGCAGAAAGCAAGGAGCGTTTTGAAGCAATCAAAGAAGCCATCTCCCAGGCACCCACTCTCATCAACTAGGACTTTTCCAAGGATTTCATCCTCTATGCATTTGGGGGTGATGACACTATTTCTGCCATTTTGGTGCAACAGAATAAAGATAATGATGAACAGCCAATTGCCTTCTTTAGCCAAAGCCTAAATGACTGTGAATTGAGGTACTCTTTTATTGAAAAACATGCGCTTGCAGTAATCAGGAGCTTGAAGAAGTTCAAGCATTTAGTCTCAAACAACAAGGTCCAGTTGCTGGTCTCACATGCTGGTGTTAAGGACTTCCTCCTCAACAAGGATTTGAATGAGAAAAGGGCAGGATGGATCACCCGTGTCATGGAGTATGACATTGAGATCAAGATCACCAAGCTGGTAAGAGGCAAAGGTTTGTGTGAGCAGCTTGCTTCCAAACAACTAAACAACCCAGAAGATAAAGAAGACACTGTCCTGCTATTACAAGAAGATCAAAAATAGGAAAATGATGATGTGTCCACCCCCTGTTGGACTCAAAATATGATACATTTCCTACAAACGGGCATGTGCCCTCCAGAAATGAGCAAAGCAAAAAGAAGGTACTTCAGATTACAAGCAATTCCTTATGTGCTTGTTGATAATGTTTTGTTTAAAAGGGACATCAACGGTGTTCTATTGAGATGCATCGGGACAGGTCAGATCGAGAGGATCTTACAAGAGTTCCATGACGGGGAGGCAGGAGGCCATTTCACCCCATGACTAACAGCTCTCAAAATCATGAAAGCTGGTTACTATTGGCCTATTGTATTCAATGATTGCTACTCATGGGTTAAGAAATGCAAGAAATGTGCATTCTTCACAGGGAAAGGAAGGTTAGCAGCACTTCCCCTTCGTCCAATTTCAGTAGATCATCCATTCATGCAATGGGGATTGGACTTCATTGGAGTCATCAATCCCAATTCGAGTCAAGGCCACAAGTGGATTCTTACAGCAACAGACTATTTCACCAAGTGGACCGAAGCAGTAGCGCTCAAAGAGGCAAGTGAGTCTAGCATACTAGACTTTTATGAAGGGATAATAACCAGATTCGGTGTGCCGGCCACCATCATATCAGATAATGCATTAGCATTTATAGGTTCAAAAATTACAGAATGGGCTGTCAAGAATGGAATCTATTTGAGCACCTCTTCAAATTATTACCCGCAGGGTAATGGACAGGCAGAGTCCACAAACAAGAATTTGCTAAAAATCATCAGAAGGACTCTGGATGAAAATCAAAGAACATGGCATACAAGGCTAAAATCAGCGTTATGGGCTGACAGAATAACACCAAAGAGGTCTACAGGTAATTCTCCCTACAAGTTGGTCTATGGGAAGGAGGCAGTATTTACTATATCATTAGAATTGCCAGCCTTGGAGCTCATGAAGCAGCTTGAGTTATCTGAATTCGAACCAATGGAGGCCAGGTATGTAGAATTGATGGAATTAGAAGAAATCAGAGAACATGCGGTTTAGACGATTGAAAAGGATCAGGCCATAGTAAAAAGATGGTTTGATAAGAGAGCTAGAGCAAGGACCTTCCAGGAAGGGGACCTAGTTCTAAAATGGGACGCAGATCGGGCAAAACCAGGAAGGCATTCCAAGTTTGATGCCATCTGGAGTGGTCCCTACATGGTCACGGGGTGCAAAAGTAGTAATGCCTTCCAATTGTCTGCATTGGATGGAGATGAACTTCTGATTCCGGTTAACGGAATCCATCTTAAACATTGCTACTAAGAGAAACGTTTTGCCATTGTAAATATTAATTTAGATTTTTCTTAATTCCTCAAAGTGTGTATGCACATTGTCCTGTTGTAGTTAGGTTTCTATTTCCCTAAGTGCTTTGGCACAGGTTTTGCTGCTCTCAGGCTGTTTTCTACAGTTCAGAGTGTTGCTGGAGGGGAAGTTGCAGTATCAGGCTTGTTTCAGGTTAATGCTTAACTCCATGCCCAATGGACCACTATAAGGCCACTGATCTTCTACCTAGCAGGCAGGTAACCCCGTTGAGTCATCAAAATTGTTGTCAAAATTTCACCCCCCCAGGGTAAATTTGATAACATGCATCAGGATGTCCAAATTCCAAGAAAAATGACTGACACTGAGCAAAATCAGGTTTCTAGGGTCCCTTTAGGAATCTTTCTAAACTCCCTAGGCCGAAGAAGGAAGGAGCAAGCTTAGAGAAACTACGGAGAAGGTTGCAGAAACCAAGTAGTTTGGGTCAGAAAAAATTGTGAACATCAGCTAAGTCCTGGTCCAGCACAAGGTGGGACAAATGGGACAAAGGTACGTGAACAGCCCGAACCGGCCGAAATGAGTCCAGGCGGCCCACTAAGCATTTGGGACAAGTGGGATGAAAGTACGCGGCGGGCGCGAAATGCCGGTTCGACCGAGAGAGAAAATCGACTAACTGCAGAAAGAAGCAATTGGGACGCGCGGGACAAAAGGACCCGAACCGGCCGAAAAGAGTCAAGTCAGTCCGAAACAAAGTGGGGCAAGCGGGCCAGAAATATCTGAACCGGCCGAATCAGCCGAAATTGTCCCAAAAGGTCCAAAATCAAAATGGGACGTCTGGGACGAATGGACGCGAAGTACGCGGAAGACCCGGTAGGCCCGAGAACCACTGAGAAATTGCCACGTGTCATCAAGGAGAAGCCAAAAGGTCAAAGGGCAAGGTTTGAAGCGCTGGCCCGAGCCAATAGAAATTGGACATGTGTCCAATGAAGCATAGAAGTGCGGAGCTCGGGGAGGAGTTGGGAAGTTTGGCCAAATCTAAGCCAAAAGGGGTAAAAGTGAAGGAAGACCCGGCAGGTTCGTGAACCAACCGATGCATGCCACGTATCCCTAGTAGCGGGGCGTGGGAAAAAAATGTGAAAAATATTCCAAGAGCACCAAAAGTCAAAATTCAAGAGACAGCCTGCCGAAAAGCAGAGGAGAGAGAATTATTCAGCGAATCAGAGCATGCCACGTGGCATCCAAGTGGCAGTGCGCGGGAAAATATTTCAAAATCCGTTTTTGCCTGTTCCGTGTCCTAAATCTTCAGATCGACATATCTTTCGATCTAGAGCTCGGATTTGCACGTTCTTGATATCAACGGAAAGCTGCTGAAATTCTCTACACGTTTCCAGGGTCAATCTTGCATTTTGATGTAGTCTGGAGGGATAAAATTGAGAAACGCCTCTGGCACGAAATAACAAACAGAGGTAATGCTTCAACAACCACTTTAATGCAGCAGACAACCCGCCGCTTCTGTTAGGCAAACCGCCGCTTTGCCACAACCCACCACTTCTGCCATGATGGACGAATTAAATGCAACCTAAAGGTGGTTGGGGCAGATTTTGAATTCCTCTCTCTTTGCTCTCCCATTCTTCCTATATATTGTAAGGAGGGGTTTCTTTCTGGTGTTGGACATTTTTCTGCTTTGCACCCTCCCTTCTCTCCTGTTCATAAGAAGATTTGTGGAGTTTTCAAACCTCCCATATAGACTGTAACACCGTTTTTTGCCTTCTGGCAATTACAATGTATTGAATCGATCCTTGAGCAATATATATGTGTCTGTGGTTGCTTCTAAACCCTCTTACATATTTATCATCTTGCATCCTCCTGGTCTTTCACTACAATTTTTGTTATCTGTGCATGATCTTATATCACATTTGAATGGTCTGTGTTCACTGGCAAAATTGGTGTTCTTCATTCCTCGGTGCATCACCTCTATTAGCTTAGATTTATTTTATGCATCTTCTTACCTTGTCTCCTTGGCAGATTAGATCAGGTTTTGAGAAAACCCTCTGCATATTTCGTGTGCATCTGAACAGAGGAATAGGAACTAGCCTTCTCTAGAGAATCCTTTCTCATTTTTCAAGTCCCACACTTGGAGAAAGGATTCAATGTTATGCAATCACACTGGATGCCAAAGTGATCAACCTAGAAACCTGATCTGCATCCAAGGGTGCTGTGATTTTGCATCAACATGTACTACTAGAAGAAAGATGTTCTTTTGCTGTTGATTATTGTATCAAGTATGCTGAATGCATAAAATGTATTTGATTAGCTTTTGAAAGAGATATTTGTTAAATGTGAGTATACGTTCTTGATGGTTGATTAACTGTCGGTTTGTAGTTCGAATGATCTTGAGAGTATTATTATTATTGTATAAAGTGGAGACTTTTGTGATTATCTAAGTAAGCTTGCAAGAATTTGTAACTAAATACTTATGATTGTTTAGTAGTTCTAGTATGTTCTATCTAAAGCTAAATTGGAATTTAGATCACTGTCCTTCTAGAAGCTAGGGTTAAAATAAACCTGAGCAGGAAGCTAAATGAGCTACAATAAATTATTACTTACTAGTCTTGATCTAAGTCAAGACAACGTTTAATTGGATTCTTAATCACTATATCTCGATACTAATAAGTAAGATATAAATTCAGTTATGAGAACTGATATAAACCTAAAACGGGTTTTGATTAGTAATCTCATGAGAAGGTTGAGGATTTGTCTAATTTCGTTGATTTAGAATTATGTATATTCTATGAACTCCTTGAAGGGACCTCTAGTCTTAATAACTTCTCTTGTGTAATGGGTTTTACTATGAAAGGTCATTCTAAGGTGAGGAACCCAGGGATTGGGAAAGACTAACCTTAAGGGAGCTCTTTTAGTATAATTTTAACTCAACATGTGTAACACTTATTAATAAGTAGATCTTTTCGAGGTGGATTTCAAGGTTGATGGCTCAAGTCAACTGCAGGGTTGTACCTTTGAGAAGATTAGGATCTTCTCGAAGATACAACAATGCAGGTGACTTATGACGACACCCTTTGCATTGATCGTTAAGATTTACACCTTACACTCGAACAATTTACTCTGGGACTGATTAGGAATGTGGTCACGTTATAAGGCCGCCCTAGGAGACTTAGGGTATCTTGACACACTAGATTAACTAGGGTTGACCCAGTATGTCAGCGTATCCCTAGTCCTCGGGAGCATCCCTATAATGTTGTCATCTTACTAATCCGTTCCTGAGTAAATAACTTGGGACAGGAGAGTCTGACAGAAGTTAGTATAAGACATTCTACATAACATAGGAATGGGGTGAATGACGTATTCTAGATTGACGAGTATGCCGTCATGGAATACGAGACATAAGTAGTATGTTTCAAATCTTTGGCCAAAGTATCGTAAGTTGTTTATTGCGTTGTCTTAAGTCACCTAGTCTAAGGGATGAGATGCCAATGAATAATGGTAACAATTATTCAGATAGGTTCCTTGGACAGAGCATTCTGAATTCCAGATTAGGGAGGAGATCCGCAAGAGTGATGTGTTAAATAAAACACCAACTCTTAATACTCATGAATAGATCGGTAGATTACTGAGTCATGGAATGAATAGATCGGAGGTACTCCGAGTCATTACAACTGCATATGGTTATCTGTTATGAGAATGATTGTCTTTGATTTGTGAGTTCTAAATTATGTATTTAGAACCAGGAAGCATTTGTCAAAAAAAAAATTACTTGTTCTAATGTATAAAAATGAGGATGTTACACAGGTGACACAAAATAATATTCATCTATCATACAATTTCTACCATCTAGAAATGGTAAGTGAGGTGGTTCTTCGATAGGTTGGGGCTCGTTTGTAATATCTATGTGTGGAATAGGAAGACTAGTATTAAGAGCCCAGTGGTAATACAGGAATGAATCATGGTCACAAAAAATGGTGTAATCAATTCTTTCATGTAATAATTTTACACAGTTATGTACAATAGAGGTGATAGATTGCATGGAATGAAGCCATGGCCAACCAAGTAGACAGTTGTAGGAGAATGGGAAATCAACAAAGAAAAATATAGTGTGAATAGTCTTTGGGCCAACAGTGATAGGAAATATAACGTGACTGATAATTGGATGGAAAGATCCATCATAAGCATGTACCAAAACACTAGAGGGACTAATTTTAAGAGCAGAAAGACCTAAATCTTGAAGGAATGACATAGGACATGTGGAGAAAACAATATTGTTCTAAGGAGAAGACACACAAAGAATGTGTGTGTGGAAATAAGGTGCATTCAAAGGCACCTAAGGATAGGAAAGGAAATAGGCACGAGGACAAGCTGATTCGGGACTTAGCCATTTTCATGGATGTGGTTTTTTATTTTTAGAGATAGCGTGTGGAGCACATATTAGGATGGAGACTTGTGTGACACACAAATGCTATTTTGGGAATGAACTTCTCATAAGCGCAATGTATGATTTCAAGATAATAATAGGACTACTTATTTCAGTTAACTATAAGGATGTCTATTATTAGTGCACTTGCATGTGTGCATGTTAATGTAAAGGCACATGGCCATTTTCAGCATATGGCCTATTTTGAAAAGTGTGTAAGTGGTGAAGGGAAAGTCCACACCCCTATAAATATGTAGTGAGATGTGTAGTTTATTAGTGGTGAGTTATTATAGTGTTTCACCAGATTCTTAACAAATTAATGAAACAAATAGAGGGTGATAGGTTATAAGGAGGACTTATAATTTTTTGTGATGAGTAGTTAAAGGTTGTGCACATGTTCTGATTTCCTGATCCAATGCTGATTACGAATACTCCCTTTGGGCTAGGAGGAACTACCTGTAAAATGAAAAACAATACCACCAGTTAGAGTTAAACACAACAATGAGTGAATTTTCGAAAATCAGGGAAGCTAAATCCAGGAAGTGTGATGCTTCCTGAATAGGTTGTCATTCCACTTTTATATGACAGTATTAATGCTCAAAAAAAAACATGAAATTAAAATATTATTAGAATTGAAATGATTTACGTATGTCATACAAAAATAATAAGGAAGGTCAGGTAGAAGGTGATTAAGTTCAAAATGGGTCAGGTGATGGGCTGGTATTTGGTTACAAGTCTGTTACTAGCTTTCAATGAGTTATGGTAAATATTACAAATGATTCTGGGAAGTTTGGGAATGGGAATCGGCTTGTTGTCTTGAGTTGGGTTGTCATACACAGAGACTAATTCCGGTAAGGGTGTGATCGATGACAATGTAGATGTGACCGATGAAGGTTTAAGGTGGATAATTGTAGAATTTCAAAATAGGTGTCCAGGCTCTCTTTGTGTCTACATACAGAGTTGGGAAGACCTTTGGTGGGATTATAGGTGGGATACTAGGTTTTGGTAAGGCTATGTGAGGTTTTTGGGGTGTTAAGGTCAACTTAGTGAAATTCTGTTAGGAGGAACAGTAACTGACATCAATTTAGTGACCGATACCAGTGAAGGGGAAACTGATGATGGTCAAGGTGATCAATGTTGGTAGAGGTGGAATGGTGGAAATCAAACAAACTTAGTTTTGGAGCTTATTTGTGATTACATAGAGAATGGAAGGAGGATGGCTAGGTTCGTAATAATGCTAAGAAGGCTCAGGAATTCCTAGGAGTCAGGTATGGGGAGATAAAAAGGTTGTGGGTGGTTATATGGGTGGATTGATAGGAATACGGGGATGGTGGAATGCAAAGGAGAATATCATATAACAAACATAGATAAATAAACTACAATGTATGTAAGTATAGAATGATGCACATCAAAACAAACTTACTTGTATTTTGCAGGCCTAGTTAGTGGAGGATAACAATGGTTGATCTGTGAAACTGGTGGTTAGTGTTGTGGAAATGCTTCCACGAATGTTATCGTGAATGCCAATGCCTTCAGATCAGTCCTGGTACTAGCTGGGGTCGTCTGGATGCTTAAGAAGGCTCTAGTATTTACTTGCATGCAGATCTCTCTCTCTCTCTAGACTTTAATTTTCCAACCTCTGAAACAAGGTTGAAAAAATTAATATATGCTAATAGATGATAGTTAGGGTGACCGGCACTGGTTTAGGGTTAACCAACATTGGCTAAGGTGGGAAATCCTAGGTTTTCCAAAATAGCAGATCTTGGCTATCTTTTAGCGAGTTCTACCCATTGGTCCAAATCTAAAATGGTATTTAATGCTTATATAAGTGGGCATGTTGTTGGAGAAAGAATATGACATCTAATGTTAGGGTTAGACTAAGTCCCAGTTGGTTAAGGTAAGTAGAAATATGCTAATAATAGGTCCATGGTGAGGTATCTAGGTGATGTTGCTGAGTGAGGTGTAAATTAATTTAATTAAAGTAATTAAATTAATAAATAAAGTAAGGATGGGTATTAATTCTATTGTAAGTAATTATATTCATATAAATTTGAAAGGGTAAATGGGTCGTGGTTAAATGAACATGCTATGTTAACTGCTTAAAAGGGGATCAAGGTGAGTGTGACCCAAATTAGATGTCTACATGTAGAGTTATGTTGTCAGATTTAATGTGCACATGATTTATGGTAATAATTTGTAATGTAAGAAGATTATATGTTGTATAGTGTTTAATATAATGGAGTATATTGGATGGATAGTGGTGTTAAAAATGACTATAACTGGTTCTTATATGATTAATCTTATCATATTTATTGTTTAATTCATGATTCTCTAAGATCTAGATCTGGTTTGCATTGTGGAATGTTTATGTTTGATTATGGATCTGTATATGCTCTGTTTTCATCATAATAACATCCTTCAAAAGAAAATATAAAGAGGGACTTGTTACCTTTGCACACTTCGGGTGAGCGCTCAGCTTAGGCTAGGTGATGTGCCAATACACCTAGGTTGTTTACAGTAGATTCTAGGCTGCATCATTGGTTATGTTACCGGGACCTCTTTTTCAGATATTTTTAGGATGGTTCGTGATGAAGACATGCCGGTTGAATATAGAAAGTTTTGAGGAGTGGATAAAAGAACTAGAGGAGGAGTACGCTTGGAGGTTCAACACTGGATCTAAGTTCGATGCACGCAAGTGGGTGGAGCAGAATTTTTATGACTGTTTGTATGAGAGATTATTTTCTATCTTTCCGGTAGAGATGTACGAGTCACTAGTTTCTTATGCATCTAAAATGAATTGGAGGTATTGTACACTTGTCTGGATGCAAGAATAATTTCATAACCTTTACGATGTTGATCTAATTTGGATGCAAATTGTGGATACTTGGTTCCATGGTGTTTTGAACAACTATATTTTTGAGTACTCAATTTCAACTTATTCTTTCCTAGAGGTAGCTGAGTTCTAGTTTTTATGTTATCCTAGGGGAACTAATTTGCAAGGCATTCCACTGGAAATAAAAATCTTGATGGTATCCCTAAACTTGGAAGAAAAACTAATGGCTAGCTAAACCCCACTATGCGCAAGGGTAGGAGAAGGTTTGGTGAAGGATGGTGGACCTAGTAGTAGAAAGGAGGAGAGAAGAAAGGTGGCTTAAGTACAATGAGGTGCGCGAGAGGGAGATAGAGAAGAAATGTGATATTGTTGAGTAGATGGTGTTGAGGAAAGAGATGGATCATGAAGGATTTAGAGCTCACGCAGAAGGTGTGGAGCTAGAGTATATAAAACTCCCCCATTTGGTTAAGTATGACAGGGAACCCTCCTCAGCCTCACATGGTACAACACCAATAGAGATGACATGGGCTGTGGGTGTGCATCTAAATCTACTTGGCAACCTATCCCTTACGCTTGGTTTTCCAGTATCTAGTACAAGTAGTTAGCAAGATAGTTTGGGAAGTAGGAAAGCAAGAGTAAGTCAGATAGAAAGTACATCTATGGCAGGGAAAATGTCTTATTTTTTATTTAGAGGTACATTTTTAGGTGCATCGTGAGCACAAAACTCAAGCGCGTAGAATTTTTGACTCACTTCTGGAAGTAGTACCACTTCTCAAACTGTAGGAGTTCATTTTAGTATCACTATTAGGAGACATAGGGAAGTACATCCACTGGCCAAATTTTGGACTACCGATGGAGGATCAGAGGGTATAGGTATATCTATCTCTTTTGGATCTAGTGGTTTTGGAGGTAGAGGTAACACATGAGGTTTTAGATCAGGTGGGCAGGGTCCATACTAAAAAAACAATATTTACATGGAGATATTTCTTCATCTTCTAGAGTATAAGGGCATAAAATATGTTGCTAAACACATGCACATATGTGAGATAATGCACGCAAAAGGAATTATGGCTTCTAAGCATAAGTCCAGTCAGTTTGTAACTACATTGCAGGGATGTGCACATAGTTGGTATAGAAAATTTGACCCTGATCAGACTTATGTAGATTATGTAACATTGCGGGATGATTTACTTAAGGAGTTCTATATCCCTGATTTTGAGTAGAAGAGTATAAGCGCACTTAATGATATTAATTAGGGCACTACTGAGAGTGTTTGGGAATATGACTCCCATTTCAAAACACTATTGTCTAAAATTTCTTATGATATTCATGAAAGTTAGCATGCACAGTGGTTCATTGGGGGATTGATCACACCTTTTAGGAGGGCACTATCACATACGACATATACGGACCCGTGTGAAGAACTTGAAGCAGCTTTACGTGCTTAGGTATTTGGAACTATAGACACTAGAGTAAGCCCATTCCTAGAAGAATAGATTGTAGCTATGGAAAAGAAGTTGGAGAAACTATCGTCCAATTAAGCACATGAGACGTGCACTGCGATATGGTGTACAGATTGTTAAGTGTAAGGGCACTCTAAGGATAGTTGTCCCCATAAATCAGTGCATTCATTATTGTTATACTATGAGATATGTCATTTGAACCATGATGCCATCTACTGCCCATTACTACAATGTGCGATAATAAAGAATGTATCATGCTATTGTAAAATTTTATGGTCCACGACTCACAATACAGAAGATTGCAGGTTAACTGGTTAGATCCATAATGCCATAGATATTGGTGGGTGATAGAAAGGAGTATTAGATAATTCTAAAGGTAAAATTTAGCACCATTATTAGGATCACACTCAAGTGTCCTATGATCAGAACAAAGGGTTCTTTAAAGGAGGTTGTGTCATAGGTCGAGGATACCATGGTGGATTCGGAGGCCAAGGCCGTGTTGGTGGACGAGGTGAGTTTCCTCGCGGACTTTATTTTACATGTGGATCTCTTGACCACTATAGGTGTAAATGTCCTCAAAATATGACTTGTTTTTTTTGTGGGAAGAGTCATAACTATGAGGAATTCCTAGACTTGTATGAGCATCTTAGCAACTATCATAAATGGGAGAACAAGGGCGTGGGGATTGTTAGAATACAACGCATTGTGGAAAATCAATGGATGCCAAATTTCACACTGGAACGTGAGGTATTACCTTTGAATATTACTACACGCACTGAAGCTGCGTGCACCAGAGAAGCATTGTAGCACAAGCCTACCATCACTATGGAGGAGGTTTTGCATGTAAGGTACCTAGACCCTTTGTTGGTGCTCGATTTGATCTCGACCTGTTTATCCAAAAAATTCTCAGTCTTGTTGGTTTGAAGTATTCAATATTTCCCTGTTTGGTTCATGAATTGATTTTCTTCATTTGGCTGTCGTGTTCAGTCCTTTTCTATGGTCATGGATCACATAGAGCCTGGTATTTTTTACAATTTATTTGTCCTTGAAGAAAAATTCATTTTTGGGCATAAATGATGAAGTTTCCCATGCATTTTTACCTTCTACGGTTGTGTTTTCCCTGTCAAATTTTTCGTCAATGTTCAAAGGTATGTGGTCATCCCTAATTGGATGAGGCACGACGGGTCAATTTTATAAACTTTTCATTTTTTCTATGTTTGTAAAAATATAAAATTTTCCCCGAGGCTCGAAGGACCCTGATTGGTTGTTTTAAATTATTGAGCAAATCAAAGAAGGACGTGTGGTAGCATTAAAAATTCAAAGGTGGAAAAACAGGCCATTGTGAAACTTTGAAATTTTTGGCTTTGTTTTGGAAAATGTTATAAGGTGTAAAAATAGGCTAAAAATCGACTGCCAATCAGATAAGGACACTGACAAGATAAAAAAGTCAAAGTAGGGAGGTGGATACGTTGTCATCCCTAATTAGATGAGGCACAGCAGGTCTATTTTATAAACTTTTCATTTTTTCTATGTTTGAAAAAATATCAAATTGACCCCATGTCTCGAAGGATCCTGATTGGCTATTCAAAAATTATTGAGCGAATCAGAGAAGGAAACATGGCAGCATTGAAAGTTTAAAGTGGGAAGGGCTACTTGAGAATTTAAGCCTTTTTTGTGAAAAAAGGAATAAAGTTATAAAGTGAGTCGTGGCCTCAAAGAATCCCAGATTAAGCCACATGTCAAGCCCAAAATAAAAGGTGGAGGGGCAGGCCAAAATTTCAAAATTGCACATTTTCTTCAAAAGTCATAAAATGAAAAAGGTGCCCCAGGCCTGTGTCGGCTTAGATTTTTCCATGTGGACGGCTCAAATTAAAAGTTGTGAAAGGAAAAATGGCTATGATATGGTTCATCTGGTTTTTCCATCATTGATTCTCCAAAGCTTCAAGAAATATGAATGCGTTTCATTTTTAATTTTCAACTTGATGATTTCTTGTTGTTTTTATCAATGGAGTACAAATCAAAATTATAGTGGAGCTCAAATTGTGAATCTAAGGAATATGAAGGTTGTTTTTTTAAATCAAATTTTCTTAGGCACCTACAGAAAAATGTCAGATCTAGCAGAGTGAGATGCAGAGGAAAGGGATGAATAAGAAGAAGTTTCAGGTGTGAAGGATGATCAACGGGATCTAGGTGTATTCTTCCTCATTTTTTTGTGCACCACCATGTCTTCAAAATTAAGAATGAATTCTTCATGCATTTTGCCAAAGGAAATGAATGGATGCCCCTATTAAAAGTAACCAGTGGAAATATCTGAAAAGATTTATCTTTTGTACACTTGGCACCTTTTGATGTAAATTTGTTAAACATCACTTTCTGGAACAAAATATTGTAGCAAGCAAAGGATTCCTCATAATATTCTTGTTTCTAGGGGAAAGGAAGCTTTGTTGTAAAGTGAGTGCTATAAAAGGCATGATTTAGTCATGTAAATGGTCGGTTGTTAATTTTTCCAAGAGAAAATTTAGAAAGAAACCATTTTCTACCTGAGAAGTCATCTGATAAAACCTGGTTATGTCGTGTGTTTTAGATTTCAATCTTGTCAAGTTGATTATAAGTGCACAACCATTGACGAGCTCTAAGATTGTTTTTTGGAAACTTTCCCCTGCTGATGAATCTAATGAACCTCAAATAAGTTTGTGTTGATCATGAGCAGTATTGTTCCTACTTCCATTCCTGAGTGTCTTCAAATAGTTTTTTCTATTCCTATTGTAAGCTTATGTTAAATCCCCTTTGAAATCACACAAGATCTTATCTTTGTGACGATATTTTGGTATTTACAATTTAATTATGAGAAGAGCCTTCATCTGGTAATAAAATAAACAATTTAAAATCACTTTACCTTCACTTTGTTGACAAAGATTTTTTGTAATTCTATGAGTGTATCTTAGGCGTGATTGATCTGGGAATTTAGTGTTTAATTGAGTCTTTTAGCATGATACTTTTTGTTGAATTCTCAAAGATTGTGTGAAACTGTGCATCTCTAGGCCTCCATTGATACACACCTTTTGCTTGAAGGAATACTTTGGTTATTGTGAAGCATTTTGTTCTATGATTATGCCAATTTGTAAATTTTCTCAAAGATCTGGTAAAATCAGCTTTGTCTTGCTTAAATTCCCACCAAAAACTCCTCAAAATGATATATCCTACATGAATACCCCTATTTTTGATATGTATCCACAAAGGTTTAAAAAATTCCACTGCTAAAATATGTAGAAACAATCAGGTTTTCATAAATGTCTAAAGTAACCTGAACCTTGACTAGAAAACATCTCCAGACTCTAGTGTGACAACTCATGAGAGTTAGATTGTGTTGTGTTGATCATATTTTCTCAAGGTTCCGCTGAAATTTGTACAAGGAAGGATTTCTTGATATCCTCCACCAATACAGGTTACAGAATGGGTCCTCTCACCCTAGTTGAAGGCACAACCTAAAGTAGTGAGGGTAGATCAAACCATTTAAGAAGGTGCTATCCATTTATCCAAAGTTTGAGTGACAAAGAAATAGCTAAACCCATCCCCAGATACAAAACGACTTACAATAGTGGTTCATCTATCTCAAAGCATCATGTTATTTTTGTGATGTTGCTCAACCATCAGGGGAGAATCAATTTGGATACCAACACCAGAATGGTGTCATTTTTGGCTACTCTTTGAATTGTAGAGGATTATTTGACCCTGGTAATGCTTCTTACATGATTTTAAGTAAAAATACATTGTTTAAATGTCATCCTTTACTAAGATCTATAAGAATAGTTTGTAATTACATGTTCATTGTGCAATATTTCCAATTTCTAGTTGTTATTGCGTTGAATTTTTATAAATATTGATAAATATTGGTAAAGGAAGGTCAAATCCATTAAGCTTTGTATATATTTGGTGTTGATAAGACATTTAACACATTACTTTTAGTGCATTTTCATAACTAAGGTAAAAATCCTTAGTGGAGACTCTGTGTTGATTTGAAAATCTAATAAGTACCAGTGCCTTAACCTGTGTCATTCAAAATTTGTTGATAATATTTGCAAAGATGGAAGGAAGAAGATATTTATTCACTAGAGATCCTATTAGGAATTTATTTCCAGAGCTACGAAAAGAAAAATCAGAAGGAAAACAAATCTTGAAGGTAGTAGGAGATCAGAAGTCAAAAAAGGAGTTAGAAATTTTGAAAATTGATCTGACTATGGTTAAATATTACCACACATCTTTGAGTGACTTTGATTCAGACAATCCTTATGTCAATTTGAGTTCTCCATCTAGAGAGGGACCTTCATTTTTCTTTAAAAGAGGTACTTCCCAGTTTTCCCCCTGTATATTCCAAAGTTGATAAGATTTTCATTAAAATTGAACCAATAGAGGGTATATATTTTGAAACCTATACTCATGTGCCCCAAATATCTCTTGTTCCTTATCATTTAGATTCCCTTGTGAATTCACCTCCCCGATTCAATATGTCTCAGCCTCCACCTAGACCTCCTTTTATGGTCAATACCTTTGGTCCTATAAATTTTAGAGGTATGGCTAGATATCCAAATGTTGCGGCACAAGATGTATAAATATATTGCCAAAGTTATAAGGAAATAATGCAATTACTTGTGATCAACACTTAAGGCTCTTTTTCACTATGATGGAGGACTTTGAAATTGAGTTTGAAGACATGTACATTAAATTATTTATTCATACTCTTGAGGAGGATGCACGTGACTGGTATAAATATTTTCCAAATAACTCAATAGATTCATGGACATAAGTGAAAAATGCCTTTAGATTGCAGTATGGTGATAAGACAGATCCCATATTTCTTTTATAGGAATTTGAAAATTTAAAGAAAAATCCAAATGAATTTGTTAGGGATTTCAACACTAGGTTCAATAAAACCTTAAATAGATTTCCTATTATCCTTAGGCCAAGTGATGAATCCTATCTAATAAAATATTCTGATGCATTTGACAAAAAGATTGCCTACTACTTAAGAGATAAAAATCTAGGAACACTGAGGTAGGCTTTCACCATGGATCTACAAATAGAGAACAACATCAAAGTAGTTGGAAAGCCTCCTAAGAGGGAAGGTGTCATCACATTGATCAATCCAAAAGGGAATCAGACAAATAAATCCATGGATCTAGGGGAAGTTGTGAAGACCTTAGCTGGGGCAAGTAAAAGAGATATCCTACAAGCTGGCTAGAGTAGAGAAGGGGATTGGACAAAGTTCCCAGGGTTAGCACAAACCCCAAGGTCAGGAAATATTTGGTAATCATCCCTGGGGTGATCATAGATCTGATGACAGAGGAAAATTTCCCATGGGATCAGGTAATAAACAACCTCAACCCAGGGACAATAGATTGGTTCTTGATCCTCTGACTACAAGAGTTGCTAATGTTGAAGAAGCACATGTTATTGAATGGTGTGACAGATGTTTCTTTCCACACACCCCATAAAATGTTGATCTAGGAAGTTGAGGAAGTGGATGATGATGAGGAATATGATGATGTATGCATGATGGAGTGCCCTGGAAGTTCACAGCAAGGGGCAACCTCAACTGAGCTAATGAGTGCCAAAACTATTGAAAGTTTATGGGATTATGTCCACCAGGTATTACCTCTTCCCCCTATCAGTACTTTTGAAATAGATATGGTGCAAGCATTTGATTTTCCTAACCATGATTTTGAGTACTTAAGAGCTTTGATGATTAAAAAGTATGATGGAGGAATTCCTTTAGAAGAGGACAAGACAATTGTTAATGAATGCAGCAGTTTCCCAAGAAAAGGAACACAATACCATGGAGCAAGGTTATTTGAGGGGTAGGGCCACAAGCCAAGACAAAGATTCCAATTCTTACCAATATCCCTAAGGAAGCCCCTAAGAGAGATACATCTTGGCAAAAGGCCTAGTTTCCCCAAATAAAACTAGTTCTCCTGCTCATGCCCAGAATATGAAATACTCCCTTGCTCATCAGAAGAAGTTGTGAATCTCCCCCCAACACTTCCTTGCCCAAATATGTTCCCTGTGATATAGCCAAAATCTTGAGTCCAGATCAAGGTTAATGTTCCTATTTTTGAATTTCTTAGAATCCATGAGCATAGGAAGAGGGCATTTGAATATTTGGGGTTTAAAGAAGAGAAAATCACCAAGGAAAAAGTGTAAACAATATAGAGATCCCTCCTACTATTGCAGGATTGGAAATACCACAAGCATTGGAGGAATTGGGGGAATCATCTGAGGTATATTTGGGAACTTCTATGGTAGAATCTCAACTTGATGTAGATCCATTTTATGCCACTTTGATTATCAAAGACAGATTGGTACATAACTGTATGTTTGATTCAGGAGCCTCATGCAATGTAATGCCTTTGGAGGTAATGAATGAATTAAATATCAAGGTAACAACAGATTTTGGAAAATGTACTACTATGGACTCAAGAGAAGTTCCAGTTATTAGATATGTCAAAGGATTGGTAGTACAATTGGCTGCTTACCCAGGTAAATGTTTAACAATGAATGTGGTTATTGTGGATTATCCTGCCAAGTGGGGGATGTTGTTATCCAGAAAGTGGGCAGACAGTGTGGGTGGAAGTGTGCAAATGGATATGTCATTTGCAACCATACCCATTGAGGGGAACCTTGGTCAAGTTATATGGTGAGAAGAAAATGCTACATATCATTGAAGACCCTAACAATGCTTCTTATGAAGTATTGTATATAGAATGTTGATGTCAATAACTTTTGTGGGCTACGCTGATTTAAAGGAGCACAAAATTGATGAGTGCAAGTGCCCTGTGAAGGTTGGTTCTCTTTGGACCCTGATGTTTGATGGGGCATGTTCTAGATTTGGTAATGGAGCTGGTGTAGTTCTGATATCTCCAAACCAAGAGGAGTTTAATTTTTCTTTTAAACTCAATTTTGAGTGCACAAACAATATTGCTGAATATGAAGCACTACTCTTGGGTTTAATAATTTCTTGGAAGCATGGTATCAGAGACATTATTGTCAAAGGAGATTCAGAGTTAATAGTCAAACAAGTCTAGAAATCTGTATGCTATAAAGAATCAGAGAATGAAGCAATACAAGCATGCAGTATGGGATTTTATTGAATGTTTGACTCTTTCAATATAATACATCATGATAGGAAGTTTAATACTGTAGCAGATAAATTATCAGTATTAGCATCTAAGTTTGAGAATTGTGCGAGTGTCTCCCTATTATGAGTATGATATTGAAATACTTACCTAGGCCCTTTGTCCCTAATAACATCAAGTACTAACAAGTTTTTGATGATGATGCCTAGGTCCAAAGGTATTTGCAGAATAAAGGGGAATTTTCCAATCAAAGTATAGATTGGGAGCCAATGGTTTGTGCAAATGAAGGGAAATAAACCTTATTTGGTAAGGATATTATTCAACTGAAAGACCAATACCATTCCCAGAGGTTTGGTTACACTGGAATCAAATTTTGAAAATGTTGACCGCATTATTGACAGGCAACATGTTAGCCTCAGGATATGTTGAGTAACATGACCTTGAAATAAAGGATAAACCTTGGAGAGTATGGCTAGGATAGTAATTTGAATAAAGAAGAGAAGCAATCATATGTACAGTTACTTGAAGAAGTATCAGGACTGTTTAACATGGTCATACTCAAAACTGAAATCTTATAGGGAGGATCTCTTTCAACATGAGATACCCATAGAGGCTATTGCCAAGACCATTTAGGTAGAAACAAAGACCAATCAATCCACTCCTTTCCCTAAAGATGTCAAGAAGAGTTGAAAAAGTTAAAGGATGGAGGGATTATAGATCCTACAAGGTACTCTTCGTGGGTGGCAAACCTAGTACCTGTTAGAAAGAAGAATGGAGACATAAGATTGTGTGTCGAATTTAGAAATCTAAATAAGGCATCAATAAAGGATAAATATCCTCTTCCAAATATGGACAACATGTTATAAATGTTTACTAGTTCTGAAGTTGTTGTCCACTTTGAATGGTTTCTTTGGGTATAACTAGGTAGTTGTAAAGTAATCAGAGCAAATCAAAACTGCTTTCACAACTCCATGGGGTACTTTTGTATATGTAAGAATTCATTTTGGCCTAATGAATGTTGGAGCCACATTTCAAAGAGAAATGGATGTTGCATTTTTTGGATATATAAATGATTTCATTGGTGTGTATCAGGATGATGTGACAATGTTCTCTAGGGAAAATAAATGATCACCTGTAGTATTTAGAAAATATGTTGATAAGATGCAGGGAGTATGATATCTCATTAAAACCCTAAGAAATGTCATTTTGGGGTTCAAAAGGCAAAAGTTTCTTGGACATATTGTGTCAGAAGAAGGTGTCATGATTGATCTTAAGAGATTGGAAGCCATTAGCAAATTTCCTATCCCAAGAACCAAAAAGGGAATTCAATCCTTTTTTGGGCAGATAAATTTTATTAGGAGATTTATCTCCAACTTTATTGAATTGACTATCTCAATCACTAGCATGTTAAAGAAGGATCAGAGTATTAGATGGGAAGAAGCAACTGTTCAAGCCTTTACTGAGATCAAAGAAGCATTAAAAAATTCCCCTATTTTAGCAACTCCTGATTACATGAAAGATTTGCAAATGGTCTCCTTTTATTCTGAGGATACTATTGCATCTGTATGTTGTTACAAAAGGATGATGAAGGAGCTGAGAGGCCAATTGATTTATTTAGTAAAGCATTACAAGGGGGTAGAACTAAAAATATATTATCATGGAGAAACAGGCCTTTTCTTTGGCCAGAGCCACAAAAATCTTTAGTCCCTACATTTTGAGTTATAAAGTCATAGCTTACGTCGCTCATACTATGGTGAAGGATATCATGTTAGAAATGGAAATTTCAAGAAAAAGGTGTTGATGGGAAAATAAGTTGCAAGAATATGACATGGATATCCAAACTAAAAAATTGGTTAGAGGTATGGGCCTCGCAAAGCTAATGACAGAGAGAAATATGCAAACTGTTGAGATAAATGAGGTGGAAGAAGAAGACATGAATATCCTTGAGAAATTGATAGACTCTGAATGGTACAAAGATGTTATCTTTTATCTCAAACATTTGCAATGCCTAAAATATTTAAGCAAAAATTTAGAAAAGAGCACTGAGACTAGTATCCCAAAAATATGTCATCACTGACTTTGGATTGACTTGGAAGAACCCTAAGGGAGTTCTCTTGAGATACATCACTAAGGATGAAGCTCCAAAAGTGATTGTTGATTTCCATGGAGGAGTTTGTGGAGGACATTTTGCTAGAAGGGTGACTGCGCACAAGAGTTTAAGGGCTAGTTATTGGTGGCCTACACTTTTAAAATACATAACCTTATTAGTAAGGAAGTGTGATATATGCCAAATATTTTCAGGGAAAATGAAGGCTTCTGGTGCTCTCCCTTTGCAAGTTAATTTCAATTAAAGCCCCTTTCAAGAAATGGGGTATGGATTTCATTGGTGAAATTTTAGTACCATCAAGTGTTGGCCATAAATGGATTTTGATGACTACAGACTACTTCACCAAGTGGATGGAGGCAATTCCTACCAAAAAGGAAACCCACCAAATTGTCATGGATTTCATTCTGAATCATATCATCTGCAGGTTTGGAGTGCCTGCCAAGGTAGTTGTTTATAATTCCATGATCTTTCGAGCTAAACCTTTGGTGGATATGTTTTAAGAATATGGGGTGGCTTTAACATATGGATCCAATTATAATCCCTAAGGTAATGGACAGACTAAGTCAAGCAACAAGAATTTATTGAAGATAATCAAAAGAACTTTGGAGGTAAATAAAAGGAAGTGGGGTGAGCAGTTAAAATTTGTACTGTATGGGTAGATAAGATTACTGTTAAAAGAGCAACTGGAAAAATCCCATTTTAGTTGGTCTAATGGAACTCGAGCTCTACTTCCACTGCATATGCAATTATCTTCATATCGGTTCATCAGACAGTTGGAGAACTAGGAGGTTAGTTCCTATGATGCATGCATCAATTAGGTTGTTGAACTAGATGAAGAAAGAAGAGTATCCCATCAAAGACATGTGAAGTTCAGGGAGAAAATGAAAAAATTGTTTGATAAGAAAGTCACCCCAAGAGTTTTCAATGTGGGAGATCTCGTGTTCCTTTGGGATAGCAGACATAAGGATAAGGGAAAGCATGAAAAATTTGACACCTTATGGATGGGCCATTATTCTATTGACATAAGAATTGGAGAACATACCTTCTTCCTAAAATATCTAGATGGGGAATTGCTTGAGTTGCCTATTAATGGAAGGCACTTGAAACATTTCCTTAATTGATTTCTCATAATCAAGGTACACCTCGTTTGTACAGTGTACATTTTTTTGTTTTTGTTTCTTTTTTGTGTTATTTCAGTTTTGGTTTGTCTTGGTCCTTGGTGGCTGGTTTTTGCTGGTATTTTAGTTTATTCTTGGGAGGTTAGAATTGGTTTTATCTACTCTGTAAGTTGGTGCTTGACTCCGTTTCCCAATGTATTTGTTTGGCACATGGTTTGCTACTTTTTTCTTGTGGCACTTGTTGGGAGTGCCCATCCCCAAGTCGGAGCCTATGTTGGTGCTTGATTTGATCTCGACCTATTTATCCAAAAATTTCTCAGCCTACCTAGTTCAACGTATTATCTATTTCCCCATCTGGTTCATGAAGTTATTTTCTTCATTTAACTATCATGTTCAATAATTTTCTATGGTCATGGATCACACAGAGCCTGGTATTGTTTACAATTTATTTGTCCTTGAAGAAAAATTCATTTTTGAGCATAAATAATGAAGTTTCCCCTACATTTTTACCTTCTACAGTCATGTTCTCCCTATCAAATTTTGCCTCAATGTTCAAAGGTACCTGGTCATCCATAATTGGATGAGGCATGGTGGGTCAATTTTATAAACTTTTCACTTTTGCTATATTTTCAAAAACATCAAATTTACCCTGAGGCTCGAAGGATCCTGATTGGTTGTTCGAAATTATTGAGTGAATCAGAGAAGGACGTGTGACAGCATTAAAAATTCAAAGGTGGAAAGGCTGGTCTTCGTGGAACTTTGGATTTTTTGGCTTTGTTTTGGAAAAAAGGGAATCAAATGTAAAAGTGGGCTGAGGATCTGCTAGGATCAGAGAAGGAAACATGGAAGCATTTGAGAGTAAGAGCAGGAAGGTGGGTTATCAGAGAACTTTGAAGTTTTTGGCTTTGTTTTGGAAAAAGTTATAAGGTGTAAAAATGGACCAAAAATCAACTGTGAATAAGAGAAGTACATGTGGCAGCATTGAAAAGTCAAAGCAGGGAGGTGGATACATGGTCATTCCTAATTGGATGAGGCACGATGGGTCTATTTTATAAACTTTTCATTTTTGCTATGTTTGTAAAAATATAAAATTGACTCTGTGGCCTGAAGGATCCTGATTGGTTGTTCAAAAATTATTGAGAGAATCAAAGAAGGACATGTGGTAACATTGAAATGTCAGAGTGGGAAGGTGGATTGTCAGGGAAAATTGAGAATTTAAGCCTTTTTTGTGAAAAAAGGAATAAAGTTATAAAGTGAGTCGTGGCCCTGAAGAAGGCCAGATTAAGCCACATGTTGATCTCAAAATAAAAGGCGGAGGGGTGGGCCAAAATTTCAAAATTGCACATTTTCTTCAAAAGTCATAAAATGAAAAAGGTGCCCCAGGCCCGTCTCGGCTCATATTTTTCCACGTGGATGGCTCAAATTTAAAGTTGTGAAAGGAAAAATGGCTATGATATGATTCATCTATCTTTTCCACCATTTATTCTCCAAATCTTCAAGAAATACGAATGTGTTTCATTTTTAATTTTCAACTTGATGATTTCTTGTTGTTTTTATCAATGGAGTGCAAATCTAAATTATAGTGGAGCTCAAATTGTGAATCTAAGGAATATGAAGGTTGTCGTTTTGAATCAAATTTTCTCGGGCACCTGCAGAAAAATGGTAGATCTAGCAGAGTGAGATGTAGAGGAAAGGGATGAATAAGAAGAATTTTCAGGCATGAAGGATGATCAATGGGATCTAGGTGTATTCTTCCTCATTTTTTTGTGCACCGCCATGTCTTCAAAATTAAGAAGGAATTCTTCGAGAATTTTGCCAAAGGAAACAAAAAAATTCCCCTATTAAAAGTAACTAGTGGAAATAAATGAAAAGATTTATCTTTTGTACACTTGGTGCCTTTTGATGTAAATTTGTTAAACATCACTTTCTGGAACAAAATATTGTAGCAAACAAAGGATTCCTTGGAATATTCTTATTTCTAGGGGGAAATGAAGCTTTGTATTAAAGTGAGTGCTATAAAAGGCGTGATTTAGTCATGCAAATAGTCGGTTGTTAATTTTTCCAAGAGAAAATTTTGAGAGAAGCCATTTTCTTCCTGAGAATCTGTCTAATAAAACCTGGTTATGTCGTGTGTTTTATATTTCAATCGTGTCAAGTTGGTTGTAAGTGTATAGCCATTGATGAGCTCTGAGATTGTTTTTTGGAAACTTTCCCCTACTGATGAATCGAATGAACCTCGAATAAGTCTGTGTTGATCATGAGCATTATTATGCCTACTTTCATTTCTGATTGTCTTCAAATAGGTTTTTCTATTCCTATTGTAATCTTATGTTAAATCCCCTTTGAAATCACAAAAGATCTTATCTTTGTAATGGTATTTTGGCATTTGTAATTTCATTATGAGAAGAGCCTTCATCTGGTAATGAAATAAACAAGTTAAAATCACTTTACCTTCACTTTTTTGACAAAGATTTTTTGTAATTATATGAGTGTATCTTAGGCATGATTTATTTGGGAATTTAGTGTTTAATTAAGTCTTTTTACATGATCCTTTTTGTTGAATTCTCAAAGATTGTGTGAAACCATGAATCTCTGGGCCTCCATTGATACACACGTTTTGGTTGAAGGAATACTTTGGTTATTTTGAAGCATTTTGTTATGTGAGTATGCCAATTTGTAAATTTTCTCAAAGATCTAGTAAAATTAACTTTGGCTTGCTTAAATTTCCACCAAAAACTCCACAAAATGATATATCCTACATGAAATACCCCTTTTTGTGATATGTATCCACAAAGGTTTAAAGAATTCCACTGCTAAAATATGTAGAAACAATCAGGTTTTCATAAATGTCTATAGTAACCTGAACCTTGACCAGAAAACATCTGCACACTCTAGTGTGACAACTCATGAGAGTTAGATTGTGTTGTATTGATCTTATTTTCTTAAGGTTCCCCTGAAAGTTGTACAAGGAAGGATTTATTGATATCCTACACCAATATAGGTTACAGAATGGGTCCTCTCACCCTAGTTAAAGCCACAACTTAAAGTAGTGAGGGTAGATCAAACCATTTAAGAAGGTGTTATCCATTTCTCCAAAGTCTGAGTGACAAAGAGCTAGTTGAACCCATCCCTAGCTAAAAAAATGACTCAAAATAGTGGTTCATCTGTCTCAAAGCATCCTTCCATTTTTGTGAGGCTTTTCAGCCATCAGGGGAGAATCAATTTGGATACCAACATCCTATACATAAGAAGGATGTTTATTAGGAAACCATGGAGGTACTAAAACATCTTCAAGGTTAAATACAATGTTTAAAGGATCAACCATGAATTATGGAACATAAGAAGGAAGTATATATGGTCCAATTAGATATCGATGACTTGAAAGGGGTATGCAAAATGATGTTTCAGAAGAATATCATTCCATTACTAGGGAACTTGCTGAAGGGAAACACTCCATACACAGGTATTGAGAATGGAAAACAGGTCTTGCATGTTAATATTCCCCATCGTAGCTTGGATTATGAAAAGTATATCACTCTGAATTTTGTTGTGGATGGATGATTCTTGAGTAATATATTGATTAAAATAGGTGTGGAAGTGAATGTTCTTACTTTAGATGCATGGGTACAGATGGGAAGACCTCCATTGCATCCATCCTCTAATGTGTTGTTTATGGATAGTCAAACTAAGGCCACTCCCATAGAAGTTTTAAAAGATGCATCCATTACTATACAAGGGGACAAGTTCACTGGGAATTTTGAGGTTTTAGCACTTGCAGAAGTGGACAATTTCCTAGCTCTTCTTGGGCACCCTTGGTGCTATGAAAATAATGTTGATCTATGGTTCAAATAAAGATATAAAATTTTTGAGAACAAGGAAGAAAGATTTATTATCCTTTTATCATATGAGAAATCTACGCCGTATGTTGAACCTTTAAGTGAGGAAGACCTTAATATAATTTATGTATGTGCCGTTCGAGATCGAGAAGTGCTTGAAACATCTAAGGAAGAAATCCTCTAGTGGGAAGATGCATAGTATATTAATGATACTACAAGTATTGGTTGTAATAATTGGCAACATGGAACCTATGAGATGGTTGGGCATGAAATAAGAAGTGCATTTGCATGGAGAATCAAACCTCATTGTGTTAGGAGGATAAGAAACTCTATACCTCGGTACAATGGAGAAGGATACCCTACGGTATTCTTGTGTGTCATGGAGGAGAAGTGGAAAAATCAAGTTGAAAGAAGAAATATGTTAGTGTGTACCTTGCGTGGGACAGCAGAGTGCTAGTGGATGGTTCACAGGGATAATCTTATAGAATGGAATGAGGTCGGGACTTCTCTAACTACTCAGTTTTTCAGGATAAACACACCTACTCAAATCCTCATATATCATGGTAATCAACCTATTCAAGATCACGTTCAATAGTGTGAGAGACTCTAGACAGAGGGTCAAGAAGCTTTACCTCCTTCACTATGTGTGCACAAAATTTATCCCACTTTAAAATCTTGTGCACACGTTTGGTATGTTTATGCAGAACTATATGGAGACTTGAGATTGGTAGTATTTGATTGTAGGAATGACCTATACTTTTGAATAATTCTCTACTAAACCTCTAGTGGAATACGAATTAAGGGTTATAAATTACTTAACTATGGGAGAAAGTGTAAAGGATGAATAACTCATTCAATAGTTATTTGATGAGATAGACCCAGGAGCACATTTTGATGAAATAGAAGAGACAGATGCCAAACTACTTAAGCACGCTTGCTTTGAGAAAGAAAAAGGTAATATGATATACATAGTGGATGATGATGAAGTAGAAAATATAGATATAGAACATTCAGTAGATACACATGAGGTTTTGGATAGTGGAGATAAAATCCTACGTTCCTATCATAAACCTATGAATGCCAAGAAAGTTAACATTGGCATAGATGGTGAACCTAAGGAGGAAATAATTGGGGATTATTGGTCTGATTCTGAAGCGGAAAAAATAATTGAGTTACTATGAGATTTTTAGGACTTATTTTCTAGGGGCTATCATGAATTAAAAGGAGTGCATGGGTCATTAGGAGAGATGAAGATTAAGATAAAGGAGGGTGTGCGCCCGGTTAGGAAGAGACCTTACAATATGAAACCTAACCTGCGTATAATAGTTAAGGAAGAAATTGACAAAATGTTGAAATATGGCATCATCAGGCCCCTAGAGGAATCAGAGTGGGTTAGCCCCATGGTAATTGGTATAAAGAAATATGTTCAGATTAGGATTTGTGTGGATTACAAGGAACTGAATGTTGCATGTGTGATTGATCCTTTTCCTATGCCTTTCACAGAGGAAGTATCAGAAGGTGTTGTAGGGCATGAAGTTTATTCTTTTATATATGGATTCTCTGGGTATCACCAGGTTAGAATTGCATAGGAGGATCAAGAGAAAATGAATTTCATCTCTGAATGGGGAATTTTTTCATATACTATGATGCCCTTTGGTTTTAAGAATGTGCTTGTTATATTTTCGTGCGCATTAGTTCAAGCATTCTAAGATTTTATTCAAAAATTCTTATAGGTTTACTTGGATTATAGGATGGTGTATGAACTTGTTAAGGATCATTGTGAAAACTTTATGCTTAATGTTTTAAACATATAGAAAATTAAACATATATTTAAACACCAAGAAGTGCATGTTTTCTACACCTTTTGGCACTTTGTTAGGGCATATCATCTACAAGGAAGGTTTGTTAGTGGATCCAGGTAAGGTTATAGTTATTGTAGGCTTGGAGGAACCTACCAGTCAAAAAAAGGTGCATAGATTCTTAGGTCACACATGGTATTAAAAAAATGTATCAAAGGATATGCAAATATTTCTGTGCCCCTACAAGAATTATTCAAATGAAAAGGGACATTCTATTGGGGAGGACCATAGCAGCGCGCATTTAAGGAATTGAAGGAGATACTTACTACAACACCTATTCTATGTTTTCCTTCATGGAACCAATCATTTCACATACATATGGATGCCTCTAGCACAACCATTGGCACAATATTAGCTCAACCTAGAGAAGTTATTATAGATCATCATATTTGTTTTGCTAGTAAAAAGTTGACTCTTATAGAGAAGAATTATACAACAACAGAGTGCGAGGCCTTGTCGATGATCTATGTGCTACATAAATTTAGATATTAATTACTAGCAAAACCATTTGTATTTTATATTTATCACATAACATTAAAATACTTGGTAAATAATCCCATTTTACAGGGGCGCATATGTCGATGGGTGCTATTATTCAAATAATTTGATTTTATAGTTTTGGTAAAACTAGGTAAAAGTAGTTCTTACCCAGACCACTTAGAAAGGATTTAGTTAGGGGTGGATGCACAGATAATTGAAGATATAATTCCATATCCACACTTATACATGTTACCTATGGAGTTAGAGGATATCACTATATTTTTACGCATGGGTATGACACTAGAAGGAATGAAGGCCTTATAGAAGAGACAACTTACAATTTCCACAACACCCTTTATGTTGATCACTGGTGACGTATAAAAACTAGGATGAGATTAAGTATTGTGTTGGTGTGTTCTAGAACATGAGTGCACACATATCATGGAAGAGGCTCATGGTGGTATTGTAGGTGGGTACTATGCAGGTGACGCCACTTCCCGCAAGATTCTACTTTTTGGATTATGGTGGGAGACGTTGTACAAGGATTGTAAATTGTATTGTAAGGCATGTGATCACACTTAGAAAACTTGGGAAAAGAGATGAAATGACTTTAAGACCTATTCCTAGTGCAGAGCCATTTGAGAAATGGGCTATAGAGTTTTTAGGTCCTATTTCGCCAGCCGTGTAAAGAACTGGATCACACTATATCATCACTTACATAAATTATCTTACAAGGTGGAAAGAAGAAACACCTACCAAGGATTATACAACAGTTATAGAAATGAGGTTTTTATGGGAAAATGTTCTTACTAGGTAGGGATGTCCATTGAGATTGAAAAGTGTTAGGGGCACACACTTTTTGAATGAGACAATAATGATATTATTGGATGAATTTATGGTTGTGCACCACAAGACTGCACCCTATCATCCTTAGGAAAATGGGAATGCTGAGGCCTTCAACAAGATATTGATCCAAAACTTGACATAAATTTGTGTTGTTGGAAGGAAAGATTGGGATGATAAAGTTTATGCTTTACTTTAGGCATATAGAACAACCTACAAGAGGTTGAATAAGGCCACACCCTTTTAATTTGTGTTTGGTGTAGAATCAGTTCTTCCTATGGAATTCATGTTAGCTTCTTTGCGTATTGCATGTGTTGGAGGTCTATCTAATGAGAAAACATTAGAAGAAAGAATTGAAAAGTTGATACAGTTGGATGAGAGGAACACCATAACACAATGAAGTCAGAATTAGGAAAAGGCCAAGCAGAAAGCATGCCATGACAGACACATCATCGACAAGAAGTTTGAGGTTGGACAGATGGTGCTTCTTTATTACTCTAAGTTTTTTTGCTATCCGGGAAAGCTTAAGGTACATTGGTTGGGACCATATGTTAGCACTCATATACTTTAATTAGGTGCTTTTCAGTTTGAGGCACTTGATGGAATACGGTTACCCAGTTACTTCAATGGGAGTAGGTTGAAGCCCTACTATAAATAAGTTTTCATGGTGTTTTGATAAGGTAGTGTTTCCATTTAGAATAGGTTTCCCTTTATGTATTTCTCATAATGTATTTCCTTCTTCGTCACTATTCTTTGTTAATTTAGTTTGGTGTTTTGTGTAATCAACACATTTACATGCTAGAAGCTAATTACAATCTGAAGTATTTTTATGTGCATAGGAATACACATACCATTGGTGTGGGGGTGGTTGTTATTTATTATTGGTTTTTTATTTGTTATTTACAACTAGGTACACATGAGAACAAACTGTTATAGGTGCTATTAAAGTTTTGAAAGGATCTGTTAGAAGGGAGATTGCTTCTAAAGAAGACCATAGATAAAGATAAATGAAGGAACAATATAACGTGAGGTAAGAAATGACCTTGGAAAATACTATGCGAAGATTCATTAGTGAGGTACTCGGCACATGGAAGTGCACAGAAGAGAAGTTTGTATCCATAAGGTATGAAGGCGCACTAGAAGGCTATAGTTGGGGTGTGAAAATGTAACACATGGAATCTGGGAGAATAGTCAATTAATAAGAGGATTGTCGGTAGGTGAAGGAGAAATAAATGCACTAAATTTTTGAAAATAGATATAAGGACGTGATGTGGGTTCATTTTTACCTTTACAATCATAAGTATTTAAGCGAGCTAAGTAAAAATGAGCCAAATGAATCATATTGAGGTGCAAAGAGTTGCGAAACTAGATGTGGAGAGAAGATTTATGTTTAAAAGAGGCTTGCATTCCCATTAGTGAAGGGTTTGAGTGAAGAAAAATCATTAAGAAGGAGCTAAGGAATGTGGTTTCAAGCTAGGGCACATGATTTTGAGCTAAGGTTTCAACTTACTTGACAAAGAAGAAAAAAGGAGATATTTTTACGATGACACCAAATAAAGCACCTGCAGCAGGCATGAAGGGAAAGAAAAAGGTGGAGGTTAAGGTTGAAATTTATCCCGAGAGAAATTTTTCAGAGATGTAATACCCAAAAGGAGTGATAGTCGGTTGAAATTGGGAATCACACATTCGCCAATGTATGGTAAGTGATTATAATCATTGCACCACTGATAACAGGGGATAATTAGATGCATTATTAAACAAGAAGACCAACAAGCACGCGGTGAATGATATGTCATTATATGATGATGTTGGGGAGAATTTGTTGAAGAAGTTAGGGGTTTATCAGTTATATGATATCCCATACTTTGGAAAACCAGAGGCTTTAGACCAATTTATTATGAGAAGAGTCCATGAGGAATTTTTCTATTTTGTTGGAAGGAGGGTAAGGATCACAACAGCTCTGATTGCCACATTGACATGATTGAAGGGCACAAGGACATATATCATAAGTTATCTAACTGATATGGTAGCTGTTATAACCACCAACAAGGAGTTAGGATACTCCAAAGGTCTGCGCAGAATGGACAGACAATCGAAGAATTTTCCTATAGTACATGCAGTCATGCATCTGCTCACCAAGTTAAATGATTAAGAGAGATGGTCACAGAAAAATATCATGTAGCTACACATTGTAAAGAAAATGACAGAGGGATAAATTTACAACTTGGATGGCTACATTACAAAAACTATTATTGAGGAAGCATGCATAGGTGAGAATATAATTTTTGGTGCTATCTTACTATCTCTGGTGTTTTTAGAAATTGGAGTGCGCGATGGGCTAAAGAAAAAAGTTTAGGAATACCCCACAGAGAATAAGTACCTTGCAAATAGGTTTGAGAAATATTTATGTGAAGGATCAATGAGGAGGATGTTTAAAAAAAGGTCAAAATTATGGTATGACTGACTTCATGAGGCATTTTAGGAGGAATGGCGCATTCCAAAGGAGTTACCCTCAGTAGTATGCAAGGTATTGTAGTTCACCGTGTATCAGAATTTATGCATCACACAGTTTCCCATGAAGGATGGGACATGGATTCCATGGTGCAAACTACCCTATGCCTTCACATCACTCTACTTCTAGGCTTCATTTCACAAATTCACTGATGCGCACAGGCTAAAATTCAATGCAAAAATGATATATTGTGACTACCACACTCTCAAGAAAACATTTCTATATCTAGGTCAGACTTCCTACATTGAGAGGCTCATTTCAGATGTCATAAACATCAAGCTAGTAAGTTTGGATAATGGGGACAGTGGAGTTGCACTCATATATCTTTAGCTCAAGCCCAGGGTGGAGAATAAAAATTATATGGAGAAGGAATTATGCTCCCCAAGGCCACCTAAGGGAAAAAATATAATGGAGAATGTGTCAACTCCAAATCCTGTCGTGACCATACAAATAGATGATGAAGAAGAATAACATGAAGATAGTGGAGGCTTGGATCATAGATGTTGGAGGCAACCCACAAATAGAGTGTAGAGTGAGCATGCAGATACTCCACCACAAGCGCAAGAAGTATAAGAGGACTTAGATGTGGAAATAATCCCTGAAGAAGCACCAATTTAGGAAGGTATTCATACGAGCTAGGACCCAAGGTGTAGGAACACCATAGCCTATAAGAATATCACCTTGAATCTCCCCTAAAAAATAAGCACCTAATAAGAAGAGAATGAGAAAGTTAATGCTTAATGAGGAGGTAGAGGAGTCTAAATAGAGAGCACCTAGAAACCCCAGTGTAACTAGAAGATATGTAGGAGCTGAGAGATGAAGAAGAAGTGAAATAAGTAGAAGAAACTATGTGTGATAAAATGAGTGCTCCCAATACAACTCAAGTAGAAGGGACAACTCCAAAACCTTTGTGCTCAAGTTCTGAAGGGGAAAAGGATGAGGAAAAGTGAAGAATATGTGGTGCTAAGTATGGGCTACATTGAGGACACCAAGAAAAATAATCTACACCTAGTTTCAAAGCACAATGGACCTTAAGTAATTATATGGGTGGGAGATTATGGACCCATATATGGCCACTACGCATGCAAGGAAACTTCTATCTTTTTCCATGCAAACTCACATGGACAAACCAAATTTTTATGTATGCGAGGAGTTTTGTGTATCAAGGAGAGAAGGAACCTCAGGAGTAGGCACATGACCATAAAGACCACTCTCATGACTGATGTGTAGGTCATAAATGCCTTAGTAAAGGTATATGATGATGTGGCATGAAGGAATATTGATAAGGCCACCACTGTTAGAGTGCTAATGGAGGATAACAAGGATAAAACTATGGAGATAGAGTGCCTAACGGTAGATAATGAAAGAGAACGAACAAAGAATGAGGCCTTTATTAGCATGGTAGAGGATATTGGTGAGTACATTTTGAAGTCAAGACCTATTTTGGAACCAAAGCTACTTGAAAATTTTCCTTCTATAATGAATTATGTCTGCACATTGGTTGATTTGGTGACAGAAGATGGACCACTTAGAATGACTACACTAAAAGATGTTGAACAAGAATCAGAAAGAGCAAGGGCCTATATGGTAAGAAAAATTTCAACTTATGATGAATTTCTCCAAACTTTAAAGGATGAGCTATGAAAAGTAGACCAAGCTTTGAACATATGTGTAGCACTAGAAAACAGTAATTAGAACCGAAATTATAATTGAAGATAATGAAGTTCTAAAAGTAATGAAAGATGAGACTTTAGGCCACACATAAATATTGGCACTGGTAAAGAAAAAGTGTGAAGCCCTTGCAATAGCCAATGATCCATACAAGGAGAGAATAGATGAGATTGTGAAGCTCATAGCGCAAAAAATTGGATCTTATGGAGGGAATGATGTCTGTTATGGCCAATGTTTTCCAAGTACAGTAGAATGAAAAGGAAAAGATTACTTAGGACGAGTTGGAAGCCATCACCACAGATATTCCAGAGAAGACAAGGACCACATTGGATGAATTTTAGACACTAGAGGCTGAGATTTAAACTAAATATCTAAAGTTGATCCTCCCAGTTGAAGAAGGGGAAATTGTAGAGTAAAAATCAATTCTTTTGTACAATTATTCTTTACATTATTTCCATTCTTATTCTTTAAAATTTGTGAAAATCAGAAAGAAACCCCATTTTTTGGGATGATAATGTACTTTATTGTGGGGTAATGTTGAGAAGAAAATATTTTTTCTACGGAGAATACACAAAAAGAATGTGTGCGCGGGAACAAGGCACATTCGAAGGCATGGAAGGATAGAAAAGGAAATGGATGCCAAGAAAAGTTGATTCAGGACTTATCATATTTTCATCGATGCAGGATATTTTTTGAGATATCATGTGGAGAAAATATTAGGATGGAGACTTGTGTGACACGTAAATGGTATTTTGGGAATGAGAATCTGATAAGTGCCATGCATGAGTTCAATATAATAATAGGATTACTTCTTGAAGTTAACTATAAGATGTCTATATTATTAGCACACTTGCATGTGTGCATGTTAATTTAAAGGTGCATGGCTATTTTCAGCATGCGAGCTATTTTGAGAAGTGTGTAAGTGGTGAAGGGAATGTCCCCACCCCTATAAAATATGTAGTGAGCTTGAGTGTAGTTTAGTAGTGGTGAGTTATTCTAGAGTTATTCTGTTGGATCTAATGCGCATATGATTTTTGGTAATACTTTGTAATGTAAGAAGCTTCTATGTTTTACAATGTTTACTATAATGAAGTATATTGGATGGATAGTGGTGTTAAACATGACTGTAATTGGTTCTTGTATTGTTAATATTATCATAGCTATTATTTAATTCATGATTCTCTAAGATCTAGATCTGGTTATGCAATATGGAATGTTTATGATTATTTATGGATCTGTATGTGCTCTATCTTCATCACACTAACATCATGCATAAACAAATCTAAAGAGGGGCCTAATACCTTTGCACACTTTTGGTGAGTTCTCAACTCAGGCTGGGTGATGTTTCATCATGCCTAGGTTATTTAGAGTAGATTCTAGGTTGCATCAGGACATAAGTTAAGTTCAGATCCATTATCAATCAAATTTTACTTAACATCTACATTATGAGTATGACATATGATATGCAGAGGTGGGTCATTATAAAAATTATGAACATTAGTGGGAAGGTTACACTTGAATACTATGTGTGAAGAGAATGCATCAAAAAATTATTAATAAAACAAGTCTATATGCATGTCAACATGAATGTGAGTAGTGGAAAGAAAAATTTGGAATTTTTGGGGTTAAACCATATAACAGTGTTGAATAGATCTATAATCAGATAAAGTATACAAAAAAATGAATGCAAAAATAACTAGAAGATAAAATAAAAAAGAGAAAGATTACACCAGATTTAACGTGGTTCACCCAGTGAGGGCTACATCCACCAAGAAATGGCCAGTATTATTAATCAATTATTTATAGAGGAAATACAATGAACATCTACTGTCTTCCAAACACCTCACAGGGTGTTTAATGCTTTTCCCTCACTCACCTACTCTTTCTTTCTCAGTGAGAAAACTTACATGCAAACAATTGTTATTTTCTTCTCTCTTCTTCTTACTTACTCTCATACAATGCATATATATCTATTATGGGAAACTTAAGTATGATTTTACGAATAATTAATATTCTTTAAAAACAAGATATTTATTCCAATTCTCATTAAATAACAAAAGCACCATCGCACCGGTAGCCGATGTTGGTTCCTTCCTGACCGATGTTTGTCATGTCTTGACTGATGTCAGTTAAATCTTGAATGATGTTGGTTATCCCCCTGACTAATTTCGGTCACTGTCAAAAACTAGCAACATGTAAAAGCAATCTTATAGTGAAGTAATTAAGATCCATACTATACAATCTCCCACTTGGAGATCAATTGTTTCACTGCACTGTACATCACCATCCTTGGTTTCTTTTCCTTGACCCATTTATTCCTCTTCAAGTCTCAAAATTGAAGACTAATAGAAGTGGAGTGAAGCTCCAACTTCTCCCTTACCAATGGCTTCATTAGCATTTCTGTAGGCTTCTCATCCATATGGATTTTCTCTAACTTCAGTTGTCTATCCTCCAACACCTTCCTTATGAAGTGATACCTCAACTGAATATGTTTCATTCTTGAATGAAATGTTGAGTTCTTTTCCAGATGAATCACACTCTGTTTATCACTGTATAATCTGTAATTCTCTTTCTCCTTACCCAAATCTTTCATGAACTTGATAATCCATATCATCTCCTTGCTAGCTTCTGTAGCTGCAACATACTCTTCCTTTGTAGTAGACAAAGACATAACCTTCTATAATCTCTAAAACTATCTAAGTTCTATTCCAACTACTGTGAAAATGTATCCAGTGCTCCTCCTCCAACCATCCAAATCTCCATCCATAACGTGAATCAACATAGCTGCATAAAGAAGTATCTGAATTTCCATAGCATAACTCCATGTTGGATTTCCCTCTCAAATACCTAATATGCATTAGACTATTTTCTAATGTTCTTTACCTAGATTAGCCATAAACATGCTCACAAATACCATTGCCTATGCAATGTCTAGTATATTAAAAACCATGGCAGACATAGGAATTCCTATTGTTGAATCATAGGGGACATGTGCCATGTACTCGACCTTCTCATGTGATGAAGTAAATTTATATTTTATCAATTTGAAGTTTCCATCCATAGGTGTACTAATATGTTTTGAATCTTTCATGTTAAACCTTTCCAACACCTTAATTGATGTAAGCCTCCTTAGACAAATACAACTTCTTGTTTTTCTTGTCTCGATGAATTTGCATGCCAAGGATTTTATTTGTAGCCTCCAAAATCCTTCATTGAAAATGTTGTGAGCTATCTTTTCTTTAAGCTCACCAATGTCCTATATACTAGATCCTGTAATCAGCATATCATCCACATATAGTAACAAAAAAACATAGCTCCCATTTTAAGGCATCTTAAAATAAACACAATGGTCAGATTCACATCTCATATAACCTTTCTCATGCATAAAACTATCAAATCTAAAATACCATAGCATTGGGGCTTGCTTAAGCCCATATAGGCTCTTTTTCATTCTGCACACAAGTTTTTTCCTTACCCTTGACTTCATAACCAAACAATTGCATATAAATCTCTTCCTCCTAATCACCATGAAGAAAATCCATCTTAAAATCAAGCTCTTATAAATGCAAATATATTGTTGCAGACCAAACTTAGAACAATAAGAATAGAATTCATCTTAACTATAGGAGAAAAAATATCATCAAAGTCAATACCTGCTTTATGTACAAATACCTTTACCAAAAGCCTTTCCTTGTACCTTTTTATTTCACCCTCTTCTTCCTTGATCCTTTAAACCCACTTGTTCTGCAGTGTTTTCCTTGCCTTCTGGAAACTTGACCAAATCCCATGTCTGATTTTGTTCCAAGGATTCAATCTCCTCATCCATGTCATGCTCCTGCTACTCATGGGTATCTGCCTACATTTCTTCTTCAAATATTTCTGGTTCACCATTATCAGTCAATACTAAATAAGAAAAGGAAGGTGAAAATATCTTTGGAGGTCTATTTACTCTTTGGGACCTTCTCACTGCGATCTGGGATGTCTAGGGCATGTTCTGTGCCTATTGTTTATTCATGTAAATCTCTTTCAGTGACTGGACATCAATCACATGTAACCAAACACGCTTATGTAACCAACCAAGGTTACTCCTTCTTCCTGCTGACCGACTTCAGTTGCGTCATGAACATCAGTTCTAGGAGTATCAACATTGGTTCCTATAGATGACTTCTCTAAACTTGATCCTATCAGCTGACGCTATTTATCTTAACTGACATCAGTTTCCTTAGAACTGATGTCAGTCTCTATGGATGTCTATTTTAGGTCTGAAAATTTATTTTTCCTTCAAATTTTCCTCAGTATGTTCATGTTTAGGCACCAAAAACTTAATCCATGTAAATTATTTTGTTTCATTCCAATCAATGTCAAAAATCCTAATAATCTTAGAATATTCTAAATCCCAAAAATAATATCCAAAATCACCAGAGTCATAACCAATGAAAGTACATCTCTTATACTTAACATCCAACTTCCTCCTAATTTTCCTATCAACATGCACAAAAGATTCTGAGCCAAAAACTCCGAGAGAAGAAAAATCTACCTCTTTTCCACACCAAGATTCTTCTATTATTCCACCATCAAGTGATGTGAAAGTCCCATGGTTAATCAAGTATACCGTATATCCACTGCTTCTACCCAAAACTTTAAAGGAAAAACCGACATGTATCCTCATGCTTCTAGCATGTTCCATGATTGTCCAATTCATTCTTTCTATAATTCCATTATCTTGTAGAGTTATAGATACCATTATTTCCCTTTGTATTCCATTCTCTGAACAATAATCATTAAAATCCTTGCTGCAATACTCACCACCATTGTCAGATCTAAGGAACTTCAATTTTAAGTTTTGTTTCATTTTCTACAAGGTATTTCCATGTTTTTAAAAGTTTCAAAGACATTAGATTTATTCTTAATACAATATATCCATACCTTCCCTTGTGGCATCATCAATGAAAGTCACATAATATTGGGATTCTCAAATAGAAGTTACCTGGGTTGGTCCCCACACATCTGAGTGTACAAGATCTAATTTATACTCCTTCTTTTGCTAACCCAACCTTGAGAAATCTCACTCTCTTCTACTTTCCAAATATGCAATGTTCACAAAATTAAATATATAATTGTTTCAAATCTGATAACTTACCCTTAGCCCTTTAATATCTGCATTCCTTTTTCACTCATATGGCCTAGCCGATTATGCCACATGTTTTCATTTGAATCTATAGTAGATAACATAGAAAATGAATTAGTAATATAGGTAGATAGATATAAAGTTCCTACCTTCTTACCTCTTCCCACAACAAGAGATATACCTTGGTAACCCTTCCAAGAATTAACTATGAATGTGACTGCACATCCAGATTCACCAAATTTCCTTGGAGATATTAATTTTTTTTTTTAGGCTTGGCACATGCCTCAAATCTTTCAATACCCATAGATTTCCATTCTGAAACGTTAGATAAAAATCACCTTTACCAATAATATTTCATGGCTCATCATCACCTAAATAAACTTGTCTAAAATCACCCTGAACATAATTTTTGAAATAACCCTTATTAGGGGTAGCATGAAAAGAAGCTCCAAAATCTAACACCCAAGATTCTAATTTATTATCCAAGGAGAGATTAAGGGTATCTTGCTTTACCTAACTTGCAACATTTTCCTCTTTACCTTTGTCTTATGTATTCTCTTTTTTTCCTTGGACCAACACTCCTTTACGTGTCCTCTCTCTCCACAATTACAACAAAAGTAAATCTCTATACCTAGATCTAGATCTACCATATCTTGACTTTGATCTCCCATTCTTCTTTCTCTTGGATGATATCTCCTTAGATTTTCCCCTTCTATAGACATTTAGATCATTTCTAGATGATTCTTCTCTTGATCATTTCCTGTGTATTTCCTCATTAACGATTACACTAACCACATCATCAAATTTCAAACCTTTATAACCAGTTGTTATATTACTAATAGCCATTACCAAGTTATCCCAACTATTTGGAAAAGAGAATAAGAATAAAATTTCTTTCACTTCATCATCAAACATAATTTCTACTAATTTTTAATTGATTTAAAATAGACCGGAAATCATTCAAATGATTAGATATAGATCCACCTTCTTGCATCTTAGAATTAAACAAATTTTTCATCAAATATAACTTATTCGAAGCACTAGGAGTTTAATACAAATTTTCTAAATATTTCATCAACTCTATCATGGTTTTTTGCATCTGTAAAATTTGAAGCCACTAATGCTTCCAAGCTCAATCTTATAGATCCTATAGCAATTTCTGCCAATAACCTTCCATTCTTCATCAGTCATCATGCTTGAATGTCCATGCTCATCCAACAGTAAGTATAGATATTTCTGATACAAATAATCCTCCACCTGCATCTTCTATAGTTGATAATTATGACTGCCAAATTTCTCTACTCAGTATTTACTATCTTCTTCCATTGTTTCTCTCCCACTCAATCAGAAAACCCTCTAGGAGTAAATCCTATCAACACACAAAACCTCCAAAGAAAATATTTGATACCAATTTTTTGGGGTTAAACCATATAATAGTGTTACACAGATCTATAATTAGATAAAGCATACAAACAATGAATGTAGAAATAACCAGAAGATAAAATAAACAAGAGAAATATTACACCAGATTTAACGTGGTTGACCTAGTGTGGGATACGTCTACTAAGAAATGGCCAACATTTTTATTCAGTTCTTTATAAAGGAAATAAAATAAATATATGCTTTCTTCCAAACACCTCATAGGGTGTTCAATGATTTTCCCTCACTCAGCTACTTTTTCTTTCTCACCAAGAAAACTTACATGCAAACAATTGTTATTTTCTTATCTCTTCTTATTACTTATGCTCATACAATGCATATATATCTATTATGGGTAACTTAAATATCATTTTACAAATAATAAATCATCTTTAAAACCAAATATTTATTCTAATTCTTGTTAATGAACAAAATCACCGTCGCACAGGTAGCCGATTTTGGTTCCTTCCTGACCGATGTCAGTCATGTCCTGACCGATGTTGTTTATACCCTAATCAATGCCAGACATCCCCTGACCGATGCCAGTCATTGTTAAAACCAAAAGCATGTAAAAGCAATCTTCTAGTGAAGTAATTAAGCTCCATACTCAATAGGAATCTATGTAGTAAATCAGGATTTGCAAGAAAATAATCATTGATTGAGATACTCATTATGACCAAATCCTAGGATGACAAGTAATGAATGAAGAACCTATAATTTTGAATGATGTATTCGGGTTGACCAAAATGATTAACTAAAATAAGTAATATGGGTAGTTAATATTATAAAGAACGACATGTAAATACAATAAATAAATGTAGTAAATAAATAAGGAAATGACCCAAACAACTAATCTAATAAAAGTAGAAACATTAATATGAAAGAGAAGTATCAAATTGACTTAGCTGATTATAAGAGATCACTGGAATGTGTCATAAAATAAATAGAATAATATGGAAGAAAGAATGAATGTGCAGGGATCCTAAAAATGACAAATTTGGACTGATTCTCTAGACTGGGGCACCTAGAAAAGGACTTAGGAACCTGTGGGCACTCTATTTTATAGAATGGGCTACTTGGTTTACATAAAAGATTTAGAACTAGGTTTCATAGGTATAATAGGTGGTCAAAAACCCTTTCTGTGTGTTGAATCATATTTAGTGCACTATACCATGTGTCACTGATAATCCAAGATGAATAGAAGGCATTCCAAGAAGCATACAAGAAGTATCAAAACCCTAAAAAAGAATAATGTAAATGAATGGGTCAGACTGACCTCAACTGCCATAATAGTGGGCTTACTAACTGAGTGTTGCACTATGTTTCAGACCCAAATAGTTATGGTGTGTGTGTATCATATGCCCTGGGTTATCTTATACCATTCACACTTTGTGAAGTAGCGAGAAATAACTAGATGTAGATTGTAGTAGAATGGTGCATGAAATAGAATAGAATCTCTCCCCCTATGCTTGTGTGATGTAGATGAACTGGCCTTTTCCTTGTGATGGAGCTAATGGATGAAAATGATATCTAAATGGATGATAGTAGTGACTAGTGTTTGGTCCCTCATTATGTTCTCCTAACTTTATATTTAGAGGGTTATCTTGATCTAATTTTTTAATTAACCTTGAAAATGCTGACCACAAAAAAGATAAGAAGCTAAAATGGATAGAAAGTTCAAAAAGGATTGGAGCACCCCTGGTGGGACTAGGGCACACATGGGCAGCCCAGTACTAGATTGGGAACCCTAGTCAAGGCTTAAATAACGTGAAATGACAAAGTTTGACTAGGCATGCAGGTGCAAGAGTTCGGGAATGAAAAAAAAAGTAAGATGGCCAAAAAATGGGGGTTAATTAGTACTTTATTCAATCAAGAACCTTCTAAATAGTAGTATGATATTGGGACTATATAATGTCTAATTTACATTATTTTGTGACAACATACTACGATAAAATAGATATAGAAGTGAAAAATAAGATCTAGCATGCAAATTACAAGGATAGGAGATAAGAGAAAAGAATGACTTAGCTTGTATCAAAATATTTAAGATGATTATGGATTGGGAAATATGCTAAGAAGGATGGATCTAGAATTAGTAGTATTTTTATAAAAAAACTAGGATCTTAGACTTCCCCAGACTGGAGCACCCACATGATGACATGATCACCCCGGGTGCTAGTTTTTTATTTGGGAACTAGTTTCCTTACACAAACTCTATCTCTATATTTTCATGGTTTTAACCTAGTTCCTTCCTTACGTTATTTTTCATGCTTTATATCTATTGTAGGTATTTATGTTTCTTAATTGTTCCTAAAAAAATAATCCTAGGTATATGTAAAAAATCTCATTAAAATATTAGATGGAATAATTAATGCATATAATTGAGTCAAACTAACCTCAGTAGTCACCCCAATGTGATAGTCACCAAGTGTTGTACTACATTTTAGACTTTATGTAGTTCTTGTGAGTGTGTTCTTTGGATTATGTCCCTTGAAGATAGGTTTCCATTTTTTCAGTTTACACCAAGCTAGAGGGATACAACCAATTTTTTCCCAAGATGAATGTGTGAGATGGAATTCAAAATAATCCCTCCTGTGCAGTGAATAATGCATCCTAAATGCATTCCTTGAATATTTCTTCTTTCCTAAGTGATAGATAGACTTAAGTATTAGATCTATTTTCTCATACCCTAATAATAATGAGTAAGTCATGTATATATATGATTACCTTGTTTGAATATCATCATTAACAATAAGAAAATATGACCCAAAATAATAAGAAAAACTTTAGAAAAGGTACCAAATGGTATAGCAATTCAAAATAAGGAAAAGGACAGAAAGGGGCATAAACACCCAATGAGTAAAATAGTGCCTGGGGAACTCCTGTCCCTAATGGGTGGTAATGTCTGAGATTTTTGGAAGATGTAATGGTCAATAAAAGGTTGAGTCATATTTCACCTAGTTTCTAAAATTAAAGTGGACATTCCATAAATGAAAATAAAAAGAGTATGGGGTAGATAAAAGAAATGAAAGAGTAAAATAAGTTTTGTTAATATCTAGTATTCTTGCTTGGTAATCATGTATATAATGAAATACTTAGAGGTTTGATGTAATTAGAAATTTTATGATTTCATGACTAAATTTTCCTCCAATTTATGTTGGTGAATGAATATTTGGTAGCATAAATTAGATAAGAAGAGCATATATTATGGAGATCCGAAGATAATTTATAACAAATAACATGTTGAACAAGAATTATACTTGATATCATATCAAACAAAGATAGTAAAATGTGTATCATGATTCCTAGAATCTATAGGAAGATAAGGATCCTAGGGGTGACCTCGTGTGCATAATATAAGTGATATGTGTGTGTGTACCTTGGATGTTTCCTTTTTCGGAGTGTCGTTATGTTTGAGATTACTTCTTTGTTACATTTGTGTTCTGTTGTTTTTTGAAATAAGATAGAACCTGCAAAAGAACATAAGTGTAGTCAATGTTCATAATAAATTAAATTGAACTTTAAATTAGTAAATGTTAAACTAGAAATGATTATTTTAAAAAAATTGTATCAAAGATAGATTACACATGTGTGCTGTGAGAAGAGAGAATTTTTTCTATGTGTTTGCTTATTTAAATATGGTTGGAATAGTATGAAGGATTTAGGTGTCTTTTTTCTAAACTTAGGATTTGAGAGTCCTATCACTAAATTGATGATCTGGGCATCTTATCACTAAGGGAATAGTAAAGGGGAAGGTATAGGATTTTCCCTCCAACTGGTAACACTTCCCTACAAATAAGTGACACAAAAAATGATCACAACCCCAATTAAAACTTTCCATAGGTGACACATTATTCCATAAATATCATTGTAATGCATATGCTCTAGGTGCCACTTCCTTATTTCGTATGAGAAAACAAAGAAATTCATTTCCTTGTAAATTTTCAGTGATTTTGTTCCTATTCAAGGTACAATTGATTGAAATATGTAACTAATTTTATACTACTGTAATTAGATAAAACTATCATTGGAGACCTGTCAATCATGAAGTGTTCCTATTTCTGGCCCTAGGACATGATCATATAAGTGGAACACTAATTCCCATCATTCCTATCAGATTTGGTAACTTCGTTAACGTACTAAATTTTGGTTCAAGTCTTATTATGAACCTATTTATCAACTCTTATTTATCCTAATTTTACATTTTTTCAATATGTATCAGTTATTTGTACTACCGAGAGGGTAAAATAGTCACCTAATGATTTACCCCACTCATTTTTAGTGCCTAAGATTATTCAAGGTGAGCGTGTCCCAAATGAGAAAAGATGAAACTAATGTGTATATATAAAATACAACTCTTGTAGGGGGAATAGGGAATACAAATGGTCACAACCATGACATATGAAAATAATGGGAAAATGTTGTCCAATAGTGTTATTCACAAACAAAAATACATTATGTAATAGAAACAAGTCATAATACACATTAACATTGCAAAATAAATAGTGAGTAGTTGGTTGAATACATAGGACACCACTCATGATGTCACAAGACACTCAAAGCATTCAAGATAGTATAAGAAAAAAATCAATGAATATAGGGAATATCCCACAAAAAATGACAGTTAAGAGATAAGTAAATAAGACAAGAGATAAGAAAATAAGAGAACCATGATTGGAAGTATGCCTGCAAGACAAATGCTACACATAAAATACGTGTTAGCATGTTGCAATAATTTATAGTATGCCACAATATATACAACAGAGAAATAGGAATGAAAGTAGTAAAATTTGCAGTAACATAAATAATGTTGAAACATCAGGAGTGACAAGGAAATAAAACACATAAGGAGAAGACAAGGAAGTGGCGTGACCTCAACAAGACTAATCATTATTTTAAGGAAGAGTGTCGAGCCATCAAGTCCTTACTCGCAAAGTAATCATCTTTAGCACTAACTACTCCACCGATAACACACGTTGAGGTCAAAGACGAAGAAGATGAATTTTTATATGTTGAAAAAGATGTGATTATTTCCACCTCACAAGTCAAGAATATGGATGAGAAGGAAATGGTATTTCACCCCAAAATTTGGGTAAATGGTAAGCCTATGCATTTTATTCTTGATAGTGGAAGTCAAAATAATTTAAATTTTGTTAATGTTGTATTAGGTGGTTGAATCCCTAGCCATATAGTATTAGGTGGTTGAATCAAAGATGATATCTCCATGTCACACAATAATGTCTCCTCATAAATAAAATCAAACCCTTCCATGATGAATTCTTATGTGATGTCGTTCCATTAGATGTTTGTGATGTCACCTGGGCGAGCCACTCATGTGGGAAAGACATGGAATCTACGAGTCAATACCTTGAAGGGTTGCCATTAAAATTTGGATTCAACACTATCAGATACTTGAGGTAATTTCCCAAACTTGGTTTCCTCCATTAATTTCAAGAAATGTAAAAAGTTAGTAGAGAAGACAAACTAGTTCATGATCTTGATGATCGGTCCAAAAAAATGCCATGAAAGTTGTTACATTCACTTTTAAAAAACATTAAATGCATTAAAATAATAAGATGGACCATATCATAGCTAACTATGATGATCTATTCCAGTCAGCCATAGGAGTGCCACTTTAGTGTGAGGTAAAACATGTTATTGATTTGGTCCCAAAATTTCCTTTACCCAACAACCCTATGTATCATAGGTCATTCCCTAAAAATTACGAGATCGAGAGGAAACTCTAATAATTTATTAAAAATAGACACATTAGACCAATCTATTCACCCTGTGGAATTATAATTATCTTGGCACTAAATAAATATGGAACAAGGAGACATTTCATTGACTATCAATCCTTGAACCAACTCTACAGTGTAAAATTCTTCACGAATCACCATATTTGATCTCAAGTGTGGCTATCACCACATTCCCATCAATCCCAATGATGTATGGAAGATTGAATTTAAGTCATGGGAAGGTTTGGTCAACTGGTTGGTCATGTCCTTTAGAATAACTAATGCTCCTACAACATTCATGAGGATGATGGATGAAATCCTATGGCCCTACAAAAATTCATTTATGGTTTTCTATTTAGATGATATTGTTGATCTAATTTTTTTGGTCCTTTTCAAGTTAATGAATTAGTACTATTTTTTTTTAAATAACCTCAACATGTGAGGGTTTAAGGTACCTCAAATGTGCTTTGATGGATATGGGTGCAAAGTAGATGACCTCACAACAAATCTGATGAACTTGCAAAACAAATGCAACTAAGAGGAAAATGTATTAGATAATATATTGGGGGTCTCCCATTGAATTCATCTCTAAGAAGCGTTAACTTCCTTGGTGGATGTCAACCCATGTGTTTGATAAGATATGATAATAAAGAAAGGATAATATGCAGAATCTGAGCCACACTAAAACTAAAAATGTAGAAATGTAAGGCACATACAAATATGATCTTAAATTGACATAAAAATAAATTTACCTGGTAGGGTTGATAGTGACTGGGATGTAGAAAGAATAGATTTAGTGTAATAGAGAAGAAGGAAAACATATTTGAGGATTAGAGAAAGAAACAATTTATAGGCAGACACTACGAAAGGATCTAGAGACAAAGTAAGTAATAACAAAGGGTTGGTTCGATGGTGACATAGGAGGAATGATGGTGACCTAGACAATGCAAAGTAAGGACGAATGGAAAAGGATCTGAATAAGAATACCTACAAGAAAAATGGATGGAATAATAGGTTAAGGGTAGAATTCTGACAGTAGCTAGACCTATAAGAAGTTAGATGCAAAAAATACAATGATAATATGATAATAACTGAATAAAACACCACAAAATGATGATAATATCATTAAAGATGTTCACAAGTGATGCAAGACATGTTGGAAGGAGATCCAAGAGGTTGGTAACTATTGCAAGGATGCTCATCCACGAGAAAAAGTTCACAATTCATAAGAAAGCTTGGATGTTTACATGCATGCATTGGGAAGAAGAGGTGAATATAATCTTATAAGTTCTATGACAACCCATCTGGTTCGATGAAAAATATGGGAACCCATTCCTTGGATTGTAAAATCACATATTTACTCGATATATGGGGCTTTTAGGGAACGGGGGTGAGTTTTTGAAAGTATGATGATGGGTAAGGGTTATTTAGGGAAGTTTCATGCATAGGTAGGACATAAAGATGGGTAGGATAAAATCTAGAAAAAACATAAGGATGTGGATTTAAGTGGTTAGGGACAAAAGCATCCCAAATAAAGCCAATTAGAGGTAATTAGCAAATAAGGAGATATAAAAGGTAATTATGGGAGATGATAGATAATTAGGGGTAACTAGATAATTTAGGTTAATTAAAAAGAATTAAAGGTGATGGGATGATAGATGGTCATTTAAATAAATGAAGGGGGTCTAGCTAGGACCATGGTTAAAAATGCACACGCGGGCAATTGAGGGTAGTGATACCAAATTTTGGTGTCTACATTTTCCCCTTTTATCGTGTGGTTTGCATTAGCAAGCCATGAGATAAAAAATATGAGAGATAAAGACTAAGATAAAGAAAAATGGAAGATATATGATGAGCTCCCCCTCAAACAATGGATCAGTGATGCAAATGGGAATCGATTTTGAGTTTAATTGAGGTAGATGTTGAAGGGCAGGTAGGAGAATAAATATGGGTAAAATGATAAAGTGAGGCAAGATTCCCCAAACAAGAAGGATTTATGCAACAATAGAACCTATGGCGGCGATTCTGATATCACGTGAGAAGGGAGAAAAGGACAGTCTCAATAGAGATGGAGGAAATGCTCTACAAACCAATGAGTGTGTGAAAATCAATGTGAAATGGAGGGAATCCAATGGGAAACCTCTTAAATGGATGTGAGCCATGAGGACCAATGGGTCATAGCTAGAAATCAAACTATGTGTAACCAAATGATAAAATAATGTGAAATCATTCATACATGAGGAATCAATTGAAAGGTATGTGTTCGTAAAGGACAATAATGGGAGTAATGGTGCCCTAGTGAAGGGCACAGAAATGGCTGAAAATTAAAATAAAATATGAAAAAGTGATGATATAAAATTCCCCAAGGGGAGTAAGTATGGCCACAAAGGTGGACTCTGAGACAGGATGAGATGATGAGATGGCACCCTAGAAAATGAGCACAAATTAGAGGAGGAGAGAATAATGGTACCCCAATAAAGGGTGAGATAATGAATAAGGAGGAAAAATATAAGAAAATGAGTAATGGTGGCCTAAAGGGAAAAAAAAATATGGCCACACAAGTGGACTTAATATGAGGTGGATTTGATAATATTTGATGAGATAAATAAGGTGTAATCAAATGATAGATGAAACAATATAGGAGATGAGATAGTATATATTTGATAAAGCTTGATGTGACCAAAGGGTATAAATGAGGCTATTTCATGTCAAGGAGCATGCGTGAAAACAATTCCAGCAACCACATCATAGGTAAATATGAAAGGGACCCAAGGTAACACAAGGCACATGCGACCAAAACAAATGTCAGCACATAACCAACAGTAGTTAGCTATATCAAAAAACCATGAGCGAGATATGAATTAAAGGAAATCCTAAAGATAATTTCAAAATGAAAAATGGGTTTATGATGTAACTTGTACGTGGGAAGAGGTTTCTCCATAAGTGATGTTCACTGAATCTATGACCCAGTTTTGGGAAGGGGAAAGAGCAAACTGATTAACACAGGAAGAAAGATGATTAATGCAAGAAGATTTTTTAGGATGCTGATAAAATAGAACGTTGATCAATGTGGGAAGTCTTTAATTACATGATATAAAAGAGTATACATCCTTCAAGGATATGGTCTACTTTATACCAGATATCTGTCCTTTGAGGGATCAGTCTATTGATTTGATTTGATGATTTTCTTTATACGAACAGTTTTCCTTCAAAGGAGCAGTCTGTTTTTATAACTTTTGACTTTTAATGAGAGCATCCATAAATTTTGATTCAACATGGGGGAGAGCTAGGAATAGCTAGGTAAACCACTTAGGAGGGGATAATTAACGTAAAAAATATGCCCTTGCATCCGTTGCATGGTTCCAAGAGGTAAACAAGAGGGTGATGGATGTAATGGTCGCGTAGTCCTCACCAAAAAGGGAGAACCTATCCATAAGGAAAAATTTTAGGGAAAGAGCCATGGTGCCCATATTTAAGGTTATTTCAAGGAAAGTAATGATATACCACATAGTTACAAATCATTATAATGATAGATGGAAGAGGCTAAGGATGGATAAATGATCTAAGGATACAACTAAGTGCTCACTAGTAGACATGCTAATAATATAATGATCACAAGTGCAATGCATTAAGTTGTTCCACTTATGGTTTACTATCAAGGGTGGCCAAATGATAGACTCCCAACCCATACTTATTTGTGACAATGTATGGTCCAATCGAGTTGGGGGGAAAACTTTATGCATTGGATCCTTTCTATATTAGTAATGTTCTGATTTGAGGATAAGGTCATCAACATTAAAGTCATGTTCAATATAGGATGACATCTTACGAAGGATGGGATATGATGATATAGATGAGAGGATATAAAATCTATGTTATACATTTGACGAATCAAAAAACATACATCCTCAATGAGATGAATAGATGGTCCCCTAAGAGAGGGAAAAATATGACCACAACAGTTGATTTATGATGAGAATGAATGTGTAGTGCCCACATTTTTATAGCTTCAGTTATCTGTTGATTTCTTTCTTCATAGACATGTTTTGACTAGGATTTGATATATGTTGGACAATATGTTATGATATTTGACCTTCTTAGACATGGATGCATATTTTGGTCCATAGCACCAATTTGACTCTATTAGCATGTTGTTATTTTTCATTTGATGTTGCGGACATTAGCTTATGACGATGTTGTTTAGACCTAATTGAGATATGTTAAATGCTTAGTTTAGTTGCATAATGGATTATATGGATGTATGCCACTTTTTTTTATCTTTATGGCTGATTCATGGTATATTATGTGTAATTATGCATGTTGTCGCATTTTTGATTCTAGGATGATGATGTGCTAGCATAAACTTTATTGACCGCTTATTTATAGTGGATTTACATTTTATCATACATGTGCGTTTATTGTGTGCAATGAGTGTGCAGGTGATAGGTCACAGGAGAACATGGGTTTCAGGGTAGTTACAAAAAGTTTGCACAAGCCACCCATGGGGCTAAGTCCTAGCCATGTTAATTGCATGAGACCTTTGTATTAGATTTCATTATTTTGGGCACCATGAGTGACCCTCTTTTATAATGTAGTATGTCATGTAAAATTAATCTTGTTTAGGATGTTTTATTTTGTTAAGTAAACTTGGTTTGTGAACTTAATGGTCCCCACTTGTTTTAAGTTTTGTGTTTGGGTAATGGTGTTTTAATTAGAGGATAATAGGGTCACATGTGAACCCTTGGGTGGGCCCCACATCCTCTACACTTGTGCCCAAATGTGTCAAACCCGAAATTTGGCTATTTTAGGAATTTTAAGTGACCCCTTTTAAGTTTGGTAGTTCACTTAGCATGAAAATAGGCCCTTGGACCCTACCTAATAGGTAGGGGGGCTTAATTCCAAGGCATAAAGAGGATTTCCCTCTCATTTTTCCTCCCTTTGGTCACATCCATGTAAGGTGGATTGGTTTGTGTGTTTTGTAGAAAGTTGCACAATCTTTTTTTATTTTCATTTTGGGCATTTTGGGAAGGGAGTGTTAAAAGTTATTTATCTCTTTTTTCTTTTTATTTTGGGAATCTTTGACTTGGAGGGAAGAGAGGGGTGAAACATGTCACACCCTCATTAGTGAGGAAGTTTATTGGCTTCTCTTCAAATTCTCCCTATGGGGAAGAAATGGGACTTTTTTTTTGGGCTTTTTCTTGGTGCTTGGTGATTTTGGAGCTAGAGCTTTCTTGGATAAGGAAGTGGAAAAGCTAGAGTGTTGGAGATATTTTTGAGGTAGGCTCCTTGAGCTCATTTCATACTTTATAATGTGTTAGATGCTTAGTCTTGTTTTGTTCAAAATGTATGCCTTGTTTCTTGTTTGTGACTTTTGTTGAGTATGCTTGTGGTGTTTTATTTTTCTCCATCCATCATATGGCATTATGGATTTTGGAGTATGTGGGGGAAGAGAGAGGGATTTTCCCTCTCAAACCTCATGGCTTGATGGGAAAGCCATATAGGTTCTTTTTACTCCCCTCATATGGTTTAAGGTGGGGAAGGTGGTTCATATGGTTTGAACATCCTTCCCCATTCTTGGAGAGGAAACCCAATGGGTTTGAAAATCTTCCCAAGAAGGATTTTGGTGGATGGATGGAGAAATAAGGAGGTTGTGAATATTATTTTTTATGTTCTCCGATGTTGGACCACACTTTTGGCACTTGGATATCTCTTAATCTCTTCCCCATTTTGGATGGATAACTTGGTTTCTCCCCTTTCCTTCCTTTGCAAATTTTGGTGTTCTTACTAGTGTTAGGAATGTCTTGAATGTGAAAAGTTTATTGTTTTGTCTCCCTTAAATCTTGTGCAATTTTTTTTTGGAATCTATCTCTCTCTCCCATGGGCTTGTGGGAGGCTAACATGTCTTCGAACCTTGGAAAGGCATGTAATGATGCCTAAAGGTTGGGTGGTTAAATAATATTTTTCTCCTTGTGTTGGTTCTTTGAGAGCATTGGAGTTGGAGATCATGTGGTGGAAATTTGAAGTTTCTTGTCAACTTGGATTCTATTTTCCTCCTTCTTCTTTTATGGACATCATTCTCAATATATCTTGAAGAGTATGGCTATGTGGAAGTATTCATTTCCTTGTAAAAATTATCCTCTTTATATTTAACATTATTTGTAAAGGTGAGTAATGATTGCTTGAGCAATCCCTCTCTTCAATCTTGCAAAGAGGCTTGTAATAAGGTTCATTGAGTGTTTCACATAAATTTTAAACATGTTCTATTAGTGTGCTTAAGCCATTGGAAAATAAAACTTGTAAGAGAATTATTTACTTGATTATGAAATGATTGAAAATTCCATTTTGAGGGAAAGTAGATTTTTGGAAACGAATTATTGAATTAGTTGATTTCTTTAAATACGAATTTGTCGAAACTCCATTTTGAAGGAAAGTTGATCTATGGAAATATTTCTATCCTTGATATATGTTTCCTTCTTGAAAACTATTATAACATGATTGCATGTAAAAATAAATACCAACCTTGAAATGCATTTCTTCTTATTTCTTTTTTTTTTAAATTTAGTGAAATAGAATGCAACTACATTTTGCTCATACAAAGAAATTTTTTGTTTAATGAATACCTTATTGTAATGCCCTAGAATATATTATATCATATAATATATTTTATAATTAAAATATTTAATGTGTGAATTTATATCACTGTGATTTTATTATATAACTTACCAGGGGTAATTTGAGTTGTGATAATATTTCACAATATAAGATATTATATATATATAATATTCCATATTATATATATATGTATATAATAATTTGAAAAAATAATAACCATTTTTTTTTTTTTTAGAATGTAAATCTAAAAAATGAAAATTAAACATGGAATAAAATTCGATGAGGAATATTTTCTTTTATTTAATTTTTTTTTAAAAACAAAATTTCCTTGTGCAAATTAACCTTTGGTGGGAAAGATTGGTGAGAAATTAGTTGGGGTTCAACCCCAACACCACGCATAACTCCTGGATCTTCCTCTATACCATTACTTGTACCACTACTACCCCACCGAACCCAACCTGCATGACTCCCTCCACCTCCTACGCTGCCCACGCTTCCTTCTTCCCTCCACCTCTCTCCAAGCAGCCAACCCCTCACCACCGCCCTCTCTACCCATGGCCTTCCCACGCATCTCCTCTCTCCACACCACCCCAACCCTACGCACAAACCTCTCCCCTATGCACCCACCTCCAAAACCCTCACCCACATCCTCTCCCCATGAAGAAATATGAACTGCATCCAAACCGCTGCCTCTCTCTAAAAAACTACAGCCACACTAGATCTCCAATGGAATTTACATATAAAAAATGGTTTTATGGTTTTGCATCTCACAAACAAATACAATAAGGATGAATAAAACTCCATATCCCCTCCTCCACATGCAAAAAGAAACAAAAAAATGAGAGAAAATGATATGGAAAAGAAAAGAAAAGAGATAAAGTTGCATTAGGGAAAATTAGGGCAGATTTAAAATCAATGGTCAAGATGTGTTCCATCCTAGGGATGTCATTCAACCCTAAATTTATTTTAAGTCATGATAACTTCATGGGAATGTGAAAATAAATTTTGTGGTGTGTATGGGTAAATAAATAAACATAAGGGAAAATTAATAAAACTCAAAGGGGGTGCAAAAAATTTGAGATGACCATTGTCAGCGCAACATAAGTAAATAAATAAACCACTTAGGGAAATTTTTTTATTTAATTTCAAACAAAATTATAAATGAATATAAAATAAATTTTATGAGGATTACAGTAAAACACATATGTTAAGTAATCATCAACTTTAAAAAAAAATATTTCCACAAATTTTTAGTCATGCTTGGGGCGTGTTTTCGGTGTCCTGGGGCGGGGCATTACAGAATGGTCCCCTAAGAGAGGGATAAATATTGCCACAAACATGGACTAAGGATGATATGATGAATTGGATGAGATAGATACAATGGAAACTATGCGCTACCTTTCAAAAGTGAGAAAGCGTTAAAAACATGCATCTTTAACGAGACGAATAAATGGGATATATAAGATGAGAGGAGATGGAAAATATGTGCTACTTTCAAAAGTAAGGAAGTGAGAAAAATACGCATCCCTAACGATACAAATAGATGGCCAAAAAATGGAATTAGGATGAAAAAGGTGGTGGTGCCCTAAAATATGCAAAAATATGTCTAAAAAGGTGGACTTTGATGAAAATACGACACCAAAAAAAGAAACACAAATATGGCCACAAAGGTGGACTTTGGATGAGACAAATTTAAATAAAATTAGATGAGATTAAAAAGGTCATAAAATATGCATAACACCTTGGAAATGAGGAAGCAAGAAATATGCATCTTAAGAGATGATAAAATTTCCACAAAAGATGGAATTATAATGAAAAATATATAAATATGGTGCCCCAAAAGAGGTAAAAATATTGCCACAAAGGTGGACTTAGGATGAAAAATATGTTGCCCCAAAAGAGGCACAAATATGGCCACAACGGTGGACTTCAATGAAAAAAAAGGTGCCCCAAAAGAGGCACAAATATGGCCACAAATGTGGGCTTAGGATGAAAAAGAAATGTGCCCTAAAAGAGGCACAAATATGGCCACAAAGGTATACTTAGGATGAAAAATATGGTAAATAGGTTGGTGACAGTAGGATGTGTAAGATTGGATGAGATGGGTTGGATAAGATAAGATAATGTCAAGGATTAATACCTAAGCAGACCGATCCTAGAATGAAGTCCCCCAGCGTCAAGGGAGATATGTGGATAATATATATGGATGAGGAAGAGGATGTAAAATGATCAATAACAAGGGGAGGATGTTCCCCCAGCGAAAGAGATCATGTTGGTCAACTAAGATGTAGATGAGCTAGTGGATGTCAAAGGATATTAGATGGGGTCGTTTAGAAGGAATATCGATGATAACCATGGATTTGAATTAGATAGATGGTTGGGAATCATAGGGATGACCTTTTGTAGGAGGAGTAATATGTGAAGGAGAGGTGATAGTGGAGGATGTGGATGAAGGAGGATACTTAGTAATTTTGATGGATGCAGATGTAGGAAAAGGAGTTAGATTGGTTATGGTGGATGGATAAGGATGTCTTATCTGAATGAGGAATTCATATTTCTCAATAAGATCATGGAAAATAGTTTGAAAGGCCTTATAATGCTAAACATCATGACCTAGTGTATGATGATAGGCACATATAATATTGGGGTTGAACCATTATGGTTTCTCATTATGAGGATCAAAATGTTTAATGGGAGGAAGCATAATGGAAGATATTCAGATTAAGTGTTTAAGGGTATCTGTGTAGGACCCAATTGAATTGTTGGTAGGAAGAAAACTCTTGTGGGTTTTGATATCATATTTTGACTTGGATTTAGGGGAAGAGTGGATGTAGATTGTATGGGTAAATTTTATGTCTTATAATATGAATCAAATTTTGGAGGAGGATTATATTGTTTGGATTTGGTTTTATCATTGGGAGATTTTTTAAATAAAGGGCCTATCCCTAAAAGAGATGGGGGTTCTCCTAGGATGGATGTTGTAACATTGGATTGCTGAGAAGAGGGAAAACCTAACTTCTTACGAGGATGGATAAGATACCTTTGGGGATTTTTACTAAGAGTATTATATTTTTATCGAGAAGATTTATCCTTGGTAGGGATGACAATAATATTAATTGATCGATCCGAATGTTGTGTGGTTGGTATTGGTGGAGGAGGTTTGATAATGTCTAAAGAAGGTGTAGAAGTGTTTGATTATGAGGATGGTATGGTAGGATCATTTGAAACTAAGGTGAGTTGGAATGCTTTCAAGAACTCTTCAAAAAATGAAAAATATGTAGGAGAATAAGATGAAGACAATGTAGTTATGATATTTGATGCGATTGGTACAGGAAGAAATAAGGAAAGAGGAAATTTGATTGATTTTATGGATGGTATAATTGTTAAGTGCGGGATGTATGTAGGTGAGGTAGTAGGTATGACCAAATCCAATGAAGTGGATGTGATAAGGGATGAATTAGATGAAGGTACAAGATCAAAGGTGGGTGCGGATGTGGATTTGTATGGGGAAAAGGGTTTTTGTATGATGCAATTGATGAGGTCTATGTGAGATATGGATGATTTAGGTTTTGGACAGGTTAATGTGGAAATAATAGATGTTGGACTATTAAGTGTATAAGATTGATATAAAATAGGTGATGTGGCCATGGGTAAATATGTGGGTATATGTGATGAATATGTCAAGGTATATGTAAGTGAGTTTTTTGATGGGGTAAATATAGGGGCAATTGGGATTGATGGAGAGATAGGTACAACCAGGATGTGTATGGGTGATCTAATTATTGGTGTGTTTGATATGGATAAGGGGTTAGGTATGATAGGTTGGGTTATGATATATGTAGTCATTGTGGATGTGGTAAAGGTAGGAATAGATGTAGATGTAGGGAAAATGGTGGAATTTAATGTGATAGGTGTGGTAGAAGTTGTAGACACAATGTCTAAGGTATGAATAAATGATGAGGTAGACAAGATATGTAAGGATGGATGATTTTTATGTAAATTATTTATTGCATAAGGATTGGATATGTAATATGTGGAATGTAGAAATTGCTTTTTTGGTGGTGGATTAGGAAAGGATTTCCTGAAGATTTCAAGGGATTGGTTATGAGATGAGGCAGGATTTTCTATCTAAATATCCCCCTAATTTATAATCTGTTGAACATGGTATTTAAAACAATGACACTTTTCAATTTCGTGACCTATGACTTGATGATATTTACAATAATGAACTTCATGATACCAGGTGGGTTTGGGGTGTAAGTTTTCAATTAGTCAGATGGGAGGAAGTATGAGGAGGTGAGCTGCCACCAACTTATCAAATATTGAACTATAAGATTCCCCCAAAGTGGCATAATTTGGAGATGGTATAAAAGCTTCATGTGAAGGTACCTTATAAGAGGTAGATGGTTGTGGCAACACAACATGAGAAGTGGATGGATAAGGATGTAAAGAATCTTGAGGGTATGTTAAAGCTAAAGGAACTGTTTGATAGGATGGAATATAACTAAGGGGTAGGGATTAAAAAGGAATGTGACGAGATGTGATAGGTTATGATAATGATTGTTGAGAGATAGAAATGCGATGTAATTGTTGAGATTGAATATATTATTGTGATATAGGGGTATTTTATTGTTGATTGTTGGGAGATTGAGATATTTGGATAGGAAGTCTAGTGATAATATAGGATGAAGTAGGGATAGTGTTGATATTAACTAATGGGGTGGAATAGATTCCACCAATTGAGTGGATTAATAATAATGAGAGACTGTGGGAGATCTACGAAATATGAAGTCATATATGGGGATAAAAGGAGGCCTAGGAGATTATAAAGGAGAAACAAACGGAGGTGTGACTGGTTGGGTAATATACTGATGGGAGATAGGAGATTCAGTTTTGAAAGGGGGATCAATTAGGATGACATGGTCTTGACAAGGTTAAGAGATCCAATGTGGAATATAGAAATCATTAGAGGAGAGAGTATTATTGGATATATTATATTATTACATTGTTTGGTCTTGAGAAGGGGTATTAGTAGAAATGAAATGGGAAAATATTTGTGTATGGTTTTTATTAACAAACAATTTAAGAAGTGATGTTTTTTAACAAGATTAATTAGAAGATATGAGAAAGAGAAAAGGTGGATAACAAGGGTACCTAGGAAATAATAGTCTAAGGCTGTTTTCAGGTAGTTATGGTTGGGGAGTCCTCGACATACCTGAAGGTATGTGAGGTCTTATTCTATGCAAGATTTATAACATGACTAGAACACCACAACAACTTCCTATTGGGTGATCAAATCCCAATCAATCCACCTGGTAGAATATGTCTAGATGTGTAGATTGATGTATGAATTTGGTTGTGTGTAATAGAATGTGAGATGCAACTGATTAACCCCTACTTAAGCTAGTTGAAAATGTAAGGATGAAAAAAGGTTCATTTTAAGAAAAATGCAAATGTGAAAGTTTGATGAAGACAAACACGTAAAAAGGGAAAATGGAATGCAAAAGGAGAAAATAAGATAAAAAGGAGAATACATGGAGATTTTTTTTCCTTTTTATCTGATCTTAAAGAAGATGAAAGCGAAGAGTGATCCAAAAAATCAAGTGTAACATGAATAAGTAAAAAGTGAAGATTTTACCTGCAGTGTTAGTAGAAATCACAAAAAATAACAAGAAATGCAAGGAATCACCTAAAAGGGTGGTCCCACCAGGCGTGCCAGAATGTTGATATAATTTTTTCATTCCTTTTCAAGTTAATGAATTAGTACTAAAGAAAGTTAAATAACCTCAAAATGTGAGGGTTTAAGGTACCTTATATGTGATGTGATGGATACAAGTGCAAAGTAGATGCCCTCGCTGTAAATATTATGAACCTACAAAATAAAGAAAACTAAGAGGAAAAATAATAATATGATATATGAGGGGTTTCCCAAAGAATTAATCTCCAAGAAGCATTAACTTCCTTGGTGGATGTTAACCCCTATGTTTTATAAGATATGATAAAAGTAATGATAATAAAGAAATGATAATATGTAGAATCTGAGGCACATAGAAACTGAAAATGCAAAAATATAAGGAACATGCTAATGTGATCTTAAATTGACTTAAAATAAAGTTACCTGGCAGGGTCGATGGTGAATGGGATGTAAACAAAATGTATTTAGAGAAAAAGAGTTGCAGGAAGATAGATATGAGGATTGGAGATAGAAACAAAGCACAGACAAACACTAAGAAAGGATATGGAGACAAAGTATGTGATAACATAGGGATGGGTCGATGACGAATTAGGTGGAGTGACGGTGACCTAGATAGTGCAAAGATAGGACAAAAGATAAAGGAGCTGAATAAAAAGACCTGCAAGAAAAATGGATGGAAGAACAGGCTGAGAGTAGAATTTTGAAAGTAGCTGGACCTGTAAGAAGTTAGATTGAAAAATGATAATATGATAATAATTGAATAAAAAAACAAAAAATGATGGTAATATCATGAAGGATGTTCACGAGTGATGTAAGACAAGTTAGAAGAAGACCCAAGAGGTTTGTAACTGTTGCAAGGATTCTCAAGCATGAGAAAAAGTTCACAAGTCACAAGAAAGCTTAGATGTTTGTATGCATGCCTCGGGAAGAGGAGCATGGATATAATCTTATAGGGTTGACGGTGACCCAGCTAGGTCAACGCTGAATGTGGGAAACCATTCCTTGGATGGTAAAATCATTGATTTACTCGATATATGGGGAATTTAGGGATTGGTGGGTAGTAGTTGTTTAGGGAGGTGTCATGAGTAGATAGTGTTGGTGCTCATTTTAAGCTCACCCTTATTTTTATTTGTGCCTCCCAGAAATTTTCATGCCCTGTTTACAGGAAGAATTTCATGTAAAATTTGTATCAATCCTAGAAAAAGACTCCTTGTGTACCTTCCTTTCTCAATCCTTGTGGAAATTGCATTTTGTTTCCCAAGCCAAAATGGAATACTCTAGGGAATAATCACATGAGCATAATGTAAAATGTGGATACATCCCCATTGCACAAAATAAAACATGTATAAAGATATTATTGGAGTGGGGAGATGAGCCATTGTTCACCTTTGCACTTTACACACTGTAAAGTGCAAAATGAAGTTGTAAGTCTGAATCCCAAAGGGGGACATGTCAACTCGGTAACTAAGGTAAATAGTATCTGATCAGGTTAGGTTTATAGTTTTTCCCCCTTCGATAAATAAGTAAAAGTAAAGTAATCTATGAAGGGAAAGGTTGGGAAGTTAGGTGAAAGGTGAACAAAATCTTATGATTTTTTAGGTGTGCAATTGGTAAAATTAAACCCAAGGCCCGATGACTTGGGAGCATGAACCAAATATATTTCATACAGGAAAATGGATAAAGAAGTGCATTTCACATATTATAATAAAGATGTGCAGATCATTTTACAAAACCTTTCTAAAGCATGATAGAAGCTAAGAAAGGGGGTTCATTAATACACTATCCATATAAGAGTAAGGCCCATCAATGTGAAGGAGTCATGTAACGTAAATACATGGATGACAGGACACTGAAATATTGCAACGGTTGAAAAGATGAAAAAGCTGAAAATTATGAAATTTCCCTACAAATGCAATCTTCGGCATTAATGTATAAATATGAGAGTTGTTAATAAGGCAATTTGTTATAAATAACTCTACTAGTACTCCCAAGGTTTGATGTCTTGAAATGCTTTTCATGTGGTATTGAAAGATAGCCAAAGTAATTATTAACCCCAACACTCATAATTTAGTTGAAGAATTATTTTGTCAGGTTTCGAGCATTGACTAGAATTTTGTTAAAAGGTGAGTTCATTAGCTCCCATATATTCTACGATCTTTTAAAAGGTTGTTTAAGAGGTCTGAGTTTTCTATAAAAGAGGTTTGATAGAACTAAACCAGAATCATGAAAATACATGTGTTGAAACAAAAAGTAAGTTCACATTTTAGTTCCCCTATAGAAATAATTACAGATTATGATATCACATCTTCCAAATTAGAAGATTTTAAGAAAAGGCTACACTCTCTTGAAAGAATTAATGCCATGACCCAAATAGATAATAGTGGTATTGACCTCGCTGCTTCTTTCCCTCCCACTACACCATGCCCAGAGATTTTATGGACATTTTCTCAACACTATGATCATGTAACTAGAGAAGTTAGGGATGGAAGGGGAGATTTGGTTTTATCTTTTCAGAAAGAAGCGTTTGATAGAATGTTGGGTATTTCCTCCACAAGGGAAGAGGTAGCTATTACCAAGGACTCTACATAAGAGTACTAGAACTCATTTTCAAAGAAATGGATGAAATATATGAATGACCATTGGTTGAATAATTCATGAACTTCTACCCCTTTAATGAAAACAAAGTTGAATAGGGCTGAATTTTTTGAGGAAGTCAGAGATGTGATTACACTGCTAAACTAAGTAATGGGTATGGAATATACTTCCTTCTTTTAGGAATGGATGTTGCAATTCATTTAGGTGATACTTACAAATAAAAATCCTCTCCCTTGGGCAGAGATCATAAGTAACTGTATTCATGAACAAATGATGGGAGTTTTCCAAATTGCAAGAGGAGAAAATCAGAGGATGGCATAATTTTTCATGACCTCTTACCTCGTTTATAACATTGATTGTCATAAATAATTTCCTGAATTTCTAACGGAAGGGAATCTTAACATTTCTAAGGTGTATGATGTCTTTTATCAGCTGAATATAGAAATTTATGATGTGCACTAAATAAACATTCCCAATCACTTATTTTCACCTTCAATTTTTTTATACCACTCTGACTGGGAGATTGAAATATTTTCCCTTGATGCCAAGAGAGTCATTACTCAATATGGGTGTTACTTCATCCAATTCAAGACTTATTCATATATCAGGGTTAGTGGTTTTGATGGAAAACCTTATGTTCTACCCAAGTGTGTAAATGAAAAATGGGCATTAATGGAATTTTTCAAATAGTTTCTATCATTACATAAGTTCATTTCCCAAAATCATATAACATCCCCAATAAAATTTCCCATAGTCATAGGGAATTACACTTGTCTGAATATCCAGAAGGAAAAAATGTTCTAAGCAGAGATGAATAGGTGCATGATGGATAAATTTGAGGAAAGAAAAAATTATGATATAAATGATATCTTACACACTATTAAGCCCACTTAGGTAGAGCACAAAACTCATTATGAGGATTTCTAGATGAACTGTGAAGATGAAAGGGAAGTTAGACGAAGAGAACATTGAATAATGACCTTGTCCCAGATGAGTGATTTTAGGGTTATCCAAAATCCTGAAGAGTTATAGGATGATGGTAATGTGATAAGTGAAGAAGAAATCTGGGACAACATTTCTTCTCAATCTTTTCCACCAATCAATTAGGACATTAGTGAGAAAAACTATAACTAAGAAATTACTACGAACCCCATATGACTCTATATAAGGTGGTTATTTTCAAAAGGAGTAGATATAAGTTACCAACAGACCCCATTATTAAGAGAATATATAAATAACAATCTCATTGATGATGTTCTCCCCCTCATTTCAGAGGGTTTATTCCAGTAGGGAGGTTTTATGGAGACACAAGGTTAATAAGTTGGGCTCATTTCCAGTAACAGGTGATGTAATTTCCCAAGATAGTAGAATTAGAACTCCCCCTCCCGAAACAAAAAGAAGAACTATAGAAATTATTCAAAAAGGTGTGGTTGAGGTTTTTATTATTCATGTTACTCCCTTACAGATTGTTCTAGCATCTACTTTGAGATCCAAAGGAAAAGAAAAAGTGATGGAATCCACTCTTAAGAAACATAAGGAGGAAAAATTGTTTGAGATTACTCATGGAAATAAAACACTAAATATTGGCCTGTAGGGATCAGCGGAGGAGAAATAAGTCCATCTTCAAAAGAGAAAGTGAACTAAAACATCTAAATGGGTTGATTTGGATGAGAAAGAGACCCCTAGACAAGTAATGAATCTTGGTGTCCCTGTTGTCTCATCTGATATCACCCAGTCTCCTATAACTCTACTAATTGAGCAGCCTGTACCTGTGATGACCACCCTTTCCATTCTAATAGCTCCAATTTATTCACCTATTAAGGAATAATCCATCATGAATGCTCCTATAATTGATGCCTAAACTATTCCACAACAGAATGTTGAGGTCACCCGAGAGCCAAATCCAAGTAGTGTGGGGAAAAAGATGAGAAAATTATTAGACATGAACGATAGCCTCAAGTTGAGGAAATTCCAGAACATGAAGCACAAGAAGAAATTTCAGGTGTCATAGTTACAACAATACCTAACGAACCTGAAGCTAATATTCTTGAAGATCGCATCCCTACAGCTGAAGCTATCTTCTAGGAACTCAGTGAGATGATCTCTATTCCTAGTAAGAAAACGGGTGAGGATTAAACATGAGAAGAGAAGGAAGTTGATGACCAAAAGTATCTGGAAGTTGAAGATATAAGGGATCAAGCTAAATCTATGGATAGAATTAAAGTTTAGGGTGGACTTGTAGGACCAGGAACTCATGGGGAACCAATATATGCAGCTTCATAAGGTATGTCTATGCCTTATTCTTCTTCCAAATCCCTTGTATTTATCCTTGTAACTCCAGTTCTACAATCACTTGATGAACATGAGTCTCCTATAAGAGAGTGGATAGGTAGTTCTCTCCTAAAAAATAAGGTGGAAATACAGGTGAATGATGATGATTTACAAAGTCTGGCTCTCCTCAATCTTTTAAGACCACCCAAAATGAAAAAAATGATCTCAAGGGAAACCTTGAGAAATAAAGGAGAATGATTCATAGATGTTGTAACTCCCAAATCTGATTTACCTCAAGGAGAAGCATTCACATCCGATTTTTAGGTCTCCAGGATTTCATTAGGTAAGCCTTTTACTAAAGAAATGAAATATGATTTTTATTTAGCATTGGAAGAGGTTTTCCAAATGATTGATGCGTTCAAAGAAACTAAGAAGGATTTAAAGGTAGAAAATTAAGCACTATCCAAATTTGTCAGAAAATTTACCAGAACTCACAAGGAAGGAAAATTTAGGGTCCCATAGATTACAAATGATGACATCAAGAGAGTAAGTGACTTAAGAGAAAGAGGGGAGGCCACTATCCAATGTGAGAATTATTTGGTTATCATAAGTGAGTCAATAATCACAGAAGTTGTGAAATGATACTCCCGTATTATTGGAAAGGTAGAAGAAACCAAAGCATTAACAAATAAATGTGAAGCTAAGAAATTAATGTGGACTGATATGCTACCAAAAATGGGATCTATCAAATATTTAGGTGATGACTTGGTTGTTAAAGAGGACATTGTGTCTCTTGACTCTGTGGGAAATCAACAGGAGTATTACAATATGGAAAAAGTTAGAGTGGAGATTTTAACAGAATATGTTAAAATTACCGATGAATTAAGAGAAAAAATAATGGACTATATCGGTGACCTTAATTATCTGATAGAAAAACTAATTAGGACAGACCGTGGAGAAACAATTAGGATGAAGAACATTGAAATTTTGATTAGAATTTTCAAGGAGTATGCTATGGGTAAACTATGAGAGCTTAGGGTTTTTAGTGTATCCACCATGCAAGAATGTGAATAAATTGAGTTAAAAATTGAAAAAATTATTAAAGAAGATGAAAAAATAAAATTCTATCTTTTTGGAGCTTGAAGAAATAAGTACAAAACATGAAGTAGTGTTCAACTACCACTTAGGGCCCGATGAAAAAGTTATCACTCTAATGTTTGAAAATCTTCATGCCTACTAGAACATGGTAGGGGAAATGTCAAGTTGATCCACTGGAAAGGGCCATTAGAAGTAAAAAATAAGAATGGAAGAGTTCATTATAAGTAAAAGGATATATTTTCTATTTATTCCAGGTGTCATCAAATGGTTTTTATTCCATTCATCCCAATCAAGAGAAAAAGGGAATCATTTCAGCTAATAGATATTTCCTCTGCATATTTCTAATTACACGAATCAGGGATTGAATGGAACCTTTGATGTTTTTTTGGGGAAATTTTTGGTTGAATAGTTACAAGTATGAGGGATTTTTCCTCATACTAAATGGGGGTTTTTATTAAGATTTGACAAAGAAAAGAATTGATATATTTTGCTGTCATAGTGCTTAAATTTTCTGGAAGAAATACATCTTAAGTTTACTCTTTCAAATTTAAATGTTAAGATGATTAAAATGTATATTCATTAACAAGCATTGAGATCAGTTTTTTTCATGTTACCCTTGTTAAGAATGTTGAAGATTAGAATGTAATTTGTCTGACTATAAGTTTGGATTACATATTCTAGATTTTATGTGCTGAACATTTAGTTGATCAATTACATTTTATGTTGCAATTATGTATTTATTTCTTCTCTAAATGACAATGGGTCTATCATTAGTGATTAAGCTTTGGTCATTTGTTCAATATTTTGGTATGAGCTCTTACTTTACAATATTGAATGCAATTATAAAATCCTTGTTGAAATCATTTTGTTGATGTATTTTTGTAACCTTTCGAGTGTATCTTAAGCATAGGAGATCAAAAGAAATAAATTCTTCATTAAAATATTTACATGAGCTTTTGTGCTAATTATTTTAAGGATTTTATGAAATATTTGTCATAATTAAGTATCAATGAATGTAAATATTTTATGGTGATTCCCTAATCATCATAAGTTCTCTCAATAATAGGTGCAAAATCAATTGGGCTTTAAGAAACATCATCCAAGACATCAAGGAAATACTTAAGGATTTTGATAAAGTTTCTATTAATCATATGTGGAGACATGGTAATATTTGTGTAGACAATATGGCAAATATAGGTGTCCTGAGCCATGAGTACAGGATATGGGGCAAAGGAGATAATATCCCCTCTAATATTAATGATGAAATCATTAAGGAAAAGGGGTGTTAAGTTCCATAATGTTGGCACAAACGGTCATAAGTATTTCAAGTACCCCAGGAACTTTCATAAAAATCATCTTTTCAGCTCGTTTTCTGAAAGGGTGAACTTGTTGCTGATTGTGGGGAGCTTCCAGTTAAAAGTAAATTTTGGCTTAGCTAAGATGGGAGGTGATAGAATCAGGGTGGAGCCTACTAGTCATAACTTTGAAGTGAACAATCCGAGTCTATGGAACAAGCTTAAGGTTGGGGGATTTAACAATTTCATCACCAAATTACATGGTCATGACTCAAACCTGTCAAAATATTTTGGCATTGCTTGGAAGGATGGGGTTTTTCATATTCGTGGCATGGATGTCGAGGTCTCAAAGACCTATATAGCTAGGATTACTGAAATGAAAATGGAAGGTTTTAAGCTTTATAAGGATAGAAAATGTAGGGATTTGGAGATCGACAGGTTTTTTGTTGGAAAAGAAAGGTTCTGGTTCTTCACAGATGGTATTGCCCGCTCTTGCATCCCTGGTGTTTGGAAGGACATATGCCTCTAACTCATGAAATGCATCACATTGGAGGGAAAGTATAGAAATATATATACCCACCATATGACTCTACTCAACATGTTCTGGCACAAGGTTATGATCAGTATTCCTTTCTTCCTTACTACCTCTCTCATGAATTCCTTGATTTTCTTTCAGCATGAAAAGGTTGAGCTTCCCCTACACGAAGGTTTGATTCTCCTGTTGGTCAAGAATAGTACTTCAACCCTATCCCCCCTTTGAGGATGGTGTTGGATGAGCAAACTGAGGAGGACGATGTCACTCTCATATTTTGCCTCACTAAAATGAAGGTGGGCAAGGGTATCATTGTGGAAAAGGAATGGGAAAATGACAATAGAGATGGTGGCCTTGGGGAGGCCAGTTTTTCTAGGAAAATGGATTGTGTGGGTGATCTTAATGTCTTTGATGAATGGAGTAGGAAAATGTTGTACTTAGAGGGTGTTCTGAAGGCCATGGAGGCTGCCAGTGTTGGCCAAAGAGATTTTATGGTGGACATTATCAATATTTCAAAGAAAATGGTCATCGATCAAGTTCAGACTAAACATAGAGTAAACGATCTGGAAAATCAAGTGAAGGTTTTGCTGGATAGGGTGGAAATGTTGGAAACAGGAAACAAAAGAAAGAAATTCAAGCTCAGTATTAATATCTTTGAGGAGGAGATGGATAATGAAGGCCATGGCAGGTCCTGAACCCCTAGTTTTTGTGTTTGGTTGGTGCTCCTTGGTCGTGTGTTGCTGGTTACTGGTGCCCTCTCTGAACTATGAGCGAAAGTTTGATGAACTTTAGGTTCTTAGTTTTTTTTTTGTCTGTTTTTAGGGGTTTCCTCTCTTGGGTCCAGGTTGCATTATAAGAGTTAAGATGTTTTAACTCACTTTCTGGGACTCTCTTGGTTTGGTTACTCCTATTGGTTGTCTCTTTTTGTTCCTCTCTCTTGTATGGCCCCTGGGAGCCGATACCTTTTTTTTGCCTAATCTAATAAAAAAATGTAAATATTTTATTTAAATGGAAACTGGGACTTATTGATGAATTGTTCTTTATTTTCCAGGATGTCATGTATGTCTGAGAAATTATTGTGAGTAGTATTATTAAGTGATCTATTATCTTACAAATCGCCCATCCTTAAAAAAAAACATAATTCGAGTCTCATCGTACAATTCAAACTTTTTTTTCTATCATACTGTTGTGTTATTTACAAATATTAATGAAGGGAACCCTTGATATTCATTCCCTTTATCAAAAAATCCAACAACAATGTAGCTTATACATCTATAATAACATGTGTCTAGTGAACTAAGTGTACAAATCACTTTGTGTGACAACTTGTGAAAGTAAAGTGTTGTGTTTATGGCCATGTTTATCCTAGATTGATTTGTTACCCCAAAGATACTGAGAAGTAAAATATATATCCCTCTTATTGTATTTTAGGTTACCCCCTTGGGTTATCCCACCATGTTCAAAGGGAAGACTAGAACTAACAGGGTTGGTCATTCCTTTTGTATGTTTCACCCAAGAATTATGAAGCCCGGTCTCAATAATTTTTTCACACAATTCCCTGGATACAAATGACATGAAATATCCAAGCTTGACATTCCTAAAAGTTCCTTAGTATGTTTTCTGAAACTGTCTGGCTCTAAAGGAGGTGTAAATTTGGGTACTAACAGGTCGGAGATAAATATGGGTAGGATAAAATTTATAGAAAAATGTAGGAATGTGGATTTAGGTGGTTAGGGAATACAACATGCCAAAGAAATCCAATTAGAGGTAATTAGGTAATTAGGAGATATAAAATCTAATTAGGGGAGATGAAATATAATAACTAACTTATTTAGGTTGATTAAAAATAATTAATTAATAATTAAAAGTGATGTGATAATAGATGGTCATTTAAATAAATTAAGGGTATGATTTAAATTAAGGCGGTCTAGCTAGGACAATGGTGAAAAATACACACTCGGGAAATTGAGGATAGCGATACCAAATTTTGGTGTCTACATATATACTGAAATCTATAGTTAGACGTGGGAGAAACATCTAAAAAATATTTGAGAAGTACTTTAAACCATTTGATAGCATGGGATGTATGCAAATATAGAAAAATACACTTTTGGGATGAGGAAGGTTCAGTTCCTATGGTATATTGTGGATGAAAAAGGATCCATGTTGACTTGAAGAAAATCTAGGTTATTCAGAAATGTCCTACTTCAAAGACTCTTATAGAACTCCCTAGCTTGTTGGGTCTTTCTAATTTCTATCATTGGTTTGTCTTAGGTTTTTCACATAATTCTTCGGCACTGAATTAAATAACTAAAGGAGGAAAAATACTATATTCTAATGGGGGAGGTGTAACAGAGAAGATTAGAAGGTTTGAAATAAAGATTATGCTTGGCCCTTGTTCTCTCCTTACCCAACCTACAACAACCTTTAGAATTAATGACATGCATATCTGAGTATGCCATATAAGTTATTATCATGGAACATGACAACCCTATTGTATATTATACTTAAAAATTTAATGAAATAGTTAGGAAGTACCCAACATATGATAAGGAGATGTATGCCATCATCTAATCCTATAATAAATAGAACCGCTACATTATCGGGAAGGATACCTTCATCCACACAGACTAGAGTCCATTGGAGTTCCTTTAGACATAAAGAAAACTAACGAATGAAAGACACAAGAAGTGGGCCACATAATTGCAAAAATTCCAACTGATACTAAAACATAAGAAGGGAAGTGCTAATTCAATATCAGATTACGTGACCTTCCCTCCAATCACAACCATCACAGTTATCCTTAACCTCTTCAGACATGAGACTTCCAGTTTGTACTCATTGTATGAGACTGATCCTAAATTTTGCTATACATATCAGGACCTCTGAGAAGGAAAACATGTCCCCAATTTCTAGTTAGAGGATAACCTTATCGACAACTTGGGACACATCTACATTCCAACTAGCGAACAACTGAAGATGATATGGGAGGAAAAATTTAGTAGGAAAGTTAGACACTTTGGCGTGGATAAAATAATGGTAGTACTTCAAAAGCACTTTTACTGGCCCAACCTAAGAAATTATGTCATTGATTTCATCAAGTATTACACCCCTTGTGTAATTTCCAAACCAGATAATAAGAAGAAAGCATTTCATACGCCATTTCTGGAACAAACTAAGCCTTGGGCCTTCATCTTAATGGAATTCCTCTTGGGTTTTCCAACTTTAGGACATGGAATTGATTTTTTTTATTGTAGTTCATAAATTTTATAAAATGGCTATAATGATTTCTTGTAAGAAAAATATTTTTGTTGAATAAACTGATAAACTCTATTTTAGTCATGTATGGATCACCTCTGGGTTTTCGAAGTCTATCATTTATAATAGGAACAACATGTTCTTAAGCATCTTATGGTCAACCCTACGGGGAATGATGGACACTAAGTTTTTGAAATCCACATCCTTCCACCTATAGACTAATGGAAAGATAAATGTGGTGAACCATCTAATTGTCCTCATGCTTCACATGCATCACTCCAAAAATCCATGAATATGGGATGAGGATCTTCCCTACATATAACATGGATACAATAAGACCCTACACAAATCCACCAAACATAATCCATTTAAGTTTGTTATGGATTATAGCCAATGCAACCAATTAATTTATACATCCTTATGTATACAATGGAGTACACACCTCATGGAAAAATTTAATTTTAAAAAACAACAAGGTTTGGTGAATAGATTAAGTATACTCAACAACAGTTCCACGATATCTTACAGAAGATGAATGAAAAGTAGAAACAAATCCATAATCAAAAAATGATTCTAAGTCATTTAAGTTTTGGTGATAAAGTCTAGTGGCAACTTCAGAAGGAAAGGCTTGCAGGTCCAAATAGGAAAATTTGACGTCTATGGTATGGTCCTTAAACTTGGAAAATACCACTAGAGGATGACTTATTCAACTTTTTCGGATGATCAAGAGAGTAAATATCAGTCATAAAGGTGAGTGTATCACTGCATACCAGATAAATAAATAAAAATCACACTTTATGGGACCCCATGAGAATGGGGAGCATTTCTTCTGAAGGAGGTAAAATTGATCTAAACAATAGCCCAGGTGGAAATTATAGTGGGGCAACTTTTGGAAGTCATAAATTTTGTATTGTAGCTTCGATTGAATCCATTCAAAATGTGTAAAAAATCTTGGAACATGTATAATATGGTAAAATGGTGAATGTTTTTTGGATAATTTTGACCCCTAGAATCCACTTATAAAGGTGTCATACCAAAATTTTGTAGTGTTGTCTAAAAATAGTAATTCTGTGAAATTTTTGCATATGTAATTCACAAAAGATGACTCACCTCATCTCTCTCAAGATTGGTGACCTTCGATCTTATTCTAGATGTCTCATCATATTTCTAAAAGTATTATATAAGTATATGCAACCCTCAAGGGGAATATGGACATATCCTTGCAGAGATAGCTATTGTAATCACATTCTTTTGAGAAATATACTATATACATTTGGCACAATTGTTATTCTATTCTTTAATCCCAAAAAGACTAAATTTTGGATAATTTTGATAGTTTTAAACTTGTTGATTTTAATTTCTTATTTGATCAATGTCTTTTAAATATACATACATACATACATACATACATACATATATATATATATATATATATATATATATATATATATATATATATATATATATATATATATATATATATATACACACATACATACATACATACATACATACATACATACATACATATATATATATATATATATGTGTGTATGTATGTATGTATATATATATATATATATATATCCATATTCATATCCATATCCATATCCATATCCATATCCATATATATGTATATGTATATATGTATTTACTAAGTTATTCTATACTCTTCTCATTGATAATATACTAATTAAAAAAGTAATAATCTTAGAAATTTCATGTTCTTAATAAAATAATGTTGTTGTTTAAATAACCGGGTAATTATTCATATGAATGAAGTTTATATATATATATATATATATATAATCAAAAAAATTGATTGGAAATATTTTTTTAAATTTCAAGAGGGGCAGTTAGGATGACTTTCCCAACTCGACCCCTTCTTCCCTTTTACTATGACCGACCCTCCCCCAAATTCCATGGCAACATCCCTATCATGGTATTCCCCTCCACACAACCAACCCACGAACCTTTAGCCACATGCACTCCTCAACATAGGACCTAAGTCCTTTAACAATGTGGCCACCCTATGAATTATTCATTTTTTGGCTCATTTCAAAATAAGAACACACACACACACACACACACACACACACACACACACACACACACACACACACACACACACACACACACACACACACACACTTGCGCATGAAATATGGGTTCTTAACTTCATTGAAATAAAATAACCATTCTCAAAAATCTACTTTGTGTAAGATCTGTTGTTAAAATAAAATGAGAAACTTGCAGATCTTTTCATGGACCAAATTTAAAATTAAGAAGGAAACAATTATTTTTAATACAACTACTTTAAAATAGATTTGTGATCAAACCTGAATGAATATTAAACTAAAATCAGAATAATAAATGGAGTGAAACCCCTTCTAAATCTTCTTGTTTGTGCTCCATATGAGATTCCTCCTTCAACTTGCAATCTAGAAATAAAACCAAATACACTTGTAACCAAATGAAATGAAAGGAGTGAAAATAATAAATATATTTTAGGTTTTATGAATAACCTTATGAGATTTTAGGGATCTTTTTGTCATACGGTGGAGATATTTTCAAATGTAGGGCTCACATTTAATTTAAGTTTAACTTAAGTATTATAATGTTGCCCTTAATTTTTGAAATTAATTCATTGAAATTATACTTAAAATTGTGTAATTAATATTTTAAAGGCATGGGTCCATTTAGGAGACTAAATTGGACCCATGATAATTTTAGTCACTAACGAGCTCGGTGTAAACTTTTTTTATCACTTTTGAAATGGTTATATATTGTCATGATTAATTAAACCCTTATAATCTCTCTTGGCGCGATAATTTTAATCACAAATTTATAACTTAGCCTTCTCTGTCGTGATTAAATTATCGTTGAATTTTTAAAATCACTTTAAATTTTCTAAATCACAAAATTGGCATTACACCAAATCTTTGACTTATAATTCCAAAATTATGACACGATCCCAAAATTGTAAAATGTTCTTAATATTTAACCTTATATTTTATGTAGCAGTGGTCTGGTACCACTTTTCCATGTTTGCAACTTAGTTGTGTCATTATCGTAATGTATTAGATTTATATCACTCTTGCTTATATACATTAAAAAATTATTACCATTATTATTACTATTGATATTTTTTATCTCTAAAAAACAACAGCCTCTGATTTGTCATGAATGAATGAATGGGAAATCAATTTTTTGGGTAACATGGGATTGTCTATCAAGTTGTGGGACTTGCTACTTGAGAAAAACCTCTAGAAAAGGTTGGTTCCTCTACCTATTCCTAATGCAAAATTACTCCTAAGGAAGGAAATGAAAATATTTAATCCTATTCTAACAATCCAAGGGACTAGTGAAAGATATAAATGCATAAAATCGAAATCCTAAGCTAAGGGGAAGTGATAAGACCAATAAAAGGGTGAAGACACTCTAATGAGGGAAAATGGAGAAGAAAAATGGATAAGGGAGAGTCCAAAAAAAGTTAGCATAGGCCTAAGGATTAATTTACTATCTATTCTCCATGAAAAACAACAAGATGAACCTACAAGTGTGAAATACATGCAAAAAATACAACATCGAGAATGGAGAGGCAATGAAATGCAACAAAACATAAGTCAGGGTTGAGAAACACCACAAAACAAAGATTTAATTTCTTTCAAAATATGAAAAGAAAATTACATGTGAAGAATAAGGCACAAGAACACATTGCCAAACTCAATTAAAGGTACACAAATCATAACCACTTAGGAACTATTTGGTAGAGTTCCTTTATAGTTTAGAACATCCTCCTTAAAAATGAGATATTTTTTACAATATATAGAAGATGGGAGAGAGAGAGAGGGAAAAGGAGACGGAAACTCAAATTTTAACTTCCAACCACTAACGACATTCATTAAATGTATGAAAATAGGCATGGTTACCCTTACAATACCATTCCACCATGGTACTTTGATTGTGAGATAAGGAATGGGAACCATAATTCATCAAATGTGTTGGTTGAACAACTTGGGGCTGCATCTTTTAATGTTGGAATGTATTTACTCTTTTTCACCAACCTACCCTAACCTAAATGTAGAGGATGCTAATATATTTCTAATGGTACCAAGTTTGTGAAATTTGGAGAAACTGAGTGAAAATTATGTCAATTTTAAATTCAGGGTGTGGGATGGGTCGAGATTGGTTCCCTGCGTGAGTCCACAGTCCACAATAATAAGCTTGTTCCTAGTGTGGATGAAGTGGGAAACTGGATAACTTGTATAAGGGAGGAATGGATCCCATTGTTCTTGTGGGGCCAAATTTATATGCATTTTATGTTGATGTTGTGTGTTGCGGGTTATTGGCCTTCGGGTGGAATTGTGGAATAGTTCCACTCATCCCCTTTATTCCAACAGCTCCCGCATTCACCTCAACACTATGCCCCACTCCAATTTTTCCTTCGTTCTATTATTCTCCTGCATCCTTGCACTAGATTTTTTTCACCTCTTAGTTGGATCAAACACTTATGAAGGTAACTCATGCTCCGATGGAACGTTATGTCCGCTCCCTTGATTACCGCAATTCCTCCTCCACCCGCATCACACTGTTTTCTTCATTCTTTGGCTGACTCGCCTCCACGGGGAACTAATGACCCGAGGAAGTATCCAAATTTGAGTTTTGAATGTAGCTGAAACCAAAAATAAAAAGAGTAACAATTCTAAAAATTAGTTAGGTGATAGCTTACCATTAGCTTATTAGTTGGTGTGTGGCAAATTTAGTATGATATAGCATCTTGATGATAAATGTGGTGCCCTTCCAATGCGCTAGTGTGTTGTTGAGCGTGCATCCTAGTATTTCTGTAAAAGTATTTGGGAGTTTTATGATCCCTTACTTAGATGGCGGTAGGAATTTAAATCCCAAGCTTGGTATACTTGGACCAATATTTGAGAAGGATATGATTGGGTATTAAAAAGGCTTGACCAAGCTATTCTTTCACATCAAACATTTTTTTAATTTTGACATGCAAGGCTTCACCGCTTTCAAGGTATGGTTAGATGTGATTTTATCAGATCATTATCCAATCACATTTAATGTTATTAGGTGGAGGTACCCTTTCAAATTCATATCTAATCAATGCATTCTTAATGTCTCGTTGATGATTCGTTTAGAGCTGGTCCCACTTCTTTCCAAGGTTTGGAAAATGACAGCACATCTATCATTTACTACTAGTTGGATCACATGTGGGAGGAAGAGATTCAGTGTACCACTCGTTTCCTCTGCCATTTCAGTAAGAAGGTGGCTAGAGTTCATAAATGATTTAACTCCTCTCTATAAAAATAATCCATAAGGATATTTTTGTTACTTGAGTTCCATCCCTTCAAAATTCCTCTCCAAACACAGGCTATTGAAACCAAGCATAAGCTCAAGCTCCTCGAATCTCATTTGGCACATGGTGTATAGATATGGTTGAGTTACTGTTGGAACATAATTATTAAGTGGTCTGGCCAACCCTTAATTAATATGGGTCCATCACTATTATATAGGTTAAATATTTAATAATATGAAATACTTTTCTATTATTAAATATTCATACCTAGGTAATATACATTAGGTTAGTATTTAATAATGTGAATCATTTATGTTTATATTTATTAAAAACACTCACCTAAGTATATGTGTCAACCATTTTAGGTTGAAGAGACATACTCGATCACCTTATATAAAAAGGACTTTAGGTCTTCATTTGATGTATTTGGGAAATATATCAAAGGTATGCAAATCAAATGATTTGGTTTTACCCTTGGTAAATAGGGTTTTTAGGAGGAGGTGATCTTACTAGATGTAAAATAATTTCTCTAAAGTAAAAGGTTATTTTTAAAGTGGTTTTTACCCTATTGAGGTTTTCCACTATAAATACTATGTCACTTGTGTTATTTATTTCTTGTAAGTATTTCTTTATTTACTTATGTCATGATGTAATGTTTATTTAAATATTTATTGTAACATTATATAATATGTAAGTTGATTAAATCTATATTTATTAGAATCCTCAAATTCTAACATGGTAACAGAGAAAGGTAAATTAAATAAATTAAGATTAAATGTTTTTGTATTTATTTATTTAATTTGTACTGGTTTTTTCAACCAACCTGGAAAGGTAAATTAAATAAATTAAGATCAAATATTTTTGTATTTTATTTCTTTAATTTGTACGGGTTTTTTCAACCAACCTGGAAAGGTAAATTAAATAAATTAAGATCAAATATTTTTGTATTTTATTTATTTAATAGGTATGGTTTTTGTAACCAACCTGAAAAGGTAAAATTAAATAAATTAAGATCAAATGTTTTGTATTTTATTTATTTAATTTGTACTGGTTTTTTCAAACCAACCTGGAAGGGTATTTAAAATAGTCGGCCCCTTCTTTTCATTATGAAAGTTTTGTTTTGTGAAGAATCGAGGTGAATTCAAAGGTGGAAATTTTGGAAACTTCTAACCTTCCATGAAAACTTATGTACAGGTAAGGGTAAAATATTTGAAGTATTTTTTTCTATAGTTTTAATGTGGAGGTTGAATTTTTTCAATGGTAAATGAAGGAGGAGACAAAGCTCCATCAAAATAGTATTTGAATTTTTTCCATTGGATGCATCAAAAATGTTCTCCTTTGTAAATTCTAAGGTTTATGTAGAATTTAAAATTACATGGCCTGGTAAATGTTTTAAATATTTTTTTCATGAGGGGCCCCTATAATAAGGGCTATATATATATATATATATATTTAAAGTATATATAGTATAATTTATTATTATTTTTAGACTATATGTTGTCTTTTTTTTTTTTTACATTATATATATATATATATATATATATATATATTTAAAAGTGAATATATTTTTACATTATAAATTATAATAGGTTAATATAATGTATTAAAATATAAAATCCCTAATATTATAAAGAAGAAGAAATTATGGAATTTCACATTCTAGAAATACACAACAAGTTTTGACTCCATTAAATTTGACGGTCAAATGACCGTCACGACAAACCAAACATAAGGTAGTATGACGGTCATTTAGACATAAAATTTAAGCTGACCGGATCTTTGTCTACATTACATTTTTCCAGAAATTTGAAGTTGTTTTGCATTCTTAGGGGTTTCTTCTTCACTTCTATATGGTCAAAAAAATATTTTATATAAGTCTAGGGTATAATGAAAAGCCCTTTATATTGTGAGTTATTTTGATCATTGGAGGTTAATTAATATGCTTTGTAATGAAAAAATTAGTTATGATTAAATATTTTATAAAGATCTATAAAATTTAGATTTTCTTCTATTGAAAGTGTGTTTTTTTAATAAATATGTATCTAATTTTGTGGTACATTGTATATTATAATGGGGTCTATTTTACAGGTTCAGGAAAACAATGACGTCCAGCTATTTCTGTCTTAACAAAACCCAGATCCATAATGGAACCAACTACAAAATTTGGAAGATCAGGGTCAAATCAGAACTTATGGAAAGAAAACTCTAGACAATTATTTCTGGATTTGAGGTTTCTCCCACCGGTTGTCAAGCAACTATAGATAACATGAATGCATTCTCGCAATGAATGCAGGAGGCTCTTTCCATGATTTTTTGCAATGTGAATGATGAGTACCTTCTACACATTGGTAATATCAAACATCTAAAAGAGGTATGGACATGTTATCTCGTTTCAGTGATTTCAAGGAAAAAATGAGATAACCATGATAAAATTTTTAAAGGATCTCTTAAAAATTCCTTTTTAAGATATTTTTGGGTTTTCAGGTTTTCACTTCATGAAAACATGTTCTTTGTATGCAATTTGCTTCATGTTCCCCAAAACCCGAAACCTGATTGGTTAAGTCCTTTATGTCGGGTTTTCAGAACTCCTAGACATCGGAACATGCTTTCCCAAAAGCATGCTTCATGCTTCATGTTTCCCAAAACCTGAAACCCAAAGTGAAGCCTTTGTGTTAGGTTTTCAGTACTTAGAAGCATCGCAACATCTCATGTTTCTCAAAACCCAAAACCCGAAATGACTCAAATCCTTTATATCAGGTTTTCAGAAGCTCCAAGCATGATGACATGTCATTAATGTCCAGTTGTCTGGTAGTTGGCACACGTGTCAAGTGAGGTGTAATTAATGTCAGGGTATTATAAATAGTTGGTTTTTCCACATCATTTGTTACCTGGTATGTTTTTGCTGTGCTGGATTTCTAATTGTTCTTCCTTCACCTCCAAACCCGACTAAGCTTACTGGTCGATTTCACCATCCATTTTTTATTATTTTTCAGGATTGTTGAAGGTAGTCTTTTCCTCTTTATGTTTTTGAGCTTTTTGGGTTATTCATGAGATGTTGTTTTGGGTTGTCACTTCATTTCCTTTTTCCATGACTAGTTTTAGGTTTTTGGGTTAGTTTCCTCATTTCTTGTGTTTTTCCCATTTGGGTTCATATTTGGAATTCATCAGTAGGTTACTTATTTTTATATAAGTTATTCTCTACAGATGATTTAAGAGTCTGAAAATCATGAGTTTTGTCATGTTAATGGTAAAAGAATCTTAAAAATTTATAAAAGAAAGAAGGTGGGAAAATCTCATACTCTGACACATCAGAAACCCGATATGTGTATTTTTGGTTTTGCAGGGTGTTCGACATCTCAATACTTTTTCCTTTGTCAGGTTTTACTACTTTCTCAACATCCGTTGAGTTCTTCCTAGTGTCAGATTTTTCCACTTGTTTGACATCTCAATACTTCCGCAGTGTGTCAATTTTTCCTAGATGCTCGACATGTCCTAAGTTCTGACATACACTCCTTTGTGTTAGTTTTTTCCACCTATCAGACATCCTCCAAACCCTACTAGTGTTTCAGGTTTTCCAAGGTGTTTTGCAAGTTTTAAAATCCTAACAAGTGTGTCGAGTCGATGCAGTTATCTAAAAAACTTTCAAATCCGATTTCTTCTCAAGAAATCATCAAGGCATTTCTTCTCTAAGATTTCTCATGTCATGCCTCGGTCAATCTAAGGATAAGTCAGGGAAAATGAAGTATAAATATCAGAAGATGGATTCCCCTTCTTATGTAGATTGAAATTATGAAATCTAGGACACAGATCTCGATAATATAGATATGGAGGACTTCTAGAATAGAATCAAGGATTCTTCTCAGAGCTCATAGATGAAGTTAATAGCTGGCAGCGATATTCCTCTTGCTACAGGATTTCCAATATCAGCTCAGTGCTCTGAATTCATCCTGGATTGTGCTTATAACTATGACTCTACCTCCCACTCAGTAAGAAATGAAGTAGGAGATTCCATAATGAAATTGGATGGAGGATACCTTGATCAACTCTCGAGGTTGCCAAATTTTTAAGAATATGTCGATATAAACCTTCAGTCAGCATAAAATGCCTAGGGAAGAGATCAGGAAGACTATATCAAGCATGTTAACAATAAGTTCCTGATCACTCGGCTAAACCAGCCGTTTCTAGGTTTCCCAGATCGGTCCCTAGAAGTGATTTCATTCTTGAAATCAGTGATATCATCACTCTGCTAAGTTGAGTGTTTGGAATCCTAGATTTAAGATATTTCCAAGCATGGTTGTACTAGTTAAGGGTCTTCAGCAAGAAGAATGATCAAGGGATTGATTGGGGTAGTATGATAAGTGATGAGATTGACTCCCAAATGAAAACAGTCTTGTCTACCAGCAAGTTTTATATGATGTCATATGTCACCTTTGCAGTAGCGGGCATGAGAAATTAACCAGGGTTGGATGCAAAGGGAAATAGAGTAATGGAACACATATACAATTACTTCCCTCAATTGACAATGAAAAGGGTGGAATACAAATATAGAAGAGTGAATGATGCCTTCTTCTATGAAAACATTTGCAGGATGAATTTTGATCTGTGGAAAATAAGGGTCTCTGATGAGGCATGGGACAATGTATCAAAATGGGGTTGCATCTTATTTCAATTCTATAATTTTACTTATCTTTGGGGGGTTAGGTTCCAAGGTAATCCTTTCCAATTTCCCTTGTTCCCAGGTGAAAAACTAATCCTTATGGAATTATTTAGACAGTTATTGGATTTCCACATATTCCAATAAAGTAGATACAAAGTTGTTGTATCCTTCCCTATTTCCATTGGAAGGTATACATGTTCTTTAATGGCTATGGCCAAGAATATAATACATGAGCTCTAAGATAAGGTGAAGAAACCTATGAAGAAAAGAGATGGATTTTACTTCTGAGGATTCCTCAAGTCATACGAGACTTTGTATCTACATGTGCCCATTGTAGAAGACATCTAGGTTGATCTTTTGGGATGAAGTTGTCATCCGAAGAAAGGACAATAGAATATTAACACTTGAAGAGATTCAGATGTCAGATCTATCTGACATCCCCAAAGGCATCATGGATAATGAAAGTGTCCTTGACACTACGTATGATGGGTTTAATGAAGACTAACATGGATTCCCAGCCATTGATTGGTTTGTTACTGAAAAATCTTCTATTGTAGAAAGAGTTGATCTAACTCCTACCCATAATAAGGCATGGCTCATTTCTTGGGGAATGAGTTATAAAGAAAAGATATTTTGAAATTTATCTACTTTGGAAGCAGGGCCATCCAAGGGAGAAAAAGAAAAGGATAAAATCTCTTCCAAGAGGCCAATAAAATTTAAGTTTGTCAGAAAGGGAGAAGAGTAAACAGTCACATCATCTGCCACTCTTGAAATAGTGGATATACGGGATTCACCTCCTCCACCAAAACAAGTAGAACCTCCTTCAAAATTTGAGGTTATCCAACCTCTAATTTCACCTTTTGTTGATTGTCCAACGGAGGTAAGTCTATCTCTTACTTCTCAAGCTCTGGTTTCAGAATCCTTACCTCCTCCTTTCCAACCTCTACCACCTCCTATTTCTTCACCAATTTTATCATTCATGGCCAACATCTTCTCCAACCACTCAACTCTCTCTACTAGAACTAAGATGGCCATAGATATGCCTCCTGCTTCTGCACCTATTATTCACTGAGTCCATTACCATGGACACCACACTTGCAGTCATTACTACTCAACGTAAGTAAACCTCCCTCCACCTACAAATGTGACCATAACACCTCCAATAGGAGAAACTTCTTCCAGTACGCCTCAATGGTTGATTGATCAGACTCCAAGGAAGAGGAAGGTGGTAGTTCCCCTACCAGCCTTTGACATCAGTTCCCTCAAGGTTTCTCCTACAAAATCTTCCAAGAAACCCAAAATAGTTTCAAGGGTTTTAGTGGATGCCTCAGGGCATAAATATACAGATATTTCCAATACTCCATGCAGCTGATAAAACCAAGGAGAAGATAATGGTCACCTATTATCAGATCATAAGGGTTTATCTAGGGAAAGTAACAATGGAGGGAGAACAACAAGATGCGCAGGATACTATGAATGTGTTGTGCCAAAAGCTAAAAGAGACAAAGGTCAGCATAGATGAGTTGAAGGAGAAAGTTGAGAAGTTAACAGAGGTATTACTCAAGCTCTCAAATCCTTCTGAGGTCAACATCATCATCCTCTACCCCTACTCCTATCAGGTTCGATTTCTCATTGGTACCTAGGATTGAAAAGATTAATGAGAAGGGGAGAACGGTTGATGAATGGATTTAGAGGTTACTCCTATAAGGAAGAGAAGTCATTGATGACTCATTGGAGGTTTATAATTCTTTGGGTGAGATAAAGGAGGGTGAAAAAATGGTTGAGGATTTTTTAGATGAAATCAGGAACCTCAAGCTAACTTTCAAAGCTCTCAATGCATTGAAATAGGTTCCATCTCGTATCTTGGTTAAAGAAGGAGTCATTCCTCATGCAGATAAGAATTTCTTGTTAACCAAAGCCATCAGATTCAGGATAAAGATTCTCAATGAAGCTTGCAGCAAATTGAGGGAATCTAGAGATCAATTGGTTGATGCTACAAATGACATTGAAGAGGAGTTGTCCAAAATATTTCCCAAGGTGTTGGATGAAAACTCAAATATCTTATCTACAGATGATTTTTACAAACAAATCCTAGAATCGATCCAACACGAACCAACTTCAAGATTCAATTTGGAGATCATTGTTAAATTCGTGAAGATCGAGCATGTTTTGAAATCGTTAGGGAAATTCAGTAAGAGATTAAAGAAACTTCTCGGCAATGCAAGTGATACTCAGGAAACTTGTGAAGTATTGAGTGATCATTCCAGTGTGCTAGAAGAAGCTGAGATGTAGGAAATAATCCAAAAATTCTAGGAATTTTGGGACAAGCAAGCTTTGTTGGAGGAAGCCAAGGAATACAAGGATGATGAAACAGAAAAAACATATTGCTACATGTCATTTTCCTTCAGAAATTGACATGTCTTTTTCATTTTTGTTTCGTCATGTAGGAAGAAATTTTTGAATTGGTCTCTTGCATGAGAGTCAAGTAAAATAGGATTCTGGTTAAATGACTATTTTCTAGGATTTATCCTATTTCTCTCTGCTCTTTCTATTATAAATATGAAATGAAAATGTATTCAAAAGGGAAACATTTTTTATCAAGAAAACTATTGTGAAGAAGAAGAAAAACTTTGTATTTTCTGTTTAATCATTGAACAATAGAAACAGGTGTTATTTTGTAAACTTTGTGTTATGGGATTCATCTATCCTAAGATATTTTTCTTATGTCCAAAATATTAAGATATTATTTGTTTAGTGTTCATGATTTATTTAATCGTTTCCAGCATTACACCCATTATCTAGAACTCGTATGAGTATTTCTTGATCTGTATTTGCTTGAAAGAAAATACGTTCCTCTTAATTTCTTCCCTTTTGTTTCTTCTATAAATAATTTTCCTTTCTAATCCATTTTTTTTTGCAACTGTGATATCTCCATCTCATTTTGATATGGATTTCGGAATTGTATCCCAACCCCAATGGTTAGAATAGTGTGAATGTTGTATATATTATTTCTTCTGCATTTTAGATTAGTAATAAAAGGCAGCCTCACCTGTCTTTGAGGAGGGATTTAATCCCATGTACTGTGGTTGAACCTCATATTTTGGCTTGAAAAAATATCCAACCAAAATTTTTTGGTGACTTCGTTGGGGAATACGAATTGAAAAGACTAAGCTTATCCTATTGGTGTCTGGAGACTTCGTATTTGCCTTATTTTTGGGAGATCCATTTTCTTATTCAAGCTGGCCAGAAATATCTTCACTCAGTCAAGCTGAGCCAGGGGTGAAACTGATCCATTATTTGATCTTCTTCAACAACACAATTTCATACTTTCCCCCAACAGTGTTATATCTAGCCGAGCAAGAAGTTCTTCACCTATCTAAAGAACTTGGATTCCTCAAGAACAAGAAGCACCTGCAACCTGCTAGGGATTATTCTTGTCTGATACTTAGATTCCTGTATGCACATCATTTAGAAGGATGGCAGCACAACATGTGCCTTGGGGTGTGGCTATTGGTCCTCTCTCTTTGACTCCGCCATTATATGAGTTATTGCATGGATCTCGTAAGAATATTCCTAAATTCAATGGTGATGGGAAGCATCATCCTGATGAACACATCGCCTCATTCTTTATAGCATGTGGTTTCCTTGGAGTAGCTCACGAAGATGTCTCTATTCAACTTTTCATTGAAACATTGCATGGTGTGGCAGCAGAATGGTTCTACCATCTTCCAAATGCATTCATTACAAACTGGGCTACCATGAGAACCGTATTCGAAGAAAGGTTCAAACTAGCTGAAGATTCTCATGCCTTGTTAGCATAGCTTACACATATGAAGAAAGAGTCTCATGAGCCCATGAGGCACTTCGTGGAAAAATTAAATAAGCTGATTTGGAAGATTCCGGAGCTAGCCATTCCCACTCTCAAAAATCAAAAGTCTTTCTTCATCAACGCCCACCCTCTTGATGTGAGCTTCTTATTAAGAAGGTCTATTATCCTTGATTTGGCTACTTCTTAATCTACAACCATCAAAATAGAAGATGATCTTATTCTAGTGAAGGATCATAAGAGATTCATCTAAGCCTAAAAATCAGAGTTCTTCTCAAGGTACTACTGACCCTATGATCTAAAATATGGCTAATGACTTGATCGCTTTGAAAAATAAAATGTCTCAACAGGTGAGCAATGTTCCTTATCGGGATATTCCTAGACAAAATTTCAAAAATACCAATGGCGCTCCCAAAGAGATAGACAAAAATTGATTGATGCTAAACCAAGGCTGGCCATTGAATCTCCTCCTATCAATGCAGCAATGGAAATAGTTGAGGAAGATCAAGAACTTGAAGATCAAGATTCTCATGAAGCTTTTGAAGATTCTAGATATGTGGATGAGTCTTATGATGATTCAGCTGACGAATCCAATATTGGGTACTTGGAATATGAAGAAGACAATTACGAGCATGATGGTCAGTCATTTGCAGTCTTCACTTGATCTCAATCCCAGAATCCTAGAAAGTCAGTCAAAATCTCTAAGGAGAAGAGTAAAGAATCTCCCATGGTTATGGATAAAAGAGGCTCTCCTATCTCAGCATAAACTAAAAAGGAGACAACTAAATAGGTAACTTCTTCTAACTCTCTTTCTCCTGCTCCCAAGACCAGTACCTCAGCTCAGACCAATGTAACCAAAATTGAGCCTACCATTATAATTTCATATACTACTTTCGACATTATTGATCATACAAAGAGAACTAAGATCCAAATGTCAGAAGCTGAATACCTTGAGTCAAATCCTGAGAAATTTGAAAAACTTGCCAAATTCATTAGAAGCAAGGTTATTATCCCTTCATCTTCAAAAGGTATTTTGTCAAGTCCTACTCAGCCTTCACCTCAGAATAATATGACCTCTGTTTCTTCTTCAGGGAAGATTGAACCATTTTATTTTTTATTTGTTCAAACTCAGCAATTGCATAATTGACTCAAGAGCCTCTGATAACATGATGCCCACAAAAGTAGCCTATGCCCTTGGACTTACCTTGACTAAATCTTATCAACAGTGTTACTCCATGGAAACCAAGCAAGTCCCCTTGATTGGCCAAATCAAGGATGCACAATTTGCATTTGTCGCATTTCAAGAAAAGAGAGTAAAAATGACCATTCTAGTTGCTAATATCCTAGCTACTTATGGAATTCTCTTAGGAAGAGGTTTTTGCAAAGATGTTGGAGGAGAGATCAATATGGACTGGAACAAAGCTAAATTTCTAGTGAATGTAGTTCCTCGTATCCTCCACTCTAAGCCCCAAGTGAAGTACCTGGTCACTAAATCAGATGAACCAAAGGCTCAAATTATTTTCGAAGATGCTGGCTTGGGAAATTACTTCATGACATCGGAGGTACCAACTGTAGATGTCAAGAAAGAGGATTTTAATGCTATTTGGACCCTCGAGTTTGATGGGAGCTGTTCAACTATTGGATCAGGCATTGGTGTGATTATTATATCTCTATATTTTGAGATATTTCCCTTGTCCTTCAAGTTGTAGTTTGGAAATACTAATAACACGACCAAATATGAAGCTTTGTTATTAGGATTAGAAATGGCAAGGAAAAAGGGAATCTAAAATCTCAAAGTGCAGGGAGATGCTAAGTTAATTGTAAATCAAGTGAAGGGGATCTATTAGGTAAAAAATGATCACCTAAGACATTATAGGAACAAGTTATGGGAAAACATAGAGTGCTTTGATGCTTTTCTATCAAGGCAGTTTTGAGGGATTACAATGAAAAAGATGATTCTTTATCCATGTCTACATCTCTTCTCCTTCCTCATCCAAAGTTCAAACAGGACATGTATACCATTGAGATTGTGTATCGTCTAAGTGTTTTAGATAATTTAGTGCATTGACAAGTGTTCACTGATGATCAATAGGTATTGTCTTTTCTTGAGAAAGCTGATAATTTTAGTGAACTTTATTTTAAAGGATCAGAATCAGCTTTCTATGAGTCCATCTTGAATTCATATCAAGATATTGATGGTGAATTCATCTAGCTTAAAGGAAAAAAAATTCCAAAGGGATTGGTTTCTCTAGAAGGTTTGTTTGACAAACATGACCATTTTATCCAGAATAAAAGGAAAAATAAAGGTGATTCCTCATTAGAGGTAGATCAAGTTAATCTGGGCTCTTCTGACCAACCATGGATGGTAAACATCAGAAAATTTTGTTCCCCTGAGGAGAAAGAAAGATTCACTTCACTTCTGAAGAGATATATGGATGTATTGGCATGGTCCTATGTGGATCTGAAGTCTTTTAAGACCAAGGATGTACAACATAGAATTCCTTTGAAGTCTGATGTAAAACCCTATAGGTAGAAGAAAAGGCATTATAATCTAAAGATGTTAGGGACCATTCATGCAGAAATTCAAAAGATGTTAGATGCAAGGATTATCTTCCCAATCCATCATTCTACCTTGCTCACATCATGTCTCGTCAGAAAGAAGAATGGTGAGATATGGATTTGTGTTGACTTTCGGAACCTAAATCAGTCTTCATTGAAAGACAATTACGCATTGCCTATCATGGATCAGGTATTGCAAACTATCACTAGATCAGAAATGTTATCCATGCTTGATGGATTTTTGGGGTATAATCAAGTCGAGGTAGCTGTTGAGGATCAACACAAAAAAACATTCACCACCCCATGGGGAACCTTTGCTTACAAAAGGATGCCTTTTGGTTTGATTAACACTGGAGCCATATTTCAGAGAGCTATAGAATTAGCTTTCAGAGACTTGATGGGAAAATTCATAATTGTATATTTGGATGACTTGATAGTCTTCTCTAAAAAATGAAGTGATCATTATGATCACCTGGAGTAAGTACTCTTAAGGTTCAGATGTCATGGGATTTCATTAAATCCTAAAAAATCCATATTCAGAGTAACATAGGGTAAGTTGCTAGTTCACATCGTGACTAGAGAAGGAACTAAGATAGACCAAGAGCAGGTGAAGACCATTCAAAGCCTTACCTTACATATAAGAAAAACTGGAGTACATTCCTTTTTCAAAAAGGTGAATTTCTTAAGGAGATTTGTACCTGACTTTGCTGATAAAACCAAGGATATCCTTGGGATGATGAAAGGTTAAAACTCCATTTTGATGGATCACCTAATGGAATATTTCTTTCAAAGAATTCAGGAGGGTAATTGCTCATGCTCTTATTCTAGTATGCCCAGACTTCAAGAAATATTTCATCATGTATAGCTACGCTTCCACACATACAATATCAGCCAATCATGATGCATGAGAATGAATAAGGAATTGAATCACCCATCACCTTCATGAGCTTCCCATTAAAGGAACATGAATTAAAGATGTCACAAATTGAAAAGCATGCCTATGCAGTGGTGAGAGAAGTGAAGCATTTCAAGTATTATGTGTTGAGTTCTCACACTCTCGTTCTTGTTCCTGATACTACAGTTAAATCCATCTTGACATAACAAGAGTTTGGTAGTCAACAGGGTAACTGGATAGCTAAAGTCAAAGAGTATGACTTGGACATTAGACCTGCCAAGTTGGTACGAGGAAGAGGCCTGTGCCAATGGATCACAGAAAACAATGTTGAGACAAAATGCAAAGAAACTGAAGGTACTTCTTCAAAATTGCCCATGGTGCATTTTGTAAACACAACAGATGAATGGTACATGGATATTGCTTTCTTTTTAACTTATGGTGAATGTATCCCGCATTTAAGCAAAAAATAGAAGAGGAAAGTTAAGTTAAGGTATGTAAGATACATTCTATGGGATAATGGTATATACAAGAAGGGTATTGATGGTGTATTCTTTCGTTTTGTTCATAAGTCCCAGTAGCTAAGGTTGCTAGAATATTTCCACAATCTAGAATGCGGAGGACATTTCTTTTCCTCCATAATGGATTACAAGATCTTATGGTCCAGGTACTATTGGCCTACTCTCTTTTGAGACTCAACTAAATGGGTGGCCAAGTTTGAAGCTTGTCAACATTTTGTCGGTTGTCCTAAGCTGACAGCTATTCCCTTGAAGCATGTGGTAATTGAAGAACCTTTTCACCAATGGGGAATTGATTTCATTCAAGTGTTGAATCCTACCTCTAGTGCTAGTCATAATTATGTGCTCACCGCCACAGACTATTTCACCAAGTGGGTAGAAGTTGTGCCAATCAAGTAGGCAACATCTGAAGTTGTATGCAACTTTCTCAAGGAGAATATAATTATTAGATTCAGTGTGCCTCACAAGATCGTTGCTGAAAACTCTTATAATTTCCCATCACATTATTTGAAAAAAAAATTCTATGGATTTGGGATCACGTTGGTTCATTCATCCGATTATTACTCCCAAGGCAATGGTAAGACTGAATCAATCAATAAGAACCTGGTGACCATAATCAGAAAGCTGGTCGATGAGAATCAAAGGAAATGGCACAAAGCATTGTATAATGCATTATGGGAAGATCAGATTAATCCTAAGTGAGCTATTGGAATGTCCCCATTCTAGGTGTTGTATGGAATTGATGCTGAGATTCCTATCTCTGTAGAATTTCCATCCTTACGGTTGGCTAAAGCAATTGAAGATGAACCTTTTCAAAGTTCCATCTAGAAAAGGATAATGTACCTAGCCAAGCTATAAGAAGAAAGGAGAAAGGTACTGGATCACATTGCAAATCATTAGAACAAAGTAAAAAAGATATTTGACAAAAAATCAAAGCAACGTGACTTCGAGATTGGAGATCTAGTACTTCTCTGGGATAAGAGAAGGGAGCAGAAAGGGATGCATGGAAAATTTGATTCTTTATTGAAAGTTCCTTTCAAGATCCATCAGCTGAATGGTGAAAATAGCTTCTGTCTATTGTATCTTGATGGAGAGTTGCTCCCTCTACCTTTCAGTGGCCAACATCTAAATTTTTTTCATCAGTAATGCAAGATTCTCTCTTTCATTGTATATAATTTATTTCTTGTTATGTGTTTTCTTTCTTTATTTCTTTCTTTGTTTATTTTTGGTTTTTCTTCTTTGGACACCGTAGCCCAATGGATAAATATTTTTTATTCATGAGTTCTCTTCCTTTGATGTTTCAAAGAAAGTCCCCAACTGGAGCCATCTGTTATCTCATTTTAGTGATTTTAGCTAAAAATTGAGATAACCATGATAAAAAATTTGAAGGATCTCTTAGAAATTCCCTTTTCAAGAGATTTTTTGGGTTTTTGGGTTTTCACTGCATGAAAACATGTTATTTTTATGCAATATGCTTCATGTTCCCTGAACCCAAAACTTGATTTCTTAAGTCCTTTATGTTGGGTTTTCGGAAATCCCAGACATCGGAACATGATTTTCCAAAAACATGCTTCATGCTTCATGTTTCCCGAAACCTAAAACTAGAAGTAAAGCCTTTGTGTTAGGTTTTTGATACTTAGAAGCATCTCGACATCTCATGTTTCCCAAAACTTGAAACTTGAAATGAATTAAATCTTTTTTATTGGGTTTTCGGAAGCACCAAGCATGATGACATGTCATTAATGTCCACTTGTCTGGTAGTTTGTACATGCATCAAGTGAGGTGTAATTAATGCCAGGGTATTATAAATAGTTGGTTTTTCCATGTCATTTGTTACCTAGTATGTTTTTTTCTGCTAGATTTCTGATTGTGCTTCCTTCATCTCCAAACCCAACTAAGCTTGCTGGTCAATTTCACCATCCATTTTTTATTATTTTTTAGGATTATTGAAGGTATTCTTCTCATCTTTTTTTTTGAGATTTTTGGGTTATTCATGAGATGTTGTTTGGGGTTGTCACTTAATTTCCTTTTTCCATTATTGGTTTTAGTTTTTTGGGTTAGTTTCCTCATTTCTTGTGTTTTTCCCATTTGGGTTCATGTTTGGAATTCATCAGTAGGTTACTTATTTTTCTATAATTTATTCCCTATGGATGATTTAAGAGTCTAAAAATCATGAGTTGTGTCATGTTGATTGCAAAAGAATCTCAAAACTTCATAAAAGAAAGAAGGTGGGAAAATCCCATGCTCTGACACATCAGAAACCTGATATGTGTATTTCAGGTTTTGCAGGGTGTTCGACATCTCAATACTTCTGCCTTTATCAAGTTTTGCTACTTGCTCAACATCCTTCAAGTTCTACCTTGCATCGGATTTTTCCACTTGTTCGACATCTCAATACTTCTGCAATGTGTCGAGTTTTCCTAGATGCTCAACATGTCCTAAGTTCTGACATACACTCCTTTATGTTGGTTTTTTCCACCTTTCACATATCCTCCAAACCCCTCCAGTGTTTCAGGTTTTCCAAGGTGATTTGCAAGTTTCAAAATTTGAACAAGTGTGTCAGGTCTATGCAGTTGTCTGATAAACTTTCAGATCTGACTTCTTCTCTAGAAATCATCAAGGCATTTCTTCTCTGAGATTCCTCATGTCAAACCCCGGTCAATCTAAAGACAAGTCAGGGAAAATGAAGTATAAATATCAAAATATGGAGTCCCCTTCTTATGCAAATTGTAATTATGACATCCAGGACATAGAGCTCGGTATATATATATGGATGACTTATGGAACAAAATCAAGGATTCTTCTCGGAGCTCCTAGATGAAGTCAGTATCTAGAAATGATATTCCTCTTGCTACAGGATTTCCAATATCATCTCAGTACCATGAGCTCATCCTAGCTTGTGGTTCTAACTATGACTTTGCCTCCCACTCAGTAAGAAATCAAACAAGAGAGTCTATAGTGAAATTTTATGGAGGATACCTTGATCAACTCCTAAGATTGCCAATTTTTGAAGAATATGTCAATATAAACCTTCAGCCAACACAAAATGCCTAGGACAGATATCAAGAATACTGTATCAAGCATGTTAACAAGAAGTTCCTGATCAAGGCTAAACTAGCCATTTCTAGGTTTCCTAGATCAGTCCCAAGAAGTGATTTCATTCTTGAAATCAGTGATATCATCACCCTGCTGAGATGAGTTTTTGGTCTTCCAGATTCAAGAGATTTCCAAGCATGGATGTATTAGATCATGTTCTTCATCAAGAATAATGATCAAGGGATTGATTGGGGTAGTCTGATAAGTGATGATATTGACTCCCAAATGAAAACAGTCTTGTCTACTGGAAAGTTTTATATGATGTCATATGTCACCTATGTACCAGTAGGCATGATAAATTATCCAGGGTTGGATGCAAAGGGAAATAGACTAACGTAACACATATACTGTTACTTCCCTCAATTGACAATGAAAGGGGCTGAAGACCAATATAGAAGAGTGAAAGATGGCTTCTTCTATGAAAACATTTGCAGGATGAATCCTGATCTGTGGAAAATAATGGTCTTGGATGAGGCATGGGAAAAAGTATCAAAATGAGGTTTCCCAGGTTCCCATGTGATAAACTAATCCTTAATTAGTTAGACAGTTGTTGGATTTCCACAGATTCCAATTTGTCTACTTCCTTCCCTATTTCCATTGGAAGGTATAAGTGTTCTTCAGTGGCTAAGGCCAAGAACATAATACATGAGCTCCAGGATAAGTTGAAGAAACATATGAAGCAAAGAGATGGATTTTAATTCCGAGGAGTCCTCAAGTCATACAGGACTTTATATCTACATGTGCCCATTGTAGAAGACATCTGGGTTGATCTTCGGGATGAAGTTGTCATCTGAAGAAAGGAAAATAGAAGATTAACACTTGAAGAGATTCAGATGTTATATCTAGATGACATCCCCAAAGGCACCATGGATAATGAAAGTTTCCTTGACATTGCGTATGATGGGTTGAATGAAGACCAACATGGATTCCCAGCCATTGAATTGTCTATTGCTGAAAAATCTTCTATTACAAAAAAAGTTGCTCCGACTCTTACTCATACTAAGGCATGGATCATTTCTTGGGGAATGAGTTATAAATAAAATATATATTGAAATATAGCTACTTTGTAAGCAGGGCCCTCCAATGGAGAAAAAGAAAAGGATAAAAGCTCTTCCAAGAGACTAGTAAAATTTAAGTTTGTCAGAAAGGGAGAAGAGCAAGTAGCCGCATCATCTGCCACTCCTTCTGAAATAATGGATATACCAGATTCACCTCCTCCACCAGAACAAGTAGAACCTCATTTGGAAGTTGAGGTTAGCCAACCTCTAATTTAACCTTTTGTTGATTTCCCATCGGAGGTAAGTCTATCTCTTGCTTCTCAAGCTCTGTTTCAGAATCCTTGCCTCCTTTTCAAACTCTCCCACCTCCTATTTCTTTGCTAAGTTTATCAGTCATGGCCAACATCTTCTCTAACCTCTCACCTCTCTCTACTCGAACTAAGATGGCCATAGATATGCCTCCTCCTTCTACACCTTCATTCACTGTGTCTATTCCCATAGACACTACACTTGCATTCATCACCACTCCACAAGAAAACCTTCCTCCACCTGCAAATGTGACCATAACACCTCCGATAGGATCAAATTCTTCCAGTATGCCTCAATGGTTAATTTATTAGACTCCAAGGAAGAGGAAGGTGGTAGTTCCCTTACCATCCTTTGATTTCAGTTCCCTCAAGGTTTCTCTTGTTAAATATACCAAGAAACCCAAAACAGTTTCAAGAGTTTTAGTGGATGCCTCAGGGCACAAGTTTGCAGAGATCTCTACTCTTGCAGCCAATAAAACCAAAGAGGATATAATAGCCACTGATTATCAGATCACAAGGGTTGACCTATGAAAAGTAACTATGGAGGGAGCACAATAGGATGCTAAGGATTCCATGAATGTGTTGTGCCAAAAGCTAAAAGTGACAAAGTTAAGCAGAGATGAGATGAAGGAGAAAGTTAAGCATTTAATAGAGGTATTACTCAAGATCTTAATGCCTTCTGAGTTAGCACCGTCATCCTATACCCTTGCTCCTATCAGGTTCAATTTCTCATATACCTAGGATTGAAAAGATTAATGAGAAGGGGAGAATAGTTGATGAATGGATTCAGACGTTACTCCTACAAGGAAGAGAAGTCATTGATGACTCATTGGAGGTTTATAAATCTTTGGGTGAGATAAAGGAGGGTGAAAAAATGGATGAGGATTGTTTAGATGAAATCAGGAACCTCGAGCTAACTTTCAAAGCTCTCAATGCATTAAAATAGGCTGCATCCCATATCTTGGTTGAAGAAGGAGTCATTCCTCATGCGGATAAGAATTTCCAATTAACCAAAGCCATCAGATTTAGGATAAAGATTCTTAATGAAGCTTGCAAAAAATTGACAGAATCTAGAGATCAATTGGTTGATGCTACAAATGACATTGAAGAGGAGTTGTCTAAAATATTTCCCAAGGTGTTGGATGAGAGCTCAAATATTTTATCTGCTGATGAGTTCCACAGGAAAATGCAAGAATTGATCAATCTAGCACGAACCAACTGCCATTCTTCAACCTGGAGATCATTGATAAATTCGTGAAGATTGAACATGTCTTGGAATCGCTAAAGAATCTCGGTAAAAGGTTGAAGAAAATTCCTGGTGATGCAAGTGATACTCACAAAACCTGTGAAGTCCTGAGTGATCATTCTAGTGTGCCAGAAGAGGTTGAGATGTAGGATATAATTAGAAAATTCTAGGAATTATCAGGATAAGCAAGCTCTGTAGGAGGAAGACAATGATGACAAGGAAGATGAAATAGAACAAGCATAAATGTTGCATGTCATTTTCCTTCATAGGGATTGACATGTCTTTTTCATTTTCGTTTTTTCATGAAGGAAGAAAATTTTGACTTGGTCTCCTACGTGAGAGTCAAGCAAAATAGGATTCTTGCTAGAATGACTATTTTCTAGGGTTTATCCTATTTTCTCTCTTGCTCTTTCTATTATAAATATAGAAATTCTTATGTATTCGAAAGGGTGAGATTTTTGATTGAGAAAGCTATTGTGAAGAAGAAAAAAAACCTTGTTTTTTCTTTTTAATCATTAAAGAATAGAAACAAGTGTTATTTTGCAAACTTTGTGTTGTGGGATTCATTTATCTTAAGTGATTGTTCTTACGTTCAAGATCTTAAGCTATTCTTTGTTTAGTGTTCTCTGATTATTTTAATCATTTCTAATCATTACATACATTTTTCTAAAACTTGTATGAGTACTTATTGATCTGTGTTTGCTCGAAGGAAAATATGTTCCTCTTCATTCTCTTCACGTCTTTGTTTCTTCCATAAATAAGTTTCATTTCTAATCCATTTTCTTTTGCACATCTGTAATATCTCCACTCTCATTTTGATATGAATTTCGGGATTGTATCCAAACCCCAATGGTTAGAATAGTGTGAATATTATATATATTCTTTCTATTGTGTTTTAGATTAGTAATAAACAGGAAGCCTCACCTATCTTTGAGGATGGATTTGATCCCATGTACTATGGTTGAACCTCATATTTTGGCTTGAAAAAATATCCAACCAACATATGTTAGATGCTATTGGTGGTGTCATTCCGCATGCCAAGGTACACGTTTATCCTAAGTCCTTCCGAGATACATCAGTCTGTAGAATGTGCTCTATAGGTGCCTATGAAAGGAGATAAAAAATTAGTCAATTTCTTTGCCAACATGTGATAACTATTAAAGCACAATGACACTTGGATGCAATGTCTCGATCTAAATCTGGTGAAAAATTAATCTACTTTATGTGTTCAGTCCTACAAAATACCTGAAAAATTCAGGATTTTTATCTCATATCTTGAACTCTGATTTTTTCATGTGTGACAACTAATGATCTAGCTAATTGTAAAATACCTTGAATTAGCACTTGTTAATACAGGAAGAGCAAGTGATGATTAACTTTTACTATAAGAATAATGCACTCTCATGACACCGATTTATCGATGAATTCCCACACATCTGGGTGAAACCTATGCAGACCATTCTTAGATCAAAAATCTAGATCTAAATCTTCTTATGTTGATAGAGGTATAAATAATGTTAAGATCAATATATGTGTCATATGATATAGGTGGTTAAATGTCACAAATGTGGTAAATCTTGGACATTAAAAGGAATGATTGAAAAACTAAGAAAATTATCTCATAAAAATAAAAAACAAATTGATTTGTTGCTAAGTTCATCTCTTAAGCCCTCTCTTTAGCTCTAATGATATTCCTAAAACTGTCTGCATTATATGTCTACTATATGTATTCTTCCTCGTAATTCTCTCTCTATCTCATATCTCTTAGGTGCATCAAATCACTATCACTGGTGTTTCACTTTCTCTAATTATCAGATGTTGCTGAGAAAAAATGAATGAGCCTATCATTCCGAGAAATAAAGCAACTTTAGAATACAGTGTAGAGCATGATATATGTAAAGTTTACAATATTTTTTGGTTAAGAATGTTTATATTTGTGCACTCCCAAAGGTGCTAAAAAAGAACCAATGTTATCATGTTAACCATACTTCAACAAATTTCTCTTAATAGGAGTATAGACGGTTCCATAGATAGAGGACTATTACAAATATTTGTAACGATATACTTGGTATATCAATGGAATAGTCAATGACCCAAAAGTAATAGGGGATAGGAAGTTACAATCAAATTGTGATACTCTATGATTATTGATCATATTCCATTACTCTATCTATGTCAATAGAGGATCAGTGCTAGAACAAATTGCTTCTAGGATAATCTAGGCAAACTATGAGAATACCCAAGAAATGATATGGTAACTTGGATTAATCTATCAACAGTTTATCTGAAAGGTTTTCCTATGACATTGTCTTCTATCTCTTAATGCATGTGATTGATGAATCTTTGGCTAAAAAAAAATTGTGCTACAACATTTTCAGATTAGGTATGGCAAGAGAGTTCATAAGACTATCCCCACTAGAATTTATTCATAGTTTTGTTAGATGGACCATTTTATCGAAGTTTTACTGTCAACTAACACTCTCCTTCTCTCTCTCTATATATATAGTTACATTTTAATTATTATAATTAATGTAATATTATGTTGTCTTGTTACATATGTTTCATTTGAATTATTGAGATTCCAAAAAGTGGAAGGAATTGGGATATTGATGTTATATGAATTATAATTGCATGGCTATTGAATGACTCTATAATAGTGCCTAAAATTAAGTATGACTTAGTTACATATAATGGGGGTTAATTCTCATGTTAGCAAAAAAAATTAAAAAAAATTGTATTGATTATGGTATTAAAAGGGAATTAATTTCTCCTGATTCTCCCCAATCTAATGGTGTTGCAGAACATAAGAATATTACTATTTTAGATATGGCTCACACTATGCTTCAGTCTACTAGTCTTCCCAAATTTCTGTGGGCAGAAGAAATGAACATGACAGTCTACATTCTAAATAGGGTTCCCACCAAAGTTATTCATCGTTCAACTCCTTTAAAAAAATGGTCAAATAAAAAACATGATATTTCTCATCTAAATTTTTTTGGTAGTCCCGCTTCATTATACATTCCTAAAAAGAAAAGAAAGAAACTTGATATGACTTCTTTTTCTTGTGTTTTTATTGGATATGATATTAACACCAGATGTTTAAGGATTTATGACCCTGTAAAAAGGGAAGTAACTAAAAACTACAATTTGGTGGTTTTGGAAAAATGATTTTGTTCATCTGATAATGGTAAATATGTTCCTAACTCTGTCAATATTTCTAATGATGGTTATGAGTCTAATAATGAGAATATAGTAAATGGTCATGATGATGTTTCTTATCTTAATACTATGGATGCTTTTGAATCTCCTAACTCCCTAGTTAAGAAACCAAAATGGGCTCAATCTGTGTTAGAAAGTTCTAATCCTATTGATCTTAGGAAAATAATTAGAAGCCATCATACGTACCATGCATTAATGACCTTGTATGGACCTGAGATGTAAAGTTTTGAAGAAGCTTCTCAGGATGAGAAGTGGATCAATGCAATGCAAGTTGAATATAATGCCCTAATTCAAAATCAAACCTGGGAGTTGGTTTCACCTCCAAAGAAAAGAAGTATCATAGGGTCTAGGTGGTTATACAAAGTAAAATATAATGCAGATGGTATTATTGACAAAGATAAAGCTATATTTGTTGCTATAGGTTTCACTTAGAAACCTAGTATTGATAATGTTGAGACATTTTCCTTTGTAGCTAAAATGAGTACTATTAGGACCTTATTTGCAATTGCCGCTCAATTTGGATGGGAAATCCACAAACTGGATGTGAAAAATATTTTTTTGAATGGTGATTTAAAAGAATAACTTTACTTGTCTCAACCTAAAGGATTTGAAGAAACTAGTAAAGAAAAATATGTTTGTAAATTGAAAAAATCTTTGTATGTTTTAAAGCAAGCTCCTAGAGCTTGGTATGTGAAAATTATTCTTTCTTTAAACATTTAGGATTTGTTAATTTTTTTATTTTGACAATGATCTATTCATCAAGAAAGAAGGATTACATATAATCATTGTTTTTATATATGTTGATGATTTTCTTTTGACTGGTGATAATCCTGCTTTAATTTGTAGAATTAAAAAAAAATTGAAACAGTACTTTGAAATGAATGATTTAGGTCTCTTACATCATTTTCTTGGCATGGTTGTAATTCATGATAAACATTTTATTGTTTTTTATCAAGCACAGTATGCAACCAATGTATTGAAAAAGTTTAACATGATTGATTGTAAACCAATTTCTACTCCTATGGATGTTGGACTGAAAATTGATCCTAAACCTGCATGTGAAAAATTTAATCCTACTTTATATAGGTAGTTAGTTGGTAGTTTGATATATTTAACTATCACCAGACCATATATTTCCTAAGCAGTAGGAATTTCTTCTAAGTTTATGCAAGAACCTTATAGAGATCATTGGAATCTTGCAAAAAGGATTCTTAGATATATTAAAGGTACAATCAATTATGGGTTGCATTATACTAAGAATGAAAATGCTAACTTATATGGGTTTTGTGATTTTGATCATGCTAGTGATGTATTGGATAGAAAATATACTTCTAGTTATGTGTTTAAATTTAGTGCAGGTGTCATTACTTGGTATAGAAAAAAAAATTCAATTGTTTGTATCTCTTCAAAAAAAATTGAGTATAGAAGTGCAATGGAAGCTGCAAAAGAGGCTCTATGGCTAAAGAGTTTTTTTGATGAGATAAAGATGAAGGATCCATGTAATTTTCCTTTGTTCTGTGACAACCAAAGAACCATATCTCTTGCACATAATCCAATACAACATCAGAGGAGGAAGCACATTGAGATACATATACAATTCATCTATGAGAAGGTGCTAAGTGGTGAGATAGATCTCAAGTTCATGCCGATTGAAGAGTAGGTTACTGATATCTTCACAAAGCCCCTGAGTGCTACAAAGTTTTCTCACTTTCATGAAAATATTAGATTTTCAGAGTTTCCATTAAGAGGGAGTGTGTATGACAATGTCACCTCCTAATAGAACTTTGTTTTTGTGAAAATACCTTCGGGCATTTGTAAAAAAATACCTTCGGGCATGTATACCTCATCGACTTCTTTTTTTAGAAAGAAGTGTAGAAAGATATTAAAGGTAGTCTTCAAAAATTCTTTAGTGCCATTGAGTTTATTGGTAAACATTGAGTACAAGCATATTATTAAGGAGGTCCTTGGTTATAAAATGATCCTATATTCTTGGGTTCAATAACCTTTTATGAGAACATGTGAGAATATGTAAAACTCACGAATCATAATTAGCCACTGATCATGGGATGATCTTTGGGATTCCAAATCCTTTTGTACCAAAAGGTAACTTGAGTATGATGAAGGTGTTATAACTCCTTCACCTGATATGCTAACCTAAAACCTTTATGGTTTAAGGATTGTAAATCCTGCAGCGTACCACAGGCAGGTAATCTATTGGCATATGTTATCCCATTTAACATTAAGTGGGGGTTTTGGAACATAAGGATTAAGTGGCATGGCCAACCCTTAATTAATATGGGTCCATCACTATTATATAGGTTAAATATTTAATAATATGAAATACTTTTCTATTATTAAATATTCATACCTAGGTAATATACATTAGGTAAGTATTTAATAATGTGAATCATTTATGTTTATATTTACTAAAAACAATCACCTAGGTATATGTGTCAACCATTTTCGGTTGAAAAGGTGGATTGGGAGACATACTTGATCACCTTATATAGAAAGGACTTTAAGTCTTCATTTGATATAGTCAGGAAATATATCAAAGGTATGCAAATCAAGTGATTTGGTTTTACCCTTGGTAAATAGGGTTTTAAGGAGGAGGTGATCTTATTGGATGTAAAATAAGTTCTCTAAAGTAAAAGGTTATTTTCAAAGTGGTTTTTACCCTATTGGGGTTTTCCACTATAAATACTGTGTCACTTGTGTTATTTATTTCCTGTAAGTGTTTCTTTATTTACTTATGTCATGATGTAATGTTTATTTAAATATTTATTGTAACATTATATAATATGTAAGTTGATTAAATTTGTATTTATTAGAATCCTCAAATTCTAATAGTTACATTGGTTTAAGGTGGGAGACAAAGCCTCAAAATAATTTTTCAAATCTCTCCATACTAAGCATGCTCATCAACAAATCAAAGCTATCTATGATTTGTATTAGTGGCTCATAGAGCTGCCAAAGATATCAAGTTCCTTTGTCAATCATTATCGTCTAGTTTTTCAAGCTCGAGCAAATTTTAATAAGTGATTTACCACTCTGCAATGACATATCGATGTGGTTCCAAATAATTTCACTCCCAAAGAGTGATATCATTGCAATTCTCCTCTTTCTTGGGATAACTTCATGCTTCCTTGGTGTGTTTATCTGATGATAAATCTCTGGGTCTTGATGGTTTTTCATGTGAATTTTACAAATCAACCTGGTATTTTGTGGGTGTAGACACCAAAATTTGGTTTCACTACCCTTAATTTTCTACATGTGAATTTTTCAACATGGTCCTAGCTAGACCCCCTTAATTCAATTCATTTATTTAAATGACCATCTACTATTCTCATCACCTTTAATTCATAATTAATTATTGTTAATTAACCTAAATTAGAAAATTACCCATAATTACCTTTCATCTCTCCTAATTAGCTAATTACCTCTAATTGGCTTTATTTGGGATGTTTTTATCCCTAACCACCTAAATCCACATCCCTACACTTTTTCTAGATTTTATATAAACCCATATTTATATCCTATCCTACCCATGACACTTCCCTAAACAACCCTTACCCTCCTACATTCTTTAAAGCACTTATTCCAATCTATATAAAGCCCCATATATCAAATAAATCAGTGATTTTACCATCCAAGAAACAATTTACACGTAATCAATGGTGACCCATCCGAGTAGCCGTCAACCCTATAAGACTGATTTCACCCCATTCCAAAAAGAGATACAACCAAATCTTTCTTGCATTTTGTGAACTTATCTTTGAATCTGAGCATCCTTACAGCTGTGCCAACCCTCTTAGAGTACATTGAAGCTTGTCCTTTAATCACTTGTGGGATATTTAGGAGGTTTACTTTGGTTTTGTGTACTTATCTATGCTATCATATTTTATTTTCATTATTATCTTATAGAAATCTAAATTCTTGTAGGTCTAACTACTGTTAGAATTCCACTCCTCAGCATTGTTCTTCCAGTCTTTTCCTGCTTACAGGTTTATCATTCAAATCCCATTTATCTTAGGCTTTTTTTTGAATTGTCCAAGCCATTTTCATCGCTTCGCCCAGGTCACCATTGACCCGACCTTACCCTGAATCATTATACTTTTTGTTTCCGGAATACTTCCAGGTTGTCTACTTCGTATATATTATTGTTCACTATATCCTGTCATATCAGATTTGTCACTAATGCTTCTCTGTCATCACCAAATCTGTTCCTCCTATGCACTTCAAGTCACCACCAACTCAGGACTAGTCACTGTTGACTCTAAGTCATTTTTTCTATCTAATCTCATCCTAATCCCTATTTTCTATCATCATCTCTCTGTTTTTCTGTCTTCAGATCTATCTTGTGTAGATTATTTCTAGTGTTCCTCAAGACTCTGTGATGATCACATTTCGTGCACCCAAATCCTTGCAAATATGCATTTACAATCTTATATGTCTAGCTTCATCTGCTCAAATTTGTTGTCTACCTTCCCCTCTATGGTTTGGGTTTCCGTTGACCCTACCAGGTATAATTTTATTTTTGTTTATTTAGATTAGATCAATACTTTTCATCCATTTTTGTCATTTCTAGATTCTTTTATGAATCAATTTCTTCATGATATCACGCCATCTATCATTTATTTCATTATCTTTTATCAAATAGGGGTTAACATTTGTGAAAGGAAGGTAACACTTATTGGAACCAGCTTCATCGCGCAGGCCCCACATATATCATCTAATCCATATTATTCTTAGTTTCTCTTGTCTTGTAGGTTCACCAGATTTATAGTGAGGTCATTCACTTTGCACCCATCCATTTGCATCCATCATACTTCAAGGTACCTTAAACCCTCACATTTTAGAGTTATTTAATTTTATTTAGTACTATCTCATTAACTTGAATAGGAAAGAAAAAATTAGATCAAAATTCTGACACACCCAGTGGGATGACCCATTTAGGTGAGTCTCTTGCATTTTCCTTCATTTTCTTATTTTTCACTAACATTGATGTAGAAGTTTTTTGTTTTTTCTTGTTCGTGTTGGGGCTTCTGGAGTTTCTTGGATCGATCTTTGCTTGCATCTTCTTAAAAATCAAATAAAAAGGAAAGGCATTCTCTAGGTATTCTTCTTTTTTTCCTTATTTTATCCTTTTGCATTGCATTTTCCCTTTCTTGTTTATTTTTCCTCATCAAACATTCACATTTGGATTTGGATTAAAAATATCCCTTTTACATCCTTAGCTGATAACATAGTTTAAGTAGGGGTTAATCGGTTGCATCTCACATTCCATCACACACAACCAAATTCACACATCAATCTACATATTTAGACGTCTTCCTACTAGGTGGACTGATTGGGATTTCATCACCCAATAGGAATTCATCGCAGTGTTCTAGCCGCATTAGAAATCCTCCACAAACTTGGGCCTCACATACCTTTGGTTATATCAAGGACTCCCCATCCATAACTACCTGAAACCAACCCTAGATTACCATTTCCTAGGTACCATTTTTATACATTCCCATTTTTTTATTTTCACACTTTCTTAATAAATTAAAAGCACAAAAAAAATTGTGTGCTTGATTTGATTGATATAGTTAGTATAAGCTTTGTTTCATGCCCATAGTTATTCATTCGGTAGTGAAGAAAATGGAACACAACTTTTCCTTAAAAAATTCTCTCTTCTCATCTCAAACATCCACCATGGTTGTCTCATCTGTGCCATTGGGAACCCAACCTATGATCATAAATGTCCCACATCATGAGACTAATTATTTTTTATATCATCATCCCATCCCATCTCGACCACCCACACAACCATCTCCTCCTCCTTTGGTAACTCATGGTCTTTCTTCTAGTCCCATGTATGACTTCATATTTTACAAATCGACCACAATATCTCAATCCTACCCATCCATTCAATCATTTAGTACTCTTCGACCCTCATCAACCTATATCAACAATATCCCTAATCCATCCAATGTTATCACATGCTTATTCAACCATCACAATCTATTGACATCCAACAACCTATTTCTCATCTACCTCAAAAATAAAATATTCCCACCCAATCCCAACCATCTTATTACATTACTACTTTCCAACATCACACATTCCCCCAGCCAATGTAATATTCACCCCTTACCATCTTCAAACAAACCTTTCCTAATTCACCACCAACAAATAAATTTCCATCTTCCACACATTACAAATCTAATCCTTATGTAATCAATACTATACATAAAATATCATCATCTTCACCTATCTCATCCACTTCATCATCTACTTCCACCCTAAACATTGTACCTATGACTTCTTCAATATCTTCCCCCACAGCTACCACGCCTAACACTTGTTCTACATCTATTCTTACCTTTACCACATCCACATCGACTACATCTATCATAACCCAACCGATCATATCTAACCCCTTATCCATATCAAACACAACAATCATTACATCAACCATATCCCTAAACATCCCAATTTCACCCATCTCTCCATCAATCCCAACTACTCCTATATCTACCACATCAACATATTCACTCATGATTACCTTGAAATATTCATCACACATTCCTACATAGTTTTCTATGGCCACATCACCTATTTTACCCTAATATTATACAATTAATCCTCCAAAATCAAATATTTCCACATCTATATCCACTACCACATCAATCACATCTTCCCAATTTGTAAACATATCAATGGTACCCCTTGAAACATTCATGAAAAAAAACACCTCCACCTAAGACAAACACAAGAAATTCATGTCTCCTCAAAAAAACAACCCATTCCTACACCTACACCACCCCATCTCACATATACCTCATTAATCACATTATTCAAACACCTCTTTCTAAATGAATACACACATCTACACCCACCATTAATTCTACACATTCATTTACTCCACCACTTGTCATATCTACTTCATTGGATTTGATCATACCTACTACTTCATCTACATCCATTCCACCCTTACCTATTATACCATCCATTAAATCAATCCTAGTTCCTCTTTCCGCACTTTTGCGTGCACCGACCACATTGACCATTGTGACCAAATCTACACCATTTTCTCCTCTCACATCACTCTCATCATTTGAAGAGTTCATGAAAGCACTTCAACTCACCTTGACTTCAAATTATCCTCCCATATCATCTAAACAATTAAACACTCCTACATCAAAAATAACTTCTCCTTTATATTCCATCAAACACATGCTACTCCATCCACTTGTATAAAATGCAACACCACCTTAATAATCTCCAGTAGAGATTAGGTTTATCCCTCCCAAGGGTGTTTCTTCACAAAATAAATATAGAACCCTTGGCACTTTTCCTCAAAATTATCTCTCACATCCTCACAATAAAATAGACATCCCCCTCCTACTATCAAGAAATCCAATTCCACATCATCCATCTTAGGACCACATCCATCTCTTCTAGGAGTAACCCCTTCATCAAAAACACTTTAACCTACCGGTCAACACAATCCAAAACCATCCAACATTTCTTCTTTTATAACACTAATCATCACCAAAAAGCTAAACCAAGACATAAAAAACCCTTAAATAATCCAGCTCCACGCTTAACAACCAAATCATCTCAAGCATCCACTTATTATTCCAAGACCAAAACATCTCACAAAGATAAGGTACCTCCTAATACTTTGGTTGAATCATAAGCAGAGGTCCTTCAACACTTCAAATTTTTGCCATCACACTTCAACATATTAAAGCCTTTGATCCAAATAGTAAAAATCCATCTTGGTTTGACACGAATCATATTTGTGCTTATCATCATACCTTGGGTCATGAAAAAAAGGATTGTAAGGCCCTTCAAACCATCATCAACAATTTTATTGAGAGAGATAAACTTCTTGAAGATTGTCCTTCTCCATCTACCATTTTATCCACAACCAATCCAAATCTTATTTATATATCCCCATCCATAAAATTTTCTAAGTCTCCTCCTTCAGCCACATCCTCTATTTTCATCAATCTCACACACATAATTCCTCCTAAAGACAGTCCTACCTTATTCATCAATACCGATTTCCTTTCCAAAACACCTCTTTAATTCCTAGTCATCCATCTAATCTAACTTCAAGGTTATCATTGACATTCCTCTTCAATGATACCCCATACAATCTCCTTCAACATCCATCACTGGGGGAACATCCTCCCTTTTTTATTTATCCTTTCACATCCTATTCCCCATCTACGCATCTTATCCACATCAATTCATCATTATATCCATCAAATAGCTCACTTGATGCTGGGGGACTTCATTCTAGGATTAGTCTGCTTACAGGGCTAATTCCTTTTCATCATTTGACATTGTCTTATCTTATTTAACCCATCCCATCCAATCTTATCAATTTTAATCTAGCCAACCCATCTATCTACCATCTTATATCATCTCAATTCCACCTCTATGGACATATCTGTGTTTCCCCTAGGGGCACCATGGTCATTCATCAAAAAAATTCACTTTTGTGGCCATATTTGTGCCTCTCTTAGGGGCACCATATCTCTCATCCTAAGCCCACTTTTGTGACCATTTTCTCATCTCTTAGGAGGACATATTTCTTGTTTCCTCATTTTCCGAGGTTTTTCCACATATTTTATGATTTTTATCCAAAATTTATTTAAATAAATCTCATCTAAAGTCCACCTTTTTTGGTAATTCTTATGTCTCTTTTAGGGAACCATAATCTCATCCAAAGTCCAATTTTGTGTCCATATTTGTGCCTCTTTTAGGGCACCATATCTTCATCAATTTCACCTTTATGGCCATATTTGTGCCTCTTTTGGGGCACCATATGTTTTCATCCCAAGTCCACCTTTGTGGCAATATTTTTTCCCTTTTTTGGGGAACCTTTTTATCATCCTATGTCTAATTTTTTAGCCATATCTTTTTATCCTTAGAGATGCATATTTTCTTCACTTCCTTAAATGTAGCGCATAGCCTTTACATCTTCCTCACATGACTATCTTATCATGACTTCAATGTTGGTGACATCATCCTTAAAGAAAATCAGAATGTTACTACTCTAGAGAGGATCACAACATGGAATGTTTTCCCCCAACTGAGATTGGACCATACAATATCACACATAAGTATGGGTCGTGATTCTATTGTTTGGCCTCGCTTGATGGTAAACTATAAGTGGAACTGCTTAACACATTGTACTTATCATGTATACCAGTGAGTACTTAATCATATTCTTAGATCATCCCTCCATCATAGTCTCTTCCATATATCATTGTGATTATTTAGAGCTATGTGGTCTATAATTACCTTCCTACGTACATGACCTGAAATATGTGCACCATGGATCTGTCCATAGCATTTTCCTTATGGATAGGTTCTCCCTTATTAGTTAAAACTCTATGATCATTATGTTTGTCACCCTCTTATCTACTCTATTGGAATCACAGCTAAGGTTCCATGGGTGTCTCTTAATCCATTCATTATCCCCCTTCTAAGTGTTCTACCTAGCCATTCCCAGTATCTCTCCCCCATGTTAAACATAAAAAATCATGGATGATTATATCATAAAAATCAAATTTATCAAAGACAGACTACTCCCTCGAAGGATAGTTTTTTCATGTTAAAAATAAAAAATAAAAATAAAAATAAATATACTGATCCCTTGAAGGGATGACTATCATGTATAAATTAAACCATACCCTCGAAAGGACAGATACTCTTTTGTATCATGGTATTGAAGGCTGTCCCGCATTGATCAACCTTCCATTTTATTAGAATCCTAAGAAATGCTTTCCTCATTGATCAACTTTCTTCAAGAAAACTTCTTGCATTGATCACTTTACTCTTTCCCCCTTCCCAGAGATGGGGCATAGATTTAGGGAACACCATTTATGGAGAACCCTATTCTCGCGTACAAGTTACAACACAAACCCATTTTTTGGTATTGACATTAGGTTTATGAGTTCATTCCATCCATGTTTCCTTATGATCATTGGTATAACTAACTGTCGTTTGTTATATGCTAACTCTTTTTTTGGTTAAATTTTCCTTATGTTACTTAAATCCCTTCTTGTTTACGTCCAATGCGATTGGAGGTATCTGTTTCCTCATGCATTCCTCAAAATGACATAGCATCGTTCATACCCATGGGTTTCCATCGTTAAGTTACATTTTATTTTAAACCTTTTCACATATATATTTTATCTCTCCTTTTTTTATTACAAACAAATATTTCATTATATATAATCACTTTATGCTACCCATCTATGATATCATATCAACTTTCCTACCCCTGTCAATACCCATCATTCATCACATCTATTTTAAAAAATCCTTCATTATATATTAAACCATAATATCCATGCATATATTTTCATCATCATAATAAAAATTCAAAGTAAACATCATCACCATCATCAATATAAAGCATATTATAATAATCATCATAAAAAAAATCAGCATTAATTAAATCATATCATCCCTATAATTTAACCGTCATCATCAAATATCAAAATAACACATATCATAAATCAAATAATAAACATCACATAATATACACATGATAAACCATGAAACAATCTTGTATCATATATATATATATATATATATATATTATAATATATATATATATATATATATATATATATATATATATCACCAAGATATAGTGTATCAATATATCATCGAATTCTAAGGGTTATCTCTCAAGGAAGAGATGTAATTAAAACTAGTAAAGTTCACATCAGAGAGCCTAAACTCTTTCCGCTGTAAGAAAAGTCCCTTTGTCTATCAATAGGCCTCGCCACCACCTTCATGTCTCTCTCCTTGACATGTGGTTGAGCCATACTTTTTGTGCTCCCAGATGGCCCAACTTCAGCTGCCACTCTCCTCTATATATTCTCCCAATATTGTAGTGTCTCAAATTTTTTTTATCATGATACCCTCATAATACTTAGCCTTTGTGCCCTAAGGATTTGTATCTATCTATCTATCGAAATCATGTCAGGAGGTTCCATCTCTCTTACTCCCTACAATGTTTCATGTAAACCACCATATCCTTAACAGCTAGAATGGTAGAAAGATCTCTAAAATGGACCCTATAGGCCTCCCTCTATCTACGATATTGGTCCCTATCCTGAGTGACTTGGTCCCTCTCCTGTGTCACTACATCTCTCCTGCTGGATTGAAGTGTCTATCTTAACTCACATCTAATCCATCTCTGAATGTAATTATGTCATCTATGCAGACTCTCCTCTATATCCATATCCATCACCTCCTAGATCCATCTCCTCCTCCTGATCTCCTCTCTCCCCAGCCACCTGAGCTTCCATAGCTACATCCATCTAATCAATAAATCCCACTCCAACTCTTATGCCATCGTCATCATCCCAAGGTGCTACTGTCCTCCTCCAATGGTTTTTCCATGTCAGGAATTGATAGTTCCCTTTCGATCTCCTCTATCATATATGAGATAGGATCCATAGGCATTGTCTACACAAAACCAAAATGTTATGGCACTCTATCAAACTGTATGAACTCAATCATCTTTGGTTATCTTCCCTACACCCATATCGTCCTCTATATACCAACTAACTATACATCTACTCCAGGCCATGCAGGAAAACCTTAATATGGCCATCATATAATTTGTGTCTACATTAATCTCTAAAATATTGTCTACTTACCAATCCACACCCATCTCTTCCCTCTCTCCATGAGCATGATTGACCCACCATCTAAAGAACCCCACTACTAGCTCTATGTGGTCTCTAGTGACCCATGGTAGCCCTGGTTTCTAGATACCTATAATATGCTTGTAGGCCCAATAATTTAGTAGGAAGCCTACATCCAATCCTGATCTCCTACCTGCTCTATACATAGCTAGCTCATGATACACTTGTGCTAGAAAATTAGTGCTAAATGAAAACGTTATCTGATGCTCAAAATAAATAAATTATATAACACCTACTAGAGCCCATGGAAACTTGGCTCCTCCCGAGTCAGGAAATACATAACATGAAACCACCATCATAGCTAGAAAAATCAATTAGCTCCATGGTACACCAACCTTGTACCTTTTCTCATATGAAAAAACCCCCTGAAGAGAATCTTATATGGGTTACATTGCGCTTCAAATAGTTGTGTCAATACTGCAAGTCTACTATTAACTATTATGGGAACCATCTTCTCCCAACGTATAGGAAATATAAGGATGTGGTATACATTATCTAAGGTGATAGTCATCTCGCATGTCCTGAACTGAAAAATTACATGTCTATTTGTCCCATCTCTCAACCAAATATATCATCAACCCTATGTCCCATGGGGATCTACAGATAGTGTCTAAATTCTTCTAGCCCCATAGTTGCCAAGTGATCCCACTCATCATCAGTCACATCTCCTCTAATATTCTCATATAGTGTCGGTACTCAATCTCTCAAATACAAGGTCTCTATAGCCTGGAATCATCCAAACAACACGCATACATTAGTTTTCCCATCATTATCTCATTTATCTATCAAATTTTCACATCTAGCCCTGGTCTTCATCGACCAAGGTTAGGTTGACATGTTCAAGGGTTGATCGACATGCCTTAGGGCCAATTCAATGGAAAACATGTTGGGTCTCTGCTAAATTCCCATGGCATCATCCAATTTTATAAAAAAATGTAAAAAAAATAAAATAAAACATAAAATAAATTAAAATATAAGTGTGGGTTTTTGTTACTCACCATCATGTGTACCCTCTGGTGTTTCCTGGCTTCTCCTCTAAACTCCATATCTCAATCTCCTTTTATATCTCTCGGATCTCAATCATCAATTTCACACATGAAAATGAGCATCATCAGTCAACCCTTGGGATTATATAGCTATCGAAACCAAGTCATTGTCGACCCTCTTAGGTCACCATTGATCGGCCTTAGATTTTGTTGACTCACCTTAGAAGCCTTTTTTTTGGATTTCCCTCTTCCTTTTCTATGTCATTTTCTAAGGTGTCATCTATTTTTCTCTCAAATTCCTTCTGTTTTGGCCATAATTTATTCCCCCTTGGGGCAATTTATATCATCACTTTTTCAAAGTTTTCCTTTTCAGCCATTTTTTGTGCCACTTTTTTGGGGAGCGCATTCCTTATCCTTTGAAGATTCCATACCTTTCGATTGATTCCTCATGTACAAAGGATCTCACATTATTTTTGGCATTTGGTGTATGCATATTTTGATGTTTTCCTATGACCAATTGGTCCTCATAGATCACATCCATTTGAGAGGTTTCTCATTGGATTCTCTCCACTTCGTAGTGATTTTTGCCCACTAAATGTTTTGTACAACATTTCCACCATATTCATTGAGACCATCCTTTGTTCCCTACTAATGTGGTATCAGAATCACTAGCATAGGTTTTTTTGTTGTTTAAATCCTTCTTTCTTGGGGCATCTTATCTCACCTTATCATTTTACACATCTTTCTTCTCCCACCCACCCTTCAAAAATCTACCTATTTTAAACTCTTCATCAATTCTCCTTTTACATTATCGATCCCTCATTTGAGGGGGATATCATCATCAACCTTCCATTATACTTCATCCTACTCTTTATCTCTCTTTGTTTTTGTCTCATGGCTTATTAGCGTAAGCCATGCAACAAAAAGGGGAAATGTAGACACCAAAAATTTAGGTTTTGGCTACCCTTGATTTCCCACGTGGTAATTTTTCACCACGGTCCTAGATAGATCCCCTTAATTTTATTCATTTAAATAAATGACCTTCTATTATCCCATCACCTTTAATTATTAATTAATTCTTGTTAATTAACGTAAATTAGCTAGTTACCCCCTGTATTAGCTAAATACCTCTAATTATATTTCTTTAGGATGCTTTTAATCCCTAACCACCTAAATCCAAATCACTAAGATGTTTAATAGATTTTAATCTAACCCATATTTATCTCCTATACCTACTCATGACACTTCCCTAAATAACCCTTACCTACCTACATACTTTAAAACACTTATCCCAATCTTCAAAAGCCATGTATCTCGAGTAAAATAAGTGATTTTACCATCTAAGGAATAGTTTCCTGCAGTTGGTGGGTGACCCAGTTGGGCCGTTGCTGACCCTATAAGATTGATTTCACCCCCTACCAAAATGAGACACAATTTGAGATTTTTTGGCACTATGTGAATTTTATCTTCGAATCTAAAAATTGTTTACAGTTATTTCGACCCTCTTGGAGTCCATGTAAAGCTTTCCTTTCATCACTTTTTGGAAGCTTTGGGGAGGGTTAATTTGGTTTTGTGCTTATATATATTAGTCACATGTAATTTGTTATTATTATTGCTTTTAGAATATAACTTCTTGCAGGGTCCAACTATTGTCATAATGTCTATCCTTAACATGTTCTACTAGGTTTTTCCTACTTACAGGGTTTCTCATCCAGCTCATCCACCTTCGGCTTTGTGTTTACTGCTATTTAGGTCATTGTCGCTCTACCCAGGTCGTCTTCAAACCATCCTTTGTGTCATCATATTTTCTATTTCCATATTCCTTAAAATGTTCTTCTGTCTACTTTGTTATTGTTTCCTAATTCTCATATTTTTTTTACCTACTTCTCTATTGCACTAAATCTATTATGTCTGCACTTCAATCACTACCAACCAAGACCAATCACCACCAACCCAATTCTTAATTTTCATCCAATCTATCCTAATCTCATTTTCCTACCATCCATGTGTTTTTTATTTTTTCATATCTTCTTCTGCAATTCATTCCTAGTGTTCTCAATCCTCTATGATTATCTCATTTACACTCAGATCCTTCTAGATCTACATTTCAGGCTTGTTGTCCAGCTTAATCTTCTCAGGTCACCGGTTGACCTACCCCTCTGTAACCTGGGTCATCGGTCGACCCAACCATGAGAAATTTACTATGTTTTTATTTATAAACATATCTGTACTTTTCATTCTATTTCAATCATTTTCATATATTTGTTTTATATCAGTTTTCTACATGTTATCCAGTTATTTATCATTTACTTCAATTTCGTTTATCAAACGGTGGTTGACAGTTTGCGTAAGGAAGTTAGCACTTCTAATAACTGAATTTTTCAGGAATGCCCCCCCCACACATATACCATCTAATTCATTTTCTTCTTAGTTATCCTTATTTTGTAGGTTCACCATATTGTCAGTGAGGTCACTCACTTTGCTCCTATCCATTTTCATCCATCATACTTTGAGGTACCTTAAACCATTGCATAATAGATTTATTGTGATTTTTCTTCAGTACTAGTCTCATTAAATTGAATAGGAAATAAAAAAATTAGATCAACAGTGGGACATGATCTGCTTCATGTTTACAATGAATCCCTCTAATCCAATTTTCTTGGGATTTTCATCAATTAATGAAACACTCATATTCATTCCTGAAGTTGGTGATCCCAAGAAAATATCTAATTAACAGCATATCACCATGTTAAATGTTTCTGATAAAATTATTTCTAAGGCTCTCGCTCTTTGTATAGCTGATCTTATACCTAATATTTGTTCTTTGTTAAAGGGCCGATGCATTTTGGATAATTTTATTATAGTTTGGGAAGGAATGGAATGGACCTGGGTGGGTTTCCTTCAAATGACCTCTTATTCTCAAAATTGATTTCCAACAAATATTATGACTATATCGAATGGCCATTTAGTTTGAGCCATGATGAAATCCCTTGGCTTTGGTGAGTTTTTCAGGTCATTGGTCAACACTCTATGTTCAAATGCGTCAGATCACCTTACCATAAATGGTCATCAATCTATTCTAGATCTATCTGAAAAGGGTGCCATCTTATGGAAGAATTGTTTGTTCTAGTTGTATATGCTTTAGGATATCTTATTGATCATCAAGTTTCTCCAAGGGTCGCATTCGAGAGGTTTTCCTTCCCCATCATGCGACCTAACTTATTAATGTTCATTTTCGCCTGATGATTCAGTGATGCTTACCATTACTAAATTTGGACATAATGTGGTAATGTTTTTTGACTCCTTGATACGTTATTCCTTTCTTCTAGTTCCAAAATTTACATGGCTAAGATGTTGGGATATAGAAAAAAGTTATTTACTTATCCCATACTAATTAAAATCTTACCCCTAGAAGTGAATTATAAGAGGTGATCAATTTAGATTCTTGGGCATACCTTTTTCTTCTTGATAGTGACTTTACCACACTATGTAAGTATGTTATTAAAAAAGTTGAGAACAAGGTTTCTTGGTGGTCTTTTCTAACCACTATGTCTTGCTGGAAAATTCCAAGTGTGTAAATAAGATTCTTTCTGCACACCTATGTATATTATTTTGCATTTAGGTACCCTTCCCATGCTTCATTTTCCAAACTTGCCAAGCTACTGTGGGAATTATCTTTGGTGTAAAAGTTGTGGTTTAGATGGCTTTCATAGGGTTTCCTGGGAGGTTTTTTGTCTCCCTTACGATCAAGTTGGGTATGGGAATCATTGATGTTTATTGCCAAAGTGTGGCCTTATGTTCTAAATTGGGTGGTGCAATGTTCTATGGGTGCTCAAGCCTGGAAAATTATGTTTTGGCACTGCATGGCTTCTGGTGCACCTATGGAAAAAAAATTTGGAACAATATTGGTTTCCAAAAGCATTTGGAAATTCTCTAATTCGGTGAAACCATTATTTTTGTGGATTAGTGATGGCTTTCGCACTAGGATCTCTTTTAATTCTCAAAATATGTGGTGGTCTCCCATCATCAGTGATGATAATATTTTACTTCCAGAAACTCTAAGCCTCAAATCTCTCTAAATTTATCGCAACAGAATTCATACCATTTAGAATTTGGTCACCCACAAATACTGGCTACCCTGGCCCAAGCTCAAGGTTAAATTTAATCCTACCAATTTATATCTCCTATCTATCTAAAAAATTAAGGATTTAATGCCTGATGTCATGATAAACAAGCTGTATCTTAAACCCCTGAATGCTTGGTGGCATGATTTGCTATGGAATCAAGAAATTTCCTTCCTCCACTACAGTGTTGGAATAACCTATCAACTTTTGAGCCCAGTATCCCCTTCCATTCCCAAAATCAATTCACATTGGGGTTTACATTCTATGCATTCCACTTGGCTTCGTTGTCTTTCCCATGCTTGGAATTCTCTTCTTGAGCTCGAAGTTAATCATTTCATGTGGTGCCTTAATTATTAGGGTCTGTCTGTCAGAGAACATCTTAATCACATCGGCATCCCTAATAATAAATTCCCCTTCTGTTCCTAACTTGAATATTTTAAACTTTTATTTTCATCTTCTCCCCATGCTCATACTATTTGGACTGGGATACATTATTTTTTCTAACCCTACCATCCATAATTCTTTCAATAAGTCTGAATTTTTTTTGGAGATTTCAGTCCTTGACCACATTATATTGATACTTTATGAAAATTATTTAGAGCTTGCATTATTTTTCATATTTGGAAAGATCAAAATGCTTTAATATTACAGAATGATCAATTTGTTGCTTTATTTTCCACTAATGACAAAGTGGTTTTTTTTTCTACTGTGTGGATAAAAATTCAAACTCAAGTTGAAAAGGTTTCCCTGGAGTTTTCTCAATTACATGATTTTCTCACACACTAGGGTAGTGTGCCTTGCACGATGAGTTGGGTCCCCTCCAATCCTTTGCCACCGCTACCTCGACCCTATTTCCCTCAACAGATGCCAATTGTAGGAATGTTTTACAAAATCCGCTCTCGTGTTCATCGCTTCGCCTATCCTCGTGGTCACCCTTCATATTTGTCCCCCTTTGGGATGGGATACAACCCTCATCTGAGGGGGAAAGGTGTGGCTAGTTCTCCATGGTGGGGATTTCTACTGCCTGACATGCAGACTATGGCTAGTTCTCCATCCCTTGGTTGGATAATTATTGTTCATTTACAGATACAAATTCCTAACAATGATGGTTGGTAAGTTGATCCTCCCTCATCTAAGCCAAACAGTGGAGTGTTTATCCCTCCCTAAGATGACCTTCATCCTTATCCCAGAGTGGTGGCTTGTGTCTAGTGTTTTTTGATTTATAGTTCATGTGCTCTCTAGTTTCCCTATGGGCATTTTGTTATTGCCTACATGGATTTTTGTGGGACCGTGATTTTTCCGGTCACCCCCACTAATTTAAATCTCTTGTATTAATATTAATATAAGGGTAGTTCCAATAGTAAAATGTAGTAGGTGAAAAAAAATACTTCAAGAATATAGAACCCAAAGAGAAGAAAAGGTTGAAGAAGAAATGGAATCATTTACCTATGTGATTGTGTCAGTCTCAAAAATAATCTATTCAAGAAAAAAGACCCACACATTACGATATTAATATGTTTTATTGACTTATTTAAGAGACATTCCAATAGATGTCAAATTTATAAATGAATTGTTACCTGATGGTCAAACAAACATCAGGAACATTGAACAATGCCCTCCATTACAACCTTACCAAATTATAGGAACATGTGGCATAAAAAATAAAATGATAAACAAGAAGTCCCACTTGATATCGTGACCTAGTCTATGGCTAATGCTTTGAATATCAACATTAGACATCCCAAATGTGATGGATATGTAATCATCCCCTGCATAGTAATATTAAACAAATTTACTATTATACATTATACATTATACATTATACATTATACATTATACATTATACATTATACATTATACATTATACATTACACATTATATGTTACACATTATACATTACACATTACACATTACACATTACACATTACACATTACACATTACACATTGTACATTACACATTATACATTATACATTATACATTATACATTATTTAACATGCCATCAAAGAGAAAAATGGAAAAATCACTTGTTGTGATGTCACAATGATGTATTCTTGCATTAGTGATACTCTATAAATGAATACTGTCAGTGTTGGGGCTCTCTTTGGGTGCTTCAATTTTAAGCCCACTGAGTTGAACATTAGAAGAGTAAAATATTCCATGGTGTATTTGTTGGCTATTCACAAATTGTAGGTTTTCCACCATAGCGTTCTTGCATCTCCCAATATACATTGGCTGAAATTAAAATTTAAATTATATTTAACTGTAGACACTAAATTTGGGTCACAATCCACTTGGTCCCCTTCAATCGATTAACATAGTATATTTAAACACACCATAACCCCTTCATCCCATACTAATATTCATCCTCACATTATTAATTAATGTAATTATTTTTATTAAGTTAATTTCATCCTCACGCACCCACCTCATCATTACACCTCACCTTGGACCCATTCCAGGGAGAATTTAACTCACAATGACTGAGTTGTCATTCTCTGCATGGAGTCATCACTCCCAGTGTTGAGTCACCACTTGACCTAACTAACTAAGATTTATTCCTAAACCCAATTGGAATTCTTCTATGACATTCCTTCCTTCTCTCACATGAACTCCACTTCCCTAAGTGGACTCAATCAAAATCATGCCAAAAATAGTAAAGATCTACCTATTTTTGGTAAACCTAGACTTTCCCACCATAACTGACATCAGTTATCTCTCAATCAATGTCAGTCAGATAACCATCATCGGTTAACTTATATACACATTCACTACTATTTACATAGGTTGGTCATTTATTTATTGGATCTTGGTTGCATTCAAGCGTGAATCCTCAAGCCATCTTGCATCCAAAATACAAACACACACAACCATATTATAAGACAAGCAACCAGTTTCCCTTCCATAGAATTGGAATATTCACGGAAGAACATAGGTTGTATTACCATGGTAATGGAATCAAGTACTTATTATTTGATCAACCATCAACCATCATAATTCCTGAAATCTAAAAGACATCAAACAAGTACTATGGTTTTCATCATTTGGCTTATTCTTTTTGTAAATATCTTACTTCTTTTAGTAGTTTATTTCCTCTATTGCCTATACATCACCTTCTTCCCACCAACCCAATATTCAATCATCCCAAGCCTTTTCACCATTATAAACCTCCTTCTTAGAATCTTTGAGTCTTCTCATCCATATTACAACCCAAACCATACTACCCTCACTCTCTATGCAATCACAAAGATCCTAAAAACTATGTTGAATAATTTACTATCAAATTGCCCCTACCAACGTCAGTGACCTTAACCTTCTTCGGTATCCCCTCACTATCAGCATTGGTCACTATGTTTTCTACTAACCTTCACCAAACTACCTCTAACATCACCTAAATTCCATCCAGAGCTTCCCAGATACCTTTGTGACCTTACCTAACACCCCTGTGACCTGTCCCAACTAGAAACATACCTTGCTTGATGCTAGATTAGTTAAGATTTTAATATTTTGTTTAATCTATCTTTTTGAAAATGTTTTGAGATACCTAAATATAAATGTTATAAATAGTACCTTTATTTCTTATATTTACTTTAACATTAAATTTTATTAAATAGAGGATTTACAACCATTCAAGGAAACATCACACTTCCTGGATCTAGCCTTGCTAGGCAGTCCTCTGACTCTTGCTATTTAATATCATTTAGTTGTCTTGCTTTGTATCTACAGGTAGTCCTTCCCAGAAAAAAGAATTTCTCTTCGATCATCTTGGATAAAGTCAATAACGCACGCATTCAACCTCAAACCTATATAACAGGTATTCCTCCTTAACCATTACCTTATTTGTTTTATCACACAAATATTCAGTGAAACATTTTGGCATGCCTAGTGGGACCCATTAGGGGTTATTTTTCATCATTCATTCCTAGGTGAAATATTGTGTGTCTCTTTCCTTTTGAAAAAGTTCACACTAATTTTTCTCTTTTGGAACATTATTTCTCTTCTACTTGTCTCATTGACACTCGTATTTTGGACTAAAAAGAACCATTATTTTTATTATTGTATTACATTAGTGAAATACATAATCTTTCATATTCATCATTTCTTTATTCGAATGTCATTGTGGATTTGGGTCTAAAATCTTTACATATCATTTCTGAGTGTTGCATTCATAACTCATTTAAAAATTGTGGGAAACCTATACAGTGGAAATCATGCCCAGCTAATGGTTGAAAAATTAAACCATAGTGCACATTGTCTTCTCTACACCAAACCACACAAAATAAATTACTCATTTTCTTAAACAACATCCTACATGGAAGAATCTGTGGATGGTCACACGATCATAGGATTTCTAGTGGGCTCCAAACTAGTTTCTCTTACTAGTTATTATCTCAGAGAAAGGATATCCTTTGCCAAAACTTACCTGAAACTATCCTTAGTTGTTGGGTTTTTTTTGGGAACCTTTATCAAGTAAAAAAATATGCTCTATTCACAAGTCAGACATAAATGGAATAATCCAGAACATAAAATCCACCACATAGGATTTTGTGTTTGTTATTTTTTACTTGATTTGTGTTTTAAGGTGTGAGGTCATCTTTTCCATTCTTCTTTCCCTTCACACTCCATAATCATAGTTGGTGTATTCCAACTCGTTTTGAGTGTTTTAGGGTCAATCATTACCATACTCAGGTTTCTAGGTTGGTCTTTTAGTTGATCTAAATTAGCAAATTCACTTTTTTCCATATTTTCACAAATTTCACAGTGATTGGCATCGGTCTAGCAAACTTCATTGGTTTACTCATCTAACTGTCATAGGTTTACTGACTGTTTCCGGTTCCTTGTTGTTTTGGTCATTTAAACCAAAGTCACATTTATCACATTTGTTTTCTTTCTAGGTTTCCTTAGTTACCTCACCATATCTCAATGTCTTTGAAGTCACTGTCAAAGTCTAGATCTACTTCATTTTCATCATTTATTACCAAATTTATAAATACTTTCATTTTCTATAGTAACTGACATCGATCCTTTGACCAACATTGCTTACCCTCTATCACCGACACCGGTTACCCATTTTCCATCAGTTTCTATGTTTTAATTTTTCAATTAAAACAATAACCAATTTTCACCTTCTGGAACTAATTTCTTCATTTATTTTTTGCTTTTGTGTCATTTACAGAGATCTGATTACCAAGTCTACTATAAGTCACATGGTTTTGACTTGTAGCCAAGCCAACACCCTTGTATTCCATGCTAGCCTTCAACCACTCCCACCTAGCCCATCGTCTCCTTCCATCCTATCACCTATGGATCCCAATCAGCCTATTATCATTAATACCAGTGACAAGGAGTTTGTAATACTCTTGATCAAAACCCTATTGCTTTAAAATATTATTTAGCTCATTCATCCACTCGGGATTCATCAGGGAAACTTGTATATGATATGCCTATGTCTATTACACCTACCCTCGCACCGACTTCCACGTCAGCTACTACTTTCCACCTGTGGTGTCCTAACTTTACCCTACATCATCAATATCTGCTGCACCTATGACATATGTCACACCTTTGACATTAGTTTCTCCTTTGATGTTAACCATTCCTTTATCAACCTCCTTGAGTATAGGCCAATCGGCTCTCCCCACCTCTCATATAACTATTGCATCTTAGCCACCCATGGTATCTGCAACCCATACTCCCTTCCAAAACATTATCATCTCCGTCTTGTTATTTTTTCATCCAATTACTACAAGATTCATTACATCCACTCCACCTATCTACACTTATCACCAACATCCCTCTATTTCATCTATCACTTATTCAGGATACTTTCCACCTCCATCTATTCCTCCCTCATAATTTTTGTACTCAAAACCGCCACATACTGGGATTACGCCCATGTCATACCTTCATCATTTACCCCCTTATACTGCAAGGGGTTCTCAGTCATCACAACCTACTAATGATCTTATCAAAACGATGATGGACAAGATGTATACATTGGAAGCATCATTCTCTAGCTCACACAATTCTCTAACATATGATGAGATTTGCAATGATCCCATTCACCCATCCATTCCCATTCGTCAATACCCTACATATTGGGAAATTCCCAAATTCAACTTGCTTAACAACAAAGAAGACCCGCGGAAGAACTTACACTCTTTTAAACATGGGTGTTATTTAATCTCTCATGATGACACTTTTATCTTGAGAAAATTCCCAATGTCCTTGATAGGACATGCACTAGATTGGTATAGTTCTCTACCTAGGAACTCCATTTTCTCATTCAACCAAGTAGCTCATTTATTCATATACCACTTTTCTATCAAAATCATCAAGAAAGTCACCATGACAAATTTCTACTTGACACGACAATACGAAGATGAATCTATCGTATATTTTGTCACTCGTTGGTGGAGCCTATTCAACCATATCACATTCTAACTGCCTTAAACCGATTTAATAGAGTTGTTCACTAGGGCTTGTGCTAGGCATATCTCACCAAATCTCTAATTTCAAACCTTCTGCACGTTCAATGATCCATTCACCATGGCTCGAAAAATTGAAATTTGTGCCATTGAAGAGAAGAAGATACAATTGCATAATAAGAGTGCTCCATTTAAATAAAATGATACCTCTTCTTCTTCCAAACTTCAAAATAATTACTCCAAATAAAAAATATCTTCCCATGTGGTAGTTTTGAAAGCCGAAACATCTCACCCATCCAACCAATCAAATTCTTCTTCTAAATTTTCTCTTGTTTAATATTTTCAGTTCAAACGGGAGAAATGAAAATACACTCTTATAGGAGAACCCTACTCTCCAGTTTTATAAAAAATTCTAAAATCTAGAGCAATCACTCTTCCACCTGTTAAACCACATACTATTTTTGACCCCTCTCGTATTATGCCTGCATGGTACAAATAAAATGATTACTGCAGCTATCATCATGTTAAAGGTTATAGTGACAATAATTGTATAACTTTAAAAAACATTGTCCAATAAATGTTATATAGTGGAGATCTCATATTTGATAACCCTAATGCACTGGCTAATTAGAACCTTCACATTTTTAAGAATTCATTCCAGAATCACACCCCATTATCTAACCAAACCAATGAAGCCTCGATCAATGAGAGTAATGTTCGTGAGGTTCATAATTTTTTCAACATCAAACAAACTCTTCCTCAAGTTCCTCCTACTCCATCTATCGAGGATATTCTTTCACAAGCCCCTTTATCCATGGAGGAACCTATTTCATCTGCTCCTTTATCCACAAATTAATCTCCCTTATCTCCCCCTTCACCCATAGAGGAGTATGCCATATATGCCAACGCAATTTCCGCAATCACCTCTCAACCTGACCAGCAACCTGTAGTATTTACTCTAATACCCATGGGAGAATCATGCTTACCTTCCTCTTTACCAAAATATGAATCTACCTCATCCCACTTTTCATCTCCTCTACCCATAAGGGATCCATTAGAAGTGACCCTTCCTATTGGTGATAATTATCCATTGGATTTCAAGGATCCTATTGATTTTCTCTCAGCTCTTGTACCCAAATAGTCTGAATCCAAACATTTCCTTGTCTCATAGACATTCTTTACATGGATTACTAAAAACTTAACATCATCCCCCCTATAATGGTGTTGTTTTCACGTTTGGATGAATTCTTTGATTATGTCGACAATTCCCTGATTTGGGGACACCTTCAGCTACCATTTTCAACTCATATGTAATTTTTATTTGTTTATATTTCCACAATCTATCAAAAGGTGTTTCACACAACCAAACCAACCATAACCATGCTAGTTGTAGTGACCTATTCTTCATCACCCTTGCCCACACCTAAACCTTCACCATTAAATGAATATTTTCCAATGCCTAAATCCTTACCTACACCTATATCTTCCTCCATGTCCAAACCCATTACCACATTAGGATTCATGATGAAATCAAGCCTAATCCATCCTTATGTCAAAATGGATTTTTACACATACTCATAAGACAATGCAAAGACTATTCCCCCACCTAAGACGAAGACCCAACCTTTTAGGCTGAATATACCGGTTTCACTCAATACCCCTCTATCACCTTCACCCCTTCCATCTATCTTAGGACCCCACCCATCAACCTTATCCAAGGAGCCTCCTACCCAAGGTAAACTAAAAGCACATCAGCCCACCTCCTTATCACAATCCTAAGTTACACCCAAATTACCTACACATCCTACGCCTTCACTGTCAAATGCATCCTTTCTACCACCTATACCTATACCACTTCCAGTATCCTCATCATTACCTATGATATTTTCTACCCTTCAACCAGTACCTTCCACCTTACCTCTTCCCACAACCTTCACCGCACTTCTATTATCACCTTAGCTAACCCGTCCCCTTCTGCCATCTGTCTTCCCTTCTACATCACACACTCCTTCTACACCTTTACCAAGGAATGTGCAAACAAAGTCCCAAAACCCACTACCTCCAAATCATTAGTTAAACCTACACAACCTTCAACCACTAGTTTATTTGCTACATCTTTACCCAAGAAGGTGCAATCCAAACCTAAAACCATATTACCTACCAAACATGTAGTCAAAATAACTCAACCTCTGATTCCACCTCCCGTGGTGCCTTTCCCACCAAAATCACCCACACTTCAATCTAGACCCACACATACTTCACATTGTGATCACATTGGCAGGGTCTTACACCATGGCTATCTTATCCAACCTTTTGGAAACATGCTATCGACTCACACTGCCACCTCTTAGACCTTACAAGGTACGCATACTTCTATCTACTTTATGCTATCGAAGCATTCACTCAAGGAAACATAAAGTGGAGGCAAATGTAGACATCAAAATGCTAGGGCACTGATGTGGTACATTGTCTAGGATCCTAAAGAATATACTAATGTATACATGATGTCCTAAGCTAATAAAACTAGTGGTTGACAAACACATGACTGATTTACCTTTATGATGAGGAACCTCAGAAATTAACAACCAGTTAGGATAGAAGCACCTCAGGCGCTCATGTCCCTCACTTTCTTCTTCTTACTCTTTTGGGTCCCTTTCGCTTCTTGGTCACCTTTTTAATACTTTAGGTCGGTCTTTCAGTTGTAAATTACAAAATGGTCCACATACAAAGGAATCATATATATATATACTATATATATATATATATATATATATACTGCATTACTTCTTCACAACACTAGGGTATTCCAAGCATCATCAACATTATCTATCATCACATAAGCTTGCATCAAAGGCTACAAAAGCACTATCAAAATACACTATGCTAGCACATTCACACATAGGGTCAATATGGTTAACATTGCCACTGCGGGCCTAGATTGAAATAGGAATGGGAGTTAATAACTATTCCATCTGCACACATCTTTGCATACTCGATATCCCATATAGCATCTAGCACCAACTATCATCGTGCAACTGTGTACCCACATACGCAAGCTAAGGCATGAGACACGTTTTACACACATCATACAAAGCACGTATGAGATAATAGCACATCAGTCGGATGTCAAAGTGTCACTCTTCGGGTGACTTCCGAGGTTAGTCTAACCTCTGCATTCTACATCTTTTTTATTAGATCCCTGATTGTGGTTTGTACCTAATGTGCAGGTACTCCTGGCGCATTTAATTTATCACCCCTTACCATGTGGCCTCTCTCACCAAATCATCCGCTTCCTGTACATCTTACTAGTCAAAACGCACACAAATGGCTACTCTTAGTTCTCTCCCATGATGAGATTATAAATAGTCCAATCAATTTATCTAGATCCCTAATTAATTTATTCTATGTCCACTTTGGTCAGTATAAGCAAGTGACACATTATTGATCACCAAACCTATTTCGCAATATCAAGATCATTGCTTTACGACGAATCATAAGCCAAAATCACATCTCCAAAATAGACTAATTAGCGTTTATAAGCTAATTAAGCCTAGTTTTGCTCTTGATTTTATTCAAAATGACCCTTATGACTTCCACTCAAATGGCACCATCATTCTCAACCACTCAAAATGGGCACCCTATTCACCTCCACAACGTCTCATTCAAGCTTCAAAGGGCTTATTCCAGTAGCAACATTCTAGTTGGCCAACCTGAAGTGGTCGATGTCAAGGATCCAAACCTCTTCAATCACTTACAAAATTCATTTAAAATTGTGAATTTGTAAGGCCTAATCATGATTATACCATTCTAATCTGACCCTTGGGGATTTTAGTCCCACATGCCCCATGTTTTATCAATACAATGATTTCTCCTAGACCAGGAAAACTACTAAAAAGAGTTCACCTCTTCCCCTTAATACTTTACACCATGCTTTAATGTTTCCGCTATCTCATCCATAACGACACTCCTCTATTCATAGTTAAGTTCAAACTACTTTCCTGATGTTGAGCCATCAGCCAACAAGATCTAGTAGATGAACCAATCTAAAGTGACTTAGCAAGTCATCTGGAGAGGTCCAATATTTCATCCATGCTTTTTGCAGTAGCAACATATCAACCATCTTAGGTCTATTTAGAAGCCCATGTTAGCTAATTCAATGCATCACTCTAGTAGGCATGTTTAATTAGATCTTGCATTGTTTTCATACTAGTTAAGACATTCCCTTTAACTCCTGTATCTTAATGTTACACTTCACTAGACATCCTTGGCTATGATGGACTGTAAATGGTGTTAGGCTTTCCCTTATGTTCCTAGTCATGTAATTTGCTTTGTAAATTGATGTATGGAGTGACTTGATCACTTATAGCTACGCACCAGTGGGACAATACCACCATTGCATTCAATTTTTTAAAGCATTTTCAACTTAGTTTCAAAGTTTTCTCATTTCAACCACTACTTTACCCATTACCTTCCTCCACTATTGTGCCTAGATTAAGGATTTCAAGGATTCTAGTTTACTTTCAATCTTTCTAGAGGACTTTCATAGCTATCATTCCATGCATTATTTTATCAAGCTTTTTAGACTGCAATGGTAAAAGTTTTATCGATCAATCTTCTATTTTTGAAAGCCTGTTTCGAACTAGATTGAGTGGTGATAAGTTGTGTTTTCATGTTTTTTGTAGGATACTAAGGAGGCGAATCCTTGTCAAAAATGACCCAAAATCCCAAAGATCTAGGATCCTTTCTCTAAGAAATTCTTCTCATGAAAACTTGGATTTCCCTGGGACCTCTAACCTATCAAGAAGAAAGGCAGGATCCCTGCATGACTATGAGCACATCCTGCATCTAGAGGGGCACTCGATGCATGATACACCTTAGTATTAACATCGTGCAATGACTAGGATGCACATGTGTCATAACTGTGAGCTACCTTGGTGTGAAATGATTCTTATGATTCAACTGTCCTTACTTTCTGAAACACTTACCATTTTGAATTAATTGACCATGAAAAAGTAAATACACACTACTGCATGACTGACCTGCACTTGTGCCTCACTGGATAGTGCCCATGCTTCATTGATTTGTGTGAAAAATGACAGATTTTACATCTTGTACATCGAGATCATAACAGTGCTTGTGCATGATCCTACGTGGATATGCCCATGTGCATTGACCCTATGAGTGTTTTTGCACTAATAGGGGCACCTATGCATCAAGGTCAATTTTTTTCAAATTCCAGAAGCTTTAGAAAAATTTTATGTATATCCTATCAATTTGTAAGGGTCTTTAGCTGTTGTTTTTGTCTAATTCATCCCATTCTTAGAGCTCTTGTTCCTCAGTCACGAAAATTTCACTTATGGTTTGACACTCAAGTAATTGTTGTAGCAAATCAGCAGCACCCCCTGGATAGAGCTCTTTCTTATCAGATTTCTAGTTTGATCACCCTATGCATCCAGTGTGATTGCACAACATTGAATCATCTTCCCAAGTGTGGGACTTGTAAAATGGAAGAGGAATCTCTACATTAGAGGCTAGTTCCTCAACTCCTCTGATCAGCTATTTCACTTGCACAATTGCAGAGGTTTAAACTCCTAAATCTACTCTAAATTCCAAGGAGACAGAGATAGAGGATGCAAAAAAGAAAGATTTGTTGCCACATGCCCAGGGGAGAAAGTTGGAAAAATTGACTAAGTGTTGGTGTAAGAATTTTTTTTGAAAGATGGCACCACGGCCAATAAAAACATGCCACGTGTCCAAGGAGGTTCAGACCGGCAGGGCGCGAGTGGAAATTGGGAATTTTTCCCAAAACATTGGCGTAAAAGTTAAAATGCCTACGGAGTCTCCTCCAACTAATCACATGAGGACATGTGTCAAGGAGTGGCAGGGTGCAGGGAATATTTGGAAAAGTTTCCCAAGGAGAAAATAAAGGAAAATTCAGAAGGGAAAACCACCCCCCTTATTGCGAGCCAATAGAATCTTGCCACGTGTCCAGGTGGGGCAAAAAATTCAGAGCAAGCCCGCAAGGAAATTTAGGAGGGTCTAACCCACCTTCAATGGGGTTTTGACACATGTCTAAGCCAAAAAATATCAAAGTCATCCGTATGAAAATTTGAAAGAATGGGCCCGCTCCCAATCAAAGTATGACACGTGTCCCAGCTCATTGGCATGGCGGGGAAATTTTGGAAAATCTTCCAAAGGATAAAACAAAGAAAAATGGAGCGGGAAGGGGCCCACACACAATAAAATTTTTCCAGGTGGCAACTGGAATGGCGGGGCACGGGGAAATTTTGAAAAAATTTCCAAATGACCAAAAAGGTAAACGTTCAAATTTTTTTCCCACCGACCTGATTTGGCCCTGTTTTGCCCTAAAACTTCAAATCACCATATCTTTCGATCCAGAGCTTGCTTTTTCACGTTCTTTATATCAATGGAAAGCTGGTAAAATTATCTACAAGATTCTAGGGTAATTTTTCAATTTTTGTGGATTTTGGAGAGAGAAAATCAAGAAAATCCTTTGGCACGTGGTCATGGAACGAAATGATGTTTCAACCATTGTTTTTAATGAAGAATGGCTCGCATTCTCTCCCAGCATGGTTAAAAATGTTAGGGAATGGGTTTGTTAGGGTGCCCACGATGTTTTGATGGAATTTTGGTCAATGGTTGAACCCCTTGCATGTTTTCCTGTGTTTCTCTCTCCTAGGGTCGTGGTTCGCATTGTAAAAGCTAGAATGATTTCATTTTGCAAAAGGGGAGACAATTTTTCAGCTCTGCAACTTCCTTTTCTTCCTCCTTGGCAAAATTTGTGAAGAAATTTTACCTTTCCATGTAATGCAGCACCTTTTCTTGCCTCTGGATCACTGTAGTGTACTGTATTGGATCTGAGATGTTGATATATGTTCTGTGATTAAAATTCTTCAATCCTTTCATATATCTATCATTGCTTTCTTGATATTTCATTACATTTTGAGCATTTGTGCATGTTTTGTAATGTGTTTCCTTGTGGATTGTGTATTTCGTGTAGCATCAAGTGTCTACAACTCCTTTGGTGCATCACCTATTAGCATTAGTTCTTTCTTTTTTGTATTCTCTATCTCTGTCTCCTTGGAATTTAGATTAGATTTAGGAATTTAAACCTCTGCAACTTGTAAGTGATAAATCTGATCAGAGGAGTTGAGGAACCAGCCTCTAATCTAGAGATTCCTTTTCCATTTTGCAAGTCCCACACTTGGGAAGAGGACTCAATGTTGTGCAATCACACTGGATACTTAGAATGATCAAATTAGAAGCCTGATCAGCATCCAGGGGTGCTGCTGATTTGCACAATAGTTTTGGCATGCCCGGTGGGACCTTAGAGGTCTTCCACTTTATCTTTGACAGGTTGGTGTGTTCCTGTTAAAGATTTAGCCTTTTGGAGGCACTTTCAAAAGCACATCTGGCGACTCCATCTGGTAAACAACTCATTCTCTAAGTTGCAGACCTGTTTTCCATTCATTTCCATCCATTCTTCTTTCCATCATTTTCATTCTTTTCCATTCCATGAAGTTGTGCAATCATGACTTCATTTCCATCATGGAATTCACATTTACAATAGCAGTATATCACACCTCCAACATGTTTTACAAATCCTCCAAATCAGCATTTTGATCAAATTCAAAATCAGCATGTCTACCCATATGAGCAGCAGTGCCAAAGTCAGTTTGGATATGAAGCATGTCAAGCACAAGGGTATGCTAGTTGTGAGGGCAGTCAAGAAGAAAATGCAGGTATGCTGGAACAAATCCAAAAGATGGAGGTAAACATGGTGCAATCCAGGGCTCAATCACAAATGAAAGCATTTAGAATCAATTGTAGAGCACCTTGTCCATGGGTGGGACCTTTTCTAAGGCATTACAGCCCTCAAGAGAAGCTAGACTTCATGATTACAACACTACCATTTCTTGCAAAGTGGACTGAAGGAATAAAGGTGTATGAGAGGAGTATTCAACAACCTTATCAACAGGTAAGCACACCATCTCATGCATTTTCTCTCCCTCTTTCCCAATCTATTTTATCTCAGCAGTGTCAAGTTTTAAACTCTCCATCTATTGTCCTGAGTGTTGAATCCATTTCTCCATTCCCTAGTCTTCCACCCCATCTCAATTCTTCTATCCTTTTCCCTTCCAAACAGCCATTCCCTCCAAAGAAACAAGAGTTCCTACCTCCTCCACCACCACAAAAAATTACAAAATCAATTGAGTTATAATCCACTTCTCCTCTTGCATTCCCAAATCCATGTTGAGAGGATAAAAATTAGAATTCCAATCAAGGAAAATAGCAGCAGAAAGAAGAGCCAAATAAGGATGAAGAAATTCAAAGTCTGAAGAGTTGGGCTCTTAAATTTGGGATTACAAAAATCCCCTTGATGGTGAAACCGATAGATGATGTTGAAGTTGGAGAACAAGTGGAAAACAAGGCTGATTTTATAACAGCAGTGAAGCGAGAAAAACAGCAGTTTGTTGGTGATGAGTTGGGTGTCCATGTTGGCACTTTTCCCAAAGAAAATGCTGATCCAGTTTGCACTGCAAAATCAGCCATCGAGAAGGAAAAAAAACCATCTCAAAACCCCATCTTTGAGGAGCAAATGGATGAGGTCAAGTCATTTTTTACTTCATGCTAGAAGAAGAGTTCTATCAAGAGCAAGATTGTCTTCAAGTAGTAGAGGAGGAAGAAGCTACTCCAAATCCAAAAGAAGAGGAGCACATTCTAGTTTTGGAGGAGAAAAGTGCAGATCCAAGGGGTTTGAGCATAAAGTAGGCTACAAGAGAACCTTCAGTTCTTCTTTCTACTTCATCTCTCTCGAGTTCTAGTGCTAAAGAAGAGTTTGATCTCTCAAACTCAATGTTGGAGGATGAAAGAAACCGTGATGATCAAGTTACAGATCAAGAGGACACCATGGAGGAAGTTGAGCATTTGCAGCAAGACAACAATGAGGTAGTGTATCTGTCAGATTTGGAGGACTGTTTTGATAAAGAAGAACCAGTTGAGTTTCCACCATTCTCTCTTTCATCTTCCACATCCCAAATACTTGAGCCTACTGAATCATGAAGTTGAGAAGCATTTCATCTTGCAGCAGCTACAATGGAGCATCTCTATATCCAGCAATCTATTACAGCAGGTAACAACAATGCAATTGCAACTTCATTGGATGTTGCAATCAATAACAAGGAGTTGCAGACTATAGAAGAGTTCCATGTTGCCATTGGAGGAAGAGAAAGGGCACAAAATTCCTACCATTGCTTCCACATCACCCACCCAAGAAGGTCTACAAGAAGACTCCATTTTTGGAGTTGAAAATCAGAGCTATGGGCATATCAAACGGATCATACCTTGCCCAATAAGGTATTTGACTTCATTGGAGTCAAAAGAGAAGTCACAAACCAGTCATGCTTGCTTCTAAGCATGAGGGTGAGCTATAAAGTACTAAGGATCAGCTGTCATACCTCTTCAATCCAAATGCAGAGCAACTAAAAGAGCTATTAGATTTGTTTTCAGTTGACACCTTGATGATTTGGGTAGAAGACCAGCTTCTTGTTGATTTTCCACTCATCCAATCAGCCATGTTCAGTGCCAAATCAGTTGTATGGTTGCAACTTTTGAGAAAGGGAAGTTATTTCTCCCAACCAGTTGCAGGGTTTGTTTACCCCACTTTTGCTTCCAGTTAGAGTAGGATAGGTAGTTTTTGCTTTCAGTAAAAGAAGTGCTTGTGCACACTCTGCATGTTCCATTTTAGAGCATGTATGACCTTTAGTTTTGTACATAGTTTTTGTGGTGCTGGTTTTGCTCTTGCACAGTCCATTTCAGTGGGTTTCCAAGTGGCTCAGAGAGGATATTTTCAAAGTTCAGATCAGTTTGCAAGCTACAACTCATGACTCCATGCCCAATGGATTGCTTCAGGCAACTGGTAACTTCATCCAGCAGGCAAATGACCCCTCTGAGTCGCCAAAATTGTTATCTAGAATGTGCCCCCTATTGATTTTGTGGCTAACTCCTCTCATTCTTCCATCTCTTGTGCCTCAGTCACAAAATTTTGCTTTTCAGACACTCAAAACCTTCTGGAAATGGCACCATTGGATAGAGCTCTTTCTCAGCTTTCTAGAAAGTTTTCCTCCTAACTCCATGTATTTTTCAAGTTATGGCTCGATGGAGTTTTTGTGGGAAATTTTCTCCTAGAAGGCCTGTGGCCAATCAGGACATGACACATGTCGAAAGAAGTGGCGGGGTCGGAGGAGATCTTGGTTTTTTACCAAGTGTTTTGGCAAAGGTTTCAAAAGGAAGAATTTTTCCCGTGGGCCCGCCGACCAATCATTTTCTGCCACGTGCCCAGGGGAGAAAGTTGGAAAAATTAACTAAGTGTTGATGCAAGAAATTTTTTTAAAGGATGGCCCCGCGGCCAATAAAAACATGCCACGTGTCCAAGGAGGTTCAGACCGGCGGAGCGCAGGTGGAAATTAGGAATTTTTCCCAAAACATTGGTGCAAAAGTTAAAATGCCTACAGAGTCTCTGCCAACTAATCACATGAGGACACGTGTTAAGGAGTGGTGGGGTGCAGGGAATATTTGGAAAAGTTTCCCCAAGGAGAAAATAAAGGAAAATTTAGAAGGGAAAACCGCCCCCCTTAGTGCGAGCCAATAGAATCTGGCCACGTGTCCAGGTGGGGCAAAAAATTCAGAGCAAGCCCGCGAGGAAATTTAGGAGGGTCAAACCCACCTTCAATGGGGTTTTGACACGTGTCCAAGCCAAAAAATATCAAAGTGATCTGCATGAAAATTTGAAAGAATGGGCCCACTCCCAATCAAAGCATGACACGTGTCCCATCTCATCGGCACGCCGGGGAAATTTTGGAAAATCTTCCAAAGGCTAAAACAAAGAAAAATGGAGTAGGAAGGGGCCCACACCCAATAAAATTTTTCCACGTGGCACATAGACTGGCGGGGCACGGGGAAATTTTGAAAAATTTTCCAGATGACCAAAAAGGTAAAAGTTCAAAAAAATTTCCCACCGACCTGATTTGGCCTTGTTTTTCCCTAAAACTTCAAATCGCCATATCTTTCGATCCAGAACTCAGTTTTTCAGGTTCTTTATATCAATGCAAATCTGGTAAAATTCTCTACAAGATTCTGGGGTCATTTTTGCATTTTGGTGGATTTTGGAGAGATAAAATCAAGAAAATCCTTTGGCATGTGGTCATGGACAGAAATGACATTTCAACCACCATTTTTAATGAAGAATGTCTCGTATTCTCTCCCAGCATGGCTAAAAATGTTAGGGAATGGGTCTGTTAGGGTGCTCATGATGTTTTGATGGAATTTTGGTCAATGGTTGAACCCCTTGCATGTTTTCCCATGTTTCTCTCTCCTGGGGTCATGGTTCGCACTGTAAAAGCTAGGTTGAGTTCATTTTGCAAAAGGGGAGACACTTTTTCAGCTCTGCAACTTCCTTTTCTTCCTCCTTGGTAGAATTTTTGAAGAAATTTTACCTTTCCATGTAATGCAGCACCTTTTCTTGCCTCTAGATCACTGTAATGTATTGTTTTGGATCTGAGATGTTGATATATGTTCTGTGATTAAAATCCTTCAATCCTTTCATATATCTATCATTTCTTTCTTGATCTGTCATTACATTTTGAGCATTTGTGCATGTTTTGTGCTATTTTTCCTTGTGGATTGTGTATTTCATGTAGCATCAAGTGTCTACAACTCCTTTAGTGCATCACCTATTAGCATTAGTTCTTTCTTTTTTTCATTCTCTATCTCTGTCTCCTTGGAATTTAAAGTAGATTTAGGAATTTAAACCTCTGCAACTTGTAAGTGATAAATCTGATTAGAGGAGTTGAGGAACCAGCCTCTAATCTAGAGAATCCTTTTCCATTTTGTAAGTCCCACACTTGGGAAGAGGATTCACTGTTGTGTAATCACACTGGATGCTTAGAATGATCAAATTAGAAGCCTGGTCAGCATCCAGGGGTGTTTCTGATTTGCACAACAGTTTCCTCACATTTCCCTTCTTATAAAAGAATAACTCCAACTCCTTCTTTCATTTTCCTTCATCGTACCCATTGATTATCCCCAATGTATCTCTAACATTGTTATTGTCACAAAAGTGATAGGGGGACTACGCATTTGCATGGATTTTTGTGACCTTAACTTAGCCTGCCCCAAAGACAATTTTCCTCTACCTAGTATTGACCAACTAGTTGATCTCACCATCGGCCATGAGATGTTATCACTCATGGATGGTTTATCAGGTTATAACCAAATGTTACTTTCCCAGGAAGATCAACACAAAATTTCCTTCATCACTCCTTTAGGAACCTTCTACTATCGTGTAATGCCATTTTCCCTTAAAAATACTGGTGCTACATAGCATCATACCATGAATTATATATTTCATGACATTATGCATTGCATATTAGAATATTATGTTGATGATATTCATTCCAAATACAAGCATCGGGCCAAACACCTTACAGTCCTTAAGGTCATATTCAATTGTCTCATCAAGTATTGTGTTCTCATTCAACCCAATAAGTGTGTCTTCGTTGTTCTCTCTAACAAGATCCTTGGTTTTATCATTTATTTTTGTGGCATTAAATTTTATCCCGCTAAAATCAAGGCTATTATAAAAATTCATCCACCTACTTACATTCGTCAACTTTGTAGTTTACAAGGAAAGTTTCAATATATTCGTTGCTTGATTTTGCATATTTCCGACTACTACCATCTATTTCATCATCTCCTCAAAAAGGATGTATCCTCAAAATGGGATGATGAATGCCACAAATCATTTTACATATTAAAACAATACATCCTACAACCACCTATTCTCATTCTCCTTAAGGATGACCAACCATTTTACCTTTATATTTCTGCTACCAATCATTCCTTGGGTTCCATTCTCTCTCATCTTGATGAAAAACATAGAGAACAAGTGGTTTATTATATAAGCCATATGATTTTATACTACAAAACTAGATATATTCGCATTGAAAAAACCCGCCTATCATTATTTTTTATCGCCACTAAACTTCTCCATTACCTACTCAACCACAAAACCATTGTTGTCACCAATAATGACCCCTTACATTACATGTATGCCAAACCTTACCAACATCAACGTGTTGCACATTGGCTCATGCTTCTTGTAGACATAGACCTCAAATTCACCCATTAAAAATATTTCAAAGGACAAACCATTGCTGACCAAATCACATATGCAACTCTCTTAAAAAATCAATCCTCTAAATTTTATTTCCTAGATGAATCCATCACTACCCTCTCTTTAAACAATACATTTTACTAGATGAAGTTATTATTCAATGGTCCCAAATGTCAGCATGGGGTTGATGTTGGAGTTATCCTCATCCCTCTTGAAGGTGATCCTATGTCATTATATTTCAAACTATATTTTTATTTTACTAACAATATCACCAAATATGAAGCACTCATGTTAGGTCTTCAAGCCATCATACCCTTAGATGTTAAATAAATTAATATATTTGGTGACTCTCAACTGGTTGTGAACCAAGTTAATGGTATATAACAATTTTATAATGTGATACTTCAAAATTATAAGCATCATATTGACATAATTTTGACTACCTTTGACCATTATGAACTTAAAATCACCCTACATTCCACTAATAAATTTACAGATACCATAGCATGTCCGGCTTATCAAATCCCCGCTTCACCCTCCAAATCAAAAATATTTGTCATCATACAAATTTTGCAATCACCCTCTTATCTATTTTGAGACATCAACCTTTTCGGAAACATTGAAACTGACCCACGCTACCTTTGGTATAAGTAGTTTGTTTACTACCTTTCCTTTTCAATTATGCCTCCAGATGTTACTCGTAATGGACAATGAGCCTTTCTAAAAAGTGTCTCTCAATATGTCATCATGGGTGGTCTTATTTATAAATTTGGTTTTGATGCTATCCTATTATGATGCCTTACAAGTTCTGAAATTCTGTAAACCATCAAGGAATTTCATGACAGAATGAGTGGGGGTCACTTAAGTGGGTAAGCTATTGCTAAACACATTCTTCTCCTGGGATATTACTAGCCAACCCTAAACTGTGATTTTTGTTACTATGTCAAGTGTTGTGTGAAGTTTTAGTAACATGTTAATCTTCATCACACCCCTAGTCATGCCTTATAGGTCACACGAGACCTTTGGCCTTTCTCTCAATGGGGTTTGGATCTTGTCAGAGAGATCAATCCTCATTCTTCCCAACACAATCAATGGATTATTAATGCTAACAAATATTACACTAAATGGATGGAATCCATGTCTCTTATTTCTATAAAAACTAATAAATTTTTTGAATTCATCAATCATTACATCATTTGTCACTTTGGTGTTCCTTACCGCCTCATCAAAGATAACAAAAAATAATTCAAAAAAAAAACCCTACGGAAACTCTATAATGCCTTCGGTATCCAAATTAGTTTTTTGTCACCTTATTATCCTCAAATAAATGGCCAAGAGGAATCAACCAATAAAACCTTAAACAAAATTCTTATGAAAGTGGTTGACAATACTAGAAAGGATTGACACACGCACATTCCTTTTGCCTTATGGGATTATCGCACTAGTATTTGTACCTCAACTACTGCCACGCATTTATCTTTGGTATATGGTATAGAGGTTGTCCTAACTCTTGAAGTCCAGATACCATCTCTTCATATCTCACACGAAGATATACTCAACGATGAATATTTTCACCAAGAGCGTTTAGTAAAACTTGATTTATTAGACGAATTTCATCTCAATGCTCTCAATCACCTCCAAATCTACTAAAAAACATATCGTTACTCATAATATGGATCAGGTGGTTATCGTAGACCCTATATCATTACTCATAATTATATCATTACTCATACCTATGGATCAAGTACTTATCACTTGTCTTCACTCGAAGGTAAACCTGAACCTGAGCCCCTCAATGCCTTGCATCTTCGACCATTCTATTGTTAAATCAAGTCCTAGATCATCTATGTCTATTAAACACTTTTCCCTTGAGTACCATTTGATGAGTAAATTATTTGGCTTATTTATGTCATTCCTGTGATTGATAATTTGTCATTTACGTTTTATTATTCTAACTTACTAACTTACCACATACTAACCACATTTTACATTTACTATTTACATTTACATGATTTACTAGTAATTATTATTCACCCATACAAATGCATGGGGATGCTTTATATGGTTATATCTTGGTGAGTTTAATGCATTTTCCTTTTCTTTGTTCATGTAACCCGTTAACCGTATAAATCCCTACTAATTTCCTTTAAGAGTGGAATATGGTAAATGTGTGTAGGATAAATATGAGCATTTACTACTAGTTTTTATGTGCATTCAAGGAGCTCGAATTTGAAGTCGGTATGCATTTGTGAAGGAATGTTTCCATTATAATTCATATAAACATGTGTCTTATTTCTCGCAAGTTCTCTAGGATTTTATGAATCTTAATTGAATACTATTAGTGGAAAAATTTGGTGCCTAGAATTTTGGCATAGTATGTAACCGAATGTGTTTATATATATACACCTCTTTTAAGAATAATGTAGGTTGGATATATTGATAATTTGCAATACAGTTCATAACCTTTGGTATTTACCTTTGAGATACTCTGAAGAAGAAATTTATTTACAAGTGGATATTGTTCTGAGTATATTGTGTTGTTAAGATTCCCTTTATCCCAAGGAAGAGAAAGGGCCCACTCGACTGAGGTGATTGGAGGTTGTTTACATTCATGCATGAATGTGGTTTCCTGATAAGTCATAATTTTCTCATTTCTTTCACTATAATTTTTGTTTAGTGTGTTTACTTTCCTTTACTACATTTTGAATTTTGAGTGTGCATTTCCTTTTAATAAATTTCAATTTAGTGTGTGTGTGTGTGTGTGTGTGTGTGTGTGTGTGTGTGTGTGTGTGTGTGTGTGTGTGTGTGTGTAATTTGAATTATGTTATATTAATTTGGTGTGTAAATTATAACTCTAGAAAAGCATTTCCATTAAATGCATTTCATTACAGTAAAGTATTTTCTGTAGTTCAGAATTGCACTTTTGTAGAGTAGCATAAATAGAAAATTATATTAACCAAAACCCCCAGAGAAAGGAACCACCAACTAAGTTACATGAAGCTCCATTTCATACAGCCTTGGACACATAGCCCTGGTTTTATAATGACACTAGCAGAAAAACCTATTAGTTAAATGATTGGAGATTAAAACAACCCATCATTTTTTGTGCCATTATTGGAGACACCATAAACACAATAATTAAAATTTACTTCACTTTACATTCTATGGGTGTTAATGGAGTTAATCCATGTAACCAGTCAAATTCCTTGTCCTTTTTTACATAAAAAACCTTGATGCATAGGACACAAGATGATCAAGGGAGATTTATACCACGCAATATCCAACGAATATCTCTAAATAGAGTAGACGTATGGAACACGGGAAGTGATGATGAATCTAATAAAGTGCCGAGATATCTTCTGAACATTATGCATCATCCTATTTGGAACCAAAACAACATTCAAAAATGGGAGACCATGGGAATAATGAGATCTGACCCTTGGGTAGAACCTTTACTTACCCCATTGTCTTGGATGAAGATGAGGATGTACCTATGAAAAATATTTCACCATCCATCCTCCCTATCTTCCAAGGAATTTCTATCGAATACCCAGATCATTTCTTGTTTGAATTCAAAGTTCTTTTCCATACCTATGAATACAGAACAGAAAATCAAAAAATCAAGCTATTTCCTTCCACTCTCAAGGACTCTACTATGAGGTGGTTCATGGGATTATCCTTTAACTCCATACACTCTTGGGAGGCTATGGAGATATAATTTTTGAATAAATATCAAGAATACTATAGGGGAAGGGACAAGAAGGAATAATTATTTCAGATAAAGAAAAAAGAAGATGAAAATCTAGAGGATTATCTGGATATATTTCTCTTTCTCCATCGAAGGAGTGTTTATGAGTTACATGCATAAATTACTAATACAATTTTCCTTTAAGTAATTGATGAGGAAACCAAGGATTCCCTCCATCTTATGAGAAGAGGTTATGTGCAAAAAATTAGTATGGAACAAATCACTGTGCTATGCCAAAGTTACTCTAGAACACGAGGAGGTATTCAAAAAATAAAAACATCCAAGCTTTCCCTAGGAACCTATGAACTTATGGAGGAAATGGCCAACATGAAAACAGACATATTGTCACAATTTACATCAACCATTGATGAGATAAAATCCAAAACCAATGCTACAAAAGAGCCATTGGACATATATTTCCCTAAATGCAGGAAGAGAAACTCTTTGAGAGAGTTTCCTTTAGGGGTCACGGACATGTGTTTGATTTGTGATGTTGTTGATCATGTTACTGAGCATTGCAATTTATTAACTCAGTTGAAAGGAGGATTGAATTCTATCTCTCAAGCTGATGCAAAGGTAAAGTTTGTTCAAAGGCAAAATAATCAGGCTATGTATGCTCCTCAACCTGCTTAGAACCCTTGGAGGATGGCATGGCTCGGCTAGCCTCCTCAACCTACTTGGGGAAAACCTGAGTGGGAACCACCAAATTAGATGGCTTACCCACATCCACCACTATGGATGACTCCCTACAATCAGTAGGGTTGGACCCCACCATCTAATGCAAACCCATCAAAAAATCAACAGTGGGCACCTCAGCATATTTCTAATCAAAACCAACAATGGGCACCACAATAGAATGTTAATCAACAGAGAAGGTTCCAAATACCACAACAAGATTTGAGGCCAGAACTGTAAAAATATCAACAACATGGGAAGGAATCACAAACAAAACCTCCAACATAGCCTGTAGAAAACCCTAAACATCAGCAGAAAACTTCTATTAATTAAGCAGGACAAAATGATACAATGCATATTAATATTATCAATAATTTGTGACTAAGGTATGGGAAAAAATTGACTCATCCTCATATTGTTATCACAGAAATACTTGTATAAAATGAGAAAAAAGATACACCTGAGGGAAATGAAACAACTGAACATGTTCCACAAATGCAAGACATTGGGAACGGTAAGGGAAAGGATAAGAATATGCATACAACTCCTTTTCTAGAACGATTACTAGAAACTTGAATTGCATATGAAAGAAAACTAGTTTAGGAGTTGAAAAAAGTGAACATTGAAGTCCCACTTCTGAGAGCAATAAGGGACATTCCTAAACTAAAATAGACCATTAGAAATGAATTTATCAAGACACCAAGAAGGAAAAATAAATACCCAAAAATGGTCAAAGTGGAAGGGAATATCGCTGATCTTGTTGGTGGAAAGCTTATTTCACAAGAATATGGGGATCCTGGGAGTTCAGTCATTACTATTTTTATAAATGGCCAGTCAATATATAACATTTTGGTGGATCTTGGTGCTATCATCAATGTTATAACAACTGATATTTTCAATCTACTATCTTTAAAAATATTACAACCAACCAATACAATTCTTCAATTGGAAGATAAATTTATTTTTGTACTACACGGAGTGATTGAGGATATAATGGTCATGGATGAATCATGTGAGTACCCTGTGGATTTCATTTTCTTACATCCTAAATACCGGAAGTAGGGATATCCAATCATCTTAGGAAGACCCTGGTTGGCTACTATTACTGCATATATTGACTACAGGTCAGGAAAAATGACCATTTTAAATGGGAAAAAATCAAATAATATTTCATTATATCCACCTGCCCTGCCTTATGTGTCTAATTTTGAACATGTATGGGTAGATTATGTAGATACTAACCCTCTAAGTTCTTCTTATCTGACCACCATTGTAGTGAAAAATCACATAACAAAAATTATTGAGTCATATATGTTTTCTGATGAAGAGGATATTTTGGCTATGGAAATCAGATCTGAGGCTATGGAAATCAGAACTAAGGCTAAAGAACTAAGGATACATGTTGTATGTTCTGAATACATCCGATACTATTACATTGTTAATTAATATTTTCAATAAAGATTGTAAATAAGCATGTGATTATAATACGGAATTCATAGTTTCTGATTTCCATTGTCCTTTAACCAAGATTATGTCTCTTGACAATGTGACTATTTTTCACATCATTCAACCTCATTTTTTTGCCTTGAATTCCTTAATTACTAATGTAGAGATACCTATTCTAAGTGATACCAATAAATTGATTGTTGACATAGGCAAAGAGATGACCATTGGTAATAACTTAGAATCCATCCAAGAGACTAGGGTTTTCAAAATCTTGAGGAAGCATTCCCACTCTTTTTATTGGGATTATAAAAATATGAAGGGAATTCATCCAATAATCTCCACTCACCATATCTACACTGAGGAGGTTAAACCTATAGGACATCCAAAATAAAGAATTAATCTAGCACTCAGAGACATAGTCAAAACCAATATAGAAAAATTGTTGAAGGTAGGATTCATATATCCTATATCTGATAGTCAGTGGGGTTCACCATTACTTATAGTTCCCAAGAAAAATGGTAAATGATTAATCTATGTAGACTATAGGGTACTTAATAAAGCCACAAAATAAAGACTATTTTCCCTTTCCCTTTATTTACTAGGTTCTGGACAATCTTACAGGTAAAAATTATTTCTCCTTCTTGGATGGGTTTAGTGGGTATAAAAGAATTCATATTACACCTACAGACTCGGATAAAACCCCTTCACCTGTCCCTAGGGTACATTTTCATATATATCCTTACCATTTGGGATTTTTAATGCACCTGCTACTTTCAAGAGAATAGTTTTAGCCATTTCTACAAATCTTAAAAATGACTATGTTGAAGTTTACATGGACGAATTCACTGTAAACGGTTCTAATTTTGATGATTCTTTGAATAATCTTGAAAAGGTATTAAGTAGATGTGAGAAACATCAACTCTCCTTGAGTCATGAAATTTTTTTGACTATGGTTGACCAGGGAATTGTCTTAGGTCATCATCTTTCTGCTAAAGGAATATAGGTCAATCCCAAAAAGAATGTAGTAATCACCCAGCTACCTACACCAACAAATCAGACTAACATCAAGATTTTCCTTAGACATGCAGGGTATTATAGGTGATTCATCAAGGACTTTAGTAAAATTTGTACACCTATGTTTTCATTTCTGAAAAAATATTATGTTTTTGAATGATCTCCTCAGTGTCAGTAAGAATTCAATATTATCAAGGAGAAGCTAACCACCGCTCCAGTCTTGAGAGTGCTCGATTGGGGCCATCCTTTCCATATTCACACTAATGCATCTAATACAACCATGGGAGCTATTCTGGGAGAAAAAGATGGAGAAGATCAGATGTATGCCATTTATTTATTTAGTAAGAATTTGACCCCTATGGAGAGAAACTACACCACTACGGAAAAGGAATTCTTATATGTTGTTTACTCCCTGAATAAATTAAGACATTACATTACTAGGTACAAAATATGTGTTTATACAGACTACTCGGCCATAAGATATTTGATGAATAAAATAGTAGTTGGGGGCCGGATTATTCGATGGGTACAATTGTTACAAGAATTTAATCTGACCATTATTGATAAGCTAGGAAAATCTAATGTTGTTTTCAAATTTATTTCAATATTGAATGTTTCAAGTGATGAATAAGAATTCTAGGATCATTTTCCAGATGAACATCTATTTATAGTATTAACTCAACCTGCATGGTTTATTGATCTTGCAAATTATTTAGCTACAGGGAATTTTCCTACCTATTGCACTAACAAAGAGAGACACACATTAGTTAAGAATAGTGCAACATATAAGTGGTGTAATGGAATTCACATTTGAACACATTACTCAGTGAAGAGGAAAATTCACAAGGTCCTTGGAGCTAGGTACTATTGGCCTTTTCTTCAGAAGTCTGTAAAGAAGTATGTGTGGCAGTGTGATGCATGTCAAAGAATGGGGAAGGATCCACTATCCATGGAAATACCTCTCAATCCTTAGCTAGTATTAGGACCATTTGAGAAATGGGGAATTGATTTTTGTATAGCTTTTGATCCCCCATATTTTGGGAAACCATACATATTGGTGTTCACTAACTATGTCATGAAATGGGCCGAGATTCATGCAATGGCATCTGCCACTGAGGACATTATTTCTGACGTTTTGTATAGTCACATAATGCTAATATTTGGGGCTTCTCGAGCACTTTTACTTGATCAGGGACCTCAATTTGTGTCTAACATGATTAATGATTTTTCGAAAATCTACCGAATCAAGCACTGAAAATTGTCACCATTACCAGCCCCAATCTAATGGGCAAGTGGAAGGCGCAAACAAATAACTTGAGAACATTTTCATGAAATTGGTCAAATTAGATAGGAAACATTAGGTACCAACATTTTCGAAAGTGGTTTGGGCCTAGTGTAATGGAAGAAACCATTGTTACCTATTGAATTTGAATTGCAGACTTGGAGGAAAGTAATGGACATTGGTATCGATTTGGACAAAGCACAATGTGAGAGGGTCATACGCCTTAACAAGTTGGATGAAATGCAGATGGAGGCCCAACGAAAAACTAATATTCTTCAAAACTAGAGAAAGGTGTGGCATGATACTCATATAAAACACAATATGTTCAATGAGGGAGATTGGGTCTTAATTTTTAACTCAAAGTATCAAAATTTCAAAGGAAAGATGAGCACACGATGGATGGGGTCATACCAGGTCCAAAACATTTTTGATAATGGATTTTTTTGACTATCTCCAATTGATGGAGATAGGATAATAATTTATCAATTTCCTATGGATAAGGAACCCTTTAATGAAGATATGTGGCTATGCAAGGACATGGATTCAAAGGAGGTGCTTAGCTCCTCCTTCTAGGAGTAATTATTGTTTTTGAATTTGAATAAGGGAAGGTGGTCATGTTTTCGATCTTCTTCCCTTAGATTTTTTTTTCAATAAAGTAGAGATATTCATTATTTGAATGAACATTAACCACATTTTCTCCAAGCATGTAAGATGGGGAAATCTACAGATATTGGGTAGCTGAGCATGTAGGGGTAAGTGCATTTTACTTCATTATAGATATTTCCTTTTGAATAAATTCCCCATTACATTTACTTTGAATCATTAAAATCATTACACAAAGTTCAATGCATTTATTGTGGATATCATTCCAAATCGTAAGATACATAGTGGGATGTAATGAGGCATAATTACCAAGGAAACCACATGTGTTGAATTTCTATGAAAATGGCATGCTACTTTATAGGAGGGACAGGTGGAATTGTTATTTAAAATGATGGATATGTGTCGTACCAACATTAAAACTTCTCACACATTTTTGGTAATGTCAACTTTTTATGCCGCCAAAATTTTCACTGACTATAGACAATTAAACAATTTTTGTGTATTTCAAATTGTGCCTCACTTATCGCTTCCTATTGTGACCATGTGCATTCAAACACAATCTTGTCTCTTTCTTCTCCATTACCTGGACTTGTCTATGCTATGGGGAAAAAGAAAAAGTCTGAACCAGTCTCTCCAGACCCATTACTCTGGAATGTTGCACTCTCTCAAGTATTTTATGATGTTGGTTGGCTGGAGTTTATTAGTAAATTTGAAGGGTTATATGAGAATTTAGTCAAGAATTTTGTGGTAAATTTTGAAACCACCTGCTCATGCATTGGGGACAAGTGCGTAGAAATCAATAGTCAGATTGTTTCAAAGTATTTTGGTCTGCCAGATTTTGGTCTCAAAGTTACGACCAATGCTCCTCTTGAGGATTTGATTTCTTTGTTTCATGAAGATGGAAAATCTTTTCCAGAGGTAATTCTCATCTCTAGTGGTGTTTAGAAATTAATTTAGAGGGAAATTATTCCTGGAATTTGGAAAGAGGTAGCTAAGTGGGTCAACCGATACTTCATTTGTGATGGAAAATCATCTGTTCTTTGTGGGGATTATTTAAAACTTCTAATACATTTGAAGCATGGCTAGAAAATCCCTACACTCAGGGTTAATTTACCTAAATATTTAGCCAATGCAGTCATCAAAGTTGGGAAAAAATATAAAAATGGAAGTGGAAAGGCCACGTTGAAACATCCCGGGCTTATTCAGTTTCTCTACTCGCACCAAGTTTTCTAAAGACTGAAGAGAAGGTTCTCTTAGATAAGTGTGGGGGAATGTTCCACACTAAGGAAAATCAAAAGGTATCATCTTTCATTGCTTGATTCACAAGAGTAAGTGGTGGAACCTGGAAGTAAGGGGAATCCATCTTTTAGGCCTCCTAATTCTAAGGGTAAGATGACTTTTCCACTTTCTTCTTCTATTTCATTAAGGCCGAGACAGTCATGTATGTTTCAAAGACCTAGAATTTCCCATCTGGAAATATTTTCTCATGATTATTATACTATTCATGAAGAGAAGGAAGATGCTGGTACTTCTACTATCCATATTGACTAGTATCAAGATGTCACATTTACAACAATTATTCCTATCACACAGAACTCTGGTATGCCTACATCTTCATAAATGAACTCCACAGCTCCAAAAATACCCTCTGTACCTGAAATGCAAACCCAAACTCTAGAACTGGCTATGATGGAGGATGATGTCCATGAGTTACATGAAGAGTATGTACCAAATAATTATTTTGATGAAATTTCTTCCCTCAAGGAAAAACTGAAAGGTATACACGAAACAAATTCATCTTTGCAAACTACATTCAGTCAGAGAATAGTAGTAAAGGTTATATAAATTACTTCTTTATAGATATAAGTCAACAACCTCAAAAGAAAAAAAGATTTAGGCCTTATAATTTTGGCTGATTTCAATAAATTATCTCTTCAAAATAAGGAGTTAAAAAAGGAAAACAAGAAATTGAAGGAAGAATTTGAGGCCAACAAAAATGATAAAAATAAGTTACAATATCTTTTAGAATCTTTGTGTCCTTTGGCATGTAAACTCCTGGCTTGTAGGAAACCAAAACTCCTGGCTTGTAGGAAACCTTAATTTACCTATAGTATGTTTGTTCAGGAACAATTTTACTCTTGGTAGTTACTAAGATTGTGTAGTCAAGAAGCTTATGAAGCTCCTGGTGCTAAAACCTTCTTATCAATTTATAAAAACACTTACCCTGACATACAAAATCAGCTCTGTGAATTCTACCTCCATAACATGATTGTCCCCAATTTTCTTGACTTCTTTATTAACTTATTTGTGGGATATTTATAGTTAAATGCCTTCCAGTCACTACTTAGGAATCAAATTTTATGGGGTGAAAAAATGGACGTTTTTAATCAAACATCTCACACCATTGGGTTTTACATTCAGCCAACTCATCATAATGATGTGGCCATGAGAAATAATTTCAGATCCCTTTACTATTAGTCTGGTATTGGAGAAAAGAATGAAAAAATCTTACTGAAATGTGTGCATAATTTTGAGGACTATAGCCAGCAGTATTTTGGGGCAGTAAGGCAGGCATGTGACAGAAGGTGGGATACTTTGAATTTACCCTTGAAATGGAGGGAGGTGATTCAACCTCAAAATTTAATTTGGAGTATGATACAAGGTGATGCCTTACCACAATAATAAGGAATTTTTAAAGAATAACGAAAATCAATACAATGATGAATGGGTGGGACTACATGTGAGGCCACCTCTCCTCTTAAGTCCCACTACAACTTGGTAAAACAATGTTTCATAGTCAAATGAGAGTTTCATAGCTTGGGTTGAAGTAATTTCCAACACTCAGGGATGTAAGGGCACTAGAAAGAAATATGATGATCAATTTGAAGAGTATGACATGGCTCAGTAGCTTAGCCAAAGGGTAGGAAAAAGATGAGTTGCATTGGAACATGCAACAGGTAAAGTGCAGGGGAGATGATGAGTACATTATTTGTCTTATTTATGTCATTCCTATGATTGATAATTTTTCATCTACACATGATTTACTAGTGCATGGGGATGCTTTATATGCTTATATCTTAGTGATTTTAATGAATTTTCCTTGTCTTTATTCATGTAACCCATTAACAATATAACTTCCTACTGATTTCCTTTGTGAGTGGAATGTGGTAAATGTGTGTAGGATAATGACGATAATTTACTACCAGTTTTTATGTGCATTCAAGGAGCCTGAATCTGAAGTTGGTATGTAGTTGTGAAGGAATTTTTCCATTAGCAGTCCTATAAACATGGGTCTTGTTTCTAGAAAGTTCTATAGGATTTTATGAATCTCAATCAAATACTATTAGTGGAAAATTTGGTGCCTATAATTTTGGAATAGTATGTAAAAAAATGTGTCTATATATAGACACCTCCTTGAAGAACAATGTAGTAGTTAGATATATTGATAATTTACAATACAACGCATAACATTTGGTATTTACCTTTGAGATACATTGAATAAGATATAGAACTTCTTTACAAGTGGAAATTGTTCTGAGTATCTTGTGTTGTTAATATTCCCTCTGTCCCAAGGAAGAGCAAGGGCCCACTCGATCGAGGTCACTGGAGGTTGTTTACGTTCATGCATGAATTTGGTTTCTTGATAAGTCATAATTTTCTCATTTCTTTCACTGTAATTTCTGTTCATTGTGTTTACTTTCCTTTACTAAAATTTGAATTCAGAGTCTGCATTTCCTTTTAAGTAATTTTAATTTAGTTTGTGTGTGTGTAATTTGAAGTCTGTTATATTAATTCAGTGTGTGACTTATAATTCTAGAAAAGTATTTCCATTAAATACATTATATTACAGTTATGTCTTTTCCATAGTTCAACATTGCAATTCCGTAGAGTAGCAGAAATAGAAAAGTATACTAACCAAAACCCCCAAAGAAAGGAACCACCAGCTGAGTTACAAGAAACTCCATTACATACAGCCTTGGACACATAACCCTGGTTTTATAATGACACTAGCAGAAGAACATGTTAGTTAAATTATTGGAGATTACAATGACCCATCACCATTTACCTTCCACGTACCTATTTTAAGGATCAACAACCAAACAAGAACTATGTGATTACCCATCACTTTTCAGCCTTATCTTCAATATGAGTAGCACAACTTTACTCATGGCATGATTCACATGGATACTTTCCATCTTTTTCAATATGGATTCCCATGGTCATTAATCACTTAAAACCTCTTTTTCATAGTTAAAAATGTGTGCTATGGATTTTACTTCCTAAAAGGATCCTATCCTTCTCTATAGTATTTTCCATGACCTAGAAGTTCAAAAAATAATTCAAATGTAATATACAAGATTTTTAAATTCAAACTCCTTGAGTAAAACTTATAGCAAAAAGATGATTCCCTCAAAAAGGGCATCTAATCTTTATATATTACTCTTATAAATAGACTTCTCCCTCGAAGGACAACTATACAAAGCTAGCCATACTATACATAGTCTATCACAAAAAGAATACTATTTCTACAAAATAAAATAAAAATATTATGAAACTTCCCGAATTGATCAAATTCAAGAAGACCTCAAGGAGATACTCTACTCATCCCACATAGATCAGTCTATAAAAACAAAATAAAAAAGAAAAGACGAATTTTTCGTCATGGACTTTCCTATTTTGATCTTAGGTCTCTTACCAAAGAGGCATGTTGTCTCACACCAGGTTATGCTAAAACCAACTTCTTTCACCTCACCACCTTCCTTTCTAATATTTTTCCTACTTAAGGAATGTGCCGCAAATGTGACATTTCATGATCATGTGACCATCTTCACCCTTAGAATAGTCAATCATGCAACACATTTATGGTTTTATGTTCATACACCATATTTGGTATGATAGAATTGTATTGGTTCTTCCTAATTAGGTGGCTCTTTTGTCTCTTACCATCCACTTTTTTTCTTACTTATTGATTCTCCTACATAGGAGCAAACCATCGACACCTACATTTTAATAATTCCTCTTTCAAAAAAATTACCCATGCCTATTCGACCTCAAATCAACCATGCCTAGGACCTAATCTCAACCATGCCTAAATTTCCTAAACTCAACCATGCCTAAATGACCTAGAATCAACCATGCCTCAATGAACTAAAATTAACCATGCGTAAATGACCTAGACTTAACCATGCCTAAATGACCTAAATTCAACCATGCCTAAATCACCTAGACTTAACCATGCCTAAATGACCTATACTCAATCATGCCTAAAACCTACTAACCCATTCCTATACATCATCATATTCTTCCCTATATTATGGGAGAACTACATTGGCCTGAGGACCCTTTTCACTAGGGCTATGTAGGCAGCACTCCAAGGGAATGGGGACCTTGAAAGTTAGCTCAGCCACTCTTTTCCCTAACCAATTTTCCCCCTTTTATATTCACATTCTACCTTAGTGATTTTTCTATTTTTACACAAAATTGGGAAATTAAACAATCATACAAACATACATACCTATCATTTTATAACATCAACCATATTACACAATCAATCATTCCACATTTCCATGATATCAAATATTTGGGAATTTACACCATAACATACATATACATCATAATTTATTTTCCATACTACCAATAACTTGGAAATTAAATCTAATGTAAAACCATGACCAAATCATTCCCATACCTGACTCCATCATGCCTACATGACCTCGACTTCCTATACCGAATTCCATTATCCCTATACCTGACTCCACCATGCCTAAATGACCTTGAATCCATCATGCCTACATAACCTCGACTCAATCATGCCTAATTAAACTAGTTTCCATAATACACAATAAAAAATGAAATTAGAAATGAGTACATCATCCATCCAATAAACATCATCAAATATATAAATGTGAGAGTTTTTGTATCAATACATATATACACATATATAAATAAATACTAGTATCTCTAAAAATCTCATGTACAATCTCATGTCTTCGGCATGCAGGCTGGTATATATATCAAAAATAAAAACAATGGTACACTATCACATACAAATATCAATCATAACCCCATATGATATCACAAAATCTAGTCTCAAATGTCTCCTCATATTGTCCCTCTATCAAGTCCAGTATCTAAGTGCTTGTCACCTAGCCATGGCCTTTTCTCTAGAGTTGGCGACCCCCTGTGCTACTAGGATTGTGAGTCCTAGATCTCATCCACTCACTGGCTTCCAGTTGGGCTCTATACTTATCATATGATGGTACATCAATCCCGATAGTCATCAAATGATCCTGATAGTAGTAAGCCTCATTTAGGGCATCCTTAAACCTCTCATCAACATAGTCTGAGGTGGTGTCATGGGTCTCACTACAACTTGTAAACTCTTCCTTACTAATAATGGCCTCGTCCCCTATCCTGATGCCTACCCTCATGCCTGTGCCATGGGACTTTATCCTAGTGAAGGTTCTTGTAATATGGGACCCTATCCCTGGGCTTGTGGGGGTACCTGTGTTACAACCTTGGCCTGTAAAGCTATCACTTGTTATTGTGTTGTGGACAACTAGCTTTGTAAACCTGTCACCTTCACCTATAGGGTAGCTACCTGCCCTCCATTCCCATCTTCACCCTATGCGAGAACATGTGTCTATGCTACCTGGGGCATTAAGGGTGCCACATATTCCTACAAGGTGGTCACTTGTGCCTATGACCCTATCAATTATCCCTACAAGCCTGTAATATGTGCCTGTAGGGTGGCCACTTGACCCTGTAATGTATCCCTCTACAATATGATAGTAGCTAAACAAGGTTACGTTGGCCTCTGCAGTGCCGAACGTAGTTGTGCCACCCACCATTTCATGTATCCATTAGTTACTCCCATGTCATCAATTCGTCTATCTCATACCTACTCCTCTTTCCCTGTAGGAACACTCAGACATGGTGGAGACATGGGTCTCTCCATGTCATCTCTATGGTATTGTGGAAAAGGTGGGGTACATCCTGATGTAGCCCAGACTGTCATCTAACCCTATCTATGGGAATCATCTCATGCTCCCCAACACACCGCACCTGTATCCATCTCAATAGTTACATATCCTTTAACTCCTCAACTATACCTCTATATGATGGATAGTCAACATATGGCCTCCACATGATATCAACTACTAAAAGGCCCTCTAATTTATACTTATAGTATGACACATCATTTGTGTCCCTAGCCACCCTCGATTGTCCATTGACTGGTACCCATCGTCTGAAACCAACTCTGAGCACGCCACCCCTGAAACAATATTGTCTTGGCAAACCAACTAGGTACACACACATGATGTGATCATATGCCCAATAGTGTAATAAATAGGTACAACGCATACCAAATCTCCTCAATCTCCTAGAGGCACATAGATCCTTATATAGATGAACTAGGAAAGTAGGTGCCTAAGTGAAACATATCCACTCCTCGACCATATCCTGTAGCACCCCCATCAGTGCTCGTGGAAATATCCCACACTCAGAATCTGTAAGAGAAAAACATCCCACTGCCACCATCATCAACACTAATAATCTAGTATCTTGTGGATAGGATGCATACATATCTCCATAAGTGAGACTCACATTGTGATACATCAGCTCGCCTATCACCTCACCAAATAATGTCACTAGGGTCTCCACTGATGCCTCACATGAAATGGAATATACTGGATCCCCAACACTAGGAATTTGTTGGATCCTATACACATCCTCCAAGGTCACGATCATATCACCTATTGGTAGGTGAAAGGTATTTGTTGCGGATTCCCATCTATCGATGAGAGTGACCATCAAGCTATGATTGTGGTCTATATGCCTGCATCATCAAATCACACTAAGTCCAACATTGGTCATGTGCTCGTACTCCTCCATGGTCACGCTAGGATGCATCTGTACCATTAGGGGTTGTACTCTCTCCCTCATCCTCAGCTTATCTCTTGCCTGAATCATCTAATATGACCTTGTCAAGACTTGACTACCTCAAATCACCTATTACCCATAACAAAATACCCAACCACATCACTCATGCCTACCCCTTTTACATAATTCACCTATAAACCTACTGTCCCTTATCATCACTACCCACTATCTTAGTTCATTTCACTTACTTACATATCCCACATCTAAAATAACATATTACCCGCATCCCTCTACATAAATATTCACCTAGCCCTTCCTCACCTATTTTACTTTCCTCCCTAGCCCTTCCTCACCTATTTTACTTTCCTACCTAGTGCTTCTTTCACCTATTTACTCTTAACCTTAACCATCATCAATTTCCTTGACCATCACCCATCTTCTTAACCGTCATCATTCCCTTTTGACCGGTATCAGTCAAATCTGACCAATGTCGACCAAACCTTGACCGACATCAGTCTCTGTTGCAGTATAAAAATTGAAAACCCCATCCCCCATTCTCAAAAATTCACAAAAACTAACCTAAAAACCTACTCTACCCCACCCAAACCTCTCTTAGCTTCATTCCCAACCCTATTTTACCTATGTTTGACCTTCCCACCCCTTGTTTACTTCATTTTTTATACACAATTTCACAAATTAAAATTCCACCCAAATTTGTAACCAAAAAAATTCAACAAAATATATTTCAATCAAATAAGAGGATTAAGATTGTCTCCTACATCTACTCGATGAAGTCTCCATAATGGCATGTCTGGCTTCTGAGTCGGTGGTCCATTCGATCCCTCTCCTACCTCTGCCATGCTAAAATTAACTCCTCACCTCACAACTAATTAAATCACTCAACTCGATCTCGTGGACCCACCAATCAAACATCAAACACCTACTATGTGGCTCGCCAAATCATCTCAACGCCTTGTACTATTGTTTTCCACTCCTCAACTTCTCCTCTATCATTTTCTAAAACTGAAAAGGTCAAAATGAATCCGTAAAATGTGGAACTTTCCTTTTTTATCCCCAAATCGACATGACTGGCATTGGTCATGTCCTACCATAACAAACCAATGTTGGTTATACTATAACCAACATCGTTCATGTCCTACCATAGCAAGCCAACATTGGTTATACTATAACTAGCATTGGTCACCTAACATAACCATTTGACCCACCCTATGCCCATTTTGCCTAAACATATTGTTGCTCTAAAAAATTTTAACCTTACCAACACCTATTACACCTTACACATAAGCCTACATTACTTGTACATTTCCTTAACTGTGTTTATGGACATGCTATTTACCTATATCTTAGCCTTACCTGTTCCCTGACCTACATACCCTGACCTGAATCACCCTTTGTGACATTAGAATTTGTGTACTTGCTATACCTTGTGATGATGTTACCCATGTTATTTAGCCTAATGACCTTACCTTGCTTAATGAATTGATGTTTATCCCGACCATACCTTTGGTGCCATGGAACAAAACCTATTACCCATTCCTACACCAGACCTCGTTGTGCTTCATGACCATATCCTATAGCTTGGATACCTGAATCACTTCAACCTCATTTGGATAAACCTATCGCCCTTTTGAAAACTTAGATTTTTCAATCTCTTCTATCTAGCACCATCTCACAATCTATATGTGTGTGTTCATTTGATTTCCATCACTCATTTCACATTACCCAACATGACCATTACCCATTACCCAAAATTACCATACCCTTACCTATTGAACCTCATTTTCATCACTTACCCATTTATCAAACCACTCATTGACTCTATTTAACACCTCATTAGTTCCTAGTTTGAGGGGAATCACCAATACCCACACTTGGGGAAACCTAACCTCCTCTTATAGTCGGGACACCAAATCTCTATTTTTGTCAGCATTTCTTTCCAATACAATCTACATTAAAAAAGGGGGAAAATTTGGACACAAAATTTGGGTCACACTCCCCTTGTTCCCCTTCAATTCACTAACATAGCATATTTAAACACATCATGACCCCTTTATCCCATACTAATATTCATCCTCACATTATTAATTAATTTTAAAAAATTAATTAAGTTAATTTCATCCTCATACCTCCACCTCATCATTACACATCACCCTAGACCCATTCCAGGGGGCATTTAACTCATAATGACTGAGTCATCATTCTCAGCACTAAGTCATCACTCTCAGTGCTAAGTACCCACTTGACCTAACTAACTGAGAATTATTCCTAAAACCTAATTGGAATTTTTTTATGACCTTCCTTCCTTCTCTCATGTGAACTCCACTTCGCTAAGAGGAATCAATCAAAATCATGCCAAAAATAGTAAATATATTCTTATTTTTGGTAAACCTAGACTTTCCTGCCATAAGCAATGTCAGTTATCTCTCAACCAATGTCGGTCACCTAACCTTCATCAGTTACCTTATATAAACTTTCACAAATATTTACATGGGTTTCTCATTTAGTTATTAGAGCTTGATTTCATTCAAGCATGAATCCTCAATCCCTCCTTCATCCATACGATGAACACACACAACCATAGTGCAAGACAAGAAGCCGATTTCCCTTCAAGAGCGTTAGAATATTCACAGAAGAAAAAGGCCTTATTTCCTCAGCACTGGACTCAAAAAATTATTCTCTGATCAACCATAAACCATCCCAACTCCCCAGATATGTAATACATTAAGTAATTATTGTGATTTTCATCATTTGGCTTATTCATTTTGTAGATCTCTTACTTATTTCAGTAGTTTATTTCCTTTATTCCATGTACATCACCTTCTTCCCACAAACCCACTATTCAATCATCCCAAGAATTTTCACTATTATAAACCTTCTTCTTAGTATCCCTGAGTCTTATCAGCCATATTATGACCCAAATCATACTACCCTCACTCTCTATGTAATCACATAGAGCCTAAAACCTCTGTTGAATAATTTACTATCTAATTGTCCCTACCGATGTCGGTTACCTTAACCGTTGTCTGTCTCCCCTCACTATCAGCATCAGTCACTGTGTTTTCTACTAACCTTCACCAAACTACCTCTAACATCACCTGAATTCCACCCAGACCTTACTAGATACCTCTGTGAGCTTACCTAATACCCCTATAACCTGTATCAACCAGAAACATACCTTTCCTGATACTATATTAGTTTAGATTTTAATACTTTGTTTAATCTAGCTTGTTTATAATGTGTTTAGATACCTAAATCTAAATGTTATAAATAGGACCTTTATTTCTCCTATTTACTTTCACATTAAATTGTATTAAACATAGGATAGACAACCATTCAAGGAAGCATCACGCTTCCCGGATCTAGCCTTGTTGTAAGTCCTTCGACTCTTGATATTTAATATCATTTGGTGGTCTTACTTTGTATCTATAGGTATTCCTTCCCAGACAAAAAGGAGTTATTTACGATCATCTTGGATAAATTCAGTACCACGTGTATTCATCCTTCAACCTACATATAACAGGTATTCTTCCTTGACCGTTACCTTATCTGTTTTATCACACAACTATTCAGTGAAACATTAACATTTAACCTTCACCATAGATCCTTTTATTTGACATAATAGAATCATGTTAATTTGATTAAAAATAGTACAATTAATTATTAAAAAGAAGATGAAGGTTTATGAAAGCATTGGCACACACTATGTTAAAGAGGTTTAAAAAATAACATGCGTGGGAGCCTTTGTGCAAGCCTACACATCAACATATCATAAACATATTTTTTTAGCTTGAGAATATTATCAAGTTATCATAAAATGAAGAAAATAGGTGTGTTCTAATCTTGAAAAAAGAAAAATAAAAAAATTTATTACATGTTTCTTGTTAAGTTTGCAATAATTTTCCAACCAAACTTGTCCCTTCCTATTATTAATACAACCACCACCTCCAGTGAGTCCAAATATACCTGAAAATTCAAGCCACTTACTTATCTCTGCATTATTCCATGCAGATTGGTGTGTTGGAGCGATTATCACTCCTTCAATCTATAAAGTCATAGTAAGAAAATGACCAACTAATTACTGAGATACTATAAAAATTATCCTTCCTTACATGGAGTGAAAAAGGGGAGTTACAAGGCCAATAAAATTTGATAGGATTCAATAAAAAATTCTTTCCACTTGGCACCACAATCGTTGCATTAGATGACGACTTGCATGCTGCTACCCAAGCCTTTTTCATTTCCTAAAAATCAATCAAAAATCATATGTCATTTAAAAAAAATTGAGTTATACGTGAGTTGGTAAAATGGGCTTGTGTTCAATTCCACTATATTTGTAAATAGTGACTTAATACGAATGACAATGGACCTTTCCATGTATTTATATGAGAGAAATAATAAATACTGACAAGTATGTCATCATGGAAGTAGTCTCCAAATGCACCATATGACAATACATTATGTAACATGGTATTTGTATGATCATCCCAACACAAATCCATGAAGAAAGTAACAACAAATAATATCCCACCCCACAAAAATGTTTGCTTTCAATATTAGTCCAAAGATAACAATGACTTTGTACCATGTTAGTCATCCAATTCACACAATGAAACACCTCTCCTCCTTTCATACACATCTTTACATTAATTGTGAACCTATGTGAGGGATAGGAACCCTATACATACATACATACATACATATATATATATATATATATATATATATATATATATATATATATATATATATATATATATGTATGTATGTATGTATGTATGTATGTATGTATGTATGTATGTATGTATGTATGTATGTATGTGTGTGTGTGTGTGTGTGTATGTATATATGTATATATATATATATATATATATATATATATATATATATATATATATATGTATATATATAAAGTAAGAAGAGTATGGACTATTGCATAAGACATGATGCACTCAAAATTAGTTAAAAAAACAAATTCAGAAGAAATCAAAAAATAATATATTATTAACGAAATGCAATTTGATAGACAAGTTTGGCTGATAAAATGAGTTATAGGTTCTCCATTATGAGATTTGCTTCTACTACCTTCCCAAAATAATGATTATAATTATGAGATTGAGTGAAATTAGTTACACTATTTTGGGAACGTTCCAAATAGTAGATGAAAAGAAATGTGGTTTAGCACTTGAGTTGTTTACATTTTTTAAAAGGGATTGTTTCGTTTAAATGTAACTATAGCGCGAAATTCAGAATATTCTTTGTATTTGATCAATTAAATCAACAGAAAGTACTCAGAAGACATAATGTAAACTCAAAAATTAAAGTTTTCTCATATGGACTCATATCATCATCATCATCATTATCATCAGTTTCTTATTAAGTCTTTTGTATAATTGTTCACTACCAATTTTATTGATTACAATTTTTTTTTAATATGTTATACAACTATTGATATTATATACCTAGTTTCAAAATTTAAGTCGATCTACAAAAATAAGTATTATGTAATTTCCTTTCAAAATTTTCATAAGGAGGGAAAATTATGGTTGGATGGTACAAACCATTTTATTGAGTACATATAAGTGACAAAAATTGCAATTTAAATTGAGGGCATATAGGAGTAGTTTATAGCTTCAAGATCATACTCTCATATATATTAAAGCATTCCTCTAGTTTGCAGGGTCACATATAGGCTGGGTTCCATAATAAAAATATCATATGCTTAAAATGGTGAACTATGTTGGTAACATAAGAAGCCCTTAATATATAAACATTGAGGGGTGGTCTGCAACCTTGCATAAAAAAAAATATAGATAATGTCAAGATGAATATCATCACTTTTACACTATTATTTTGTGTGTCAATATGTTTTGATCCATATGGAACATAAAAAATTCAACAAGCTCCAAGGACCATAAGCAAGTGAGTTTCAATCATACTTGTGGCTAAATTTGGGTGTCCTTTACTTAACACTAATGCCCCGGTCAAGATCGTACCATATGGTTCTAAACAAAGTGTACGGTTTTGACCGTCTACAATTTTTGTACAAACTATGTGCATTAATACATTTCAATTTGCCTCTACCATGTATATACATTAATCTTCCCCTAATATTTTGTTTTTATCTACTAAAAATGTAGAATAAACCCGAATAGATTCCCCCTCTTTTCAGGTACATGCAAAACCCATGTTTGAGCATGTGGCTCAAAATAAATAGGTGTGTACTATTGAAGGAGATGTCTAAAAAAAATTTTAAATTGCTAAATAGGTGGTCATATTAGAGAGACTATGCCTACAAAATGAAAGGTGTTTATGGATTATGTCAACCATGACATGTAATAAAAATAATACTAGTGAAAACCAATGATAGTAGAAACTAAATCAACCAATATCAACAATGCATGTAGGAGAAAACAAGAAAAACATCAATGCTTATAATTGTGAAAAATTACTTACAAAAGCATGTAAAAAATACTTGGGGACTATAAATATAGGACACCCATGATGTCACAAGACAATCAAGGCCTGTAGGCTTTCAAATAAGAGAAAGCAATTGTGAAAAAGAGAGAAATGATGCCACAAACATGGGACACCCATTGTGTCACAAGATAAAAAAGGAACATAGGCCATAATAGGGAAAACAAGTAAGAAGTAAAACACACACACACACACACACACACACACACACACACACACACACACACACACACACACACATGAAATTATACATGAAACAAGGGTTCCAAAACGTGATAATATGATGTGTTAGAAAATGTAGTGAAATATGTTAAACAATAGATTTCAATGATACACAAAACACACGTGTTAGTCATGTTAGTCTGAAAAGAAAGAAAGTATACAATGTATGTAACTGAGCATAAATGAGGAAGTGCAAAGGAACTAAAATATATTAATAACACCTACACAATGTAGAGTTATTTCCCCTCCCAATAATGAAAATTTAAGGAATCAAGAGAGCTTCTATAAGCATATATCGATATGTGTCCTGCATCTAGCTCAATATACCTAGTGAACGCATGTGTGTAAAAAAATGAAGCATGTTATCTATCAAACCAAAGTGACAAACAATATGTGTAATGTAAAGTACTAACAATGAAAGTAAGATGAACAGGTCTTGATTTGGTAGATTTAGAGATATTTCAATGTTTTTTATTATTGTAGTGCATAGCTATGTACAAAGGTGTGGGTAGAAAGAAATAAATCCAATGATAACCTCTTGAGGAGTTGAAGAGTATTCCATAGAAGATGGAGATTCAAACTTAATGGTGATGTAAATACTAGAAGAAATGTTGTAGTTACATATTCCAAAAAAGGCTTCGTAGATGTAGTACAAACATGTACATAGTGGTTCAACTTCGTTGGACTACAAGAACTAGTGTGGTGGCCAATATAATGCTACCGAGAAGCTATGGGGTTAGTATGTCCACTATAGGATTGATGGGAGATCTTAGGAGAATGAGAACAATGAGAAATAGTACAAGGCATTGTAATCATATGAGGAGAATTAGATTTGAGATGTAAAGTGTGAAACCAAAGGCTTATTGGGAGACCTAAGAAGATGAACACCAAGAGAGGAATTATGTGTAACAATGGGCCTAAGATAATTGATTTAATTGTAAATAGAGTGCATGAGTATTGGTCTAGGGATAAACGTAGAATTTCTAGGGCCATAAGAGATATTATGTGTATACACCTAATTTTTCAATTTTCATCTTTCTTACCTATTACTAATAATTTATTTTATGCATATAAGGGTCATTGATGCATCTATTTATTTAGTGGGTTCCTTAAGGGACATGTCAGGAATCCTAGGGGTATGTACATTGTGATGATCCAGTTTCTATAGGATGTTAGCACACGCCAACTGCAGGACTATACCATCAAGAAGACTAGGGTCTTCTCAAGGATACAGTGATGCATTTGACATGTGGCAATACCCTTCCACATTGATCATCTAGATCTACACACACACACCTGGAGCTGGACTTGGTTTTCTCTCTAGGTCAAGTTAGAAGTATGAATTGGAATAGAAGGTAGCTCTTAATGAATCAGGGTAGATAGGCACATTTTATCGACGTAGGTCAGTTGAGTATGACCTTATACCCTAAGTCATCGTGAGTGTCTTCCTATATCAAATTATGCCGCTAACCTGGGTTAGGGTAAAACTTTGAACAAGTGGATTGACAAAAGTTAGTAAAGAACATTATAGATAGCAAAAGATTGGGGTGAAGGATGTATTCTGGATTGACGAGTATGTTGTCAAGGAATAGTAACATGAAGAGTATGTTAAAAGTATTTGGCCAAAGTATCGCAAGTTGTTGGTTGTGTTGTCCTATGTCACCTAGTCTAAAGATCGTGATTCAGATGAATATTGGTAACAAATATTCAGATAGGTTCCTTAAATAGATAACTTAGTACCTAGAATAGGGTAAGAGAACCAAGTATATGTAGTATACACAAAGTATTCAATACTTAAAGTTAATCATGATAAGTCATTTAGAAACTGAGTCATGAAATGAGAAGATCGGTAGTTCATCGAGTCATTTACAACTGCATATGGTTATCTGTTATATGAATGATTGTTATGGAATGTGTGTTCTAAATTATGTATTTAGAATAGAGAACATTATAGTTATAAACAAAAATCCCTTTTTTCTAAAGTCTTAAAATGGGAATGTTACATCTTGGTATCAGAGATGAAGGTTGCAGCTCTTGGGCCTATTTTTTCCATAATCTGATAAAACTTAATTTTTCTTGTTAGCATAAAATGGTTAGAATAAGAGAAAACATTACAAATAACCCTCCACCTAAAGAAGGAGTGATAACTGCTCAAAAAATTGATGAGATTATTACTACCTTGTTGGACACAAGAGATCATTTGGTTTTACTTGAATAGAAAGTAATGGGAAATGAGGAGGAAGAAGAAGCTGGTAATAACAATCAGCCACCTCCTGAGGACAACACAACTTGGGTGTTGATAATAACAATGTAAATGTGTTAGACCAGCCAGAAAACAAAAAGGTAAGGCTGACAGCTGAACTCACTAATGATATAAAAATGATCAGTCCACCTAAGTTTGATGGCACCACATTAGGGGATGGAGCTAAAAATTGTCTCGATGAAATGGAGAAGTATTTTACAATAAGGAACTTCTTGGAAGAGACGAAAGATATATGGGGACCATATCAGCTTTCCCATGAAGCATCTTCATGGTAGGACAACCGTAAGGCTGAGTTGAATATTGATAAAACTAATAATACTTGGGATTAATTTAAAGGCCATTTTAGACAATGATGGCTGCCGTAACTGTACTATGATCAGAAAATGACTGAATTCCAGAATCTAACCCAAGAAAAAATAACTATAACTGAGTATTGGGAGTGGTTCACGAAACTCCTTAAGTATGTACCTCAGTATCAAACTGAGGAGAATTTTAGGATACGGAAATTCATCATGGGATTAAATCCCATTATTGGGTGAGAGGTAGATGTTCACAGCCCAACCACTATGGAAGGGGTTGTTGAAAAATCCATAAGGTAAGAATAGAAATTAAAGGCAATTTCTGCTCATAAGGAGGAAGGAAGAAAGCTCCAAACTCCTCTTCATCATCTCTTGTAACTAAGAAGGGGCCATGGAAGAAATTTGGTAATAAAAGTAAGTTTTCATCTGATAAAAGTAAGAAAGCAACAATGAATAAGTCTGCTAGAAATGCACAAAACAACTTTTCCAAGAATGATAATAATAGACAAAAGTCCTATGGAGGTTAGAATGATAACTTTAAGGCTAGAAATAAATTTGAGCCTAAAAAGGGACCTGTAGGAGGCTGTTATAACTATGGAAATGACCATTACATGAATCAATTTCCTTTGAATAAGGATGACCGTAATCATCAGCACAAGATATATGTTGCAGTAGTTGACAAGCAAGCTGAAAAGAAAGCTACACCCATAGAAGTTCCGGGTAAGTTATTTGACATACCTGTAACTATTATTTTTGATATGGGAGCTACTAAATGTTTTATTTCTAGTAAACTTACATAGAAACTAAAAATAAAAGATGGAAAATGGATAAATCATGGACTGTACATTATGGTAATAATGATATTCATATAGTTAGTATGTGTCTTTTTGGAGTAGTCCTTGACTTACCTAGATTTTCCATTGAAGTTGATCTTTATGTTACACCTTTGGGATCTTATGATGTAATCATAGGTGTTAATTGGTTAGCTGAGCATAAAGAAAAAGTGGATTGTTTTTAGAAATTTATTAGTTGTTAAGATGACTTGTAGAAAACAACTAAGATTCAGGGTGTAAAACAAGAAATTTCAGTTAGGAAATTGTCAGCTATGCAACTTAAAAAGGCCAAAAATAAAGGTTGTACCTTATATGTAGTAAAAATTTCTGAATCTGCAGAGGAAAACAACGATTTCATGGAATGTTATCCACTATTATGGAACTACAATGAAGTATTTTCAGAAGACTTACCAGGTCTCCTACCCAAAAATGAATTTGACTTCACAAACGAAGTCAAATTGGGTACCAAACCTATTTCTAAGGCACCATATCAAATGACTAACATAGAATTAATAGAGCTTAAGACATAACTTTAATAAATGTTTTCTAAATGTTTTATTAGACCAAGTGTTTCACCTTTGGGAGCACCAGTGATATTTGTGAAAAAGAAAGATGGAACACTTAGATTGTGCATTGATTATAGAATGTTAAATAAAGCAACAATCAATAATAAATATCTACTTCCTAGAATTGATGATTTATTTGATCAGATGCATGGAGCATCAATGTATTCTAAGATATAACTTCAGTCAGGATATCACTAATTATGGATTAAATATGAGGACATTCATTAAACAACTTTTAGAACAAGGTATGCACATTATGAGTTCACAATTTTACCTTTTGGATTAACGAATTTACCTGTAGCTTTTATGAATTTAATGAACAATATCTTTCAAGAATACTTGGAAAAATTTGTTCTTGTATTCTTGGATGAGATTCTCATATATTCTAAAAGTGTAGAGGAAAACCATGAGCATTTGAAGATAGTTTTGGAAATTTTGAGAAAGAGATGGTTATTTGGTAAGCTATCTAAATGTTCTTTATATGATACGAAAGTACACTATTTGGGTCATGTTATAAGTAAAAATGGGATTATTGTAGATCCTTCTAAAATTGTAGCTATAACTGAGTGTCCTGCACCTAAGAATGTATGTGAAGTTAGAAGCTTCATGGGCCTTGTTGGTTATTAAATGAAATTTGTAAGGGATTTTTCCAAAGTGGCTGCACCAATAACTTCATTATAGAAAAAGGATAAGAAATTTGTTTGGAATAATAAATATGAATCTGCATTTAAAGCTTTGAAAAATCTGTTAACTTCAACACCTATTTTAGCTATACCAGACCCCAATGGAGACTTTACTGTTGTAACGGATGCATTCGGGGAAGGCCTTAGAGGGATTTTGTTACAAAATGATCATGTCATAGCTTATGAAAGTAGAAAAGTTAAGTTACATGAGTTGAATTATGCTCCACATGATTTAGAGCTTGTTTCCATTGTTCATGCACTTCAAGTTTGGAGGAATTATCTACTTGGTAAACCTTTTGAATTAAAAAATTGATCACCTTGGGCTGAAGTACATTTTCACTCAGCCAAATTTGAATGCAAGGTAGTAAAGGTGGTTAGAGTTTTTGTCTCAATATGATTTTGATAACAATTACATTAAAGTAAAAGAAAACAGAGTGGCTGATTCTCTAAGTTGTAGGAAGCACATTTCTGCTCTTATAACACTAAGAACTCAGTTTAAGGATGAAGTAAAAAGTGTTATGGAATCCAATTCTTACTTTCAGCAAGTAAAAAAACAACGCTTTCTACAAATCCAAATGATGTAAGGTATAAATGTTTTCACTTTGACAATGAAGGAATATTACGATTTGAAAACAGAGTATACATACCTTCGATAAATGATTTAAGAAAGAAATTATTAGCTGAATTTCACAATTCACCTTTTTCTAGACACCCTGGCATTACAAAAATGCTTGTTGATATAAAACAACAATATTTCTGGAAAGGGATGAAAAAGGATGTTATTTCTTTTGTGACATATTTCCTTGAATGTCAATGTGTTAAAGCTAAACATATGCACCCAATTGGTATATTGTATCCTCATAACATATGACAGTACAAATGGAAAATAATAAGCATGGATTTTGTACAAGGGTTTCCTATGTCAAGAAATAAACATGATTTTATCTTGGTATTTGTTGATAAAATAACGAAAGTAGCACATTTTATTGCTGGTAATCTGAAGGACGATTCTCCAGTATTGGCTAAAATATTTGTACATGAAATCTTTAGATTACATGGAATACCTGAATTAATCATATCTGATAGAGATCCTAGAGTGACGTCAAGGTTTTGGTAAACACTTAATGTGGCTATAGGAACTAAGCTGAATTTCAGTTCTATGTATCGTCTAGAAATGGATGGACAGACTGAAAGAGTCAATCAAGTTTTAGAAAATATGTTATAGATGTATTGTATGGATCAACAATATAAGTGGGAAGAGTACCTTCCATTAGTTGAATTTGTATACAATAATACATATCATGCCTCCCTTAAGACGACACCTTTCGAGGCATTATACGAAAGAAAATGCAGAACCCCCGTTAGTTGGAACAACATTGAGGATAGAGAGGTAATTGGACCTGAAATCCTTACGGAAATGGAACAGCAAGTTAAATTGATTCGTGAATGCTTGAAGGAAGTAGCAGGTAGACAAAAGAGTTATGTTGACTTAAAGTGGGTTGATAGGAAATCTGAACTTGGTGAAAAGGTATTTCTTCGGGTTAAACCAAAAAAGAGTTCTATAAGTTTTGTAAAGGCTACCAAGTTATCACCTCGTTATGTGGGAACTTTTGAAATTGTTGAAGTAATCAATCCTGTAGAGTATTGTCTAGAATTACCTCCTACTTTGTCACAAATGTATGACTTTTTCCATATTTATTTTCTTAAGAAATATGTTTCAAATTTATCACGTGTTAAATTGTAATTCTTTGCAGGTCCAGGACCAGGAATAATCGTGGTTAAACCCATACGAGTGCTAGAAACTCGCCAGTTACATTTAATAAATCATGAAATAAGTCAATGTAAGGTCCAGTGGGACCAGTTTAATGAAGAAAGTGCAACCTAGGAAAACCTGGAGGATATGAAAACTTCTTTTCCATATTTATTTGATCATAATTGACTATGATGACTGATAAGAAAAAAAAATTATGATTTTATCTTTATATGTCGATAAGTCTGCCAGTTTTGGGAAAATAACTATTTATTTTTAAATAAACAACTATGTGAATGTTGATTTCTCGAACTTTAAATTATTATATTATTGCAAACATATGCTAGGTAAGTGAATAAATTGATTATCCTTAATGCAATGGTCAAACATAAGATAATCATTTAGATGATGATTCTTTTTAGGAGGGAAGTATGTAACACCATTGACAATTTTTATATCCCTCTTTTACATTACAAGCGTTGACATGTGATTTTCTTGATAAAGATGTGTTCCTATGATTGTTGAAGATCATGGTTGATATGGATAAATCATTTCTTCTCTTAGAATCATTATACTGAAATTGTATGGCTTATAAGAATCTATTTTCACTTTGGATAGGTGAGTTACAATATGGTTTTGAGGGTTACAAACGTATCTTTATTACTTACTCATCCTTGGATCAATTCCAGTGATCCAAGGAATGTTTTAAATCTCCTCACCAGACTGAATGGTAAATTGACATTCATAGGTGGAGAGATGTAGTGGACTGAACTTTGTATGCTACAAATTCTTTGGTCTTGTATGAACATGCCTTCATTCGGTTTTAAGTTTGTGCTTGGGTCTTTGGGATTGATCTCTTCAGGACACTAATGGCGTAAGAAAATAAAGTCTGCTTCATGATGATGAGGGGGATCTAAATCCTAAACCTAAGGGATTATCCTAACAGTATCCTAACTAGGTAAAAACACCTACTTCCTAGCTATGTCTACTTATTTGGGTTTCAATATAACCTAAGCTTCTTACTCTATTTTGTTTGGATGACGTCCTAACCTAAGTTCTTGTGCTAAATGAATAAGGGAGAAATTACTAAGGTAATGCTAGGATATTTTAACCTAATACCTAATACTATATGGTTGTTAATTTGATCTAACCTAAGGTGGAAATTACCTATGGAAATGTTTTTAAGACCTAAGGTAATTATTTTTAGACTAACCTAAGTTTTGGGAAATCTATCCTAAAATATTGAAAAGGAACTTAGGGTCGCATGGAATTATGGCAATGGTTCCAATGGCATTTATTTGATTTGATTTGGTTAAAGGAATGGAGGTACATCCCGTTTTGGCAAACGCAAGTAAACTTTAGTGGAGGCATAGGTGGAGGCTTCACTAAAGATGGAAATGCATGTTGAGGTAGAAATGGCATTCGCCAATTTTAGGAGGTAGTGGTAAGGAGAGATAAGCTGGAGATTTGGGAGTAATTGCATTAATGAACCTCATTTTTAGTGTGCAAACCATCTTGGAAACAAGGAAGGTAGATTTTTTGGAGGTTGTTTGATCTTGCATGCATTGTGATTTTTTCTCTGTATGGAGCTATCTAGTTCTTTGAACCAACAATTTGAATATTACTTTAAGGCTATTTTTGGTTTCTCTGGTCTATTTTTGATCGAAGGAAAGTATATGAGGCATTGGAGGAAAAGGTGTTTGGTTTTTGATCTTTCGTGGAGGAGAAAAAGAGTTGGAAGCTTAGTTGGAAGTCTCATTCAAATTGGTAGAAGCACTATCAAGCATGATAGGCTCTAACCATTAAGATTTCTTGCTTTCTTCAAAATGTTTCATTAAAAGAATTCTAATCTCATGAGATAAATGTCTTCATGATTTGTTTGGTTATTTACTTTCATGGTTTTATGAATCTCTATGATTTTTGGATATAAATCCATTAAAAAATAATTTTATCCTTTCGATACTCTCTATGTGCAAGTTCAGTGGTGACATGCATGTGAAACTTGTATTTGAAGCTTGTATTTTGTTCTGAACTTTTGTTCGAAGCCTCGTTTTTTGCACTAAACTCGTATTCAATACTTGTGTGTTCTGAACTTGTATTTGAGGCATTGTGTTTGGTTTTGTATTTGTATTTTGATCTTGATTTTTACTCGTATTCAAGGTTTGAAATGCTTAGAACTTGTTTAAGGGACTATTTGTTCGAAAAATATTGGGAAAATAGTTTTGGTTTTAGTTGATTTGGTAATCTCTTTTGAGATCTTCTCCTTTTAACTTCTTAAGTTGGAATGGTTGTGGTACTTCTGTTTTTGAGACTGTATCACCTTCTTTGAACTTGTAAGGGTGTGTAAATATGGAGGATATTCTTCTCCCCTCAGCTATGAGAAAACCCACGTCTTGTTGAAGGCTTGACTATTTTGTTTGAAATGAATACCTTCTTTGTCACAATCTTTATAAATGGAGCTGTGAGATTCTTTTTTGTGATTTTTGTTTTAGTCATGATTGGAGGAAAATTTGAGTCATTGCTTGACTTAAATGTATATTGGGTTTTTTTACTCTCTTTCAAGTTCTCTTAAATTGACTTTTGAATCTTTTTTACGGAAAGAAGAGTTGAATAATCTCTCATATTCAATATTGTTGGTGGGATTAAATACCTCTGGATTGGGATTGTTTCTTTAATTTTCTCCTAATTTGGACCACGAAGTACTTGATATTTTGTATTAAGCTGTTGAATCCCTTGTAATTAGGATTTCAATTTTTATTGAGTTTGTGAGTAATTTTGGAACTTGTTTAGCCTATACTTTTGGGTTTTGTATCCTTGGTTAGATTCATTAAAGGAATCTTTGGATCTTTAAAAAGAGAAAGGAATATGTTTCTCTTGTAGACAATATTCTATTTTTGGGACTGAACTATGCACTCCTTTCTAGGAAATTAATTCAAACTTGTGTTTAATGAATTGGAATAAATAAACTAAGTTGTATTGATTTGTAAGGGAAACTAGAAGTGTTTCTTTCTTTAAACCGCGTGTTTGGTTGTGTTCTCTCTTAGGAACTAGTAAAAGAACTTCTAAGTTTGAAATTGAAATGGGAATTCATTTGTTAGTATAAAAGAAATGAACTCTTGATTGGATATTTTCTATTTGATATCCTTTAACTTTTGAAAATATAAGTTCACTTGACTGAACTTCTTGTAGCATGATTCTCTCTTCTTGGTTGTAGAGTGATTGCCTCTTAGGCCTGCTCCACTTTTGGGATTGGCTTTCTTTCCTTCCTGTTTTATAGGAAATAGTGAGAAAACCACTCTTATGAGATGGAAATTTCCTTGTGGATTGTTTAGTCTACTTGGTACTAGTAATTTTTTTAATGAGGTGGAAAGAGAACAGCTGAGTTGGTTCTGTATAAGAGAAAATGTAAACATGTTTTGACCGACTTCTTTGTTTGACTGAGTCATAATTCATTTGGTTTTCTATTTTTGTACTCTATCTTATTATAAATACTCCTTGGCTGGAAACGAGAAGAGATTAACCATGTGTGAGTCTAGCTTTGATTTGTGGTATGTCTAGTTTCAGATCTTTGAATGGTGTCTTCTAACATGTAGAAGTTAGTTAAGACTTGCAGGTAGACTATTTTGATTCTCTATTCCTTTTTGGATTGATATGGGATTCTTGTTTAGATGTATCTCTTTAATGTTAAATCCTTATATTGTTATCCTTGAACTGAAGCAGTTATTTGTGTTTTGAACCTGTTTCTGTCTTTCAGATGATTAGTGTATGGGGAATAGTTTGTGATGATTCTTCTTCTTTTTGCTCAAGTTGGAGGATGAATCATCCTAAAATGAGTTATCTTGTAAATAATTATTTTTCCACATAGCAAAGATAAATGTTGTATTTCTATTCTAATAGAATTATGAAACAATGGGATGACAAGATCTGTTGTTTGTTTAAAAGTAATTAATAGGATCAATTAAACTATAAGTTATAAGGTAGATGTTGCAAATTATATTATGTTATTTTCTTAAAAGTGAATACAGATTTATTAATTGTACTTCTTTTCTGGTTGTTATTACTTATGCTTATGTGTACGATATATTAATTGTTTCATTAAATTAGAATTGTTTTAATGGAACAATTAGTGGAATGCACTTCGTTTTAATGCTTAGTGCTTATCATGCTTAGTTATTTGAACTAACCCGTGCTAGAAATTTTTTCAGATGGACATCGTAAGTGATAAAAGAAGGCAAAAACTTTTATGATGCATTGGCTTATTTAAATATGGATCTTATGTAAAGAATTTTAATTCATTCTTGAGTTGTATTGGAAAAGATAAGTGATGTTCTTTTATGATCTTAATGATGATTGACATGCATTATGTCTGAAATGCATAGTCTTGTAAATGTATATTTTATCATGATGAATGAAAGGTTTGGATACTGACTTCAACTTGTTGTGTAAATTCTCTTGTATTTTATATGAATAGTAGTGTTATCCTGTCGATAGTCTTTATATCTACTTGTATATTATTTTTGTTAACAATTGATAAGTTGGATTAAGGGGATAGTATAATCTCCCTTACTAGAATGAAACTTGTTAAATTGATAAATATGTCGTTCTCTAACTACACAACTATCATTTAATAATAAAATATGCTTTGGTCATACAATTAAAATATATGAGTAACGAATGATAAAAAGGTTATGTTAACCTTAACATCTAACCACGTAGAGGAAGACTCTTCCTCTCTCAAAAGAATGATAAATAAATGGAATGGTGGTTATGATCTTTAATCCTTGTGCTTCGTTTATAAAAGAAATAGTAGTTGAATCTAGGTGAATGATACACCTTCTTGGACAACTAGATTGCTTTAAAAATTAACCATTTGATGTTTTCTGCTCTATTTTCGGGGATAGTTGCTTGTTAGGAAACGTTAATGAACATCAATGCAAGCATGAATTAATGAAGTTCTTAATGTCAAATCAGATTAATTTTGATAAAGAACTTAATGAATGTTGGAATTAGGGTTAGGCATGGTTTCTGTAATTTGAATCTTAATCCAAATTAATTAAATATTAATGACCTCCCAGGGGTATCTACATCGTGATGATGTAGTTTCTGTAGGATGTTGGCACATGCCAATTGTAGGATTGTACCTTCGAGAAGAATAGGGTCTTCTCGAGGATACAGTGATGTAGTTGACATGTGGCAATACCCTTCTACATTGATCATCTAGATCTACACACACACACCTCGAGTTGGACTGGGTTTTCTCTCTAGGTCAAGTTAAAATTATGAATTGGAATAGAAGGTAGCTCTCAATGAATCAGGGTAGATAGGCACATTCTATCGACATAGGTCATTTGAGTATGCCCTTATGCCTTAAGTCATTGTGAGCATCTTCCTATATCAAATTATGTTGTTAACCTGGGTTAGGGTAAAACTTTGAACAAGTGGAATGACAAAATTTAGTAAAGAAAATTATAGATAACAGAAGAGTGGGGTGAAGGACGTATTCTAGATTAACGAGTATGCCATCAAGGAATAGTAACATGAAAAATATGTTAGAAATATTTGGCTAAAGTATCGCAAGCTATTGGTTACGTTTTCCTATGTCACATAGTCTAAGGATCATGATTCAGATGAATATTGGTAGCAGATATTCAGAAAGGTTCCTTAAACAGATCACTTAGTACCCAGAATAGGGTAAGAGAACCAAGTATACATAGTATACACAAAGTATTCAATACTTAAATTTAAATATGATAAGTTGGTTAGAAACTGAATCATGAAATGAGAAGATCGATAGTTCACCGAGTCATTTACAGTTGCATATGGTTATTTGTTATAAGAATGATTGTTATGGAATGTGTGTTCTAGATTACGTATTTAGAACAAAGAACACTATACTTATTAAAAAAAAATTCCCTTGTTTCTAAAGTCTTAAAATGGGAATGTTACAGCATTCCAGGAATGGGGTATGACTATTCACATGGTAATTATTGGTTATAGACAATACACAAAGAGAGTATCACTATGTGGTCCTAGATTTAGTTATCTTTGCATTAGTTATCCTTATCTCTTGATGTCTCATACACATAGCACTCTTGAAACCTTTATTTCATTTCATAGTTTTGAACTTTGTTCATTGATTTTATTGATCCATAACACCTCTTTGTTTACTATACATGACATTTATATATCCTTGGTGGATGCCATCACCCATGGGCAATGGTGTCAGTGTTGGTTTTTTTCCTAGCTGATGCCATCACCTATGAGTGATAGTGTCATATATATGATCACCATACCCAAACATTATGAAAGAAGGAAGCCATAATTATAGGAACTAGCCATTTTATCTGCTCTCTTGTGCCAACTTTGATTTTTCTCTATTTTTCCTTGGTTCATCATGCATTTGACTTGGATTGGATTAGACACTCTCCTTGGTTGGATTTCTTACACTATTAGGTCATCTATAGTGATTCTAGAAAAAGAACGATGTTCCCCTTCTCCACCTAATAGTGATTCTCTCTTGGTTCATTAATTCTCTGAAGAGATAGATGCATTAAAGACCATCCCACTGGTGAGTTCTCTAACTCTCTTTTTAATTTTACATAGGTTAGTTCATTTCCCTTTTTCATTACTCTATGTTCTCTTAGAATTATATGAACATCACTATTATTTATCACATTGCTCTTATATGATCAACTCTTTAGCTTTACTTTAAGTTATACTTCAATTTCATTGCAATAGTATAGATTATGCATGCTTGAATTATATCTTTCTACCATCTACCGATATCCTAGGAGGGTAATATCCTCTATCTTGACTTTAGGCCTTGGAAACTGTACGTCGGAAAAGTGACAGGTGAGCTTGAGAATCAACAAGTAACTCTTCTGCATACCCGACCTCCCGAGGTCATGCCGAGACAGCCGGTGTGGGTTGAAATGTGGGTGACTTAGACGAAGTCACAGCCGGGATTATGGTCAGTTTTCTATGATAGAAAAGCTACAAGCGAGGATGAGAATCGGCAAGCAACTTTCTTAGGGCTAACCATGGGAGGATCAGTGACTAAGATCTGGTAGTGTGATCTCCTGGTAGTTAAAATGACAAAGGGGAGATTTAGAGGCTATGAACGGGTAGCATAAATTCCCTAGTGATTAATCCTCCTAACTAGAATTTAAGTGTTTAATCTAGTTATGAAGTCTCCAAATTAACTTAAACTGAAAATAACAATTTATACTACTATTGAAAGGGAAACTAATCTAAACAAAATACACGATTGAAATATTATAATTACAAACAACTTATTAAACTAATTTATACTAAAACTAAACAAACGAGATAACCCGGTGTGGTTATTCACCTGTGTAGATGTGTGAATCTAAATAAAAGAAAGCTAATTAAATTAATTGAAAACCTTCAATCCTACCTCAGAAGTGAGGAACAAATCATAGTTTCTCAAAAACTATTATTCCCCACAGCTTCCCTGGCAATATTGAAAGCGAGCTTAACTGAAATAAAATGATTCACTACTCTATTTGATAATAACTTTGACTATTTAAACCTGGAGTTTACTGAGCAGAGGCAAATCCAGTTGTGTTGTAGCTTGTCCCCTCAGAGTGATCTCTTCGTTCTTGCATGTTCACGTGAATTCAGAACGATTAGGAGTATAGCAACATCGGCAAGGGAAGGCACTGGGACGACAATTACTTTAAAGTAAAAATGGCACAAAGCACAAGTAGGAGAGGGATGGCGTAAGTGAACTGGCTTGGCCTATGCGATTCCTAGCAGGGTTGTTGCAACAATGATGAAACAAAATGATAAACAACAGGTACTCAAACAATGAATAATAGCAGCTTCAAAGAAATACAATGAAGTACAAGTAGGAGAGGGATGGCACAAGAGAACAGAGCTTGGCCCATGCAATTCCTAGCAGGATCGTTGTCGGTGTACAGTGAGGCATAACTAAATACTCAGAATTCTAAACCATGCTAAAGATAAAATGATTCATAAAATAAATCTAGGACTGAGTATGAAGACTAAAGCTCAAGAATGAAGACTCCAGACTAAAGAACCAAGACCAAAACAAACCATACCATGGGTGAAACAACAGCACTGCCTGCACAAAATGGGTATGTGGCTTACCAAAAGCTGAACAATACTATCTAAACATGTAATGAACTATACTATCAATCCTAAGCAAGCTAACAGACCAAACCACTGAAAATGAGAAGACTCTAACAAGGAAAAATGGTGGCCATTTTCCTCAGCACAAGCTACATATTTATAGCATTCACAAACACCAGAAGGCAAGTTCAAATTGAACTCTCCCACTATTAAACAAAGATAAATCATTGTTCCAGGGGACCAAAAACATTAATGCATGCTCAAGTCGGCAAGAAAAGCTAGTGAGTCATGATATTTCACGTGGGTCACGTCAAAAGAGCGTTCTGGAAAACGCGCACAGGACCGCCGCCCTGCTCAGGGTGGCGGTTACAGGACCGCCTCCCTATTTAGGGCGGCGGTCACGAGACCGCCGCCCTTCAGGGCGGCGGTTTCATCACTGAAGACCAAAAAGCCAAGAAAAGAGGGGAAAATAGGGAAAACAAAGCAGGCGGGGGCTAAGCGGGGCATGCGGGATGTTAACGCATATCTGTAAAGCTTTTCTGGATCCAAACACCTTGCGAAGAGACCTGTATCATCATTGGGGAACTTATTACACCGTTCCGGAGTACAGTACCTTACAATTTTGGGTACGTACATATTGCCCCCTCGGAGAAGCGTTTTAGCCATGAAGAGGCATAAAACGGTGGGTCTGAGTATGGCAGTCCCGAAATGGGAAGTTAGAAGTTATACCTTATACGTGCCCATGTGTCGAAATGCCGCCAACTTTCACCTGCTTTTAAGAATGTATGCAATGGATGACAAGTGATAACAAATGTTAAACAGAATGTTTTTATTTTATTTGCTCTTGTAATGCTGATATGTGATGACGAACATGTTGTAGTTTTGAACGTTTGGCCTCTTTAGACAATGTTTGTGATTTCTTCTTATGTTGGCAAAACGTGATGAATGTGTAGCGATAAAGAGATGAACTTGCCCCAATCCCAAATCCATGTAACTAGTAAGATGCAAGGGCTCAACACCAAGAATTAGGAAGGGCACAAGTTGTATGAGTTTGATTTGAGTGGAATGATGAGAGACAGACAAAACAAGAACAAGAACCAAATTTGGACCTACACACCCACCCTACTTAGAACTACTACCAAGCTTAGAAGGCCACTTACTTTTCAGTTTATCTAGACTTAGATTCATAAATGGCAACCTGGTTGACAAAATCTGGTTTTGAGGATTTGATCTCTTTGGAATTTGGATGTTTGGATATTTGCCTTCTTTTAACAGAATTTGACTTGTGTTTTTTTAGCATACCAAGATTTGTTAGTTTGTGTGACTGGACCCCCCACACCTTGCCTCACGCCACTAGTAAGAAGCATGGGTTTGTCACCAAAGGCAAGATACAGGCGAGTAAGGGCACTTCTTTCCTTTCCCAACCTCACATCACCAGTAAGAGATGTGGGCTTATCACCGAAAGTTGATGGGGCAAAGAAGTGTGTAAAATAAAATATTTTGTTTGCTTGGCACTTTTGATTTCATTTGATTTTGACATTTCTGATCTATGACTTTGGGATATCCTTTTGTTCCAAGAGATTTTAAGAGGGATAGATGTGACACCAAGAAGCTTCTAGAATAGACCGTAGGCAAGGACAACTTTACCTAGTAGAAAGAAAGAGCAAAGCCAAGTATGCAGGTCTTGGTATGGTTTCCGTCAATGTTTGTCTGTCAAACTTGATAAGAAGATGTACATGATGATGTTTGAAGAGATGTGATTTGAAAATTTTTGCCAATATCTTCAGAAATTTGTAACAGATTACTTAAGAGTAAGTTCATGGACTATAATATTTATGAAACAAGTGAACAAAATGAACCTATCTAAATGAATATGTAATGCAACTGTAACCATGTACATATAAAAATGTAGGTGGAACCATATGTCATGATGTCTAAGGTGAAGAAAGTTGACGAATATCAAATTCTTCACCCCTAGAAGTACACAGCGGAGAACCATTATCCTCAAATTTTTCATTTTCTTGACGAGGGCCTACCATTCTAGGTTTGAACTTATAACCCTTGCCCAGAGGTGTATATGTCCCATTATTAAAAACATTTTTCTGAAAGAGGCATTCGCGTACCTCTTTGTCATGTTTTTGAGAGATGGCATGTGGGTGAGCATGACTATGCTGCTCGACCTTCTCTTTCATAGTGAGCCTTGTGTTAATGATGAGGTCTTGCCCCATGGATAGGGAAAACTTAGCTTTAGACACACATGGGTCGAAGCTAGACTTTAGAATTGGGTAGTGCCTAGAGATGGTTTTGATAGGCATCGTTTCAATTTTAAATTGTCCTTCTTCGTTTGTTAATTCTATCATGTTTATATCTAGATTTAGGTCATCGGAGGGAAGAGATGCTATACTGAGAAGACCACCCATTCCTTGAGGTTCGAATGGGAGAAAGATCAGTTCGTCATTCTCCAAGAGTTTCATAATTCCTTCTGTGGCTTTAGTGGAGAATGTTTCCACAGAAATTGGCTTATCTTTATTTGTCTTTGCCACCTCGTATATTAAATCATAGGATCCTACCGATTTAGCATTTGTAGGAACTTCATCTCGTGTGGAGAAAATATCAGGTAGGGGTTGTGAAACATACTCCTTTGTCTGAGTTGTTGCATTAATTTCACACTCAACCTCTAGCTCAACTAATCCCAAGATTTTTGTATTACCATTTGAACCTAGGTTAGGAGCAACCTGAGAGTTGTCAGGAGTTGAGGCGTCTTGATTGTTATTTCTTATTATGATACCTTTTTTTTTCCCATTTGGATCTAACCTGTTATTGTTAGAATGATTTGGGAGAGGATCATTGAAGATCTTGAGAGGTGCATTTTGAGGGGAAACTGCCCCTGCAAAAGTATTTGGTGCTGGTGACACAGGATCTGCCAAGAACATATCTATGAAAAGTTGTTTTTGTTCTTCTGGAAAGCGTTGCATGAATTTATTGTAGTCATGGCAAGTCCTAGTGTCATGACCCCTAATTTTGTGGAAACCAAAATATAGATTGGGATTATAGTTCCGTGGTCGTCGGTTTGAATCATGTTGTGGCCCAAAGTTCTGATTGGGCTGTTGGTTGTTATAGTTGAAATTTCGAGGTTGTGGCCTTTGGCTTTGGTTTTGATATCCATCTGGGCCCTGAGAAAGGACTTGTGCCTGGATTTACTATTGTGGAGGATGATTAGAATCCACCATATTAATCGCTGGAGTGAAGTTATTATTGTGTTGATTGTTAGCAGGTGCCAGGGTGTTCACAATATTTGGTCCTTTGACTTGATCAGTGACTCCATCTATTGTAACCCCATGGTTTTCATTAAGGATATTGGGTCCTTGATCAACATTCATTGTAGTAGGATAAGTTGTAGTGTTCTAGTTGGGGGCGATTAACCTCCCATTTGCTCCATATGTCTTACGACCACCATCTATCACTGCTTGGTCTATTCGAAGAGCGCTCTCAAGTACTTCATCGTAAGTTCTTAGTGGGAACTTCTGGACTTCTTCCTTCACCTCCTTGCTGAGAGAATGAAGGAATAAATCGCATAGTTCCATCTGATCCATGTTTGGAGCACTTGCTGAAGAATAAAGGACTGTGCGCCACCTTTGAATGAAATGGGCGACAGACTGGTTGTGTTCTTGTTTGATGTGTAAGAATTCCCTGATTCCTGTTCTCAGTAGTTTGTTCATGTCGAAGGCTTTGATGAACTCTGACATGAGTTGTTTAAATGAATGTATGGAAGCCTCAGGTATTCTATAATACCAATTGAGAGGGATGCCTTCCAAAGTTTTGGGAAATATTTTAGCAACAACCCATCCCAAGGGAGTAATTCTCATATGGCTGTAGCGTAAGCTTTGATATGCGCATTCGGATCTCCTTCTCCTTTGTATTTGGGAAAATCGGGAAGAGGCCTTGGAAGCATAACGCTTCGTATGGTGAAATCTAAGGGCTCCTTTAAATATTCTGAATAAGTCCCTATTGCATACGTCTCAACCATTGATGGTGCCTGTTGAGGAGGTGGTGGCGGAACGGGTTGTTGATATGGCATAACATACGCGTTGGCAGGGGCATAAGGAGGTCCCTGTGTTGGAGCAAACATGCCCGGGGATGAGTACATATCTCCTTGTGGCGATTTGGAGTACATGTTTAAGTACGAAGGTGTACTATCCAGGAATGGATTGCTTTGTACTGGACCAGGAGGAATAGTGCTAGCGATAGTGGGTCTAGTTGGCACTTGTTGCGAATATTGAGGAGTCATTCCTAACGTGCCTACTCCTGTGAGGAGATCTACTTGGCTAGGATGGTGCGGAGGATTGGAACTCCCTGTTTTTATGATTCTCGAATTTTGATTTGCTTGGCCAAGTTCTAATCGTCTAACCTTTTCTATTAGAGTTGAAATGACTTCGTTCGGTGAAGCCACGATATTGTGCCTTGGTGGCGTTTGTTGTATATCCTGGTGTTGTATAGGCATGTGATAGCCTATCATGAACTGATTTCTATCTTGCCAAGTTTCTCTGAGAGTATTTTCCATACGTGATGGTATAGGGGAATTTTCTTGAGGAGAGAACTCGGGCTGTATCTGCAAAGTTCCTACAGGTGGGTACATGCCTTGAGAGCATTGTTCACTCCTAGGATAACGTATTGAGTATTCGTCATCTAGAACTGAGTATGGATCTGACTGTATACTAATAGGCGGTATGAGTAATACCTGAGGAGATGAAGCAGACTCTCTAGTTAGTGTCATATTGTTCGAGCCTGAAGGCTCTGTTTGTGTTTGAGCAAGTTGCTCCAACCCCTCTGTTTGGAAGGATGAGTTATATCTAGTCCTTGGTGTTTGTGTTGACAACTGATTAGTTGAATAGTTGTCACCCCACATTGAGAGTGAGGGTGATGACTGCCTATTCTGTTGGGCGTAGTATGCCTCAAGACCCAAGAGGGGTCTGCCATATGCATCGAATCCCGACATATTCGGGGGGTATATGAATACCCACTGAATAATGGGAAGGAGCGAAGATGATTTGGAGAAGATGAAACTTCTCAAAGAGAAGGTGAAAGAATTGTTTGGTTCACGTCGGGTTCACCAATTTTGTACGTCGGAAAAGTGACAGGTGAGCTTGAGAATCAAAAAGTAACTCTTCTACGTACTCGACCTTCGTGCCGAGACAGCTGGTGTGGGTTGAAATGCGGGTGACTTAGACGAAGTCACAGCCAGGATTATGGTCAGTTTTCTATGATAGAAAAGCTACAAGCGAGGATGAGAATCGGCAAGCAACTTTCTTATGGCTAACCATGGGAGGATCAGTGACTAAGATCTGGTAGTGTGATCTCCTGGTAGTTAAAATGACAAAGGGGAGATTTAGAGGCTATGAACGGGTAGCATAAATTCCCTAGTGATTAATCCTCCTAACTAGAATTTAAGTGTTTAATCTAGTTATGAAGTCTCCAAATTAACTTAAACTGAAAATAACAATTTATACTACTATTGAAAGGGAAACTAATCTAAACAAAATACACGATTGAAATATTATAATTACAAACAACTTATTAAACTAATTTATACTAAAACTAAACAAACGAGATAACCCGGTGTGGTTATTCACCTGTGCAGATGTGTGAATCTAAATAAAAGAAAGCTAATTAAATTAATTGAAAACCTTCAATCCTACCTCAGAAGTGAGGAACAAATCATAGTTTCTCAGAAACTATTATTCCCCACAGCTTCCCTGGCAATATTGAAAGCGAGCTTAACTGAAATAAAATGATTCACTACTCTATTTGATAATAACTTTGACGATTTAAACCTGGAGTTTACTGAGCAGAGGCAAATCCAGTTGTGTTGTAGCTTGTCCCCTCAGAGTGATCTCTTCGTTCTTGCATGTTCACGTGAATTTAGAAAGAGTAGGAGTATAGCAACATCGGCAAGGGAAGGCACTGGGACGACAATTACTTTAAAGTAAAAATGGCACAAAGCACAAGTAGGAGAGGGATGGCGTAAGTGAACTGGCTTGGCCTATGCGATTCCTAGCAGGGTTGTTGCAGCAATGATGAAACAAAATAATAAAGAACAGGTACTCAAACAATGAATAATAGCAGCTTCAAAGAAATACAACGAAGTACAAGTAGGAGAGGGATGGCACTAGAGAACAGAGCTTGGCCCATGCAATTCCTAGCAGGATCGTTGTCGGTGTACAGTGAGGCATAACTAAATACTCAGAATTCTAAACCATGCTAAAGATAAAATGATTCATAAAATAAATCTAGGACTGAGTATGAAGACTGAAGCTCAAGAATGAAGACTCCAGACTAAAGAACCAAGACCAAAACAAACCATACCATGGGTGAAACAACAGCACTGCCTGCACAAGATGGGTATGTGGCTTACCAACAGCTGAACAATACTATCTAAACATGTAATGAACTATACTATCAATCCTAAGCAAGCTAACAGACCAAACCACTGAAAATGAGAAGACTCTAACAAGGAAAAATGGTGGCCATTTGCCTCAGCACAAGCTACATATTTATAGCATTCACAAACACCAGAAGGAAAGTTCAAATTGAACTCTCCTACTATTAAACAAAGATAAATCACTGTTCCAGGGGACCAAAAACATTAATGCATGCTCAAGTCGGCAAGAAAAGCTAGTGAGTCGTGATATTTCACGCGGGTCGCGTCCAAAGAGCGTTCTGGAAAACGTGCATAGGACCGCTGCCCTGCTCAGGGCGGCGGTTACAGGACCACCTCCCTGTTCAGGGCGGCGGTTTCGTCACTGAAGACCAAAAAGCCAAGAAAAGAGGGAAAAATAGGGAAAACAAAGCACGCAGGGGCTAAGCGGGGCATGCGGGATGTTAACGCATATCTGTAAAGCTTTTATGGATCCAAACACCTTGCAAAGAGACCTGTATCATCATTGGGGAACTTATTACACCGTTCCGCAGTACAGTACCTTACAATTTTGGGTACGTACAGAAACCCTAGGATGACCTAGTGTAGGGATTACTTCCCTCTAGCTATGTGACATTAATAATCAGCATAGACCTTTTAAATCAACCCACTATATGTTGGTTCATGTGTGTCTCGTGTTCATTGTCTCAATACCCTTGTAGAACGAACTACTTAGGAGTGCAAGCCATTGATATACAAGAAAGTGCATGGATATGGGAGACCAAAAAGTGGTCAAATTTGTAATTTTAAGTGAAACACAAGTGCATTTTGGGAAAGAGATATTGTGTTTTGAATTACCAAGATTGATTATTACCAAGACTAAAATGCAATCATGTTATAACATGGGCACACTATAACTCAAGCACATTATAACGCGATCACATTCATGTTAGTAATGTTATATATGTGTTATGGGGAGCTATATATGTACAAAAATAAATGTGTAAGTATAAGTGAAAATATTATACTTTAAATTTATTTTAATAAATATAATAAATTAAGGTCACTCTACACCTTATTGAAATAGTCTCAAATCTCTATAAGTCACGGTTTAGAAGATAGTTTTTCATATTCTAATTTGGTTAGTACATAGGTTATTTTTCAGGATTTCAACATTTAGCCTAAATTTGTTAGGGTTTAAATTCTATAATCAATATCTATTTTGGGAAATAATATAGTCATTATCTAGGTTTTGGGGCCTTCTTGATTGGTTATTGACATGTTTTCATCGAAAATCTAACATGAAAAATTAAAACTTTGAGCATGAAAACTAAGCCTATGATTGAAAATCATGTTTACTTATCATTGTGAATCCTTCCTCTAGCTATATTATCCTCCATTCAACCCTCACCCCATCTTATAAGAATGGATTAAAAAGGTTTTCAAGTTTATTTCAATGTGCAGGGAGGATCACCCAAGATGATTGATGATTTTTTTGTGACTCGATGATAAACTATTTCCTATGGATGCCTAAAATGGCCATTTTGGTCATTCTGCAGCCAGTACCTCCAAGAGTGTTTAGGGAAAATACAAAGCATCTGAGGGTGATGTTAGAGAGTACTGAATATGTATGAGGTAGTTTGGGAAATTTTAGGAAGGGAAATTTGATTCAGGGAAAACTTGTGCAAGACTAAGTCTTCTTGGTGTGAGGAATGAATGACCTAACAGTGAAAGCTAAAATGTTTAGATGATTTCAAGAGTTCCAGAAGGAGTTTAGAGGAAAAAAATCAAAGGATTAAATAATGAACATAATTATGAAAATGAATATTTTTAAATTCCATTTGAGGAAGAATACCTTCTAGATGGTGAATGTATGAGTATGAAAGTACTCAATTATTTCAAGGATGATACCACTCATGAAGAAACAATGGTGATATTCAATGATATTTGGTAATGTGTGTTACAAGTGTTCAACCATTTCCTTGAGACCCAATGTGAAGACTTTCCAAATGAATATGAATATTTATTTTTCCCTTTTTTTTGGAGAATATTGTATCAATAATGAATGTGATGAAATGAAGGTGCTTGAATCTCCCATGTGTACCTCCATTATGGAGAGTATTTTTACACCCCAAGATGATGTTTAAAAAGTTGTCATTGATGTCAAATAAGACAAGCTTGAGCATGGGCTAGAGTAGGTATTATTTTTGTACTATGTCCTATCTTTTAGTCATGTGTATGTTTGCAATTTATTGTCTCATTAAGGTCAAGGTGTATGATCAAAATTAAATATTCATAGTGTATGGTTTTTATGTGTTCATACTAAAATGTTGTGTGTCTATATTATGTTAAATGTATGTCTAAGTTTGAAACACATGTAAGTTTAGGTGTGCCTCAAGGTGTGAAATTGGTTTGATTAGTTCCGTCTTAAAGTAATCCTGTAATGTTTGATTTGAGTGCCAAATGTGTCAAAAGGATATATAAAAGTGCTTTAGAGGTATGAATATTTTCTTTGAGTGCTCTTTAATTCATCTTTCTATATTCAAAGTATAAATGCGCATAACTAGGTCTAGTGAAAAGGTCTGTGTGTAGTTGGCCATAATGTATAATGACTGTATAGGTATAATGTGGGTGATCCAATATTATAAATAATGGAGAGGTAGTGTTCAAGTCATTTCAAGGCCCAAAATTCAAAAATCAGGTTTCTTAGTGCTTGAAATAGATTTAGTGTAAATGAAGAAGTGAATACATGCCAAGTACACATAAGAAAATGAGATAGATCAATAAAATTAAGAGGTAATGATGAAAAAATAATCATGGGAGATGGTAGAGGAATGAGTCTGGTGGTGTTAGCAAGAATTTAGAGGTACGAAGTGAAGATTGAGGTTATAGAGCAAGTTTTTCCAAGACTGGGTTCTTGAAAGGGTCAAAATGAGTATTTCAACTTCTTAGAAGTTGTGCTAAATTATAAAGACTCAATTCGAAATGTCATAAAATACTTATTTTTATGAATTTGGGATAAAATTCAAGTGTAAAAGGTTTGAAATAAAACATTGGTGAAATTGAAAAGTTCTATTCATTCTTTTAAGGCAGTTCCAGGTCATTCTCAGCCATGTTTTGAGTAATAGAAGGAATCTTGAAAGTATGAGCATAACATGGATTAATAAACCATATATCATGTTTTAAAAATGAAATAGATTCTCCAGGGATCCTAAAAAATAATTGTGCACGTGCATATGGAACTGTATGGTGGATAAGTACTTAAGTTTCAAAAAAAATGTAGGTACATGATAGTTTCTAGAAGCTGCATGATGAAAGTTTTAGATCCTCAGAAAGCTTATGACATCTACCAAAAGAAAATGTACTTACTTGAACAAAATGTGTGGAGGTTTTTAAAGGTATAGGTGAACTTCTCTCCTTTATCACTGGAAGAGTGTGCAGTCATTGTGTGTGTGAATGAATTTCAAATGTTCAGATGATTACCTGAAGGATTAGATGGAGGGATGAGTCCAACATTGTCCCAAAATGAGTTTTTTGAAGCCTTCATTTTACTTGGTTGAATGTTACATGGACCTTTTTGTCACATTCCTTGCAACTGTGTTGAATGTATCTTGACTGGTTGAATGTTTTCTGAGAAGATTTACAGACCTTTTTCATGGTCTCCTTATGTTGGGAAGATGAATTGTAGCATAAGTACTGAAGGAGCATAAGGATTGGTCACGCGGGCACAAGGCATGTAGGTGCATGTAGAAGGATAGTGGAACAAGGTGCGCATGGGAAAACAAGGAATTAGGACTTAGTCATTTTCAGTGTGAGGCTAAAGATAGACATGCAGTGTAGAGCACACAATAGTATGAAGACTTGGAAAGCAATAAAAGGATATTTTGGACAAGTGGAAGATCAATCGACATGTTTACTTTTGGAGCTATTAATAGGATTAGATTGTAGTTATATTATTAGATAATCTATTATTAGTGAGCTTGCGTGCTTTTATATTTATCATGTAAGGGTGCATGGATATGCTTAGCATGTAGTCTATTTTGAGGGTGCTTAGGTGGTGAAGGGAAATTCCATACTACCTATATATATGTATTGATTTGAAAGTTCTAGGTATCATCCTTGTTTTAGTATATTTAGGTTGCAGGTCTATGAGCACGTGTAACTTATGGTGACTATGTTATGTATGTATGAAGCTTCTGTGTTTTACAATAATTAATATAATGGATATTTGTGGTTTGATATTAATTGTTGATATATCTGTGACTGGTACATGCATGGTAAACTTAATCTTGATTCTTGTATGAGTAATCTTGCCCATGGTTAAGATCTAGAACTAGTTTATGTTCAATAATATAATTAATTATTTGTTATGGATCTGGACTATTTATATGATCATGCTAACTTCTTAACAAATCTACCATAAAAGAGGGACTTGGTACCCTTGCACGCTTCAGATGAATGCTCAGTTCTAGATGATTGATGTTCTAGCATGCCTTGAGATGTTGGGGGTAAAAACAAGACTACGTTTTGGTCCCGTTGTTGGGACCTCTTTTTCGGTTGTTTTCTAGGATGTTACATGATGAAGACATATCAGTTGACTTTGGCCAATATTAAAGAGTGGTTAGACAATTTATAAGAAGAGTATGCTCATAGATTTATCATTGGACCTAATTTTGATACACACACGTAGGTTGAACTGAATCTATATCACAAGATATATGAGGAAATTTTCACTTGTTTCCCCATATAGCTATACAAGTGGCTGGTTTCTTATGCATCGAAGAGAAATTGGAGGTTTCGATCACTTTTTTGGACATAGGAATAATTCTAGGCTTTGCATGATGTTCATCTGACTTGGAAACGTGTTATAGATTATTGGTGGAGTAGTGTCTCTGAATATCTATATTTTGGATTACATAGTTTCTACTTATTTCCTATCCAAATTTTGTTGAGTTCCATAGTTCTTGCATGAACCTAGAGGATTGTATTTTCACGGTATCCCTTTAGTGATTAAGATCTTGATTGCGCCCCTAGATTTGGAACAACCTCCTATGGCTAGCTAAACACCACCATGCGCATGGGGGAAGGAGTGGGTGTGGTGAAAAGATGGAAGACCTAGTGGACCGAAAGGAAAAGAGAAGAAAGGAAGATTAAGTTTAATGAGGCATGCGCAAGAGGGATTTAGAGAAGCAACGTGCAAAGTTTATGGACATGAATGGCATTGTGAAGAGAGATTGCTCATGAAGGATTTGGAGCTCACGTAGAGGACATGGAGCTAAAGCGTCTAGATAACTCCCCCATTTGGGTAAGCGTGGTAGAGAACCCTCTTTGACCTCAGACGAGAAGCATGCTGGTAGAAATTGTAAGGACCATACGGACATGAATTTGATCCCTCCTAGAAACCTAGTCCTTGCACTTGATTTTCTAGTTTCTACAGAAAGTCATCAGTAAGATAATCTAGTGTGGGTAGTAGAGTAATGACATAGATAGACTTTAATTTGCAATCAAGTTCATGATTTAATCAGGTAGCCTATTCATCTATGGCAATGTACATTATCATCATGTTTGTTATTTGGGGGTCCAGTTGGAGGTATATTTTTTTGCACTGTCATCAGACATAGAACATGGGCACACTAAAACATTGGAATCAATGTCATGTTAGTAGCAGTAAAACTTCATAGACTGTGGGGGTTCAGTTTAGCACAACTATTGGAACACAAGGTAGTGTATACTTCTATGTTCATTTCTTTCTACTATAGGGAGGATTGGGGGGATCACATGGTTTGAGATCTAGTGGATTTGGTGGTTCTAAAGGTGGAGGAAACACAAGAGGTAGTACAGGTTCTAGATCTGGTGGGCATGGTACCACACCAACCCCAGTAAGTCTATTTAGAGATATGTATCTTCATCTCCCAGAATAAAAACAAATTGAAGATGCAACTGAGTACATGTGCATATGTGTGAAATAATATGGCACTGTGCAGACAGGAATTATAGCTTCAGAGTGTAAGGAAAGTCTATTTTGTAACTAATTTACAATGGTGACACGCACATAGTTGGTACATGAAATATGATCCGAACCAGACTTGTGTAGTCTATACTACACTATGTGATGCTTTCTTAGAAGAATTTAACATACCATAGTTTGAGAAGAAGATCATCAGTGTGCTGAAGGACATCAAATAGGGCATGACTAAGAGTGTAACAGAGTATGATGCTTCCTTTAAAACTTTATTGTCAAAGTTTTCTTTTGATATCCACCCAAGTCAACATGCTCAATTGTTTTTTGGAGGTTTTACCACACATTTTAGAAGGGGGATCTCACATAATACATTTACAGATCCGCACAAGGATTTATAAGCCACTCTATGCACTGAGGAAGTTAGGATCATAGAAACTAGAGTTAGCACACTCTTGGAAGCTTAGATTGTGTCTATGGAAAAATAGTTGGAGAAGTTATTAGCTAATTCAGCTAATGAGACACACAGTGGAATTTGGTGCACATATTATAAAGTAGAAGTGCATACTAAGGATAGCTATCCTTGGAAATTAGAGCATGCCATGTTGTTGGACGATGATATTTTTCACTTGAACCATACTTCAAGTAGGTTCCCACCACTACAATGTGTGATAAGGAAGAACATGTCATGTTATTCCAATATTTACAGGTCTACCACTCATGGTACTATGAATTACATGTTGATTGATCAGATTCATGATGCCATTGATACTGGTGTACACCAAAACACTGTTGAAAATAATTCCAAGGAGCAAGGTAGGTATCATGATCATGGTCACAATGAATGACACTCTGATGGAGGTTAAGGTAGAGGCAGAGGATACCATGGAGGATTCAGAGGCTAAAGTAGTGGTGGTGGAAGAAGTGAATTTCCATGAGGAACAGGTTATACATGCAGACCCCCTAGTATATACAGGGGAAAATTCCCTCATAATATCATTTTTTATTTTTGTGGAAAGAACCACAATTATGAGGAATTCCCATACTTGTATGAACATATGATAAAGAAGCACAAGTAGGATAAGGGTGTGGGAATGGTTAGAGTAGAACACATTGTGGAAGATTAGTGGATGCCAAAGTTAGCACCTAATCCTGAGTTAGTACTTGTGTTAGTCACTACACGTGATGAGGCTGCACACACGAGGGAATTTCCAAAGTAGAAACCTATTATTACAAAAAAGGAGGTTTTGCAAGAAAATTATTCAGGACCCTACGCATCAAAAGGAATTTTATCAAGAAACCATGAAAGTTATTAGAAGCTTGCAGGGTGAGATACAATGCTTAAAGGAGCAGTCATAGAAGATAGAGTAGAAAAAAGAAGTTGAGCTTCCTCAAAAGGATGTTGATGATTTGAAGGAGGTTTTTAAGTTGCTATGAGAAGAGAACATCATTCCTTTTTTGGGAGAATGGCTAAAGGGGAAATGTTACGGAGTGGAGTTGAGTGCAGAACAAAAATTTTACATGCTAACCTACCTCCTCACAGCATTGATTATGACAAAGAGATAACTCTAAATGTAGTTTATGGATGGATTTTGAGTAATATTTTTATTGATACAGGTGCATAAGTGAATGTACTCACTTTGGATGTGTGGAATCAAATGAGGGAGGCCACTATTACAACCATCTTAAAATGTGTTTTTTATGGTAAACAAGACTAAATCCATGCCCATTGGAGTCTTGAAGGATGATACTATTACTATACAAGGGACCAAGTTTTTGGATAATTTAAAGTCTTGGCACCTACAGAGGTAGACATTTTTTCAACATTGCTTGGGCACCCTTGGTGTTATGAGAATAATGTTGATCTACGCTTCAATAAAGGATACATCCTTTTTTAGAACAAGGAATAGTGCATCATTATTCCTTTAATGGATGGGAAAGATGCACCTTATGTAGAAATGTTGAGCATAGAGGACTCAAACAAAATTTATGCGCGCACCATTCAAGATCCTTAGGTGCTTACACAATCAAAGGAAGAAGCTATTAAATGGAATGATGCACACTCTATGAGTGACACAACCAACATTTCTTATGATAACTAGGTGCACGGGACTTATTAAATAATTGGCTGTGAGATGATAAGTGTAGTTACATACATAAGTTGACCACGTCATGTTAGGAATTCGGGAAATAACCAACTACCAAGGTACAATGGTGAAGGAAATCCCAAAGTATTTTTACACACTATGAAATCCAAGTGGATACATCAAGTGGAAAGAAGGAATATTTTGGTATATATCTTATGTGGGAAATATACGTGCTAGTGGATGGTACATAGAGATGGTATTTGAGAGTGGCAAGAAGTGAGAATCACCTTCTCTACTAGATTTATTCAGAGAAATGCACCTTCCAAGACACGTGAATTCCATGGGAAGGATTCTCAACATCATGTTTAGTAGTGTGAGAGACTCTAGAAAGAGGGGCAGGAGGCCCTATCATCCTTCATTATGGGTGCACAAGTTTTACTACACATTACGAGGCTACACATGCACATGGTATGTTTATACAGAGTTGAACAAAGAAACATGAAATTGGAAAGAACTAATTGTAGGTATGATTTAGACCTTTGACTATTTTTCCAGTAAACCTCCAGTGAATGAGGAATTACAAGTTATGAAGTGCTTGATGTTGGGAGATAGTGAAAAGGCTGAGGAACGTATTCAGGAGTTACTAAGTGATTTAGATCTAGAGGTGCACTTTGAAGAAGAAGAGATAGATGCAGAACAATTTGGGCATGCCTACTAAGAGAAAGAAAAAGGTAAGATGGTCTACGTGAATGATGATGAATAAGTGGAGAATATGGATGTTGAGCACACTGAGGGTACGCATGAGGTCTTATAAAGTGTAGATGAGAAGGCACACACATATCATGAGCTTATGAAAACAAAGAAGGTCAACATTGGGAAAAATCTTAAACCAAAGGAGGCCATCATCAGTGATTACTGGTCCGATTCAGAGATTGCAAAGATAATTGAGTTGTTGTGCAACTTCAAGGACTTATTTCCTAAAGGCTATTATGAGTTAAAAGGATTACATCACTCTTTGGGTGACATGAGGATTAAGACAAAGGAATGTGTGTGCCCAGTTAGGAAGAGGCCTTACATGATGAATCCTAATCTATGCATCAAGGTTAAGGAATAAATTGACAAGATGTTGGCTTCTAGAATCGTTGAGCCCATTGAGGTGTTAGAGTGGGTTATCCCTATGGTGATCATTATACAGAAATATGGAAGAATAATAATTTGTGTGGATTATAGGGGGTTGAATGTTGCATGTGTAATGGATCCCTTTCTAACATTTTTATTGAAGAGATTCTGGAAGGTGTTGTAGGGCGCGAGATCTACTCCTTCACTAAGGGATTTTCTGGATATTGTCAAGTACGGATTACTAAAGAGGATCAAGAGAAGACAAATTTTACCACAGAATGGGGAAGTTTTGCATACATAGTTATGCCTTTTTGGATTGAAGAATGTGCCAGAAATATTTTTACACATTATTGTTCAAGCATTTTAGGAATTCATTCATAATTTTTTACATGTTTACTTGGATGATTAGATAGTGTATGGGTTAGTGAAAGATCATTGTGATAATTTAAGGCTTATTTTTGAGAGGTGCCTGCAGTTGAGCATATCCTTAAAAATTAATAAGTGGGTTTTTTCCAAACATTTTGGGACTTTGCTAGGACACATTATTTGTAAAGAAGGCTTATTGGTAGATCTAGCTAAAGTTGCTTTTATTTTGGGATTAGAGGAATCTACTAACCAAAGCAATGTGCATGGATTCTTGGTGTACACAAGATATTATAGGAAGTTTATCAAAGGTTTGGATAAGATTGTCATGCCCTTGGAATATTTTTTAAAGAGTAAAGGTAAGTTCCATTGGGGTGAAGCACAACAATACACATTTAAGACATTAAAGGAAATTCTTACTACAGTTCCTATTCTATGCTTTCCTTCATTGACCAAACCTTTTCATGTATAGTTGGACACCTCTAATATGGCAATTGGTGTGGTATTATCCCATCCTATTGAAGGTATTGTTGATCATCCTATTTTATTTGCAAGCAAGAAATTGACTCCAACTGTACAAAATTATATGACTACAAAGCGTGAAGCCTTGTCCATGATTTACACACTGCATAAGTTTTGACAGTACTTTCTGGAAACACCATGTATATTCTATACAGATAACATGGCACTTAAGTATTTGGTGAACAAGCTCATTATACAAGGGTGCATATGCCATTGGATTCTGTTGTTTTAGGAATTTGATATTATAGTGGTGGTTAAGCTAGGAAAGAGAAATTTTAGGCCATATCATCTATCAAGGATTAATTCAGGTGAGGATTTTCAAAGCATTGAGGATATAATGCCAAATTCCTAGCTATTTAGATTAAACTGCGTGCCCTTTGACTTGGAATATATTGTTTTCTTTTTGCGTACTAGTGTGGTGCATGAGGGGATGAACAATTTAGAGAAAAAACAACTTGCTATATGTGTCGCGCCTTATATGTCAATCAATGGATTTTTATACAAACTAGGCTAGGATGAATTTTTACGCTGATGTGTACTTGATCATGAGTGCGAAGCCATTATGGAGGAAGCTCATAGCAGTATTTCAAGTGGAGATTATGCAGGAGATGTTACCTTGGACAATATTTTATTGGTTGGTTTGTGGTGGGAAACACTGTATAAGGATTGTAAATAATATTATAAGGATTGTGACCATTTATAACACCTAAGAAATCCTGGGCATAGAGATGAAATTCCTTTGAGGCCTATTGTTAGTGCATAATCTTTTGAAAAATGGGAAATTGAATTTTTGGGTCCTATTTCCCCACCCATGCACAAGACTGGATCACTCTACATTATAACTTGTACTGATTATATTATAAGGTGGGTAGAAGTGGCGCCTATAAAGGATTGCATGATAGCTACAACTGCAAGGTTTATATGGGAAAATATTATCAGTAGGTATGGATGCCCATTAAGTTTCACAAGTGATAGGGGCACTCACTTTCTTAATGAGACCATCAAGATATTATTGGTAGAATTTATGGTGGAACCCTATAAAATAACACCCTATTACCCTCTAGAAAATGGAACTACCAAGGATTTCAACAAGATATTTGGACATACATTGACTAATATTTGTGATGTTGGAAGGAAAGACTGGGATGATAAAGTCTCTGTTGTACTTTGGGCATACAGGAAAAATTATAAAAGATTGAAAAAATCCACACCCTTTCAGTTGGTGTTTAGTGCGAAGTCTATTTTCCCCATAGATTTCATGTTACATTCTCTACATATTACGCATGCAGGAGGTTTATCTGATGATAAGTAACTTAAAGAGTGTATTGAAAAGATGATGCAGTTGGATGAAATGCATTCTATGGAAAGTTGAAGTCATAAGATAGAAAAGGCCAGGAAAAGAGCATAGAATGATAGGTAGATTAAGGATAAGAAACTTGAACTTGGAAAAATGCTTCTTCTTCATGACTCCAAGTTTTTGCGCCACCTTGGAAAGATTAAATTGCATTGGTTGGGACCGTATGTTGTGAGTTACATACTTAATTCAGGAACTTTCTAGTTACAAGCACTAGATGGGACACGATTAACCAGTTATTTCAACTAGAGTAGGATGAAGACCTACTATAAATAAGTCTTCTTAGAGTTTGTAATAAGGTAGTATTTCCATTATATTAGATTTCCTTAAATTCATTTCCATTAAATGTGGTTCCTTCATCATTGCTATGCTTTGTCAATTTAGTTCATTGTTTTGTGTAATAAGCGTGCTTGTGCGTCAAAAGTTGATTACTATCTATTGAATTCATGCGCAGAGGACCATGCATAATTTTAGTGTGGGGTGGAGTGTATAAAGGATAAATGGATTGGGTTTGAATGTTCTTTGGAAGATGGGTACATATAGTGAAATATTGTGTAGGTGCTTGAAGTAATGGTGTGGATATAGAAAGAGTGCTACTAAATTAAGACCACATGTGAATGAATGGATGCATAGTGTAACGTGAGGTAGGTTATGAGGGGAAACTGATTGGTTAAAGGCATAATGGATAGGTACTTTGGCACATGAAGGTGCATGAAAGGAGGTCTGTTTCTGAGGATTAGTAGGCACGTCAAAAGGTTGTGACTATTACATAGAAAAATATGCATGGAAAAAGGGAAGAAATTTCCAATTTAATGTTGAGAAAAGTGGTAGATGGAGACCAATAAATGTAGAAATTTTTACAAAGGTTATAAAAGGTGGTGTTATGAAATCATTTTTACCTTTTGATTGAGAAGTATTTGAGAAAGTTGAAGAGTGAGCTAAGAGTGAGTGCATGAGAAGTGTGAAGAGTTGTGCTATGAAACTGAACTAGATGGATTTGAGCACGGAATTGATTTGCGATGCATTGGAGAAGGTTTTTGAGTAACAAAAAGGCATGTGGGGAGAAGAATCGAACGTTAGGGTTCAAGTTGAGCTAGGGCACACATATTTGAGTTAGGTCACATGGGTGTGAGTTGCAGAGCTCAAATTAGTTACAATAACATAGTTTTATAGTTTCTATGACACAAAAGAGAGCACCTAAAGTGACTACAAGGGGTAGAAAGTAGAAGGAATTCAAATTCAAAGTTGAGGACACCACTGAGAGTCATTTTTCAGAAATGTAGTATCTAGAAGGGGTTTATATGGGTCGTGATTGGGAATAATTGTTCAACGCTGCAAAGTAAGTTATTATAATCATAGAACCAAAGATAACAAATATGAATTAGATAAGTTACTGGTGGTAAAGACAACATTGAGAATAGGGAATGATATGGCTATGTATGATGAGGCAGGGGAAAAGTTTTCAAAAAATATAGGTGTTTTCCAACTATATGAACTTCCATATTTTGGAAAATCAGAAAAGCTATATCAATGGTTGATGATTAGATTCCATGAGGACTTCTTATATTTTTTTGGGCAATGAATGAGGCTTACTGTGCCCTTAATTTGGAAATTGATAAGACTCAGGAGTTCGGGTATTGAATTAGGTAGTGAACTCTCTGACAAGGAGTCAATAGAAGTGACAAAGAAGGTGTTGGGTTACATTAAATGAGGGTGAGTGATGGATATCCTAGAGTTGTAGAAGTACCCAGTTATTTAGGTGGCAGTGCACCTACTTACTAAGTTAAATAATCAAGAGTGCTAGTCATAGGTGAATAAGGTATGATTAGATGTGGAAAAGAAGATGATAGGAGTGATTTATAATTTGGCTGGTTTCATTACAAATACTATTGTTGAATATGTGCACCAAGGTGAGAAAATAATTTTCAGAGATATCCTTCTATCTCTTATATTTGTATAAATTTGATTTCCCAATGGGCCAAAGGATAAGTTTTGGAAATACCCATAAGAGAAGAAATCTCTTGCAGATAGATTTGCAAAGTAAACATGTGATGGATCTTATAGAAGAGCCTACAAGGAAATAACAAAACTTTGGTATGTTATCTTGTATGTTGTGTTTGAGCATGAATAGAGGATACCCAAGGATATTCCTTCAGTATTGGACAAATCGGTACAGTTTATAGTTTACCAGCACTTTTTCATAGCACATTATAGTTTAAAGGATGGAAATTGGATCATGTGGTGTAAGCTCCCATATGCCTTCACCACAGGTTACTTTCAAGCATCTGTACATAGGTTCTTAAATACATGAAGGTTGATGTTAAATGTAGATAAGGTGGATTGCAACTACCATTAACTCAAGAAGACTTATGTCTATCCAGGTAGGTCTATGCATGTATTGAGTAGATAATTTCAGATAATATTAACATAAATTATATGAGCTTGGAAATTTGGAAGGTTGGAGTAGCTAAGGTATATATCTACCTTAATTCAAAGTTAGAAAATGGAAAATAAATAGAGAATTAGTTCAAACTACCTGAGGCACCCAAGGGAAAGCATACTGTGGGCATGCTGTAAGATAAAGAAGACACTTTTCCCATTTGTGAAGAATAAGAAGAAGAAGAAGAAGAGGATATTAATAAATATAGTGGTGGCTTGGAGCATGGGTGAAGGAAATGGCCCACTGTAGGAGAGAAAAGAGAGCATGAGGTTACCCCTTCACTTTAAAAAGAAGATGAAGTGGTGGAGACAAACACTATCGAGTTAGATATAGAACAAGGAATTTGGGACCCCAGTACAAAAGGGTTTTGAGAAGAACCAAAATTGAAGGTGCTAGACATTCACAACTACTAAGGAGGTTGCCTAGGATTTATCCTATGAAGGAATAACCAGAGAAGAAAAGAAGGCATAAGTACATTCTCAGGAAGGATAGTGAGGGAGATAAATTTGAGGAAAGCACACTGAGGACTCTTGTAAACACTGAGGATGTAGAAGACCCTCAGAAAGAGGAATTGAAAAATGACAAAGAGGATTTGAAGCAATGGGAGCTAGATAGGGGTGTTGTGGATATAGAGGTAAATATAGATAAAGGTGATCCATCAAGTGCACCTCATACTACATAGACAGGTGAAGAACCTATACTGAATTCAGGTGTGAACATACCTAAGGTGAAGCACTGTGGAAAAGAGAAGGTGGGAGATACATACGACACTCCAACAGTTGGGTATGTTGATGACCCAACCAATATCATATGCACAAGGTTCCAAAGCACTTTAGAGCCATGGGACATGTATGGCTAGGAGCTGATGGATGTAGAGATGGTGACCATGCGCACTTGGAAGATATTATCATGGAGCATGCAGAATTATATGGATGAGCCTAAATTCAAAGTATGTGAATAATCATATGTCTCTCGTAGATTGAATAAAGCACCACATTCATGCCATGTAATAGTTAAGACTATTGTGATGTCGGATGAGTATGTGAGAAATGCATTAGAAAATGTATCTACAGAGGTTGCACGTAGAAATATAGACAAGGTGGAAAATATTCAGGGGTAGTTGGATGATAAGAAGAATAAATATACTTAAATCAAGTGCCTAATGGAGGTGAAGGAAAAATTTGAGGAAAAGGTGGACACATTGATAAGTATGATAGAACAAATTGGGGATGAAATTTTGAAGGTAAGACCACACTTGGAAGAGAAGGTGCCAGAAAATTTGGCATCTGTGATGCATTATTTTTGCACCCTTATTCAATTAGTAATGGAAGAAGGTCTGGTGCATATGCCAAAACCAAAGGATGCTACAGCACATGCAAAGAATGCTAAGGCAACTATTGCACGTAAAATTACAAGTTATGAATCTATACTGCTAACCTTGAAGGATGAACTGAAAAAAGAAGATTAAACCTTAAATATGTGTGCAATGCTTGACGTAATAATAAATATAAGGACCATGGTATAAAAGTATGACATCCTTAAGGAGGAAAAGAATGAAGCACTTGGGCATGAAGAGAGTCTCACATTGGTAGAATAAAAGCACGATGTGCTTGCAGTAGCCCGGATCCCTCACAAGGAAAGAATAAAGGAGATTGGAAAAATCATAGCACATTAGATGGATGTTATGGAAGGGATGGTCTCAAGCATGGCCAATGTTCTCAGGGTGTTGTAGAATGAAGGTGAGAACATGACCTTAGATGATATGGATGGATTTCTTGTAGAAATCCCCAAAAAAAGAATAAAGAACTAAGTGAGTGGAATGAAATAGAAGCAGAGGTCAAAGCCTAATATCTAGAATTAATTATATCTACATAAATGTATGGAACCCAATAACCATTTCATTATCTTATACATTTATTATTTCATTCCATATTATTTATCATGGAGAGATAAGTTATGGTTACCCATTTCCGCGGGTGGTAATAAAGCAAGTGTGGGGTAATGTTGGGTGGATAGAATGTAGCCTAAGTACTAAAGGTGCATAAGGATTGGGTGAATGAACATAGGGCATGTAGGTTCATGCAGAAGGATAGTGGAATAGGGTATATGAGGGAAATAAAGTAATTGAGACTTATCCATTTTTAGTGTGAGCCTAAATATAGACATGGAGTGTAGAGAACGTAATAGTATGAAGACTTGGAAAGCACACAAAGGCTATTTTTGACAAGTGGAAGATCAATTGACATGCATAGTTTTGGAGCTATTAATAGGATTAGAATACAATTATATTATTAGATAATTTATTATAAGAGAGCTTGCATTTTTTTATATTTATCATGTAAGGGTACATGGTTATTCTTAGCATGCATTATATTTGGAGGGTGATTAGGCAGTGGAGGGAAAGTCCCCACTACCTATAAATATGTATTGATTTACATGTGTTTAGGGATCATCCATGTTTTAGTAGAGTTTTGTTGCGGGTTTATGAGCGTGTGTAACTTATGGTGACTATGTTATATATGTATGAAGCTTTTGTGTTTTACAAAAATTAATGTAATGGATCTTTGTGGTTGGATATTGATTGTTGACATATCTATGACTGGTACATGCATGGTAAAATTAATATTGATTATTGTATGAGTGATCTTGCACATGGTTAAGATATAGATCTAGTTTATGTTTAGTAATATATTTAATTATCTATTATGGATCTAGATTATTTGTATGATCATGCTAAGTTCTTGACAAAGCTTCCATAAAATAGGGACCTGGTACCCTTGCGTACTTCGGGTGAGCACCCAGTTTTGGCTAAGTGATGTTCCAGCGCACTTTGGGATATTGTGGGTAAAAAAAGACTACACCTTGCACTCAAATGGTGAAAATTTAAGTGCTATTAGATGTATTACCATTGAATACTTATAAAGGATACGTCCTTGGTACCGAATCTAATGGTTATCCTAGAAACTAGGTGTTGTTAAAGGATTGAGCAGGCTAGTTGGGAAATTCTCAAAATATTGATGCTATAATTTCAAATTTTTGAGGTATATACTCTTGTAACAAGTAAATTGATGATCTGAACTATTGAAGAACTCATCCAGTGATAAATTTCAATGGTTATACTACCAAAAACTGATATACTAGGTGTTACAAGTGCTCCTTTCAGTGACCTAGGGTTTTCTTCACCAAAACCTACCTATGTAACTCAGTTGAAAAACCATTAGATGACACTCATTAATCTAAGTGATACATGATCATATGTATCAGAAAGTAGGATATACATTTTCTATATCCTTGAAGGATCTAAATAAAAAATATATCAAGATTAAGCAAATGCAAGTGAATATTATCTTGAGCATATGAATATTTCCATGTCTTAATGAGCCTTCATGAAAGAGTACTGAGTTGATGTGTTTATCTGTTCTAATATGAATACATCTAGAGCTATCTCTGATATGTGATGTCATTGAAATATTTTTAATATAGGTAGTCCTACACACATGGTGATGTTATAAGTTTACATAAGATGTTCTATATTATGGCTCAGGTTTGTGTCACAAAATACTTTGGTCTTATAAATGGTTAAAGAAGCTCGGGGATTTTGAAGGAAAGGTCCAAATAATTCATTTTATTATATTGAAAGTGAAATAATTTTTTTGAAGGTTTCTTCTCCATCTTCTTACAAAAGCTTCAAATAATCAGCTAATTAACAGGAGCTTTCTGCAATCCTTAAAGTATGGTCACATATTTAAGAAGAATGAAGAACGATTAGTAATCCAAACCCTTATTTTTGTGATGTACAAATTTTGAGTGGTGAAAAATTGCTTCACATGTATTTGAATAACATTTATGAAGGATTGATTGAACTTGTAAGGCCTAACCTCTACATACCTATGTTGCATGCATGAATACAAATAAAGGAATAAGGTCTACACTTTATCGAAAATTTATAAAAATAAATAAAGAATAAAAAGGTTTTTGTCAAGGTCGATAAAGGATATGACATAAATCTACAACATACAAGTGTATGACAAAGGGACTGTTACACTATCATACGAAATTATATTTGGTAAATGAAGGGAGAAGGATGAGTGAGAAGTTACAATCCTATATCTATAAGTTCTACATGGAATATTAAGATCCATATCTGGATGTCAGATGTTCTAGATAACTCCTCTTCACATCTCAAGAGTCTGCAAACCCAAAAGGACCAGAAAGATAATGTCAGAAGCATAATATAACACAATAAAGATATTTTTGGAAGGAAAAAAATCATATTTGTACACAAGAAAGGGTGATATGAAGGGTTTTAATATGTGAAAAAAAAAAATCCAAATAGTTCCTTGATGATAGTTGATAATAGATAAAATTCTAACATATATGTGTTGTTAAAAGTGTTATGTTGAATAAAGTATTGTGTTACTATACAGAAAATAGAGAATGTACTGAATAGTAAAATAGATGATGAACAAGTGCTAAAATTGAGATCACATGACTTGATGAAAGAAATATGAAGAAGGTGGTCAACATGAATTGGTGATAAATTTTAGTTATAGCTCATAAAATGAAAGGTTGTTCTTTCACTACAAGTAGGTTCTTGTAAGTTGAAGCCATTAGGTATTTCAAATGGAGTAGGTGATCTATGGTCTTGTAATTTTTGTAAGAACAATTTTTCACACTATCACTTGATTCCTGTGGTTTTTTTCCCTTATTGGGTTTCCCTCCTAAAATTTGTTGTCTCCATGTGTTTATGTTCTTTTCTCTTTCACAATCCCATCATATTTAGTTTATGAATCTGTTGATTGTACTCTTGATTGCTAAAGTAAAATTTGTAAGTTTTAAGTGGCACTAATTCACCCCCTCCCCATCTCAGTGCTTGAATTATCAACATATGATAATTATCATCATTCCATTTTGTCCCCAAATTTATGTACACTCTTTGTTTAAGAGAGGGAAATTATATGTAAGCCAAGTCATAACATACAATGGGTCAAACATGAGTTAGTGAGTATGATGAAAAATAATTTTAGTAGTTTTCAAACATGAATCAAAAGGAGGTCTATGATGATGTTTAATATTTTAAAATACCTACCAAAATTCATCTCATAGAAGTAATTGTCATAGAGAACACGAAAAATCAGGAGTATTTTCTCATTGGAGAGCATGAGGCTAGTTCTGAACAAGGTGAGAACAAAATGGTAAAAACTCAATCTTGTGGTTATAAATGTAGCTATAGATTTACACAGTAATATCACTCTCAATATATTATTCTATCTACATTTATACGAATAGATTACAATTTTATAGGAATATGCAACTCCTATAAACTAGGAAGTTTCTCTAACAATAATCCTATTTAGTTGTGATTGTTACTCACGTAACAATACACAACTCAAATCATAAAAGTTGTTAAAAAAACTCCAATAATATATTATTGTTTATATAACAATAATATAACCGCTAACATTTATACTTATTGAATACACAAGTATAATGTAAACATTAATATCCTAACATTCCCCCCTTAATCTTTACATGGTAAAAAAATAAATTTCACACTTCCTCTACAGCTTGCTGCCTCTGCACGCTCATAATCTTGGCACACAGTCAAACTGAAGGTAGAAGAATGAACACATCAACTTCTTATCGACCATGCACTATTTGGAACACATCTGACCAACGAGGATGGGAACATGCTTAGGAATCATCTTCTTATCAACCAGTCATTCTAGGGAACACATCTGACCTAGCAGTGTGGGAACTCAAGCAGGAACACATCTGAACAACCTTCAATGGTTTTCAAGAGGCTAACCACAAACCTAGTTATGAACAGGTACACATCTGACTATTCTACCTCATCAAGACTCATGATGTTTCCTTCCGTTGTGTCATCTGTTCTTTACTATGTTTTTTCATTGTGGAAATAGGAATAGCTACATGCTCAACTGAAAAATTGGAAATGGAACATTGGATCATGTTGATCATGTTCCCCCCTCAATGTGAAATTTCCACTTATTGAAAATTACAAACTATAAAAATTGAAGTGCACAAAAGTACACTGAAAACCACACCAAATTGAAATGCTGAAATCAAACACACTTCATGCTATAAGAAGGCACACCACTCACATACATACCACCAAAGAAATGAAGTGGCCTCGTTGTTGGCAACTAATGAGAGGTGCTATCTGACCTCTAGCCTCTGATTCCTCCATCCTCTAGTATCATGCTACTCACTCAGCAAATTGGAAGTTTAAGCTCAATGGTTTCCACATTAGGGTTATTTGTATTTCCCCCTCACAATGTGAAACACTTTATTTTTCACAATGTCGGGTAACACTGAAAATGCGTCCCTGAGGCAATTTTTTTATTTTTTCAAACAATTAATTTCTGACGACACAACTTTATAGAGACACTTTTTGACATTTGACTATACACTCTACTCTTACTAACAAGAATCCTTAAAAACTAAATTCACTGCTACAAAAATATGCCATAAGTGATTTAATGAAGATGACAAGACCACTAAATGAAACAATGAGAAAGAGAGGATAAACTTAATAAACCTATATGTAGACTTAAATAAACCTCATGAAATACTTCAGAAGATTTATATCTAACTTAATAATGACTTATTATGACATATATATGAATTTACAAACCTATACAATATAAACTTTAATTAAAACATTGACTTATTTTATAAATTTTAAACCGGTAGTTTTTGTGTGCCATGGATGAAGATGGGAAGATGCAATGTACATTTTATTTAGGTTACAAGAGCTTATTTGATGCCATGGAGAGGTGGAGCTACTACCTATGGATTGAACCAGAATACCATCGAGCCCACCTTCTTCAATCAACACTTAAAATGACAAGTAGTCTAGGTGAAATTCCTATATAATTCCAATAATGGATGATTCCTCAGGAAAAATGTTTTCAACTCCTCCAACTAACCAAGCTGGATGGCATGTGGATTATGTAATTGCTCCTTCTATTCTATTGCTCAGTTACATAGAAAATATAGAAATTTTATGACATAATTTTTTCACGCCTAGATCTCCTTTGACAAGTAGTTGCTCTTCGTTATCCTATTTCATTTTCACTTCCACTTTTATTTCCATATTTATCTTTCTCTACCACATTCTCTGGAGATTCTTTTTCTTCAGAAAGAGAAAATTCATCCTATTTAGGCTCATCTGATTTCTCTACAGGATGGAACACCATTGGTTTCTTCCCAGCAATGAGAATCTTGAACAATATTGTCAATACAACCAATCAGAAACTCCAATGCAAGTCAGGTAATCAGATCTCAAAATGGCTACACCAAATTTACAGTATTCGATAGAAAATCCAGTGCAATGATAGGAATGCACTGGTAAGAAGTATGCGCATGTAATAAATTTATGTTTGATGTAAAGAATAAGGACCGACTGCAGGGGAATCTGGGTTTCCAAAAGGGTGCAGAAGATGCGGTGTGTCAACATTACCTCATCCTCCAAAAAAAACACATATTTTTCCTCATAAACAATGCTTAAACTTATGTTTATGGCCATTGAAAACTCTCTACAGGCATATGTGCATGAAATATTATTATTAGGATCAAAGGCTCCACTCTTGGAATGTAAGATCAGCTACAGTGAATGCCTTATGAATGTAAACCAAAAATGGAGGTGAAATAATATCTAATATCTATGCACAAATCACTATACTCCTACAATTATTATTGTCAACAAATCTAAGAAGACTAAACAAATTTTCACAAATTCAATAACATCATTCAGGGGAAATAAATAATGGTTACATTTCCCCTTGGTCAATAATTACAAAATCAATTCTTCCATCTCATAACTATACTAGATCTAACCGCTCTGATGCCAAATATAAATGTAGCTAAATATTTACACAGTAATATCACTCTCAATATATTCTTCTATCTACATTCATACGAATAGATTACAATTATATAGGAATATGCAACTCCTATAAACTAGGAATTTTCTCTAACAATAATCCTATTTAGTTGTGATTGTTACTCACATAACAATACACAACTCAAATCATACGAGTTATTAAAAAAACTCCAATAATATATTATTGTTTATATAACAATAATATAACTACTAACATTTATACTTATTGAATACACAAGTATAATGTAAACTATAATATCCTAACAGTTGTAGTGTGAGGATTAAATGATCAAAATATACTTCTTTTATGAGATATGAAGTATTCTAGAGCATCAAATAATTTTTTAGAAATATAGTAATGAAATCTGCATTGTGATGGGAACATGATAATCTCTTCTGATAACAAAACAAGAGTTTGGATATGAGGATAAATTTCTTACTAATTTAGGCTTTCATAATTCAATTCTTTGACCAAGATTCAATTCTATGATGCTCAAATATTTGTATTCGTCTTTCAATTATTGAAATAGGTCCTCACTTTATAGATAGAGGATTACTCCCTAAATGAAGTTCTTGTCCTATGACCACCTGTTGAACTAAAATTGTGTGAATACATATGCTTCCTCATTTGAGGTGGGAACAAACTAGTAGGTATTTAATGGGTTATTAAGATATGAAAAACTTCAACTTACTACATGATCTTTGATTTTCACTCTTGAACATGATGAAACCCTATTTTACTTCACGAATCACCTCCTCGATCAAGATATTACTTGAGTGGAAACATGCGTACAACATCTAAAAAACCTTTTGATAAAAATTCTCCTCATATAAGTATAACTTTAAGGTGAATCACATGTTCCCGACCTCCATAATACTGAGCTCATTACCAAGCACCAATTAAGTTTTTAGAAGCACTCTCGAGAGGTAAGTATTTCTTAAGAGTATGAGGTGATTTATAGAATCACCTTTGGTGACCTTGGATCAAAAAGGATGCTCCCAAAATGTATAGTATTATTCAATATTTATGGTTCCTACTTTTTTTCATCCTAACTCCTTATGGAGATATCATAATTAGTCAGAGAATTCAAGGTTCATAATTTCACTGCTCATTCCTTGCACATGAATACCAATTTTTAAACAAATTATCTCTAAATGATCAAACCTTTCATAAACATTCATAAAATACTTCCAAGACCTTTAAGGATACAAATACCACCTATATATACTTAAAACCTTTTCATAACCCTCTCGAAGGATGCATATAGGCTCTGAAATGTCCAAAATTGGCCTTTCTAGGATTTCCAGAGAATTAGTATTTTACTGCACTTCATTGAATAGAATAATGGACCTTGTTACAGATTTTTGAAAAACTATAAATTTTCACCCAATACATTAGGAATACCTTTAAGGACAAAGTGATCATGACATAAGAAGTAGGTTGGTCCAGAGAAGTATTAAGGAATATTTTGGAATGACCCGATTCTGATCTCATCTCATCTGTTTCCCTCCTCAGACACTCGTTGATGGTGATCCTATGGATTGATAGACAAGATAATAAGAGAAGAGAAGAGTAATCATACTAATTTCTTTCTATTGCTTAGGTCTTGATATACCTTGATCTTGGTTGTCATGGTTTAATTTTTGCATTTTTGGGTTAGTCAATTCAGATGACAACATATCCATATGAATATTATCTTCTTACCCTTCATGGCGTAAAAATCCTCCATAAATTGAATTAGATTTAGGATTATCATACACTTCTTACTCATATCCCTCTCATGAGAATAGGAATACTCTTTATCCTTCACACATGATGGTCTTGGATTCCTTAGTAGTGTGACTAGCTCCTTTTGATTTGTTCCTAAAATATATTTGGATACAATGGAAGAGTCAGGATATGATGATCATCAAATCACTCCTTGAGCCTCACATTTCACCTTTGAATATGATGATCTCTTCTTAATCTCACAATTCACCTCCCTGACCAAGATGTCACCTGAGTAGAAGCATGCTTATGATGTCTAGAAACCCTCTTTGTGAATTTCTCATCATGGAGATAGGTTTCTTTCTCATTATAGAAGGATTGATTCTTGAATGAAACTTAGATTAATTTATGAGAATTAATTCCATGTTCTTTACCTCCACACTACAAAATTCCAACTCAATCATGGTAAACATGATTTTCAATCATGGGATTAGTTTTCATGCTCAAATCTTCAATATTTCATGTTATATATTCTACATGACAACAAGCCCCTCACTTTTGTTCACAAGAAGAGTGTCATTATATTTTTTTCTTGTGATAGATAACCTAAAAAATATCATTTGCATGTGAGAAACAATAAAATAAATATATTGGTGTAGATAAGGTTGAGTGGATTCTTTTTTTGATCTCTCCTAACCTCCACTTTGATTTTCTTGATATGTTGTCAATGGGTGCTATAATATTAAATATCATGTCCAAGAATTTTAAGTCATGTGTAACATGGATCACATATAAGAGGGTGGGGAAAATAATGGAGAGAATAATTGGAACCTATGATCTCATGGATGGAATATTTTTAGAAATATGTGCAGAAATAAAATGGGGGAGACAGTAGATATGTCACAATAGGTGTCGGGAGAGTATAGGATCTAATCAAGGTAGCATTTTTTTGTCTAAAGAATAAGGTTTATAACCAAAGTAATATGGTTATAGAACCTAAGAAAATGTAAAGTGAGTCATGTTCGCCATCTGAGTGGCTAGAGATATTTTACCTACATCTTCAAGATGATAAAGATGGTTTAAACTCCTTTGAATAGTTGGCCTACATGATCCAATGATTCTTCATTGATTACTAACCTTTCACCTTTCAATCACCACTCAACCTATAGCTAAATTACATACTTTACTCACATTCCTCATGATCATGAATATTCACTCAACCATGTCATATATTTTCTTAAACATGATAAACATGTTACTCTATATGTATCAATGTGGCCCATATTCAAATCTCAATTTGTAGTTTATTACTCATAGTATCGTGTTCTTATCAATCCATATTAATTTACCAATCATAATTTTAACTCTGAATGAGAAAAACTATTAGGAAATATATAGAAAAACTCTACTATGAGCTACGGTCTATAGACATTAGGTCAAATGAGAAATGCCTAGCTCTAAATGACCAACACTACTCTAAGCTTTGGGCCATTTATACTCCTAGCTCCAGATGGCATGCATTGTGACTGAGCTCCAAACGAGCTACACTACGAGCTCCAAATGAAAATTATTATTACTGATCTCCAGACCAACTCTACTATAAGCTCTAGATGATGATATTTATACCCATCTCAGGTTCATATGATAGACGATGAACATTTTACATCAATGGCAATCAATTCTACCATCATTTTTTTTGTTACTAGCTTCCTTTGACATCAATGAAAATTATTCCAACTTGTATGTGTTTTTATTTTTTATGTGTTATAAGGAATTTCATGAGTCCATATATTTGAGCAACTGTTATTACCTTTGGGATTTTAAAGGTTTATAACATATAGTTTTGACACATATAAAATTCATACAACTGTCAATAACCAATCAAGAAGGGCCCAAAACCTAAATAATAACTATATTCTTTCCAAAAACAAATATCGATTATATAATTTAAACCTTAAAATCTTTAGGTTGAATTCTGAAATCATGAAAAATACCTATGTATTGACCAAATTAGAATATGAAAACTATATTCTAAATTGTGACTTATGGAGCTGTGAGACTAATTTCATAAGGTGCAGAGTGACCCTAATTTCTTATATTTACTAAAATAAATTCAAATTTAAACGTTTATTTTTATACATATATAGTTCCCAAAGCCATTTCTATAACATTACTAATAAGAATGTGAGCACATTATAATACGCTCGCATTTTATCTTCTCTGGATTTGAAATTCCCAATCCATAGGCTTGGATTTGTCTTAGATATCCAAACTTAAGTTTTGGACTATGTAATCTGTGAATAAATCTGTGCTTTACAAAATAAAATCAAAATATCATGTGTACACCCCAATATCTGATGTGTTATAACATAATATTCTAGAAAAATATACTACGATGTCAAGCTTGGTTTTACCTTGGTGACGATATAATTATTTCTAAATTCTAATTAGTTTAAGGATTTCATCCTTAATTTCTTTTAGTAGTTCCTTATTTTTCTTCCAAAACACATGCATACGTTTTTGTACATAATTTATGATTTTTTCAACCAAATTTCAAAAAAAGGATTCATCTAAAATCCATTATACATGCATTAAAAAACAAAAAATTGACTATTTTTCTCAAAGTTTTGGGGTGTACACACAAATATCTCATTTTTGGGAGGTGTGCACTTTGAAAATTAGTAAAAAATTATATATTCATCCAAAAATTATGAAAAATTAGTGGGACCTTGTACAAGGTATTAGTTAACTTTATACCAAATGGATTTAAAAAATTATTTATAGAAGTAAAAAAAATGGGAAAAATTGAAGTAAAAAAAATGGGCGGGGGGGGGGGGGGGGGGGGTGCACACATAATAGGTTATTATCTTTTTGACACAAAAATTGACATATTTTGTGTGCGCACCACATTTAACCTTCTTAATATCCACCATTTAAAAAATAATAATATCCTAGAAACTAAATTCCAAGCACTATGTTTCTTATTCTTATCACATTGTCAAATTTTGAGCATATGCATGCCAAATTATTAGATGAAGTTTAGGTTTTACTAATTTCAAGAAAAACGCGTCCACTTTTTACCGCCATTTGGTCCCCCATTTCCATGCACTTACCCTTATATGGATTTAAAGTGATAAGGTCATCTCCTAATTTGTATGAGTTGACTTGCCTATTTATTGTAATATTCACTCATAATATAGTATCTTGTTTGTATTGAATCTCAAATTTAAATTAGATAATTGTATTTGTGTTATGAGTGAATATTATTTATATAAAAAATATTTTTATATTTTCTAGGTTAAATCTGAAATAATTATAATACTCACTACTTCTGCATTGAGTACATTTTATATATGCTATGTAATTATCTCACAATCTTAGTGACAAGAGACATGAGGGCACCTGTAGGGTTTGTTATCTATATACACTTACACAAGAATGTAAGATAAATACATGAGGCTTGATCCATTAGTAAGGGCATGTAGTATAATACATGCATTGGTTCAACATTTTGGAGTCTAACCATCAAGGGATTCTAACATCAAACATGCACAAGTTTTTTCTCCTTCTTTTTTTCTAATTCTCTGATGAAGGGTTATACATGTTGCTAAGGTTTATAATTTGTTATAGGTTATTACACGCCATCTCAAATCTACATGATTAATAGAGACACATAAGGAGCATCATTTATAGACAAGTAAAGCACTCAAAAAATTACAAACCCAGATTGTCAACAAGTCTAAAAGCATACAACTTCAGGTCATGAAGGTACATCTCCATCCCCTACTCACTTTTTAGTTCCATAACTTTCAATATAAAATATACAACTCCAGATATTCATGTTTCACTACCTTACACATCTAGATCATTCCTAAATTATCATGAATAACTAATTTTATCTATCCTCTCATTTTTTGAGGAATTACTTATCATGTATCAATCATTTGTTAATCATTTCAAGTTTGAATTTATTATTCTGGTTTTCAAAGATTTTTTTACTTTCCTACCATAAATTAATGAAGTGAAACAATAAAAACAAGACTGACCTCAAAATATGGTGGCGTTTACTGATACCCACGAAGATGGATGTTGAATCTGATGTTTAATTAGAGATTTTGATTCTGAATGAGTGTGTGAGTCCTCTTGTCTTACAAAGCAATATGTGCTCAAAGACACTAAATAGATTGGATTAGATGAATGGATAGGTGAGCTGATCGGTAAAGGTTGATTCTAGGAATCTAAATGGAATTCCTTGGAGGATCTTAGCTCATTTTTTAGAAACTTAAGTAGGTTGAAAAAAGTAATGATAGGAGTATGTAGTAAATATAGACAAGTAGATAATAAATAAATATTTCTTATAACTCAAGATAGATAAGAAAGTCCTAAGAAAATTTGAAGGTGGCCTAGGAAATTGTAGATGCGATCTAAACGTGTTCAAACTAATTGTACCTTAAATCATAAGTCACTTGTTGGATATAATGGAGAAATTTATTCTGATCCTTAATGTCTTTTTCGTTAATGTAAAATCAGATAGCACAAAGTGTTATCTCATGAAAGATGTTGTATTGTTCCCAGAGAAAAGGGTGTTGGACTATAAGAAGGTTGTAAATTCTTGTGATGGGATGCGAACAACCAAAAACTACCTTCCCAATAGTGAGAAATACTTGGAAAAAACATGTTAAATGCAGATGTTGTGATACAAATGATTAAAAGATGATAAATAAATTATTTTGATAGGAATCGCCAGTGATTTAGGCCAATCACTAGAAATTATGGTGAATTGCTAGTGATTTTTGTGATTTTTGACATTTTTGTTAAAAATGAAATTTAAAGCTATGAAATGATGTTTTTGATTAATGTAGGGGCTATTTATGACTTGAAAGATGAAAGATAAAAATATAGGAATACCTTTTGAGTAGATGTGGAACTAAAAGATGCCTCAAATTCCCTGTGGAAGAGATCTGAGTTGATGAGTTATACTGTGATGTTGTTAGAGAATTGTGTGATGAAAATGAGCACAAAAATGCTTGAAAGTGATTGATGTCGATGCTTGAAAGTTCTAGAATATGTCCTAGATGTTTTCGTGTTAGAAAACGAAAAGTAAGAGTGAAAAGGAGGTCCAATATTCAATATTTAATATCCTTAAGGGAGAGCACATAAGTGTTATTTATAATCATTGGCAATTCATCTGAATCACCGATGATCCACTTTTTATGGGGAAACATTTGCAAGAGTGGTTGAAACCACTTCTAATCATGGATTTTTGGTTCAAGGTGCGGGTGTAAATGACTAGAAGGATGATAGAGAATGAATTGAAGAGGTTATGAAGGTTATATGATTGTTGATAAATAGTTTATTTATTTTTGTTTTATTTTATTTTAGTTTTTAAGTGGTTTTAGGTGGTTTTGAGAGGTAAAATGAGATTTTTACGAGTGTGAGAGGTATATTTACATGGAGTAAATATTGTGGGGAGTCTGGACTTAGGATTAAAATATTAAATAATTTCTTTGTTTTAATTGATATGATAGTTTATATGATGAGGGAAATTAATGGTGCAAATTTTGAGTGTCTACATTTTCCCCCTTTTGTCGAGTGGTTTGGTGTAGGAAAAGTGTTAGACAAAAATTATTTTCGATAGTTGAATTTGTAAGGGTTATCCTCCTCAAAATGGGGTGACTACAATGCATTGAAAGGAACACCATTTTGATGAAAGTTTGTTGTTTGATAGGTTTGATATGTGTTTCGTTTAATATTTCACCAAGATGGAGTATCGAAATGATTAAGGGCTGCCATGGAATCAAGTGATAGGGGGAACTAAGGGGTTTATTACCAATGAACATATGATTCATAAACATAGGCTGTAAGGATGGGGAAGTCAAGTCATGGGAGACCAAAGGGCTTGCATCCCATAGATGTATGACATATCCTGAAGTGATTTGATTGTTTAAAATTTAGTTTTTCAAGGATTAAGGGTCTTTTAAATGTGACAAGTTGTTGAAAAAAGTGAGGAAGTGGTGTTGAATCGGGAAAATAATGATGTGATGGTAAAGAATCATGATGATCATTGGTGATTGAGGTGAATCACCGGATATTTAAGGAATCTTTGGTGATCGCTATAAAATTTTGGGGGAAGGCTATGTTGGCTTGGAAATTTGTCTTGAAGAAAAATTTGTGGTTTTCCTCACCAAAACTATGGAAATCTAAGTCCCTCTACTTTGAATGGTGTAGCCTCCATATTATGCATGTAAAACAGGTGGATTCAATGGTGGTTTTTCAACCAGAGATCCATAGGGGCACTCCACTGACCCTATGGCAAAGCCTCCAATTTCTTGTTAGGACAGAAATTTTTCTAAGAGTGGGAAAGGGAGTGGAAATGAAGGAAAGAAGGTCAATGATGTAGGTAGGACATCAGATGCCTACATATATTGATTAGAAAGCTCATAACATGTATTTAATTAGAAGAAGAACAAATTTGCAAACCCGAGTTGCAAGACCGAATAAAAACACATTGGTCACAAAGTACTAATCGATTCCTTTGTCAAAGGGACATAAAATTCCTTCTTTTCTTATTGAAGCCAGAGAAAAACTTGTACAATGAATGGAAACAGAAGAAAATTGTAGAAAAGGAAGAATAAAAGAATATTGACTATCATTTTTTTCCTCTATTTGCAAAACACATTTCCAGTCTCCGAAATCAATTGCCAACCCATACAATGACCAACAAAGCTCATGAAATAGATCCCAATAATCAATTACAATCTCCTCTAATGATTTTCAAGTGGTTATAACAGAAAACTAATCATTTCACATTGTTTTGGGTTCTTGATTTGTAGAGAAATGGCCATGGCGGGGAAAAACTAGAAATTCATAATTAAAACCGTTACAAACTTTCCCAGTTTGAATATGGACCATTAGCTCACCTTTTGTGCCTTTAAATTTGAGTTATCCATGTGTCCGAAGGTGATTGGAGTGGCCGCATGGAACACCTTTTTATTTTATAAATTTTTGAAGATTTGGAACTAATTCACTTTTTTCTCTGTCGGCCCACTTTGACTTTTCAAAGAGGACACATGGCACCATTTGATTGGATACATGGTCACCGATCCATTTAGAAAATTTTGAACCTTTGTTGGAAAAAGTTCAAAATCACAAAATCCTCTGCCGGCCTACACTCTCGTGTTGACTTGTCAATGCTGGAAAGACACGTGGCACAATTTGATTGGCTGCAGAGGTCACATTAATCTTTTTACTTTTAACCCCAAAGGCTAAAAAACTTAAAATCCCGCCAAAGGTCCATCACCCGCTTTGACTAGTCAATAGGGACACATGGGATCATTTCATTAGTTACGGAGCCACGGCTAGATTTATATTCTTTATCTTTTAAAACCAAAAGACTTAAAGTTTTAAAGTCTTCTGCCGACCCATGCTTCTGTTTTGACTTTTCAACTCTAAAATGAACACGTGTCAGCATCCTATTGGTTGCGGGGCTTGAACCTTAATATTTCCTCCGCTCCACTCAGGCTCGTAGATCTGCCATTGCCAATTACACTTTTTTCCAAAAAAGGGGAAAATGGAAAAGAAATCTCCTCAGCCCCTCCAGTCACCTTGGGAAATAAATGTAACTTAGGTCTGCCGAGCCATATCTTGCAAAATACAATGAGTTAGGATGACTTCTTTACCTTTTTGGAAAGAGGAAAAAATTTCCCATCTGATGAAGTAGGTTCCAAACTACTTTAAGCCCTTAGAAAGAACCAAAATTTCAAAATAATAAGACTTGACCAATTTTCAAAGGGGACTAACTCAAAAATTTAGGGTTTAGACTTGGAAAAATGAAGGAATTTTTTTAGGGGACAATAGCTGGCTCTAGCCTGGGGACATCACATGGATTCAACAAGGAGAAAATGTGGCATGAGGATCTAGAATCCAAAGTTTTAAAACATATAAACTTGACTAGTGCCTTATCCATTGGGCCTTGCAGAGTCATGTATAACTTCTGAGGAAAGAAAAAAGGAAGAAGAGGACACATAATTGAAAACACACCAGAATAGAAAGGGGAAAACAAAAACACATAATAGAAAAGGGGAAAAATCAAAACTATGGTACAAAGTGAGGGAAAACTCACTTTTAATGATGATAGAAATTTAAATATTTCCCACTCCTAGGCAATCCTAACGAAGTTCCATCCAAGTATGATAAGAGAAAAACATTCTCACCACAAGTTTCATGAATTTGAAATGGTCCTAACCACAAAGAATAAAATTTTCCATGACTGCCCTTTGGTTCTCTTCTCTTGTCCCAAAATAGGACAAAATCTCCAACTATGAACTCTCTTTCCTTGGTCCTTTTTTCAAATATTTTCTTCACTTTTAATTAATGTTCCTTGATTTTATCCACCACCTGAGAACTGTTTTCTTCCAAATTCTCAAGAAAGAGGATCCTTTTGTCAATGGAGTCCTTGTATTGGCCATCTTCCACTGATTGAAGCAATTTGAGGTCTGGAATTTCAATTGTGATGGGGATCACTTCTTCAACTTCATACAATAGCTAAAAAGGTGATGTACCTATGGCCTTCTTGGGAGTGATCCTATCAGCCGATAATGCATCATACAATCTCTTGTGCCAATTCCTTTGATTCTCATCAACAAGCTTTCAAATAATGGTCACAATATTATTTTTACTTGACTTAGCTTGACCATTTCCTTGTGGATAGTAGTCATAAGAATGGGCTAGAGAGATTCCAAAACCATAACAAAACTCTGTCAACTCTCTTGAAGATAAATAAGTGGCATTGTCTACAAAAATCTTTTGAGGCACTCCAAAATGGACAATGATGTATTCTTCAATGAAACTACACACTACTTCAGAGATATCTTGTTTGGTTGGAATGGCTTCCACCCATTTGGTGAAGTAGCCTGTGGAAGTGAGCACATAAGTATTCCCGTCACTTGAATGAGGATTAAACACACCAATAAATTCCAGCCCCCATTGTTGAAATGGTTCCTCAATGAATATAGGCCTGAGTGACAATGCAGCTAACTATGGTTTTCCAACAAATTTTTGGCATGCTTTACATTTGGAAACCCAACTCTGAGTATCAGCAAAAAGAGGAGGCCAATAATACCCACCTCTGAGAATCTTGTGAGAAGTAACCATTGTTAAAAAGTGTCCACCACATGCTTGGTCTTCATAGGCCTTAAGAAACTTCCCTTGTTTCTCTTTATCAACACATCTAACGAAATAACCATCAATCCCTTTCTTGTAAAGTGCATGATTCTAGATTATGTACTTGACTTCCTTCAGCTTGAGATTTCTTCTTTTCTTATAATCCAGATGAGAGCGACATTCTCCATAAGTGAGCAGAAAGGTAATATCTACATATCACTCATCAGTAATGGTTACAAAGAGAACTTGTGGGAAGTCTTTTGAGCAGGTTAAGAAAGTGTCATCTTTCTCTTCATGCTGAGCTTTGAGATTTTCATCTTCAGTAGTAAACTTTCACAAACCATTTCCTCTTACCAGATTAGAGGGCCTAATCTCCAGGTCATACTCTTGAGTCTTTTACAATCCAATTTCCTCTTTTGACTCCAGGATCTTGTTGTGTTAAAATTGACCTAATTGCACTTCCAGGTACCATCACCACATAATGAGAATTAAGGATGTATAGTTTGAATTTATTCACAGCCTTGACAACTGCATATGCATATTTTTCCAATTGATTGTATTTTAACTCATGCTTCTTTAAAGGGAAGCTCATGAAAGCAATGGGTGCTTCTGAATATTCATCATTCTTCTAGACAAGGACAACAGAGAGAGTGTGTTTTGAGGCATAATAGTACATGATGAACTCCTTGTTGAAATCTAGAGATACAAGAGTTGGGGCTTTGGAAATAGATCTCTTGATCTCTTCAAATGTATTTTTCCCTTCATGGTTCCATTTGAAACTTGCTTTGAGGCTTCATCATGGAGGTAATGTGCTTTGTCATTTCAAAAAACTCAGGGAAAAAGCGGGCAAAGAAAATTTACCTTCCCAAAGAATGAGTGCACTCCTTTTTTGCTAGTGGGAAGAGATAGTTCTTGAATGGATCTTACCCTCACAGGGTCAATATGTGCTCCATGTTTGTTCATAATGTTCCCCAAAAACTTTCCTTCTATGACTCCAAAGATGCATTTCTTAGGATTCAATGATATGTCATGTTTCCTACACCTTGCAAGAACTTTATCTAAATGACAGATGTGCTCCTCCATTTTTCTTGAAAATATTGTGAGGTCATCAAGGTATATGACAATGTAATGCTTCAGGTATTTGAAATCCAAGTCCATTTCTCTTTAGAAGGTGGCTCCTACATTGATTAGGCCAAAAGGCATTTTTCTATAAGTAAAAGTTCCCCAAGGGGTTCTACAATGTTCCTCTGCCACTTTGATTTGGTTGTACCCTAAAAACCCATCAAGTAGAGAGAGCATATCAGATCCAATGACTACTTGTAAAATGTGATGCATGATTGACAGAGGGTAGTTATCCTTGAGTGAGGCTTGATTCAAATTTCAGAAGTCAACACATATCCTTATCTCACCATTCATCTTCTTCACTAACACAATGTTAGCCACCCATGTTGAGTGGTGAATGGGAAAAATGATTCTGGCATTTAGCATCTTGGTCACTTCTTCCTTGATGATGTCAATGAGCTTTAGGTTGTAGGGCCTTTGCTTCTTCTTGAAGGACTTAACACCTTGCTTCAAAGGAATGGAATGGTGCCTTTCCTTTGGTTGGAAATATTTGAGTTCTTCATAGGAGTAAGCCAAGACATCAAATTTTTTCTTGAGTAGAGCAACAGACCTTCTCTTCTTTTTAGGTGAGAAGCATTTACCAATGTTGACCATTCTTACATCTTCTGAAGTACCAATGTTTTCTTTATCAAAATAAGATGGACACCGAGAAGATAGATTTTCTTTCTCTTGAATGAATCTGTTATGTTTGTCAAAAATATCTTCCAAAGATACTAAGCCTTTGGGAATATTGTTTCCTTTCAGTTTGATCATGCCCTTGTCATCAACTTCATCAATTCCACCATTTTATTCTTTAGTAATAGCTTCCCTATGAGGATTGACACTTCATTCAAAGAAGATATTATTGAAATTTTCTCTTTGCTCTAAGAAGGCCAAAATTTGATTGTCATCATTGAAGACCTACCAATGATTTGCATTATCAGGTACACTAGGTCTGAATACCATTTCAATGGTCACTTTATCTTTTCCAAAAGAAGGATGAGGTGTCAATAAGGATGTTGACACTGCAAGAGAATCAGCCCTTTCATTTTTTTACCTTGGAATGGATTCAATAGAGAATGAAACAAAGAATTCAATACAATCCCAAACCCTATTTCTGTAGTGTCCTGAGCCTTGGGTTATTCACTTGATATTGCTAGTGAATTTGCTTCACTATCACCTCTACATCACCAAGGCATATCAGATTCTTGATTCCCATTTCTTCTTCAACACTCATTCCCAAAAGGAGAGCTTAATATTCTGTTGTATTGTTTGTTTTATCAAATTGTAGTTTGTAGGCAAAAGGATGCATTTCCTTGGAAGGGGAATACAAAACAACACCAGATCTTGAGCCTACCCTTGAATGAATACCATAAAATTCCATTTTCTAGATATGATCTCCTTTTTCCTCCATGAGAAGTGGCAATTTATCATCCTTTTGTGATGTGAGAAAGTAGTTTCCTAACTCATAGTCTTGAAGGAGGATGTTGGCTCTTGGATCATCAGACTTCTTCACTATGAATTTCATCTTTCTTATAGGTAACAACCTATTCATTTCACCTTTTACCAGGATAGTTATAGATGACCAATCCATGTTAATCTCTCCACCTAGGTCTCTACAAAAAATTATTCTCAAAGCATGCCAAAAGATGTTGGGATGTCTGCCACTAAAATAGTTAGGAGCACCTTCTTATCAGGGAAGTCAGCCAGAGCTACTTGGGCATCCTTTATTCTTCTAATCTGTGGCACTTGTCTAGATTCCATTGAATAATAGGCTTCATTTAATCTAGTCAAGGTTAGGCCAAGGGAATTCAAAACTTTGAGTGGCATTACATTATCAAAAGCTCCAGAATCAATGATACAATTGTTCAACTCAAAGCCATTTATGAGGAGAGAAAAATAGAAAGGCTCAACCCTAGTTGTTTTGGAAGCATTGAGAGCTAACATGTTTTGAGATGGATGTGTGGATGGCATTGGGATAATTCCTTTATAAATTTGATTTAAGGATATAGGGATACCACCCTGGACTGCATTGATGAATCTGTCAAATTGGGCAGGGTGTGTTTGTAGGTACTCTATCACTGAGAGTTGGACTTTGATTTTACTTACATGTTCCACAAAGTAAAATGGGGAAATTTTGGGTGAGGAGGAATTTCCTAAAATGGAGGAGGATTTACATGGAAAATTATTTGTAGGAACCTTAAATTCTTTGGATGGTAGATTCTCTCCCAAAGGTGAAACAGTCAGATTTGTTGGTGCCCACTTTTGAGGTTACAGTGTTTTACCAAAATTTTCCCTTTGGTCTACTTGTTGAGAAACTTTTTACCTCTTGAATTAATGATCTAAAAAAATTTCCCCTTTGTTTAAAAGCTTTGAAGTGTTCACAAACTTTTTGTTTTTCCCTAATTTAAAGAAATATCCATGTATGCCCTGTTTGTGCCCTAATATTTTCCAAATCTGTGGGCTCTGTCATTTTTTCCACTTTGCCTAATTGTGAAAGTTTGAAATTGATTGATTTTTTACTTGTATGCCTTTGAAACTCCATCCCCATGATCAAAAAATTATTTGAAATCATGTTGTAACTGGCTTTGTTTCGTAGTTTTTTATCCATCCTTAGTGAAAAAATCAATTTATGGGCATCACTGGCGTTTTCTGTGTTTTTGACGGTTTGACGGGTGTCATTTTCCCATCAAATGTGGCTTTTTCTAATTGGCCAGGGGACGGTGGGAAGATGTTTTAACTTATCAATTTTTTCCTTTTTTGTAAAAAGGCAATTTTGGTCCCATGGATCCAATTAATTCTTATTAGTTTTGATATTGCTTACGTGGCACCTTTTGATTGGTTGAGGAGTGGTGGATTTTTTGTGAACTTGTTCTTTTTTCTACTTTGGCAAAAGGATTCACTTGGTGTTGTGGCCCCATTGCATGTTGATTGGTCCACGTGGCATGTTGAAAATAGTCAAATTTAAGAAAGGGCGGAGAAAATTCTTACTTTTTTCCCAAGAGTGTATACGTGTTTGCCTCCTATTGGTCACAGATGGGTGGGTCTTTCTGTGCCTTAAGGCATTTTGGAAAAAATGAGTTAAAATGAAAATAAAATGCCTAATGCCCGTAACGAATCAAAGGTGGACATGTGTCATGTTTTCATCTAAAGCAGGATGGAAGGCTGGTGGAGGAATTAGGAGAAATTTTTCCTTTTGGGAGAAAATGAGAAAAAAATGTGAAAATCCCGTGTTTCTGCAAGGGAAAAATTTTATGTCTAGGTCAAAGTGGAGAAACGAAGCTTCAGAGGTATTTGAACTTTTTTTTTCCTTTGAGGGTAAAAATGTTAAAGTGATGAAAAAGGCCATAGGCCCACTAAGTTGAATTAATAAATTTTTCATATTTTTGCTCATAATGGAAAAGCAGAGGTTTGGTATTCCAGGGGTAATTTGGAAATTTTGCCTTTTTGGAAAAATGGACTAAATTTCTAAAAGTAAGTGCGGCCCTAACAAAGAGGAAAATTGAAAAGCTTTCTCGGATTGGTAGGTCGTCGGGGGAAAATGAAGATTTTTCCTTTTTTTGGAAAAATGAGTTAAGGTGATAATTTGAAAGCACGGCCCTGTGGCCAATCAGAAAAGGACACGTCACCTTGGTAAAATGCAAAAGGGGAGTGCAGGCCAACAGTGAGTTTGAAAACTTTAAAGTTTTTGGGAGTTGGAGTAAAATTTAAAACAAGGTCATGAACCCGCAGCCAATCAGTGATTGACACATGGCAAGGTTAGAGGTGTAACTACGGGCCCATGGAGAAAATATGAAAAAAATTCCTTTTTTGGTAAAATAGGTATAAAGTGAAATTTTGCAGCGCAGATCCACTGGGACCCACATTGGGACACGTGACAAGCTCATTTTCAAAGGGTGGAGGGGCAGAGAAAAATGTCAATTTTTTACATTTTTCTAAAAGTTTTTAAAATGTCCAAAAGTGACCCAAGCCCATTTCCAATCACATTGTGACACATGGAGGGCTCAGATTAAAGGATAAAGGAAGATCAACTATAACTGTGCATTTTTCAGTTTGGCCACCATTTGAGCTCTAGGAAGATTCGAGATGTGATTTTTGCATCAATCTTCACCAATTTTTTGGCAAATTCATGTCATTTTTGCCTGTAAAGACTAATGAAATTTATTTTAAAGCTCAATTTGTAGATCTAAGGTATTTTTGAAATGAAATTTGGTTAATGCTTAAGTAAGCACATGAAAAGTCAGATCCAAGAGTTACAGAGGTGAATTTGGAAGGAGAAAAGGTGAAATGATGAATAGAAAGGGGTTTACATGCCTTGATGATGAAAAATGTGCCTCCCAATATGATAATGATCTAAATATTTACAATTATTCAACTTTTTCAAACACCTGGCATCCTTCAAACAATTTTTCTATTAAAAGTCCCTTTCTGTGAATCATGAGGAATTTTGTAACAAACTTGATGCCTTGGCATATTTCTTTCCTTGGGAAAGCAGGCTCAGAGATGATTGAATGTTATATATTGCATGAATTTTTCATGCAAAGGGTTGGAAGAGTTCAGAAAATCCTGAGAAACTTAAAAATTTCACGGGAAAATATGGGAAGAAGTTCATACTCTGAGTGACCACCTGAGATGCTCATATAATTCATTCTGTATTAAATTTCAAATCATGTTAAGTTGGTTGCACATGTATATCCATTAACAAGCTCTGAGATTATTTCAAAACATTTCCCCTGCTGATAAATATGATCAATTTCAAGTTATTTTTGTGTTGTCTTTGGGAAAGATTTGTGAATGCTTATATTTCAGAATGCTTTTCAATTTTTGTTTCTTATTTCCTGTTACAGTATTGTGTTTAGAATCTCTCTTGATCATACATGATCTCATTATTGTGATAGTTAGTGGCATCTGTAATCTCACATTCAGAAGAGCTTTCATCTAATAAAGAGATAAATAGATTTAAAACCACTTCAGCTTCCTTTGATTTCAGAGATTGTTTGTAAGTCTTTGGGTGCACCTTAGGCTATGATCAAGTAGTGATTATTAAATGATTCATTGATTCTTTCTAACTTGATATTTTGTGATAGATAATCAAATATTGTGTGGAAGAGTGCAGATCTGGGCTTCCATTTGATGCACATATCTTGGTTGAAGGAGTGATTAACCATTTTGATGCTTTCTAATGTTAAGTTCTTTCGATATTTTGTTAAAGTCCTCAAAGATTCTAGCAGACCTTGGTTTTTCTTGTCTAATCTCCCCACCCAACAAGAAAAAATCATTCAAAAACAACTAGTCCTACCCATAATACCCCTGTTTTGTCCTGTGTGTCAACAAATGCAAACCCCACTGTCAGAAACATGCAGAAGTAAATCAGGATCTCAAATGTCTATAGTAACCTTGCCTTGCATTGAAAATATCTCCATAATTTGGAAGTGACAACTTGTGAAAGACATATTTGGAGTGTTGATCATATTTTCCTAAGGCCTTTTCATACCATTTTCACAAATTGAGGGATATCTCCATCTCCTTCAGCAAACAAAGGCTACATTTTAGGTTCTCTTACCTTGATTGAAAGGCACAACCTAAAGTAGTTAGGATAAGATCACATCCTTCAAGGCTACTACCCACTCCCCCAGAATTTAAGTGCTAAAGGTCAAATAGATTGCTTTCCCTGGCTGCAAACAACACACAACATCCTCTATCTACCTCTGAGTATCTTGTTGAACCCATGATGTTTCTTAAGCTTTGAGGAAGGTTAACTTTGGGTACCAACACCTCAATGACACCGTTTCTAGGGACATGTTGAAAATATTTAAGATATGTGGATACATGTCAAACCCTAGTAATGTTCCTTGCAAATGATGCATGTTAGTACATTGTTGAAATATCATTCTATATTCATATTTGCAAGTTTTAAGAAAAGGTTTCAAGCTCTATCTTCTAGTTTCCTAGTTTTCAGCAGTTATTGGACTTTGGTTGTATTGTGATTGATAGATTCAAGTAAAGGAAGGTCTGATTTATAAAAATTTTGCAATTTTCTAGTTATGACATGTATTTGATATATTACTTTAGTGCATTCTCACACAAATAAGGTGAAATTTCTTGGTGTTAACTCCATGCTGATTTGTTTTTAATAAAATAACAGTGGTCTTAGCTTTCTATCATTTGAAATTTGGTGCTAACCTCTACAAAATGGAAGGAAGAAGATCTCTCTTCATTAGAAACTCTACTAGGAATTTTTTTTCTGATTCAAGGAACACAAAGTTAGAAGGAAGAAGAGTTTGGAAAGTTGTTGGAAAACAGAGCTCAAGAAAAGAGGTTCCATTATGGAACTTGAAATTGATTAGCTTGTTATTGAGGACTTCAATTCCTCTTCAATTAAATCTGAACCCGGTAGTCCTATTGTATATTTACATTCTCCATCTGGTGAGGTACCTTCATTTATTTTTGAAAGGATTGCTCCTAAATATGCCCCTGTATTTTTCAAAACTACTAGATTTTATCAAGGAGGAGAGCCTTTAGGGGATATTCATTTTGAGAATCATATACCTATTCCAATCATACCCCTCAGTCCTCATCCCCTTGCATCTCCTAAAAACACACCTCCACAAAACAATATGGATTAGCCGCCACCCAAACCTCCATTTATTGTTAACACCTTTGGTCCTATAAATTTTGGAGGGATGACTAGTTATCCAAATGTTGTTCCACAATATGCAAGGAATAGGCTACCAAAGTTTCAAGTCAACAATACTATAACAGGTGATCAACACCTAAAATTATTCATTAATATGATGGAGTATTTTGAAATAGAGTTTGATGATGTATACATCAAATTTTTCATCCACACATTAGAAGAATATGCTAGATATTGGTACAAGGCTCTTCCTGACAACTCTATTAACTCATGGGCTGAAATGAACAATGCATTTAGGTTGCAATATGGTGACAAGAATGATCCATGATTTATCTTTTTTGAGTTTGAAAACATTAAAATGAACCCAAATGAATTAGTTCATGACTTTAACACAAGGTTTAACAAAACTTTAAGGAGATTACCTGTCAATCTAAGGCCATGTGATGAGTCATGCTTAATCAAATATTTAGATGCATTTGATAAGAAGGTTGTATACTATCTGAGGGATAATAACCCTACTAATTTAAGGCAAGCCTTCACCATGGCCTTAAAAATTGAGAACAATATCAAATCAGTAGGGAAATCTCCCAAGAGAGAGGGTGTAAAGTTGATAAATCCAGAGAAACCTCAAGCTAGCAAGGGTGCTGATTTAGAAGAGGCTGTGAAAACTTTGGCAGGTGTTGTCAAATAAATTTCATACAAACTAGCTTGATTAGAAAAGAGGATTGGCCAAGGTTCACAAGGTCAATAAAGAGCAAAAAATCGTGACAGATTTTGCAATCATCCTAGGGGTGATCAAAGGCCAGATGAAAGAGGTAAAGGACCTATGGGAGGGGGAAATAGAAAACCTTAAGAATGTGAAAAAATATTGGTGCCTGACCCTCTGACTGCTAGGGTTGTTGTTGTTGAAGAGGCTAGTCATATTGATTGGTGTGATAAGTGATTTCTGTCCCATCCTCCATGTGAAGTGGACTAGCAAGTTGATGAAGCTGATAATGAAGATGGTACTGATGATGATATCTGTATGGTGGGCTGTTCTTCAAGTCCACAACAAGGAAAAACATCAACTGATGTAATAAGTGCAAGGAATACTGCAACCTTTTGGGATTACATCAATTGGGTACCACTTATTTCTCCTTCTCATACTTGTGAAGTATATGTAGTGCAGGATTTTGAGATACCTAATAATGACTTTGAGTATTTGAGAGATTTGATGATAAAAACGTATGATGCGTGTATACCTTCTAAAGAGGATAGACAGTTGTTAATGAATGTTTTTATTGGCCAAGAAAAAGAGTACAACATGAGGAGAAAAGTTGTTAAGGGAGCTGGGCCTCAATCCAAACCTAAAACTTCCTTGCTTACAAGCATTCCCAATATGGCTCCTAAGGAAAGATACATCTCCTCATGCCCAAGCTGCTAAAAATCCAGTCCCATCTGATGAGTTTGTCAATCTCCATCCCAATGATGCCTTGTCAAAGAGTGCTCCATAGACATAGCCCAAGTTCTTAGTCAAATCAAGGTTAGTAATCTAATTATTGAGCTTCTTAGGATTCCCAAGCATAAGAAGAGAGCATTTGAATAGTTGGGGTTGAAGGAAGAGAAAAGTACCCCAAGATGAAATGTAAATATTGTGGAGACTCCTCCAATCATTGTAGACTCAGGAACACCACAAGCATTAGAGGATCTTGGAGAATCACATGAGGTATACTTGGGAACATCCCTTGTTGAATCTCAATTGAACATTGATCCATTCTTCACCACTTTGATCATTAAGGATAGATTGCTTCATAATTTTATGTTTGACTCGAGTGCATCATGTAATTTCATGCCTCTTGAGGTCATGAATGAGTTGGATATCAAAGTGACAGTAGCATATGGAATATGTACTGCCATGGACTCCGGAGAAGTATCTCTTGTTATGTGTGTAAAAGGCTTGGTAGTGCAGCTTGCAACTTATCCAGGTAAAAACTTGAAACTTTATGTAGTCATTGTTGATTGCCTAGCCAAGTGGGGCATGTTGTTGTCAAGAAAGAGGGCTGCAAGTGTTGGTGGCAGCATTCAGATGGATATGTCCTTTGCTACTATCCCAATTGAAGGCAACCTTGTCAAGTTATATGGGGAGAAGAAGATGTTGCATCTAATTGAGGATCCCAACAATGATTCCTATGAAGTGTTGTTTGTTGATGTTGATGTTGACAATTTCATTGGATTTGTTGATGGAAAAGAAAACAAGATGGATCATTCAAAGTGCCTTAAGGTGATAGGTTCTCCATGGACCTTGTTTTTTTATGGAGCTTGCTCCAAGTTTGGGAATGGTGCTGGTATAGTCTTGAATTATCCAAACATGGAAGGGTTTGTCTTCTCTTTCAAACTTAATCTTGAATGTACTAATAACATTACAGAGTATGAAGCATTGTTGTTAGGATTAACGATTTCTTGGAAGTATGGAGTGAAAGACATTGTTGTCAAAGGGAGATTTAGAATTAGTTGTCAAGACAAATACGAAAACTGTATGCTACAAAAAATCAACGAATGAAACAGTACAAACATGCAGTTTGGGATCATGATTGAAATGTTTGATTCCTTCAACATTATCGCATCATGATAGAATTCTCAATGCATAGTTGTAGATAGGCTAGCAATTTTGGGGTCAAGATTTGGCAATTGTATTGTTTCTCCTTTTTATGAGTATGACATTGAGATACTCACTAGGCCATCAATCCCTGATAATGTGAAGCATTGGCAAGTGTTTAATGATGATGCTCAGGTTTAGATATTCTTACATAATCAAGGTAAGTTTTCTGACTCAGTCTTGTTGATTTTGATCCATTAGTATGTCCAGTTGATGGAAAAGAAACTTTGTTTGGCAAGGGTATCATCCAATCAAAAACTAACACCATCCCTAGAGGATTGGTTGCCTTAGAATCAAATTTTAACAATGTTGATTGTATATTCAATAAAAAAATGTTTGTCATCTAGGGATGTTGAAGAACATGATTTGGGAACAAAGGAGAAACCAAGGAAGATCTGGTTGGGTAGCAACCTAAGCAAATAAGAAAAATAGTCCTATGCTCAACTGTTGAAAAAATATCAAGACTACCTAGCTTGGTCTTATTCTGAGTTAAAGGCATATAGAGAGGATTTGTTTCAGCATGAGATACCTCTTGAGCCTAAGGCCAAACCATTCAGATAGAGGCAGAGACCAATTAATCCACTTATCTCCATGAATATGCAAGAGGAATTAAAGAAGTTGAGAGATGGAGGGATCATTCAGCCCATAAGGTATTCCTCTTGGGTTGCAAACCTAGTCCCTGTCAGAAATATGAATGGCGATATCAAAATTTGTGTAGTTTTCAAAAATCTAAACAAATCATCAATGAAGGAAAACTATCCCTTACCAAATATGGAAAACATGTTGCAAATAGTAACGGGTTCTAAGTTGCTTTCTACATTGGATGGACTTCTACAGATATAATCAAATGGTTGTCAAAGAATTAGAAAGACTTAAGACAACATTTACCACTCCTTGGGGGACATATGTTTTTATCAGGAGGCCCTTTGGTTTGATAAATGTTGGTGCCACCTTTGCAAAGAGCAATGGATTTTGCTTTTGCTGGTTACATCAGTGATTTTATTGTTGTTTACCAAGATGATGTGATTGTGTTTTCTAGGGACAAAAGTGATCACTTGCAGTACTTGGAAAAGATGTTGATCAGATGTAGGGAATATGGAATTTCTCTCAATCCAAAGAAGTGTCATTTTGGGGTGCAAAAGGTCCCAAGCTGCTTGATCACATTGTATCAAACGATGGTGTCATGAATGACCCTAAGAGGGTGGAAGCCATCAGCAAAGTCCCTATTCCTAGAAGCTAAGAAGGGTATCCAATATTTCTTTAGGAAGATTAATTTTATCAGAAGGTTTGTGTCTAACTTTGTTGAGTTGACTCTCCCCATTACATGCATGTTAAAGAAAGAACAAGTAATCAAATGGGAGGAGGCTTGTTATTTAGGATTTTAAAGGAATTAAAGAAGTATTGAAGCATGCACCTATTTTAGCAGCTCCAAATTACAAGAATCCTTTCCAAATCTTATCCTTTGCTTCTGAAAATACCATTGCATCAGTTTTGCTACAAAAGGAAGAGGATGGGACTAAGAGGCCTATTGCCTTCTTTAGCAAGGCTTTACAAGCCGCTGAGTTAAAGTATACAATCATGGGAAAAAAAAGCATTTTCCTTGGTGAAATCAAGAAAATTTTTTCAGACCTTATATTTTAAGTTCAAACGTTATTGCTTATGTTCCCCACACCATGGTAAAAGACATATTATTAGAGATGGAGATCTCAAGAAAAATATGTAGATGGGTGAACAAACTGCAAGAGTACAACATGGACATCCAAACCACAAAGTTAGTACAAGGTTTGGGTCTCGCTAAGCTTATGGCTGAAAGCAACTTGCATAACTGTAGAAGTGAATGAAGTAGAGGAAGAAATGGCAATATGTTCTTGAGAATTTGGTGAGTTCTGAGTGGTACAAGGATGTAATCTTTTACCTCAAAAACATATGCTGCCCTGGTCATTTAAATAAAAATCAGAAAAGATCCCTCAAGCTCGCTTCTCAAAAATACATTATCACAGACTTTGGGTTGGCTTGGAAGAACCCTAAAGGTGTCCTCTTGAAATGTATAACTGAAGATGAAGCTCCCAAAATAGTTGTCTGATTTCCATGGGGGAGTTTGTGGAGGACACTTTTCTGGCAGAGTTACAGTCACATAAAATTTTGAGAGATGGTTATTGGTGGCCTACTCTCTTCAGAGATATGTAACCCTGTTGGTTAGAAAATGTGACAGTTGCTAGTGTTTCTCTGGAAGAATGACAGCTTCATGCTCCCTTCCTTTGCAGCCTGTATCAATTGAATATCCTTTCAAACAATGGGGAATGGACTTCATTGGTGAGATTTCAGACCCTTCTAGTGCTGGACATAATTGGATTCTAGAAGCCAGGGATTAATTCACCAAGTTGGTAGAGGCAATCCCCACCAAGAAAGTAAACACACCAAGTTGTTATGGACTTCTTATGGAATCACATTGTATGCAGATTTGGTGTGCTAGTCAATATTGTAGTTGATAATGCTATGTGTTTCAGAGCCAAACCTTTGATGGCAATGTGCACAAAATATGGAATCAATCTGACCTATTCTTAAAACTAAAATCCCCAAGGGAACGGACAAGCTAATTCCAGCAATAATAACTTGATGAAAATTATCAGAAGAACCTTGGAACAAAACAAGAAGAAGTGGAGGTGAACAATTGAAGTTTGCATTTTGGGCTGATAGGATAACTACCAAAAGAGATACTAGTATGAGACCATTTGAGTTGGTGTATGGAACTCAAGATCTGCTGCCCTTACATCTATAATTATCTTCATTTTAGTTTGTTCAACAACTTCAAGATCAAGAGCTCAATCCATATGAAGCAAGGATTAATCAGATTGTTGAGCTTGATGAAGAGAGAAGGGCATATCACCAAAGGCATGTCAAGTTCAGAGAAAGGATGAAGAAATTATTTGACAATAAATTAGCACCAAGAGCTTTCATTATTTGAGATCTTGTGTTATTATGGGATAGCCAGTCATGAAGATAAGGGCAAGCATGGTAAGTTTGATGCATTATGGACGGACCCTTACTCCATAGATATCCGAATTATTGAGAATACCTTCTTTCTCAAGGACCTAGATGGGGAATTGCTTGAAATTCCTATTAATGGTAGGCATTTGAAGCATTTCTTGGATTAATCCCAAAATTTGAGATATGCACCACCTGTACAGTGTATAATCTTTGTTTTTTGGCTCTGTTTTTTACTGTTTTATCGGTTTGTGGTTTGCCCTATTTCTTGGCAGCCATTTTTATTGGTTTCTTGGTTTATTTTTTAAGGATGGTTCTTGGTTTTTATTGCCCTGCATATTGACTCCATTCTCCCAATGGATAATTTTGGCACTTGGTCTGCTTTTTATTCTTATGGCACTCATTGGGAGTGCCCATCCCCGAGCTAGGAGCCGATGTTGGTGCCATTTTTGAGCTTACACCGTGTTTTGCCCTAATTTTCCCCTTCACTATACTTGCTGCTAAAATGTTTTTCCTTTCAAATTGATGATCTAAACAAATTTTCCCCTCCATTTCAAATGCTTTGAAATGCTCAAAAACTTGTTGATTTGCCCTAATTTGAAAGAAACCTCCATATGTGCCCTGTTTTGTGCCCTAACTTTTTCCAAATATAGCGGGCTCTGTCCTTTTTTCCATTTTTGCCTAATCGTGAAAGTTCAAAATTGATCGATTTACACTTTTATGCCTTTGAAAATCCAATCCCTAAGATCGAAAAATGCTTTAAAAACAAGTTTTATCTAGATTCAATTTCAAAAAAATTGCCATCCTTAGCGAAAAAATCAAATTGTAGGGCATCCCTGGCATTTTCTATGTTGTTCACGGTCAGACAGGCGTCATTTTCCCGTCAAATTATTTCTTAGCATTCATTGGCAACGTGATTTGTTCTAATTGGCTGAGCGGACTATGCGGATAGATTGTTTAAACTTATCACTTTTTTTCTTTTTTGGCAAAAGGGTGATTTTGGTCCCATGGCTCCGCTTCACTTCTGATTGGTTCTAATGTTGCTTACGTTGCACTTTTTGATTGGAGGAGGAGCAGATAGATTTCTTTTTTGAGAACTTGTTATTTTTAGTCTACTTTGGCTAAAAGGTTTCAAATTGGTGTTGTGGCCTCGTTCCAAGTGCTAATTGGTGCATGTGACATGTTGAAAATAGTCAAAGTTAAGAAAGGGTGGAGCAAATTCTTACTTGTTTGCCCAAGAGTCTATATGTGCTCACCTCCTATTGGTCGTAGATGGGCAAGACACATGTGCCTTAAGACATTTTGGAAAAAAGAGTTCAAATGAAAAGAAAATGCCTATGGGCCATAACAAATCAAAGGTGGACACATGTCATGTTTTGATCAAAAGCGGGATCAGAATTTTGTGAAGGAGGACTTAAATGAAGTTTTCCTTTTGGGAAAAAAGGAGCAAAAGTCATGAAAATCTCACGTTTCTGCCAGTGAATTTTTTTTTTATGTTTAGGTCAAAGTGGAGAAAAGGAGCATCGGTGGCATTTGAAGTGTTTTTCCTTTAAGGGTAAAAATCGTTAAAGTAATGAAAAAGGCCGCACGGCCCGGTAATTTGGATTAATGCCTAGTTTGCATTTTTTCTCATAATGGAAAAGTGGAGGTTCAAGGATTTCGGGGGCAATTTGGAAATCCCAGCGTTTTGGCAAATTGGGACTAAACTTCTAAAAGGGAGCGCGGCCCTGACAAAGCCCGAAATTTGAAAAGATTGCGTGGATTGGTAGTTCATGTGGGAGAAAATGTCAAGAATTTTCCATTTTCTCCCGAAAATGAGTTAAAAGGTGATAATTTGAAAGCATGGCCCTGTGGCCAATTAGAGAAGGACACATCACCTTGGTAAAATGTATAAGGGGATTTCGGGTCACCGTGTGCCAGTTTGAAAACTTATAAAGTTTTGGGGAGTTGGTGCAAAATTTGGAACAAGGTCATGAGTCCACCTCCAAGTCAACGATTGACACGTGCTAATGGTAAACGGCAAAACTACGTGGCCCATGGAGAAAATATGAAAAAATTTCCTTGTTGGAAAAATAGGCATAATGGGAAATTCGACGAGTTCCTGATGTGCTTGCACCCATTTTGAGACATCATGTCGAGCACATTTTCTAAGGGCAGAGTTTGCAGAGAAAAATGTCAATTTTTTAAATTTTTCTAAAAGTCTTAAAATGTCCAAATGTGACCCCAAGCCCATTTGGCAAATCACATTGTGACAGGTTGAGGGCTCATATTAAAGGATAACGGAAGATCAATGGTAACTATGAATTTTTCAGTTTAGGCTCAATTTGAGCTCCAGGGATCTTGGAGATGCGTATTTTTGCATCAATCTTCACCAAATTTTTGGAAAATTCATGTCATTTGTGCTCTGAAAAGACTAATGAAATGATTTTGAAGCTCAATTTGGTTCAGGCTCGAGTAAGCATGTGAAAAGTCAAATCCAAGAGTTACAGAGGTGAATTTTGGAAGGAGTATAAAGGTGAAATGATGAATAGAAAGAGGGTCTGCGTACCATGAAGAATGAAAAATGTGCCTCCACAAAGAACAATGATCTAGATTTTACAATGATTCAAATTTTTGAAACACCTGGCATCCTTCGAATGTTTTTCTATTAGATGTCCCTTTCTGTGAATCATGAGGAATTTTGTAACAAACTTGATGCCTTGTCATATTCTTTCCTTGGGAAAGAAGGCTCGAATGTAATTGAATGTTATTTATTGCATGAATTTGTCATGCAAAGGGTTGGAAGAGTTTGGAAAATCCTGAGAAACTTCATAAATTTCACGAGAAAATATGGGAAGAAGCCCATACTCTAAGTGACCACCTGAGAAGCTCATATCATTCATTCTGTATCAGCTTTCAAATCATGTTAAGTTGGTTGCACATGTATAGCCATTGACAAGCTCTGTGATTGTTTCAAAACATTTCCCCTGCTAATAAATCTGATTCATTTTTGAGTTATTTATGTGTTGTCTCTGGGAAATATTTGTGAATGCTTACATTTCATAATGCTTTTCAATTCGTGTTTCTTGTTTCCTGTTGCAGTCTTGTGCTTAGAATCTCTCTTGATCATACATAATCTCATTATTGTGATAGTTTAGTGGCATTTGCGATCTCACATTCAGAAGATCTTTCATCTGATGAAGAGTTAAACAAGATTTAAAACCACTTCACCTTCCTTTGATTTCAAAGATTATTTGTAAGCCTTTGGGTGTACCTTAGGCATGATCAAGTAGTGATTACTAAATGCTTCATTGATTCATTTCTAGACTCAAGTATTTTGTGATAGATAATAAAAGATTGTGTGGAAGAGTGTAGATCTGGGTTTCCATTTGATGCACATATCCTGGTTGAAGGAGTGATTAACCATTTTGATGTTTTCTGTTGTTAAGTTCTTTTCCAAGTTTTTTTGAAGTCATCAAAGAGTCTGGCATACCTTAGTTTGTCTTGTCTAATCTCCCACCCAACAAGAAAAAATCATTCAAAAAACAACTAGTCCTACCCATACTACCCATGTTTTGTCATGTGTATCAAATAAATGCAAACCCCACTATAAAAAATATGCAGAAGAAAATCAGGATTCTCGAATGTCTCTAGTAAGCTTGCCTTGCATTGAAAATATCTCCATAATCTTGAAGTGACAACTTGTGAAAGATAGATTCAAAGTTTTGGTCATATTTTCCCAAGTCCTTTTCATACCATTTGCACAAATTGAGGGATATCTCCATCTCCTTCAGCAAAACAAAGGTTACATTATAGGTCCTCTTACCTTTGCTTGAAAAGCACAACCTCAAGTAGTTAGGATAAGATAACATCCCTCAAGGGTGCTACCCACTCCCCCAAGAATTCAAGTGTTAACGATTCAGATAGATTGCTTTCCCTAGATACAAACGAAACATAACATCATCTATCTACCTCTGAGTGTCTTACTAAATCCATGATGCTTGCTTAAGATTTGAGGAAGGTTAACTTTTGGTACCAACAAGTTTATCCAAAGGTGAAGGTGCAACGTTTGACTGAACTTTAGGTATTTTTATAGAGACTCCATTAGAAAGGGAAGTGTTCTTAAGAGATTGAGAACTAGAAGAAGGAACAAAAGACTTACATGGTATAACAACATGGTCCTTGGCAACAACCAAGTATTTTTTTTCTTTAGTATATTCCATGGAAGGTGGTAACGGATAACCTTTACTGATGACTCTCTTTTGTGTGGCCTCTGAAGTGGAATCTTCTTTAGTCTTCTTCTCCTTTGCAACCACTGAAGATTGAGTGTTTTTCTTGGATTGTGCTCTAGTGAAAACAACACAGGAGAAGCTTGGGGCTTCTTCATCATCATCAACAAATTCAAACATGACATTGTGCATATCAAATTCTTCAACTTCTAGGTATATTTCATAGTCTTCTTCATTTTCTCCTTCAGATTCATCAACTTCAGCTTCCTCCCTTATCTCTCTGGTATCATAGGAAACATTGACTAGTAGTGCAATCCTTTTCCTATCAGGGAAATTTGGTGTTCTTGGAGCATTTCTCATAGTGCTTTGTGATAGCTACTTCTTCAAGGTAACCAGATCATTTTCCATTTTTTGGAACATTGGGTCTGTTGTGACCGAACTAGAATTCTAACACTTTTTCTTTCCATTTGGACCCTTCACCTTTCCAGAAAGGATTATATCATCATCACTCTCAATTGAAAATTCTTGATCTTCCCTTAATGTTCTTGGTTGGGCTCTTCTGAGGAAGAAACCACCTTCTGATGGCAAGGCACTGATGAAGAACCTTTTAAAATTATTTTCAGGAGGAACTACATCTTCAGGGATTCTTCTTTTCAATCTATCAAACCTTGCTACAAAATCTCTCATGGACTCAGAGACTTCTTTCTTCATCTAAACCAATTGAACTAACAGATCTTGGCAATCTTCTGTGATTTTGAACCTATGTTCAAATGCACTTCTTATGTTATCCCAACCACTGATAGATCTTGGGGGAAGCATGTAAAACCATTCAAAAACTTTCTCTTGGAGTGACTCCACAAAAATTCTAACTAACACATATTCATCTTCAACCCCTAACACACCATAAGTAGTGATGAAGGCTGCTACATGTTCTTTAGGGAGTTGAGAGCCATCTCCTTTAAACTTGGGAAAATTATTTCTTGAACCTCTTGGTAGATCATGGAGTTTTTGTGGGAGAGCAAGTGGACCAGTGTTTCTCCCCCTTGGCACATTTTGTCTACATGCTTCATGTTCATTATCACCCATTATGTTTCTGTTTCTAGCTTCTTGAGAAGCTAGGGCTGCTTCTCTTTCCTCTTCCTCTATTTGGAGTCTTTCAATCTCCTAAAGATGAGCTCTTATCTCTTCTTCTCTTTCAAATTGAACTCGTCCTTCTTCCTCTCTTTCAATTTCTTCAAAAGTAGGATCAACAAATCCTCCTTTTCTCAACTGTCGAGTATACCTTCTGTCAGCCATCTTGAAGGCTTATTGTCTTCTCTGAGGTGTCAATATTTTTCTTTGCTCCTCCAACTCAAGAGCAAGTTCTTCTTCTTGGTCCAAGATTCTTTAGGAAATAGAGTAATGATTTACACTCTTTCTATTATGCCAAATAGCCTCCCTTAGGTCTGAAATGATATCTTCTTGAATGTGAAAGAGAAAGGTAGGTCTTTAAAGAGGAGGGTTTACAAGAATAGCTAAGACTTGTATCCATGTGGATCACAAGAAAATTCAAAATTTTCAACAAACTCTAATGATATATTATGACCTTATGGTCATTTCTAGGGTGCAGATGCTCCAAAATATGCCCCACGGTGGGCGCCAAAACTGTTGGCTTGGAAATTTGTCATGGGAAAAAAAATTTAGTTTCCCTCACGAACACTATGTGAATCTAATTCCCTATACTTTGAATGGTGTAGGCTTTGCCATAGGGTCAGTGGAGTTCCCCTATGGATCTCTGGTTGAAAAACCACCATTGAATCCACCTATTTTACATGCATAATATGGAAGTTGCACCATTCAAAGTAAAGGGAATTAGATTCCCATGGTGTTGGTGAGGAAAACCACAAATTTCTCCCCAAGACAAATTTCCAAGCCAACGGGCTATAAAATCCTTAGGTTAGTGGTGAACATTTCATTTTTGTGACTTTTGTTTGTGAATTGCAAAGCTTTGATGGAGTGAAAACAATGTTTTTAAAGCAATGTCACTATCGAGAAGGCATAGGGAAACCACATAGGTAGGGGTGAGTACCTTTTTTTTTGGTTTTTTGTTGGTTTTTAAGTGGTTTTGATTGTTTTTGTCATTTTTATGTGTATGGAGGGTTTATTTTTAAAATTTCCAAAATCACCGATGATTCAAGTTTATGTGTGATTCGAGATTGATATAGGGAGTAGCGATATTTATGAGGTGATGAGGAGATGTCGGTTGGTCGAAGTGGAAGTGGAAGATGGTTCATTATAGAGATATTTTGATAGGGTTAGAGGTAGGAGATTTATTGTCGAGACCTTATCTTGAGTTTCTAGAGTGGTCGAGGTATGAGCATGAGCTTGATGGGCTATAGCAAAAGTATTGGGTATAAAAGAGACAAGGGGGAGACTGGGATCTAGTCAGTTTTAGTCATGTTAGAAGATAATTTTGTTTACTCTAGGATGTGCCTGAGGCTCCATTTCTTTATAGATGTGATGATGTAGATGTGGATACTCCCAAGGAAGTTATGGGATAAAATCCTATTATAGTTGATGAGAGGGGAACCATGGATCTAGATGAACATGGTGAATTAGTGCCATTTGATGATGTTGGAGTGACCACATGTTACAGGAAGTGGTGGACTAGTTATTCTGTCGAGTTTGAGAGGAATCGATTGATTCAAATAGGGATGAGTGTCTGTTCTCAAGTTGAGGTAGCACACAATATTTTTGATGCCAGTGATGATGATGAGAGTGATGGAGAATAGGAGGATATTAAGGCCATGGTTACATAGTTAACAGTCAAGAAGGATGCTTTAGAGGAAAATAGAGATAGTTTGCGGAGGGAGAGAGATGATTTGATTGGGGTGAGTGATACTTTGATTAGTGATAGGAATGGTGTCATTACCAATTGGGATGGGCTTAGATAATAGTTAGCATAGGTCATGAATAATCAAGATCGATATAGGCATTAGCGAGAGACGTTGAAAATGACTCTCAGTATTACATGATATTCGATATCAGATGTAGAGTTGGTGAATTTTACACAGGATAGCGGTCAGGTGGGTGCACATGGCATGATTAGCTATGTTCACTATCATTCTTTGTGGACTGATTTGTCTTATTATGAGTATATGGTGATACATTACTTGCTCAATGTGGTTATTTATGATGATCACCTATCATGATAGGGGGCAAGTCCTAGTGTGAGTATGACAAGTGTGGATCAATCACCTCGAGGAGTTATTGGAGGAGATGGTGGTGATGGCGGTATCTAGGAGGGTGATGGGAGTGTTGTTCATTATAGTGGATTCCCTAGTGATATCCATTTTACTGCCTAGTTATATGATATTTGTTACGATTGTATACGACTATTTTTATTAAGCCTTTGATGTATAGTTTTGGACATATGGAGTGGGGGACTCTTTTGATGATGTATCTAGGAATTTGATTATGATTATATATATAGTGTTTTATTTTTTTGTATGTGTTATGTGTTGATGTATGATATATATCTTGATGTATCTTGTTATATATTATTTAATGTTTTTAATTGGAATATGAAATATACTGTATGATGTTTATGTGTATGTTGGATATTTATGTGATGTGGATAGTGATTAAGATGTTTATGACTTTAGATATGATCAAAAATGTATTTTATCTTTGTAGAATAGGATTAAAAGTGAATGATTACTTTAATATTGGATTTGATACATGCGCGATGAGCATAAAATGTGAAAGCACTTGCAAAATAGGCATTTTTAATGAATTTTAATATAAAACTATTAGTAGATAATTGCATGTGAGATATTTGGGTTGAAGTGACAAAATATACATCCTTATGACATGAAAGGAGTTTAACATGTGTAAGTTGATGTGGGATAGTATGATTCTCCTTTTTAACAGTTTCATAGAGGTATTCCCCAACTATACATATTTTTGATGAAAATTGATCGATGTGAGAAGTTTTCTTTGATAGGAAAGCTTATCAATGTGGGAAGCTTTCCTAAAATGATTTTGATACTTTGTATTTTTGAAGGTTGATCGATGCAGGAAGCCTTTTTACATAAGAATCCATCATTCGAGGGAGTGGTCTATAATTTTGATTTTTGAATTTCCTTTTTACAGAGATAGTTGTCCTTTGAGGGATTGGTCTATATTTGACAGGTAGATTTCCTTGGAGGGCTTAGTCTACTTTTATTTTCTTTTGAAAAAATGATTTTGTATAGATTTCCTTTGAGGGATCTATCTAATATTATTTTTGACTTTTTTGATAAGAAGCATCCATAGATATTTTTTAATTTATTTTGAGCAAAGGTAAAAACCCTAATATATTGTTTTCAGGAGGGGGAGAGAGATGTGTACATGACCTATACATGTGTGCCCCATGACATGATTTTAGTTTGTACCTAAGTTAGATAGATGTAATGATTATAGGTTGCCTTCTAAGGAGTAACTTATCCAAGTGCAAGATGTGATGAATAGAGTCGTGGTGCTCATATTTAAGGTTTTTTAAGTATAGTGATGGAAAAATACATACTTTCAAATCATTACAATGAGAAGATGGTTGGTTGATGGTGGATTAATATATTTAATGTCTACTATTCTGATGATCGAAAGGTTAACAATATAAAGGCATAAAGTAAAAGGAATTCAAACATTCCTTTTCAGGTATACCATCAAGGGAGGCTAAGCAATATGCTCCCATCCCATAATTGTGAGTATTAACATATGGACCGATCTAATTAGGGGAAAATTTTCCATGTTTACTCTATTCTAAAGTAGTGACATTTTGATTTTATTTGAGAACGAGATCACCTATTTTGAATTCAAATTATTTTACATGTTTATTTTATGTGTTCTTGATACACTTAATGATGCTCAAGGATGGTTAGATTTTTTTCATCTAACAATTCTAACTACTCTAGATGGTCTTTTCGATATTCTTCGTCAGGGATAAATTATTTGAGTGATACATGGAGTGATGGGATTTTAACCTCAAGAGGTAATACTTCCTTAAATCTATAAATGAGGGCAAAAGGCATAGCACTCATATGGGTATGGATGTTATTTTGATAAGCCCAAAGAGAAAATGAGATTTGTAGATGTCAATTCCTTCCTACTTTGTCCATTGTTTTCATGATACTTTTGTTAAGTGTTTTGTTATAGGCTTCAACCTATCCATTATCTTGGGGATAGTATTGTGATGAGAAAATAATTTTTATATTGAAGGTGTTACAAAGTTTCTTAACATCCTTTTTTTGATTATTTTCCATTGTCTGTGACAAGCTTATGAGGAACACTAAAGTGACATATGATTTATTGATAGATGGAATTGATGATTTTATTTTCTTTATTTGAGGTATTTAGTGCTTTTCATGATGGAATGATGAACAATGATTGATCGTGCCAATGAGGTCTATCCCCCATTGTGATAAAGGCCATTATTCATGAGAGGGTTGCAAATCTTGAATAGGGAAATGGATGAGGTCTTAATGTTGTTGACATTTAATGCATTTCTTAACGTATGCACATCAATCTTGATTAATAGTAGGCCAATAATAACCCAGTTGTAAGACATGTTTAATGATGGTGTTACCATTAAAATGTCCACCACATATACCATCACAGATTTCTTGAATTGCTTTGATTGATTCATGATATTTAAGAAATCTAAATAAAAGGCCATCGAAGACACATTTGTACAAGGTACCTCCAATAATGACATATAAAATGACACATTGAAGAAATGATATTTTATCTTTTTTGGATGCATCAGATGCTATTTTAGATTCTAAAAGATAGTTGAATATTTGAGAATACTATATGTCAGTTGGATGATTTTCAATGGTGTTAATGGAAGTGAGTTCATTTTTATGAGATGGTTCATCTAATCTGTGAATGAAAATGAAACGTTTAGAATTATCAATTGACTCTTTAGTTGATAGAGGAATGAGGGATCCTAAATAAGCCATGGTATCAATTAAATTATTAGAGGATCATGTAACTACTTGGATAGTATAATGATCGAATGCTTCAAGGATAAACTCAACATTGGCTTTGTATTATTTCAAGATTTAATTTTTACATTGATATTATCCTTTAATTTTATTAATGAGGAGTTGTGAGTCTTTGTAGATTTATAATATTTAAACCCCTAGTACGATATTGGTTTCAGGATGTTAGAATTGAAAGGGAACTTATAGGGGGGGGGTGATTCAGTCCTTTAATAATTATTTTCACTTTTCTATTTCAAAACATCAATCATATACTTTAATACATTAATGATGGGTCATCATCAAATAAAACTCATCAATAGATGAATATATATCAAGAACATAAGAAACCTTATTTATTGGAATAAAAATAAGATTACAACTCATCAAATCAGATTACAACCAACAAAGATATCAAAAAATTTGCTTCATTCAAATCCTCCTCATGAAACTCCAACAAGTTGCAAAACTAGAAGAGACTTCCAACAGTTTTGGGTTATGCCCAAGGGGTTTTTATTTTTAGGAAAAAAAATTCAAATGAAGAGAAAGGATTTTTTTTTAAAATTCATCTCACAAATGAGCTTATATGAATAAATACACCTCTTAGGCATGACCTTTGACCTTCCACTTGCCACGACTCTTCAAATCACTCATTATTTTGTCTTTTATCTCTTAAAAGTTTTCCACAAGTATATAATATTTGTATTCACGTGGTGCATGGTCCCACCAATACAGATAACGTTATTTTACACTTTTAGACTAGAAAACTTAGCGAAGATACTTATTGATGCTCATAGGTATGCCTAAATCAGCTTTTACAAAAATAGTCTTGAAAAACAATCTAACTAGGCCACTTCCACTTAGCCTCATGACCAAATTAATATATAAAAATGATTTTTATTATGTCTAATTTAATTAAAATTTACCATAAATATCCAACTCAAGGCTTAACACATCAAGAAACACCATTTTGTAATACTTTCCTAGTTGGTTTCAGAATCTCTTAATTTGGTCTTCAAGAATTAAGATGATACATACCTAAAATCTATTAATAATAAGGAAATTAACCTATAAATGGAAATATAATGAAGTATAATATCTCATAAACCTATCATAATTCTCATATTCATGGCATAAGGTTTCCAAAAACATGGATCCTTGCAACTGGTCTGACAGGTCCTGAAAACACAAAAACTAGTCTTCCATACAATGTGGTCAAACAACTCCAAAGAAATTTTCAGATATCCTCATCGCCTCAAAAACTTCAATTTTGATGTATAAAAAAATTTCATACATTCAGACCCATAGGTAAAATGGAGAGAGTCTCATCTTCATAACCATTTAGACATGCTTCTCAAATAGGCCTAAAGGTGCAATTTTGGCTCAATCACCTATAAGCAATAAATGACTTATGAAAACTAAACCAAACACTTTAAAAATCATATGACATATTAAAATATGGATCAAGGTAAGAAACAACATCAATTCAAATCAATTCAACATGGTTACCTTCATTCTTCTTCACTAGCTTCTCAAAACAAGCTTCTTTTTCTGGTATACTCAAATATTCAACCATTACTCCAAATTTCTCCAAACTAGTAACAAAATTAGATTCATAAATTTTAATAACACATTCCCAACATCATCCACCTCAAATTTGAGCATTTTTGCCTTTGTAAGATTTGTCTGTGCACTGAAATATTCACAAAATGATTATTTTTCAGTGGGGCCCACCATGCATCATTAACTCAAAATAGCATGAAAATGTGACCTGAGGAGTCCTATTCATGTTCAAATATGTTTCCAAGAAAAAAATTTGAGTTAAAACACCTATCCAACTAAATTTTCGAAAACTGGTCCAAACTGGGGTTTAGAGGGCTACGAACATGCTCACAAAAATGGATAGAACTTCTAAAATACTCAGCCAATCATGAAAATACTCTTTGCACCATAATTTTATCCAAATTCACTCCATTTTTTCTCTTATTACTTATCCAAAGGAGGCTCCACAATTTCTCTTGACTAATAAGAAGTTTGGTGCTCAATTTGCATACTTTAAAAAACCTGGTTTTGGAAATACTTACATACCTTACAAAATATTCTTCATCAGCTTCTGAAATATTTCTCACACCTTAAGGAAAAATCCAAGTGATAGTTTTCTCTGGTTCATTTTGAATCTTTCCATCCCATCTCATTTAGGTCCCTTTAGGTCTTTGATTCCTAGCTATTGTATTATGCTGACCTGTCGAAGTACCTAAAACACCTCAATATATACATGTGAGGATTTTTACACATAATATGTCAGCATTCCATGCTCACACTGTGATTTTTTATTCATCATATATTGGGTCAACATTTCACACCTTGCTTGCTTATGGATTAGCTTAAGAAAAGTCCATAATGACATGTTTCAGTCTCATTCACATGGTATGTCTCTTGTTTCTCTTTCTTCACCTCATGTACCATGTTATGATGATCCAAACTTACTTTCCCTAATTTGGTTTTATATAATTCACATATTTTCTTTATTTACCACTTTTTAGAGACTCAAACAACACATGTAACACCTTTGAATGCCCCTAGATCCCCTAGCCATCATACCTAGATCACCTAGCCAACATACCTAGATCACCTAAACCACTTGACATCAATGAGAACATAAGTGACAAAAACTTAAAAAAAAATCCCCCTTTTTCATAAATAATAACCATTCTAAAAACAATTATGGAAACCATGACTATTCACACACTTAGATGACCTCATTTACAAGTTTATTGACACACTTATCCTCCTTTGACATATATGACAAATGTATGCATGGACTGGACATGTAAACAAGTGACTCACATTGAAAATAAATTTCAAAAGGACAAAATAAAGATAACTTACATATCTCCCCCTAGGCATGAGTTCCATCTTCTCTGACTTTAGAAATTAGGAAGTCTCCCCCTGAGCTAAACTTCAACTAGGATACCCCTGAGCTGATACACCCATCACCTCATACTAGTTTGGAAAAGAAATTCATAGCTCCCCCTAGACTTGAGGCTTCTAATTATATCTCACAAGCACAAAATTGAGAAGCTTACCATACTATTTTGGCTAAAAACCATCTTGACACCATTTTCTTAGTCATAAATCATCATTTCAGGCCTTAACAGTCATATTTGAGTGATATACGAAAAAAATACTCTTTCCATGTAAGAACTTGTGAACAAACACCTATACCATTTTTCACATGTATTGATAACATCAGATCCATCTTCTTGAAGCTTGAACTTAGGTTCAAAATATGTTCCCCTTATCCATCTATGCACTATGCTTCACACAATTTTAGTACATCATGGCCAAATGATTCCTAGTTCAAGAAATTAGTCACTTGCTCTATTAAATTTCAAGAGGTATCTTCACTATTAGATCCTAGTTTCTTCATCCTGCTACTGTAAAACATAGTCTTCTTTAGGTCCTATTATCATGAACCTCTACTCAAAATGATCATGTATGTACTATGTTTGGTTGAAGGCTTCATTGCTACAGGTTCACTGGCTTTTTCAAAGTCTTAGACCTCCCTTAAGACCACTGATTTCTCGAGCACTATCTAACAACCTTGAAGATGACTACTACAAAAAATTTTACTTGTTAAATGGATATTCAAACACTAATGAGTTTGGAATATGTCTGATCACTTCTTGAAACTATTCTACTGGCATGGCCTCCTGACTATTTGATATACTTATGGTTCAAAGTATATCTTGAGTATATAATACTCTCCAAGGAATATACTACCTAGCTAACACATTATATCATTTTATCTACCAACCTCATAATAATCAATTATCCTTTGAAATTCTTGTACTACTGTAATGTGTAGAGTTACTCAGACCCACTTTCATCATATTCAAGAATTCAAGGACTAGTTACAAATTAACTATTGGTTGGTTTTCTTTTCAAATTCATCTAGATGTTTATTCCTCCATACCAATACTTCACTCTCACTAATGCTTCTTCAACCATTCTATATTTCATGCTTAACAACCTATTCTTTGTATATTGAACCTAAATTACAATCTTCACAAGGACCATCACAAATCCCTCAATGTAGCTGACCATAGTGAACACCTATCAAGACTAATTTTCAAGATTTTATCTCTACCTAGTGCAATTTTATAACCTGAGTTCACAAATTCATCAACTATAACAAAGAAATTGTTTGAAATGTAATTTTCAAAAAATAATGAGGATTTCAATCACTATTTACCCATTTTGAGTCAACTATAGTAAGGAAGAGTTCTCTCTTGTATCATAAACATGTCATACTATCTCAGTCACCTTATGAAGGGTAAGAACCTTCTTTTAGGCCTAAAACATGATCATTTCATATCATTTTCACTCTACTCCATACATGTACATCATGTAAACACAAACAGAGATTGAGAAAACCCTTTCCACTCTATTATAAGTAACATCATGCAAGAACAAGCACAAACAAACTTGTACAATGCTAATTTTATCCAAAATCATGTGTTTCATGCCTTCTAGTCATTTAAGGCCTTATCAATACATCATTACATTGAAAACATGGATATATGGTTATTTCATACCTTTAAACCAAATATATACCTTGGAATCATGAGTCATGCCTGTTCAAACTTGTAATTATGCCTCCCATACCTATAGGTGATCATTTGAATTATTGTGACACAAGAATGTGATCCAAGAAGGTTATCAAGCCTCTCCTTTATTCTTACTATTTACATGACAAGAAGATGCAAATAATTCTTTGAAATACTTCAACCACTTGAGTTTATACTCTTAGTTATCTGAGACCTCTGCCTATGTACTATAATAAGCTATTTTGCCATGAAATATGGAGGATCACCACAAAATTATATTTAATCAACTTTTAATTACATTTCTCAGTATTTAGCATTCCTTCATCCCAGTATGTTAGGAATTTTGAATTCACATGCTCTATAAAAATTTGTTTTAATTTTATTGTAACTTATTTTTGAGACCCTTTGACTTCACCTCACTTTTTTTTTTCTAACATACATTTGACATCTTGATAAAATTATGACTCCTGGAATACTCTTCGAGATTGTTCCAAGTTAAAAAGGTGGCGGTTGATGTTCTTGTTTTATTTAGGAGCTCAATAGTTTCATCTCATGCAAAATGAAGTTTCTACCCTTTGAATGCCACAGTCCCTTGGTATTCAACATTTCCTTATTTTGGTAACTTGATCAACACCCATTCTAGATTAACAATTGAGTTAACTGTGATTCTAAGCCATGTTAGTAGAACTAATAGCCTCTCACAAAAGTCATAAAATCTTGTTCCAGCACACAATATGATTGAGCAATAATTTGATCATCAAGATACTGATATGTGTTAGTGTGTGTTATTTTCCATATCATTAGGTGAGTCATCTTGCTTAGGTGAGATTGTAGGTCCATGTGTCATTTAGGGGTCATCATGAGATTCTCTTACACATCAGTGCATCAACATGTCAGTGTGTCAGCGTGTCAATGCGTCATATGCATCATTGGGAGTTACACTTATATTTTGGGAATGTAACTCCCCCTCTCTACTCGAGTTGTCATGATTGTAGCATTGGGGGTTACTCAGCACCTCCTATATGTACACCCCATTTGATCTATGAGATAGAGGATAATTTTATGGCTTAACCAGCTCCTGCCCATGTTTCAAATATTTGCATGCACATTTGGTTGATGGTCACTCCTCCTGATATCTCTTCATGCTATTGTTCACACATCCGTTGATGCGCACGTCATCCCTCGTGATCCTTGCTTCTAGGTTTTAAACCCTCTTTCATGGTATCAGAGTGGATCTTGTGGATCCATGCACTCATCGGCATTTGTGTGTGTGTTTTATGGATCCCGGCGTGATATCTAGTTCTCGTTGCATGCGTCGTAATGGATATTCCATTATGTGCTTCAGTGCATTGATTTCAGGTGTTTATACCTCCATTCAGGTTCTTCTTTCATGGTTTCAAGGTTACAGATTAGATTTACTACCCATATTGAATTTTTTTAAAGGGGTCTTCGACTATTTAGATCTTATCTCACCTTTCTGTCTTGGCTCGTGCTGTGTTCATTTACGAACTTCTGCATGTTATTTTGGCTCATGTCATCTTGGACTCATGGTTGCTTTGGCTTGTTTGAGGTCTGACTTGTGGGTGTTTTTTTGGGGTGTTCATGGTTTTCCCATCTCATGAAAGAAAATATTTTTTTGAAGATATTAGTATCTATATTGCATTGCTTTGAATATATTTTTAGTCATTGGGACACAACGTGTGTTGCATTGTGAATTTTTTGTTCAACATTCGTGCACTACCATCATACTCTGAGCTATTTGTAATTATACACGTTCCTACTAGACTGATGCCATATAAAACAAATCACCTATTTTTGCTCAGGCTTGGCTCGTTGATATTTGATGATACGTTTGTTTATTTGCTTCATTTACTCGTGCCTCCTTTGTTTCTATGCTCCCTACTCAAAGGATTTCTCCATTTCCAGCTTGGGAAATGTGCAACACCATTACAACTCATGCCAACTCATGTTTTGCAATGCCATTAGTATCTTCAGATATGCTCTAGCTATTTTCTACTCACCTGCATTAGAATCTCCACTCTAGCTCCTTCCAACAGTTCCACGTGGCATTTTTCACCTTCCACCGAATCAAGCACACTTCAGTCCTCCATTCAGGCCTACTTCCTTTCCATTATGTGAAACCTATGCTTTTGTAACTGTTCGACTGTTTTTAACAGTGGGAATCCTTAAGTGGTCGGAGGAGAGCCGTTGGAGGGCTAGCAGACCAACACAGCACATGGAACCTCAGTCCATGTGGCCCTTCAACCTTCCTGCACTATTTACACTTGTACAACTATCTTTTTAGACATTTTCTGTTGTAGCACTTGCCACGTGGGCTTCCACAGCTCGGTCAATAGACAAGGCACTTCCAAAGTGGGCCCCGTCCTTCCACCTCCTTTTTTAATTTTTTAAGGTGGTTAAAAAAGAAACATTCAACTTGGCATTGTAATTTGGGTTTTTGGCTTGTATTGTTCACCCTCCTACGAGCATCGAAGATGGAGGGAAAGGTCCAGGGTTGGTAGGAGGCTAATCCCCCCTCACAGTCAAAACAAACCCCTACTAAAATTTTGTGCCATTTCTAATGAGTAGTCACATGATACCCTTTACACCCATCTCATGTACTTTTTTTAATGTGTTTGAAGTGTTTAGTGGCATTTTCCATCAGTTGTGGGAATCGTTTTAATGCCATAACTTTTGACTCGCAGCTCATTTTTGAGTGCTTATTTAGTCAAATTTCCATGATTTTTTGCACATTACGTGATGACATTGCCAATTTTGTAAAATTCACTACTTTATAAAGTGCCACATTCTGGGGGGGTTGACTGTACTCTTGGGCTTTCACACGCAAACACATTATCGGCTGAGTCTAATGTTTTTCTTTTTTGCACCTTGCACTTTTGATTTCATATCATAGAGAGTGATCTTTCCAGACTTGAGCATCATAGGATTTCCTTATAGCCTCTGCCACTTCTCATAGGGATAGGGAACTATTCAGCTTGGTGTGCTTCCATGGAATGTTACTTCACTCACGAGGGTCTTTCACCCTTTTTACTTGGGCCAGTTCCTGCACCCACTGATCATTCTCATCTAGAGGACTTCCTTAACACTTGTGACCATGTCTTTGGTCACATGATGATGCATGTCTCTTGTTCTCTCTGGTTTCACGTGGCAGACTCTGATCCACCCCACCATGTCTGGAGCATTCTTCAGTCCCTCTATGGAGACCCTTCACATACTGCCGCCATCATTGCTACTGTTGATTCAGTTGTCTCCTCCATTTCTTCGTGTGATGGACATTCTACTGACATAGAATCACTTTTTTATACTTTTGATGATGAGGATTGTGCACCCAGTTCTGATGCAGAGAGCATTATAGGGGACTTCTCTCCTCTTTCTCTCACTATTCCAGACAATGTTGTCACCCCCCACATCTCATCAGATATCGAGTAGTCTCATACTCAGTCTCACACCATCATTACACCAGCCTCCTTTCCACTTCTAGTGTACGAGGCCCCTTCCACTCCTCTTCCTTCATTAGATGACTCATACCTATCTGACATTGCTCTTCTATTTGTTGAGCCCCCTCATTGGGACGAGTATCTACCTGAACTTAGTCATCTTTTTGCAAAGTATAATTTTGATGCAGTACAGGTTCCTCATCCATCTATATGTGTTTCAGAGGATTTCATCATCTCCATTGTTGGGATTACCCCTTCCAGGAATCATGTCACTTCTACATTTCCAAAGACCTTTATTGATCCACCCTCAGTTGTGGATCCCTTTTTTGTTGTGGAAAATGTTTTATTCCCTTCACATCACTTGGACATCCTTTTTGTGGGTTTTCCTCTTCACTCTGATATTTCTACGCACGTGGCATTACCTTTGGTTCCTTGGCACTCACTCGCTAGACCTATGTCACACTTTCATGCACCAAACTCAGAGTTCTTCGTGTTGCTACCTTCATTTTCCTTTGAGGACTGGGTGGACTTCCAGCATGTCATTTATGTCCTTCCTAAGGACAAGCACATAGTTCACTACGGGTGGCTCTTCTTTAGTCCAGAGGTAGATGATCTCATCATCAACATTATTCTGGGAGACTTCCTAGAGCTACAGAGTTTAGATCCATCCATGGCATCTTCTACATTCCTCTCATCTCCCTCTTCTTCTCTCTTCTTCTTCTTTTTGAGAGATTGCCTCTTTGTACATGAGTACATTTTCAGGCTCGTTTAGAGCTGGAACCCATATTTGGCATCTTTCTTAGATTAGAGAGTGTTTTTTTCTCTTGTGGTGGATTTTTTTCCCACTGGGTTTTCCTTCACTACTTGGGACTTCTTCTTGTACATGGGTACCTCATCAGGCTTTATGTCGGGACCCATTTCTCATTTCTGACTTTCCGCCTCATCCTAAGTTATGATGAAGAGGGGGTGTTGGTGTGTGTTATTTTCCACATCATTAGGTGAGTCAACTCACTTAGGTGAGATCATAGGTCCATGTTTCATTTAGGGGTCATCAAGAGATTCTCTTATGTGTCAGTGTGTCAATGTGTTAGTGCGTCAACGCATCAATGCGTCAGTGTGTCAGTGCATCATATGCATCATTCAGAGTTACACTTCTATTCTGTGAATGTAACTCCCACTCTCTACTGGATTTGTCATGATTGCAGCACTGGGGGTTACTCAGCACCTCCTATATGTGCACCCCATTTGATCTACGAGATAGAGGAGAGTTTTATGGCTTAACTAGGTTCTGTCTATGTTTCAAATCTTTGCATGCACATTTAGTTGATTCATGCTCCTCCTGAGATCTCTTCACACTGCTGTTCACCACATCTGTTGATGTGCATGTTGTCCCTCATGATCCTCAGTTCCGGATTTTAAACCCTCTTTCAATATGTAGGAAACTGTGCAAATCACTATTCCTTGTCTCAAAAAAATTGAAATTCAAATAGAATATACCTTGTTCTAATAGATTGAAGACTTTTCTTTTCCAAAAATCTGCTCATGAACATTTACAAAGCTCTAGAAAGCTTGGAGGTAGTAAAACATTATTGAGAAAAAGTCATCGAATTTTAACTTTATACAGTAATAAACACTTATACTATCCACAATAGAATGAATCTTTACTTTCAAAGAGAATGATTTCATTCAAACATCAATAATAATGTCTACATCTTGTCCACCTCCTTTAGATCATGGTTAAATCAAAGATTTTATGTCAACAACAAGAATTTGTAAAATCAGTAAAGGAAGCGTTAGTTTATTAGACTAAGAAATCTTATGGAAATTATTCTAGCATCTTCTCTCTCATCACACCATCATTTAATGAAATTATTTTTACAAATAAGTTTTAAACCCTTCATCCAAGAAATTTCCAAAGTTTCAAGAGAATCGGTTGGATAAATCTCTCTATTCGAGAAACTTTTCCTTGTCAAAAACCCTAGATCAGGGTGTTTTGACAGTTTCAGTCTAGAGAAGGAAGAATAAGAAATTATTTTCACAACTCAACATGGAATGAAATAATTGACTTTCTGTGGATTCAATATTGAAGATACCTTCTTCTCCAACTTTTTAAAGTTGAGAACATTCCTGATATTGCCTGAATTAAGCTATTGTTGCATTGCAAAATGGAACTCTTACTATAAATCTAAAAATTTGAACAAGAAGACTTACTACAACCTTTATTAATATTCTTCAAAACCAATAAGTGATTTGAAAGAGTGATTTTGATCTCTAACAGACTTAAAAAATGAAGAACCACTAATTGAGATCAAGATTTGCATTTTGATTGAGATGACCGACTTTGAAAGAAATCTTACCATTTTGAGAGAGCTTTGGGAACATCACAATATTGACTATCAAGGAATGATACTCCATCTAACTACAATTAAAAATACAAATATCATTAACTCTTGATTAAAAACAACCTTATACATCTTTTAAAATTTGATCCTTCAAGCATATTGTATGTTGATGTTTCATCACAAGCCCACTTCATTGTTTTTGAGGTTTGAGTGGTCCCATAATAGTATTTAATATTCAGTATTATACCTTAGCCTTCAATTAGAGACAATTAATTATGTTACAACATCTTGTTCCTCACCTGTGAGGAGGATTTAAGCCCTTGGAGGTAACAATTTTCACTACGTTTACATCTTGTCTAGGTCTATGCCAAGAGCATTATCTAAGAAAGATCAAGGACTTGAATTTCCATCTACAACTATCTTTAATAAATATATTATCTTGGAAACCATCATAACTATACTATTAATCACTTTAGAGGTGAGAAAATAGGACCTAAAGATCAACTTCATCTTCTTGCTCCTAATGCCTTAAAACATAGTTCAGGAAAGAGAAACATTGCTCCACTAAAATGATGATAACTTTCCAAAGATACCATTTTTTGAGAAAATTATTTTTGCACTAGGATTTTAGGAAATTTTCATACAAAAATTAATATTATGACTTATTTTAGAGCTCATTTATATTTTTTTTGACAACTAAGAAGCTAGACTACTCCAAATGCACTTCTCAAAAAAGGCAGTTTGGAAGAAATTCAAATAACTCAAAATCCCCATTACAAAATATGATGATATTTGACATGGATAATTGAAATACATACATTTATGCATCCCAAGTTTTTATTATCCATAGGTTTACCTTTAGATCTATGAGGAAAAGGACACTGTAGATCAAGAATTTCCATGCTTATTACCTGTCCAAGTTAATGCACCAAACTAAACACAAAAACCCTAAAAAACTCAAATAAAGTTGATACCTGATTAATTGGACAAGATTCAAAGACGTAGATGGAAATAATGCCAATGGAATATAGAAAATCACACACGAGAAATCCTACAGAGAATATCCAAGAAACCTACGATGAACAAACACTTGGCAGAAAAAGATGATGTTAAAAGATATAAGAGTGAACTACCTAGAAATCAGGTTCGGGAAGTGATGAACTTCCTCGGTGGATGTTAGTTCATGTTTTCAATTAAGAAAAAAGACATACATGATAAGATATGTAAGTAAATATTTAGAATTTCTGATTTTAAGTTATAGACAGAATGTAAAAATAGTAGCAAAAGCTGAAAGAAAGCAGGAAACTATAAACAAAGTTAGGATCTATGTTACCTAAATTCTATACTTTTTTGCAAACTGGTCGGTGGTCGATCAGACAGTGATCAGCATTGATGGTTTGGAATGGCACCAATTTGGGTAAAATCGACATCGATTAATGGCTAATCGGTGTCGACTCGACTAGGTCAGTGTCGACCGAAGGGAAATTACAGGAAACTTGATTGATGGTTGATGAAGACCAGATTGTGGAGACCCACAGGAGCTGCAGATATGTTGAAAATGTTCCACCTTTGCTAGATGGAGAAACTGAGTCACCAAGAGGTTGAAGAACCTCCACGATGTCAATGTTGTGAGGGTAGAGTAATGGTACACCTCTCAGGAATTGATCTGGACATAATTCTCTCTCTCTCTCTCTCTCTCTCTCTCTCTCTCTCTCTCTCTCTCTCTCTCTCTCTCGATTGACAATTCTAAGGCTCTAGGCTCAAGATTTTCATTGTTTCTCAAGTCTCTACCATCTAACCAGAACTAAGTTCAAGTTGTGTATTTATAATCGGCACTGACCGAGGTAACATCGGCGTCGTTCTGAAAAAATTGGTGTCAACCGAGGACCGGTCGGCACCGATCAGGGAACCGACTCCCCAAAATGGAAAAAAGAGATGAATTGTAAGGATAAGAATATTATCCTTCCAACTCAAATATGGGAAAAATCCCCCTGCACATTTTTATGAGAGGAGAAAAAGGTGGGATGGATGGATAATAATGATACATGAGGTTGGGAAATGATATGGGGTGAATAAGTAGTTAGAATAAATGTAAAAAGGTAGAATTACATGGTTAATGTTTAATTATCCATGGGTGAAATATAATGGGGTGGAATAAACTTAGGATAGGTATTTTAATTAGATAATTAATTAATACCCTAAAGAGAGAAGTGGTGATATAAAGGTGCACGGATTACTTGAGAATAAAAAATAGGTAAGCGAACATGTGGGACACTAAATTGGCTAACCAAATTTAGGTGTCTACATTTGCCCCCTTTTGTCGAGTAACTTGCGATAAGCAATATTGCGAGAAAAAAACAAGGAGTTGGAAGAAGGGAAGAAAATTGATGATGTGATCCCCCCTCAAACTAGGGATGGGATGGCTAAAAACAAACCAACCAATCTTGAGTTTGAAAAAGGTAGATGAGAAAGAATAGAAGGGAGGATGGTCAAGCTAGATATCGAGAGTAGATCTAATCATTGATGATTGCATGTAAAAAAACAAAAAAGGTAGTGACCTAGGGAACTCACATTGGTAGGGAAGACTAGATGGTCTTTGTATGAGATGATGTTTAGTGGCTACAGACTTGTGAGTTAAAGCTGACTGCAAAATAGTAACAACCAAAGAGTGACACATTGGTAGGGACAACTAGACAATATTTGAATGAGACAATGTTAGTGCCTATAGACCCGCTATCTTTGGGATACAAGAAATTTGAGTTACCCATGTATAGGGAGAAACTCGGAATGGGTGATAACACCAAAAATATGCACCAAAAGGTGAAAATAAGGTCATAACAATGATCAGATAAACAAGCCAAACATCAACGCTTAGATGAAAAGGATGAAGCGACATCCTCATGGGATGATATGATGTAAAAATATCAATGAATGATTATAGATGTGATATATAGATTATAGATGTGATTTAATATAATTATTGATTAAATTAACATGTTTAAGATGTCAATTAAATTAAATGATATAGATACATGGATTCACATGTGTCTTTAATACATGCTTTTTTGATGATATTAGATGAAATGAATAAGATGAGCATAGATAGATGATAGATTTAATTGATTAAATTAACATGTTAAATGTCAATTTAACAGGATGATCAACAAATAAACATGGGTAATTTCTATTTGATTTGATAAAAAATAAAGTGATATAATGATCTTATTCATTAGAAATAAAAAGCACTACACCTAGATAGGAAAAAGAATGATAAGTTATTCCCCTAACCGACCATAAATAGAGACCTTGATGGTAAATCAAAAGATGATGCACATAAGGCCATAAACATAGATAAAATGAACCTGACAGTAGTTAGTCACAAACTAGATCTAGGAGGTAGATGCAATGAGAGATAAGTATGTATCTCGTCAAAATACACAAAAGACTGAATACATGCCCATATGGGGAAAATAGCGGTCTCCATATGATCGAAAAGGTCTTATACCCCAGCTTCATGATTTTTCTGATAGAAGAGAAAACTGATCAATGTGGGAAGTTTTCTAGATATAGAAAGATTGGTTGATACGGGAAGTCTTTCAGAGATGCTAAAAAAAGTGAACAAACTGTCCAATACGGGAAGTTTGTTACTACAAAGGCTGATCAATACGAGAAGCCTAGAAATACCATGAAACAAATAGTCATTCTTTAAGGGGAGCGGTCTGTATTCTGATTTTGATGGTAGCCATCCTTCAAGGGAAAGGTCTACATTTTTGATTTATTTTGATAAGGCAAAGATAGCTATTTTTTTTTTAAGCTTTGGAAGAAGCTGATTTTGGACCAGATAGATCAGATAAAGAGGAGGAAAACATATACAAGCACGTACTCATGTCCCAAGTGGATTCGATTAAGATAGACACATAAAATAGATGAAGTATTGATTAAGGTGTTCCTACCATGAGTAGGAACAAATCCGTAAGGAAAATCCCATTAGCAGAGCTGTAGTACTTATATTTAAGGTAAAAAAGAAATAACATGGAGAACCACCTAGTTCCAAATCACTACGAAATGCATGACTGGTTATAAATGGATGAAAAATCTGTTTTGCGACTAAGATCATGTAAGATAAAGTTTAACAGTAGAAGGGCCTTACATGCAAGGCATTAAAAGGTTCCATTTAAGGTATACCATCCATGGAAGATAGGAGATAAGCCCCGAACTTGTACCTATGAGTGATAACGTACAGTCCCATCCAGTTAGGAGCAAACTTACCATAGTTGACTTCATTCCAGAGTAGTGAAATTTTGGTTTTCTTTAAGAAAAAAATCACCAACTTTGAAGTCATGTTTCCATAAGTGCTTGCTATAAGCACACTTGACACACTCAAGATAGACTTGATGATGCTCAAGAGCATTAGATGACATTCATCTAACAACTCAAGCTGTGCTAGATGGTTTTGACGATAGTCTTCATCAGAGATAAACTCTCTAAGAGAGACGTCAAGAGAGGGAATCTGGACTTCCAAAGGAAGGATAGCCTCAGACCCATAGATGAGAGAAGGGAGTAGCACTAGTAGGGGTATGAATGCTAGTCTGATAATCCTAGAGAGCAAAAGGGATATGTAAATGCCAATCCCTACCAGCTCGACTAGTTACATTTGCGAGGATATTACGCAAAGTTTTATTGGAAGCTTCGGCTTAGCCGTTAGCTTGGGGATAGTATGGAGAAGAAAAGTTGAGTTTAATGTTGAAGGTGTCACAAATTTTTTGTAAATATTTGTTTTTGAAAGACTTTCCATTGTCTGTAACAAGTCTGTGTGGAACACCAAAGTGACAAATGATGCGTTGATAGAAAAAATCAACAATAGGTTTTAGCTTTGGTCGATGAAATAGGAATAGCCTCCACCCATTTAGTGAAGTATTATGTGGCAGTAATGATCGATTGATGTCACTAAAAAGAGCACAGATTGATGAGACCAATGATATCAATACCCCATTGTGAAAAGGGCACAAATCCACTACAGGTTGCAAAGCCTGACTAGGGATATGTGTAAGATTAGCATGTTGTTGACACTTGATGCATTTCTTGGCATACTCGCAGCAGTCTTGATTAAGAGGAGGCCAATAGTAACCTAAACATAGGATGTGCTTAGCCACAGACAAGCCACTAAAATTTCCACCACAGATACCATCATGGACCTCTTGAATGGCTTTAGATGATTTGGGGGTTTTGAGGCATCGAAGTAAATACCATCAAAACTACACTTATAAAGGATTCCACCCAGAATAGTATAGCGGTTTTCACATTGAATGAAAGATCTTCTGCCATTGGCAGTCAAATCTAGAGGAAGAACTAAGTAAGATAGATAATTGAAAATGTGTTGATACCACTCATCTTGAGTATTAGTTGTGATTGCGGTTATTGAAAGCAATTGCCTGAGATGAGATGGTTGGTCTAGACACTGAACAACCACGTAAATTCTTGAATCCTTGGTGAATGAAGGAATAAGAAAGGCTAAAGAATCCATCATATCTGCAAACCAGTTTGCAGTGTGAGGAATAGCCTGGATAGTAAATTCATTAAAATATTAAAACTGGAAGAGGACGATATCATGATACTTTTGAAGGATCTCATTTTTACACTGATATTCACCAGTGATCTGATTAACGATGAGCTCAGAGTCACCAAAGATGTCTATATGGTGAGTTCTGAGATTAATGGCATTTTGAAGACTTAAAACGAAGGCTTCATATTCAGCCATACTATTGGTACATTCAAAATTAAGTTTTCGTGCGACGGGGATAGGTGCACCCTAAGGAGGAATCATAAAAAAACCTGCTCCTCCCCCTTGCTGACACTTGGACCCGTCAAAGAAGAGTTTAAATTTACATGGGGACAGACTGAAATCAATTTGTTGGATGGATTTGTGTGGGAATGGAGCGATAGGGACTTGATTGTCTGGAAGAGGAGCATCAGCTAACTGATCAGCGATAACTTGGCCCTTGATAGATATTTTCGGGATGAACTCAAGGTCAAACTTTTTCATGAACATGAGACAATGAGTGATGTGATCATTGTGATATGGTTTTGCATGCATCGTCTTGAGTGGATTGACATTCGTAACAATGTAAGTTTAATGATTAAGAAGATAATGACGAAGATTATATGTTGTGAAGAAGAGAGTACAACATAAATTTTCAACCTTAGAATAGTGAGTTTCATACTCATGAAGAGTGTGACTGATATAATAGATAGCTTGTTCCTTACCATTAGTATCTCTATGCAAGATCATGGCTCCCAAAGCAAGGTCAGTCATAGAAATATAAAGATAGAATGGTTCTCCCTCACATGGAGGTGTGAGCACAGGTGGAGAAGGAAGATAAGCCTTGAGATCCTCAAAGGATTTTTGGCAATGCTCACCCCATTCAAAATGAACATTTTTATGGAGGAGATGATGAAAAGGTTGGCAACGGTATAAAAGTTGTGAGATAAAATGATGCACTAATTGAAGTAATCCTTGAAGACCACGTAACCACTTTAAGTTGGAAGGAGGAGGCATCTCAATGATAACCTATATTTTTGTAGGATTGACCTCAATACCTCTGATATAAATGATAAACCCTAAGAGTTTACCAGTGAGAATGCTAAATACGCCTTTAGATGGATTTAGGCGAAGACAAAAACAAATGAGTCTCTCAAAGAGAGCCGCGAGGATGAGAAGATGCTCCTAATAGTGTTTAGATTTACCAAGGGTGTTGTCGATGTAATCTTCTATAGTTTTGTGTAAGATATAGGTCATCACGAGTTGATAAGTTTCCCCTACGTTCTTAAGGCCGAAGGGCATGAATTGATAACAAAAAGTCCCCTAAGGGGTTATAAAGGAAGTCTTGTGTTGATCCTTTGGTGCGATGAGAATTTGATTATACCCAAAGAAACCATCCATAAGAGAAATCATCTCGTGGCCTACAGTTAAGTCCTTGAGTTGGTTGATATTAGGTAGAGGGAAATCATCTTTCGGGAAAGTGAGATTGAGATCCTGAAAATCGGTGCAAATTCAAATTTTCCTAGTATCTTTGGTTACTAGAACTACATTTGAGACCCATTGTGGATAGTCAATGGGTTATATGAAGTTGGCAAAAATCAAGTGTTGTAACTCTTCTTTAATGATGAGAGCTACATGAGGATGCATATTATGTAGTTTTTGCTTAACTGGTTTGATGTCTGGAAGAGTAATGATATTGTGGACTATGATGTTAGGATCGAGGCCTCACATATCTTCATACGACCAAGAAAAAGCTTGGTGATGGTTAGAAAGAAAGGCGGAAAAGTATCCTAACTCCTGTGGGTTAAGATATTAGCCAACCTTAATGATGCAAGGGTCTTCAGAAGTCCCTATATTAAGGTCGACAGTGGCTTCGTTAAGAAGTGTGGATGTGTCAGAAGGAATGGTTTTAGGAAGATAAAAATCCTCTGCCCTAGATAAGTAAGGACATAATCATCATCCAAACAGTGGATGGTATTGATAGTAGGAGAGTCATCTCCGACTATTTCGGGGAAGACCAATGGTATGGAAGTGGATTTTCCAATAGTCTAATAGGTCAGTGGACCTAAGGAAATGGAATTGACTAAAAAAAAAAGTTACGTGGGATGGAAATGGTGTCATCCACATCAAGCGATGCCTCAGACATGACAGGAGAAGATGGTTCTTCAATGGAAAGAGGATCAACAAGAATGGTGATGGTGGCCTTTGAGAGAGGTTTAAATCCTAAACCAAATTTTTGATGTGGTTTAAGAGTTGGAATGGATGTGAGGTCATGCACACCTTGTTCATACTTTCCCAGGTGAAATCCCTTCCACACACATCGATATAGATAAGTTTTTTGTGAACGTGGGATTCTGTAGATAATCAAACCCCTGTAGAATAGGGTTTGGCCCTAGGAGGAGAATCTGGCCAATAGTGAGGTGTATCAAGACCACCGTAGATGAAGTCAGTCTGTCGATTGGGTAGACCAATAGTGATGATGCAACCAAGACCTAGTTGATATTCAGGTTGTTTGTCTGGCCTACCATATTCGTTAGGTTTGAGATGGGCATCAAAAGAGAGAAGGGGAAGCTCCCCTAGTGACTACAATGTATCTTCCAGATTTTGTAGATTGGGTATTTTTGTTGCAGGTATGGAAGAAGATGAATCCTTATCAGGAGAATCAATGTTTTCCTTTGGAGGGACAAGCCCTTTGGTCATGTCACATTGTGTGGATAGAAAAGGGTCTCCTAGGTGAGTATAGATTTTTCCCTCATACTAATATTTTATGCATTGATGGAGAGTTGATGGGACGTAGTGCATTGTACAGATCTAGGAGCATCTCAGGATCATATTGTAGTCGAATTTTCCTTTGATAATGTAAAAAATCTTGTGAAGAAGTTTCTTGCCTACCTGAATGGGCAGGACAACAGTTCCTAAGGTAACCGCCAGTTGATTGTTAAAGGATTGAAGAGGGAAAGGCGGTAGTGACACTATGTTCTTTGGTAACTTAATCTTCTCAAAGATGTGGGAGGAAATGATGTTGAGTGCAGCACCACTGTCAATCATAGTGCATTTTAACGTAGTGTTATTGATTTGAACTATGATAAAGAGAGGGGCCTCTAAATCCTTAGAAGAAAGTGGAGAATTTCATAATCGTCAAAGGAGATGGTGGTTGATGATCTATTCAACCTGACAACCATCTTGAAAGGTTGGGGATCATCTGAATTCACCACGATGTAGCACAGACTATCAATTAGAGCCTGGTGATGCTGGGGAGATGACTGAATGAGGTAAAAAAGATACATTTTGACCAGAGCATGTGTGAGTTGTTTCATGACACTCTCCTCAACTGACACATGAATATGAGCTCGAGGTGAAGTATGAATAGAGACTTGAGGTCTCGAGGCCGACGAGGAAGGAGGAACTCCTTCAAGGGTAGTAGAAATAATGACTCGTGGTCAAGGAGTTGTAGAAGATGATGGATTATCGTATCGTTGTGTTCTAGTGGTGATACGAATTGCATTGATTTGAGAGGTTGGAAGATCATTCAGAGTGATATCAATATAATTGGGGGCTTGGATAGACCGTTCAGGCTCAGACGAAGTTGGGATGACATGAGACACTTGTTCCTCTTCCTCTTCTAATAGGAGATCATTTTCTTCCAAGAGGCTATTAATGACAGATTTAAGGGCTTTACATCCCTCGGTGTCATGACCTGGAGTGTGATGGTAAGCACAAATCACATCATAGTTAAACCACGAAGGTTCTACTCCTTTAGGATTATAGGGTTTGATTGAAGGAAGTGATATAAATGAATATTGGATAAGTTGGTGAAGCATTTCAGTATAAAATCCTATAGACAAAGATATAGATGGAGGTGATGGAAGCACCTCTTTAATCTTAGTATACTACTAAGGTAAAAGATCCTACATATCTGGTTTGACAGTCTTTTAGGAACAATTTTTCTTTTCTGAACACTAGGATAAGTATCCTTAGGTGCTTGGGATGGAAGCAAGTGAGGAAAGATTGATTTTAGTGGAGGAGGAGCTCCTAAGATAGATTTTGAAGATGATGAAGACATGACAAGTGTTTTATTCTTCAAAGATGAAGAAGGTTGTTTGACCAAAATAGACGATGACTTAGATAAAACTGATTTAGATGGGGGAGGAGCTCCCAAAATAGATTTGATAGGTGGCACAAAAGTTTCCTTTTTTTTTTGGTGACGAAGATGATGGTTTTGATAAAAAAAGGTGACTCCTTTCCAGTAGGTAAATCCATTTTATGAGACACCGGTGAAGAAGATGGTGTTATAGAAGAAGATGCCTTTTCAGTGGATAAATCCACTTTTTCATGAGGCATAGAGAGGGATTTTTGAGGGAGGGCACCAAGATTTTTGATGGTCTGAAACATTGGTTTTCCCTTTTCAGGGATGGTGACAAATTCGACTGCATAAGGTGATTGTAACCATTTCAGAGGAAGTAGAGGAGATGATACCGATGATGTGACTTTAGATTTAAATTCCAAACTATTTATGTCTAAGTCTAGGAGTTAGAAGTATAGGTGTTGTTGCTATCTCTTTAGATCTTTCCTTTATAGGAAAGGAAGCACTGATGGTGAAAGAGGTAGATAAGACAAAGCAATGTCTTGTGAGGAAGGTAATTTAGATGCAATAATCATGGGTGCACTTACTATAGGAAAAGAGAAAGGAAGAGTCAAGATTGAAGATGCTTATAAAGCCATAGAAGTCGTTACAACTATGGGTACATTAACCAAAGGCATGGTCATGGAAAAAATGGAAGTGAAAAAAGTAGAAGTGTTCGCAGTGGAAACTTAAAGGGATGCAAATGACTCAAGCACCGAACAAATGTCTAATGATAAGACCGATGAAGATGACACTGTCTTAGGTATAGATGGAAGATCAGATAAAGAGGCAGAGGGAAATGAATCTGTCTCTAATAATGGAGGAAGACTTTAAGATGGACCATCCGATGATAGTGGAATCTTAAAGATGAAAGGAGTGGAAGGAAGTTCTAATTCAGTCAACTTGTTTGTAGATGGCTCAGAATTAGAAGAAGAACTATCAGTAGAAATGGAGATGATAGTATGCGTGTTTGGTTTTTAATATCCTGAAGCATCATTGTTTGGGGAGTGATTTGGAAAAGGTTTTTAAAAAATGTCGAGTTCCTGATTTGGGGGAGCATTTGGGTTATCTAGAATGAGATCACCTTTATCAATGAATTTTTGGATGAGATTTTTGAAGGTCTGACATCATTCAATGTCATGGTATTTTTTTCTATTATAACAAGAAAAGTCATTTTCATGATACCGGAATGGTCATTCTTGGTTCTTGTTAAAATTTCTAATAGGAGGAAGTTCGATCATGTGAACTTCCAACATTTTGTCTAAGATAGACACATATGATTCCCCCAACAGAGTAAAATACTGAGATGATGGAGGTCCTTTTCAAGAAGATTGAGAATCTCTCCGAGGTGTTTGATTGTAAGTGTTATCAGACCATGATATTTTTTAAGATGATAGTATTTATGGACCCTTGATTCTTGTCTTTGTTAGAAGAAGAAGGTTTGATTTTGTAAACTGAGAAAAATATGGTTTAGACTTAAAGTGAAGTTTTAACTTTCCTTGTTCGATGGTGTGAGACTCAAGTTTACGTGCCATCATAAAGGATTATTCAAATGTATGAAAGGTTTGAATCCTTAAAGTGGAAGAAATATTATTGGCGCAAGATCAAGTAAACAACTCGATTTGTTGAGATTGAGGGAGGGAGAAGGACAACTGATTTATTATTCCTCTCCAACAAGTGACAAAGTCTGCAATAGACTCATCATTGAATTGATGAATGTTATAAAGATCTGTGATTGAGATCTTATGTGTGATGTTTATTGAGAATTTTTCAACAATCATCTAGGCTAATTAAGAGGAAGAAAACAAAGAATGTTGGGGTATGTTATTGTACCAATCTAAAGTGGGTCCTGCTAAATACATAGGAAAGGTACAGAGCATAAGCTCATGGTCCTAGACTATAAGGTGGTATGCAGGTTTAAATGCTCGCAAGTGTTTTTGAGGATCCTCCCGAATGTGAAATTTTGAGAACTTAGGAAGTTTCCATTGGGGATAAAAAGGCTTAAAAGCCACAGATGGATTAATTGGTTCATTACAGACTTCTTCAAAAGAGTATGAAGGACAAGCCCCTTTGGTGGAGGCTTCCAGGTCTGTGATTTTCTTGAAAATAAGTTGGATGACATTAGATTGAGGAGGGGGCATGTTGGTATGTCCCATATAAGAAGTGAATTATATTTTTTGTTGAGGCGTTAATGGGGGATTCATCTACTAATTAGTAGGATGATAAGAGGAATAACCAAGTGTTCTAGGTGACACCTAGCGAGGTAATTTGTGTGAAGGAGCCTAAGCATAAACAAGTTGTGAGATGACAAGTGGTTGAGAGAAAGGTTGTTGAATGAAAGATGGAGACTTTGATTGGTGGGCTCCTACACTTATCGACTGAAATGGAATGGATTGAGGAATGTGGGTGTTGATTGTATTTGATATGGTTTGTGACATGGGAAAAAAAATTTGAATGAGGATTTTAACCGCCGGATTAGTTATTAAGGGTACCGATGCCAAGGGATGCGTAAAAGCCACTGTCGGTGGAACAACAGAAGAAATGTCAGCTGGAGGATGAGAAAGAGGAACTGACTGACTCATAAGAGGGGGCTGGCTCAAAAGGAGATACTGACCCTAAGATGCAATAGATGGCATAGAAGAATTGACAACAATTTGTGGGAGTGTGGATGCACTCATAATAGCTAAGGAAGAGGGCCTCTCAAAAGTAGGTTGTGGGGTAGTTGAGGTAGCTGCTACACTAGGGATATGCAACTTCATTTGAGAACCAATCGACATGGTTGGTGGAAGAAAAAAAGGAGGCATAGATGCGCCCCCTTCTTTTATGGTTTGAGGTGAGAAGAAACATGCTAACTATTCTATGAGAGCCTGGGATGGCTCATGAGGATAATCGTAAACCTGCTGGATTGGTGGTTCATAATCAGATATTTGAGTAGAATTATGCACTAAGTAGTTCATAAGGGCTACCGGGTTGTGGTCAAGGATTGTCTAAAATTTAGGATCTCCGTGAGGAACATACTCTATATCAAGAGTAGATGGTGCCTCTGAAGGATCAGGGGAAGCCAACCATGATGAGATTGTTTTAGGATGATAGAAAGGATTATATGACCAAGATGGTGAACCAACTAACATTGGTCCTGAAGAAGACCCCAGGGGTGCTGAAACATCCAAATTAGCAACGGTCTCAGATGAGGAAGAGGAGAGTTGAGCCATTTTTCTAGATTGTGACCGGGTGATGACCGGCATAAACAAGCACAAACATAGAAAAGAAGAAAGATATTTAACCTAATTAATGCACAAACAATTCAAGTAGCGTAGGTGATTATATCTTTTAAGTTTTCATGCTTTTTAAGAAAGAAAATGTTAGGGTAGGCTTTTTAGAACGGGGACTACTCAATTGGCCAAACTAAGGTTGGTTTGGGGAATGTTTTGGTGAGGAGTCCCGAAGGAACTTCAGTAAAAGAATGGTACGCATATTGATATAAGGGCCTACTCCCACACTTCACACACCACTGTGATAAGGGATTTGGATGCTTACCAATATATACTAGAAATTTCATGAATTTGTAACGTGGCCCGAGTACTACGTAGGATCTTCCTCTTGGATGTCACTTCCAAGTAGGCGAGGCTAGGGAAGCAGTTTTTTTTAAATGCTTTATACCTAGTGATTTTGGATTTGTGTGAAAGGGTGAAAAATAAAAAATCAAATAGTGTCACTACCGATTTGATCAATTTCCTAGCCTATTTAGAAAACTAGGTGAAGAACATACAATAGAAATGACAAAGAAGAAGTTATTTTTAAGCACTAAAACCAAAGTGTTTGATTTCAATGAAGACAAGTCAAACAAGTTATTTCCCAATGTGATTAATTATTTTTAAAGACCAAAACCTAAGTGTTTGAGTGTGATAGAAAACAAACAAACAAGTTCTTTTTAAGTTCTTAAAAAAAAGAAAACACCGTAAAAGAGAAATACCTGTAGATTTAGCTCTCCAAGGTATGTGGACTTCAAAAAGTGCATTGTTGAGCTCTTCCCCTCAAAAAATCCTATGAGAAATCAAAGTGCTCCACAAAATAGGGTTAAGAAAAACACGCAAACAAATCCAAGGAGATGTATCCAGCTAACTAGATACTAGTGGAAGGGAAATTTCTACTTAAGAAACTAGAAAACTTTCAAAGAAATGACAATTTTGCATAAAGAGATGAATTTAGAATGCAATTCTGAAATCAAATGAAATATTTTACTAATCTTAGAAATAGAAATTGGAATTGAGATTTGCAAGAAAGAAAGAACTTAACTTTGAAAATTTAGAAATGAAAGAAGTGAGACCAAAATGAAGAAAGGAAATGCTTAAGAAAAACTGATGACAATTAGTGAAGAAAAAGAACAAATTTTAAAACTGGAAAAGAGATGAACTTACCAATAAGGGACCTTGGTAAGGTCCCACCAGGTGCGCTAGAATGTAGATCAAAAATTTCTGCTCTTGTTACCTATTCAATTTAATGCACCAAACTAAACACAAAAACCCTGAAAAACTCAAATAAAGTTGATACCTGATTAATGGGACAAGATTTGAAGACGTAGATGGAAAGAATGCCAATGGAATCCATACGGGTGCACATGAGCAATCCTACAGAGTAGATCCAAGAAACCTACAATGCACAAACACTTCATAGAAAAAGATGACGTTAAAAGATATAAGAGTGAACTTCCCGGAAATTGGGTACGGGAAGCAATGAACTTCCTCAGTGGATTTCAGTTCATGTTTTCAATTAAGAAAAAAGGCATACATGATAAAAGATGTAAGTAAATGTTTAGAATTTCTAATTTTAAGTTACAGACAGAATGTTAAAACAACAGCAGAAGCTGAAAGAAAGAAGGAAACTATAAAACAAAGTTAGGATCTGTGTTACCTGGATTATGTACTTTTTTACAGATTGGTCGGCATCGATCAGATAGTGATCGACATCGATGGTTTGGAATGGCACCTTGGGTAAATATACATTAATTAATGTCTAATCGGCATCGACTGGACTGGGTCGGCGTCGACCAAAGGGAAATTACATGAAATTTTATTAATGGTTGATGAAGACCGGCTTGTGGAGACCCGCAGGAGCTGTAGATACGTGGACAGAGTTCTACCTTGGCTGGATGCAGAAACAGATTCACCAAGAAGTTGAATAACCTTCACGATGTCAATTTTGTGAGGAAAGATTAATGCTACACCTCTCATGGATTGATCTGGATAGAATTCTCTCTCTCTCTTGATCGACAATTTTAAGGCTCTAGGCTCAAGCTTTTCATTGTTTCTCAAGTCTCTACCGTCTAACAATAACTAAGTTCAAGTCATGTATTTATATTCAACACCGACCGAGGTAACATTTCTGCCGTTCTAAAAAATCACCGTCGACCGAGGACCGGTCAGCGTTGATTAGGGAACAGACTTCCAAAATGGCAAAAAGAGATGAATTGTAAGGATAAAAATATTATCCTTCCAACTCAAATATGGGAAAAATCCCACTGCACGGTTTTAGGAAAGGATAAAAAGGTGGGATGGATGGATAATAATGATACAGGAGGTTGGGAAATGATATGGGGTGAATAAGTAGTTAGAATAAATGTAAAAGGTAGAATTCATGGTTAATGTTTAATTATCCATGGGTGAAATATAATGGGGTGGAATAAACTTAGGATAGGTATTTTAATTAGATAATTAATTAATACCCTAAGAGAGAAGTGGTGATATAAAGGTACATGGGATACCTAAGAATTAAAAATAGGTAAGCGAACATGGGGGACACTAAATTGGGTAACCAAATTTAGGTGTCTACAAACACTTCCAGTTCTCAAGACAAACTTCTGAGAAATATAGAAATTTGACTCCTATGACTAAGATGAACCTAAATTTTTCTCATACATGTTTTAGACACTATTCCAATGTTTTTCTCTTGCTTCTATGAAAATTTCATTACCTCAACACCATGATAAAGACTCATACAGACTAAAATAGCTCCCCCTCACTGCAAGACTTCATTTACACCTATATACCATGGAGGAGCTTGATGAGAGACCTAAGAAGGTATAAAACTCTCTTTTTTATTCTTGACTGATTTTTTATTTTTTTGATTCTTATTTTTGCGTAGCATAATTATTCTTTTGATCAGTCACACTCTTGGAATCCTCTTTAGCACATTGACTAGCTTCTCGCTTCTTCTTGTATGTTTGAGTTTGATGCTTGAGTTGTTGAAACTCTTTATTTAGCTAACCTGCATCATAGAATGTTTTAATGTGCCAAACCTTATGGAACCTAAATAATTCAACTTTCCTTCCTTTGCACTCAAAATACCTATGTTGAAATTAAGTACAAGCATAACAATAACCATTAAATTTGCATATATGACTTCTTGTGTTTGATGGCTCATTTGTGCAGTACTTTTCTATATGTTCCTTCTCATGACAATGATAACACTCATCTCCATATCTTTGTCCAACTTTTTGCTCTACCTTTTGTCTCACATATTGATGTTCTTGAATCTTCTCTTTGCAATCTTCTATCTTTTCAACCTCAGGACTACATATACTAGCCCATTGTCCATAAACACAACACTTGTAGTAACTACCATGAAAGACAACATACCTATATGCATTAGGTTTCTTAATTGATGATGTTGTATGATATGAAGGCCTTGTACTATCACACTTTCTTGACTAAATTTTTCCATTTGATCCATGACTTGATTCACCTTCATTTATCTCTAAACTGTATGAATCTTCTGTGAAACCTAGTCCTGTTTTGTCCCCATATGCCTTTTGTTTTCCTAACATTTTATTCAATTTTTTTGAGTTGTCTTGAAAATATGATACCTTACTTTTCATTATTCTTATCTACTTATTAATTTATTCATTCTATTTATTAAGTTCTTCTTTCTCTTTCATCAATTCTTCTTTCTTAGCTAGAGCTTCCTTGAGTTGAATATGCACACACTTTATAACTTCCAAATGAGATACACATAATTTCTACAATAGTTCTTCACATAAGTATAGTCCATTCGTTATCCAATAAAGATATCACATCCTTGTCACCAAATATATCCCTCTAGCTTGTTAAAACTACTCCCAGGGGCCTGCTCTGATACCAATTATTAGAATTGACAAGGGACTGGGGGGGTGAATCAATACTTTAATAATTATTTTCACTTTTCTATTTCAAAACATCAAACATATATGTTTATACATTAATGTTGGATCATAATAAAATAAAAATCATAAAGAGATGCATATATATCAATAACACAAGAAAACTTCTTTGTTGAAATAAAAATCAGATTACAACTCATCAAATCAGATTACAACCAAAAAAGATATCACTAATTTTACTTCATTCACATCGTCCTCATGAAACTCCAACCAACTACAAACCTAGAAGATACTTCTAGGAGTTTTGGGCTATATCCAAAGGGTTTTGCTTTGTAGAATATTTTTCTTGAAATGAAGAGAAAGGTTTTTTTTTTTTTAAATTCATCTTTCAAATGAGCTTACATGAATAGATACACCTCTTAGGTATGACCTTTGACATTCCACTTTCCACGACTCTTCAAATCACTCATTCTTTTGTCTTCTAACTCTTAAAAATTGTCCAAAAGTATATAAAATTTATATTCATGTGGTAAGTTGTCCCACCAAGTAAATTAATATTATTTTATGCTTGTAAACTCACCACATTAGCCAACATACTTATTTAGGCTCATAGGTGTGCCTAAATTAGCTTCTAAAAAAATAATCCTGAAAAACCATCTAACAAGACCAATTCCACTTATCCTCATGAAAAAATTAATATATATAAATTATTCTTATGATGTTTAATTTCATTAAAATTTACCAAAAATATCCAACTCAAGGCCTAACACATCAAGAAACACCATTTTGCAATACTTTCCTGGTTGGTTTCAGCATCTCTGAATTTGGTCTTTAAGAATTAAGATGATACATACCTGAAATATCTTCATCATGAGAAAAGTAACTGATAAATGGAAATATAATGAAGTATAATATCTCATCCACCTATCATAATTCTCCAATTCATGGAATAAGACTTCTAATAGCTTGGATCCTTGCAACACGTCTGGCTAGTCCTGAAAACACAAAAACTAGTCTTCCATACAATGTCGTCAAACAACTCCAAATATATTTTCAAATCCCCTCATCACCTCCAAAAATTCAATTTGGATGTATAAAACATGTTTATAAAGTCATACCCATAGGTCAAATGGAGAGAGTCTCATCTTCCTACCCATTTACACATGCTTCTCAAATAGGCCTAAAGGAGTAATTTTGGCTCAGTCACCTATAAGCAAGAAACGACTTATGAAAACTAAACCAAAAACTTAAAAAAATCATATTAAACATGAAAATATGTATCAAGGTACGAAAAAACATAAATTCAAAGAAATTCAACATGGTTACCTTCATTCTTCTTCACTAGCTTCTCAAAACAAGCTTCTTTTTCTGGTATACCAAAATATTCAACCATTACTCTAATTTTCTCCAAACTAGTAAAAAAATTGGATTCATAAAGCTTAATAAAACATTACCAAAATCATCCACCTCAAATTTGAGCATTTATTCCTTTGCAATATTTGTTTATGTGCTGAAATATTCACAAAATGCCTATTTTTCAGTGGGTCCCATCATGTGTCATGAACTCAAAATAGCATTAAAATGTGCCGTAATTATTCCTATTCATGTTCAAATAGTTTTTCGAGAAAATAATTTGAGTTAAGACACCTATCGAACTAAATTTTCCAAAATTGGTCCAAACTGGGGTTTGGAGGGCTACAAACATGCTCACAAAAATGGATAGAACTTCTAAAATACTTGGCCAATATCCAAAATCATTTTTACACCATAATTTTATCCAAATTTACTCCATTTTTTCTCTTATTACTTATCCAAATGAGGCTTCAAAATTTATCTTGACTTCTAAGAAGTTTGGTGCTCAATTTACATACTTTGAAAAACTTGGTTTTGGAAATACTTGCATACCTTACAAAATATTCATCATAATCTTCTGAAATATTTCTCACACCTTAAGGATGCATCCCTATAACACATACAAGTTATATTTTTCTCTAGTTCATTCTGAATCTTTCCATCCCATCTCATTTAGGTCCCTTTAGGTCTTAGATTCCCAGTTGTTGTATTATGATGAGATGTAAAAGTCCCTAAAACACCTCAATAGATATATACAAGTCCTTTTACACATAATAAATTATCATTCCATGCTCACGCTATGTTTTTTTTGCATCATCACATATTGGTTCCACATTTCAGACCTTTTTTGCTTGTGGATTGACTTTAAAAAACTCCATACTGATATGTTTCGGTCTCATTCACCTGGTATTCATCTTATTTATCTTTCTTCACCTATTTTTCCACCTCATTATTATCCAAACTTATTTTCCTTGCTTTGGTTTGATAGAATTCATATATTTTATTTATTTACCACCTCTTAGAGACTCAAACAACACATGTAACACCTTTGAAAGCCCCTAGATCACCTATACCACTTGACATCAATGGACTTGCCATAAATTACAACACAAGTGAGACACAATTCTAATAGAAGAATCCTTATTAAATATTCATATTTGACCATGTTATTAGTGCATTCGAGGTTAAGTTTGAATCATAAAGTAAGAGGAGTCCCCCAGGGAGGTATAATAATTATAGTGGAACCTCCCCCTTGCTGGAATTTAGATCCATTGAAGAAGAGAGTCATTTTTATAGGATTTAATTCATCTTTTTCAATAGTGTGAATATATTTGTTAAGAAATTTTTCATGAGGATGTTGAGTGTCGAGAAGGGGTACTTCAACAAGTTGGTCTACAATGGCCTCGCCCTTAATGGACTTTTGTGATAGGAATGCAAGATCAAACTCGGTCACTCGTATAAGCCATTGAGTTATGCACTCACTATGATATGGTTTAGAGTGCATGGTTTGAGTTGATTGAAACTAGTGACAACATAAGCTTTGTGGTTGAGGAGATAATGGCATAGTTTGGAGGTTACAAAGTATAAGGTGCAACGTATTTTTTTGTCTTCAGTATAATGGGTTTCATATTCATGGAGTGTGTGGATTATGTAGTAAAATAGTTGTTCATGACCCTTCTCATCTTGATGAGTGAGCATGTCTCCCAAGGCATGATCTATGGTGGATATGTAAAGATAAAATGGATCTCCCTCACGAGGAGGTGTGATTACAGGTGTTGATAAGAGATAATTTGTTATTTCATTGAAGGTTTTTTTACTATTAGGATCCCATATTAAGTAAATGTATTTATGAAGGAGATGATGGGATGGTTGACAATGATCAAAAATTTGAGCTATGAAACATTGAATAGATTACAGTTTACCTTAAACTCTACATAATTACTTGAGAGTTGATGGAGGAGGAATTTGGATAATTTCTTTGATTTTGGCTAGGTCTACTTCAATGCCTTGGATAGATACAATGAGCCGCAGACATTATCCGGTGAGAGCAACAAAAACACACTTAGCTGGGTTAAGATGAAGGAAATATTGAAAGAGTCTTGTGTATATTGATTCGAGGACAATGACATAATATTTTTGTTATTTACCCTAGGATATCATCTACGTATTCTTCTACAATTTTATGGATAAGGTCTTGAAAGATATATGTAAAGGTGTGTTAATAAGTGGCTCTGACATTTTAAGTCTGAAGGGGAATAATGTGGTAACAAAAGGTTCCCAACGGGGTAATAAAGGATGTTTTATGTTGATCGTTAGTGGGGATGAGGATTAGATTGTAACCCAAAACTCCATCCATAAGGGAGAGCATTTCGTGGCTGGTTTTTAGATTGATAAGTTGATCAAAGTTTGGAAGAGGGAAGTCATCTATAGGGAAAACAATATTGAAATCTCAAAATTTAGTGCAAATGTATAACATTCCTGGATCTTTGGTTACATGTACGATGTTAGAAAACCCATTGTGGGTAGTCAATGGGCATGATGAAATTAGCGGAGAGTAAACATTATAACTCTTCTTTGATGATAAGAGATATGCAAGGGCACATTATAAAAATCTTATATTTGACTAGTTTAGTGTTGGGATGAGTGATGATTTTTTATACGAAGATATTGGGTTCAATACCTAGCATATCACTATATGACCAGGTGAAGGATTGACTATATTTGAATAAAAATATTGGTAAAATCATTTAATTCTTATGGATTTAGTGATTGGCTGAATTTAACTATACGAGGTCCATAAGGGATGTCTATGTTAATGTTAAAGTGTATTCGTTGAGGATTATTGATGAGTCAGGTGGTAAATTATTATAAAGAGGATGGTCTTCTTCTCCCATATGGGAGAGAATTTCTTAATCGCCATGGCATTTGAGGATATAAACAATGAGTGAATCGTCTTCAATCATTTCTTTCCAGATGAGAGGAAGTGTTTTAGTAACATGATTAGATTGGTAATTCAAAGTTCTTAAGGAAATAATATTGATTAAAAAAATTTAAGCAGGATGGAGATGGTGTCATCAGTGTCCATAAGATTGTCATATTCTGTGGGGGATGATGGTTCTAATTCTATGATTATGTAGGGATGTGGTGTGGGAAGATGGTTCGAAAATGGGTTTTTCATATCCTAGCCCAAACTTTTCATTTGGTTTCAGGGAATGTTGTATGATCAAATCATGTACTCCCTGTAAGTAGCATCCAAATCTAAAACCCTTTCATGCATAGTGATGGAGGTACGTTTGAATGAAATTGATATTATATAAAGAGTTGAAATCAGATTTTAAAGGCATGGCATGGTGTTGATGATTGTATTGCGAGGAAGGATGATAAAATCCCCCATTAAAAAAGGTTGGTTTTAAGATATTGGGGGCCATATGAGATGGAATCTCTGACGTTAGGATCATATAGGGGTTTCTTTTATGGTTTTCCATACATTTTAGGTGTAGGAAGTGAATTTAGCATGAGGAGGTGATACTCCCGCAACAAGAGACATTCCATAACTTCATTGAGGGAGGATTCATTAGGTAGCTTGGATGATGGAATGGATGTGCTAGTAGATGCTTCATCGGAGGATTCTGATTTTTAATTAGGTATAAGAACATTTTTTAGAAGATATTTCATGTTGTAGTCGGTGGAAGGGTTTAGATCCGTAGGGACTATGCATGTTGTACCCTCATGTTCATATTTAAGGCACTAATGAATTTTCTAGGGGACATAACGTATGGTATGAATATAAGGACGTCCTAACAAGATATTATACTAGAACACTCCTTCTATGATGTAGAAGAGTTATGTAATGGTTTTGATGTCTACTTTAAGAGGTAGAATGATAGTACCTAGAGTAGGCATGATTATATCTTGAAAAGATCAAAGCAAGACTAATGTTTGGGTGATAAAAATATTTGGTAATCTAAGTTGATTGAATGTGATAGATGATATGATATTGATAGAGGTGCCTCCATCAATCATGACCCTCTTGACGAGGAAATCAATGATTTGAGCGGTAATAAAGAGGGGTACGTCATCGTCTTAAGGATGAAATGATGGTATTTCTAAGGATTCGAAGGAGATGTCAGTGGACGTTTTAAGAGAAGCTACAAAGTTTGTGAAGGAAAGAGGTTCTTCTGGAGAAACTATTATAGATTGAAGGGCATGAATCATGGATTTTTTATATGATGGTGATATTTAGACAACCTCAAAAAGTGAAATTTTAATAGGATCTTGGTGTAATTTTTTTATGACAACATTTTGTACTGTAGTGGAAGATAGGGGTATAGTAAGTATGGATAGTTTAGTCTTGGATTGTGATCTTGACTCAGGGGTGAGAAAAATGGAAACCTTTGGTTTATCTTTGGAAGAGGATGAGGTGAGTTCTGGAGGTGGCAGGATAGTGAAAAAGGCCTTGGGTTTACTCTGTTTTGAAGGATTGGATTTGTGGGTATGTTCTCAGGTAGTAATGTGGACAACATCAACCTGATGGGGGAGGAGTTTACTCAAATATTCCTCAATAGTGGTGGATGTAAATGTTGGATGGGATTTCTTTGATTTGCATAACTTTGAAGAAAGGATACCTTTACTTTCAAGTTTCTTAATGACTACATGGAAATATTTGTATTCTTTTACAGAGTGTCCTGGTGTATGATGATAACCGAATAAATCTTCGAAATCATACCAGGAAGTTTTCCAACCTTGCGATTTGGATGACATAAGAGGAGGTAGCACTATGAGTGATTTTTTGAAGGAGTTTCTCTAAAATTGTTGTATAGTGTCCTTTTGATGTGGATGTCGAAGGTGATGATGTCTCATTTGTTTTTGAAATTATGGGAGGAATTATTTTTGGTGTAGGTTTGTTAGTCATTTATTGATGAGTAATTTTTGATTGTGTGATGGTGATAAGTGACTTGGATGAAGGATGATTCCCTAGAATAGAGGGTCGATATTCTGATCATTGTATAGGTGTAGTTGAATGGTTTATAAATGTGACTTTTTTAGATGGGGGCGGTATAAGTTTTTTAAGGTTACCGGGGAGATACTAGGTGGAAAATTCATCATACTAACTCTTCATGATTTGAATAATGGGATATTTTTAAGATGTTCGAGAAGATATTATAGATGAGATAGATGGAGAAGAGGTAGATATGGGTGAAGATTTTTTGTTTTTCGTGAGTGTTTCTGATTTTTTGCTATGTGTTGGTACAAGGGTGTTGCTAGAGGAATGTATGGAGGTAGATTCAATTATAGGAGATGTTTTATTAATGGTATTTATTGTATGATGGAATTGAATATTTTTTTATTGTGTTTCACTACTCGATGGGGAATGATTTGGGAAATGGTTGTTTGAAAACATCGATATTCTGATTTCAAGGTGCATTAGGATTATCTAAATGTAGTTCACCTTTGTTAATAAGATCCTGTAAGAAATTACATAATGAATGAATCCTCTCACTTGTGTGACCTTTAACTCTGTGGTATTTATAATAATTGTTATCCATGTACTAAGAGGGCTTCAAAATAGAGGTGCCAATAGGATGGATGGGCAGATGGGAGATCATATTATTGGAAATAATTTTATCGAAAACTGCACTATAAGTCTTTCAAATGGGGGTATAGTTTCATTGTGGATGAGAGAATTCAGTGGTCAAACATTCCTTAGGATCGGACTTGATGACTACGACATTAGCTGAAGATTCAGGTTTGTCTTGACTAGAGGATGATTTGGATGGGAATTCATATCTTGGTTTCTTCGGTCTAAGTTTGAATTTTCCTTCTTTAATATCACAAAGTTCAAGCTTATGGTCCATAGTAAAGGCTTCATAAAATGTATGAAAGGATTGAATTTGGAGTGTAGAAGATATTTTTTTAGCGCATGAAGAGGAAAATGATTTGATTAATTTTACTTATGGGAGTGATAATTTTAGTTGATTGGTTATACCCCTCCATTAGGTGACAATTTTTTGTAATGGATTCATCTTCAAATTGTTTGATTGCATAAATGTTGGTAATGGTGATTTTGTGGGTAATTTTGATTAAAATTTTCTCCAGAAAGATTTACGAAAGTTAGGAAAATGAGAAGAGGGAGTATTGTGGAATGCTATTATACCAGTTTCAAGCAGGACCTACCAATGACATAGGGAACATTCTTAACATAAAGTCCTGGTCATGACATCTAAGGTAACAAGCATGAAAAAACATTTCAGATGTACTATTGGGGATCCTCCTTAGTGTATAATTTGATAAACTTCAGGATCTCCTAGTGAGGAGGATAATATTTTTAGGGTACATATGGGTAAATAGGATCATTACATATTTTTTCATATGGAAGTGTGTTGTTAGGGCCCATGTACTCATATTCAAGGCTAGATATCCTATTCATTAAATCTTGAAAGGGGTCAGTTTTTGGTTATTGCTTTGTATTAGATGAGGATGGACCTGGTTGATTGAATGAAAACTGACTGGGTTGTTGATATGACTGATATGGCTATGAAATATTTTGCTCAAAGTGTATGTTTTGATGAGGAATATGTTAATGGATGTTATTAGTGGGTTGTGAGGATAACGGTTGTAATGGTTAGATATATTAATATTGAGGAGGGATGGATGTATTCAAAATAGGTTGTGATTGTTGTGGAATGTGTTGAAAAGGAATAGATTTGTGAATAAGGGGTTACGAGTATTGAGGTGATTTTTGAAAGGGCATAGAGGTGAAAACAAGGGGTTGTGATGGTTGTGGGATTTTCTAAAGAGGTATAGAGACATGTATAAAGGGATGTGATGGATATGGTATAGATTGAGAGGAAGAAATTAATAGAGACAGTTAAGGTATTAGTTTTGAAATAAGCAGGGTTGAGGACTATTGTGAAACTAGATGGGTTCTGGAAACAACGTTAGTATTGATTAAGGGTAAAGATGTGGGGATGGACATGGTATTGTTATGTAGAGGTGGTTTAGTTTGTTGAGAATGTGGTGGTTGAGATACACTAATAGAAACAACAGTAGAAACCACGAGATGTGTTTGGATGGAAGAGGATGTTGGAGGGGTTTTTGTAGAAGAAGAGGCATTTATGTTGTTTAAAGGTGGTGTAAAAATAGCTAAAGGGTAAGGCTGTTGAGTGGTTGTGTCTTGTAAATAAATCATATTAAGGTTGAAAATAGGGACTAAAGACACCACATTGGATGTCTCTGGCCTACTGTTGGAAGGATAAGGATATATCTGTTAGATAACTTGTTCATGATTTGGATCAATGAGATGGGAAAAACCACATGAAGGATCAGGTACATACAACCGTGGTTCAATTAATGACAGTTGCATGTGAACACCTAGTGCTACAAAATAGGAATTAAGAGTAATGGTATTTGAATCCAAGATATTTGAAAATACATAATCCATACTATCAAAGAAATGGGGACTGAAAGGATCGGGTGTCTCAGATGAGGATGATTGGCTACTAGGAGAATGGGGATGTTCTTGATCTTTTGGTTGAGGTGTTGACTGTAATGTTTGGCATTAATCAAAGATTTGTTAAGAATATTCTATATGGGATTAAGAATGTTGTAAGGTTTGATGGGAATGTTATGTAGATTGTTGGAATGGAATAGACATATTTTCAAAAGTTTGAATATGATATTGTTGTCTTGTGAGAACCATAGAAGAAAACAAACAATCACCTAATGAAGTAAAATGAAATTTAGATTGTTGATTACAAGTAGAAAATAAATCACAATGAAGGATTTTGATTATCTTGATTAATTTAGAAAAAAGTGAAACGTGTAAAATGACTGATAAGGTCCTAAGAAATGGTCGTCTATGGATGGCTTCAAGAATGTTTAAGGCTAGAGTCCTTGATATACTTGAGAGTACATGAGGTCTAAATATGTGTTGGTGCCATTACGAGGCATGGTATTGGGGGCTACCCCCTCACTTCATGCTCCCATAGTGATAAGGGAGTTGGGTGCTTAGTCAATATACCAATTACCAATTATTTATACTTAGCCAGAACACCAATTTAGTTTCCGTATTGGGTGATGAAATCCCAATAGTTATTGTAGACACATAGATTTCGATCAAAGAAATTTTAATACTTAAATTTTATTAACGATCTTCACTCCCTCTCACTTTGGTCAAATAACAACACTTCGTTATATAGCTATGCTTTTAATTCATTTAGGATGCCAATTAACAACATTTTGATTAGTGATAATCCTCTTAATTAGCTAATTATATGTTAATTAAACCTCTAATCTTACATTTAACCAATAAACCTTCTTATTGGTTAAATCTCGCTTCCAAAACTTCCAAAATATATCCAAACTCCTTCTATATGCTCTCAGAAAGCTTACTAAGACTACTTAGGATCCTTAATTAATCCTAATATATTAATTATGTCTTAACCTAATAAAAAAGTGCATTGAATTGTAAAATTCTATTTTACTAAACTTTCCCAAATGGAAACCTATGAGTACAAGCATACTACATCCCTTTCAAATTTACACCATACTTTTGATAATATATCATATAAGACATATGATATTGAGCCTTACTTCCATTGTTGGTATAGTTTTCTCACCTTGCATCCATTCTTCATGTTTGGTTAGTAGAGGAATATCTAATAAGGCCTTGTAGCCATTGTCTAGAGAGATCCTTTTACCGTCTTGAAGCAAAAACAAAAAACCCAATTTTATTGATATATGATCTAACTAGGTTCATAGTTAGTTAACAATCCTAAGAGTAAAATGGCTTAGCATGTTAGTTTGGTTCATTCATGTTGCATGCAAAGAAGTTAGTTTTGTTAGCTCTTATCTTGATTTTTTTGTTTGATATAATCATGTCTTGAAGCTACAAGGTGTTAGTTTAAATTCTTATGATATTGTTAGTATTTCATGCATATATTTGGCACACTCAATGGGACTATATCCCTAGTCCTTTGTAATTTGTTTCAAGATTTGTTTTAAAGTTTTCTAAACTATCCCTATTTTATATTTTTTGACTTGATATAAAGTTTCTTTACTAGGCTAGTTAAAGTAGCTTTGTTTTATTTCTCTTTTTAGGATCAAAGGAGGTAAAGTGCTATCATATTTGAACTAAAACTACCAAGTTTTGAATTTTTTACATTTTTTTGCAAAAAATCTTGTATTTTAGTGATCTACAGGAACGGGGGTGCATATGCTCTAAGGGTTATGCATATGTTCTAAGGGGTGTGCATACACTCTAAGGGGAACATATATGATCTAAGGGGCACACATGCACCTTTTTAGCCATGTATATGCCATGCTATTTTTCTTGTATTCTTTCTTCTGGGTTAGGGGCGTACATATGTCATTAGGGGTGCACATATGCTTTGTTGGCCATGTATATGCAATATTGATTCTTGCTCTATGTGTTTTGTTACCAGGGGCACGCATACACTCTAAGGGGTACACATACACTCTAAGGGGTGTTCATACAAGGGGCATGCATGCGCCTTGTTGGCTACATATACAGAACATCATTTTCCTGCTCTCTATGTTCTATTGTCAAGGGTGCGCATACACCATCAGGGGCATGCATACACTTGCAGAGGTTGCATATGTTATTAGGATCATGCAAGCTTGATCTATTAAAACTTGGCTCCATGTTTAAAGTTTCCATGATTTAGTCATGAATATTTTAAACATATTTTGCTTGCATGTTGTTAAAATCTATGTTTACATGTGTTTTTAATTAGGTCTTTACTTACTTGATTGATAAGTGTTAATGAATATTTTTTGTTTCAATTGTTAGATTAAGGGTTACGTATGCTCTACCCTTGCACCTTTTTAGGTGATCTTGGGAATCAGAAATAGCTCTAAATCTTGTTTCAATTCACTTTAAAAACACTTCATTAAAATTCTTGGCTTAAGCGAATAAAAAAATTATCACACTTTTCTTTGAAAAATTCATTCAGTTTTGAGCTTTCCTTTATGTTTATCTATTTTAAACAAATCATTTTGTATGCTCTTATCTTGCATCCTTGGATGATCTTGTTAATCAAAAGAAACTTTGGTTCAATTTCTATTGGGAACTACTAAAGTCATTTGTGTGCAGGACCTACCATTGTTTGTTGAAGAATCAGGATCTAAAATTTAACTACACATGTGTTTTAGGTTACCAATGGTGGTCTAAACATCATTTCATAATCCAAAAGATAAAAAACCCACAACTTTTATTCAACACACTGTATATACATGTTTTGGTTAAGAGCTACGTCTCATCTGATTTGAACTAGGAGAAACTCCCTTTGGCATAATCTGTAAGATAATAAGAGGGATACTCCTAGGAACCCAAAAGTAGTCCACACAGGAGGGAACCATGTGGAAAAAATGAGAATCCCCTCACTTACCTACTTGATTAGTACGTACTTATAAGAGTAGCATCAAATTTTTCTTCATACAACCCCAATGAAAATACAAATGAATGAATTTATTACTCATTGTATTCAAAGGGGTAAATTAAAGAAGGGATAATCCAAGGTTTATTCATTGTGACTTTCTTGGAAAACCGTTCTCATAGATATTATTTTTGACAACCTAGTTAAGAGAAACAAATAGGAATCCTTTTTGTCTTGAGGCCAACTTGAACAACTCAAAACATTGTGTTCCAAAAAAATATCATAAAACACTAGTTTCTTTTGGAGTAAAAACCTTGTTATTAAAACAAGGTGAGAGTCCATTGAAGTTGGGGCCTATTGATATTCATCAAGAAACTTACAATGTGTTACTTTGTCTTGGTTTTTTACTTTCCTTAAGGCAAGGTGAAACTTTGCCAAAGTTGTACTTAGTTTGTTTCATCACCACTTGGTTTTACTCCTTTATATTCTTGTTCCCCATTTTGGGACAAAATAAAAAAACACTCATGGATATCGCTAGAAATAATCATGTCCACCACTTTTGTAGTCTAATTGCATGACTAGGTTGTAATGCCAGAATGCAAGTGTTGAAAGTGTGAATGGTACATCTTCATGTTCTAGTAGGCCCTTTGTTTCAAACCCATATTGAGACATATTATCATTGTACTCGGGTAATCTCATCATTTACTTCCTTTTATTTATTACTTTTACATGTATCTTATCACTAAAAATTTGATACTTACGTCTTGTTTTCCTTGGGAAACTTGATTTAAGTTTTGAATTTGTATTTTTATGCTACTTGTGTAAATAAAAACTTCTTTCTATACTTAGAATTAGTTTTTTATCCCAACATTTACTTAAGTTTTGTAGAACATCGTTACTTTTTTATCATTGTAGCGACATCATTTTGATGCTAAAAATATTTCCTTTGTCTATAAAGGCTTGATTTACGTATCCAAATATTGTTGTTACTTTGCCTGCACTTGTGGCTTCATTTTTAAAGACTTGAACTTTGTTTTGTGTCTAAAACTTGTTTTAGTATACCTTGCTGAGAGATTACGTCAACACCTTCTTAGTAATTAGGTCTTGTTTATCCTAAAATTGACATAAGTAGTGATAACATGTTGTCTCTATTCTTGGGCTGCAACTATCTTTGAAACTGTAGAAAGTAACTTATCCTAGTTGTTAGATAATATTCTTGTGCTTGATTATTGATTCCAAGGTACTTCTTCTTATATGGGAGTCGTCTCTTAGGATCATTATTTTTTCTTTCAAATTATTTTCCATTTATATTTGGGCATTCTTTTGTGATGGTTACGCTTGTCACACTATTGATTTTGTCTAGTTTTGTGGTATCCTTGATCACTTTGCAAAAAAACCTTCATGGACACTTTCCTCCATGCCCCCTATCACAAGGATGACATCTAAAAAATTGGGTTATAATCCTTTCACCGGCCATGATTTAGGACCCCTTTTCTCTAAGGTAAAATACAAAAATAATCTAATTGATCATATTGGTGATGAAGAAGGCTCACCTTGGGATGATTTCAATTTTGATCCCGCTCACTTAGATGAGTTCCTTTTCTTTAATAAGGAAAGGTTACTCACACATGTGGTATAGTTAGGTGCCAATTTTCTATCCGAATATGAATTTATTCCACCTACCTACAGAGACCTCGAAGAATAAGAAACACAATGTCCTCTTATTGACATGGATGACCCCATAAACAAAGGACATGCTTATAATTCATGTCCCCAAAATGACAATAATGAAAATGAAGTCTCTAAACATGTGATTGGTTATCAATTACCACCTATTAGAATACCTTGCAGAGTTAGAATGGAACGTGAACACAAAGAAACACCTCCTACTCATGAAGATTAAGAAGGACTTAAGAATGACTAAGTCACTATATAGCAACAAATTAAAACCCTTAGTAGACAATTAGATATTCTAGATTCCCATGTGTAAAATGAAACAAATAAACATAGTGAACTCTATACCAAGGAAAAAGAGGGTGAAACGTCAAAATATAGCAGGTTGTACATGTCAGCTTCCCCTACCAAAGAGAAAATCCTCAAACAAGAGTTATAATCCATGAAGAGTATACTTAAGAGCCTTCAATAAATTAATGTGGGACATAAAAAAAAGTATCAATTTGAAGAAATATGTCCTTATCCCTTTGACAAAGCTATGTTACATACATCGTTTCCTAATAAGTTTGATTTCTACAAATTTGACAAGTACAAAGGGAAAGCTGACACACATGATCACATCAAGGAATTCTACATGGCATGTCAAGACGTGGATTATGGTGACAATTACCTCATATGTATATTCCCACATAGTTTATGAGGTCAATCTTTGGATTGGTTTCTCCACATCCCTAAGGGGTGTGTCTTTACATGAATTTAGTTAACAGAGAGATTTATACATCATTTCTCATCCAATTTCTAAAGCTATGTCACTATGTTAGAATTATGTAGCATGAAGCAAAGACCTAATGAAACTTTTTATAGTTTCTTGCTATGATGGTGGGGGATAGTTAGTCACTTCCCTTGTTCGATCCCAAAAATTAATTAGTTAGCATTTTCTTACCTAATTTAAACCTAGATATTATGATTCATTTATAAATTCATTGTGTTAGTAACTTTAAAGAAGTTATAGAAAAGGGTACCCAAATAGAAAATGTGTTGAAAATAAAAGGGATATTTAAACCCTTTTAGAAAGATAACCAAACCTCCTAACCTATGGAAAAACCTAAATTTTTCATAAAAAATAAAAACATGATAGGAGACGGTATCATGGATTCTAAACATGTCCGGGTAGTAAAAAATGGTCCTCCTTTCAAACTCACTAAAGGGAAAATTCAAACTTCCGTCAAACATTGGGTGTTCACTCCTCTCACTAAATCATTTTCCACAATCTTGAAATAGTTAGACATGGTGAACATGGTCCAGTAGCCCAAAATAGTACCATATGTCGATGATGCACCTAAACCGCCATGGTATAAATACCATGAATATTGTTAGTATCATCGTGTTAAGGGACACAAAATGGACAAGTTCCTCAATATAAGACACTTTGTCCAAGACCTTATTGAAAGTGAAGAGATTGAAGTCGATTCACCTGAGCCTCATCAAACACTCAATTAGAAGATGGGAATATTCAAAGAACCTTTTCATAAACATAATAAATAGGAAATGAAAATTTTGGATCAAGGCCAATCTTCCAATGATTAGAGAGCCACCAATTATATTTATGGTCAAACCAGTAATGCATTTTATTCACTTATCATTTGTATTTGTTCTTCCAATGAGCATGTGAATTCCATAAGAATCAAGAGTAGAGATTGTGACATGGTAACAAGGTGCACTCATCTAAAAATTTTGAGACATCCTATACTTACCCCTCAGGATGGTTAGTATGAAATCTTAGAACAAATTGAGAAGACCACTTCTAAGATTTCAATCTTAGATCTTCTCAAGATATCGAATGTTCATAAAAACATCCTCTACAAAACACTTCATGGGTGAGGAGTGTCAACTGATATCGATCCTTCACACCTCCAAATCGTGGTCATGAACCTTTCTCCTATGGATCACCTCTCCTTAAACCAAAGTGAAATTACACATTAAAATCATATGCATAACCTACCCCTATACCTAGAGGAATTTTTTATTCGAAGGAAGATAAAGAGACTTGTGGAAAATGGGTCTAGTTTGAGCATTTACACCTTGAAGTTGGTTAGAAAATTGGGATGAAAAGAGGCCAATTTAAATTCTCACATCATCACCATAATTAAATAGGGCAATGCAGAATGTGAATCAATTGGTACAATAGTATTTCCTATGGAAGTACAGTCGATATATCATGACACTAACTTCCATGCCCTCGACTTGGATATTCCCTATAATATGCTCCTAGGCCTCCCATGGACACATGCCCTGTAGGATATACCCTTGAAATTTCATCACTGCATCAAGTTATATCATAACAGGAAAGAAATAACTATTTCGGGAGATCCAAAACCATTTGCACATTGTAGATCCTTACATATTTTTTCTTGTATAGCATATGAATGTCGTTACGCTAAGTGCTAGTGATAAAAACACTCCCCCTTTTATTTCTCCCTTTTCTATATGGGAGATGAAAGTCATATCAAATGGCTCAATTAAATATTATAACCTCCAACATTCCCATTTGATCTCTGACCTTTCATTATCACCAAAAACGTGGGGCAGACCAAGTTTCCAATTCAAGAGCTCCTAGGATGTTGTGCTAGTCCTTTTGAGAAATTTGTTCCTTATGACCTCTTATTAGATGAGAAAATGTTGGATTCACCTTAAAAATGGATCCCTGAAGGTAAAAAATATTTATGTCACCAAGCTACAGAATATACCAAAGCTCACATGATGATGTATGCAATGGGCTATAAGGATACGAGTGCGAAAAATATGGAAAAGGTAGATTAGATGTAAAGCTGGGAGGTTCACTCTCAGAGTAGGAGTAGAAAAATTTTGTGATACCACAGTGAGAATCTATAGAGATATTTTCATGGTCATATGTAGATATACCATGTTTGGACCCATCTTTAGTCATGCATAACCTTTTGGTGCATCCAAACGTTAAACCTATCAAAATGAAGATGAGCAAGAACCACCCACGAGTAGCACTTTTAGTCAAAGAAGAAATAGAAAAGTTATTGGTGATAGGTTTTAGCAAACCTATTGATTATTCATAATGTATATCCAACATAGTGTTGGTGTAGAAGAGACCATGTTGTATCATAATATGCATTGATTTTAGAGACATCAATAAGGAAATTCCTAAAGATAATTGTGGGTTATGAAATGTTTTCCCTCATGGATGGATTTTCCAATTATAACCAGATCAAGATTACAGAGGAGGATCAACACAAAACCACCTTTACAACCCCTTGGGGAATATTATGATACCAAGTAATTCCTTTCGGTCTCAAAAAATTTGGGGCATCCTATCAAATAGAAATGACAATAAGCTTTCATGACATGATGAAAACCATCATGGAAGACTATTTTGATGATATCCTGGGAAAGTATAGGACTGTAGAAGAACACCAAGAAGTTGTGAGGCATATCTTTCAACACTTTCAAAACTACAAAGTTAGACTAAATACAAATAAGGGTGTGTTCGGAATGTAATCAGGAAAATTATTAGGATTCATTATCTTGAGAAGAGGGATTGAAGTATATCTAGCTAAGGTTACAACTATTACCCAAATTCCTACACCAAAGAACCTTAAGAAATTATACAAATTACAAGGAAAAATTTAGGCAATCCTCCATTTCATCTCTCATCTCACAGATAAGTGCCATGCTTTCACCCATCTACTCAAGAAAAATGTTGCATTCCATTGGGGCCCTGAATGCCAACAAGCCTTTGAGTTACTCAAGCAATATATGACTAGTCCTCCAGTCCTCATGTCACCTACTCTAGGATATCCTTTGTTATTATACATCTTAGCCACCCAATGTGTTATTAGTGAACTGCTATCCCAATATGATCTAATCTAAAAATAAAGAGCGGTCTATTACCTTAGCCGCACTTTAATTTCTTATGAGCCTAATTATCCCAAAATTGAAAAGGCTTGCTTAGTTGTAGATTTTTCCTTTCAAAAACTTTGTCATTGCCTATTTAATAACAAGACCAAGCTTATCTCTAAATTTGATCCATTAAAGTACCTTTTGTCTAAACCTGCACTTACTAGGAGGATGGCTAATTGGATCATCTTGCTAAGTGAGTTTGATGTTGAATTTGTCAACCAAAATTCACTCAAAGGACAAGTACTTACTTATCAACTTGTTCAAGCTCCCAAACAAGGAATAGAACCTTTATGTCTAGATCTTTCAGATGCCTCCCTAATGTATATTGAGGAATCCATTGTATGGTAAGTACACTTTGATGGGTCATTCACTTTCCACGGTTCAGGATCCAGTGTGGTACTTATTACCCCAATAGGAGACTTCATTTCGCAAGTTTTTCATTTGAGTTTCCCATGTACTAATAACATAACATAGTACAAGGCCCTCATTTCTAAGTTGAAACTTGCTATCAGATGGAATATTAGACAATTAAGGGTATTTGGGGATTCACAATTGATCATTAAACAAGTCAATGACTAAAATAAAGTCAAGTATGACAAGATCGTCCCATACAAGAAGATGGTTAAGACTCTAAAGGAGTATTCTATGTGTGTTACTTTTGAACAGATATCAAGGGCACATAATCAGTCGACAGATACCATGGACACAATCAGATCCTTGCATCAAATTCCACCAGGGTCAAGTAAAATGCATTTATTTTTTGAAAATTTGTAAGTTCTTGCATACGACATGTTGGAATCATGTCTAATATGTGAAGTTGTTATTCCTTTTTGCCCCTACTATGAGCCCATAAAAAATTATCTATAATACGGTACCTTTCCCCCAAACATTTCTCATCTTGAGAAAAGAAACCTTATCCGACTCATAGCTCATTATACCCTCCTAGGAGGCACCCTCTATCTTCATTGTTATGATGGGAATTTACTGTGTTGTCTTAATTTGACTAATTCAATTCAAGTGATTAAAGAAGTACACGAAGGTGTTTGTGGGGCTCACATGAGTGGAATGGTGCTCGCTAATAAATTTTTACGAGTAGGTTACTATTGTCCTACCATGGAATCAGATTATTGTAACTATGTTAAGAATTGTGCATTATGTCAAGAGAATGGAAATCGTATTCATGTGCCAACAGAAGCCTTGCAACCAATAACAACGTCATGGCCATTTTCAAAATGAGGATTAGATCTCATAGGGAAGCTCACTCCAACTTCCTCAATTGGCCATACCCATATCATCACCTCCACTGATTATTTTACTAAATGGATAGAGGCTATGGCTCTCATGTATGTTACTAGTGCACAAATTTCCAAGTTCATCATGAATCACCTTATCTATTGTTATGGCATCCCTTCTGCCATTATAACTGACAATGGTAAATCCTTTAAGAACAGGACTATGAAGGCATTATTCCAATGCTTCCATATGCATCTAAAGTCGTTTACTCCACATTACCCTTAAGGTAATGGAAAATTAGAGGATTCAAAAAAACCCTTGTTCAAATTATGGAAAAGATAGAAAAATAGCTCGAAACTGGCACTTGCAGATCCATCTCACCCTCTAGGCCTATATAACTTACAATTACACTCCTACCGGTGTAACACCCTACTCCCTATTTTTTTTCATTCAGGCCATCATCCCCTTAGAAAATTAGCTTCCCTCCTTAGGATATCTCTCAGAGACTATATGGAAATAGACGAAGACTACCATGTGGCTACACTGGTAGAGCTAGTACTACTAGATGAAATATGCCTCCTTGCATTCAATCACTTAAAAGTTTATCAAAATTGAGTGTCCCATGGATATAAAAACCATATAATACCTCATCAATTTGACGTAGGAGACTTAGTGCTAAAATAAAATCAGTTCAACATCACCAAAGACCAGGAAAAAAAGGTAAGTTCGAGCCAAACTATTTAGGACCATATGTAGTGGTCGCTAAGTATGGTTTAGGGGCCTATAAACTTTCTCATTCAAATGGTGAAGACCTAAAGGAAACCATGAATGCAATGCATCTCAAGTGGTTCTATACTTGAGTATGGAGTTCCTTAAAAATCAGAAAAAACAAGCGAAAAAAGTATAAAAATAGAAAAATAAAAAATAAAACATGTCATCCAAATGTGAAAACCATGCAATTGTGGCACTTTGGAAAATTCCCTAGGTAAAAAATGGTTTCCGGCATCTTGGGAGGATTTTTTGTTAACAAGCATTCTCATCTCTATAGGGAGCATTTGCTTTATCCTAAGCTATTTTTGGCCTATGTTCAAGTTTCAGTTGGACCTATCCTCTTTTTCCTTGATCTGGCTAATTCTACTATTTTATATATGTGAAACGTTCTCCTTTTTATTTTTCCATCTAATGCTGGGGAAAATTTTGCATATTCATCTTCTTGTACATACGCGTGGCATTATATCCTTGTACATCCCATCTATTTTTTGGGGCAACGACACTTCTTTGTTTTCTTACACATAGCTTCAGAAAACTTTTGAAAAATCACAAAAAAATTCGTATAAATTTTGAAAATCCCAAAACATTCAATATGTTAGTTGGAAAAAATCAAAACATTGAAATACCTTTTCATTGAAAACTCAAAAATAATATAAAACTTTCACAAAAATCCTAAAAATTTGAAAATGTCACATAAATCAAAAAATCAGTTCGAGAATGCACGCAACTAAATCCTGTATCACATGCATCATACTTAAACATAAAAAATCATCCTACAAAACATCTCTCTTTGGTTCTCTCATTTTTATGTGCGTGACTTGCGGATCATTTTGATCTTCCCTCCATCAACAAAATTTGGTTTGCTTGTTATATCTTCCTTTCCTTACACAAACGCGTTGCTTGGGGAAATTTTATAGTGCACGATTGCTTTTTATTAGTATTTTTACGTCCTTTGTTTATTCACATATCATGTATCCTTTCTTGGGGTTCCACTCTTAACCCTTTTCATTAATTCACACTTCTTTGTTTTCTTACACATAGCTTCAGAATTTTTTTAAAAAATCACAAAAATATCCATATAACTTTTGAAAATCCCTAAACATTCAGATATGTTAGTTGGAAAAATCAAAACATTCAAATACATTTTCATAAAAAACTTAAAAATAATATAAAACTTCCACAAAAATCATAAAATTTTGAAAACATCACATAAATAAAAAATTGGTAACGAGTATACATGCAACTAAATCCTGTATCACATGCATCGTACTCAAACATCAAAAATCATCCTACAAAACATATCTCTTTGGTTCTCTCATGTTCTTGTGTGTGACTTGCGGATCATTTTGATCTTCCTTCCATCAACAAAAATTGGTTAGATTGTTATCTCTTCCTTCCCTTTGATGAACACTTTTCTTGGGGCAATTTTATAGTTCTCAATAGCTTTTTCATAGGATTTTTACGTCCTTCATTTATTCACATAGCGTGTATCCTTTCTTGGGGTGTCACTTTAACCCTTTTCATTAATTCATGCTTCTTTTTTTTCTTTCACATAGCTTCGGAAAACTTTTGTAAAATCACAAAAACATTCGTATATCTTTTGAAAATACCAAAACATTCAAATATGTTAGTTGGAAAAATCAAAAAATTCAAATGCACTTTCATTGAAAACTCAAAAACAATATTAAACTTTCACAAAATCCTAAAAATTTGAAAATGTCATATAAATCAAAAAATCGGTAATGAGTATGCACGCAGCTAAAGCCTATATCACATGCATCATACTGAAACATCAAAAAACAATCCTATAAAACATCTCTCTTTTGTTCTCTCATGTTCATGTGTGCAACTTTCAGATCATTTTTATCTTCCCTCCATCAACAAAAGTTGGTTTTCTTGTTATCTCTACCTATCCTTGCACGAACGTGTTGCTTCTGAAGCTTGAAGCATTTGTCTTGAAAATTACTTGATAACAAGTTTAACTAGTCCAAACTGAAGCTTGATAACAAAAATATTGGTGCAACTATCTTAAATGTTGTTTTTTTTAGTATGTGTGTGTGTACTTGTTTTCCCTATTAGCTTATCTTGTTTAATTTCTCCTATTGCATTACATTATGTATATTGCACTGAGTTAATATTTTTTAGGAATGAAAAAATGTTAGTATTATAGATTTACATGTTATTTTACACTTTTTTTGTATGCATGTTTTATAATAAAGGGCCGATAACGTAGATCTTAAGCAATATAATGAAATAAATTTTTTTTACATCAGCTAGATATAAGCTATTGTCATTCTCTTCACCTTCATTTTCCTCCCCTATCATTCTCTTATATACTACACTATTCTTCCAAATCACTTATGGCAATAGGGATTACCTTTTATCCCCCCTCCTCCTTCACATTTCTTCTATTTGTTTATTTCATATTTTTTGAATGTCGATCGACCTCTTTCATCACCCCATTGACACTTGAGGGGGAATCATTCATTCTTATATTTTTTCTTTTGCCCCTTCAAAATTTATGTTGGGCCCTTGATATAGCTTCCAAATCTTAAGGGCACATAAATGCGTGTGGAACCAATGAAGCGCGGAAGTGAAGGTGCGCAAGGAAGGATTCAAAAAGGGTTCTTAGAGAACCAAGGGCGCACGCCAATCGAATAACAATTTGAGACTTATCCATTTCTGGCCTTTTGGGTAGGACACATGAAGAACATGTTCCATTTGGATAAGGTTCCTCCTGGCGATAGGGTGTCCTGGAAGGAATATAACTTGCGATAGAAAGATCCAAAAATTTAATCATGACATGGACAGGCATGCACATAGGGAAACCCACACCTTGACACTTGGGGCCAGATCTGAGGCTACAGAGAAGTTTGTTAGAGCTCAGAGGCCTATTTATATGCGCACCCTTGGCAAAGAAAAGAGATAGAAGAGAGGCATTGGAGCTATGCAGATTTACTACGAGAACTATGGGATGAAAATGGGTAAAGGATTCTAGTGAGGATGTAATGGGGAATGAAATTTTTGTTTCGTGAGAATAAATGTAAGGATCCAAACATGGCACATGACTACAGTCTGCCTTCTGTAATCTTTTATAAGTAATACTATGAATGAATGTGATAAGGTTTCCATGACAAATGTATTAAGACTCTTTCTCTGTATTACCTGCATATTTCTATTGTACTTTTGTTCTTGTATAATCATGAATCTTACTTGAATGCTATGTATAATGGTGGATTTACAACTTCCTAGTTCTATTACTTTTGTTGTGCACTTTTCTTTTATTATGATTGAAAGGGTATAGAATCCGTTCTGAGCTCTATAGCTTTTTCATGTCTTTTAATTCACAAAGTCAAGAACATGAGCATTCCTTCCACTGAACTCACATAAAAGAGAGACTCGGCTCCCTCTCGCATGCCTTGGGTGAGCACCTAGTGCCCATTGGGTGATAGGTCAGCGCGCATGAGGTTCCCTTATTCTTCCTGGGGTGTAAAAATGACTACATCTTGGTTTTGTTGCTTGGACCTCTTTTCAAAGTTGTAGTGGACACATGCAATACATCATGATCTGTGCAAAACGTGATGGCAGAGGGCTTAACACTTCAAGGTGTTGAAGATTGGTTTTAAAATCACAGAGGATGAATTCACTTAGAGATTCAGTACTAGATCTGGGTTTGATATGCGAAGATGGTCAGAAGACACTATTTATCATGAGTTGTATGAAAATTTATTCTACTATTTCCTAGTAGAGTTATTCAAATGGCTCTCAGCTTATACATCTAGATCGGGGTGGCATTATAAATCACACCCTTGGACCCAAGAAACATATTATAACTTGCAAGATGCTAATCTAAGGTGGACCCATGTTATAGATCATTGGTGGAAGGGAGTATTGACTAGCTACACTCTAGAATACGCCATTTCCATGTATTCCTATCTAGAAGTTACTGAGTTTGAGTTCTTGCGAGAGTCCAGAGGATCATTTCTGTGTGTTATTCCCCTTGTGATCAAAATCTTGATGGTAACCATGGGTTTAGAGGCATTTCTTATGGCCGGCTAAACCACCCTGAGCACTTGGCGAGGAAGCCAGGTTGGGGAAGGATGGCTGATCTGACGACTGAACAGGAAAGGGAGGAGAGATGACTCAAGTATAACAAAGCACATGAAAAGGACATCGATAGACAGTGTGGGATTACAAGTGGGTTATGGAGCCAGACTTGGTGGAAAGGAGTTGAGGTTCATGTGGAGGATGTGGAACTCGAATAGTCTATGGTACCCCATCTTGGTAAGTGTGGGAGAGAAAACCTTGCGAATTCTAATGAGAGTTCATCACGTAGAGAAAGAAGAGTCATTGGTGTGCATCTGACCCTTCCTGGCAACAAAACCTTAGTGCTTGGTTTGTTCGAATGAGGGAAAAATACAAAGATACAACTTCTCATTTGGGACTTCTATGGCTTCACACATTATTCTTGCATTTGGTGGAATGTTTGGACAAGGCACGTATACAGCTGGTTTTGGAAGCACGTTAGGAAGTGGTGGGGGAAATACCCATGGGAGTGGTTCTAGTTAACAAACTATCGGTGCACAATTTAGTGAGATGACGGGAGCGTTCAACATGACAAACACAGGCCCTATACCTAACACAGGAGGATCTGGAGGTGGAAGTGGTGGAGTAGGTGGCTCAAGATCTAGTGGATCCAGTGGAGGAGGAAACATCAGAGGAAACCAAGGGACTATATCAAGAGGGCAGGGGCCTCAGCCACCTCCTCAAGTATTTTTTGAGATGTCTCTACACTTACCAGATTACAATGGGATAGAATATGTCGCAGAGCATGTGCATAAGTGTGAGCTGCTATGGTGCACGAAGGGAATCACGACCCAGGATCGAAAGGCCAGTCAATTTATGATGACCTTGTAAGGACACACACATAGTTGGTATAGAAAGTATGACCCTCATCAGACTATTTTGGATTATACCAAACTGAGAAATGCATTCTTGGCAAAATTCCACATACCTAAATTTGAACAAAAAAGCATTATCTCTCTCAAAGAAATCCAGTAGGGAATGGTAGAGAGCATGTAGGAATATGATGCACATTTTAAAACTCTATTGTCTAAACTATCTTATGATATCCACCCCTCACAACATGCTCAATTATTTTTCGGAGGGTTGATCACACCCTTTAGGAGGGATTTATCTCATAAAACATTCATGGACCCAAGCGAAGTGTTAGAAGCTACTTTATGTGCTAAAGAAGTTGGTAGTGTTAACACTAGTGTTAGCCCATTTTTGGAGGCTTAGATTACTACCATGGCTAAGCAATTGGAGAAATTATCAGCCAACACAGTTCCAGATATTTGGAGAGGGATGTGGTGCATGGATTGTAATGTAGAAGGGCACACAAAGGATAATGGTGGGATATGTACTCGAAAGGCGGTGCGTGCCATAGTGGTAAATTGTGAAATATATCATGAGGACCATGATGCAAATAGATGTCCCTTGCTATAGCACATGATCCGTAAAAACTTATCTTGTTATTGAAAGATATGTACCTCAACCACACATGACACCAAGGATTATAGATTGATTGACCAAATTCATGAGGCAATTGATCTTGGTGTGTGCCATACTAGCATTGCCAGTAGTTCCAAGGGAGATGACCATGGGTATGGATAGCACAAAGATGGAGGTGTGCATGGAAGAGGGTTTCACGGAGGATTTCATGGTTGGGGTAACCATTGAGGAAGAAGTGAGTTCCTGCGTGGGACATGTTTTAATTGTGGAGTCACAAACAATTATAAGTGTGAATGTCCAGATCTTCTACAATGCTCCCGGTGTGGAAAAAAACATAAGTACGAAGAGTGCCCGTAGTTATATGAACATATGAGTTAGCAGTACCAGAAGGATAAAGGCGCTACCATGGTGAGTATTAAGAAGGCTGACACGTAATGCCTTCCATAGGTAATACGTGAATCATAATTAGAGCCTATTATGGTAACAACAAGGGTGGAGTCCACGTGCTCAAAGGAAGCTCCTAGGCAAAGACCTCTAGTTTCGAGGGAAGAAGAAGTACATGGGAAGTATCCAAACCCAGCTCACTAGAAAGAAGTCTACCATGAAACCATGGATGTAATTTGAAGTTTACAAGGGGAGATCCAATGCTTAAAAGAGTAGACTAGAAAGGATGAGCAAAGAAGAACCGTAGAAGTGTGAAAGGGTGACCTAGATAAGGTTAAGGAGGTGTGTAGACTACTGAGGTAGGAGAATATTATTCCCCTTCTAGGAGCATGGTTGAGGGAAAAGGTACCACGCACCAGGGAAGAACACAAAAGGTAGATCCTGCATGCAAACCTCCCACCTCACAACCTTGATTATGACAAAGAGATTACCCTGAACATAATAGTGGATGGATGGTTGCTTAACAACATCCTCATTGACACATGCGTGGAGGTTGATGTTCTCACTCTGGATGCCTAGCATCAAATGGGAAGACCTGCATTACAGCCATCCTCAAATGTGTTGTATATGGAAAATAAGACAAAGGCAATGCCCATAGGTGTATTGAAGGATGCGACCATTACCATTCAGGGGACTAATTTCACTGGATATTTTGAAGTCTTAGCACTTGCTGAGGTAGATAACTTCCCAACATTACTTGGCTGCCTATGGTGCTATAGGAATAATGTAGATCTTTGGTTTAACAAGGGGTACATAAGCTTTGAAAACAAGGAAGAGCAGGTAGTTATACTAATATTTGATGGGAAGTCCACCCCCTATACTGAACCCCTTGGGGAAGAAGTCCTTGACAGAATATATGTGTGCTCCATAAGAGATCCAGAGACCATCCTCCCTACAAAAGGAGTCATCTAGTTTGATTATGCTCAATCTGTCAGTGATACTACAAGTATAGCATGTGATAATTAGGCACATGGGACTTATGAATTGATTGGGTAACATATGAAAGGATCAGTAACCAAGGTAACCATGGCATATACAATTCGGAACTTGGGAGAAAAAGTATGCTAGGTCTTGTTTTGATAGGCACAATAGTAAGGTGGTGGGCCGCGCATAGTGAAAACTTATTAGAATGGCGCGAAGTTAGAATTACACTCAATGTTTGATTCTCAAAAAGTAACATACCCACCGCTATCAAGGATTACAATGGTAATGGACCTGCTTCTTCCCACATCCAGATATGTGAGAGGGTTTGGGGAGAAGGCTTGGAAGATTTACCACCCTCACTTTGGGTGCACAAGCTATATTTGACACTACAAGGTTGTGTGAACACTTGGTATATCCATTCTGAAACACACCGCCAAACGGGAAGTTGGCAGGAATTAGCGGCTAACTTGGTTCACACACTCGAGTACCGAAGTACTAAGAAACTAGTTAATGAGGCATTGCAGACTATCGATTGCCTCACTCTGGGGGATTGCATCATGGTGGAAGATAGGTTAGTAAACTTACTTAGTGGGCCTAACTTAGAAGCACGGTTTGAAGAGGAGGAACTACAAGACATAAAATTCAAGTGTGCTTGTGCTGAAAAGGAGAAAGGAAAGATGGTATACGTTGTTGATGGAGAGGAGATGGAAATATTGAATGTCAACCATTCAGTTGGGGTGCACGAAGTAGTTGAAAGTGTAGATGCATGTGCACGTGCATATCATGAACCACTCAAAACCAAGAAAGTTAACATCGGCTTAGAAGAGGATCCCAAGGAAGCTATCATTGGGGACTACTAGTCGGACTAAGAAGTATCAAAGATCATTGATCTCTTGCACGAATTTGAGGATTTATTCCCACTTGGATACCATTATTTGAAAGGCATCCATTATTCATTGGGGGAAATGAGGATAAATTTGAAAGATGGTGCACGCTAAGTCAGGAAGAGGCCTTACATGATGAATCCCAACATACGCGTGAGGATTAAAGAAGAGATAGACAAGATGATAACATCTAGTATCATTGAGGCTGTGGAGGAATCGGAGTGGATAATTCCAATGGTGATCAGTATAAAGAAGGATGACGGATTAGGATATGTGTGGATTACAAGGAATTAAACGTTGTTTGTATCATAGATCCTTTCCTCACCCCCTTTACTGAAGATATTTTGGAAGGAGTTGTTAGGTGCAAGGTCTATTCCTTTACAGATGGATTCTCAGGATATCACCAAGGATTACTAAGGAAGACCAAGAAAAGACAACTTTTTCCACCGAGTGGGGAAGCTTTGCATACATGGTCATGCCCTTTGGGCTAAAGAATGCACCCATTGTATTTTCACACATAGTGGTACAAGAATTTAAGGACTTCATCCATAAGTTCCTTTAGGTATATTTAGATGATTGGATAGTGTATGGATTAATAAGGGACCATTGTGATAACTTGAGGTTGATGTTTGAAAGATGTTGGCAGTTGAGGATCTCCCTCAATATAAAGAAATGTATCTTTGTAACTCCTTTTAGAATTTTGTTGGGACATATCATATGCAAAGAGGGCTTACTAGTGGATCCCATGAAAGTTGTAGTTATTATACGGTTAAGGGAGCCTACCAGCCAAAGCGCAGTGCACAGATTTCTTAGACACACTATGTACTATAGAAAGTTTATTAAGGGATCTGCCAATATCACTACGCCTTTGGAAATATTACTCAAACATAAGAGTGCCTTTCTGTTGGGAGAGGTGCAGTCGAGGGCATTTGACACTCTAAAAGAAAGGATTATAACCGCACCTATTCTATGATTCCCATCATGGGATAAACCTTTCCATGTCCATGTGGATGCCTCTGATATAGTAATGGGATCCATCCTTGCTCAACCAGGAGATGGGATTGTTGATCATCCCTTGTGTTCTGCAAGTAGAAATTTGACACCAACAGATCAGAATTATACAACGACCGAGTGTGAGGCATTGTCAATGATCTACGTGCTGCAGAAATTTAGACAATATCTATTGGCAACTCCATTCATATTCTACACTGACCGTATGGCCTTGAAGTATTTAGTAAACAAAGTAGTGTTGCAAGGGCACATATGCTATTTGGTACTTTTATTTCAGGAATTTGAATTGAAAGTAGTAGTAAAACTGGGAAAGAACAATTGTGGGACGGATCATTTATCCAGGATTGATTCAGGAGAGGACACGTAGAGTATTGAGGAAACCATGTTGGACATGCAGCTATTCACGCTGCGGCGAGTGCCCTCAGAATTAGAAGGCATTGTCATTTTTCTTAAGGAAGGTGTGGCGCCCGAAGGGATGAATGCTCTGGAAAGAAAAAGGTTAGCCATACGCACCACACCCTTTATGTTGATCAATGGGGATTTGTATAAAATGGGCTGCAATGAGGTTTTACACTGGTGTGTATTAGAACATGAATGCATAGCTATAATAGAAGAATCCCATGATGGGATTACTGGAGGACACTATGCAGGGAATGCAACCGCATGCAAGATCCTAATCGCTAGACTCTGGTGGAAAATGATTCACTAGGATTGCATTGAGTTTTGCAAGGACTGTGACCAATGCCAGCACCTTGGAAAACCTGGAAGAAGGGATGAGATGCCCTTACGCCCCATCACTAGCATAGAACCTTTTGAGAAATGAGAAATAGATTTTTTTGGACCAATCTCACTAGCTGCGCGAAGGACTAACTCGCAGTATATCATTACTTGTATTGATTATCTGAGAAGGTGGGCAGAGGCCATGCCCACTAAGGATTGCACCATTGCCATGGCTGCTAGATTTTTGTGGGAGAACATTATCAGCAGGTATGGGTTCCCATTAAGTTTAACAAGTGATAGGGGCACTCACTTCTTAAATGAAACAATTAGGATTCTATTGGTAGAATTCATGGTAGCCCATCACAAGACTACCCCTTATCACCCTCAGGTAAATGGGACTATAGAGGCTTTTAACAAAATCCTTAGTCACACATTGACTAAGATATGTGATGTGGGTAGGTAGGATTGGGATGACAAGGTATCAGTAGTCCTTTGGGCATATAGAACAACGTATAAAAGGTTGAACAAGGCCACACCATTTCAACTGGTGTTTGGCACGGAGGCTATTTTCCTAGTTGAATTTATGCTACCATCACTACGTATAGCGCGCACAGGAGGATTGGATGATGAACAAGAACTGGAAGAGAGAATAAATGAGTTGATGAAGTTGGATGAAAGGCGCTCACTAGCAAGATGTAGCCAAACAACTGAAAAAGCTAAGCAAAAGGCATAGCATGAACACCACATTAAGAATAGATAGTTTGAGGTTGGCCAAATGGTATTGCTATATGATTCAAAATTTCTACACCATATTGGAAAGTTCAAGGTGCATTGGTTGGGTCCTTATATATTTCATACATCCTTGATTCAGGCGCGTGCCAGTTACAAGCATTGGATGGACCAAAATTACTTGGACACTTCAATGGGATTAAGCTGAAGCCCTACTATAAATAATGCTTCTTGGTGTTTGTAAATAAGGCAGTTCTACCAATTAGTTTAGCATTTCATTTTATGCTTTTCCTTTCTTGTTTTATGCCTTGGGTGCCAGTAACCTTATTACTTTTTTACTTATGAATGTGTAGAGGACCGTGCATCATTTTAGTGTGGGGTGAGGTAATAAAAAGAGAAGCATGAAGTTATTATGTAGGAGGATTGGGTTGGTAGACCATTTGAACTGGCCCCATTGAAAATATGCATTAGGAGAAAAGAAGACAGATGGGTTGCAAAATAAGGTTACATAGGAAATCCACATACAAGGAGAAAAAGCACAAAAACACGAGGTAGGAAAAAGAAATAATCATGAGGATGGAAAAGGTTCCTTTGGCACTGGTAACACACGTGCAAGAGTCTTCTATCAATATGGATTGTCTACGCTCTAGAAGGTTGGAAAATTTTTAACGCAAGGATTAGGCGCGGGTGAAAAAATTTTCCTGCAAGGATTGCGCGCGGGTGAAAAAAATTTCACACAAGGATTGCGCGTGCAAGGAAAAGCACTGAAGGCAGGTTTGTTTGAAAAATGTCACATTAAATATTGTCATACAGTGGTAGGCATCCTAACCCTTAATGCATAAAAGTGGGAAAAGCTATAAATACAAGGATGGGTAGTTCATTATTTTATTTTGTGAAAACAAGGAGAACAATTTTTTTTCAAGAGCTAGGGTTTCAAGAGCTAACTCGTGTGAAGGAAAATATCAAACACTCACATGCAATCAGTTTGATAGATCTATAAACTAGAGCATAAGTGATTCAGGGGTGTGGGGAACATTGTGAAAGAATGTCATGATCGAAGGAGGAAAATCAGAAATTAGGGTTTGTACTTTAGGGCACGGGGCACATGAGGAAAACTCTCAAATAAATCAAAAGTAACCAGGGAATGAAAGCAAAGGGTAAAATGATGGCCACAAAACCAATTGATAAGTATGTAGTACAATCCAAGAAGGGAAAGGGTAAGGGAAAAGGAAAGAAGAAAAAAGAAGAAATCCCTTTCGATACCAAACAGGAATGGTACTTAGAGATGTAATACTCGGATGGGGTTTCTCTAGGGCAAGAGTGGGAGTCCCATATCAGGCAGATGGCTGTAATCGATTATAATCATTGGTTGAGTATAATTGTGAAGGAAATGGTGTTGGAGCTGGTGCACACCACAAACAAATGAACACCTGATGGGATACCGATCTGCAGTGACGTAGTCAAGGTAAAAATGGAGAAGGTAGGGCTTCTCCAACTTTATGAATTGCCATAATTTGGGAATCCTGAGTGCCTATACCAATGGTTAATGATGTATGTGCATGAAGAATTATTTTTCTTTGCAAGGAACAGAATGCGCATAACTCCCTAGTTAATCTCACACTTTACAGGCCTAAGATGTAAAGGGGACATGATCATCGATGACCTCCAGGATAAGGAGGCAATTAAAGAAACAATTACATCCTAGGATTATAAGAAGGGGTCAAGGTACTACGGCGTTGCGGATATCAGTGATCTGGTGATGAAAATGGCCGCGCACCTCATTTCCAAGCTAAATGGGCAAGAGAGGTGGACCTAGGTGAGCAAGCCCTTGTTGAATGTCTACAGAAAGGTCACGGAGAGCACTGTATACAACATCTTCTAGTACATAGCAAATGAGATCATAAGTAGTGTAAAGAATGGAGGGAATATATTATTTGGGAACATTCTATTAACCATTGTGTTCTCAGAGATTGAGGTGCCAAATGCATCTGATAGGTTCATATGATAGTACCCCAATGAAGACCCTTCGCCCACAGATAGGTTCCAGAAGTATACTTATGAGTCAATGATAGGAAGGCATGCTTGGATAAATGGTATATGCACCTCAGGAACACATTCGAGGTAGAATGGCGAATCTCAGAACAACTCCCCTCGATAAATGAAGGCGAAGTAGAGTTCATGGTATACCAGCACTTCTGCATTGACAAATTCATCTTGGTGGATGGCAATTGAAGTCCCTCGTGCAAAATCCCCTTCTCATTTACTACTCAATTCTTCCAAGTAGGGGTAAAAAGGTACAAGAAGTCAAAGAAATTAATACTTGACCTGTCCACCCTTGACAATGAACACAGGGAAATGAGAAAGAAGCTAGTCTACCTAGGGAAGTGCATGTACGTTGAAAGGTATGTATTGCAAGATGTACACATTGTAAGGCCCATGACCTTACCCATTTCTAAGAGTGTTGCTGCTAGGATCTACCTGCACATAAGGCTGAAGTTTGAAAAATGGCGCATACTTGGAGAACGAGATATCCATTCTAGGAAACCCCATGGGAAGAAAGAATCCCACGCCAAAGCACAAGGAGAGGGAAGAAGAAGAAGAAGAAGAAGAAGAACAAAGGGTGGTGGAGAGGTAGAACATAGGTACCATAGGGTTGAGTACCTATGTCAAAAAGAAGAGAAGAATGGTGGTTAGGGAGAAGACCCCAGAGCCTGTGAAGCCACCATTCCTTGAAGGACCTTCAGATGAAGAGATGAAAGAATCACCGACTCTAGATTTTTTTGCAAGGGAAGAAGAATAAGCAACGAAGGAATAGGGGTCTGAAGATGTAGATGACTCGAATGCCTATCTAGGCAAAAAGGATGATGTTGAAGGGGAAGAGTTAGAGGTGGATCAAGAGCCAATTGATGTCCATGACTTGGAGGAAGAGGAAGTAGAGGATACAAATGATGCTTTCATCTTTGTAAGGAGGAAGGGCACCCAAAGGGAGGAAGTCACTCGTAATGAAGAGAGGAATGAAGAAGCTAGTACCAAGGAACCAGGTATGCCCAATTTCACTCATGAGGAGGTGAATGAGAAGGCAATAAGGGAGGTAGAGAAAATAATCAATACCCTGGTTGAAGAGGAGTTAGAGCGCAGTGCGGAGGTAGTTCTCAGTTAATTCAAAGAAGAGCAAAGGGAGAAGAGTTTGCGTAGTAAAAAAGGCCCAACTCTTTTGGTAACTATTCCCAAGGGCGTGCGCATGGGAAGTAAATGCGTAGAAGGAGGAAGAACAATGATGGGTTACATTGATTACCCTAACAAAGTTTTGTGCGCATGTTTCTAGAGTACCGTGCCCACAAAGGAGCTCACTAGCATGGAGTCCTTTGACCCTGAGGGTGGATATCTGCAAACAAGGAAGATGTTATCATGGGCTTTTGACTCCCACCTCAATGAGCCTGAGTTCAAGATTAACCAAGGAGTGGTATTGAAGCTTTTTAAAGGAAAGGGAGGAAAATCCATTATAAACACGCAACAATTATCATATGAGAAAGTGTGGAATGGGCTCAACAAAGTCTATGTGGAAATCAAGGCTAGGCTCTTCAGTAGGAATGATAGGTTTAGAGTCTTGAAGGACCTATTGGAGAAGAGGAAGGAAGAATTGGTGAAGCTAACGAAGGATCTCAACCTTGAGAAATTAATCAGCACTTAACTGTAGAGGGAGCTTCAGGAGGAAAAGGCCAGGGTACACAAAGTTTCCAAGAATGTGGAGCTCATATCCCAATCAATTATCACAAAGCACCTAGACCTTAACCCTCCTGCATAAAATTATAGATCCTCCCTAGAATGTCTAGAGGACTCAACTCAGATCCTCACCATAGAGAGGCATCCCTTGGCATTAGAGTTGGTAGAAGAGGTAACGGTGTGCTTAGAGAAAGAAGACAAGTTGAAGTTCATTCCACTCATGGCCAAATACAACAAGGTGCTTGCCGACGTAAGAACAGTTGCACAAACTGTGGGAGTCACTTATGACCATTACACAGATCAAGACAAAGTGACAAGCATATTTCTTTCCAATGACGAAGCTGAGCTGAAGGAATTCAAAGAAAAGAATAAGGGCAATAGAGTCAAGCAAGAAAGGATCATAGCCAAAGTAGAAAAGAAATTTGAAGCCATTGAGAATAAGTGAGTCTCAATCAAAACCCAGCTAAAAGAGCTCTACAAGGTCATCACAAGGAAGATGGATGCCCTAGAAGATCACACTAAAGAACTAGAGACTATGGTGGAAACCATTACCACGCAAGGGGAGGGGCTAACCTTTGATGAGGTGAGCACCTTGGTTGGCAACATCTACACTAAAGCACAGGAGGAAGTCAGTGCTTGGAGTACACTAGAGGCCGACCTCTAGCAAAATTTTCCCCTTCTTCTTCTTTAGGTAATTTTCCCCCTATTCTTTCTCTTCTCCATTCTTTATTCTTCCCCCCCATTCTTTTCCAAGGCAAGACCTTGCATTCTTTTTGTACTATATTCTTTGAGAAGGTTCCCGAGGGCAGAGAATAGGTGAAGTGTGGGGTAATGTTGGGCCCCTGATATAGCTTCCAAATATTAAGGGCACGTAAATGCGCACAGAACCAATGAAGTGTGGGAGTGAAGGCATGCAAGGTAAGATTCAAAAAGGATTCTTGGAGAACCAAGGGCATACGCCACGTAAAGAACAATTCGGGACTTAGCCATTTTTGGCCTCTTAGGTAGGACACATGAAGAATGTGTTCCATTTGGATAAGGTTCTAGCCTGATAATAGGGTGTCCTGGAAGTAATATACCTTGTGATAGAAAGATCTAAAAATTTAATCATGACATGGAGAGGCATGCACCTAGGGTGACCCAATCCTTGACACTTGGGGCTAGATAGGAGACTGCAGAGAAGTTTTTTAGAGATCAGAGGCCTATTTATACATGCACCCTTGGAAAAGAAAAGAGACAGAAGAGAGGTAGTGGAGCTATGCAGATTTACTATGAGAACTATGGGATGAAAATGGGTAAAGGATTCCAGTGAGGATGTAATGGGGAAATGGGGAATGAAATTTTTGTTTTGTGAGAATACATGTATGGATCCACACATGGTGCATGACTACAGTCTACCTTCTATAATCTTTTATAAGTAATACTATGAATGAATGTGATAAGGTTTCCATGACAAATGTATTAAGACTCTTTCTTTGTATTACCTACATATTTATATTTTACTTCTGTTCTTGTATAATCATGAATCTTACTTGAATGCTATGTATAATGGTGGATTTACAACTTACTAGTTCTATTACTTTTGTTGCACACTTTTCTTTTATTATGACTAAAAGGGTATAGAAGCCATTCTAAGCTCTATAGATTTTTCATGTCTTTTAAATCACTAAATCAAGATCATGAGCATGCCTTCCACTGAACTCACATAAAAGAGAGAATCGTCTCCCTCTCACACATCTCGGGTGAGCACCCAGTGCCCATTGGGTGATAGGCCAGTGCACATGAGGTTTCCTTGTTCTTAGTGGGGTTCAAAAATGACTACAATTTACTTTCTTGTACTTTTCTACTATCTTTGAAGTGGCATCGCTTACGCCACCCCACAGAGGGGAAAATGTAGACAACTATATTTTGATCAAATCAATTTTAATACTTAAATTACACTAACGATCTTCACTCCCTCTCACTTTGGTCAAATACCGACACTTCATTATCTAACTATGCTTCTAATTCACTCAAGATACCAATTAACGACATTTTGATTAGTGATTATCCTCTTAATTAGTTAATTATGTGTTAATTAAGCCTCTAATATTACATTTAACTAATAAACCTTTTTAATGGCTAAAAACCACTTCCAAAACTTCCAAAATCTATCCAAACCCCTTTCATATTCTCTCAGAAAGCTTCCTAATCCTACTTAGGATCCTTAATTAATCCTAAAAGATTAATTAGCTCCTAACCTAATCAAAAAGTGCATTGACTTGTAAAAGTCTATTTTTCTTTACCTTTTGTCCCACATGTACTAGGATTCTAAACATTCCCAAATGGAAACCTATAAATACAAGCTTAGTGCATCCCTTTCAACTTTACACCATACTTTTGATATTATCTCATATGAGACATATGATCTTGAGCCTTACTTCAATTTTTTGAATAACTTGCTCACCTTGCATCGATTCTTCATGTTTGATTAGTAGAGGAATATATAACATGGCCTTGTAGCCATTTTCTAAATAGATCCTTTCACCATCTTGAAGAAAAAACAACAAACCCAATTTGATTGCTATAGGATGTAACTAGGTTCAATTTAGTTAAAAATTTAAGGAGTAAAATGGCTTAACATGTTAGTTTGTTTCATTCATGTTGCACGTAAAGAAGTTATTTTTCTAAGATCTTATCTTGATGTTTTTGTTTGATCTAATCATGTCTTGAAGCTACTACGTGTTATTTTCAATTCTTATGACATAGTTAGTATTTCATGCATACAGTTATCACCTAGGTGGGAATTTTTGAGGAAAATTATGTTTGATGTGATTGGGTTGTGTGTGGGGGAGGATTATATGAAAGAAATAAAATAACCTATTAATTAACCTACGTGATCAAGCACGAGGAAAGGTTCATTTTAAGTATAAAAGAATGATTGATTTTGATGATGAAAGATAACAAAATGCAATACTTGTAAATAAAAATGAAAGAAGAAAACACACCTGTTAAACGCTTCCTTTTTAATTTCAAAAATTTAATTTTTTTTAGCAGTGCAATAGATAGAAAACAAAGTCACAAAAAGAAAAAACCTGCAAAAGGAGTTAACAAAAGAAAAAATAAATAAAAGAAAATGATGTTAGAGGCTGAAAAAATGAGTAATCAGAAGCATCCATAGAGATCATCGATGATTGACAGAATCATTGGTGATTCCCCCAATTGCCAGTGAATTGAATGGATTGGTGGCGATTACAGAGTAAAAGACCAAAAAATGAATGAAAAATTGATTTAAATGAAATAAAACACAAAATAAAAAATGGAATAAGGTCCCACCAGGCATGCCAAAATGTTCACATATGTTTTTACTTTCCTATTCTAAATTAATGAAGTGAAACAATAAAAAAAGATCGACCTCGGAAGACACCGGGGTTTACCGATACCCACAGAGATGGATGTTGAATCTTATTTTTTATTAGAGTTGTTGAGTTTGAATGAGTGTGTGATTCCACCTATCCTAAAAATAAATTTGCACTCAACGAAAATAAATAGAAAGGATTTGATGAATGGATAGATGAGTTGTTCGACAAAGGTCGATAATAGGAATCCGAAGAGACTTCCTTGGAGGATGACATCTCATTTTTAGACACTTAAGTAGGTTGATAGAAGTAATGATAATAATATGCAATAAATACAGACAAGTAGATAACAGATAAATATTTTTAGAACTCGATATGGATAGGAAAGTCCTAAGTAGATTCGAAGGTGGCCCAGGAAAGTTTAGATGTGATCTGAATGTGTTCAATGTAATCGTACCAGAAATCATGAGTCTCTTGTTGGATATAATGGAGAAATTTGATCCGATCCTCGATGTCTTGTTCATTAATGTAAAACCAAATAGCACAAAGTGTTAACTCCCGCAGGTGTAGTATTGTTCCCAAAAAAAGGGTGTGTTGGACTACAGGAAGGCTATAAATGCTTGTGATGGGATGTGAATGACAAAGAACTGCCATATAATAAAGATCCATACTTGGAAACAACATGTTAAATGTATATGTTGTGATATAAATTAAAAAATATGTTAAATAAATTATTTTGATAGGAATCACTAGCAATTTAGGCCAATCATTGGTGATTATGGTGAATCACTAGCGATTTTAGTGATTTTTGACAATTTTACTAAAAATGAGATTTAAAGGTATGAAATGATATTCTTGATTAATGTTGGTGTTATTTATGACTTAAAAGATGAAAGAAATATATATAGGAATACCTTTTGAGTAGATGTGGAACTACAAGATACCTCAAATTCCCTATGGAATAGATCTGAGTTGATGAGTTGTACTGTGATTTTACTGGAGAACTGAGTGATGCAAACGAGCACAAAAATGCTTGAAAGTGATTGATGTTGATGTTTGAAAGTACTTGAATATGACCTAGATGATGTTGTGTTTGAAAAAAAAATTACAGGAGAAAAATGGAGGTCTAAAATTTGATATTAAAGATCCCTAAGGGATTGCATAGATGTGATATTCATAATTGTTTGCTATTTAACTGAATCACTCACAATCTAGTTTTTACGGGGAAACAAATGCAAGAGTGGTTGAAACCACTTCTAATCATGGATTTCTGGTTCAAGGTCTGGGTAAAGGACTAAACGGATGTTGGAGAATGAATTGAAGAGGTTAGGAAGGTTATAGGATTGTTGCTAAATAGTTAATTTACTTTAGTTTTAGTTTATTTTAGTTTTCAGGTGGTTCTAGGTGGTTTTGAGAGGTAAAATGAGATTTTTACGGGTGTGAGAGGAATATTTACATGAAGTAAATATTGTGGGGAGTTTTGACTTAGGATTAAGAGAGTAAATAATTTATTTATTTTTATCGATATCATAGTGTATATGGTAAGGGAAATTAACGGTATGAGTTTTGAGTGTCTACATCTGTTCATCTATAATTGATGTTGAAAGTTAATTATATCATATTAATCTACCTATTGCAAACCTTTACATCCTTATTATTATTATGTACTTCTCACATAATAGAAATCCATTCGGGTGTAAAAATACTACCATAGAATTGGATTTTCTATATTTATTTTCAAATTCAAGGTTATCAGCTAGACGACATTTAATTTGTTAGTGTTAGCTAAATATTTTGTCAAGGAAAAAATGTGGGCTTTGTCAATGATCATAGGACTATGTCCCTCTACTTTAGAATGGGAAAGCTCTCATTTATTGAAAACTGGAAACTATATACCTTAATATAGCTTCTGGGGTGGTCATAAACTAGGGAACATGTAACTACAACAACATATGAGAAAAGGGACAATTTGTGGATTTGAGAAGAGAAAAGTGTAAAGAAAGAAGGGAAACTAGTTGTACTGTATGAGTAACCAATAACTCATAGATATATTCCATCTCAATTAGAAGACATAGGGGAACAAAACAAAAAAATAAGGAACATGAAACAATATCATAAATTAACACAAATTTCAACCACTGATTTTTATTTCATTTCGATAGGAAGAAAATCCTAGCGTTCCTTACAAAATTACTTTATGTGTGGTTGAGCATAAAGAGAGAATCAAAGAAAATATTTTTTTTTGAAAAGGAGAAGAACACATGATGCTTTATAAAGGAAAATTATATCCCTTCAAATGTATAATCCATCCCAATATATGGCCTTCCTACATGATGATGTAGCCTGGAATTTACCAAGAATAACTCAGGCGCATTGGCACATCACTCAGCCTAGACTAAGCACTCACCCAAAGCGTGCAAAGGTACTAGGCCCCTCCTTAGATTTTTTTATGTAGGATGTGAACATGATGAAGGGTTAATGCATTCAGATCCATAATCATTATAAATTTCCACAGAACATATTCTAGATCTAGATCTTAAACAATCATGAATCAAATGATAAACATAATGAAATCATTCATGCATTAACTAGTTACAATCACATAGACATCATTGTTCATCCAATGTACTCCATTATATTAAACACAGTAAATGCACATAAGATTCTTATAATAATTGATATAATAGTTTATGCACACATCATATCTGACAACATAACTCTATATTAACTCTCTCTCTACATACACATATATCTCATCCACACCACCTAAAATAAACATCTCGCTATTTATTTATAAGGGTGGGGACTTTCCCTTCACCACTTACATAATTCCCAAAATAGGTCACATGCTGAAAATATCCATGCACCTTTACAATAATAGGCAGACATGCAAATGCACTAGTAATAGATCTCTTTTATTTAACTGGCAGAAGTCATTCTATTATTAATTCGAACCCATGAAAAGCACTTAGTAGTCACTCTTCTAAAAATTATAACACCCTTGATAGTTGTTATTTTCCTCCTTTGCGTTTCAAGTGTTGACATATGATTTTCCTTAAAAATATATGTTCTTTTCATCGATTGGAGATCATGCTTAATATGGATAAATCATTTATGTTATTAAGATCCTTTGAATGAATTGAAATGGCTTCCTTTAATCCAATTTTCACTTCTTGTAGGTGAGTTGCAATCTGGTTTAAGAGTAAATATCTACCAAGTCATGAAGGTGCATAAGTGCGTGGCTGGAGGAAGCGCGTTGGACAAGGTGTGCAGTGTAGGGTTGAAAAGGGGTTTTTGTAGAACCTAGGATGTGCACGCCCACAAAGTAGAATTCGGGACTTAGCCATTTTTGGCCTTTCAGGTAGAACTCATGAAAAGTGTGTTCTAAATGGATAAGATTCTAGCCTAGCGATAGGGTGACCTAGAAGGAATATACTTTTGAGAGAAGATCCTAAAAGCTCATCATGACATGGAGTAGTGGGCGTAGGCCTGGAGAAGCATGCGCCTAGGATGATTCACACATTGACACTTAGCGCCAGATATGAGGCTGTAAAGAGTTTGTTAGCACTTCAGATGCCTATATATACGCGTGCCCATGGTAGAGAAAAGAGACACAAGTTAGGAAGCGGAGCTCTGCAGAATTACTGCATGAACTAGGATATAATTGGGTAGATGAATATAGGAAAGGATGTATTAAGAGTTTGGGGATATAAATTTTTGTTTTAAGAACCTACATGTATGGATCCAGATATGATGCACGAATGTGTCTGCCATTTTGCGATGTTTTGTAATAAGCATTAGATGAATATGATAAGGTTACCAATTGTACTAAATCAAGATCTCTTTTCTATTATCATCTGCATCTTTTCTTTATAGTATTTGTTCTTGTATGCTCATGAACCATGTTTAAATGCTAAGTCTCTTGTGGATTTATTACTTCTAAGTTCTGTTAAATCTATCAAGTGCTTGCTATTTGAGATGACTGAAAGGGTATAGAAGCCGTTCTGAGCTCTATGGATTTTCATGTCTCTTAAATCACCAAGTCAAGATCATGAATGATGGTTCCACTAGACTCACATAAAGGAGAGACTCGGCTCCCTCTCGCGCACCTCAGGTGAGCACCCAACGCCCACTAGGTGATAGGCTGACATGCATGAGGTTCCCTTGTTCTTTGGTGGGTGCAAAAATGACTACATCTTGGTTCCGTTACTGGGACCTCTTTTTGAAGTTGTAGTGGAACATGGCATACATCATGATCTATGCAATAAGTGATGACAGAGTGGTTAACACTGGAAGGTGTTGAAGATTGGTTTAAAAGCACAGAGGATGAATTTTCTCAGAGATTCAATACTGGACCTGAGTTTAATGTGTGAAGATGGGTGGAAGACAATCTCTATCATGAGTTGTATGAAACCTTCTTCTATTGTTTCCCGGTAGAGCTATTTGAATGGCTCTCGACTTATGCATCTAGATCAGGGTGGTACTATAAATCACACCCTTGGACCCAAGAAGCATACCAAAGCTTGCAAGATGTTGACCTGACATGGACCCGTGCTATAGATCATTGGTGGAAGGGAGTATTGGCTAGTTACACTCTGGAGTACGTAATTTCCACATATTCATGTCCAGAAGTTACTGAGTTTGAATTTTTGTGGGAGCCCAGAGGATCATTTCTACATGTTATCCCCCTTGCGATCAAAATCTTGATGGTAACCATGAGTTTAGAGGCATTTCCAATGGCCGGCTAAACCATCCTGAGTGCTTGGTGAGGAAGCTAGGGTGGAGGAAGATGGCTGATATAACGACTAAAAAGGAAAGAGAGGAGAGGTGACTCAAGTATAATGAAGCACGTGAAAGGGAGATTGATAGAAAATGTGGGATTGCAAGTGGGTTATGGAGCCAGACATGGTGGAGAGGAGTTGAGGTTCACACGGAGGATGTGGAACCTGAACAGTCTGTGCTACCCCATCTTGGCAAGCGTGGGAGAGAAAACCCTTCGGCTTCTGATAAGAGTCCATCGTAGAGAAAGAAGAGTTGTTGGCACACATCTGACCCCACCTAATGACCAAACCTTGGTGCTTGGTTTGTTCAAACGAGGGAAAAGTATAGTTGATCCACTTGACATAGGTGGAAGTAACCGATCGGCACCCAGGAGATATAACTTCTCATTTGGGACTTCTATGGCTACACACACTATTCAGTATTTGGTGGAATGTTTGGACAAGGCACATATATAGCTGGTTTTGGAGTGCATCAGGAAGTGGAGGAAATATGACTGGGAGTGGCACTATCTCACAGACTGTTGGGCGCAATTCAGTGGAATGAATGGGGATGTTAGGCATGATGAACACAGGCCCTTTGCCAAACACGGGAGGATCTGGAGGTGGAAGTGGTGGATCTGGGGGCTCAGGATCTAGTGGGTCCGGTGGAGGAGGAAACACTAGAGGAAACCAAGGAACTAGGTCAGGAGGACAAGGGCCTCAGCCACCTCCTCAAGTTTTCTTTGAGATGTCTTTACACTTACCAGATTATAGAGGGATAGAAGATGCTGCGGAGCACGTACATAAGTGTGAGCTGCTATGGCGCGCGAAGGGGATCACAACCCTGGAGCAGAAGGCCAGTCAATTTACAATGACATTGCAAGGGTACGCGCATAGCTGGTATAGAAAATATGACCCCCATCAAACTGTTGTGGATTATACCACATTGAAGAATGCATTCTTAGCGGAGTTCCACATACCTGAGTTTGAACAGAAGAGCATCAGCTCTCTCAAGGAAATCCAGCAAGGAATGACAAAGAGTGTGTGGGAGTATGATGCGCACTTTAAAACTCTTCTGTCTAAATTGTCTTATGATATCCACCCTTCACAGCATGCTCAGTGGTTTGTTGGAGGGTTGATCACACCCTTTAGGAGGGCCTTGTCTCATAAAACATTCACAGACCCACGCGAGGTGCTGGAGGCTGCTTTGTGCTGAGGTGGTTGGAAGTGTTGACACTGGTGTTAGCCCATTTTTGGAGGCTCAGATCGCTGCCATGGCTAAGCAGCTGGAGAAGTTATCTACAAACATGGTTCCAGAGACTCGCGGTGGGATGTGGTGTACAGATTGTGATGTAGAAGGTCACACAAAAGATAATGGTGGGATATGTACTCAGAAAGTGGTACGTGCCATAGCAGTAAATTGTGAAATATGTCACGGGGACCATGATGCAAGTAGGTGCCCCCTGTTGCATCACGTGATGATCGCAAGAATGTATCTTGTTATTGCAAGATATGTACCTCAACCACACATGACACCAAGGATTGTAGGCTAATTGACCAGATTCATGAGGCAATTGACCTTGGTGTGTGCGCCAGACTGGCATTGCCAGTAGTTCCAAAGGAGATGAATGTCAGTATGAAGAGAGTGGAGATGGAGGTGTGCATGGAAGAGGGTTTCATAGAGGGTTTCGTGGTCACGGTAACCAGTGAGTGGAAGAAGTGAGTTCCCACGTGGAACATGTTTTAATTGTGGATCCATATATCACTATAAGCGCGAGTGCCTGGAGCTCCTGCAGTGTTCATGGTGTGGAAAAAAACATAAGTATGAAGAGTGCCCATAGTTATATGAGCATATGAGCCAGCAGCAAAGGAAGGACAAGGGCACTGCCATGGTGAGTATTAAGAAGGCTGACACACAATGGCTCCCATGAGTAATGCGTGAGTCAGAGTTAGAGCCCGTTATGGTGACAACAAGGGCCGAGTCCATGCATGTGCAAAAGAGGCACCTAGACAAAGGACTCTGGTGTCAAGGGAAGAAGTAGTGCATGGGAAGTATCCAGACCCCACTCACCAGAAGGAGGTCTACCAGGAGACCATAGATGTCATCTGGAGTTTACAAGGAGAGATCCAGTGCTTAAAAGAGAAAACTAGAAAAGAGGAGCAAAGAAGAACTATGGAGGCACCAAAGGATGACCTGGATGAAGTTAAGGAAGTGTGTAAGATGTTGAGGCAAGAGAATGTTATTCCCTTGCTAGGAGCATGGCTGAGAGAGAAGGTACCACACGCTGGAGAAGAGTGCGAGAGATAGGTCTTGCATGCAAACCTTCCACCTCACAGCCTTGATTATGACAAGGAGATCACATTGAATGCGGTGGTGGATGGATGGCTTCTCAGCAACATACTCATTGATATAGGCGCTGAGGTCAACATTCTTACTTTGGATGCATGGCATCAGATGGGAAGACCTACATTACGGCCATCTTCGAATGTGTTGTATATGGAAAATAAAACAAAAGCAATGCCCATAGGTGTCTTGAAGGATGCGGCCATTACCATTCAGGGAGCTAGGTTCACTGGGGACTTTGAAGTCTTGGCACTCGCCGAGGCAGATAACTTCCCAGCGTTACTTGGGTGCCCTTGGTGCTATAAAAACAATGCAGATCTCTAGTTTAACAAGGGCTACATAAGTTTTGAAAACAAAGAGGAACGGGTCATTATACCCCTTGCTGATGGAAATTCCACACCCTATACTGAACCCCTGGGAGAGGAAGTCCTGGACAGAATATATGTGTGCTCCATAAGAGATCCAGAGACCATCCATCCTACAGAGGGAGTCATCCAATTTGATGATGCTCAATCTATCAGTGATACTACCAGTATAGCATGCGATAATTGGGTGCATGGGACTTATGAATTGGTCAGACAACATTTAAAAGGATCTAGTGACCAAAGTAACCATGACGCGTACAGTTCGGCACCTAGGAGGAAAGAAAGTAACCAAGTATTCTGGAGATGCATACCCTGAGGTCTTTTTAAGAGAAATGGAAGCTCAATGGAAGGAGGATGAGCGACGAGGGATACTGAGTTATGTTTTGATAGGCACAACAGCAAGGTGGTGGTCTGCGCATAGCAAGAACTTGTTGGAATGGCACGAGGTTAGGATTGCACTCACTGTTTGATTCTCCAGAAGCAATGTACCTACCACTATCAAGGATTACAATGGCAATGAACCCACCTCTTCCCATATCCAGGTATGTGAGAGGGTTTGGGGGGAAGGCACGGAAGCTTTACCACCATCCCTTTGGGTGCACAAGCTATATTCGACACTACAAGGTTGTGTGTGTGCTTGGTACATACACTCTGAAACTCACCGTCAGACAGAAAATTGGCAGGAGGTAGTGGCTGATCTTGTTCACACCTTTGAGTATCGAAGTACCAAGCCACCAGTTGATAAGGCGTTACAGGCTGTCAAGCACCTTACTCTGGGGGATTTGCACCATGGTGGAAGATAGGCTACTAGATTTACTTGGTGGACCTAGTTTGGAAGTGCGCTTTGAAGAAGAAGAACCAGAAGACATACAGTTTGAGTGTGCATGTGTGCTGAAAAAGAGAAAGGGAAGTTGGTATACATAATTGATGGAGAAGAGGTGGAAGGCCTGGATGTTGACCATTCGGTCAGAATGCGTGAAGTAGTTGACAGTGCGGATGCATGTGCGTGCACTTATCATGAACCTCTAAAGACCAAGAAGGTTAACATCGGCTCGGAAGAAGAGCCCAAGGAAGCTATCATTGGAGACTACTGGTCAGATAGGGAAGTATCAAAGATCATCGATCTCTTGCATGAATTTGAGGATTTGTTCCCGTGCGGGTACCATGAACTAAAAGGCATCCACCATTCCTTAGGGGAAATGAGGATAAAGTTGAAGGATGGTGCACACCTGGTCAGGAAAAGACCCTACCGGATGAATCCCAATATGCACGTAAAAGTAAAGGAAGAGTTAGACAAAATGATAGCATCTGGCATCATTGAAGCTGTAGAAGAATCAGAATGGATAAGTCCAATGGTAATCAACATAAAGAAGGATGGGTGGATTAGGATATGTGTGGATTATAGGGAGCTGAATGCTGTTTGTATCATAGATCCTTTTCCAACCCCCTTCACTGAAGAAATTTTAGGAGTCGCTGGGCGCGAGGTCTATTCCTTCATGGATGGATTCTCGGGATATCACCAGGTGAGGATTGCCAAGGAGGACCAAGAAAAGACAACTTTTCCACCGAGTGGGGGATTTTTGCATATATGGTCATGCCCTTTGGGTTGAAGAATGCGCCCGCTGTATTTTCGTGCATAGTTGTGCAAGCATTTCAGGACTTCATCCACAAGTTTCTTCAGGTCTATTTGGATGATTGGACGGTGTATGGATTGGTCAGGGACCATTGTGATAACTTAAGATTGATGTTTGAGAGATGTTGGTAGTTGAGGATATCCCTCAACATTAAGAAATGTATTTTTACAACTCCATTCGGGACGTTGCTAGGGCATATCATATGCAAAGAGGGCTTGTTGGTTGATCCCGCCAAGGTTGCAGTTATTGTGGGATTGGGGGAACCTACTAGCCAAAGCATCATGCGTGGATTTCTTGGGCACACTGGGTACTACCGGAAGTTCATTAAGGGGTACACCAAGATCATCATGCCTTTGGAAATATTACTTAGACATAAGAGTGCCTTTCAGTGGGGAGAAGCACAACAGAGGGCATTTGACACTTTGAAGGATAGGCTTGTCACCGCACCTATTTTATGATTCCCTTCTTGGGATAAGCCTTTTCATGTCCACGTAGATGCCTCTGGTACAAAAATTGGAGCCATTCTCGCACAACCAGGTGAGGGAATTGTGGATCACCCCTTGTGTTTTGCAAGTAGGAAGTTGACACCAGCAGAGCAGAATTATATGACGACTGAGCATGAGGCATTGTCAATGATCTACGTGCTTCACAAGTTTAGAACAATATCTGCTGGCAACTCCTTTTATCTTCTACACTGACCATATGGCCTTGAAGTATTTGGTAAACAAAGCAGTATTACAGGGGTGCATATGTCGTTGGGTACTCCTATTTCAAGAATTTGAGTTCACAGTAGTAGTGAAACCTGGAAAGAACAATTGTGGGCCAGATCATTTATCAAGGATTGATTTAGGAGAGGATGCACGCAGAGCATCGAGGACACTATGTTGGATGCGTGCAACTATTCAGGTTGTGTGCATGCACCCTCAGAGTTAGAAGACATTGCTATATTTCTCAAGGAAGGTGTGGTGCCTGAAGGAATGAAAGCATTAGAGAGAAAGAAATTAGCCATTCGTGTCGCACCCTACATGTTAATAAATGGAGATTTGTATAAAATGGGTCGTGATGAGGTTTTGCACCAATGGTGCATATTGGAACATGAGCGTGTGGCTATCATAGAAGAAGCCCATGGTGGAATTGCTGGAGGAAACTATGTGGGGAATGCAACCGCGTGTAAGATTCTGACTGCAGGACTATGGTGGGAGATGATTCACCAAGATTGCATTGAGTTTTGCAAGGCCTGTGACCATTGCCAGTGCCTTGGAAAACCTGGAAAAAGGGATGAAATGCCCTTGCGACCCATAGCCAGCGCGGAGCCCTTTGAAAAGTGGGCAATAGACTTTGTTGGGCCAATCTCACCAGCAGCATGAAGGACTAGCTCAAGGTATATTATTACCTGTACTGATTATCTAACAAGATGGGAAGAGGCTACACCCACTAAGGATTGTACCATAGCTACGGCTACTAGGTTTCTATGGGAGAACATAATCAGTAGGTATGGATGCCCTTTAAGCTTGACAAGTGATAGGGGCACTCACTTTCTAAATGAAACCATCAGGATTCTGTTGGCAGAATTCATGGTGGCCCATCACAAAACCACCCCTTATCATCCTCAGGTAAATGGAACTACAGAGGCATTCAACAAGATTCTTAGTCACACATTGACTAAGATATGTGATGTTGGTAGGCAGGACTGGGATGATAAGGTCTCAGCTGTTCTTTGGGCATACAGGACAACTTACAAAAGATTGAACAAGGCCACACCATTTCAATTGGTGTTTGGCATGGAAGTAGTCCTACCGGTTGAGTTTGTATTACCATCGCTGCGTATAGCGCGTGCAGGAGGGTTGGACGATGAACAAGTGCTGGAAGAAAGAATTGATGAATTAATTAAACTGGATGAGAGGCACTCACTAGCCAGATGGAGCCAGAAAACTGAAAAAGCTAAGAAAAAGGCATGGCATGACCGACATATTAAAAACAAGAAGTTTGGGGTTGGGCAGATGGTATTACTATATGATTCAAAAATTTTGCGCCATCCTGGGAAGTTGAGGGTACATTGGTTGGGTCCTTATGTAATCTCGTACATCCTTGATTCAGGTGTGTGCCAGTTACAAGCACTGGATGGGACAAAATTACCTAGACACTTCAATGGGAGTAGGCTGAAGCCCTACTATAAATAAGGCTTCTTGGTGTTTGTAAATAAGGTAGTTTTTCCAGTTAGTTTAGAATTTCCTTCATGCTTTTGTTTCATGTGTTTCCCTTTCATGTTGTTGTTTTGTTTTATGCCTTGGGTGCCAGTAACCTTATTATTATTTTTGAAGTTATGAATGTGCAGAGGACCGCGCATCATTTTAGTGTGGGGTGAGGAGATAAAGGGAAATCATGGAGAAATTTCCAGGAGAATTGTGTTGGTAGACCATTTGAAGTGACCCTATTGAAAAGATGCATTAAGAGGAAAAAGGAAGATTGATGGCAAGATAAGGCTACATTGGAAATCCACATACAAAGGTTGGAAAAGTGCATAAAACATGAGGTAGGTGAAAGCAAGAGTCATGAGGATAGAAGAAGTGCCTTTGGCGCTGATAACACGTGCACAAGAGTCTTCTGCCAAGATGGATTGTTTGCACACCAGAAGGTTGGAAAAGTGTCCACACAAGAATTGGGTGCATGAGTAAGGGTGCTGAAGTTAGGATTTGTTTGAAAAAGCCACATTAAATATTATTCGTACGGTGGTAGGTAGCCTAGCCTTTAATGCGTAAAAGTGGGAAAAGCTATAAATACAAGAGAGGGCACTTCATTATTTTACTTTGTGCATACGAGAAGAGCTATTTTATTTTGAGAGCTAGGGTTTCAAGAAGTGACTCATGTGAAGGAAAATCACCAGAACTCGAGTGCAATCAGTCTGTTCGATTTGCAAACCAGAACAAAAGTGATTCACGGGTGTAGGAAGCTTTGAGAAGAAGCGCCACAGTGAAAGGAAGAAATCAGAATTAGGGTTTGAATTTTAGGGCACAGGGCGCAAGAGGAATCCCTCACCAGTTCACATTTTAAGCTGAGATGAAAGAAAAGGGTGAGATGACGGCCACAAAACCAGCCAATAAACAAGCAGAACAATCGAAGAAAGGAAAGGGTAAAGGCAAGGGTAAGAGAAAACAAGAAGAAGTACCGGTTGAAACAAATGAGGAGTGGTACTCAGAGATGCAATACCCAGATGGAGTGTTGCTAGGGCATGAATGGGAGTCCCACATAAGGAAAATGATGTAAACGACTATAACCATCGGTCAAGTACAATTGAAAAGGAGATGGCACTGGAGTTGGTGTGCCCAACAAACAAATGAACATCAGACGGGTTGTTGATTTACAACGACGAGGTCAAAGTAAAAATGGAGAAGGCGGGACTTCTGCAACTTTATGAGTTGCCATATTTTGGGAATCCCGAGCACTTGTATCAATGGCTAATGACCCATGTCCATGAGGAATTCTTCTATTTCACAAGGAGAAAAATGTGCATAACTCCCCAATTGATTTCGCGCTTCACAGGCCTAATCTATGAAGGGGACGCTCTGGAAGATGACCTCCAGGATGAGGAGGTAATCAAGGAAACCATCACATCCCAGGAGTACAAAAAGGGATCGAGGTACTATGACATCTCAGACATCAGTGATCCGGTGATGAAGATGGCCACACACCTCGTGTCCAAGTTAAATGGACAAGAAAGGTGGACCCAGGTGAATAAGCCCTGGTTGAATGTCTGCAGGAAAATTGCAGAGGGCACCATCTACAACCTCTCCTAGTATATTGCAGATGAAATTATAAGTAGCGCGGAGGAGGGAGGTAAGATCCACTTTGGTAATGTTCTATTGACCATAGTGTTTTCAGAAATCAGAGTGTCGGATGCATCCTGACAAGTTCATTTGGGAGTACCCTGCTGAAAACCCTTCACCCGCGAAGAGGTTTGAGAAGTACACCTATGACTCCATGACAATTAGTACACAAGGCACACTTGGAAAAATGGTATACGCACCTAAGGAATGCATTTGGGGCTGAATGGTGGATTCCAGAATAACTCCCAGCAACAACCAGAGGAGAGGCAGAGTTCACGGTATACCAACATTTCTGCATTGGTAGATTTATTTTAACTGATGGCACCTGGAGTCCTTGGTGCAAGCTCCCCTTCTCCTTCACCATGCAATTCTTTCAGGTAGGAGTGAATAGATTCAAGGAATCAAAGAAGCTGAATCTGGATCTATCCAACCTTGACAGGGAACATAGAGAGATGAGAAAGAAGTTGGTGTACCCAGAAAATCACATGTGTACGTTGAAAGATATGTTTCACATGATGTACACATTGTAAGGCCTTTAACCTTACCTATTGCTGGGAGTAATGCTGCAAGGATATACCTATGCATAAGGTTGAAGTTTGAGAAGGGTGCATATGTGGAGGATGAGATATCCATTCCTGATGACCCTACTGGCAGGAAGAAGCCGCACCCAAGAGGAAGGAAAGGGAAGAGCAGGAGGAGCCAAGGATGGTGGAGAAGCAGGTTGTAGGTACCCCTGGGCCAAGTACCTACATCCAAAAGAAAAAGAGGATGGTGGTCAAGGAGAAGACCCCCAAACCAGCAAACCCACCAGCTCAAGAAGAATCCTTCTGATGAAGAGAAAACCACATCCCCTACACCAGAGTCTTCAGTGAAGGAAGAGGAGAAAAAGGTAGAGGAAGTAGAGTCAGAAGAACATAGAAGGTTTGAGTGCCTATAAAGGTGAGAAGGATGAAGATGAAGAAGAAGATCCTGATGTAAACCAAGAATTGATTAATGTGCATGACTCAAGAGGAGGAAGATGGAGAGGAAGCAAAGGATGCATTCATCTTTGTGAAGGATGGGCACCCAGGAGGAAGAAGGCACAAAAGACGGAGAAAGGAGTGAGGAGGCTAGTACCAAAGAACCAAGTATGCCCAAGCTCACAGAGGAGGAAGTAAATGAGAAAGTGACAAGGGAGGTAGAAAAGATTATTGAAACCTTGGTTGATGAAGAGTTGGAACACAGCGTGGACCTAGTGTTAGGTGAGTTCAAGGAGGAGCAGAGGGAGAAAAGCATCAGTAGCACTAAGGGGCCCATACTAATGGTAATTGTTCCCAAGGGCGTGTGCACACAGAGAAGTAAGCACTCAGGAGGAGAAAGGGTGATAATGGGTTATGATAATAACCCCAATAACATATTGTGCACGTTTCCAAAGTACTGTTCCAACCAAGGAACTCACAGGGATGGAATCCTTTGATCCTGAGGGTGGATACCCATGGACAAGGAAGATGCTTTCATGGGCTTTCGACTCCCACCTAGATGAGCCTGAGTTTGAAGTAAGTCATGGGGCTATAATGGCACTATCCAAGACAAAGGGGGACAACCCCATTATAAACGCACAACTATCAGATGAGCAAGTGTGTAACATGCTCAACAAAGTCTCCGTGGAGGTGGAGGCTAGGATTTTCTACAGAAGTGACAAGGTTAAAGTATTGGAAGACCTAATGGAGAAAAAGGAGGAAGAGATAGCTGAGTTAACAAAGGGCCTCAGCCTAGAAAAATTGATCAGCACTCAGTTGCAGTGGGAATTGAAGGAGGAAAAATCCAAGGTGCGCGAGGTTCACAAGAAGGTGGAGCTCATTTCGCATGCTATTATCTTGAAGCACCCAGACCTTAACCCTCCCCCGTAGAAGTATGGTTCTTCCTTGGAGTGCCTTGAGGACTTAACTCAGATCCTCACCATGGAAAGGCAGCCCCTGGCCTTAGAGTCTGCTAAAGATGTAGCTACATGCTTGGTACAAGAAGACAAGTTGAAGGTTCGTCACGCTCATTGCAGAATACAACAAGGTTCTTGCTGACATAAAGATAGCCACCCAAACTGCTGGGGTCGTATACGACCATTTCGCGGATCAAGACAAAGTGACAAGCATGTTGCTTGCCAATGATGAAGTGGAGCTGAAGGACTTCAGGGAAAAGAACAAGAGCAATAGAGCAGAACAGGAAAAGATCCTAGCTGAGGTAGAAAAGAAATCAGAAGCTATTGAGATCCTGTGGGGCTCAATCAAAACCTGGCTTAAAGAGCTATACCCGGTTATCACAAGGAGAATGGATGCCTTGGAAGATTTGGGACAAGGAAATGGAAACAGTGGTAGACACCCTGAGCACACAAGGGGAGGGAGTAACTTTCGATGAGGTGAACACATTGGTCGGTGACCTTTGCAAGAGAACACAGGATGAAGTCAGCACATGGGATACACTGGAGGCCGACCTAAGGCAGAATTTTCCCCTCTTACTTCTTTAAGTAATACAATTTTTCCTTTATTCTTTCTCTTCCCCATTCTTTATTCTTTCCCTTCATTATTTTCCAAGGCAAGGCCTTGCCATTTGTATTCTATTCTTTAAGAGTTTTGAGGGTGGAGAACAGGTGAAGTGTGGGGTGATGTTGGGCCCCTGAAATATCTACCAAGTCATGAAGGTGCATAAGTGCACGCGGCTGGAGGAAGCGCGCTAGACAAGGCGCGCAGTGCAAGGGTTGAAAAGGGGTTTTTGTAGAACCTAGGATGCATGCCCACAAACCAGAATTTGGGACTTAGCCATTTTTGGCCTTTCAGGTAGAACTCATGAAAAGCATGTTCCGAATGGATAAGATTCCAGCCTAGTGACAGGGTGACCTGGAAGGAATATACTTTGTGAGAGAAGATCCTAAAATCTCATCATGACACGAAGTAGTGGAGCATAGGCCTGGAGAAGCATGCGCCGAGGATGATTCACACATTGACACTTGGCGCCAGATCTGAGGCTGCAGAAGAGTTTGTTAGCACTTCAGATGCCTATATATACATGTGCCCATGGTAGAGAAAAGAGACACAAGTTAGGAAGTGGAGCTCTGCAGAATTACTACATGAACTAGGATATAATTGGGTAGATGAATATAGGAAAGGATGTATTAAGAGTTTGGGGATATAAATTTTTGTTTTGAGAACCTACATGTATGGATCTAGATATGGTGCATGACTGTGGTCTGCCATTCTGTGATGTTTTGTAATAAGCATTAGATGAATATGATAAGGTTACCAATTGTACTAAATCAAGATCTCTTTTCTATTATCATCTTTATAGTCTTTGTTCTTTTATGCTCATGAACCATGTTTAAATGCTAAGTCTTTTGTGGATTTATTACTTCTAAGTTCTATTAAATCTGTCAAGTGCTTACTATTTGAGATGACTGAAAGGGTATAGAAGTTGTTCTGAGCTCTATGGCTTTTTCATGTCTTTTAAACACCAAGTCAAGATCATGAATGATGGTTCCACTAGACTCACATAAAGGAGAGAATTGGCTCCCTCTCGCATGCCTCAGGTGAGCACCCAGCGCCCACTGGGTGATAGGCCGGCATGCATGAGGTTCCCTTGTTCTTTGGTGGGTACAAAAATGACTACACTCATCCTTGGATCAAAAATTGATCCAAGGAATGTTTTAAATCTTCTTAGTTGAACGAATGGTAAATTGATATTCCATGAATTAAGAGACATATTGTACTGAACTTTTTTGTTACAAGTTCTTTGATTTTTGTGTGAACGTATTTCCATTCAGTTGTATGTTGTGCTTGGGTCCTTGGAGATCGATCATGGTAGGACATTGCCGATGAACATGAAAATACAACCTATTCATGGCATAGGAAAGATTTGGGATCCTAAAAAGGACTATCCTACGGAATCCTAAGCTAGGTAAGAATATTTTCTACCTAAGCTATGTCACTTAATAGAATTATTATTCTAACCTAAAGCTTCCTATTTTGCTTTGTTGGTTGATTGACACCCCAACCTAAGCTTTGTGCTAAAGGATATGGAAAGGTTACTAGGCTATTTAAATTAACCTAGAACCTAATACTATAAGGTTTTATGATGATATAACCTAATGCCTACAAATATTATGTTGTGAATTAATCTAACCTATGTGGAAACTACCTAAGGCTATATGTTAATACCCAAGGTGGTAATTTATTGTTGGGGTTATATCCTAAGGTATATATTATAAACTACCTAAGGTCTAACCTAAACAATTCTATCTATCCTAAACTAATGGGTATGATAGGGGAATTAGTGGTCGCATGCATTATGGGTGAAGGTTCCAATGGCATTTATGTTATTGATAAGGTTTTTAAGGCTCAAGTTATTGCCAGTTTTGGCAGGGGCTAATTGACTTGGCAGAGGCTTATGTGGAAGTGTCACTAAAATGGAATTTCATGTTAAATTTGATTTGGCATTCACCAGACTTGGAAGGTGGTGGCAAGGAAAGATAGGTGGGAAATTTGGAATTAATGAAATTTATTGTTTTCAGTTTTTATGCACAAACCGTCTTGGAAGGCATGCAAGTAGATTTGTTTGGGGTTGTTTCACTTTGCATGTTTCACGATTTTTGCTCTGCATGCTCTCTGGTTTTTCGAACCAGCAGATTGAACTGCACTTAATGGCTATTTTTGAAGTCTTAGATCTATTTTCGGTACGGGGAATGTATAAGAGGCAATGTGGAAAAAGAATATGGTTGTTTGATCTTTCGTGGAGAAGAAGAGAAGTTGTGAGCTCGGCTGGAGGTCTCCTTCGATTTGGCAGAAGCACTATCAGGCATGATAGGCTCTAACCATTAAGATCTCTTGATTTCTTCTAAATGTTTTCATAAAAATAACTCTGCTCTATTGAGATTTGTGGATTGCATATTTTATCTGGTTATTTGCTTGTTGGGTTTAATGAATCTTGTGTTCTTGGTTTTGAATCCATGGTAAATGTTATTTTGTTTGGAAACTTACGTTGTGTTTGTTTTAAAAACATGAAACATGCATGCAAAACGTATTGTTGTAACTCTGCTTGTCATTTTTAGATCTGGTAATTGAAGGGTTCTATTTTGATGACCTTCTTTGCTAGGTAATATGGTGCTGAGTTATTTGGGAACCTTGAGTTCTTCCTGTTATTGTGGAAGTTCGTGTTTTGTTGATCTGAACTTGTATAGAGCTCGTGTTTTGCTTGAACTTGTATTCGAGCTCATATTTCTATTTGGAACTTGTTTTGGTTTGATGTGAACTGTTGATAGAGGTTCTTATTACTATGGAATCATGTTTGATTTGTGCGATAACCTAGACTGTTGTTGAAGCCTGCATTTAGCTTGGTGCTTGTGTTTTATTATCTTGATAATCTGGACTGTTGTTGAAGTCCGTATAGGGCTTGGTGCTTGTGTTTTATTTTTCTAGTGACCATTTGAAATGTTATTGAAAGTTCATTAAGTACATGGCATTCGTAATTTGCTTCTTGAAATGGTCTGAACTCTGGTAAGAAACTTGTATTTCGGTTGAGTTTGAAAATAAGGTTTTTGATGAGATGTTAACAGGAAATGGAAGCTCTCTGCTATTTCTGAACTGTTAAAAGGTATTTGTATACAACCTTGTATTAAGATGCTGGTGTATATTTGAACTCATGTATGAGATTTCGTGATTCAATACTGTACAATTAATTTGTTACTTAGTGTTTGGAAATAATAACCTGAATGAGGTGTCAGTTCTGTTATGGTATTTTTGGGTTTTCTTTGTTTTAGATGTAAACTGAAATGGGAACATGTTGTTTCCTTGAACATGTGTATATTCACTTGAGTGGTCCTAAACCTTTGTGGGAGCTTATGTTCAACATTGTGCTCAGAATTGTATTTTGAGTCCTGAGCTGGTCGTATTTTAGATATGTTCGATTGGGTCTTGGCATTTAAATTGGGTTTGTTACTTGATTAAATGGTTTATGAACTCATAACTCTTTTTGAAGAAAAACTACATGCGCAAGGAGAAAAACTGGAGGCATGGTTTAAATGGGTTGTTGGGTAATCCCTTCGAGATCTTGACTAGAATATCTTGTTGGTTAATTGTTCTTCTTGGAACCCCAATCTGTTTGCTCTTGTATTAAGATGTTGAAATTTATTGCAAGATAGTTTCTGTCTTGACTGAGCTCATGGGTAATTCTGAGTTGTTAGTTTCCTATTCGGGTTTTACACTTCTTGTTGGGTCCAATAAGTGAATGCTTGAGTCTTTAAAGGATAAAGGAAATTGTGATTCATTAGGGACTGTGGGTTGTGTTTGAACTTCATTGTTATATTGTTCCGAACTGAAAATGGAACTCATACATTATAATGGGAAATATTTTTAAGGAAGGTTGCATACGTTTTCTTCTTACCTTGAAGTTGATCTTGTTCTCTCCTTTGGGAACTCTTGTATGAACTTATTTGTATGTATTAGAAAAGGGAATTTGTTGTTAAGTAGAGAGAAATGATTTAAGGGTTGGATCATATTCTGTTAAGATTCCTTTTCTAAGGCTGTTGGGTTAAGTTCATTTGATTGGAACCTTCGGTTAATTATTCTTATAGGAAAAAGAGAACTATTACTTGTTTAGTCTTCTTGTACTTATCATTTGACTGAAATGAAGTAGAAAGAGATTGATGACTGGTTTGTTGAACATAAAATGCAAACTTGTTGGTTGACTGTTGATCCTTTATTCCCTCTTGGATTGATATAGGATTCTGTTCTGATGAATATCTTAAATGTTGAATTTTAAGGTAGTTGTCCTTTAAATGAAACAATTTAAGTCATGATATGAACCTGTTTCTACTTTGCGGATGTTATGTGTTTTGGCATAGTGGAAATGGTTTCTCTTCTTCTTTTTCTTAAAATTTAGATGAATCACCCTAATGAGAACCATGTTGTAAACACTCTTTTGTCTTATAGTAAAGATAAGTGTTGTATTCTATTATGGTAGAATTGGAAACAATGAGATGATATGATCTGTTGTTTGTTAAAGGTAATTGATAGGATCAATTAAACTTTAAATTATAAGGCAGATGTTATGGATTATATTCTGCTCTTCTCTCTTAGAAGTGAATTCAGATTTATTAATGTACTTCTTTTCTGATTGTTATTACTTATGCTTATTGTATGATATATTAATTGTTTCATTAAAGCAGAGTTGTTTTTAATGGAACAATTAGTGGAATGCACTTTATTTTAAGGCTTAGTGCTTATCATGCTCAGTTCATTGAACTGACCCGTGCTAGCAATTTTTGTAAATGGACTTCGTAAGTGATAAAAGAAGGCAAAAACTTATATGATACATTGGCTGATTTAAGTCTGATTCTTTGTGAAGAATTCTGATTCGTTCTTGAGTTGTATTGAAAAAGAAAAGTTATATTCTTTTTAGAATGAAGGCTATTTGTTATGCAGTATGCCTAAAATGCATAAGTTTTGTAAATGTATAAGTTTTAAAGATGAATTGAAAGTTGAGAATTTACTTGCATTGGTTGTGTAAATTATCTTGTACTTTTATAACAGAGATGGAATCCTATCTTGTTGATATTCTTCATATTATTTATATGCTTAATTGAGTATTCTTGGATAAGTTGGATAAAGGGATTTAGAATAATCTCCCTAAATAAGATGCAACTTGCTAAGTTGCAGAATTTGATGGTCTTATCTAAACAATTCAACATAGTAATGTAATGTGTAATGATCATACAGTAAAAACTATAGAATTTGTAAATGGTATAAAGGGTGTGTTAAACCCTAGCACTTAACCATGTAGAGGAAGACTCTTCCTCTCTCATAAGAATGCAAATGAAAAGGAAGATATGATTTCTAATCATTAGAGTTCATTTTAATAAAGTCTACTTAGTTACAACCTATGTGGTTGCTACACTTCCTTGAATGGTTAAGTCACATTAAAATGGAACTTATGATGTTGCTGTCCTATTTTTGGTTAACTGCTTGTTAAGACAAATAAACGAACATTAAAAGTCAATCTTAAGTTAAGGAATTTCTTTAACGATTAATTGAATCTGATATAGAAAAGAACTTAAGGAGTGTTGGATTAGGGTTTGGCAAGGTTGCTGAAATCTATTTTTAATAATCCAAATTAATTAAATATTAACAATCTCCTAGGGGTATGTACATCTCGATGAGGTTGTTCTGTAGGATGCTGGCACATGCCAACTATAGGGCTGTACCTTTGAGAAGATTAGGATCTTCTCGAGGATATAGCGATGCAGTTGACATGTGGCAACACCCTTCTGCATTGATCATCTAGATCTACACACATTGGACTTGAACTTAGTTTCTCTCTAGGTCTGGTTAGTAGCATGTTTAGGATAAGGAGTAGCCCTCTAAGACTCAGGGTACCTTGGCACATGGGGTTGACTTAGGTTGACCCAATATGCCAATATACCCTAAGTCTTCGTGAGCCTCTTCCTATCATAACTTATGTTGTTAACTTGAACTAGGGTTAAACCTTGGACAAGTGGACTGACAGAAGTCAGTAAAGGACATTCTAGATAACAATAGAGTGGGGTGAAGGACGTATTCTGATATTGATGAGTATGCCATCAAGGAATAGTAATACAAACAATATGTTAGAAATCTTTGGCCAAAGTATCGCAAGCTATTGGTTGCATTGTCCTATGTCACCTAGTCTAAGGATCATGATGCAGATGAATATTGGTAGAAAATATTCAGATAGGTTCCTTAGACAGATCACTCAATACCCAAAACAGGGTAAGAAAACCAAGTATACGTAGTATACGGAAAAGTATTCAATACTTAATGTTAAACATGAATAGATCGGTAGTTCACCGAGTCATGAAATGAATAGATCGGTAGCTCACCGAGTCATTACAACTGCATATGGTTATCTGTTATAAGAATGGTTGTTATGGAATGTGTATTCTAAATTATGTATTTAGAACAGAGAACATTATTCATCTACTTGTGTACCCCGCATGCTATCTCCAAAAATATCCTGTAACCATGAGAATGGATGAGTCCCGAATCAGACCTTTTGTTTCACATGCATTTCCTTCCCTATCCTCTAGCGCCTTTAAACATGCCTTGCTCCCATGTGCAAACCTTCTTGTTACTCCTTCCTTAGCAACATACTCTATTTTCTCAACATTACCCCACACTAATCTGCATTACTACCCCGAAAATGGGTGTCTTTTGATATGGAAAGAATAAAGAATGGAAAATGGAAAGAATTTAAAGAATTATTTTACAAAGAATGAATTTTTACTTTGAAACATCCTCTTTCTCAACTGGAAGAATCAACTTCGAATATTCGTCTTTCATTTCTACCTCTAATGTTTTCCAATCATTCAACACGGCTTCTATCTTCTCTAGGATATCCACTGCATTAGAATTTACCTCATGTTGGGTGATCTCTTCCTTTTAATTTTGTAATACTAGAACAATGTTAGACATTGCAAAAATTCTCCCTTCAATAATATCCATCTTCTGCACTATAATTTTTCCAAGTTCATCCAACCTGTTCTTTATGGGGTTCTTGGGCCGCTGTACAAGGGCCTCGTGCTTATGATTGACTAGCAGATAACCTCTCTCTACACACCCAAATGTCTCATCCTTCATTTCCTTCAGGACTTCATTGTCCTCTACTCATGGTCTTGATTCTTATTATTTCCTCTAGAGCTGCAACAAATATTCAATGCCTATGGTTTTCTTTCTTCATCTCCTCCTGTAAGGTTTGGAGAAATGCCTCATAAGATGAAATCTTTTTAACCACTGAATCCCTTACTCTCTCTACTTCCTGCTCAAGGATCCCTTGGATATGCTTGCATGAAAATGGGGTCCATACCTCAAGCACCAAATCAGCTAAGGTACACACATAATGCATAGTTGAAGGGAACCTTTCAGGTACCTTGGACTCCAAGTGCAGTCTTTCTTTCAGGACGATGGTCTCCAATATCCTCTGCCATGCTGATGAAGGCCTCTTTATTATTTTTCTCCAAGTCCTTTTCTCCCTTTAGGCATGCTATCTCAACATATTTTGCATTGTTTTCTTCTCTTAGCACCCTAATAGTGGTAGCTTTATCCACATTCCTATGCGCCACACTCTATAGATACTTTCATGAAGGCATTACTCACCTGTTCATCAGAAATAACCATGGGTTTAATGGTTCTGTGCCTATTTTGTGGTGCCTTTTTCAATCTTCTGGATACACAGGACTCTTCACATACATAAAAATCAGGCTCGTCCATGTGAGTTTACATGGACCAGGATAGGTACTTCCTTATGTAGCATGGTTAACATGTCTGGGTCCATCAACTCCCATCCATACAAGTCCTTAAGGCCCACTATATTTTGGAATCTAGCAGAAAATTTTTACCTATGTTTCCTCATCATAGCCCATCTACAGAACATTGTACTCACCACTTGTGTGTTTTGTCCTTGGCCCCTTAGGTACCTGAGTGCCAAGGTTTGAAGTTGGATCTTCAATGGGCTGAGTGGTGTAATGTTTCTAGCTCTTTTAGCTCTTTTCCTCCATCCTCTTCATCTCTTAAGTCTTCATCCTTTAGATCTTACACATCCTCTAGTTGTGTAGGAGATCAAGGTGCTCTCTTCTACAGACTCCTTCCTCGTTCAGCCTCAGATTTCTCATTTTCCTCTCTATTTTTTATTTTTGAGGTGATAGTCATGGTGACCTCCTAATAGATTGAGGAGTTCCCATGCCCTATGTCCTTGTTCGTCTGAACACCCTCCTAAAATGATGCTCTCCTTGGACTACTTCAAAGTCTTCTTCTTCTTCTTCTTCTTGGGCCTAGTGGTGGGGTACCCATGCGTGCTCAGTCTCCATCTTGTCTGTAGGTTGCCTCCAACCTCTATGTACCAAGCCACCACTATCTTATCTTGTTCTTCTTCCAATCCTCATCCACCACTATGGAATCTATAGGATGTGGGAATGGAATGTTCTCCACCATGTGCTTACCTTTTGGTGGCCCTGGGAGTATGAATTCATTTTCTATATATTTATTACCCTCCAACTTAGGATTAAGTTGAAGGTATATCAGCACAGTTCCACTATATCCAACATCCAAACTTACAGGATTCATGTTTATAACGTCTAATATGAACCTTTTAATGTATGTTGTCTGACCTGGTTGTACATATGTTTTTCTTAAAGTATGCTAGTCACATTCTACCTTATCCACATTAAAGTTCAGTTGATGCACATCAGTGAATCGAGTGGATTGATGTCTAGAAGTAGTGCGCTGTGAAGGTATACTATAGTTTGCACCATGGGCTCCAAATCCCATCCCTCATAGCAAACTGTACAATGCATAAATGCTGGTACACCATGAATTGGACTTCCTTACCCTCCACTGACAATAAGTCCTTAGGAATGTGCCACTCCTCTTCAAATTCCACACGGAGCCATGGTCATACCACATATCTTCCCTTTGCTTAAATGGTCCACCCATTGACCCTTCACATAAGTATTTCTCAAACCTCTCCACAAAGGACTTTTTTTCCTTGGGGTATTCCCAAATATTTTCCTTTGGCCCGTCAGGCACTCCCATTTCCACAAATACCTAGTGACAACAAGATAGCACCAAAATTGATTCTTTCATAGGTGCACACTTCCTCAATGATGGTCTCCAAAATGTAGCATGTGATGTTATAGAATACCCCCTATGACATCTTCCTTATGACATGGAGCCACATTGTATTCACCTGTGACCATCTCTCCTGATCATTCAAATTAGTCACTAGATGCACAACTGCTTGTACCACTGGGTAGTTCTTCAATTTTTTGATGTTCATTCCATGCAGAACCTTTGTATACCCTAGTTCCTTTCATGTTTCCATGATTTCTGCCTTATCAGTTTGGTTGCTATCAAGATATGCCCCTATCCCTTTTAACCTTGTTAATGCATTGAGATCAGCGCTGCTGTAATCATTACCCTTCTTCCGTAAAAATAGAAAAAGTCCTCATGGACTCTGATCATGAGCCACTAGTATAGAGGTTCATATTTACCAAATTATGGGAGCTCATAAAACTGGTATACTGCCTACTTGTTTCAAAAGCTTCTCCCCAGAGTCATTGTATACCGGCATATCCTCTGTCATGTGCACTTGTTGGTCTTTATACTCAACAACGTGTTTAATTCCTTTTTATTATAAGAGGTGTCATTGGTTATAATCACTCACCTTGTAGTTGTGTATGTGGGAATCCCATTCTTTCCCAACTATTATGCCTTCTAGATACTGCATTTCTGATAAATTTCTCTTGGGAGCAATTTCAGCTTCTACCTCCACTTTCTTCTTTCCTTTAACTCTTATAGCAGGTGCTTTCTTTGGTGCCATCATCAAATCTCAAATTTATGTCTTCTATAGTGAATAAATCCAAACCCTAGGTTGAGTTTCATTCCCTAGTTCAAAACCATGTGCCCTAGCTCTCTTTTAGAGCGTATGCTTCACTCAAACCCTTCACCAATGGGGACACAATCTTCTTCTATGCACAAATAAACTCTCCACATCTGGTTTCACACTATTCGCACCTCAATACTCTTCACTCATCTCATTCACACTTAGCTCATTCAACATTCTTGCGATTAAAATGGTAAAAATAAACTCACATCATGTCCTTATATAGATTTTCAAAAAGTTAGTGCATTTATTGCTCCTTCACCTACCAACAATCCTCTCATTAATTGAACATTTTCACACTTTTTATGCGGTACATCTTCACACCCAGGATATAACCTTCTAGCTTACGTATTCCTACCTTCTGGCCATGGAATTCTCTTCAACACGCTTCCATACACCTGAGTACCTCACCATTGCACCTTCCCTTGGTAGTTTCCATGGCCTCTGTCTTACCTTGCGTTATACTTGTTCCTTCATTTATCTCCATATATGGTCCTCTTTTTAGAAGAAATATCCTTTCTAACAAATTTCCAAACTTGAATAGACACCTGTAGAAGTTTGTTCCTTTATTTTTTCCCATTTTTCAATAGTCGTGTACTTAGTTATCAATAGCCACCCTACACAAATGGTATATGCAGTCCTCTGTGCATAAAAATTCTGCAAATAGTAATTAGCTTCTAGTGCGCAAATGCACTTATTACACAAAAAACCAAATAAATTGAAAAAGTATAGTGAAAAAGAAGGAAATAAATTAAGGGAATACATAATTGAAAACCTAATCTAAATGTGAAACACTACCTTATTACAAACACCAAGAAGACTTATTTATAGTAGGGCTTTAGCTTACTCCCGTTGAAGTAACCAGGTAACCATATTCCATCAAGTGCCTCTAACTAGAAAGCATATATTTCAAGTATGTGAGTGATAACATATGGTCTCAACCAATGTACTTTAAGTTTTCCTAGATGGCGCAAAAACTTAGAATCATAAAGAAGCACCATCTGTCCAATTTAAACTTTTTGTCCCTGGATGTTCCTATCATGCCATGCTTTCTACCTAGTATTTTCTTGCTTCTAACTCCAACATGCTATTTCTCATCACTCATCCAGTTTGATCAACTTTTCAATCCATTCTTCTAATTCTTTCTCATCAACTAGACCTCCAACGCATGCAATACCCAAAGAAGGTAACATGAATTCCATAGGAAGAATTGTTTCCATGCCAAACACCAACTGAAATGGTGTGGCCTTATTCAATCTTTTGTATGTTGTTCTATATGCCCAAAGCATGACAAAAAATTTATCATCCTAATCTTTCCTTCCAACATCACAAATTTTTGTCAATGTCTGACTCAAAATTTTGTTGAAGGCCTCAACAATGCCATTTTTCTGAGGATGATAATGTGTAGTCTTATGGTGCGCAATCATAAATTCATCTAATAATATCCTGATTATCTCATTCAAAAAATGTGTGCCCCTATCACTTGTCAAACTTAGTGGGCATCCATACCTTGTAAGAATATTTTCCCATAAAAACCTGGCTGTTGTAGCTACTATACAATCTTTGGTAGGTGCTTACTTCTACCCACCTTGTGAGATAATCTGTGTAAGTAATGATGTAGCGTGATCCAGTCCTATGCGCGGCTGGTGAAATAGGACCCAAAAAGTCTATAGCCCATTTTTCAAATGGTTATACAATAGAAATAGATCATAATGGACATTTCATCTCTTTGCCCTAGTTTTCCAAGGCATTGCTGATAGTGATTACACGCCTTGCAATATGCCTTACAATCCTTATACAGGGTCTCCCACCATAATCCAGTGAGTATAATTTGATGCGCAGTGGCATCACCTACATAGTGCCCACATAAAATAGCACCATGAGCCTCCTCCATAATATCTGTGCACTCATGCTCCAAGACACATCATCATGCAATAATTCATCTCGCCCTAACTTGTATAGGTCACCACTGATCAATATAAAAGGTGTTGCGTGAATTTCAAGTTATTTATTCTCTAAGGCATTTTAGTCCTTTTGGTGACACACCTTGTACATAGAAATAAAAAAATATCCTCCAAGTCTGAAGGTGCACGATGTAACCTACATAACTGTGCATCTGAAATTGTGTTTTCAATTGTTTGCGTGTCTTCCCCTAACTGTATCCTTGATAAATAGTCTGGCCCATAATTACTTTTCCCTGGTTTTACCACAACTGTAAAATCAAATTCTTGAAATAAGATCACCCAACGACATATTTGCCCTTGTAAGATGGAATTATTTACCAAGTATTTCAATGCCATGTGATCGAGTATAAAATATAAATGGTGTTGCTAGCAGGTATTGTCTAAATTTGTGTAGTGCATAGATCATTGAAAAGGCTTTACACTCAGTAGTTGTATAATTCTTCTCTACAGGGGTCAACTTTCTACTAGAAAAATAGATAGGATGATCTATAATACCTTCTGCCAGGTTGAGCTAATATCGTGCCAATGGCCATGCTAGAAGTGTCCACATGTACATGAAATGGTTGGTCCCATGAGGGAAAACGTATAATAGGCATTGTGGTAAGTTTCTCCTTTAATGTCTCAAATGCACATTATTGTGGTTCTTCCCAATAAAATGTCCCTTTTTCCTTTTAGTAACTCTTCCAAGGGTGTGGCAACCTTAGCATACCCTTTGATAAATTTTCTATAATACCCAGTGTGACCTAAGAATCAATGTACCTCACTTTGACTAGTAGGCTCTTCCATGCCGATAATAACTACAACCTTATCTGGATCAACCAACAAACCTTCCTTGCAGATAATGTGCCATAACAAAGTGCCAAATGGTGTAGCAAATACACACTTCTTGATTTCAAAAGAGATTACTTAACTATCTACATCTTTCAAACATTAAGCATAGATTTTCAAAATGATCCTTAACAAGTCCATACACCATCCAATCATCCAAGTAAACCTACAAAAAGTTATGGATGAAATCCTGGAATTCTTGAACAACTATGCACAAAAATATAACAGGTACGTTTTTCAAACCGAACGGCATCACAATATATGCAAAACTTCCCCACTCAGTAGTGAACGTTGTTTTCTCTTGATCCTCTTGTGCAATCCTGACCTGATGATACCCAGAGAATCCATTCATGAAAGAATAGATTTCAAACCCTACAATGCCTTCTAATATCTCTTCTGTGAAAGGTGTAGGAAAAGGATCAATTACACATGCAACATTCAAGTTCTCTGTAATCTACACAAATCCAAATCTAACCATCCTTATTTATACTTATAACCATGGGGCTAACCCACTCAGACTCTTCTAGGGGATTAATGATGTATTTCAACATTTTTTCAATTTCCTCCTTAACTTTGACTCGTAAGTTAGGGTTCATTCTATAGGGTCTCTTCCTGACTGGTCGTGCACCTTCCTTAAGCTTGATATTCATCTCTCTTAATGATTCATGCACACCTTTTAATTCATGATATCCCCTAGGAAATAAGTCCTGAAAGTATCGTAGTAACTTTATGATTTTTTCCACTTAGAGATTCAGACCAATAATCACCAATTATGGCCTCCTTAGGTTTAGTATCCATGCCAATATTCACTTTCTTTATCTTCATAGGTTCATGATATGTGTGCATATTCTTATCCACACTATCCAAGACTTTGCATGCATCCCTGTTGAATGATCAACATCCATATTTTCTACTTCTTTTTCATCCACTATGTAGACCATCTTTCCTTTTTCTTTCTAAAAGAAATCATGTTGAAGTAACATGGAATTCGTCTCTTCTTCTTCATCAAAATGTACTCTTATGTATCTTCTCACCAAATAAATCCTAAATGAGTTCTTCCACCTTTGCACTGATCTCCCATATTTAAGTGCTTTATAATATTTAATGCCTCTTCTATTGGAGGTTTAGTAGAGAAGTAGTCAAAAGTATGGATCATTCTTGCAATCAAATCCTATGCCAATTTCTAGTCTCTCTATGTAGCTCTACATATACATACCAAAAACGTGCACATCCTTGTAAAGTGGAATAAAATTTGTGCACCCAGAGTGAAGGTGGTATATAGCTTCCTACCCCTCTATCCAAAGTCTCTCACACTGCTGAACACGGTGCTGAACAAGTTAGATTACCATGATAAATGCAGATTTGAGTAGTTGCACTACTTCTATAGAACCAAGTTGAAAGAGAAATCCTGATTTCATTCCATTATATAATATTATCTTTGTGAACCACCCACCAGTGTGTTTTTATCTCACACAGGGTATATGCTAACATATTCCTTCTCTCAACTTGGTTTGTCCACTGATCCTCCATGGTGCGTAGGAATATTGTAGGATCTTATTCTCCAATGTACCAGAGGTACTAGTTTGTTACCTATTCTTCTAAGAGAGAAAGATCCACTTTTCCATGAAACATGTGCTTCTTACTTTGTGCCCTAATAAATCATAAGTACCATGAGCCTAATTATCACAAGAAATACTTGTAGTATCACTAATAGATTGTGCATCTTCCCACTAAAGGATTCTTTCCTTGAATGGCTCAAGGACCTCTGGGTCTAGAATGGCGCACACATAGATCCTGTTTAAATATTACTCACTCAAAGGATCAACATATGGCACATATTTCCCATCCGTTAAAGGGATTATAACTCTTTTCTCCTTATTCTCAAAAATGATATATCCTTTGTTGAACTGTAAATCAACATTATTTATGTAACACCAAGGGTAGCCAAGCAGATCTAGGAAACTTTCTGCTTCTACAAGTGCCAAAACCTCAAAATCCCTGGTGAATTTGGCCCCTTTTATAGTAATGGATGCATCTTTCAAAACTCTTATGGGAGTGGCCTTAGTCTGATTAGCCATAAATAGCACATTGGAAGACGGATGCAATGGAGGTCTCCCCATCTTTACCCATGCATCTAAAGTAAGAACATTCACTTCCATTCCTATGTCAATCAATATATTTCTCAAAAGCCATCCATCCACAACAACATTCAAAGTGATCTCCTTGTAGTCTATCTATCAAGGGGAATATTTGCATGTAGGTCTCCATTCTCAATATCGTGGAGTGGCCAATTTTATAACAATGAAATGATAAGAGACAACATTTTCACCTCCCTTAAGCAGATGGGACCTTCCCTACTTCTTTCTCCATATCTTCATGATTAGTCTTTCAAACACAGATCACCCTGATTTTGAGAACCTCCATAGTTTCATGATAAACCTCCTTTATAGTGGGTACCTCAATGTAGAACCTCCTCCTTAGTGAATATGTAAAGCACTTCCAACGTAGTAATATTTACGGTTAATGCCGTTCTCACTGATTTTCAAAAGTGCATTGCTATGCTAACCATCCACCACCATGGCCTCGTTTATGCTACTTCTAAGATGCTCCATTCCTCATAGTTATGATTCTTTCCACATAAAGAACATGAAATATTCTAGGGACATTCTATCCCATGTAAAGCACACATGAGGAAACTCCATCCACCACCAGCCTCAGCCTTTGAATCCACCTCACCCTTACCACGATCATTAAAAATGCCCCTCATTCTGATCATAGCGCACTTGATTGTGATCCCAATCCTGGTGCTCATTCTTTCCCTTAGAGTTATCTAATACACTTGCTTGTCTCACACCAATATCTATAGCATCATGCATCTGACCAATCAATCTATAGTCCTATGTATCATGATTCGTCGACCAAAAATTATTACAATAATAGGAAACGTTAATTCTTATCGCATGTTGTAATAATGGTAAGTGGCTAGCATCATGGTTTAAATGACATATCTTATAGTCTAACAGAAATGAACATATTGATTGGTGATGAAAAATATCCTTAGTGTGACCTTATATTTCACAATTTGTACACCAAATCCTCGTGCGCATCTCATGTGTTGAATTTGTTGATAGCTTCTCCAACTGCTTCTCCATAGCTACAATATGTGCTTCCAAGAATGGGATGACTCCAGTGTCTAGACTCCCAACTTCCTCACCATGCAAATCTACTTCAAATGCTTTACACAGATCAGTGTATGCCTTATGTGATAGTTCCCTTCTAAAGGGTGTGATCAGACCTCTAATGAACCACTGTGGATGTTGGTTTGCATGAATATCATAGGAAATCTTAGATAGAAGTGTTTTTAAGTGGGAATGATACTCCTAGATACTCTCAATAGTTCCTTATTTAATATCTTTTAGCACGCTTATCCTCTTCTGTTCAAACTTGGGGATATAGAACTCATTTAAGAAAGCATCTTTTAATGTTGCATAATCCATGCAAGTTTGATCAAGTTCAAACTTCATGTACCAACTGTGTGCGCATCCATATAATGTAGTCACAAATTAGATTTCCTTGCGTTCATAATCTATGATTCCTTTTGCACGCCATAGTATTTCACACATGTGCATGTGCTCAGTAGAATCTTCTATGCCCCTATACTCTGGGACATGAAGAGACATCTCCATGTAAATATTATGGGGTTGGTTTGGACCTTTCCCACCTGATCCAAAACCTCGTGTGTTTCCTCTACCTCCAGAACCACCAAATCCACTAGAAATAGAACGTCCTATACCTCTTGATCCTCCACCTATAGCCAAAAATGAAACAAAAGATGTATTTCCATGTGTCCCAACAGTATTACTGAACTAAACCCCTACGATCTGTTATGTGGTACCACTCCCAGAAGTGAGTCCAAAATTCTTCACGCTCACATTCTGTGTAGACGATGCACCTGAGAAAGTACCCCTAAATAAAAACAAATATGTCTAGCCCACCATAGATGTGCTTGCTATCTGACTTACTACTTCTCTCCCATTTCCTAAATTAGATTGCTAACTATTTATCATACTAGATACTAGAAAATCAAGTGCAAGGGATAGGTTTACAGGTAGGTTCAAAGGTGCACCCATGCCACAGCGTATATCTATTAGCATGCTTCCTTGTGAGGCCGAGGAGGGTTCCCTATCATGCTTGCCCAGATGGGAGATTTCCTGATGCTCTGGCTCCATGTCTCCTGCATGAGCTCCAAATACTTCACAAGTCATATCTCTCCTCAACACAATCCACTCTGAAATTTCATGTTGCTTCTCTATCTCCCTCTCACGTGCCTAATTGTACTTAAGCCTACATTTCTTCCCTCTACCTTATTGCTGCTAAGTCTACCATCTTCCACTAATCCTATTCCTGCCCCCACGTGTGGTGAGGTTTAGCTAGCCATCAGTTTTTCTTCCAAGTTCAGGGTTACCATCAAAATATTGATTTCTAGTGGAATTCCTTGTAAAGAGGTTCCCCTAGGATACCATAGAAACTAAAACTCAGCTACCTCTAGACAAGAATAAGTTGAAATTGAGTACTCCAGAATCTAGCTATTCAAGACTTTATGGAACCAAGTATCCACAGCGCATGTCCAAATTAAATCAGCATTATAGAGGGCTTGAAATTATTTCTACATTTAGACAAGTGTGTGATACCTACAGTTTCATTTAGACACATAAGAAACTAGCCACTCATACAGTTCTACTGGAAATATAGTGAAGAATCTCTCATACAAATAGTCATACAGATTTTTCTCCTCCCACATGCATGCATCAAACTCATAACCAATGTTGAACCTCCATGTGTACTCTTCTTCTATATCTTTCATCCACTCCTCAATACTTTCTAGAGTCAACCGATACGTCTTCATCATGAACCATCCTGAAAACAACTGAAAAATAGGTCCCAGAAATGGAACCAATGATGCAGCCTAGAATTTACCAAGAATAACCTAGGTGTGCTTGTCACATCACTCAGCCTAGAATGAACGCTCACCCAAAGCGCGTAAAGGTACCAGGACCCTTATTAAATTTTCTTGTGCAAGATTTGAAAATGATGAAGGGTTAATGCATTTAGATCCATAATCAGTATAACTTTCCACAGAACATATTCTAGATCTATATCTTAAAGAATCATGAATCAAATGATAAACATAATGAAATAATCATGCATTAACTAGTTACAGTCACGTAAACACCATCATTCATCCAATCTACTCCATTATATTAAACACAGTAAATGCATAGAAGTTTCTTACAATAATTGATATCATATTTTATGCACACATCAGATCTGGCAGCATAACTCTATACATACTCTCTCTCTCTCTCTACATACACATATATCTCATCTATACCACCCAAAATACACAGCTCACTATATATTTATAAGGGTGGGTACTTACCCTTCACCGCTTACATAATTCCCAAAATAGGTTGTATGATGAAAATAGCCATGCGCCTTTACAATAATATGCAAACATGCAAGTGTGCTAATAATAGATCTCTTCTAGTTAACTATCAGAAGTCATTATATTATTAATTTTAACCCATTTAAAGCACTTATTATTCTCTCTTCCAAAAATATCATTTTGTGTGTTGCGCAAATCTTCACCTGGTTGTGTTCCCCACACGCTATCTCTAAAAATAGCCTGTAACCATGAGAATGGATAAGTATCGGATCACACCTTGTATTTCACACAAGTTTCCTTCCCTATCCTTTTACACATTCAAACATTTCTTACTCCCATGCATGAACCTTCTGGTTGCTCCTTCCTTAGCAACATACTCTATCTGCTCAACACATGAGTTTTCAAATTCACCTATGACCCTTCATATTCCAAATCAAAATCAGTTATTTTTCTGAATTTTAAGAAAAACACTTTTACAATGGAGGAATATGAGGTCACTTAAGGGAATAAGATAAAACTACAAAATTTCATCTCCCAATGAAGCAATAGAAATCACTTGAGTGAGCTGGTTCACATTTACAAAAGTGTGATTTAATCATGAAGAAATATAAATAAGGGAGAAGAAAGAAGATATTAGATGAATTCATGTTGCTAATGGAGATTTGGAAGAGGGAGATCCTTGAAAGAGATGAATTGAAGAGATATCTTGGCCTTTTATTTTTGAATTAAACATGGACACTAAATTCAGGATTTCTCTCTTAAGAGGGATCCTAATTTTCATCAAATTGTCCAATCAATGTTCAGATGTCACTTGCATCATCTTATAGTGATTTAAAATTTTGGGATTTTCCCAACTACATCAGAAATGGTACTTTACACTAGGACAAGAGTTTCCATGAGCTAAATATTGTAGTTCTATGAATAAGATAACTCTAATTTAACGATATCTTGAAGTTTTCCTAAATTTGTTCCAATTTCATCTAACTTGAATGTAATAGTATGAATATCATATTCTCCATGTTTTTTATTGATATCTTGGTCTTTATTGATGTGAGTAGGGAAATATTATAAGGATTTATGAAGTGATAAAATCCTCCACTCAATCATACGAATCCAAGTACATGAATAGTTATCTTCTTGGTTTATAAACAATTTATTACTCAACAATAAACTAGAGTCAATGAATCTCATCTCTTGGATGGCCAATAGGAGTCCCTTCCAATGTTTAATTTCACCTTTTATTGTGTTAAATATTATTTTCACCTTTTCAATTGACATGATAGAAACTCTATGTATCTTAATCATGTCAGGGGGAAGATTGCATCCTTTCTACTTGACGAAATCAATCCATGTTTCAATCATCCTTCCCATCTTGCCAAAATGTTGGGCCTCTCTAACTATATGTGGATCAAACTTAATCAAAAGAGTAACTGACTTAAAAGGAATGGGAGAGGAAGCCTTGGGATCTAATAAAGTATGGACTTATGTTTTCAAAGAATGCATATGTTCTTCTAATTTATACTAAGTCTCCTTTTATTTTCTTGTTCAAGCAACTAGTTTGGAAATTGTTTGTTCAAATTTATGAATCTATCCTTGATATCCCAGTTCTCCAAGAGGAATTATATATATATATATTATATATATATATATATATATATATATATATATATATCATAGTCAACCATATACATCTGAGATATATATATATATATATATATATATATATATATATATATATATATCATAGTCAACCATATACATCTGAGCTTCATACGTATCAACCATAATATGATTAATCTAAATAATTTGGGACCCAAAAGCATCCATATTCAATCAAGAAGTGGTTTTTTCCTTCTAAGGGGTAAGAGTGATGTGTAAAACCTCTTGAGGAATATGGACCATGGGGTTTTATGACTTGAATAGGGTCTATTTTTAGTTACTTATAAATTAATGTACAGACCATATGGTAGGTCTGACAAAAGTAGGAGGAGAAAGAGGGATAAGATATGTTATGGATGTATAAGGAACCATGGATTGATTCGACATTAGGGATGATTCATAGAGGAAACTTGAATTATATTATAAGGAGGTTGTAAGGGAATGAATTTCGGAATGAACTGGTTACACAAAGGACATAATGAACTCTCTTGGTTCAAGAGCCCTAGGTTTATCTACTCTTATAATCGTTAACTTTCTATGAGAAGACTTGGGATAATAAAGTGGAGGTGAAACTTTCCAAGAAACCTGAAATTCAGTAGAAGTACATTCTCCTCTTGGGATACTTGGATTTTGAAGTAAACCTTGGTCATTAAACTTGTAGACACACAATAACACACTTTGGGTAATTATCTAGTCCTAATAACATACTACTTTTCATATGATTCCTAAGTAAGAATGGTACTAATTAACCCATGTCTTTGGCCACCTTTATTTTATTTCCGTTACTGATTTTAGTCTTACACCCTTACTTTCTCAATATGCCTTTTTAGTCTTCAAAATTTTTCATCCTAGACACTAGCACCCATCCAAGATGTCAACACCAAGTGCCCTCATCCCCTTTGGGTGCTCCTTTTCCCTTTGTACTTTACTCTCACCTTTTGAGTTTTTTCTAACTATTTAAGCATTTAATATTTTTGGTATTTTGAATTTATGAGGTTAATTACAAAATTAAAATGAAGGAATCATATAAATATAAATTTATGTGATCATAATAAGGGACCAAGCACTAAACATCTACTATCTCCACCTAAGGTTACATCCATCAAGGAATCTAAGAGCTCCATTACATCCATATAGATCCATTACAAGGGACACAAGGGTTGGTTCATCTACATACACTTCATAAAAGAGAAGTTCATTTTATTCCATGCATACATTTACTACATTTATTTACGTCTAGCTACTTTCTTGATATGCAAGTGCAACTGGCACAAGAGTGACCTAGGGCATGTTAACACTATAATTTTTTCTATGATTTTTATTCCATTAATGTATGTATTATGAATAGGGTGTTATTAAATATACTTAGTAGTGGCATCCGATAGAAGATAACAAAATTGTCAATACGATGTCGCCAATAAAGTACAATTTAGTAATAGTCAAATTATAATAGTAATGTTGTAGTAAAAGTCAATGGAAAAATGTAAATATTTTTCATAAGTGGTCTGGGTAATGTTAAAAGGATCAAAATTTAGTAGGGTCTACATGATTTAGAATTATAAATATTGTACTTGTAATAATGAGAAGGATTGATCTCATAAATATTTTGAATATTTTATTTATATAAAATATAGAAAGGTGGAACCCATTTCAAAGGATAAAGTTTATCCTATCTTTAAGGATAATCCTACATGTAAAGATAAGAGTTTAGCTAATGGAGTATGATTAGCCAGAAGATATTATATCCTATGTTATAAATATGGTGGATAAGCTTGAAAGTGCTATAAATAGAGAGGCCACCCCCCCTCATTTAGCATAGAATAAAGGGTGAGATTCAGTATGTGTAAAAATGAGTCATTGTGAATATGTGTAAAGGGAGCCATCAAAAGGCGTAACTATGAAGCTTCTCTAGAATTACTATTGGAAGGCAAGTGGATCTGGTGACACTCGAATTAATTCATGGGTAAGATTGTAACAATATCATGTTAATAATATATGTTGCAGTTGTATTTTAGATTTTTCATCATTCCCTTATATCATAGTCTGTGGTATTCTTTTGTTATGTCTATTATTGCATTTTTCTATTACTACCACCCAAACCAAAGGTCGTGCATTACTAAATAATCATAGAACAAGGATTTTGCAGTGAAATATTACCATAATGTTAGACTAGTGATGAAATTTTAGTTCTGTTTCGAGGACCATTCCTTGTTGGTGAATTTTTTGGAGAGATATTCCCACTTACTTAGAAATCATTTGGAGGGTAAGCTTATTTTTACCATGTATAGTATTTACCATGGTAAAGTCACTTTTTTACCATGACTAGTATTTACCACAGCAAAGTCTCTTTTTACCATGAATAGTATTTTACTATAGTAAACTATCTTTTTACCATGAATGGTATTTACCACAGTAAATTCAATTTTTATGATGAATAGTATTTACCGTTGTAAGTCAACTTTTACCATACTAAATTTAAGTTTACCATGGCCATTCCTAGTTTACTGCAGAAAGGTGTACATTCACTTTCTATGGTAGTGATTCCAATTATTTGAGCACATAAGTCTTACTGATTATACTTGTGGGTTGGTATTTCACTGTGGTTACTTTTGTAAACAGGAAAGATTATTTTTTTTTAGTTAAATCTAATGAAGATGCTCCCTCTTTAATTCAAGAGTTTAAACGATCTTACATTTGTAATGGCCTCATAAAAAGGGAACAATGGATTTGAATTTTTTCATACCTTTTTGGATAGTTCAACCCTTAGGTGGTTTGAAAACACTAGGTGATAATGTTAAACACTCATGGGATTTATTAAATGAAATTTTTCTTGAAGAATTTTGTGCACAACATAAGTATGAAGATCTCAAGATCGAAATCACAAAGTTATCCCAAGGTGATAAGGATAATATCATAGACTATCATGCTCATGCTTTGAAATTTAGGAAGAAGCTCGATTCCTAGATTCAGAAGGAAGGATTAGTGGATGGGTTACTGAAAGGAATGGATAATCCCCTCTACAAGGCATGGATAGATTAGACAATGAGTAAATTATGACCTCCCCAGTGACCCTCGAACAAGCAAGGGAGATTTCTAGAAGGAAAGAAGAAAGCACAGAAGAGGAGCCCAAACAAATTGTTGTTAAGGTGGAGCCTACACCAACACCTTTGGTTCAGACACCATAAACACTCTCGGTGAGTAGAAATCTTCCCTCTAGTAAATCCATTGAGTATGAGGATCTCCTTAGGAAAATGGGTCAATTAACTATCAAGCTTCTTCAAGGAAAGGAATTTAGTTCCCAAAATTCCCAAGGAGATAGAGGTCCAAAAATAAATATATCTGAAGTTGTATGTTATGGTTGTCATAAAAAGGTCCATTATAAGTATAATTTTCTAGATAGGGCCTCTACATCTGGTATAAGAGATAGTGATAAAGGAAAAACACCTGTGAATTCATTTGATGTAGTATATAGGAGCATAAATAATTAATTAGATGTGCTTGTGACAAAAATAAAGAAAGAGAAAGATAACCAAGATGGAAATGATTCCAAAAATATGAAAGGAGAGACTAGTAAGAAATATAGGAGAAGAAAGATGGGTGTGCAAGATTTTATGATTTCACAGGGGCAAGGACCATACTCCATCTTAGAAGATCTCTCCAAGTGTCTTGAAAATATTACATATGGAAAACTTCCTCTTATTTCTTATAAGAAGATATGGGAGCTACAAAGTGGACTCAATGCTTGACGAAGGAAGGAGGTTGAGGTCCCTATTTTACAAGCAAAGGCGGATCCCTACAGTCCACAAGATGAGGTATTATATAATGGAATTTCAATTCATGATGTAGTAGTAGATGGAGGTGTTATAGTTAATGTAATGACTGAGTCTCTAATGAATATTTTGGGTTTAAAAATTGATCGCCCCTTGACACTTATATTAAGGTCATTAAATAAGGGAAAAAATAAACCAGAAGGTGTTGTTTTAGATGTGACAATATCTGTCATGGGTGTTGTGTGTGTGGTAGACTTTTAGGTAATGAAGAATGGTACTATTGTGTAGTCAATGTTGTTAGGAATGCCATGGCTAAGGATATTTCATGTAAGAAACTACTAGAATTAAGGATTCATGAAACTTGGACATGATAGAGAGAGGGTGAAGATAAATTTGATCCCTCGACATCAAAAGGTGGGACATGTGGATTCAAGTGACGAAATAGATGATTGGACATCCTTTGATTACTCTAGTATTAGGGAAGTGGATACAGAAGATGAAAAAAGTGAGGTAGATGTGTCGGACATGGATATCCTTCTAGTTACACTGACTGTTATGCCCCTATAATATTGGCTAAGTACAAAATGGTGCATGGGTGTGCAATGCCTAAGTTGAGGAGTGGGCATGAAAGGAGAAGGCACGTAAGGAAGGGTTCTAGGATAGTTTTATAAGAACCAATTATACATGCCTAAAAAGAAAGGTTTTAGGACTTATCCATATTTAGCATATCAAAAAGGACATGATAAAAGCTTGACTTGACTGTGCATGTGGAGTGGATAAGGTTCCAACATAGAGACAGGTTGGCCTAAGAAGGAATATACCCTGTGATGGAAGCTTCTAGAAGGCCATCATGGCAAGGAGTGGAGGACTCGAGCATGAGGAGGCATGCTCCCATGGAGGACCACATTTGGACACTTGGTGATGGATCTGAAGCCACACAAAGGTAAGTTGGAAATTCAATAGGCCTATATATACAAGCGCCCACAGAGGAGAAAGGATATATATATATATATATATATATAGATAGATTTATAGAGAGTGGAGATCTACAAAAATACTGCAAGGAACTCTATAGGGTTGGGTAGAGTTGTAAATTTTATCCTGATAACTGAGAGATATAAATCTAGCTATGATGAATGACTTTGGTCTGCATAGCTGTAGTAGTCTGTAATGGACCCAATGGATGTAATGAGGTTACCAAACATGGTTGAATATGATTGTTAATGATTTTAGTCCATATTTATAGTTTTTATTCATGAATTTTGATGGAATAAATATGAATCCTTTTGTATTTCCTTTTTTTTTTGTTCCTATCTATAATTTTTTAAGTACCTTTTGATCTGGGATGACTACATTTTTCTAGAATCCGTTTTGAGATCTATGATGAATGATTTTCTTGTTTCCACTCACTATTGTTAGGTTCCTATCATAGATGATGTTTCCCCCTTAACTCACATAAAAGAGAGATTCGGCACCTGCATGTGCCTCAAGTCAGTGTAACACCCTGAACTATTGCTACTTCCTCCTGGGCATTCAAGTGTTGATATATGATTTCTTCTGTAAAAGGATGTGTTCCTTTGATTGTGAAGTCATGCTTGATATAGATTGTATCTTCTTTGCATTTGAAGATCTTTGACTGAGCCAGAGGATTATGCTTGGAATCTTTTATTTCTTTCATTTTTGCACCTGAGTTTAATCTGATTTCGGCATGAATTGTGGATTTACCCATCTATATGACTCAGCCTTGGATCAGTGGCATTGATCCAAGAGATGTTTTAAGTTTATTCTGGATAAAAAAAAATTATAGACCTTACGAAGGTTGCAAGGTCCGAATGTGTGGAATGAGCAATTCAGGAGTTAACTCAGGCTGATCTTGTTAAATGAATTGGTTCCTAATATCATAATATTAGGAAGGTCTTGATCTTGAGTCAGGTAATAAATTCAGATACATTTATACTACTAGCTTATTATCAGTGTTGGAATGAATCCTTTTTGTGAATGTATATTTGTTGGTTCTTATACTGAAAGATTCTAATTGTTAGACCTAGACTGGATTTATTAAGGTTAATAACCTATGGGTTGGATTAGTGTTAATCTAACCTAGCCCTAAGCTATAAGCTAAATGTTCCTAAGGTTAGCGACCTAGCATTAAGGAAGTTAGACTAAGTATCACCTTATGATCTAACCTATGTTTCTAACCTAACTAATGTTAGTGGAGGAAGGGGACCTATGAAGGAGTGTGAGCCATGGGCGGTAGTTTCTATGGCATTAAATGAAGGGGATAAGCATGAAGGAGAAAGGATTTAGCAGAGATTTCAAACGGCCATTGATACCGACGTGGCAGAGTTGCCAAATTTGGAAATGGTCCTTGGTTTGTTTTTGTCCATCGCCAACTATGGCGGTCGATGGAAATGGAGATTGAGTGGGAACTTCGGAGTTAATGTAATTAAGGAACTCGATTTCCGAGCACGGATCGCTCGGAAAGGCATGCAAAATGGAAAACTGGTTGTTTGTTTGGTTTTCCATGCGCTCCGGTTTTCTCTCTGTTTGATCACTGGTTCTTCGAACCAGTCTACTTGGTGTTGCATGGAAACTATCAGAATAACTAGCTCTTTTCTCTGTCAAGGAAAGTTTATAAGGCATGGAAATAACAAATTATTGTTGTTGAAACTAACGTGGAAGAAGAGGAGAAGGCTTGAGCTCTTTTAGAGGTCTTCTTCAGATTTTTAAGTGGCATTACCAGGCATGTTAAGCCCTAACTTTTAAAAATCCTGCTTTCCTTCAAATTATTTCATTAGAACAACTCTGTTCAGATGACTTTTGGTTCAGTTGGTTTTTATGGTAGCATTGTATGAATTAGTTTGTTGTATCTTCTTGCTGGCTCGATTTTTTGGTGAACCCTTGCTGGATGTACATTTCATTTCGAATGGTTGAATTATCTTGCTGTGTTTTGCATTTCGGTTAGATTTCGTAGAAATGCTTGCAAGGATAATGTATGAATTTGGCTATGTGGGAGTCCATGAATTGTTTTCTTGTTTGATTCAGACTTCAGTCGAAACCTTGCTGTTTTCACTTGTTGAAAATGATACTGTTGGAATTCTTGAAATGTATAGTATATTCCAACTTCTGTATAAGTTTTGCCATGAATACTATATGTTATTGAATTCTGTTGGAATCCTTGATTAGATAGTATTTTTGACTTCTGTAGAAGTTTAAATTGAGAATGCTACTTGGGTTCGACTCCTTTTGAGTCCTTGAAACGTAGTTAATGTTTCGACTTCGGTAAGAAGTTCTATTGTGAATTTTTATTGGAATCCTTGAAATGGGTAGTATGTTATGACATCTACAGAAGCTTGTTGTTGATACTCTTTGATTCTGAGTCTGTAGAAGTCTTTGAAATGTATCTAGTATTTCAAACTTCTGTCCAAGCTTGGTTATGAAATGCTAAATGTTATTGACTTCGATGGAGTCATTGAAAGGTAATTTATGTTTTAACTTCTGTTGAAGTTTTTCTATGAGTACTTTTAGGACTCTTGAATTGTTGTTGTATGAATTCAAATTTGGTTATAAGTACTGGTTGGAATTGACACTGTAGGAGTCCATAATATGCTACGTGTTGGCTTGTTTCTCGAGTTGAGTCTTTGCTGAGCATGCATATCATTTTGGACTCTTTCTTTATATTGTTGTGTTATACTTTGTAGTAACTCGACTTTAAATGAAACCTTTAGAAAAATTTATTGGTGTGGAACTTGGCTCCTGTGAGGACTTGGTTATGGTTGTTCTTCTCGAAAATGACTTCTAATTTACACCCATGTTGAATAATCATAGGGATTTTCTTAGTTGAATGAGGCTGTGCATATTGTGTTTCGACTTTGTGTGAATGTCACTGTATTTCATATGGAAACGTTAACTGTTTTAATATGATCTTGTTTCAAGTTTAACTGAAACAAAGAGCTCTTAGCTGTGCCATGACAGGCGATGGTGTTGGATATTTTTTCATGTTGTTGTATAATATGGAAAGTTTTTTTGAGTTTATTGGAGTTGGATTATTTATTAATGCTTGTTGCGTGAACTCTTGAATCGTTTAGTAGCTACAGGTGACTTTTATATTTGGAATTAGATGGAACTGTTGCTCTTCTTGTAATTTCGACTGTATAGTCGCATGCGTAAATGTATATGTATTAATATAAAGGAATCGGTATAGTTCATAATGTTATTGACTTAGGATTCCGATGGACTTTGTTTCTTCTTTTAAACTATAATTTATATGTTGATGTATAAATGAGTTGAAGGGAAAATTCTCTCTCTCCTAGTCAGGAAACCTTGTGTGCTTTCTTCTTGCTTCCTTTTGCAATCTCTCGGTAGGGGCATAACAAGAATTAAACTGAGGTATTGTATGGAGAAACTGGTATAGATTGTGTGTTGCTGTATAAAAGGGTATACTTGTCAATACCATTGAAATGTGTTATGATGATAAAAGAATTAAGACAGTGAGCTTATTGAATGTTTTAATTGCCTTGAGAAATTGTTAAAAACAATTTTGTAGGAGTTTTGTTGTCTTAGATTGGTTGTATTCTTTTGTTCTTAGTCTTTAACATATAAGAGGAATAGCCTGACTTATGTTTGGAATTTGAATAAATGATTTCATTTAAACAAGTTGTTTAATGAAAATAATTGGTGGATTGCAATTGTTTTAAGAATTAGTGCTTATCATGCTCAGTTCACCGAATTGACCCTTGTTGACAATTTTTGCAGATGGTTGCCGTAAGTGGTAAAGGCATGAAGATCTGATATGATGTTTAGATTGTTTAATTTGGTTTTACGATGAACTTCAATTTGATTATCTAAATGTACTACTTGAAGAAAGATGTTCTTTTGCTGTTGAGTATTATCTCAAATATGTTGAATGCATAAAATGTATTTGATTAGCTTTGAAAGGAATGAAAAGAGGTTTTTGTTACTTATGTGTTTGCATTTGTATCTTGATGGTTTGATCTTCTTCGGTTCGAATGATCTTAAGAGCATTGTTATTATTGTATAACTGGAGACTTTTGTGATTATCTAAGTAAGCTTGCAAGGTTATGTGACTGAATACTTAATATTGTTTAGTAGTTATATTATGTTCTATGTAAAGCTAAATTAGAATTTAGATCACTGTCTTTCGGGAAGCTAAGGTTAAAATAAACCTGAGCAGGAAGCTAAACAAGCTGAATAAATTATTACTTCCTATTCTTGATCTAAGTCAAGACAACGTTTAATTGGATTCTTAATCACTATATCTCGATACTAATAAGTAAGATATAATTTCAGTTATGAGAACTGATATAAACCTAAAAAGGGTTTGGTTAGCAATCTCATGTGAAGATTATGGGTTTTTGTCCAGCTTCGTTGATTTAGAATTATGTTTTTCTATGAACTCCTTGATGAGACCTCAATCTTATTAAACTTCTCTTATGTTATGGGTTTTATTAAGAAAGGTAATTCTAAGGTGAGGAACCCAGGGATTGGGAAAGACTACCCTTAAGGGAGTGTCTTATAGTATAATTTTAACTCAACGTAAGTAACACCTTAAAATTTAGTAGATCTTATCGAGGCGGATTTGAAGGTTGATGGCACAAGTTGATTGTAGGGTTGTACCTTTCAGAAGATTAGGATCTTCTCGAAGATACAATAATGCAGGTGACTTATGGCGACACCCTTTACATTGATCGTCAAGATTTACTCCTTATACTCGAACAATTTTTGACTTCGGGACTGGTTACCGACATGGTCATGTTATGAGGCTACCCCTGGAGACTCGGGGTACGTTGACACACAAGGTTAACTAGCGTTGACCCAGTATGTCAGAGTATTCCTAGTTCTCAAGAGCATCCTTATAACGTTGCCATATTATTAATCCGTTTCTGAGTGAATAACTTGGGGCAGGAGAGACTGATAGAAGTCAGTATAAGACATTCTACATAACAAAGGAATGGGGTGATGGACATATTCCAGATTGACGAGTATGCCGTCAAGGAATACGAGACATAAGCATATGTTTCAAATCTTTGGCCAAAGTATCGCAAGCTGCTGATTGCGTAGTCCTATGTCACCTAGTCTAAGGGATGAGATGCCGATGAATAATGGTAACAATTATTCAGATAGGCTCCTTGGACAGAGCATTCTGAATCCTAGATTAGGGAAGAGAACCGTAAGAGTGATGTGTTAAAATAAAAATGCCAACTCTTGGTACTCATGAATAGATCGGTAGATTACCGAGTCATGGAATGAATAGATTGGAGGTACTCTGAGTCATTACACTTGCATATGGTTATCTGTTATAAGAAAGGTTGTTTTGATTTGTGAGTTCTAAATTATGTATTTAGAACCAGGAAGCATTTATCAAAAAAAAAATTACTTGTTCTAATGTATAAAAATGAGGATGTTACATCTTGGTATTAGAGCAGAAGGTTGCAGCTCTTGGACCTATTGTGTCCATAATCTGATAAAAACCTAAATTTTCTTGTAACAGAAAATGGTTAGAACAAGGGGGAATGTTGCGAATAATGCTCCACCTAAAGGAGGGGCAGCAACAACCCAAAAGCTTGACGAGATCCTTGCTGCCCTGTTGGACACAAGAGATCGTTTAGATTTACTTGAACAACAAGTAATGGGAAATGAGGAGGAAGATGAAGCTGGTAATAACAATCAGCAACCTCCTGAGGACAACCCCGATATGGGTGTTGATATTAATGCTAGAAATGCACTTGTCCAACCAGAAAATAAAAAAGCCGGGTTAGCAGCAGAACTCACTAATGATATAAAAAGGATAATCCCACCTAAATATGATGGCACCACATTAGGAGATGGAGCTGAGAACTGGCTCAGCGAAATGGAGAAGTACTTTGCAATAAGAAACTTCTCAAAGGAAACCAAAGCTATTTGGGGAGCCTATCAGCTTTCCCATGAAGCATCTTCGTGGTGGGATAGCCGTAAAGCTGAGCTAAATATTGATGAGACCAATATTACTTGGGATCAATTTAAGGGCTATTTTAGGCAACGTTGGCTGCCACAAATTTTCTATTATCAGAAAATGACAGAATTCCAGAACTTAGCTCAAAGGAAGCTAACGGTAACGGAATACTGGGAGTGATTTACAAAATTCCTCAAGTATGTACCACAATATCAAACTGATGAGAAGTTCAGAATACAAAAATTCATCATGGGACTGAATCCTGTGATAGGGGGAGAGGTCGATGTTCATAGTCCAACCACTATGGAAGGAGTTGTTGAAAAGGCCATAAGACAAGAACAAAAATTAAAGGCTATTTCTGCTCATAAAGAGGAAGTGCGGAAGAAGATTGCAAACCCTTCTTCAACCTCTCTTGCACCCAAAAAGGGACCATGGAAAAAGTTTGGAAACAGAAGTAAGTTTCCAGGGGATAATAGTAAAAAAGCGGGTAGCGAATAATCCTGCTGGGAATGTAAGGGATAATTTTACCAAAAATTATAACAATGGGCAGAAGCCCTATGGAGGACAACGTGATAATTATAAGGCTAGAGGCAATTTTGAGCCTAAAAAGGGACCTATAGGAGGCTGCTACAATTGTGGCAAAGACCACTACGCAAATCAGTGCCCTTTGAAGAAGGATGATTATAATCAGCAGCATAAGATACATGCTGTAGTAGCAGACAAGCAAGCTGAAAAGTAGGTGACACCTATAGAAGTTTGGGGTAAGTTATTTGGCATACCTGTCACTATTCTTTTTGATATAGGAGCTACTAAATGTTTTATTTCTAGTAAACTTGCTTCTAAACTTAAAACAAAAGCTGTAAAAATGGATAAATCTTGGACTGTACAATATGATAATAACTCTGTTCATACAGTGAGTATGTGTCTTTTTGGGGTAGTCCTTGACTTACCTAACTTTTCCATGGAAGTTGACCTCTATGTTACACCTTTGGGGTCTTACGACATTGTCATTAGTGTCAATTGGTTAGCTAAACATAAGGTAAAAGTAGACTGCAATGAAAAGAATATAAAATGTTTAGATGATTGGCTAGAAACAGCAGAGATTCAAGGGGTGAAACGGGAAATTTCAGTTAGAAAATTGTCAGCTATGCAGCTTAAAAAGGCTAAAAACAAAGGATGTAACCTTTATGTAGTAAAGATATCTAAATTTTCAGAAGAAGATGGTGATTCCATGAAATGATTTCCTCTGCTACAAAGTTTCAGGGATGTTTTTCTGGAGGATTTACCAGGTTTACCACCCAAGAGGGAATTTGACTTCACCATCGAAATCAAACCGGGAACGGAACCTATTTCCAAAGCACCTTATCGGATGACTACTACAGAGTTAGTCGAGCTTAAGGCACAATTGCAAGAACTTTTTTCCAAAGGTTTGATTAGACCAAGTGTTTCACCTTGGGGAGCACCAGTAATATTTGTGGAAAAGAAGGATGGAACACTTAGGTTGTGTATTGATTATCAGATGTTGAATAAAGAAACAATCAAGAACAGATATCCACTTCCAAGGATCGACGATCTATTTGATCAGATGCGTGGGGTAGTGGTTTATTCTAAGATAGATCTTTGATCTGGTTATCATCAGTTAAGGATTAGAGAAGAATATATTCATAAAATAGCTTTCTGAACAAGGTACAGACATTATGAATTCACGGTTCTACCTTTTGGATTAACTAATGCACCCACAACTTTTATGAACTTAATGAATAATATCTTTCAAGAATATTTGGACAAGTTTGTACTTGTATTCTTGGACGATATTCTCATTTATTCTAAAAGAGTTGAGGAGCACAATGAGCATTTGAAGATAGTTTTGGGAATTTTGAGAAAAAGAAAGTTGTATGGTAAGTTATCCAAATGTTCTTTCTTTCATTCAGAAGTTAACTATTTGGGTCATGTCATTAGTAAAGAAGGAATTGTTATAGATCCTTCAAAAATAGTGACAATAACTGAGTGGCCTACACCAAAGAATGTGCACGAAGTAAGAAGCTTCATGGGTCTTGCTGGTTGCTATAGAAAATTTGTTAAGGATTTTTCTAAAGTGGCTGCACCGATAACTTCATTGTAGAAGAAGGATAATAAATTTATTTGGAATGATAAGTGCGAAATGGCTTTCAAAAGTCTGAAAAGCCAGTTGACTTCCGCACCTATATTAGCTATACCAGACCCTAATGGGAGCTTTACTGTTGTAACGGATGCTTCTGGGGAAGGTCTTGGAGGTGTTTTGTTACAAAATGATCAAGTCATAGCATATGAAAGTAGAAAACTTAAGTTACATGAGCTGAATTATGCTCCTCATGATTTGGAGCTTGCTACCATTGTTCATGCGCTTCAAGTCTGGAGACACTATTTACTTGGGAAACCTTTTGAGTTGAAAATTGATCACTTAGGACTAAAATATATTTTCACTCAGCCTAATCTAAATGCCAGACAGAGAAGGTGGTTAGAGTTTTTATCCCAATATGATTTTGGTATTAGCTACATCAAAGGGAAAGAGAATAGAGTAGCAGATGCTCTAATTCGTAGGAGGCACATTTCTGCTCTTATAACATTAAGAACTCAGCTTAAGGATGAGGTAAAAAGTGCCTCAGAATCTGATACATACTTTCAGCAAGTAAAATCAGCGCTTGCTATAGAACCTAATAATGAAAGGTATAAGGGCTTTCATTTTGATAATGAAAGAATCTTACGTTATGAAAACAGGGTATACATACCTATGCTGAACGATTTGAGAAAGAAGTTGTTAGTTGAATTTCATAATTCACCTTTCTCTGGACACCCGGGTATCACAAAAATGCTTGCTGATCTGAAACAACAATACTTTTGGAAAGGTATGAAAAAGGATGTCATTGATTTTGTGACTCATTGTCTGGAATGTCAGCGGGTTAAGGCAGAACACGTGCACCCTGCTGGACTGTTATATCCTCATAGCATATCGTAGTACAAATGACAAGTAATAAACATGGAATTTGTACAAGGGGTACCTATGTCCAGGAATAAACATGATGTTATCTTGGTAGTTTTAGATAAACTAACTAAGGTAGCTCATTTCATCACTGGAAATCTAAAGGATGATTCACCAGTGCTGGCCAAAAGATTCGTACACAAAATTTTCAGGTTACATGGTGTACCAGAATTGATTATATCTAACAGGGATCCTAGAATGATGTCAAGATTTTGGCAAACGCTTAATACAGCTCTTGGAACGAAACTAAACTTCAGTTCTGCATATCATCCGGAAATGGATGGAAAAACTAAGAGAGTAAATCAAGTGTTGGAGGACATGTTGCGAATGTATTGCATGGATCAACAGTATAAATGGGAAGAGTATCTTCCATTAGTTGAATTCGCATACAGCAACACTTATAACTCATCTCTTAAAATGGCACCATTTGAAGCACTTTATGGAAGGAAGTGCAGAACCTCTGTTAGCTGGGATAGTGTTGAGGATACAGTGGTAATTGGACCAGAGATCCTCACTGAAATGGAACAGCAAGTTAAGCTGATTCGTGAATGATTAAAGGAAGCAGCAAATAGGCAGAAGAGCTATGCTAACCTTAAGTGGGTTGATCGAAGGTTTGAGCTTGGTGAGAAGGTTTTTCTTCATGTTAAACCCAGAAAGAGTTCTATAACTTTTGGCAAGGCTACCAATTTGTCACCTCGTTTTGTGGGACCTTTCGAAATTATCGAAATAATCAATCCTGTAGCTTATCGATTAGCATTACCACCTACTTTGTCTCACATGCATGATGTTTTCCATATTTCTTTGCTTAAGAAATACCTTTCAGATTTGTCACATGTCTTAAATTGGAATTCCTTGCAGGTCCAAGACCCAGGAATAATCGTGGTTAAACCCACACGAGTGCTGGAAACTCACCAATTACATTTGAGAAATTGTGAAATACAGCAATGTAAGGTCCAGTGGGACCAGTTTAACAAAGAAAGTGCAACTTGGGAAAATCTGGAAGAGATGAAAATTTCTTTTCCTTTTCTTTTTCAACAGGATGAATTCTGTTGACAAAACATTTTTTTTTATGAACTTATCTTTTTCATGATCATATGAAAGCCAGATTGAGGAAAACATTATTCACGCTAAATAAAATGTATTGTGACATTGATTTCTGAAACTATTCAAGTTGGAAATAGTCACATTGTATTGTGAACTAATAAATTGGTTGACCTGAAGGTAAATCAAATACGTAATCATCGGGACGATGAATCTTTTAGGAGGGAAGCATGTAACACCCTGAACTATTGTTACTTCCTCCTGGGCATTCAAGTGTTGATATATGATTTCTTCTATAAAAGGATGTGTTCCTTTGATTGTGAAGTCATGCTTGATATAGATTGTATCTTCTTTGCATTTGAAGATCTTTGACTGAGCCAGGATATGCTTGGACTCTTTTATTTCCTTCATTTTTGCCCCTGAGTTTAATCTAATTTCGGCATGAATTGTGGATATACCCGTCTATATGACTCAGCCTTGGATCAGTGGCATTGATCCAAGAGATGTTTTAAGTTTATTCTGGATAAACAAAAATTATAGACCTTACGAAGGTTACAAGGTCCGAATGTGTGGAATGAGCAATTCAGGAGTTAACTCAAGTTGATCTTGTTAAATGAACTGGTTCCTGATATCATAATATCAGGAAGGTCTTGATCTTAAGCCAGGTAATAAATTCAGATACATTTATACTACTAGCTTATTATCAGTGCTGGAATGAATCCTTTTCGTGAATGTATATTTGTTGGTTCTTATGCTGAATGATTCTAATTGTTAGACCTAGACTAGATTTATTAAGGTTAATAACCTATGAGTTGGATTAGTGTTAATCTAACCTAGCCCTAAGCTATAAGCTAAATGTTCCTAAGGTTAGCGACCTAGCACTAAGGAAGTTAGACTAAGTATCACCTTATGATCTAACCTATGTTTCTAACCTAACTAATGTTAGTGGAGGAAGGGGACCTATGAAGGGGTGCGAGCCATGGGCAGTAGTTTCTATGGCATTAAATGAAGGGGATAAGCATGAAGGAGAAAGGATTTAGCGGAGATTTCAAATGGCCATTGATACCGACGTGGCAGAGTTGCCAAATTTGGAAATGGTCCTTGGTTTGTTTTTGTCCATCGTCAGCACGGATCGCTCGGAAAGGCATGCAAAATGGAAAACTGGTTGTTTGTTTGGTTTTCCATGCGCTCCGGTTTTCTCTCTGTTTGATCACTGGTTCTTCGAACCAGTCTACTTGGTGTTGCATGGAAACTATCAGAATAACTAGCTCTTTTCTCTGTCAAGGAAAGTTTATAAGGCATGGAAATAACAAATTATTGTTGTTGAAACTAACGTGGAAGAAGAGGAGAAGGCTTGAGCTCTTTTAGAGGTCTTCTTCAGATTTTTAAGCGGCATTACCAGGCATGTTAAGCCCTAACTTTTAAAAATCCTACTTTCCTTCAAATTATTTCATTAGAACAACTCTGTTCAGATGACTTTTGGTTCAGTTGGTTTTTATGGTAGCATTGTATGAATTAGTTAGTTGTATCTTCTTGCTGGCTCGATTTTTCGGTGAACCCTTGCTGGGTGTACATTTTGTTTCGAACGGTTGAATTATCTTGCTCTGTTTTGCATTTCGGTTAGATTTCGTAGAAATGCTTGCAAGGATAATGTACGAATTCGGCTCTGTGGGAGTCCATGAATTGTTTTCTTGTTTGATTCAGACTTCAGTCGAAACGTTGCTGTTTTCACTTGTTAAAAATGATACTGTTGGAATTCTTGAAATGTACATTATATTCTGACTTCTGTATAAGTTCTACTGTGAATACTATATGTTATTGAATTCTATTGGAATCCTTGATTAGATAGTATTTCTAACTTCTGTAGAAGTTTAAATTAAGAATGCTACTTGGGTTTGACTCCTTTTGAGTCCTTGAAATGTAGTTAATGTTTCGACTTTGGTAAGAAGTTTTATTGTGAATTTTTGTTGGAATCCTTGAAATGGGTAGTATGTTATGACATCTGTGGAAGCTTGTTGTGGATACTCTTTGATTCTGAGTCTGTAGAAGTCTTTGAAATGTATCTAGTATTTCAAACTTCTGTCTAAGCTTTTTTATGAATGTTGTAGTTTTGTTAAGAATGCTAAATGTTATTGACTTCGATGGAGTCATTGAAAGGTAATTTATGTTTTAATTTCTGTTGAAGTTTTGATATGATTTCTTTTAAGACTCTTGAATTGTTGTTGTATGAATTCAACTTTGGTTATAAGTACTGGTTGGAATTGACACTGTAGGAGTCCATAATATGCTGCGTGTTGGCTCGTTTCTCGAATTGAGTCTTCGCTAAGCATGCATATCGTTTTGGACTCTTTCTTTATATTGTTGTGTTATACTTTGTAGTAACTCGACTTCCAATGAAACCTTTAGGAAAATTTATTGGTGTGGAACTCAGCTCCATTGAGGACCTCGTTATGGTTGTTCTTCTTGAAAATGACTTCTAATTTACACCCATGTTGAATAATCGTAGGGATTTGCTTAGTTGAATGAGGCTGTGCATATTGTGTTTTGACTCTACGTGAATGTCACTGTATTTCATATGGAAATGTTAATTGTTTTAATATGATCTTGTTTCAAGTTTAACTGAAACAAAGAGTTCTTAGCTATGCCATGACAGGCGATGGCGTTGGATATTTTTTCATGTTGTTGTATAATATGGAAAGTTTTGTTGAGTGTATTGGAGTTGGATTATTTATTAATGCTTGTTGCATGAACTCTTGAATTGTTTAGTAGCTACAGGTGAACTTTTATATTTGGAATTAGATGGAACTGTTGCTCTTCTTGTAATTTTGACTGTATAGTCGCATGCGTAAATGTATATGTATTAATATAAAGAAATCGGTATAGTTCAGAATGTTATTAACTTAGAATTTTGATGGAATCTGTTTCTTCTTTTAAACTGTAATTTATATGTTGATGTATAAATGAGTTGAAGGGAAAATTCTCTCTCTCCTAGTTAGGAAACTTTGTGTGCTTTCTTCTTGTTTCCTTTTACGATCTCTACGGTAGGGGCATAACAAGAATTAAACTGAGGTATTGTATGGAGAAACTGGTATAAATTGTGTGTTACTATATAAAAGGGTATACTTGTCAATACCATTGAAATGTGTTATGATGATAAAAGAATTAAGACAGTGAGCTTATTGAATTTTTTAATTACCTTGAGAAATTGTTAAAAACAATTTTGTAGGAGTTTTTTTGTCTTAGATTGGTTGTATTCTTTTGTTCTTAGTCTTTAACATATAAGAGGAATAGCCTGACTTATGTTTGGAATTTGAATAAATGATTTCATTTAAACAGGTTGTTTAATGAAAACAATTGGTGGATTGCAATTGTTTTAAGAATTAGTGCTTATCATACTCAGTTCACCGAATTGACCCGTGTTGACAATTTTTGCAGATTGTTGCCGTAAGTGGTAAAGGCATGCAGATCTAATATGATGTTCAGATTGTTTAATTTGGTTTTACGATGAACTTCAATTTGATTATCTAAATGTACTACTTGAAGAAAGATGTTCTTTTGCTGTTGAGTATTATATCAAATATGCTGAATGCATAAAATGTATTTGATTAGCTTTGAAAGGAATGAAAAGAGATTTTTGTTACTTATGTGTTTGCATTCGTATCTTGATGGTTTGATCTTCTTCGGTTTGAATGATCTTAAGAGCATTGTTATTATTGTATAACTGGAGAATTTTGTGATTATCTAAGTAATCTTGCAAGATTATGTGACTGAATACTTAATATTGTTTAGTAGTTCTATTATGTTCTATCTAAAGCTAAATTGGAATTTAGATCACTGTCTTTTGGGAAGCTAAGGTTAAAATAAACCTAAGTAGGAAGCTAAACAAGCTGAATAAATTATTACTTCCTAGTCTTGATCTAAGTCAAGACAATGTTTAATTAGATTCTTAATCACTATATCTCGATACTAATAAGTAAGATATAATTTCAGTTATGAGAACTAATATAAACCTAAAAAGGGTTTGGTTAGCAATCTCATGTGAAGATTATGGGTTTTTTTCCAGTTACGTTGATTTAGAATTATGTTTTTCTATGAACTCCTTGATGGGACCTCAATCTTATTAAACTTCTCTTATGTTATGGGTTTTATTAAGAAAGGTAATTCTAAGGTGAGGAACCCAGTGATTGGGAAAGACTACCCTTAAGGGAGCATCTTATAGTATAATTTTAACTCAACATAAGTAACACCTTAAAATTTAGTAGATCTTATCGAGGTGGATTTGAAGGTTGATGGAACAAGTCGATTGCAGGGTTGTACCTTTGAGAAGATAGGATCTTCTCGAAGATACAATAATGCAGGTGACTTATGGTGACACCCTTTGCATTGATCATTAAGATTTACTCCTTATACTCGAACAAGTTTTGACTTCGGGACTGGTTACTGACATGGTCACGTTATGAGGCTGCCCCTGGAGACTCGGGGTACCTTGACACACAGGGTTAACTAGGGTTGACCCAGTATGTCAGAGTATCCCTAGTTCTCAAGAGCATCCTTATAACGTTGCCATATTATTAATCCGTTTCTGAGTGAATAACTTGGGGCAGGAGAGACTGATAGAAGTCAGTATAAGACATTCTACATAATAAAGGAATGGGGTGATGGACGTATTCCAAATTGACGAGTATGCCATCAAGGAATACGAGACATAAGCATATGTTTCAAATCTTTGGCCAAAGTATCGCAAGTTGCTGATTGCGTAGTCCTATGTCACCTAGTCTAAGGGATGAGATGCCGATGAATAATGGTAACAATTATTCAGATAGGTTCCTTGGATAGAGCATTTTGAATCCTAGATTAGGGAAGAGAACCGTAAGAGTGATGTGTTAAAATAAAAATGCCAACTCTTGATACTCATGAATAGATCGGTAGATTACCGAGTCACGGAATGAATAGATCGGAGGTACTCTAAGTCATTACACTGCATATGGTTATCTGTTATAAGAATGGTTGTTTTGATTTGTGAGTTCTAAATTATGTATTTAGAACCAGGAAGCATTTATAAAAAAAAAATTACTTGTTCTAATGTATAAAATTGAGGATTTTACAGTGAGCGCCCAGCACCTACTGGGTGATAGGCCGGTACACATGGGATTGCCTTATTCTTTAGTGGGTGTAAAAATGAATACATCTTGGTTCCATTACCGGGACCTCTTTTTAAAGTTTTAGTGGGAAATGGCATACATCATGATCTGTGAAATGAGTGATGATAGAACATTTAACCTTGGAAGGTGTTGAAACATGGTTCAAGAGTACAGAGGACGAGTTTTCTCAGAGATTCAACATTGGGCCTGAGTTTGATACCTGTAGATGGGTAGAAGAGAACCTCTACCATGAGTTGTATAAAAATTTCTTCTATTGCTTCCCAGTAGAGTTGTATGAATGGCTCTCAGCATATGCATCCATATCAAGCTGGTACTATAGATCATGTGCGTGGACCTAAGAAGACTACCAGAGGCTACAAGATGTAAATCTAACATGAAATCATGTTGTGGATCACTGATGGAAGGGAGTGTTGACTAGCTACACTTTGGAATACGCTATTTGTATGTATTCTTTTCTAGAAGTTGCTAAGTTTGAATTTATGAGGGAACCCAGAGGATCATTTCTACATGTTATTCCCCTGGAAATGAAGATCTTGATCATTATCATGAGTTTAGAGGCATTTTTGATGGTTGGATAAACCTTTCTGAGTGTTAGGCAAGGAAGCTAGAGTGGAGGAAGATGACAGACATTGCGGCTGAGAAAGAAAGGGAGGAGAGACGACTCAAGTATAGTGAAGCACGTGAAAGGGATATTTCTAGACAATGTGAGGTTGCAAGTGTGATGGATCTATAAAGGAAGATGTTGTGGGAAGGAGTTGAGGTTCACGCAGAGGATGTGGAACCTGAGTAGTATGTGCTACCCAATCTTGGAAACTGTGGGAGAGAAACCCCTTCAGCTTTGGATGAGAGTTTCTCAATTAGATAAAGAAGAGTCATTGGCATGCATCTGAACCCACCTAGTGACTAGACCTTGGCACTTGGTTTTCCATATCAAGGAAGAAGTATTGTTAACCCAATTAGTATAAGTGGAAGTGACCGATCCGTGCCCAGGAGATATAATTTCTCGTTTGGTACCTCTATGGCTACATATACCATTCTGGTATTTGGAGGAATTTTTAGGAAGGGTGAAAATACACAAGGCTTAGGTATTGTGTCTAGGAGTGATGCAGGACACACATCTGGTAGTGGCACAATCTCGTAGACCTTTGGTGCATAGTTCAATTACACGTTAGGGATACTAGGCATGACCACTTCAGGTCCATTGCTAGATGTAGGAGGATCTAGAGGTGGAACTGGTGGATCTAGGGGGCACATGACTTGGTGGATCTATTGGATCTGGTGATGGAGGAAACACTAGAGGGAACCAAGGATTTGGATCAGGAGGACATGGGCCTCAAACCCCTTCTCAAGTGTTATTTGAAATGTCTTTGCACTTTCTAGATTACATAGGTATTGAAGATTTTGTGGAGCATGTGCATAAATGTGAGCTGCTATGGAGTGTAAAGGGGATCAAAACCCTGGATTGAAAGGACAATCAATTTGAGACAACGTTGCAAGGCTGCGCGCATAGCTGGTATAGGAAGTATGACCCTTATCAGACGGTGGTAGATTACACCACGTTGAAAAACACCTTCCTTGCAGAATTCCACATCCCTGAGTTTGAGCATAAGAGCATCAATGCTCTCAAAGAGATCTAGTAAGGAATGATAGAGAGTGCACGGGACTATGATGCATGGTTTAAAACTCTCCTATCAAAGTTGTCATATGACATTCACCCTTAACAGCATGCTCAATGGTTTGTTGGAGGGTTGATAACACCATTTATAAGGGCATTGTCACATAAGACTTTCAAAAACCCACACGAAGCATTTGAAGCTTCTCTGTGCGTTGAAGCTGTCGGAATCATTAATACAGGTGTTAGTCTATTTTTGTAAGCTTGGATCACTTATATTGCTAAGCAGCTCAAGCAAGTTGTCTATGAACTCATCCTATGAGACTCGTAGTGGTATATGGTGTACAAAATGTGAAGTGGAGGGGCATACAAAGGGTAAATGCCATTGAAATTCAGTACGCGCTATAGCAGTGGATTATGAAATATGTCACGGGGACCATGATCTAAGTAGGTGCCCTTTGATACAACGCGTAATCTATAAGAATGTATCTTGTTATTACAAGATCTTTACATCCACATCATACGACACCAAATATTTTAGGCTAATTGATCATATGCATGATGTTATTGATCTTGGTGTGTGTCATACTATCCTTGTAAGTTGTTCCAAGGATGATGACCACCACTACAAGGGGTACGTAGATCAAGGCACATGTAGAAGGGGATTTCGTGGAGGATTCTATGGTCATGGTAACCACAGAGGAGGAAGAAGTGAGTTCCCATGGGGAACTTGTTTTTAATTATGGATCCACAGACCACTACAAGCACGAGTGTCCATATTTATTATAGTTCTCATGCTGCGGAAAGAAGCACAAGTATGAGGAGTGTCGTAATTTGTTTGAACACATGAGTTAACAGCACCAGAAAGATAAGGTCGATGTAATCGTAACCATAAAAAAATATAACACACAGTGGATACCATGGGTGACGCGTGAGGTAGGATTATAAACTATTTTGGTGACAACACGAGTGGAGGAAGCACGTGCCAAGGAAATAACAAGGCAGAGGACCCTAGTTTCAAGAAAAGAAGTGGTACATGGAAAGTACCCAGAACCTTGCTCATCAGAAAGAGGTGTATCAAGAAACCATGGATGCCATTTAGAGTTTACAAGGATAAAATCTAGTGTCTAAAGGAGTAGTCTAGGAAGGAGGAGCAAAGAAGGACTTTTGAGGCCCCAAAAGATGACCTAGATGAAGTCAATGAAATATGTAAGATGCTAAGACAAGAGAATATTATTCCCTTGTTAGGAGAATGGTTACGGGAGAAGGTACCACGCGACAGATCAGGAGAGCGTGAGAGGAAGGTATTACATGCAAACCTTCCCTCCTCATAGCCTATGAATATGATAACGAAGATCATGCTTAAATGCAGTCGTCGACTGGATGGCTCCTTAGTAATATCCTCATTGACACAGGAGCAGAGTTTAATGTTATCACCTTGGATGCATGGCATCAAATGGGAAGGCCTACATTACAGCCATCCTCAAATGTGTTGTATATGGCAAACATAAAGAAAATCAATTCCCATCGATGTCTTAAAAGATGCGGCTATCACCATCCAAGGGGCCAAGTTTATTGGAGACTTCGAAGTCTTGGCGTTCGCCAAGGTAGAAAATTTCCTAGCATTACTTGGGTGCCCATGGTGCTATAAGAATAATGCGGATCTTCGGTTCAACAAAGGATACATAAGTTTTAAAAATAAGGAGGAGCGGGTCATTATACCCCTGGCTGATGGGAAATCAACACCCTATAATGAACCCATGGGAGAAGAAGTCCTTGATAAAATATATGTGCACTCAATAAGGGATCTAGAGATAATTCATCCCATAGAGAGGAGTTATCCAGTTTGAGGATGCTCAGTCCTTAAGTGACACTACCAATCATAGCATGCGATACATCTGGGTGCATGGGACCTATGAGTTGATCATACGATTATTTAAAAGGATTGGTAACTAGGGTAACAAAGTTGCACGTTCAGTTCGATGACTAGGAGGAAGAAAACTACCAAATTACTCAAGAGGAGGCGTTAATCCAAAAAATTTCTTGCGATAAATGGAGGACCAATGGAGAAATGAAAAGGAAAGGAGAGAAATGTTTAACTACAACCTACTCGGAACTGCTGTGCACTAGCTGGTTAGAAACACATCGGGAGAACCTCTTGGAGTGGCACAAAGTGAGAATTTCCTTCTCTGCAAGGTTTTATAGGAGCAATGTGCCCACGGCTATAAAAGAATACCATGGTAAGGATACCACTTCCTTCCATATCCAAGCATGTGAGACAGCCTGGATGGGAAGTGCAGAAGCACTGACATCTTCATTATGGGTTCACAAGTTTTATTCCACCCTGCAAGGTTGTGCGCATGAATGGTATATACCACTCGGAGATGTGTCATCAAATTGGTAATTGGAAAGAGTTGGCGGCTGATCTCATTCAAACATTCTGAGTATCGGAGTACAAATCCATTAGTACATAAGGCATTGTAGGTTGTCAAGCACCTTATAATAGGAGATAGTGCTATGGTGGAGGATAGAATACAAGAGTTTGATAGGTTAGCCTAGATAGGAGGCTATGCTTTGAGGAAGAAGAAACAAAAGAGATGCAACTTGAGCATGCATGCATGGAAAAATAAAAAGGGAAGATGGTGTATGTGATTGGTGGGGAAGAAGTGGAAAGCTTGGATGTCAACCATTTTGTAGGGATGCACGAAGTAATAGAAAGTATTGAATGGACAAGAATGCACCTGCCATGAGACTAGTAAAGACAAAAAAAGGTTAACATCGGCTCAGAAGAAGAAACTAAAGAGGCTATCAATCAGAGGACTATTGGTCGAGAGAAGGAAGTCTCCAAGATCATTGATCTATTACATGAGTTTGATGAATTTATTCCCTCATGGGTATCATGAACTCAAAGGCATTCGACCATTCCCTAGGGTTAAATGAGAATCAAGTTGAAGGAGGGTGCGCATGCCCAGTTTCAGAAGAGACCATATTGAATGAACCCTAACCTATGCACATAAAGGTCACATGAAGAAATAGATAAAATGATAGTGTCGGGCATCATTGAAGCTATTGAAGAGTCAGAATGGATAATTCCAATGGTAATTAGCATAAAAAAGGATGGAAGTATAAGGATCTACATGGACTACAGGGAGTTAAACAAAGTATGTGTCATCCATCCTTTTCCAAGCCCCTTCACTGAGGAGGTTTTGGAAGGAGTGTCCGAATGTGCACAAAGTCTATTCCTTTATGGATTGATTTTCGCAGGTACCACCAGGTTCGGATTGCCAAGGAATACCAGGAGAAGATTACTTTCTCCACTGAGTGGGGAATTTTTGCATATATGGTCATGCCTTTTGGGTTGAAGAATGCACCTACTATCGTTTCTCGAGCATAGTGGTACAAGAATTCTAGGAACTTTATCCACAAGTTTCCTTCAAGTCTTACCTGGATGATTGGATAGTATATGGGTTAATAAAGGACCATTGTGACAACTTAAAGTTGATGTTCAAAAGATGTTGGCAGTTTAGGATATTCCTCAACATTAATAAATATGTCTTTTCTACCCCATTTGGAACATTATTGGGGCACATCATATGTAGGGAGGGCTTTCTAGTAGATCCCGCCAAATTTGCAGTCATTGTGGGGTTGGGGGAGCCTACTAGCCAAAGTGTGGTGCATGGATTTCTTGGGCATATAGGGTACTACAAGAAGTTCATCAAGGGATATGCCAAGATAGTTGCGCCTTAGAAGGATTACTTAAACACAAGAGTGCCTTCCTTTAGGGAGAGGCGCAGCATAGAAGGCATTTAATACTTTAAAGGATAGGCTTGTCACCGTGCCCATACTACAATTTCCCTCTTGGGATAAGCCTTTCCATGTTCATGTTGATGCCTTAGGGACAACAATTGGAGTGATACTGGCACAACCTGGTGAAGGGGTTTTTTGATCATCCCTTGTGTTTTGCTAGCAGAAAGTTAACACCAGCAAAACAAAATTACACAACTAGTGATTGCAAAGCATTATCTATGATCTACGCACTGCATAAATTTAGAAAGTATCTACTGGAAACCCCTTTTATATTTTACACTGACCATATGGCATTGAAATATTTAGTGAACAAGCCCATTCTAATAAGGGCACATATATGTGGTGGGTACTATTGTTCCAAGAATTTGAGTTCACGGTGGTTGTCAAACCAAGAAAGAGTAATTTTGGACCTAATCATTTGTTGAGAATTGATTCAGGGGAGGATGCACAGAGCATTGAGGAGACTATGCCAGACATGTGTAACTATTTAGGTTGCGATAGTGCATGCCCTCAGATTTGGAGGACATTTTAGTATTTATTAAGGTAGGTGTTACACCATACAAAATGAAGGCCTTAGAGAGGAATAAGTTGGCCATATGCACTGCGCCCTACATGCTAATTAGTGGAGACCTAGTACAAATTGGGTCATGATGAGGTTCTGTGCCAATGCATGCTAGAACATGAGTGCATTGCAATTATGGAAGAGGCACATGGTGGGATTGCAGGAGGACACTATGTGGCGAAATGCAACCATGTGGAAGATTCTACTCATAGGGATTTAGTGGGAGACCATCTATCAAGATTGTATTGATTTTTACAAGGCCTGTGACCATTACCAGTGCCTTGACAAACCTGGAAAGAGGGATGAAATTCCCTTGTGACCAATAGCTAGCATGAAACCATTCTGAGAAGTGGGCTATGTACTTTGTAGGACCCATCTCACCAGTGGTGTGAAGGACTGGTTCATGTTATATCATCACTTGCACTGATTATTTGACACGGTGGGTAGAGGTAGCACCTATAAAGGATTGTACAACAGCTACAGCTGCTAGATTTTTATGGGAAAATATAATCAGTAGGTATGGATGCCCATTGAGTTTGACAAGTGATAGAGGTACATACTTTCTCAATGAAATAGTTAAGGATTCTGTTCTCAAAATTTATGGTGGCCCATCACAAAACTACCCCCTATCACCCTCAAGAAAATGGAACTACTGAGGCATTTAAAAAAATACTTAGTCACACATTGACTAAGATCTGTGATGTTGGTAGACAGGATTGGATGACAAAGTATCAGCCATTCTTTGGGCATACAGGACAACCTACAAGAGGTTGAATAAGGCCACACCATTTCAACTGGTGTTTAGCATGGAAGCTGTACTACCGGTTGAATTTATGTTACCTTCATTGCGTATAGCGCATGTAGGAGGATTAGATGATGAACAAACACTGGAGGAAAAGGAATTGACAAGTTAATGTAATTGGATGAAATATGATCACTATTCAGGTGGAGCCAGATAACTGAAAAAATCAAAACAAAGGCATGGCATGATCATCACATCAAGAACAAGAAGCTTGAGGTTGGGCAGATGGTGTTGCTATATGATTCCAAGTTTCTGTGCCATCTTAGGAAGTTAAAATTCCATTGGTTGGGCCCTACATTATTTCGTACATCCTTGATTAAGGTGCATGCCAGTTACAAGCGCTGGATGGGAAAATATTATCTTGGACACTTCAATGGGAGTAGGCTGAAGCCCTACTATAAATAAGTCTTCTTGGTGTTTGTAAATAAGGTATTGTTTTCAGATAGTTTAGGATTTCCTTTAATGCATTTTATTTTCTTGTGTTTCCCTTTCACGTTGTTGTTTTGTTTTACACCTTGGGCACTGGGTAACCTATTTAATTTTTGAAGGTTGTGAATGTGTAGAGGACCATGCATCATTTTAATAAGGGGTGGAATGAGGAACAATGTGGAAGTACAAAGTGCAAGGTGCTAGGAGGAATTGTGTTGAAACAGCCAGTTGAACGGCCCTGTGAAAGGAAGCACATGAGAGTTGGAAGAAAGCACATGGGAGAAAATGTGAATGAGGATGGTTGGTGTCAAGATAAGACTACATCTTGGTTCCATGTACAAGGGAGGAAAAAGCACAAAAACAACACAAGGTAGGTGAGAGAAAAAATCATCAAAAGGATGGAAGAAGTACGTTCGGTGCTGGTGACGCACGTGTGAGAGTCTTTTGTCAAGATGGATTGTTTGCGTGCCAGAAGGTTGTAGGATTGTCCACGCAAGCTTAGGTGCACGTGAGTGAGGGTGCTAGAGTCTGGCTTAGTGGAAAAAGATGTAATAAGTTTTGAAGTATGGTGGTAGGTGAAGTCACATTTAATTCTAAAAAGAAGGAAAAAATATAAATAGGAGGTTGGGCACTTCATTATTGACATTGTGAATATGAAAGAAAGAAGAGCTCTTGCGAACTAGGGTTTCTAGAGTTGATCTGTGTGAAGAAAAATTTGAGGAATTAAGGTGTGAGTGACTAGATTTGATCTGCAAACCAGGAGGGAAGTAGTTCATGGGTGTAGAGAGAGTAGTGGAGAAGCATCATCTTGTGAAAAAGATATTCCAGTTAGGGTTTGACAGCTAGGGCACGAGACTGAAAAGGGTTTCTTCACAAGTTTGATATTTGGGACTAGAGAGAGTAGAAAAGTAGAGAAAGTAAAAGAATTTGAAGTTCTTAGATGAAACCTAAACCATGGCACCTAAGAAGTCGAAGGGAAAGGGAAAGGGAAAAAAACAAATAGAAACCCCCATAAGTATGAATGAAGAATGGTACGTATAAATGCAGTACCCATATGGGGTTCTTCTCGAGAAGGAATGGGAATCCCACTTGAAGAAGATGATGGTAAGTGATTACAACCATCACAAAAACATGATAGAAAAAGAAATGGCACTGGAGTTGGTGCACCCGACAAACAAGAGGACACCAGAGGGTTTACCTATTTATAGCGACGAAGTAAAAGTGAAGTTGGAGAAGGTAGGATTGTTGCAACTCTATGAGTTGCCTTACTTTGGAAATCCTGAGTGCCTCTATCAGTGGTTGATGTCATGCATACATGAGGATCACTTTTACTTCATGGGGTGAAAAATGTACATAACTCCTCAACTTATTTCAAAGTTCACGGGCCTCATCTGTGAAGGAGAGAGTCTAGATAAATGACCTGAGTGACAAGGAAGCCATCAAAGCAACCTTTTCGCTACATATGATTATAAGAAGGGGTCATGATACTTTGATATTACAAAGATCCCAGACCTTGTCATGAGAATGGCCATGCACCTGGTGACAAAGCTAAATGACCAAGAAAGGTGGATGTAGGTAAATAAGGCCTAGTTAAATGTATGCAAGAGGATCTCAGAAGGCGCCATCTACAACTTGTCTTCCTTCATCGCAAATGAGATTATCAACAGAACGCAGGAAGGTGACAAGATACTCTTTGGAAATGTCCTCTTGACAATTGTGTTTTCAAGAAATCAGAGTGCCATATGTGGCAGATAAGTTCATTTGGGATTACCCAGAGGAAGACCCCTCTCCCATGAAGATATTCAAAAAATACACTTGTGATACCATGATGGCTTCTCACAAGGCACGCCTAGAGAAATGGTATAAGCGCTTAAGGGATGCATTTAGGGCAGAGTGGAGGATCCCATAACAACTACCAGCACTTACAGAGGGAGAATCTGTATTCCCAGTATACCAACACTTCTATATTGGCAGATTCAAATTGGTAGATGAAACCATGAGCCCATGGTGTAAACTCCCCTTTTCCTTCACACTCAATACTTCCAAGTGGGAGTTAACAGATTCAAGGAATCCAAGAAACTAAGGTTTGACCTTAGCAAAGTGGATCAGGACTGTAGGGAGATGCATAGGAAGCTGGTCTACCCCAAAAAGTCACGCTTACGTGGAGAAGTAGGTGTCGCACAAAGTTCAAATGATGAGACCCCTAACTCTACCAGTTGCAGGAAAAGGTCGCAAAGTGAGTATACCTCTGCATAAGGCCAAAGTTTGAGAAGGGATCTTATCTATAAAATGATGTATCTATACCTAATGACCCCACAGGAAGAAGGAAGCCCGATGCCCAAGAAGAAGGAGAGAGAAGAGATAGAGAAAAAGGCACCAAGTGTCCAAGGTACACCATAGGGGGCACTCCAGAGACAAGCGCTAGGACGAGTATTTACATGCGTAGGAAGAAGTATTTAGTCAGGGAGAAGATGCCAAAACCAAAAAATCCTATCACAAAGGAGGAGTCACCATAGGAGGAAGAAAGAGTAGAATATCCTATACTGGAATCCCCAGTTAGGAAGAAACAAAAGGTGATGGAGGAGGCTGATTCGGAGGACACAAAGAGCTTGGAAGCCTACAGGGGTGAAAGGGATGATGACGAAGAGAATGAACCTGAAGGATCCCAAGGATCACCTGTGTTTGAAGTTGCATGATTCAGAGGAAGAAGGTGAAGAAAAGAAAAATGACTATCTCTTTGTGCGGAGAAAGGGTAGCCAGGAGGGGGAAGGTGCCCAAGACAAGGAAGGAAGTGAGGAAGTTAGCACGAAAAATTAGAGGACTCCAAGCCTCACACAGGAGCTAGAAAACAAGGCAGCAGAAAGAGAAGTGGAAAAGATCATTGAAGCCTTGGTAGTACAAGAGTTGGAGCGCAGTGTTGAAATAATAATGAATGAAGATAAAGAAGAAAGTGTTGGAAAAAATCACAACAGCACAGGAGGCCCCAGTTTGATGGTAAATGTTCCTAAGGGCACACACACAAGGAGGAAGGAACATGAAGACCCAAAGGTAGTAGATGGGATATGTTGATGACCTAAACAAGGTGTTACGTGCATGTTTTCAAAGAACCGTTCCAACAGGAAAACTCATGGCCATGACATCATTTGATGTAGAAGGTGCATACCTATGGACAAGGAAAATGCTTTCATGGGCATTTGAGTCCCACCTCGATGAGACCAAATTTGAAGTGAGCCAAGGGGCATTGATGACAAGTGCCAGAATCAAAAGGGACCAACCCCTTGGTGAATGCACTCAGCAGCTTTCAGATGAGCAGATCTACAATGCACTCAACAAATTCTCGGTTGAGGTAGAAGCTAGGATTTTTGGGAGAAATGATAGAGTAAAATTTCTAGAGGCAGAACTAGAAAAGAAAGAAGAAGAGCTCATCGAGAAAACAAAGGATCTGAAGTAAGAAGAGTTAATCATTGCTCAACTAAAGTGGGAACTAAGGGAAGAGAAGGAAAGGGTGTGTGAAGTATACAAGAAGGTAGGATTAATCATAGATGCCATTATTTTGAAGCATCCAGACCTAGCACCACCCGCACAAAAGTATGGATCTACCCTGGAGTTCCTAGAGGAATTAACATGTATCCTCACCATGGAGAGGTAGCCACTAGACCTTAGAATCCATGGAAGAAATATCAGCATGCCTAGAGAAGGAAGACAAAATGAAGGTTGTAGCAATCATCACTGATTACAACAAGGTTCTTGCTGATGTAAAAATTGCTACCCAAACTATTGAGGCCATGTATGAAAATTGTGTAGACAATGGATAGAGTGGCAAGCTTTCTGGTCACCACTCATGAGGTAGAGCTCAAATAATTCCAAGAGAATAAGAAAGGGAATAGGGTGGAAAGGGTAGGATCTTGGCCGAGGTTGAGAAAATATCAGAAGCCATTGAAACCTTGTGGGGTTCAATTAAAAACTGGGTTGAAGGAACTATACCCATAGATTACAAGAAGGATGGATGCACTTGAGGATGTGGGTAAGGAATTAGAAGGGATTGTTGAAACAATGAACACCCAAGGAGATGGACTAGGCTTTGAGGAGGTGAGCACCCTAGTCGGCGACCTCTGTCAGAGAGCACAAAATGAAGTCGATGCCTAGAATAAGTTGGAGGATGACTTGAAGAAGGATTTTCCTCTCCTATTGTAGAAGTAACAACACTTCCCATTCTTTCTTTCTTCCCAATTCTTCATTCCCTTATTATTTCCCCTATTCTTTCATTCTTCTAGAACTCTCTTCATCCTTTTATATCTTTAAGAAGGTGTTCCCGAGGGCGGAGAACAGGTGAAGTGTGGGGTGATGTTGGGCCCCTAAAATATTGGCTAAGTACAAAAAGGCACATGGGTGCGTAAGGCCTAAGTTGAGGAGTGGGTGCACAAGGAGAAGGTAGTGCAAGGAAGGGTTCTAGGAGGGTTTTAGAAGAACACTTTGATATGCGCCGATAGAGCAAGGTTTCAGGACTTAGCCATATTTGGCATTTCAGGCAGGACACGAGAAAATTTTGACTGACTGCACATGACGGAGTGGATAAGGTGTCATCCTAGCCACAGGTTTCCCTAAGAAGGAATATACCCTATGATGGAAGCTTCTAAAGGCCATCATTGCAAGGAGTGGAGGACTCATGCCTGAGGAGGCATGCTCCCATGGAGGACCACATTTGGACACTTGGCGATGGATCTGAAGCCACAGAAAGGCAAGTTGGAAATTCAAGAGGCCTATATATACAAGTGCCTTCATCAGAGGAGAAAGGATATAGATATATATATAGATTGTTAGAGAGAAAGTGGAGCTCTGCAGAAATACTGCAAGGAACTCTATAGGGTTGGGTAGAGTTGTAAATTTTCTTTTGAGAACTGAGGGATATAAATCCATCTATGATGTATGACTTCGGTCTGCACAGCTGTGGTAGTCTATAATGGACCCAATGGATGTAATGAGGTTACCAAAATTGGTTGAATATGATTTTTAATGATTATGGTCCATATTTATATCTTTACAATTTTTATTCATGAATGTTGATGGAATAAATATGAATCCTTATGCATTTCCTTTCTGTTTTGGTTCCTATCTATAATCTGTTAAGTACCTTTCAATCTGGGATGACTGCATTTGTCTAGAAGTCCATTATGAGTTCTATGATGAATGTATGTCTCATTTCCACTCACTCTTGTTAAGTTCCTATCATAGATGATGTTTCCCACTTAACTCACATAAAAGAGAGACTCGACGCCCATGCATGCCTCATGTGAGTGCCCAGCACCCACTGGGTGATAGGTCGGCACGCATGGGATTCCCTTGTTCTTTGGTGGGTGTAAAAATGACTACATTGACTCATGGAGAAATGAAATTATTTGAGAATAAATTGAAAAATTGAATTCAACAAATAAAAAAAATTGATGTTATGATAGAAAGTGAGAAGGAATCCTACCTCCAACTCTTTCAAAAGTACGTGGACTTATTCACTTTTAATTACAAGGAACTAGACCAATTAAGTTAGGTAGAACATTCTATTGAGCTAGTAGATGATGCTAATCCAATAATGCAAATTCCATATACAATGAATCCTAATTTTTTAAAGAATCTGAAAGAAGAAATACATAAGTTATTTGATACTTATTTGATACAAGATTCATATTTTCTATGGATAATTCATAATGGGTTTCTCCCATTGTGATCACAAGAAAAAATAATGGGAAGCTACGAATTTTTGTTGATTACAAGAATCTCAACAAGGTGAAAAATAAATATCATTACCCTCTTCCATTCTCAGACTAGATCTTGGATGAAGTAGCTAGAAAAGAATGGTATAGTTTGCAGATGGCTATAACGGGTACAAAAAAGTGTGTATAGCTAAGAAATATCAGCTCAATACTACATTCACCACTCCTTGGGTAATATTTTCTTTTATAGTTATGCCATTTGGGTTATGTAATGCTCCATCAAGATTCCAATGCCTAATGAATAGGGTGTTAGAACCCTAAATTAGAAGCTTTATCAGAGTATTCCTATATGTTTTTTACATCTATGGGAGTGAAATGGACTACATGTACTAGATGGAGGTTGCATTTAACAGGTCAGATGAATCACAAGCCTCACTAAACCCTAAAATGTGTGTCTTTTAGATGTTCTGAAGGTGTCTTGTGAGGACATGTTGTAACTAGAGATGGTATTGGTACTAATCGTGATAACGTTTCAAAAATTAAGGAGTTACCATTTCCTATGAATATAAGTAATTTGAGATCATTTCTAGGCCATGTGGGTTACTATAGAAGGTACATAAAGAGTTTCTTAAATATTGCACAACCATTAACCGAGTTCTTGAAGAAGGATGTTTCTTATGAGCCAAGAAAGAAGGAACATAAAGCTTTTGAACAACTAAAGAAGATTTGGTTTCTTCACCTATTTTAAAGAATCCAAACTAGAGCATGCCATTCATTGTATATATTGATGCTTCAGATGCAACACTAGGGAGTACTCTGAACCAAAAGGATGAAAATGGAATGATCATCTAATTTACTTTGGGAGTAGACAAATGAGTAGCGATGAGGTCAATTATACTATAACCAAAAAAGAGGCTCTAGCTATCATTTTTTCCATAAAATAGTTTAGAAATTACTTGTTAGGGAAGAAATTTACAATTGTAACATATCATCAGGATATAAAATATATTTTAAATAAGCCTAACCCATTAGGAAGGATAACAAGGTGGATAATTTTTCGACAAGAATTTGAATTTGATAGGCCAGGAAAGAAGCATGTCAATGCAAGTGCACACTCTTGATTCTATGATGGTTTGGGTTCATCTTGTGATGATGATGATTTCCAAGATGTAACATTGTTATCCCTTGACACAATCACTAGTGAATACATGAATATTTTGAAGTATTTGAATGATTTAAAGTTTTCTAATGGTCCCGATGCAAATAATAAGAGGAATATTACTCAAGCAAGTCGTCCATATTCCATTATGCATGGAGTCTTATTTTTGGATAGGTCTTGATGGACAATATAAGAGGGTAGTTGGACATGATCAAGGAAAGGAGATAATTAAAGAATTCCACAATGGTACATGTGGAGGACACTTATCTGGAAAACTTATAGCAAGAAGGATCTTGGATGTAGGTTATCACTGGCTAACTCTTTTTAAAGATTGTTATAACTATTGTAAGACATGTGATTTTTTTCAATCACATGGGAATCATAAAACATCTTCAGCTCCATTATGCCCTATTCTTCCACTTGGTCCCTTTTAAAAGTTGGGAATAGATATTTTAGGTCCATTTCCAACTACTCCACACCAAAATAAGTATATTTTAGTTTCTACCGATTATTTACCCAAGTGGGTTGAAGCTAGACCCTTGAAAACAAATTCCATGGATGAAGTGGCAAGGTTAATGTATGAATTCATTGTCACTAGATTTGGTTGTCCATTAGATATTGTAACAGATTAAGGAATCCACTTTATTAATGAGGTGGTAGAATCCCTAGTAAATAGGTTTTCTATTAAGCACATGAGGGAAAAACCCTGCAAGCAAAGCACAAATGGATAGGTGGAGAAAAAAATTTATGTGTTGTGACAAATTCTAATAAAATATGTAGATTTGAAGGTGCATAAGTACGATAAAATGATTCATGTAACATTGTGGGAATATAGGGAAACATCAAATTCAACAACATGATACTCCCCATTTTAGTTGGCTTATGGAATTGATCTAGTTCTTCATATTGAGTTTGATATTCCCACTATGAAATTTATGAAAAATGAAAGGATGGATGAAAGTAATTCAATAAAATAAATATTGGTACATATTCATTTTTTAGAGTAAATGAGGGAAATAATCAAGGATACAAGTTATAAGAAAAAAATGAATCAAAAGGACTACTTTCATCAAAATATCCTCTGGTCTCCATTTTGGGTGAATGACTTGGTCCTAGTATATGATTCTCGATACAAAAAGATTCATAGAAAACTTATTCCCAAATGGATGGGACCCTACATAATAGTGTATTAGTATCAAAATGGTACATACCGCCTAAAGGAATTGGATGGTACTGCAATTAGAAAATGGGTCAACCACGACAAGTTAAATAATTTTCAGGCACCAGCTGTAGATTGTCCATAATAATCTACTCTAAGGATGGAGTAGAAGGTAGGGAGGGGGGAGATTTCATCACTAGAATTTTCCTCCATGATTTCTATTTCATTAATGTATGTATTATGAATATGGTGTTATTAAGTATACTTAGTAGTAGTGGCCGATAAAAGATAACAAAACTGTGATGCAGCCTATAATTTACTAGTAAGATCCCAAACAAGCTAGCACATCACTCACCCTAGACTGAATGCTCACTTGAAGCGTGCAATGGTACCAGGCCCCTCTTTAGGGTTGCCATTACAAGATGTTAGCATGATGAAGAATTAAAACATACAGATCCATAAGTTTTATGTCATTTTATAGTGCATACTTAGATCTATATCTAAATAATAACAGACTTAAAGGATAACCATGATGAAATCAAGAACATACCAGAACCAATTACACACAGGATTAACACTTCGATTCATTAAAGAACCTCCATTATATTAAACATGAAAATTATATAGAAGCTTCTTATAATAATGGCATTCTATGCCCATGTGCGCATAGATTTGATAGTGTAATCTCACAATAATTCAATCCTTACATATTACTACTACTCAATTCACTACATATTTATAAGTGTGGGGACTTGCCCTTCACCTCTTATCCAATCCCAAAATAGGTCACATGTTATTATTAGCCACACGTTGTTACAATAATAGCTACACATGCAAGTGTGCTAACAATAGAATTCCTTTAGTTGATTGTCAATAGTAAATCTATTGTTAGCCCGCACCCCATGCAAAGCACTTTATAGCCAATCCTCAAAAAATAGCCAATGCGCATCATGCAAGTCTTCATCTTGTTTGTGTGCTCTGCATGCCATATCAAAAAATAGCTCCTCATGTGTGAAAATGGATAAGTCCCAAAATATGACCTTATCTTCTACGCATGTGTTTTCCCTTATCATTTTGCACTTTTGAACATGTCATGTTTTCTCATGTAGACCTCTTGTGTGCCTTCCACTAAGTATTTTCTACTCAACATTACCCCACATTAATTGCATTGTTGCCCCAAAAATGGTTGTCTCCAAAATGAATCAAATAATTTGGATGGAAATAATAAGAAAGAATCTTATGAAGAAAAGAATTATTTTACCCTTTAGCTTCATCTACTTCAACCTGAAGAATCAGTTCCAGATAGTCTTCCTTTATTTCAGCCTCTAAATTCTGTCACTCAGTGAGCATTGCATCTACTTTTTCTAGAATATCCATAGTAATGGACTCCAGTTCATCTTGTGTAATCTCTCCTTTTTCATTCAGCAAGATCAACACAATGTTGGGTATAGCATTCATTCTTCCTTCTAATAAGTCAAACTTTTACGCGATGAGTTTCCCAGGCTCATCTAGACTTTCCTTATGTGGTTCTTGAGCTATTGCAAGGGCCTCATGCTTATAATTGATAAGTTCCAATCATTTAGCACAGCCCATGGTATTTTCCTTCATGGCTTTGAGGACTGCATTGTCTTCCTCCATGGTCCTTACCCTGATAAATGCCTCTGGAGTTGTATAGATATTAAGTGCTTGATCTGTTTTCTTTAGCTCTTCCTGCAATGCTTGTAGCATTCCCTCATAATATGAAACATTTCTCATCACAACATCCCTTACCCTTTCTACCTCTTTTTAAGGATTCCCAAGTGTAGGCATGCACATGGTTTCATCTTCAAGTACCAAATCTACCAAGGTCCTTACATAATGCATTATTGAGGGGAATTTTTTGGGTACCTTTGATTCCAAATGATGGTGCACTTTCAAGATATGGTCCCCAATGGCCTCCATCATTCTGATAAAGGCATTTTTTTCTTATAATCCAAGTCCTTTTCCTAATTTAGGTGTGTTATTTCTATATCCTTTATCTGATCTACTCTCACATAACCCTAATCGTTCCATCCTTATCCATATTTCGGTGTGCCACCTCTGTCAAAACCTTCACCAATGCATTGCTCACTTGTTCATCTGATATAATAGTAGGCTTTACCGTTATGTGTCTAGCCTGAGGTTCCTTCTTCAATCTTCTTAACACACATGATTCTTCACATAAATCAAAATCAGGTTCATCCATGTGTGTATGCATTGACCAAGACAATTTCTTCCTTTTTCACATTGTGGCCATATCCTCATCCATTAGCTCCCACCCATATAGCTCTATAGGGGTCACAATGCTTTGAAAATAGGTACAGACAATTTTATTTGTGTCCTCCACATAGCCCAAGACTGGTACATTATATTCTCCACTTAATATTCTACTTCTTGGCCCCTTCAAAACTGGAGCATCAATATTTGGTGTTTGTTCTTCTATACCCAGAGAATTCTCATGCACTATCTCCTTTGTCTCCTTTTCTCCTTCCAATTTGTCCTCCATTTATTCATCCTTTGATTCTTCCTCATCCTCTGGAGGTGTAGGAGATTATGGCGCACTCTCCTCAGATTCTTCCACACCCTCGTTCAGCTTCAACTTCCTTCTTCTCTTCTCATTCATCTTGTTTTGTGTAGAGATTCAAGGTGATTTACGCACTGATTATGGAGTAACACCTTGGGTTCTTGTTCTCTTAAATACCCTTTTGAAGTAGCGCTCTCCTTGTACTACTTATGGATCCTCATCTTCTCATTCTTTCCCCTAAGGTGGCGTAGTCATGCACTCTGATTCTTTCTTATTTGAGGTTTTCCTCCTTCTATGTTCCAAACCACCACTATCCTCATGTTCATATTCTTCATATTCTAATTCTATTGTCTTCGTGGGATTAGGCGTTGGTAAATTTTATATTGTATGCTTACCTTTTGGCAGCCCTGGGAGAATGAACTCATTCTCCACATATTTGTTTTTTTCCAGCTTGGGCTTGAGTTGAAGATACATAAGCATTGCTCCAATGTATTAAATGGCCAAGCTTACAAGATTTATGTTTAATACATCTAAGATGAGCCTCTCAATGTAGGTAGCCCATCTGGGATATATATATATATATATATGTCTTTCTTAACGTATGGTAGTCACAATCTACCTTATCTGCATTGAAGGTTAGCTAGGGCACATCCAAAAAATTGATGAATTGATGCCTAAAAATACATTGCTGTGAAGGCATACAGTAGTTTGCACCATGGGCTCCACACCCCATCTTTCATGGTAAGCCACATGATGTAAAAATTCTAGTACACCACGAATTGTACTTCCATACTATCAAAGGTAACTCCTTTGGTATGTGCCATTCCTACCATTTCTTTGCCCTCTACTTGACTAGGTATGTCGTTGATCCTTCACACAATTATTTGCCAAATATTTCTGCAGGTGACTTGTTCTCCATAGGATAGTCCTAGATTTTCTCCCTTGGCCCATTGGGTACCCCGATTTCTATAAACACCAGAGATAACAGAACAGCCCCGAAACTGATCTTTCCTTCTGAGCATGATTCTTCAATGATTTTCTCTATGATGTAACTAGATATATTATAGATCATTCCTTATGACATATTATTTGCAATGTGTGGCCACATTGTGTTTACCTATGACCACTGTTCTTGGTCATTCAGCTTTGTTACAAGATGTGCAGCTATTTCCACTACCGAGTACTTTTTTAACTTATTGATATCCATGCCACACGGACCCTTGGTGTACCCCAGCTCCCTCCTCATCTCCAGGATTGCAGCCTTATTTGTTAAATCACCATTCATATGCACCCATGTGCCCTTCAAGCCTGTTACTGTTGAGATCAGCACGGCTGAGATCCTTACTCTGCATCCTGCAAAGTAGAAAAAGTCTTTGTGTACCCTTCTCATCAGCCATTGGTACAATGTTTCATACTTTCTGAAGTAGGGGAGCTCATACAACTGGTAAACTCTGGTCCTATTCAAAAACTTCTCCCTCGCATCATCATACACCAGCATGTCTTCTATTGTGCACTTATTTTTCCTTGTATTCAATAACACATCTAGATCCTTCTTATTTTCTGTGATACGGTGGTTTTACTCACTGATATTTCTCTTCTAAATGTGGAAATTCCATTCCTAGCCCACTATCACACCCTTTGGATACTACATTTCTAAGAAATTGCTCTCAGGAGTCATTTCTTCTTCTTCCACTACCACCTTCTTCTTCCCTTTCACTCTTACTATAGATGTTTTCTTTGGTGCCATATATACCTTATAATCTTCCAAAAACACTCACCTTTTATCTCCTATAATGTTCACACCCAAAGCCTAGCTTGATTCAGCGAGCCCTAGGTGAAATCACGTTCCCTTGTTTTTTTTCAATGCCTTGCTTTGCTCAAACCCTTCACAACCGGGGACACATGCTTCCTCTGCACACAACTCTACTCGTCACATCTCGATTCACACTCTTCATACCTAAATACTCTTCTTGTAGCTTGGTCACACTTGGCTCTTTCAAATTCTCATGATTACAATGGTAAAAATGAAATCGCATCCTAACCTTATATAGGTTTTCAAATTTTTGATGCATTTATTACTCCTTCACCTACAAAATATCCTCTCATTCATTGAATAATTTCATTCTTTCCACATGGTACATCTTCGCACCCCATTCATCACCTTTTAGTGCACCCTCCTACCTTCTGGATATAGACTTCTCTTCAGTGCACTTCCATGCACCCGAGTACCTCTTCACTGAGCTTTCTACTGGTAGTTTCCATGGCCTCCACTTACCTCGTGTTATACTTTTCCTTCATTCATCTCAATCTATGGTCATTTTTTAGAAGCAATATTTTTCTCGATTTTAATCTCACCCTTTTCATTTAAAAATTTTCAATTCACACGGTTTGAAGTATTTTCTTTTTCCCTTTATGGATGCACGAAAAATTTACCTTCATTAGGGTATTGTTGTCAATCCTTTTCTATGGTTGTGGATCACATTGAGCCATGTATTATTTACACTTTCTATGTCCATGAGGAAAAAATTGTGATTTGGGCGCAAATGGTGGGGTTTCCCCTTCTTTTTATTTTTTCCACGGTTGTGTCTTCTTTATCGATTTTGTCTCGAAATTCACAGATGCGTGGTCATCCCTAATTAGATGCCGCATAGCGGGTCCATTTTGTGAACCTGTCACTTTTTGTTTATATTTGTAAAATTTTGAATTGGTCCCATGACCCGGTGAATTCTAATTAGATAGTTAAAACTATCAAGCAACATAAGTAAATTCTTACTTTAGCCCCAGAAGGTGTACACTTTTCATAAATCAAGCGGTTAGGGAGAGGCAGGCCCTTTTTGTGTTTTTATACATTATGGTGAAAGGTGTGAAAGTATAACAGGAATGCCTAAGACCTGTAAAAGGACACGTGGCCATTTTTATCATAAAAGTGGGAAGGCGGGTCACCAAGGCACTTTGGATATTTCAGCTTTGTTTTGAAAAAGGATTAAAATTATAAAAGTAAGCCATGACTCCGTCGACGCCCAGGTAAAGCCATGTATTGAGACCACATCAAAAGTGGCTAGGTGGGCCAAAATTTCAAAACATTCACAATCTCTATAAGTGTCACAAAATACAAAGGATGCCCCCAAACCCACTTCAGCGAAAATCTATTCCACATGGATGGATCTTTTTTGAAGTGTGACAAAAAGTAGAGTTAATGGCTATGATATAATGCATTTAGTTCTACAGCCATTAATGCTCCTATGTAAACCAATGACCTTAGGAGATGTGAATATATTCATCCCTTATTGTTAATTTGATGGTCTCTTGTCATTTTTATCAGTGAAGTGCAATTGGAATTATTGTGGAGCTCAATTTGTGAACCTGAGAAGTGTGAAAGTTGTTGTTTTGAAATCAAAATTACTCGGGCACCTGTAGAAAACCGGTAAGATCTTGAAACTCCTGTGTATCGTTTCTTTTCCATTGACAAATTAGTTGAAGTAAATTGGTTTTTGAAAGGAAGACTATGCCATTTTCTTCCTCAGGTATGTTGGGGGTCACAAGTGACCTAGACAAGATAACAGACATAGATTTGATGAGTGTTGACTTAAATGATTTTCATCAATGGTTAAGTAGTTTCCATATGAGTGAATCCCTATAGGAAATTCATGATAGCCACATTTCCTCAATGGGCACCATCCCACCTTCTATTCAATGCCCTAAATTAGTGTGTTTTTTGCCATGAATTATGATTCTGAGAAGAGGGAGGTATTAGATGGGAGCAGGGATGCGGTGTTGACATTAATACTGGAAGCCATTAGAGTAATACTAAAATTACCTATAATTATAGACCCAGTTACTATTGGCATCGAGCTAGCCTTTAAGAACTATGAAACAAAGAAGAAGGATTATGCAAAAATGATAAACATAAAATGGCTCCTTACGAAGAGAAAGGCATCAACTAAAATCCCCAAAAGGTTGGTTAGGGCACAATTTGTTGAGGATGTTGAGGATATCATTTTGATGTTGAGTCGAATGGCAGGTTTGGAAACTACAAAAAAGTTTAAGGAGTGGATGGCCACATATGTGTGGATTATTCTGGAGAGAAAAGGAAATATTTGTTGGGCCAATTTCATTTCAAAAGCAATTCATGGTCATATCGTTACTCTGGAAACAAAAATTGAGAATGGGGATGCTGCAGAGTTGGATTTTTATATGATGACGTATCTGATCTATAATGTTACAGCACACATGCGCTTCCTAGCATCATCACCATAATGTGATTTTAAAAATTTCCCAATGCATGAAATTTTCCCTCAATTACAGTTATCCAACTGGAATGGAAATGTTCAAATTATTAAATGATGCTTTCTTTGCACCAATCATCTACCTATTCAAACCAGAATGGGGATAACTTAGAATTCTAGAGAAATCAAGGTAAGTGATTATGGAGTATGGGTGTTACTTCATTCAGTATAAGAAGTTCACTTATATCAGGGTTAGTGGTTTTGAGGGAAAAGCTTTTAAATTACCTAGGTATGTTGATGAAAAGTTGTGTTTATGTGAATTGGAAAGGCAATTGGTTCCTGTGCACAAGTTAATTATTGGGAGGCACAAAACAAATGTCAAAATCCCTATCAGAATGGGAAGGTATTCATGCCCTTCCATTATAAAGGATCCAGATTAATTGGGGAAGAAATGAAGAGTTTGGCCATGGAGACATTTGAGGCTAGAGCTAATTATGACATTTGGTGGGTATTTAACAATGTTGCTAACACTTTTGAGCACAAGCCTCACTTTGAGGATTATTGGATGAATTTTAGGGATGAGGAAGAATTCAGGTTGAGAGATTTTTCTAGGATGTCTTTATCACAACTAGTAGACTTCAAGGTTGCAGTCATCCCAGAAGGAGTTGTGGATGATTTAAACATAGTGAGTAGATTCTACATTGATCAGAAGATAGAAGGTCAACCTATAGCTCCCCCAAATTGGAATGAGGAAGATTTTGATGATCCCTACATAAGGATAATTGATGTCATGAGGATAATGGTAAATTGGTTGGCCCAGATGAATATTGATTTATCAATACAAAATACAAGAATCCTAAATACCTTCAGAAATTTGGGGAACTTAAATGATGATATCCCACCTCTAAAGGAGGGCACTGATAAAATTGACCCATTGAGAGGAAAATATGCTCTATTTCCTTCCAAGAGGCCTAATAATGGACTTATTGATGAATGGACAGTAGCTACTAGTGAGACTGGTACTTCCATGTCTGCCCTCAGGCAAAAAACTGAAGAAAATTTCTTTTAAAGTCCATGGAAAATGCCCATATTACTACTGCAGTGCCAATCCAAGAAAAGGGGAAGGGTCTAGCATAGCATTTGGTCCTCCCAAATGTTGTTCCAGAGCCATATATCACTGATAAATTAATGATTTCAGCTATTGCAAGTGGTCACATTTAGCCTAGGTCACACAAAGATGGAAAGAGAACACCACCAGAATTGATGAAATTTGAGAGGGCACACAAGAAACCCAAAAATTTCCACCAACTAGTCCTGGTAAGGGTAGGTTTCCACACACAAAAAAAATTCAAACACAAGGATAGTGTAATTGATCCCCCATAAGTGGATAAAACTGATATCTCCCATAAGCAACAAGATACATCATTTCCAGATATGGGGAAAGAAAGTCCTATGATCCCTCATTCATTTTCATGGAAAAGGAAGTGGAATGCACTTAGATTTCAGTTCCCTAGGGTAATACTACAGTCGATCCAGTGGAAAGTCAATTTTTTACTCCAGGTATGAAAATTCCTGAAGCTCTACTTGTTAGAGATATCAATATACCTCCAGTTGAAACAATGCATAAATTTGAAAGTATACAAACTAAGGTAATTGATATAGATGTTGGTGAAGGGTTATCCATGTTAGATGCACTCATTTTATCTATTAATGAACCCTTATTAACACCAGTGGTTAGTATTGAAGCAAGTAAGGGATTAGAAAGAGATCCTCATGAATTAAAAACTGAAGTAAGGAATCATTAAGTAAACTTGTCTTCCCAAAAACAAATGATTTTGGAAATGGATAAACCAGAGCTATTGGTGGAAAAGGAAGTTGATACTGAGTTGATGGTATAAAATTTTGTGCCCATTCTTTTTGAGGTTACTGAGAGCGATGACCTTCAAAAAGGAAAATTGTCTTTTGGATAAAGACTAAAAATGGCACAAGATATGATTACTGATGAGGAAATTTTTATTGGTGGAGAATTACATCTTTCAGTGGGAAATCTAGATTACTTTCTAATAGAACAATTTGGCATAACATTGCCTAAGATATCATTAGGAAAATAAGATAGTAGTTTGGCAACTTAGGTAGTTTTACGAGAAAAGGAACCCATTTCCCAAACTTTGATACAAAAGGGCGAAGGAGAAGAAATTCATGCCACTATGGTTTTAGCTGAAGAACCAATAAAAGAGATCCCTTTGAATTTTGATGCAGATTAGGTTAAGGATGATCAATCTTAAGTGTCAGATTAAGAGAAGAAGCATCTAGAGGAATCAATAGTACAGAGTGAAATTGGCTTAGGTATAATTAAGATAAGTGCTCCAGAAAAAATAGATTTATTGGTACAAAAGGAACAAGAAGTTTATAAGAAAATAGTATTTGTTCCTGAGAAACTCTAGCAAAGATCTGCAGGAGACAAAAGTTGGAATAGGTTTGAAAAAGGGATGGATTAGTGAGTTAATCTCAAATGAAGAAAGTGATCCTTCCTATACAAGAAGTTGACCTTACTGCTTTGTCTTTTCCAAAGATAGTGAGAGCCCCTAAAAAGAGCCAAAACCATCACAAGGACTCATACTAATTCATCCAGGGAAAAAACCCTAGAGATAGCAACTCCTTCTGAGGGTAAGACAAGAAGAGACAGAGCTGATGATGACTACAACATCGAGATTATTCCCTTGGGAAATCCTTCAAGGGAACAACTAAAGCAAGGAGTATCTGAAGTAGTGAGTGATCTTCTACAAACGGTGGATAAGGATGGAATGAAAAAGAAGCAACTTAAGGAACAAATTAAGACCTTAAGTTCGTGTTTGCAATAACTAATAGGGAAAACCAATCATGATCAAGCAAGAGTATATGTGAACACCCCTGAGGGAATGGAATAAAATAAATAGTGTTGTCAAGAAGGTCCAAGCAGTGGATACTTGGGTTGAACAACTGACTAAGAATGGAAAGGAAGTTATCACAAAGGCAAGGACAAAATATGAGGATCTCAAAATTCGATTAAATGAAAGTGATGGAATAATTGAAGATTGTGACAATGAGATTTTTTACTTGGAAGGGACTCTCCCAAAAATTGACCACATAACCCAACTTAGTGAGGAACTGGCTGAGAAAGAAAACATTGTACCAATAGAGTGAAAAGGGAGTTAGTATTCTCTTTAGGAATTGACAAAAATCAGGTTAGATACCTTGAATGGAATCAAGAAAAGGATTGAGGTCAAAAGGGATTGGGTTGATGATTTACTTAATGCTATTGATCGAAGATTAGAGGACATGGTGGTAGATAAATTCAAAAAGAGTTATAGGGATTTAAAACTTTATTTTTTACTTAACTCCTTTGAAAATAATATCCAAGCAGATGACTTCTCCTATGAAACTATTGAAACTATGAGGAAGATTGAAAATAGGATTGAGGAATTGAGAGCTAGGCCCTTGGAATATAAGCAAAAAATGGTCTAGTGTTTGGATTCAGTATCAAGACAAACATTGATTTTCCAGTACCACATTGGACCTGATGAAGATGAAATAAATGAGTTATTTCCAAGATATGATGCTTATATATCCAGGCTACCAGCAGAGTACAATCCAGTAGAGCAAGAAGTAGTAGAAAAGGATGAAGTAGAGAAAGATGTAGTAGAAAAGGATGAGGAGAAGGAAGCTACAAGTACAAAAGATGATAAACATGCTTAGGCACATTATTCCTCATTTGTGTGTGTAATGTCTTCAAAACCGAGAGGGAATGTTTCAAGTAATTTTCCAAAAGTGATGACCAGATGCACCAGTTGAAGCAACAGGTGGAAATAATTAAAAACTTATCTCTTGTACACTTGGCAACTTTTAGGTGTAAATTTTAAATATCACTTTCTAGAAAAAATTTGTAACAAAGTATTCCTTAGAATATTCTTGTTTTTGGGGGGAAATATTTGATGTAAAGTGAGTGATATAAAACCATGAAATAGTCATGCAAAAGGGGGGGTTAATTTTTCTGAGAAAGTTTGAGAAAGACCATTTTTTCCTGAGACACCGTCTGAGAAACCCGTTATTTCCTGTGTTTTAGATTTAATCATGTCACAATGGTTGTAAGTGTTCATCCATTGAACAGCTCTGAGACTGTTAATGAAACTTTCCCTAGCTGATAAATTTAATGAATATCAAATTAATTTGTGTTGATCATGAGCATAATTGTGTTTTCTTTTATTTCAGAATGTTTTCAAATAGTTTTTCTTGTTCCTGTTGCAATATTATGTTCAAATCCTTCTAAATCACACAAGATCTTATCCCTGTGATAATATTGTGTCATTTGTAATTTCATTATGAGAAGAGCTTCATTTTTAAATGAAATAAAAATTTAAAATCACTTTACTTTCACTATGTTGACAAAGATTTTTTGTTAGTCTATGAGTGTATCTTAGGCATGACGAATCAGGGATTTCTAACATTTTAATTGATTCTTTAACATGAGCCTTTGTGATGAATTCTTCAAGAATTTATGAAATCGTTCATCTTTGGGCTTCCATTGATACACATCTTCTATTTGAAGGAATATTTTATCTATTTTGAATCATTTTGTTCTGTGAATTTTCCAATATTTGTTAAAGGTTCTCAAAGATTTGGTATAATAAAATTTATCTTGCTTAATTTCCCACCAAAAATTTATCAAATGATGAATCCTACATGAACTACTCCTGTTTGTACTGTGTATCCACAAAGACTGAATAAATTCCATTTCTAAAATATGTAGAAATGATCAGGTTTTAATTATTGTCTTTAGTAACCTAAACCTTGTCTAGAAAATATCTCCATTCTCTAGGGTAACGACTCGTGAGAGTTATATTGTGTTGTATTGATCATATTTTCTCAAGGTTTTTCTGAGAAATGTGAAAAGAATGATCTATTGATATCCTTCACTAATATAGGTTACAGAATGGGTCCTCTCACCCTAGTTGAAGGCACAACCTAAAGTAGTGATGGTAGATCAAACCCTTAATACAGTGGTATCCATTTCTCCAATGCTTGAGTGAAAAAGATTCATTTGAATCCCCTCCCCAGATACAAAATGAATTATACCTTGATTTTTCTATTTCTAAGCATCTTGTTAAGTTTGTGATGTTGCTCATCCCCCAAAGGAGAATCAATTTGGGTACCAACACCTTTCACCTTCTAATTTCAACAATCTTGTACCTAGATATCAATAACCACCCCACACTAAAAGTATGAGCATTCCTCTATGCATATAATTTTTTCAAATAGTAATTAGATTCAGGTGCGCAAATGCACTTATTACATTAAACAATAACTAAATTGACAAAGCATAGCAACGAAGAAGAAAATACATCAAGGGAATACATAATTTAAAACCTAATCTAAATGGCAACACTGCCTTATTAAAAACACCAAGAAGACTTATTTATTGTAGGGCTTCAGCCTACTCCCATTAAAGTAGCCAGGTAGTCATGTTCTGTCAAGCGCTTCTAACTAGAAAGTGCATATATCAAGTATGTAGGTGATGACATGTAGCCTCAACCAATGTACCTTGAGTTTTCCTGGATGGTGTAAGAACTTCAAATCATAAAAAAGCGCCATTTGTCAAATCTCAAAATTTTTATCTCTAATGTGCCTTTCATGTAATGCTTTCTGCCTAGACTTTTCTTGCTTCTAACTCCAACATACTATTGCTCATCACTCATCCAACTTGATCATCTTTTCAATCTATTATTCTAAGGCTTGATCATCAGCTAGGTCTTCAGCATGTGCAATATGCAAAGAAGGTAGCATGAATTCCATAGGAAGAACTGCTTTAGCGCCAAACACTAACTGAAATGGTGTGGATTTTTTCAACATCTTATACATTGTTATATAATCCCAAAGTATAGAAGAAAATTTTTCATCCCAATCCTTTCTTCCAACATCACAATTTTTTATCAATGTCTAGCTTAAAATCTTGTTGAAATCCTCGGCAGTTCCATTTTCCTGAGGATGGTAGGGTGTAATCTTATGGTGCGCAAACATAAACTCATATAATAATATCTTGATTGTCTCATTCAAAAAATGTGTTCCCCTATCACTTGTAAAACTCAGAGGACATCCATACCTTGTAAGAACATTTTCCCATATAAATCTGGCTATTGTAGTTGTTTTACAATCCTTAGTAGGTGTTTCTTCTACCCACCTTGTGAGATAATCTATGCAAGTAATGATGTAGCATGATCCATTCCTACATGTGGGTGGTTAAATAGGACCTATAAATTTAATAGCCCATTTCTCAAATGGTTCTACACTAGAAATAGGTCTTAAAGGCATCTCATCTCTTTGCCCTAGTTTTCCTAGATGCTGACAATGATCACATGCCTTATAATACACCTTACAATCTTTATATAGGGTCTCCCACTAGAATCCAACGAGTAGAAACTTGCGTACAGTAGCATCATCCACATAATGGCCACCTACAATAACACCATGATATTCCTCCATATTATATTTGTGCTCCAGCTCTAGTAAACAATGACGCAATACTTCATCTCTACCTAATTTGTATAGGTCACCGCTGATCAACATAAAAGTTGTCGTCCATATAGAAAGTTATTTCTTTTCTAAGGCCTTCATTCCTTCTAGTGCCATACCAATTCATAAAAAGACAGTAATGTCTTCTAATTTTGATGGCGTGCATTGTAACCTATATAGCTATGTATCTGGCATGGTTTCTTCAATTGCGTGTGCTTTTTCTCCTAAGTGTATAATGGATAAGTGGTCTAGTCGAGAATTACTCTTCCCTGGTTTTACCACAACTGTGAAATCAAATTCTTGAAATAAGAGTACCCATCTGCATATGTGCCCCTGTAAGATGGTCTTATTTACCAAATAATTTAATTCCATATGATCTGTATAAAATAAAAATGGTGTGGCTAGGAGGTACTGTCTAAAATTTTGTAGCACATAGATCATTGACAAAGCTTTGCACTCTATAGTTCTATAATTATGCTTTATAGGAGTCATCTTTCTACTAGCAAAGCAGATAGGATGATCTATAATATTGTCTCTAGGTTAAGACAACACCGTGCCAATGGCCATGCCAGAAGCATCCACGTGTACATGAAATGGTTGGTCCCATAAAGGAAAGTGTAGAATAGGCACGGTAGTAAGTTTCTCCTTCAATGTCTCAAATGTGCAATGTTGCATTTCTCCCCAGTAGTACATACCTTTTCCTTTCAGTAACTCCTCCAAAGGTGCAGCAACTTTGGCATACCCCTTTATGAATTTCCTATAATACCCTATGTGACCCAAGAATTCGCACACCTCACTTTGAATGGTAGGCACGTTCAGTCCAAAAATGAATGCAACCTTAGCCGGATCAACCAACAAATGTTCCTTACAAATTATGTGTCCTAACATTATACCAAATGGTGTAGAAAATATGCACTTCTTGATGTTCAAATAGATACTGAACTGTCTACATCTTTCAAAAATTAAGCACATATTTTCACAATGATCCTTAACAAGCCCATACATTACCCAATCATATAAATAAACCTGCAAGAAGTTGTGAATAAAATCTTTGAATGCCTGAACAACTATCCATAAAAAATAGAAGGCACATTTTTTTGTCCAAAAGGCATCACAATGTAGGAAAATATGCCCCATTCAGTAGTAAAATTATTCTTTCCTAATCCTCCTGGTAAATTCTAACCTGATGATACCCAGATAACCCATCTGTGAACGAATAAATTTCACTTCCTAAAACGCCTTCTAGTATTTCCTCGGTGAATGGCATAGGAAAGGGATTTGTCATACATGTAGCATTCAGCTCCCTGTAATATACAGAGATCCTAATCTAACCATCCTTCTTGATACTGATCACCATTTTACTAACCCATTCTGACTCGTCCATGGGTCTAATGAGTCAATATTTCAACATTTTGTCAATCTCTTCTCTTACCTTTTCACACAAGTTGGGGTTTTTCCTATAAGGCCTCTTTCTGACTAGGTGCACACCATCTTTAAGCGTTATATTCATATCTCCAAGTGATTCATGCATGCCTTTTAGGTCATGATACCCCCAAGGAAATAAGTCCTGATAATCCTTTAGTAACTCAATTATTTTCGCCACTTCCGAGTCTGACCAATAATATCCAATTATGACTTCCTTAGGCTCAGCTTTTGATCCAATATTTACTTTCTTGGTCTTCATTGGCTCCTGTTATGTGCATGTATACTTATCTTCACTTTCCATGACCTCCTTCACCCCTTGTGAATGATAGATATCCAAATTTTCAAATTCCTCATCGTCCACTATGTAGACCATCTTTCCTTTTTCCCTCTAAAGGCAAGCACGTTCTAGTAGTATGGATTTTTCTCTTTCTTCAAAACACACTCCCAACTCTATCGCACCAAATAAATCCTGAATGAGTTCCTCTACCCTTTCACTATCTTACAAAGTGAAGTGGTTTACAACCTCTAATGCCTCTTCTACCTGAGGTTTTATAGAGAAGTATTCAAAAGTCTAGGTCATTCCTGCAATCAAATCCTTCGATTTTCTAGTTTCTCTATGCATCTCCGCATATACATACTAAGAATGTGCGCATCCTTGTAAGGTGGAATATAATTTATGCACCTAAATTGAATGTGGTAATGCTTCATGTCCCTCATTCCAAAGTCTCTCACACTTCTGGATGTGGTGTTGATCAGGTTGATTACCATGATAAGTGCATATTTGAGTAGGTGCATTTCTCCCAAATAATTGAGTAGATAGAGTGATCTTGATTTCATCCCATTCTATAAGATTATCTTTGTAAACCACCCACCAGTGTGTTGCTATCCCATGCAGGATATATGCTAACATTTTCCTTCACTCAACTTAGTCTATCCATTGTTCTTCCATGGCACGCAATAATACTGGAAGGTCTTCCACCCCAGTATACCAAGGTACTGAGCTACCTATTCATCAAATAGAGCAAAGTGTAGTCACACGTATTACTTCATGCCCTACTAATTCATAAGTACCTTGAGCCCAATTATTAAAATCAATACGCGTAGTATCACTAATACATTATGTATCTTCCCACTGAAGAATACCTTCCTTGGATGGCTCAATGACCTCTAGGTCTTGAATGGCACGTACATAAATTTTGTTTAAGTCCTCACTCAAATTCTTGACATACGGTGCATATTTTCCATCTGTTAAAGGGATTATAACTCATTCCTCCTTGTTCTCAAAACTAATGTATCCTTTATTGAGGCTTAAATCAGTGTTATTTGCGTAACACCAAGGGTGCCCAAGTAAGCAAGGAAAACTATCTGCTTTCATGAGTGCTAATACCTCAAAATCTCTAGTAAATTTGGCCCCTTATATCATGATATATGCATCTTTTAATACTCCTATGGCAGTGTCCTTAGTCTAATTAGCCATAAACAACACATTGGAAGATGACTACAATGGATTTCTCCCCATCTGTAGCCATGCATATAAAGTAAGGACATTGACTTCGACACCTGTATCGATCAAGATATTGCTCAAAAGAAATCCTTCCGCAACAACATTCAGAGTAGTCTCCTTGTCGTAGTCAATGCTATCAGGGGGAATATTTGCATGTAATATTTTTTGTTCATTCTCAGTACTTTCTTATGGAGTTTTTCCCTTCAGCCAATTCACTACTAATGGAATAATATTCTCCTGGCACATCATTTTTCATACCTTTCTTATGTCATTAATGTCAGATGGGAATTTCCCTACTTCTTTCTTATGTTCTCTCTTCTGTGACTGCTCTTTAAAACATTGTATTTCACCTTGAAGGTTTCTGAGTACTTTCATGGTTTCTTGATAAACCTCCTTCGATGAGTAGGATTTGGGTACCTCGCATGTAGAACATCCTCCTTAGTGATTGTGGGATTCTACTGTAATGCCTCTTACATGTGTCACTTCAGTTCATATGGTAATCTTTACAATTAATGCCTTAGGTTCGGGTGTTAGCTTGGGCATCCACTGATGTTCCTATGCACACTAGATTCTAACCATCCCTGCACCTTTTTTATCTTTCTTATGTTGTTTACTAAGATGTTCATACAAGTCTGGGAACTCCTCATAGCTATGATTCTTTCCACAAAGAGTATGTAATATTCAGGGGACATTCCCACCTGTAACGGTCAGGAGATCCACATTTATAGCATGACCCATGAGGAAACTCATCTCTTCCTCCACCACAACCTCATCCTCTATATCCACCATGGTATATGTGCCCTCTTACACATCCTCCTTCAAAATACCCTTCATTCCTATCATAGCACATTTGATTGTGATCTTGATCCTTGTGCTCATTCTTTCCTTTAGAGTTATCTGATACACTTGTCTATATAAACCAATGTCTATAACATCATGGATCTAGCCAATCAATCTACAATATTTAGTATCATGAGTTGTGGACTGGAAATTCTTGCAATAGCAAGATACGTTCTTTCTTATCACACATTGTAGCAATGGATAGTGGATAACATCATGGTTCAAATGACAGATCTCGTAGTCCAACAGCAACAAATGTATGGACCTGAGGGGATAACTATCCTTGGTGTGGCCTTCCACTTCACAATCTATACACCAAATCCTTGAGCATGTTTCATGTGTTGAATTTTCCAAATTTCTTTTCCCTAGATGCAATTTGTGCCTCCAACAATGGGCTAATGCCAGTGTCAATACTCCCAACTACCTTAGCATGCAAAGCTACCTCCAGCGCTTCATGAGGATCAGTGTATGTCTTATGTGATAACACTCTTTTAAATGGTATAATCAACCCTCCAAAAAACCATTGTGCATGCGGGCTTGCGTGAATATCATAAGAAAGATTAGATATAAGTGTTTTAAAATGGTCATCATACTCACATACACTCTCAGTAGTGCCTTGTTTTATATCTTTGAGAGTACTTATAATCTTCTACTCAAATTCTGGGATATAGAACTCCTTTAAGAAAGCATCCTTCAATGCTACATAATCCACGCAAGTTTGATTATGGTCAAACTTCCTGTACCAACTATGTGCGCACCCTTATAACGTAGTAGAAAATTGGATTTCCTTATGTTCTGAAGCCATGATCCCTTTTGTGCATCATAGTATTTCACACATGTGCACATGTTCAGTAAAATATTCTATGACCATGTACTTTGGGAGATGAAGAGACATTTCCATGTAAATATTCTGGGGTTGGTGCGGACCTTTCCCATCCTATCCAGAACCTCATGTGTTTCCTCTACCTCTAGAACTACTAGATCCACCAGAAATAGACCCACCTACACCTCCTGATCCTCCTCCTTTAGTTGGGATGGGACCAAAAGATGTACTCCCTTGTGCTCCAATGGTGGTACTATACTGAACCCCTACAGTCTATGAAGTGGTTCCACTCCAAGAAGCGAACCCCATGTTTTGTATAGATGATGTGCCTGAAAATGTACCCCCAAACAAAAATTAATTCATCTTCCTTGCCATCAATTTACTTGCTACCTGACTTACTCCAGCTATCTTACTTCTTAAATTATCTTGTTGACTATTTGTCATACTAGATATTGAAAAAACCAAGCGCAAGGGCTAGGTTATTAGGTAGGTTCAGATGCACACCCATGGCCCTAGTCATCTCTGCTAGTGCACTTTCTTATGATTTTGAGGAGCGTTACCTATCATGATTTCCGATATGGGGGATTTCCTAATGCTCTGGCTCCACGTCTTCTCTGTGATATCCAATCCCTCACAAGTCATCTCTCTCCTCAACACCATCCACTCTATAATATCACTTTGCTTCTCTATCTCCCTCTCACACGCCTCATTATACTTGAGCCACCTTTCCTTCCTCTACATTTCCACCACTATGTTTGACACCTTTCACCAATCATGTTCCTACCCCCATGTGTGGTGGGGTTTAGCTTGTTATAGGTTTGTCTTCCAAATTCAGGGTTACCATCAAAATCTTTATTACCAGTGGAATGCCTTGTAAATAGGTTCCCTTAGGATACTGTAAAAATTGAAACTCATCTACCTCTAGAAAAGAATATGTAGAAATTGAATACTCCAAGATGTAATTGTTCAAAACACCACGGAACCACGAATCCATAGTGCGAGTACAAATCAGATCAATATCATAGAGAGATTGAAATTATTCCTACGTCCAAACAAGTGTGAGATACCACCAATTCCATTTATATGCATATGCAATCAACCACTTGTAAAACTCCACCAAAAAAATAGCAAAGAAATTTTCATATAGAATTTCATACAAATTATGTTCCACCCAAGTGCATGTGTTAAACTCAGATCCAATGTTGAACCTCTATGCATATTCTTCTTCCAGGTTGTGTATCCACTCCTCAACACTTTCTAGATTTAACCGGTACATATTCATCACAAACCATCCTAGAAACAACTGAAAAATAGGTCCCAAAAATGGAACAAATGATGCAACCTAGAATTTACCAGTAAAATCTTAGGTGCACTAGCACATCACTCATCCTAGACTGAGTTCTCACCCAAAGCATGCAATGGTAACAAGCCCCTCTTTAGGGTTCTTATTACAGTATTTTAACATGATAAATACTAAAAACATACAGTTCCATAATTGATATGTCATTCTACAGTGCATACTCAAATCTATATCTAAAGAATAATAGACTTAAATGATAACCATGATGAAATCAAGAACATACCAAAACAAATTATACACAGGATTAACACTTTGATTCAGTCAATAATCTCCATTATATTAAACATGAAAATTATAGAGAAGATTTTTACAATAATGGCATTCTATGCCCATGTCCGAACATATCTAATAGTGTAATCTCATAGTAATCCAGTCCTTACATATTACTACTACTCAGTTCACTACATATTTATAAGGGTGGAGAATTTCCCTTCACCACTTATTCAATCCCAAAATAGGCTGCATGCTATTATTATCCATGCGTTGTTACAATAATAGCTACACATACAAGTGTGCTAATAATAGACTTCCTTTAGTTAACTGTCAGTGGTAAATCTATTCTTAGACCACACCCATGCAAAGTACTTTGTATCCAATTCTCTAAAAATAGCCTATGCGTTTCATGCAAGTCTTCATCTTGTTTATGTGCTCTGCACGCTATCTCCAAAAATAGCTCCTCGTGTGTGAAAATGACTAAGTTTTGAAATATGACCTTGTCTTCTACACGCATGTTTTCCCTTATCCTTTCGCACTTTTGAACATTCCCTATTTTCTCACACAGACCTCTTTTGTGCTTTCCGCTAAGTATTGTCTACTCAACACGCTTCTAATATGAAACCACCATTAAAATACATTATGGTAACAACCAAACTATAATAGGAATTTTGTAGTAATATTCAGTGGTAAAACATAAATATTTGTCGTAAGTGGTCCTTAAAAGGGTCAAAATTCAATAGGTTCTACATGATTTAGAATTATAAATATTATATTTGTAATAATGACAAGGATTGATGTCATAAATATTTTGAATATTTTATTTTTATAAAATCTAGAAAGTTGGAATCCATGTGAAATGATAAGGTTTATCTTATCCTAAATGATAATCCTACATGTAAAGAAAATATTTTAGGTATGGAATATGATTATCTAGAATATATTTCCTATCCTATCTTATAGATGGGGTGGATAATCTTGAAATTTGTATAAATAGAGAGGGAACTCCCCTCATTTAGTATACAATAAAGGGTGAGATTCAATATGTGTAAAATGATTCATTGTGAAGGTGTGTAAAGGAAACCATAAAAAGATGTAACTATGAAGCTTCACCAGAATTATTGTTGGAAGGCGAGTGGATCTGGTAACACTCAAAGTAGTTTATGGGTGATATTGTAACAATATCATGTTAATAATATATGTTGCATTTGTAATTTAGATTTGTCATCATTCCTTTATATCATAGTCTATGGTATTCTTGTGTTATGTTTATTATTATGTTTCCATATTACTACCACCAAACCAAAGGTTTTTGCATTACTGAATAGTCATAGCACGAGGATTTCCTGATGAAATATTATCATATTATCGAACTAGTGATGACAAGAATGATTCCACACACACACACACACACACACACACACACACACACACACACACACACACACACACACCAATAAATTAGGTCTGAGATGTAGTGTAGCACTCAACTATAAGTCCACCATTATGGTGGCTGAGGACAACCTGACCCCCCATTCTGCATATTTATTTTTTATGATTTGATGTCTATTTGAGGGTTTTGGAATTCTATACTTCCTTGTAGGTTTATTGTGACTATGTTTGTGCAAATCCTTAGAAACAAAAGGTGAGCATCAATGAACATATTGTGACCCTAAGAATTCAGGTTTCTAATAATTTCCATAGACCCAAGCACCCATAATCAGTACAATGGTAAGTTCTTTGCATTTCTCTTTCTTCCAACTCTATGCACTTTTCAGAACTAGGAGAATCAAATAAGGCATCTTACCCTTCTTTAAACATTAGGGTTTCATTATTTATTTCTTAGTTTTCTTTAGTATATTTATGTATTTCATTGCATTATCTATTTACTACTACTATAACACCATATTAGGCTTAGATTTTACATTTTAGCTTTATCATTTTGGTGAACTTGATTTTTGAAACCACCTTCCACTTCAAGCTCTTATCCTCTTATTACTGTGGATAAATATTTTGAATAATTTATTGAATCCAATTTTAAAGATCTTAATGATCATATCTTTGAGCATCCCTAAGATCTATACTTTCTTTTATATGTTACTCATGAGGAAGATACGAACCTCACAGAGCTTAATGCTTCTTCCATTATTCCCACCATCATTGTTACTCAAAAACAATTCTCCACTCTTCCACCCATTTCCATCATTATATTTTTTGTTCCTATTCCTACTAATCACTATACCCCACCTTTTTTTTTCTCATAAGTGGGCAGATCCTTCCACTGGAACCTAAGATTTAGCCTCCCTTTATCAAGACCTTCAAGCACAAATTCATTAATTATGGTAGGCTACTTCTTGTTCATCTCCATATTTGGATTCCACTTTGTTACTGCATACTCCATTTTCAGAAAATATATCAACTTACTCCCATCCACCTAACGTTTTTACCCCTATGCTTCCCATTTTCAATGGGCATAGTGACCCGCAAAAGAATCTCTGATAATTCCATGTGGCTTGTTTAGATTTTTTGGATGATCACATTCTTCTCGCTAAGCTATTTCCTTGCAATATCTAGATTATATGATTCATTGGATCTATGACCTACCTATTCATTTGGTAACATATTTCACACATCTATATGATGTTTTTCTCACTCACTTCTCTATCAATATCAGATCTAATATCTCTTATGCACAAATTTCACAATTAAAATAAGGATCTAACGAAAACTTAGTAGAATATGTTTTACGATATAAAAAAACTTAGCTAAGATTTCAATTGTTCTTACAGACTCTGATCTTCAATATTTATTCATTCAGAGTCTATTACCACCTCTACAAGATAATGTTCTTTTTTAGACATCTCCCTCATTCAATCAACTATGTCATACACTTAAGATTCATGAAACTAAGCTCTTATCTATAGGAAAGCATAAATAGCAAGAGTAAGCCTCATCCTCTACATGTTTTAAAAATAAATAAGCATTCAAACCATCGACAACCAAGCCAAATGACACAAAAATCACCGTCAACGTAGTATCCACCACAAGAGAACTTCAATCACAACCACCTAGGTATACATTTACAAATTTAACCATTTCTCCACAAATTATCTTACAACTATTTGAGAGAAATATTATTACACTTCCTCCTCCACTTTAATTATACCTATCTTGTCCAAAAGTTCAAAATTACAACGAGATATTTCAATGTGACTATCATCAATGTGTGGGACACTCTACAAATAAATTTTTCAAAATTCACACCATCATCCAAGATCTTATCGATGAAAAAAAACTTGAGCTTCCAGATCCTTCAGAATTTGTTCCGATCAATGAAAATCATAAGCTTAAAAATATACAATAATCCACTTCCAATACATGACAAGAAACTGGATGACTCCTCTGCTAATCATACATATTTCACAGTGCCTCCTCCTGCACTGGGGGATCTTTATTTCCTAGTTGCTCATAATAACTCTTCTCCACCAGTTATTTATTTCTCTGACCATGATTATCATTCAAAATTCTCATCCAATCACTTACACAACAGTGCCTCTATTGGATCTACCTCTATCAATAATACTATGGTTGATCCCTCGTGGCCCATAAGTGCATGTTCTATTCCACTTCTTACTATTATATGCTATCTGATTTCATAAATCTCATATCCGATGAACAATTCCTATGGTGTGACATGCTCTTAGGCCTCAATTGGATTTGTAGGTCTAAGTCTATGTAACAGGATCATTTTAAGACTTTATAAATAAGGGGGGGAAAATTATCTTACATAATGTTCTCTATTCTAAATTAATATAATTTAGAACACACATTCCATTTCCAATCCATCTCATAATAGAAAACCATATGCAACTGTAAATGACTCAGTGAGACACTCGATCTCTCATTCCATGACTCGATATTAAACCGATATCTCATGTTAAATTAATAATGTGTATACTATACTTGGTTCCTTTACCCTTTTAGGGGTACCCAAGCATTCTTTCTAAGAATCCTATCTGAATATCTGTTACCGATATCCATCTAAAATCCTGCATCTTAGACTAGGTGACATAGGACAACGCAACCAACAACATTGCTGATACTTTGGCCAAAGTTTTTAAACATATTTAACATGTTTACATTCTAGATGACATACTCATCAAAAGGAATATGTCCCTCACCACACTTGTTCTATTATCTAGAATGGTAGTCTGACTTATTTCAATTCAATCTGATTCAAGGTTTCACACTAGACAAGGGAAGCAACATGCACTAGTGTGGAAGACTACTCATGGTGACTAAGGATACATAGACATACTCAATCAACTTATGTCGATTGGGTGTGTCTAGTTACCCTAAGTCAACATGAGTTGACCTCAACACTAGATCATGTTTCTATCTCTGTTTAGGGTGGGACCATGATCCATTCTTCCACTTATGTCAATCAGAGTTAATCAAACTAAGTGGGGTGTTAAGGCATAATAGGCTGCATCATAGTATCCTTGTAATGACCCTATCATTATGAAGATACTATGCCATAGATTCTATGTTCCAACATCCAACTGAGTTTCCTCAACTAGACTAACATACTTAAGATTATAATTTTATAAACCAATTAATCATTATCTTAAATATTAATGATAACAATGCTTTAAGAGTCAACTAAGCATCATTTAACCTAAAAAAGTTACAAGGTGTAAATTACACAAGAGGTAGGTATGCAGATAAAATATGCTTTCCTAACCATTTTGAATACATGATTATGTTTATCTTAAATGTATCTACTTATCTCATATAATGACATGATTGATCTCAATGTTATGAAGGTGTGTTCATTAGATCTTTTTACTTCATTTTAGCTTAAAACAAGCTTATTTAAAACTTTTTCTTTAGACTTCATAATGCTGAAGTTTAAATCCTTTTAGTTCCCTTTTTAAGCATCCATATTTTGATTAAAGAAATATTCCTAAGGAAAAACACAGTCAACCATCCTCATAATCTATTCATAACACTTAACAAGACCTCAAATAAATGTCTTTGATTAATTTTCAAGGAAAATATCATTTTTCCTTTATCAAGGACTAATGTCCTAATTATGAAAATAGATCACATATGTTTTAATTACAACACAACAAATAACTCATACACACATATATAATTCAATCATATTCCCTTTTATACTATTTAAGGATCTACTCAAGAGTATCAACTATTAGTTGTGCTCTTTTACGTGAAAAAATAAATCAACTAATATTTTAGATCCTTAATCCAAGAGTCTTATATATATAAGAGTTATTAAGTTTCAAAATCCCATATCATATAAATATCTAAACTTCCCCCTTCATGCATGATATTACTCAATAATATATCACAATTTATGTCAATGAAAGTATCACAAGTAAAGCAGTAATCAACAATCATCAAGCCATTCATTTATCAAAAAGGAGTGATCCACTCACTGTACTTAGGAATATTTCAAAGTATTACAAAATGTCATTGCATCAATATGAAATAGTTTAAAAACAACATATTTTTCTGAAAAAGTACATATCAAATAATGCCACTACATAGTCATAATAATAAAGAGACAATTTCTTTAGTAAAACAGATGTAACTTTCTATATGTCTTTCTCCTTTCATATTTTATGAAATCCATCTGAAAAATTGTTAACATGAGTCATTTCATATGAACTGAGCATGATAAATGCTATAACATTAAAACATTGTGCTTTTATCTAACTATTTCATAAAAGGAACCCTGTTATTAATGAAATAGTTCCAAAAGCACAATCAAGATTAATATAAAGACTTTCCAAAATATAACAAATCAAGAAGGAGAGAGAAAGATCATAAAATCAACAAGAATTAATATGTAAGTAAGAACTAATTAAATGCAACATAATTAATTCTATCTCCTACACCAATATGAACTCATTACAACCTATGCTAGTCATCAAACAACAATATTAAAGAAGGAAGAAATTCATATTTCCAATCCTAATCTTATCTTCTCATTCAACTTTCCAACTTAAGTTCTTCAACTCAACCTATTCAGACTTTTCAAGAAGAAGTACAAATATATACACAACTACCTTTCTGTAATAAGTATACTAGTTTGTTATTCAAAGTTAACAACCTGAATAATAACTGAAAGATCAAACATAAACCTAAATATCATTCCATTAAACACTCTTACCTATCTCAGGCTCAACACAAAGTCTAAAAATTAGGTTGATCAAGAAAAATTCCCAACACTAAAGGTAATAAATGTTTAATCTATTAGAAAAAAGACCCAGTAACTCATGGTACAAGATTTTCAAAGTCCTACATTCATGTCCAAATTCAAACTCAAACGTAGCAGTCATAACAACACCATGTAATCCTAAGACATCAAAAACTGCATGCTCATTGTTTCAAAATCCATAAAGAAGCACGAGCTATCATTATGAATAACACACAACTCAAATCATTCATTCCCAATTCAAGAAAAGGAACATGAAAACTAAAAGTTAAGAACCAGTCCAAACCTATATTATTCCCAGTCTTATCTTAAAGGTTGAACTCATCTTAATGAAAGGATCATAAGAATGAATGAAATAAATAATTTCATAACTACTAAGGACTCCAACCAACACAAAGGAACATCTTACAAGAGACCCAACATAGTCACGGTCATGAAGATGACATGATAACTCAAGGTTCCAAGGTAGTATGAACTACAACAATAAAATAATGTTGATATACACCTACATAGTTCCAAGTTCCACAACTCAAAAATTGGAATCAACCCTTAAGAGAGAATCCATTAGATGAATAATACTTCCCTCATAGGAAGAAAACATAGTTTACCCAGATCACAAAAACACTAAACCTTTTATTTAAGTTATAATAAATCTTAGAACAATCAAACCAATGTTTCCTCCTTTTGTAGGGTAACCCAAAAAGGGTTTGAGTTCTAAGTAAACTCAACAAAAAAAGGAAGGAGAAAAATACCAGACTCAATTCAAAACTGGTCACCAAAATAACTTACAATCATCCAAACAAGAAGGGAAGAGAGAGATGGTGCAAACAACCTCCCTCCAACAAAAATTCATCAACAATCAACAATCATTGCATGACCTTCCACATATCAACAAGATCTATTTAAGGGAACCACAAATCCAGGATGGGTATACAATAAACAATTTAATCAAAAAATAACATGAACCAAAAAATTCCCACAATTATACCTTCCCATTCATCTTCCATTCAAAAAATACTTCCACCCAGACAAGGTTCAACAAAAGAAGTAAAATATGATACAGTTCCCAGTTCAAGGTAATTATTCATATACCCCTGACCTGAATAGTAACAATAGAAATATTCAAAGAAGTAAAGTACATACATGATTTTTATCGACCAAAATTATTGAGTTTCAACTCTTAACTACAAGAAACCAACCCAACATGAAGAACACAAATATTCTCCTAAAATGAAGGCATAAATATTAAACTACCAGAATGAAGCCTCCTATAAATTTAGTCTCCAATAAACAATAATAATGAGAGAACTCAAGCCAAAATCTACATATTTCAACAAAACCAAGCTATTATAATGCATACATAATACCCAGTCCAGGTATCCATTCAACAGAGAAACAAACACAGATATGTTCAATGCCAAAGAAGGTTCAAAAGCAAATAATCTAATCAAAACTATAAAATATAACCCAGATTTCATATTCCACACAAAAATCATATAATCATATTGCATCCAAAAGAACCAAGTCAAAATGCCATTGAAGCAAGGAGAAGAAACACAAAACCAGAACTAGAAAGTTTCCAAAAAGAGTAGAGTTATTTTAATGAAGAAATTTAAATAAAAGTAGAATACTTAAAGAGATAGGGCCTATCATTCCTGATAGAGATCATGTCTTCTATTCCTTGTTGTAAATCTTCAAGTAGAGCCTCGATAGCAAATTTTTCCACAAAACGCCAATAACCAACTCTTAAAATTTATTTCCTTCTTCTTATAACTTCCTCGCTTAATTCCTTGTTACCATCACCGCCATGCAAGGTGAAATAAGCATGCACAAATTAAAATGGGGGTTTGAAAATGAAAACCACATGCAGAGCTACAAGCTCACCAAAAACCAAATGAACAATGAAAAACTGAAAACCATATTTTCTTCCAACTTCCCCTACTTCCTAGGAAATTTTTCACAATTCCCAAGAACAATTAATGCAAATAGGACTAACAGATTCCTTCCTTATCTCCCGCCTCTTCCAACTCATGTTTGGCTATTACCAATTTTAAAATTCCATGTAACTTATACTTTAGCAGAGGTGCCAACTCAGCATTCCTAAACCTTCATGCCCTCACCAAAATTTACGGCAACCAAGAGTTTAAAGCCTCATTAAATCCTCATAAATACTTAGAAATTGGTGCCACCGACATCCCTTTGTATGTCATCCATGCCATCCCTTTAGGTTAGTCCAAGTCTTAGATTAGGTTCATAAACATTAGATTAGAAACGAACTTAGGTCCTTAGGTTAGTTTATTAGTTTAGTCTTAGGTTTCCCTTTCTAATAAACAATCAAAATATTAACATCATCTAATTTAACTTAGGATAAGCTTATAACTTAGGAACTTAGATTTAATTAGTTCCCATAATAATTATTAAAATTTTCAATTAAATCTTACCAAAATAAGAATCAAAATGATGTTATCGGATCACTTGTAAAGGGTGTGAGCAGAAAAAGTCTACCCATGATCCCGTGGAAATTCTGGGTTCTAAAATCTAATTTTCTACCCAACTCGGTCAAGATGACCTCAACGTCATGAAATTGAAAACATGCCTTGGATCACTAAAATTGATCCAAGGTATAGCTATCCTGCATCAGAGATCATAAATACTGAAGACCTAAGTTCAAGTGTAATAAATACTATGAACGAGTTTAAGCTGAATCAATTTCTTCTATCCACATGCAATGAACATTCAACATAAGAAGGAATGAAATACTTCATTTTAAATTTAGAATAGACATGGCAGAATTGTATCTATTTCTCAGAAGATAACATATTATCTATAGAAAACATGGTTACTTAGTTCACAAGATTACACCATCTTTAGACAAGAATCACATATCAACATTTGCAACTTTGAGTACAAAATTCATCGTAGATATCAACCATGTTAGAGGAATTACAGTCTATCATCTCCATGAATAATTTGCATTTAAAATTCATTCACAACAATAAATTCATTTCTATCACTGGTGTTCCTCCATCTACTCCATGGTAACAATACCTTCTCACATCACTTCATCCATCTAGTACACCATGGCCTCTAGAAATTAAAGCACAATCTACTCCTAGCTCCCATCCTCGCACATGACCTACATTGTCTCATCACTTTACTAGTCCAGTACATCATTATAGGCCCATTGTTATAAAAAATTGTACATCTAAATGCAAGTCACCACCTCGTTTTATTCCATGTAAGTGTCCTTCACCACCACATTCTTCTTCACATAGATCTCCATCACCTACACATTTTGTTACACCAATTTTTCCACTTTCTACTCATCAGTCACATGTATATAGACTTCACTCACCCACACAATGTATATCTCATATACCACCACTCTTAGAGAATAATCACGCACCTTTGTCTCCACCATCATCAGGAAAAGGGTATTAATTTTCACTTTTATCAGATAGTGCACTCACCATCACATGCTTAGGGGTCATCACACTTATTCTCCCCCCTCTAGCATCAACACGAACCTTATACTCTCATCACATCACAAATAGATATTTACACACAACATATACACCAGTATCGTCATTACCCTATGCCACACTCTTGTGCTATTGTTCACACTTGAATGTTGAGGGCATACTATAAACATGAACCTCACACACTGCACACTATAAACACCATGCATTCTCACACACTTTACCATATCACGTATTCTACACTAGACAATCTCACTGTACATATCTTTAGCATTGCTTAGTCACATTAAACATTAAACATCTTCATACATCATATAATCTTCCATCTAAACTACATCATCCACACTTTACACTTCCACGCTTATATAATTTACACATCTCACACAACATGCCTCTTACACATTCCACATTACACATTACATGACATTTTCTGATCACCACATATTCTACACATATTACAAAATTTACTCATCTACTTCTACCCGATGATGCACTTTACTCCCTCGGTCCATTCTCAATTATTGAGGGTTTACCAATAAAATGGACCTCATGATACCCAAAAAAATTATCAAAAAATATTTTTATCATATTATGTGACATTTTTAGCAACCACCTTTTTCACACATGTCGTGATATATACTATTAGGCTAAATCATCACCCCTTTCTAGCTTCTTATCCACACATTTCATGATATACACTTTTTCTACATCATCACCATCTTACTCATACATTTCATGATATATGATTTAGGCTACATCATCACACCTTTTGACATCTTATTCACACATTTAGTGATATATTCTCTTAGTCCAAATCATCACCCCTTTTTATAATCTTATCCACACATTTTTTGATATACACTTTTTGCTACATCATCACACTTTTTGGACCTCTTCCTCACACGTTTAGCGATATACATTTTAGGATAATTCATCACACATTCTACCAACTCATCAATTTTACTTTGTCACATTCAATACTACACCTTATACGACAACTTACAATCACCATCTTTTTCTAAATACATCATTCAGACCATTTCTTGATGACACACTCTCATTTATGGTTCATTCTTGACTTCTGAGGGGGCCTAAACAAATGAACCTAATTTCATACATACAAATCCACTTAGGGGACATGCTGATACTATCATTAACTCCACATTCCATTCCATCTCATTCGCCACATACTATATATCCTGGTTGCATTTACTCTTTCTTACATTTTCTTGTTAAATGTTCACTTTATTACACATGCTTCATAGATATCTTGTATGTCATTATCTTTATCATACACACATGTGCGTTCACTTATTTTCTAGTTTTGGTCACTTATTCTATAGATATTTTACACACAACATGGATGTTTGGTGTAGTACATATTAATAGTCCCAAAGAGGCTCTTGGGGGCATCTATTTTTGTATACTACAGATGTTATTGTTTCATTTTATTTCATAACACACTACATTATCAGATTATACACATTTTTACATACTTTTTTATCTTTCTAATGTGCTAATGGGTGATTCATGTGCAACATTTGTTATACAATACTATTTGCTTCTATGGTTTTCTATTACATTGTTTGTCATTTCTTGTCATTGTGTGCTCTTGTTTGTAGGATTTTCCCTTTGTCTTGTGTGCACACTCATCTATTTGTGTCCATTTGGTCTTGATTTTCTTACAACATCATGAGTGATGTCCCATATTTACAACCCACTTATAGTGGTTTACATTATATTCTTTTGTGTTTACTTACATCTTAGCTTACACATTTTTTGTTAGCTTACATTTTACATCCATGTTTGATTATACTAAAACTTGTTTCCTATCCACTTGTGTGTGTATTCCAAGGTAGATACCAAGAACATTCCCTTCACTATGAAGGGCATAGTTTAACATAATATTTTGTCCTTTTTTGGGCCACATACTCCTTCAATGACATCGCATGTACCAAAAATGAGGGGGGAATCGTATGGGTGAATCGGTCACCCCATAAAAAGTTACACACAACACGGTACTAGTACAACGAATTTTCAATTATGGAAAAGGCTCATAATCATACTTAGATTCTTAGTACACAATGGCCTTCCCTGAGTGCTAGTAATAGGGGTAAATTGCACAGTGCTTTGACATTTCACAAAGGCTTTTGATAGGGAAGAGAGTCCTTTAGCACTGGGAATTTACATAATGGATTTTATAAGGAAGATATTCCTTATCACATACACACCATTTACAGTGGTGTTTTACACAACAGGAAATAGTCAAAGATTGACAGATGACACCAAAAAAATTTCCCTACACTTCATCCATTACACTTGTATGAGATCGTCTAAAAAAATCATGCGTCGACGTCATCTTTAGGATCCTTTCTATACCCTTTTCTCATCACGGATCAATTGCACATGTTCCGTTTTGTATTTTTAAAATTTAACATACTTTACTTACATAATTTTTACATATTTTTGATCATATACATGTGTATTTGACTACTTTTCATATTCTCTTTTGGAGGTTCATTCATATGGGAAGCGATAGTCAACAACACCAATAAAACCAACAACAACAACAACAACACACACACACACACACATCAACATTGACATCAAGTACATCATGACATAAACACATGTGTTTCTTCCCTAGGTTCATTTTCATCATCACATTTTTGCACTTCCTCATCCTTAGCATCCACGCTTCACATTTTTATCACTATATGATTTTTCTAGTCCCTCAGCATGCTTTCTACATCGATATACATGGTTATCAAGTATGCATCTCTATCGAGTTTATGTTATTGATCTTCTACTCACCAATATAAATTGGGGGAAATTGTAGACACAAAATCATGCACTTTGGGTAATTATCTAGTCTTGATTACACACTACTATTAATATGATTCCTAATTAATAATGATACTAACTAACCCATGTATTTTGCCACCTTTATTTTCTTTCTTTTTCTTCTTTCAATCTTATATCCTTACTTTCTCGGTCTGCCTTTTCAGTCTTTGGCATTTTTCATCCTAGACACTAGCGCCCAAACATGATGCCAAATCTAAGAGCCCTCATCTCCTCTAGGTGCTCATGTCCCTTTTGTACTTTAATGTCACTTTTTGGGTCTTTTTAGATGTTTAAGAATCTTATATTTTTTTACAGTCTGCCTTTTAAGGGTTAGTTATTAAATTCAAGAAAATTATCATATAAATATAAATTTATGTGATCATAATAAGGGACAAAGCACTAAGCATCTACTATCTCCACCTAAGGTTACATCCATCAAGGTATCCAAGAGCTCCATTTCATCCATCTAGCTCCATCACAAGGGACACAAGGGTTGGTTCATCTGTATACACTTCATAGGAGGGAAGTTCATTTTATTCCATGCACAAATTTACTACATGTCTTTACATCTAGATACTTGCTCACTATCCAAGTGTGATTGACATGAGAATGATCTAGGGCATGATTACACACACACACACACACACACACACACACACACACACACACACACACACACACACACACACACACAAATACATTGGGTCTAAAATGTATTGCAATGCTCATTTGTAAGTCCACCATTTTGGCAACTAAGCACAGTCTGACCCCACATTATGTATCTTTTTTTAGGATTTGATGAATATTTAAGGTTTTTGCAGGTCTATACTTCTATATAGGTTTATTGAAAACTTGAATATCTTTGTGTGAATCCATAGAGACAAAATTAAAGCATTAGAAAACATCTTATGACCCTATGAATTCAGGTTTCTGAGCATTTACGTAGACCCAGGCACCCAAAATCAATACACAGGCACCCATGTCCCTCTCTAGACACCCTTATCTAGCCTGTTCATCCCATTCTTCAACTTTATGAGATCCAATACAATGGTCAGTGCTTTGTATTTCTCTATCTTCTATATTTGTGCACTTTTTAGAACTCATTGAATCAGCTAAGGCATCTTACCCTTCTTTTCACATTAGGGTTTGATTATTTATTGCTTAGTTTTCTTTGGAATATATATGTATTTCATTCCATTATCTATTTATTTCTACTATAACATAAAATTAGGCTTAGATATTAAATTTTAGCTTAATCATAACTTTTGGGTTGTCTATAGTAATATGATGTTTCTTGGTGGTGTTTTAGAATAGTGAACTCAGTCAATTTATTAAGAAACCAATTCTTTAATCATTGTAAGATAGTGGTTATTCAAATCAAAATTTCTACAGTCTCTATCATCGACCATTCTAATATTTGTAGAGAAGAATTCCATGAAGCCATGTTCATACATGTCACTAAAATCATCGAGATACCTTCAGTTACCATTCTAGGCAGTAATACCTCATCTATGGAATTGTCATCCTCATGAAATATCTTTGTTACACTTCAATTTAATCCACATAATCTTCCCAATAATCCTTAATCTCATAATGATGATAGAAATAAATACTTTTCCCTTATGATCCCAGGTGTTTCTTACTATCTAACAACTTATTTATAGTGTAAGCTCATAAGTTGAATGATCCCAAAGAAGCTTAAATGTTTTGAGCATATATTATAGACTTGCATGAATATATTCCTAAGTGGATCAATAATACCACTCCTTTTATTTTATTTTCTTTACATTTAAGGTTTACTTGAGATAGTTGTCAACATAGTTTGATGAGGACAATATTATTACTAAGGTACTACAAAAGCCACAAAGGACCATTTTCAAATCCACTGACCCAAATGTAGGAGAAGGTTTTGAATTGAATGAAATAAATCTCATATTTCATAACGAATTCATGATATTGTCTTGACAATCTCTCATTCACATTCCCCTACAATATCCTAAGAAATAACATAAAGAAGTCATCATTGACCCTAAGGAAGTTTTTTTAATACTCAAAAATAGTAATTTTATGATGAACATGGTATATTGGTACACCTACAAGTGTAGACAGTCAGATTTAGAAATCTATCTCTTGACATGACTAATCTTGTAATTACATAATTATATGTACAAATGCACTCTCATCACTCTTGTTTAACACACCTTAATAGCTCTTTGACTACTTGTTTATATTTTCACACCTCTCTATTGTCAATTTGTAAAGTTTAACAACATAAAATACATCTAAAATATCCATTCTATGACCCATAAAGTCAAAATATGTTTTTCCCTCCAAGTCAAAACCACCATTTTCGGTTAGTTTGTAAAATTCGACAAGTCAACCCCACTATATGATTTTGTACTAACATAATTTGGACTAATTATTCTCATTATATTGCATTTATATGAGTAAATACATCCCTTTGGTCATCCTTTCATGACATAATAACCTTTGGAAGAATATATAAGCAAGTAAATCATACCTCATTTTAGAACTTTACACTTTAATAAATCATCATGTCAAAGAAAACACAAATGGAACTCCAAGCTCCACAAACCACAAAATAACTCATGAAAATCCATTACAGTTGCACCATTAATAGGTATGAAGTCTCCTTCCAGGTCTAGGAGTCTCCATATTCTTTCTGCAAGCATGCAAAGTAACCCTTCCCAAGTATTTAAGAAATTATGAAACTCGAGTTGAATCATTTTCAAAGAACGTTTGTCAAGTTCTTACTACACTAAAGTAATTATCACATGTTAGGAGAATGATGTGTATTTTGAGACCTCTTTGGAGTAGTGGCGATGTCAGTGGTGCATAGGGGTTCCCCCACAACCCACCTAAATTTGTTTAGCAGAAAATTCTTGCACTACAATGTGTAGACACAAATTATGCACTCATTACTATTACATCATGCCTCTAGTGTATCGTAATATGAATGATTCCTAAGAAAGAAAACTAGACATTCATAACAATTGTTTTTCTTTACATTGACATTTAATTATCTTTCCATGCTTTCATCCTTTTCTTTTCTATAATTTTCCCTTTACTTATAGACATCACACAATGTTTTATTTAGTTAATAATTTTATGATTTATCTTTGGAACGTTCTAGACATAAGTTTCCAGTAGGGGACAATAGCAGTTAATGTTATTGTCCCCTATGTGTTCTCATGTCCTTTTTTTTGTGTTATTATGTTTTTAAATGGCCCATCACTTGTTTATATTTTATAAACTTGTATTGATCACTTTCGGTTGTCTTCTTGTGTTGTTAATGTTCAAATTTAAGTAAATGAATCATATATATACACAACCTACTAACTATTCTAATGAGAACAATGTTACTATTTTCTATCTACTACTTGGGATAAAGGAGAAAAATTAAGGACTAGATTTGGGTTACATCATTCACTACATAGGAAGGGAAAATTATGAATTCCATGAAACATATTATCTTGGGGGCATAGTAGTTGTAGCTCGTTATCTTGGTGTAATTTTTACAAGTGCAACCTAGCTTCAAAGGAAAAAATTTCTATCAAACATGCACCAGAACTACATTTATTATGAAATGTATTGTATAACTTGGTTACAATCACATTACGGTGACCTCCAAGGTCAATCAGAAACAAACATTTGTATATATTTTATTTTTTATAATGTGTGTTTGATTCTTTTACTGGTAATTAAGACTTGTTTTATAGGTACATGTGTGACAGGAGAACCCTACAACAAAGTATATGTGATATAGAGTGAAGTGAATATGAAATTATCAAATAGTGAATGTACCATATTTGAACCCATTACTAAGACACTAACACCCAATTTAGATTTTGACACCCAAGTTATTTTGTCCCCTTCTAGGCATTACTGTCTAAAATAACTCCCAAAACACTATTTTCTAGATGAAGCATACATATTCCAGATATAACATGTCCTACCCTTAATCCATCCCAGATCTAGTCTAGATAGTCATATATCATCTAAGTCACTCTTATCCTTTTATTGGTTTTAATTGATCATCATTATAATTTTGCATATTCCATGTTTCTGATATATTTGATTTAGTTTAGTCCTCTTATTAGGATTTAATTTTTGTAAATCACAATATTTATAGGGTTTGGGAAAATTTTACAAATCCATTATCAAGGTGATTGAAGAATATTGAAACACAATGAAATTCATTTCTAGGCAGGTAAAGCACTTAGGAAGTTGAAGACACACATTTACAACAATTCCAAGACCATATAAAAGGCTCAAGACATTATAGATGTTCTTGACCTAGTTGTATGGTTTTGACCAGGATTAATCTCAGGTGCCACTTTCTGTAACAAAGAATTTTCAGTCTCAAATCAGCCTCTTCCTACATTCACATCACTCAAAATATCTAAAATCCACATAGAATCAATTAAGTAAAATTATCCCTTGTGTTTTTTATAGTTGTTAGATCAATAGTCATTTGATAATTGTTATTATGATTTTTGCAACTAATGTTTTAATTTAATTGAATTAAAATATCCACCTATTGCATTATTTCATCCTTTTTATGTATGTTAATTAGAAAAAAACTAAAATATTAAAAGGGAATGAAAAAAGATTCACAAAAAAATGAAATCATTTAGTGAACCTAACACTTTCTAATCAAACATTATATCCCTAACCCTTGTGGCCTTAGGTTTTCATTTGACACTCGTATATGATCTATTTGCATCAATGACATCCTCTAGTGTTCCATATATCTCCTTATTTCATTACATCAAGTGTAACTCGACATATAGGGATGCATTTCATGACATCTTGCATAAAATAATATTCCCCCTAATGCATCTAGGAAGTATGTATAGGCTCTTCTTCACAAGGATATTTCTCCCCTCGTTGAGGTATTTCCTCTACATACCCATCTTAAAAATGGACTTACCCTCCATATTCAAGCTATGGTGCATAAAAATTTGGTTAAGTGTGTTTTTATGAAAAAGAATTTGACCTCAATGTGTGTAGTATCTCTTTTTTATTTGGACTAGGTATTCCTATTAACACCTTGGATACTTCCAATATTAGCATTTGTGCATCTGATAATGTCCCTCACAAGGTTTTTGGTTATATCACTATTCATCACTCTTATTCACAAAACCCTTGATACACTTTTCTATGTTTTTCCTGATCATCCCACTTATAACATTTTTTGAGGACTCCTTTGGGTGCATACCACACACATTAATTTAGAACCTACGGGCTTGCAATTTTCTCGTCAAGACTCTACCTACTTATATAAATAAGTATCCTTACCCTTTCAGATATCACTCTTTTCAATCTCAGGGTTCTCCTATTCCATCTACATATATCTATCCTTCTCTTCAAAATTGAAAAATCATGTGTTTACCTTGTCCCCCATCTGAGATAGCTAGGGTTTCTTTGCAGGTACATGTGTGATAAGAGAACCTTATAGAGAATTGGATGCGACACAGAGAAAAGAAAATATGACATTATCATAAACTGAAAGAAATAATCTGCATTTATCACTAGGAACACCAGTGCGTAGTCTAAGCACTAGCACCCAGGTCATATAATCTCCTTCTAGATGATATTTTACTAGCATAGCTATTAGATTATTAATTTTTAGACGAAACATGAAAAATTAATACTAATCTTGTTCCACCATCAATCTAGTCATGATTTAGTCCAGACATATAGATAGCAGGTAAGTCACTCGTATCCTCTCATTAGTTACACTTTATCATAATTGTATTTGGATTTACTCCATGATTCTGATATATCTGATTTACTCCACTCCTCTAATTAATATTTAATTTTGTTTAATCATCTACCCATCACAAGGCTACTCTCACTCATCATTCTCTGGTTAGACTATCTTTCATGACTACACTCATTAACAATGTTTTTATTTCATACGCTACTATGGATACATCTATACACCATTATTTTAATACTACTCATGACACGTATACACCTTTGATAGATTATATGCATGAACCCCATCATGATCATCCATCATGTTATATCTAACACTTACATTGAAATTTGGTATACTTCTTCATAACTGCATATTTTACCTCCATTGCCCGTTTTTTTATATGATTTTATGGCCTATGTTTCCAGACCTTATTGAGCCACTCCCATTTTCACACAATTAGTAGTTCTCATATTATCCCCCCTCGTTTCCTAATGCCACACTCTATTTATAGGTTAAACTTTAATGTTGAGGGAGAGGTAACACACACACACACACACACACACACACACACACACACACACACACACACACACACACACACACACACACACACACACACACACACACACACACACACACGGAGGTAATCTTACTTCCCATATTTTATTACATAATCTCTATTTATTCCCCACCATGGTGGAATTCAAGGATCACCCTCCTTCTCTGCATAAAATAGATTTTCATATATTCCCTCAAGGAGGGCCTAAAAAACCAAAAACATTAAAATATTTGCAATAATACAAAATTAGGACCTTTTTTCAATAGCATACATTTTTTACACTTTACATTATAAATTTTTTTATTCCTTTGGTTTGAATATATTAAGCATGATGAAAAACATCCATAGATTGATACATATTGATATGTTTTTTCCTGCCCTTTTCCCATATTACTAACCTTTGGGGGCATCTACTTTTGCATCCTATATTGAGAAGTTATATTTTGATTGTAATCATTTTCTTTCCTCATTACCTTGATTATATATATTTGTTATCTTTTGGAATAACATGACTAACACATGTATCTTATGTAACAATTATAATTATTGTTATCTCTTTCATACCATATGCTATCTATTTTTTATCACATTTGAAGACACTTGATTTTCATACATTTTTGCTAGTTATGTGTCTGTGTACTTACTGTCTACTCTAACTATACCTTGAGGACCTTGATTATCTTGTGATGTCGTGGGTATCACATTTTTGTGGAATCATGTCTTATGTGTAGTTGTGCATATCTTGTTTACAAGATAAAGGGCCTTGATTATCTTACGACACCATGGGTGTCTTGTGTTTGTAGGAATTTTTACCTTTTGTGTGACATTGCTTTCCATATTTGCACTTGTTTCTCCACTGTATGCACTTATTTTCTGCTAACACATTTTTTTACTACTGTTATGTAGTGCCCACTATTTTTCCCCCTTCCTTATGTTTTGATGACTCATTATGAATTATTTATTAGTTCCTATGGAGACATTGGAGACTGGATTATGCTAGTTATTATTTAGATACTTCTATTTTTTATCATCATGTTGGTTGTGATACACTTACACTTGACATGACTCTATCTGTGACACTCATTGTTTATCCATGCTATAGACATTTAATGTGGTTTAGATATGATTATGTTATGAGATGGTTATGGTTTATATATTGTATATATCATGGATTCTAATCTTAATTTTTATATTATTTGGATAGTTAGATGTGGAATATTTTTATTTAGATCGTGTAAATTTGTTAGATTACCATGATTATTTGTATTATTATTTCATTTTATTTTAGATCAAGTAGGTATGAGATTTTATCTTGAGTGTGTAGGACTAGATGTTGCTCCACATGGAGAATATGGGACTTAGAGGTAACACCTCAAATATTCACAAACAACTTAGCCTGAACCCATCCTCACCTGGTTATTATACCTTGTTATCATTCTTGTAGTTTAGGTTTGGTATGGTCACCTGAATTTTGTGTTTTGGTCCTATTTATTATTATTTCACCTCCTCTAACCTTGCAAAATTAATCTTGGTGTTTTCCCTCTTGTTTAGAGGTGTTTATTGCTTAATTTTCATTTTATGGTCCTTAGTTGTAATTGAGATATTTATTATTGTTAAGTTTATTTATTTGCGTCTTCAGATCACCTAACCTTGCTTTTTGGGGGACCATCTAGCATCTTAAAATCTCCACTTTCTCCCTAATCTCGGATTTGGAAAAATAGTGGAATTTTGGAGGCTTGTTTGGAAAGTTTGGGATCTCTCTTACCTTAAAAATGAACCTTAAGACTTAACCTGTTGATAGAGGGAACTTTTGGTAAGCCCAAAAACTGTTTTCCCCTCTCATAATTTTGTCTCAAGTTGTAGACACCTAAAATTACCAATGTTAATCCCCATGTCTGCGTCTACTAGCACCCCTTCATTATCACATCATATTGTCCTTTAAATCCTTATCCTAAGTCTTATTTCTCCCCATTATATTTAATCCCCATAAATATTATTCTACATCTATAAAATCCTATTTTACTCCTCTTAAAACAAACCCAAACCACTTAGAAACAAAAATCAAATCAAATAAAACAAAAACAATAATTTCTTAACCATTTAACATACTCCATGACCCATTAAACCTCTTTCCAACACACATCCTTCATCAAAATTTTAAAAAAAAACCTCAATTTGGGAAGTAGTTTCAACCTTTTCCCCATAAAACTTGAATCGCTGGTGATTCAACATAATCGCTAGCAATTCTCCCCGGTTATTAGTAACCCTATATAAACAAGTCTCAGACCTCCATTTGAGGTTGCTTATAGATGGACATGGATTAAGGACTTCTTATTACATTTTTCTTGTATCATAGCCTTGTTATAGAGTCATAGATCATCCCAACAACATTCAAGGATCCAAGAATCTCTTCTTCATCCTACGAATGTCATTCACATGTCCAAGAATCAACTCAATAATATTCTTGTATCTCCAATCCTCCTTTCTCAGGTAAAATCTTCCTCTTGTCATCATTTATAAACATATAAAAGGTATGTATCTTTATCAAGTTAATCATTATGTTTTTATATCATATCCAAGCTTAAATAAACCCTTTTAGCATCCCTTTCAAGTCCCGTCTCTGTCCATTGTCGGCATGTACATTTTTGTAGCAATCACTAAAATCCCCTAGAATCACTGGCAATTCACCAGAACTAGTGATGATTCACCAGAATCAATGATGATTCTCCCAAGATTGTTGACAAAATCACTGACGACCCATCAGGATCACTGACGACTCACCAAAATCACTAAATATTCCTTTCTAAAAGGTATTTTGACCCCTAAGCTTACTTTTTAGACATCTAGATCACACAATTTATTACTGCAAGGCCCTTCACGTGTCTTTCTAGTCATACCAATATTATTTTATCTATATTAAGTACTCTATCAATTATCTAAATAAAATCTATCATCCTACTCACCTTGGTGAGTACAAATCCATCTACATCCTTGCTCCTTTGAGCCATTTTATGATCCATAAACTCCCATTGGATCAGGTATCACCTTCATAACATCATATAACCTTGTACAATGTAAGTCCCTTTGTCTTTGCATTATAGGTTATATTGTCTATTTTATCATTTTATCTTATTATTATCAGATTAACTTCTTGAACATGGATTGACATCCTTACAAGGAAGTCCATTCACTTAAGGGGACTATCCTTTGCTAGGAAATCTGCCATATATCTATCTAATCTATTTTGTTTAGTGTCTTTGATCTGTAGGTTTCTTCATTGGAGAGAGAGGGAAGGAGCTATCATCCTTCAACATCAGCATTCATCATCGTGGGTATTAGTAAACCCTGCCATCTTTTGAGGTTGGTTTGGTTTTTTATTTCACTTTATTAAGTTAAAGTTGGAAATAAAAAACTCTCTGAACACAACCATCCTTCCTCATATTTGGATTTTGTGGGTGACTTTGGGATTAGGTAGCATGCTTTTAGGGTATTGTATTTTAAATTTGATTCCTTTGCATTTATTATTGTGTGGGTACTTATATGGGGAACTTGATAAGTAGGATGTAGGTGAGACATCTTTCCCTCCCATGGGCTTGGTGATTTAGAGAACTTACTCTATTTCTATCCCCATTTTTGAATTCTTGGGAGATTTTTGGGGAGAGTTTTGAGAGTTTTTTTTTTTAAATTGTAGCTAGAGATTATTAGAAAGTATCTTGGAGATTTGGGATACTTTGGAATGTGTCTTAGTTGTGAGGTAGGCCTCACCTCTTTTCTTTATATTATTGTTAAGTAATGCATAGAAATCTTATTGAATTTATATTGTTTGGAATGTTTGTTTGGTTATGGGAGTTGAATTTTTGTAATTTATCATTTATCTTGTTGGTATTTTTTATTTTCTCCCTCCACCCCTAATGGGGAGTGGATTTGGGGAAGGTTTTGGGAAGGGGGGGGGGATCTTTTCTTCATTTATCATAGAATATTGGGGAAGCCATGAAGGATATTTTATTCTAATCCCTTCCTTGGGGGAATTATAAGGAATTTCCATTTGGATTAGAAATCTCCTCCTATCCTTTCCAAGGAAGTATGCAAGGCTTGAAAATCCTTGGAAAGGAGGATAATATGGAGCAATAAGGATATTGGTGGGTTATTAGGATTTTTGGAGTCATCATATGTTTGGAGGATGATCTTGGCATTTGTTAGTGTAGGTGGTATTTTTCTTCACTTATTTAGTGTTATTCCACCTCACCGGGTGAGTCATCTCACTTAGGTGGACATGGATCTAGGTGGCATCTTAGTTATGATAGATTCTCTTACAAAAAATTCCATATGTGTAAGTGTGTCATAGGAGTTACATTTCAATTTGGGAAAGTAACTCCTCTTCTCCATTATTAAGGAATATTCTCTTACATGGGAGTTACACATTACTCCCTTATTTGTACTCACCTAATTTTTCATCCATGGCAAGCCAAGAAATTCCATTCTACTCCATTTTTTAATCTTGAGCTCTCATATGCATGCACATTGCTTTACAAATCTTGCTTGCTTTAATCTTGCAACTCCTACACTTTGGTGAAGTGCAACTATTCGATGCACATGAATTCCTTCAAGGTCTTTTTCCTTCACTCCTTCATGGTATCAGAGAAGGGGGACTAGAATCACGTTGCTCACCATTGTTGTTCCACCATGTAGTTGCTTGTGCAAGTTTTACCTTTTGTATGTGTTTTACTTGCATATTTCAAGATTCTTGTGGTTATTTTTTAGTAGTTTGTTTTGTGTGTTTCTTTCTGGTTTACATGTGATCAGGGTTAAGGAAGAATACCAGGTTATTGTGTTGAAGAGACATTCTAACAGTTCACCATACACTCATCAGTTGATAGCTTACTTGGTTCGTGACTTGCCTTAAACTCACCCCTACCTAGACAACTTGTGGAAATCTCTTCTGCAACCCTCACGAACCAGCTTGACCATGGTATTACTACATAGCCAGCTTACATTTCATCCTACTTGTCAATTATCTATGAAGCATCGTGTGAGATCAACCTCTGACTAGACAGCTCATGGCATGTTGTGTTACTCACTTGCCCCTATGTGTAAGCGGTTTTGGGGCATTGGACTCTCCACTCATTACTCACTGGTCATTCAGTGTATCTACTTGTTCCACTCACCTACACAGTCCTAGTCTGACATGTGTGCCTATCATTTCTTCTGAGTACTCTAATATATATAGGGCATTACAACTCTATGACCTATATTACTCTCCTCAACTTGAATGATTACACAGTAAATGGTTACAGTGAATGGTTACACCTTTACAGACTTGGATGGTTTTTTGCACCACTTCCACCACCTGGCTTGAGTGTTCTTGCAGAATAGCTGGTTCAAGTTGATCTGTTCATGTGGATTCAAGTTTTCTTTTGACCTTCTCACCATGATCATCTCTAGACTCTTCTACTTGAGCTGTTAATTGTCGTGGAATCCCTGCACACCCTTGTTCTACTCTGTTGTGACTTTCAACTTGTATTGTGCCTCATTTGTGGCTCCTACTGCTCAATTTTCTATTCATTCTTCATTTGGGATCTAAAATTCCTCTTCTCACTAAAATAGGTTCAAACCATTATGTTCCTTCTATGCTCTCAGACTCGTTGACATCTCTAGCTCTGTCCGATAGTCCACTTGGAGCTAGGTAATGGCTAGCTCAGGCTTGTCAACATTGACTCGGTAGACTTCCCACCAACCTCATGTGGCTCACCCTTAGCTCAGCTAGAAAACACTTGTACCTGTGTTAAACTGAGGTGGTGTGTTCCCTCGACACTCAGGCTCAACTTGACCTTAGCTCATGCAATAATAAACCAGCCCGGTCAATCTTATAGCTCGGTGCATCCATGGCCTAACACCTCAGCTAGGCCCATCCCTTTTAGACATTTTTTGGAGTTTAAAACAAACCCTATTTTTTAATTTTTTGAGGAAAAACATTCGTGATTGGCATTGTAAAATTTTTGGGATCTATTTTGCTTGTATTTACTGTCCTTCATTCGTGTGTTGAACACGGAGGGCGAGGTTTGGGGTTGGCAGGAGGCTAATCCCCCCTTGCAAGCAAAACAAAACCTATGCCTAAAATTTGATGTTGTTTCCAACAAGCATTCACACGATACCCTTTTCACTTGTTTCAGGCACTTTTTTAATCAATTTGTAGGGCATTTATTGACTATTTTGCATTAGTTGCGGGAATCGTAATAATGCCATAACTTTTTACTCGCATGCTCGTTTTTGAGCACTTCTTTAGTCAAAGTTACATGATTTCTCACACATTACATGATGACATTGTCATTTTTGTAAATGCACTACTTTATAAAGTGACTACATTATGGGGGGGTTGACTAGTACTCTTGGGTATTGTACCACATGCAAACGCATTATCAGCTGAGTGTGGTGTCTTGCTTTTGTGCATCTTGCACTTCTTTCTTCCACATCATGGAGAGATGCTATCTTATCATGATTTGAGCATCGTAGGATCACTTTACAGCCTCCTTCCACTTCTCACCAGGAGAGGGGGACTATTCAACTTGGCTTGCTGTCCATGGAACATTACTTTGCCCATGAGGGTCTTTTACACTTCTTGCTTGGGCCAGTTCCTGCACCCACTGATCAACTTCATCTAGAGGACTTCTCTTGACACTTTTGACCACATCTTTAGTCACATGATGATGCATGTCTCTCGCTATCTCTCTATTTTCACGTGGCAGACTTAGATCCACCTCACCATGTCTAGAGCATTCTTCAGTCCCTCTATGAAGACCCTTCACATACTATCGGCCATTTGTTACTGGTGCTGATTCTAGTTGTCTCCTCTATTTCTTCATGTGATGATAGTTCCACTGATACATAGGCTCGCTTGGTTCTACTTTTTATGATGAGGATTGTGCATCCAGTTCTGATGTTGAGAGTACTATAGAGGACTCTTCTCCTCTTTCTCTCACTATTCCTAAGAAGTGTTGACACATTCCATATATCATCAGATATTGAGCAGTCTCCTATACAGTCTCATACAGTCATCACACCCGCCTCCTTTTCCACCTTCTAGTGTGTGAGGCCCCTTTCACTCCTCTACCTTCATTGGATGACTCATACCTATCTGACATCGCTCTTCTGTTTGTTGAGCCCCCTCATTAGGACAAGTATCTGCATAACCTTAGTCATCTTTTTGTAGAGTACACTTGTGATGCACTATAGATCCTCATCCATCTACAAGTATTTCAGAGGAGTTCATCATCTCCGTTGTTGGGAGTGCCCCTTCTGGGACTCTTACCACTTCCACTTTTTTGGAGACCTTCATTGATCCACCCTTTCTTGTGGATCCATTTTCTGTTGTGGGGGATGTTTTGTTGCCTTCACATCAGTTGGACATCCTTTCTACAAGTGTTCACCTTTTATACTCTGACAGTTCTTCACTCGTGACATTACCTTCGGTTCCTTGGCACTCACTGCTAGACCTATGTCACACTTGGACATCCTTACCAAGTTTTCAGAGTTCTTCTGTATTTACTGCCTCGTCACATTTCCTTCGTGGAGTGGGTGGACTTCTAGTAGCACGTCATTTTTGTCCTTCCTAAGGGTAGGCACATAGTTTGTTGTGGGTGGATGTTCTTCAGTCCAGAGGCAGAGGATCTCGTCATCGACATTCTTCTGGGAGACTTCCTAGAGCTGTAGAGTTCATATCCATCCATGGCATCTTCTACATTCCTCTCATCTCCCTCTTCTTCTCTCTTCTTCTTCTTTCTAAAGAGATTGCTTCTTTGTACATGGGTACCTTTTCAGGCTCGTATTTGGCTACCGGACCCATCTTTGACACATCTTTCTTAGATTAGAGAGTGGAGACTTATCTCTCTTTTGGGTGGATGTTTTTTCCCACTAGTTTTTCTCCTCTTCACTGGCTTCGATGATCTTTTTCTTGTATGGTGGGTACCTCATCATGCTTTGTGCCAAGACCCATTTCTCATTTCTGACTTTCCACCTCATCCTAAGTTAGTCATGAAGGGGGGTATTGGTGTAAGTCATATTTTTCTTCATGACATTTAGTGTCAGATTCCATCTCACTTAGGTGAGTCATTGTCACTTAGGTGGACATGCGTCATTTAGGAGTTACATTCTTATTATGAGATTCTCTTATAGCCTCTAGTGCATAGTGTGTCATATGCGTCATTGGGAGTTACATTCTCATTCTGGGAATTGTAACTCCTCTTCTCCTATTACTCGAGGTTTCATCATTGCAACATGGGGGTTACACAACACCCCTATTTGTACTCACCTCCTTTTTGATCTATGAGCATAGAGGCAGAGTTTTCTGAACTTAACCATTTTCTACTCCATTTATTTGAATCTTGAGCTCTTATACATGCACATTGGAGTTTGATTGCTTACGCATCTCACAAGATCTCTTCACGTTGGTGACATTGTCCGTCAACTGATTCGTGCACATTTCCTTCCCTCGTCATCACTCAAGCTTTAGGGTTATGTGATATACTCTTTCAAATTCAGTTTGGATTTCCCCTCTTCCCATGTAACTATGTGATTTATGTCCACCCTCTTTTATCGTTTGAATATGTTTCATATGCATTTGTTGGATATCTAAATAGGTCCAACTTCACTGTCTGTTTTGTTGTCAAACTTAACGCAAGTTGAACATCTAAATTGATGGCTACTTTGGGCATGGCTTGTGTATCATGTATCCTATCCGGGGAAGGTTCCTATTAGGACGGTTTTGAGGAAAGTCATACCAATGATCAAAGATCTAATTGGATTTCAAAGGCATGTGAATTATTAACCCATTTATGGGTTATGTAATATTAAATAATTCAAACTCTATGAATTTGTACCATCTTTTATATAGCATCTATATCACTTAAAGTTGATTTTGGAGGTGTTCATTGTGAGCCTATAGTGGGAACATTAGTGGAGTCGTTATTGGTTAGAGGTGGATTTCAAATTAAGTTCAAAAAATCAATGTTTGGGCATGTTTTTCCCACATAGTGAGGCTTGATAAAGTATTGAATTTAGGGCAGACTTGTATTTTGTATTATTCATTAGTTAATTGAGTGAAAACATATAGTATTTTGTTAGCTATGTTGGAAACATTGAAGTAAGATGTTGTGAAATATGCATCCTCTGGGTACAATGTCTCCCTCCATGTGGGACTCTTGATTGTTTTAAGAGTGCTCTCTTCAGGATCGTATTATCCTTACTGAACTCCCTCTTTTGAAAATAAAGTAAATAGTGATACATGGGAACAATAACCCATCATTTTATACCAACCATCAAAGCTAACTCCTACATTGCCAAATGGCTGGGTATGGATCTTGCACTTTTCCCTCTAACTTTTGAAATCTATATTGAAGATATTTGATGTGAGGTTCATTTTACTATCTCTTATGAAGGCATAAAACTAGATCTATATAGACACTAGGGTAAAAAAATTAGTCCTCAAATTATCTTATGAATGTGTTTTTGGTAATTTATCCCACTGTATTGTTTCATCTAAGTTAAAGATCATAGGCCGCATCTTTTAGATTATTGAGACAAATCCTATAAGAATGTACATCTTGTTATACAGTGAATCTCAGAGTTTTTTTGAACTACGCTAACATGTTCCTTTCATATTGTGCTTTCCTCTAGTGTGAGTGTAGTTATTAGGAAGACTACTTATTATGGGTTGCTTAGAATTGGCGTGGAAAATGTATGAGGAAATTCAAAGTGATTTCCTCCTATGAATAACATAGTACTCATTGTTTGTTGAAAAGTGGATTCGTGCTTTAGAAATACTATGTCCTTGGTAATTTTCAATGTCCTAGAAGCGTGACTTGTTAATAACTTGCACTTAAAACATGTATGCTTACCCTTAGTCTAGGTGGAACCTCTGAATGGTACCGTTGTGATCGAATGTTTGTATTTACTATGTCACTTGCAATCCTGACTGCATTATTTCAATTTAGCCCATCTTTAGGGAATGGTACCGATCTATGTATCAAAAGGATTTTAATATCATTTTATTCCTAGTGAATTCTACGAACTTGAGGTTCAATCTGTGACCCATTCCCTAGATACAATATCTCTGCTATAACTCCATAAGTCATGTCCCTCCTTCTAGCTAGATCATCTTTTTATAATCTAATGGATGGTTTGTTATCCAAAGTGTATTTATCAAGATTTTATGTTCAGCCTAATCATTTTATTGGTTGTAGAGGTGTCAGACTCATATATTCTCTAGTTGTGGGACAATAATCATAGTTATTATTAAGCAAGTTTTGGAAGAGCAAGCATTTAGCTTGTTTACTCAGAGATTTAAATATTTTACAAGTGTTAGATTGGTGTCAAAATTAGTATTCAACTCAAAAGGTTTAGTTTTGATGTATAGCAATGGATCGCCTCATGTAATTGTAAAACTTGAGAGTAAGGAAGGGTTGTAATCCCTAATTACTTTGTTAAATATGGTATAATCTTACTATAGATTGTACTTATTTCCACATTATATGGGTTCATCTCCTTAACTATATCAGTAGTATAAAATCCTAGTGAGCAGACATATGAAAAGAGCTCTAGGGAGGTGGACCTTGAAATAATGTTACCTGGTGAATTATTATCTTTAGAATTTTTTTATATTTTTAAACTTGAATAATTATTAAGGTTTCCTAAAAAAAATGATTCTACTTACTTGAGAACTATTTCCATGTTAGGTCTTAGACTTGTTGAATATAAGAACAATAGGTAAGTTTCATCTATCCATTTGGTAGATAGAATGTGTTGTTATCACATTCAAATACTATTAAAGCATCAAAAACAAGGCATTAGGGAAGTGTAGATACAAATGTTTCAGAAATCATCCATCCATTGGGCATTTATTTTATATGTTGAGGAAATTAACTCACAATATGACATTTAGGAATATTTATGATAATAAAATTTTTACCTATGCATTATTATTATTAGTTAAGATAGTCCACAATGGTTGACAATTACCATGAATATGGATCATAGTACAATCAAATATGGGACTATCAATCATATAAGCATAAATGGTTTACAGAGGCTTATCAACACGTTTGAAATATTTACCAATTACAACCATATTGAGCAAGAAATAATCTCGTGGTACTAAAACACTCTGCTAAAATATCCTTCTCCTATTTACTAAAAACTGGAGAATGTACACTAAATCTAACATCTAGAAATTTCCTAAGACTGGTTAATAGCGTAGAAAACTGGGATGCTTATTAGGTGTGTGCAAAATATATCAGCTTGGGGAATTCAAGAAGATAAGTTTATAGAATTATCCAATTTTGCATAGCACAGGAAAATTAATAGAAAAAGAACCTTGGATGCAAGAAATCTTACACAATGCGATTAATTTTTAATACTTGACGGCTAAGTTTACAATAATATATTTCCTGAGAAAAGTAGCAAAACTAAAATTTCATCCATAGTTTTTGCTAATAATAATATTAAGCGTATTTTCACTTGTAGATTCATCTGGGTATTATCCTACACTGTGAACTCAATGTATCTCATTCAAACATGGCTATTTTGAACATGCATTCTCTATTATATAATAGATCCAAAATTGGTGGCCTGAAGGGAAAGTCCCCACCCCTATATATACATATATATATATATATATACATATATATATATATATGTATATATGTATACATATATATATATATATATACATATATATATATACATATATATATATATACATATATATATATATGTATATATATGTATATATATATGTATATATATATATATATGTACATATGTATATATATATATGTATATATGTATACCATATATGTATATATGTATATATATATGTATATACTATACTCATATCAGATACCATATTAGTTTATTCTCCTAGTTTTGGACATTATTTGTAAGGGATAACCAATGGCTCTCATAATAGTTATACCATGCATGACTCCCTGGTTACTATCGACATGTATGCAAAATCTACTACTGCCATTAGTGGAAATGGATAGGCTGTGCAATTGTTATTCAAAGAAAATATTTTGAATATAACCTCCCATGGTAGTTGGTATATTGAAGCTAATCTTAATCCTTGCTTCATCTATAAAATCAGTAGCCTTATTTACTATGCCTTCTAGTTCATTTAACAGTCCATCCATCACACTCATCCATATCTGACCAAATCATTTGTCAATCTATGCCCCATATAAATCTTTCATGCTATTTAGATCTTGACAACTCTTGACAAATTGAAGTACATGGTAGACCCGAAAATATTAATGTTTATGACTGTTCAGCAATTTATCCATCAATGGAACTGCATCTTAGTCATGCACTTTTTCTAGGCATTTAAATTTGAAGAAACCCCTACTCTATTATATCCTTATGATTCTATATTGTCACCAGGTGCTCATACAATTTCATTACCCTGATGTTTTTATGATTATGGTAAAGTCGATTGACTCTTGGCATCTATTCAATTGTTTATGGGAGATTAAGGACATGATCATTATACTTAGAATGTATCCTTTTAATCAAATCGACTTATCATCTTCTAAGTAGCATCACATGATATACTGGAAGGGTATCTATATCATGTGCTCTATTTGGACATGTCTCTTTTAGACTATCCTCCAAAATAATCTGTCCTCGAGTGGCTTTCAGTATATGCATCAAAGAAAATTTGGGGTTACAGACCTTGGGAAATTTTGATGCAGTAATCACCCTACTTCAGAATTTATTTGTATGGAGAGTCATACCTTTCAGATGTGCCACTTGTACAAAGTTATACTTTGCAATCCACACCATGTTAGAACCCATTGCTTGATGTCAGAGGTTGGAGGAGTCCCATGTCCCCATTGGGTAGCAAGTGTAACCGTAGTTATAGAGGGAAACGTAAAGGACGATCACCATTCACTTATGGAAATGATCCTGGAGTCCAAAGTAATTCAGGTTGAAGCTATGTAGATTTCCAAAGGGGCCAATTACCTATGGCTCATGCTAAACTTTACCACCATTTCGTAGGGGTAGGAAAAATTGAGAATTGCGGGTGCGCATCTTATCCCACCTAGCGACCAAGCCCTTGGGTTTGGTGTTCTAGTTCTAGAATTAATCATTGATAAATAATCAAGTGTTGGTAATCTAGTAGTTGCATGCAGATATAATTTTCCTTTGAATACAAAAGTGCACCATAAAACACATACACCTATGGAAGCATAGACATCATCATTGTTTTGGGGTCTGATTTGAGGAATATTTTATGGCACATCATCCGAGAAGAACGTGGGCACACAAAACATTGGGAATACATCTGGGAGTACTAAAACTACACATAATGTAAGATTTCACTTTAGCACTATAGTTGGGACACAAGGAACTACATCCATTGGTCGGTTTCTTGTTATAGGAGGAGGATCGGGAGGATTGGGATCAAGTGGATCATGAGGTTCTAGTGGTGGAGGATCTGGATCTCGCTCTAGTGGACAAGGTCCACACCCCCATCAACCACAACAACTTTATTACAGTATGTCTCTTCATTTTCCATAATATAGAGGTATTAAAGATGTTATAGAATATGTGCACAACTGTGAGATGTTATTTTGTGCTAAAGAAATCATGACCTTAGATAAGAAATCAATTCAGTTTGCTATTACTCTTCAAGGGAATGTGCATAGTTGCTAAATAAAATATGACCTATATCAGACTATGGTGGATTATAATGCTTTATGCTCTGAATTTCTAGTTGAGTTCAATATTCATGAATTTGAGTAGAAAAGTATCAGCATGCTTAAGGACATTAAGAAGGGTTTATCTGAGAGCGTATGAGAGTATGGTGTGCATTTAAAAAAAAAATTGTCAAATTTGTCTTATGACATACATCCTCGTCAGTATATACAGTGGTTTTTTGGTGGATTGTTGACTCCATTCAGACTAGCGCTATTTCATAAGACCTTTGTATATCTCCATGATGCCTTAGAAGTAGTGTTGCATGCTGAGGTAGTTGGAAGTGTGGATACTGGAGTATGTTTTCTCTAAGAAGAACATATTCTAGCCATGGTAGATAGTTGGATAATCTCTCTGCTAATTCATCTCATGAGACGTACAGTGGAATATGGTGTAGATATTGCGAGGTTGATAGACACATTAAGGATAGCTACCCTCGCAAGTTAGTATGTGCCATGTTGTTGGATTGTGAATTTTTTCATTTTGACCATGATGTGAGTAGATGTCCCCTCTTACAGTGTGTGATCTGAAAGAATGTGTCTATCTATTGTAATATTTATAAAACTCATACCCATGACATCGTTGAATGAAGATTGATTGATCATATTCACAAATCCATTAACACTAGTGTGCACTAGACTAGTGTGGAAACTGGATCTAAGGAATAGGGATATCAACATAATTAATGGCACAATAGTGGGGATAACAAGGATAGAGGATTTCATGGATGATATAGAGGTCGATGTCGTAACGGTGGTAGAGGAGGAATTCCTAGGGGAACTTGTTATACTTGTGGATAACCCGATCTTTATAAGTGTGAGTGTCCTCAGAAAGTGGTTTGATCACAAATTTGAAGAATGCCCTTATTTATATGATCATATGATAAATCAGCATAAGCAAAACAAGGGCGCGGGAATGATTAAGGTACAAGGCACAGTTGAAGATTAATGGATGTCAAAGGTAGCACCTTCCCCCAAGTTATAATCTGTTTTAGTTACTACACATGTTGAGGATATACATGCATGTGAACATCCAAAGTATAAGATGACTATAACAAAGCAAGAAGTAATAAATTCTAAGTACCTTGATGTTACACATAAAAAATAGGTTTACCTGGAAACTATGGATGTTATCAGGGATCTATAAGGGGAAATTCAGAGCTTGAAGGAGCATATGCATATGATGGAATGAGAAAGGAAGGTTGAACTCCCACATAAGGATGTATATGAATTGAAGGAGGTCTGTCAAATGTAACACCAGGAGAATATAATCCCTCTATTAGGAGAGTGGTTGAGAGAAAAAATAACGTGTGCAGGTACTGAGCACAAGAGGTAGATACTTCATATAAATATTCCCCCACATAATCATGAGTATGATAAATAGATTACACTAAATGAAATTATAGATGGAAGGCTTATGAGCAACATTTTGATAGATACAGGAACATAATTAAATGTACTTATGTTGGATGTATGGAATCAGATGGGAAGACCACCATTGTAGCCTTCTTCAAATGTGTTAAATATGGAAAACATAACTATGGCTAATTGTATTGGAGTGCTAAAGGATGAAATCATTACAATTCAAAGAGCCAAGTTTACTGGGGACTTTGATGTATTGGAGCTAGCTGAAGTGGATAGCTTCCCAACATTACTTGGGATACCTTGGTGTTATGTGAATAATGGATATTTACACTTCAATAGAGGATACATTAGCTTTCAGGACAAGTAAGAGAACTTCACTATACCTTTTACAGATGTAAAGGTTGCCTTGTATATGGATCCTTTCAGTGAAGAAGAATTGACTGGGATATATGCATGCACAATCAGAGACCCTGATATAACTGATCCATCCGAGGAAGGAGTGATATAGTGGGATAATGCTTAGTCGGTTAGTGATACCAAAAGTATTACTTGTGATAAATGGGCACATAGAGAATATGAATTAGTTGGGCGAGATATCAAGAACACAGTTACTCGTAGTATGAGACCATGTATGGTTAGGCATTTAAGTTATAACTAGGTACTCATGTAAAATGGTTAAGGGAACCCTGATGTATTTTTTTGCACCATGGAATCCCAGTGGAAGAATGAAGGAGATAGAATAAATATGCTAGTATATACTCTGCGTGATATAGCCACGCGCTGGTGAAAAACACACAGAGACAACTTTTTGGAATGGGGAGAAGTGAAAATCACCTTTTCTACTACATTCTTAAGGAGAAATGTACCTTCTCAGATATGTGAATTTCATGGGAAGTCCTTTTCCTCACATCATGTTCAGAATTGTGAGAGACTTTAGATGGAGGGAAAGGAGGCCTTGTCACCATCACTTTGGGTGCATAATTTCTAATCCACTTTAAGTGGTTGCACATGCACATGGTATGTCCATATAGAGTTAACACGAGAAACAAATAATTGGAAGGAGATGGCCTCATGTATGATTCATACTTTTGATTATTTTTCTACTAAGCCTCATGTTTCACCAATAAATTACATACATATGAGCAAAATAGATAAGGTAAAGGTGAGGAGGAATACCTATGAAATTAATTTGGAAGCTATAATGTGCGCGTTCTAATTTCCCAATCCAATGATGATTGTGATAACTTCCTTTTGGCTAGGAGGAACTACCTGTGAATGAAAAACAAGACCATAAGATAAATATTAAACAATATATGTCAGTGGACTTCCTAACATGTGCTAGATCCAGGAAGTGTGATACTTCCTATATGACTTTCAATACACTGTTTATCAGATAAATGAATAGAAATGTGAGAAATAGAGGCCCTATTGCTAACAAGTTGATTTCAGTATCTCAATTTATTAACAATACATTAGATAAAGTCGAATATTGCAATAAAAAAATTTAATTTAATTGGGGTTGGGTTTTTGTTTCAGGTTGGGTAGGTAGCCAAGGTGGTTGGAACATGTCAGGGTCAAATTTTGGGTTGTTTGGGTTATTTAGGTGAAGGTTATTAGGTCACTGTTATAAGAAAGATTACCAGTTATAGAGACCAACGTCGGTGTGGATATGACCAATGTCAATCAAGGGTGACCGATATCGGTCACTGTAGAAAATTACAGAAGGTCATAAATAGGTGTTCAAGCCTTCTATAACTTCACAGGAACTAAAGAGAGTGTTTCTAGGATTAATAGGTGTGGGAAAAGGGGTCAGCAATGTTTGAATGGAGTTTGGTAAGGTTTTTTTAAGATTTTAGGATGGGTTTTAGTTGACTAATGTGGCTTGGGTTACTATCACTGTGACCAATGATGGTATAGGTGTGACTGATGCCGGTCAAGGGTGACTGATATCGGTCACTGTGGAAAAGGAATGAATGTGGCAATGGAGGTCTTGGTGTTCTTTATGGTTACACAAAGAACCTTAGAGGGGTTTAATGTATTTGTAGGGTATAAGAGAGGACTCAAAGTTTGAATGGAAAGGGTTTTGGGGATGTGATAAATAAAAATGGTTGTTTTTTTGGAAAATAAAGGTGTGGGATAATTAGGAGATGAGTAACACAGAGAGATAATGAATGGAAATACAAGCATTTGAAAAAACAAGAGTAAAAGGGAATTCTACTTACTCGATGTGTCATGATTGCAGGTTGTTAATGTATGATGGTGAAGCGCTGAGGGATTTTTGGTAGAGCCCAAATGTTATGTGAATAGAAGTGCTTCCTAGAATTCTCTTGTGAATGAAAACACTTTTAGACGAGACTCTAATTCTTGGTTGGGCCTCTAGCTGGGTGTGCTTCTGTCTTTTAGATATGTGAGAAAACCCTAGTTCAGGCTCACATGTAGATATTTTTCGAGAACTTGAAATCCCCAACCTCTGGAACAAGGTTTCCAAAATGAATATATGGTAACCAAAAATGGTTAGGGTGACCAGTGTCATTTTAGGGTTAACCGACGTTGGTTACGACGGGAAATCCTAGGTTTTCCAAAATTAAAGATCTTGGCAATATTTTGGCAAGTTTTTCCTATTTGTCTAGGTCTAAAATGGTATTTTCTACTTAAGTAAGTGGGCATGATGTTAGAGAAAGAATAGGCATCTAATGCTAGGGTTAAACTAAGTCTTAGTTAATTTAGGTAAGTAGAGATTGAGTTTTAGTTAAAATGAACATGCTAGGAATAGGTTCATGATGAGGTGTCTAGGTGATGTGCCTAGGTGAGGTGGTCAAGTGAGGATGTTAATAAAATCAATTAAATTAATTAATTCAATTAATCATGTGCACTATGGGATATGAATATGTAAGGTATGTTAATTTAATCAATGGGGTTATATGGGTGGTATGACCTAATTTTGGTGTCTACATTTTGTCCCTTTTTTCACGTATATTGTATTGGTAAGAGAAGTTGACAAAAATAGGAAGTGGTTTCCCCATGTGTGGATGAGAGTGGGGTTGTCCCAAGTGTGGGTGAAGGTAATCCCCCTCAAACTAGGAACTGATGATGTGTTATACGGAATCGGTGAGTGGTTTGATAAATGTGTAGTTGGTGTAAGTTAAGGTAGATGGGGAAGATTCTGGGTACTTTAAGAAAGGGTAATGGTCAACTTAGGAAATAGGTAATAGGCTGGGGTAAAATTAGGTAATGGGTAATGGAAATAAAATGCATGCACATGTATATACTGCAACACGGTACTAGGTTGAAGAACTTGTAAACTCTACATCACCCAAGGTCAATAGGTTTATCCAAACAAGGGTGAAGTGATTCAGGTATCCAAGGCATAGTATATGGTTAGGAAACACAACATGGGTTAGGTGCAGGATCATTTAGGTATGGTCTGGTACACCATGGGTTTGATCGGGATAAATGACATGGCAATAGGAAAGGTATCCTTGTTAGGCTAAAACAACATAGCTAATGGCATCACAAAGTATAGCAAGTACATAAGTTCAAAAGGTCCCAAAAAGTGGTTCAGGTCAAGGTATATGGGTCATGACACGGGTAAGGCTAAGGCATAGGTAATTCAAGGGGTATACGAGGTAAAGTGGGGTATGGGTTATTAGGGTGGGTGGTGTAAATGGGGTAGTGGCAGGAGCCAAATTATTCCCCAACCGATAATAAGGTAAGGTGGGAGGTAATGAGGGCATTAGAGTAGGAAAAATGAAGAGGGGAGTACAAATTAGGTGTAAGAAATATGACCAATACCAGTCATGTGAAACTGATAATGGTCTATGTGAACCAAGATCAGTACACTAGGGCATGGAATTGATGTCAGTTAGGTTAGACCAATATCAGTTCACCTTTCGATAGGTTAAAACATAAAACCCATGCTAAAAGTGCTCATTCGAGCATTTTAACGTGGTAAAAATGGCTCTAGAGGAAGAATAGTCAAATGAGTTGTTTAGGAAAGAAGGATCAAGTGTGAGTCAAGGCTGATTGCACGAGAGGTAAGTGGTTGTTGGAGCAAGGAAGATGGGTCCACGTGATCGTATGGAACAAGTTGATTTACCGAAGGATCAAGAGATCATTTGTAGACATGGCAGCAACAAGAGGGAGCGGCAGAGACCCATCAGTGCAGAATCTGGAGGTGCCAATGAGGAGGAGGTAGTGGAATGAGGTAGGTTCCAACCCCTATTACATATTTTGAATTGGTTTTTGTGGTAAAATGAACAAATGGGGGATTAAAAATTCAAAAATTGGGGTAAATGAACTGATTTGGGTATGGGGAGGGTGGAATGTAGGATAATTAGGTTAGGAAATGAATTTGGGTGAGGTATGGGTAGAATGGGGGTAGTTTAGGCCTAATTTGGTCAATTTTAGAATTTTAGGGTTATAGGGGTTTAGCTTTGAGGCCAAACCAGAGACCAACACCTGTTTGGGGTTGGCCAACATTGGTTATGTATTACTGGCATCGGTGGGGGAAAACATGACCGATTGCGGTCATAGGGGACCGACATCGGTCAGGGGTGACTGATGGCAGTCATTGGTGACTGGCATTAGTCACTGTAAAAAAGGTGATAGGGCCAAAATATGTTAGATGCAAAGGGAGAATATGGGGTGGAAAAGAGAGGGTAGGATAAACAGATAATAAATGAAGGGAATAGGGATCGAGGAGTGAGAAAAGTAGGTGGGTGAAGGTGAGGGTAGGTAAATGTAGGTAAGGGATATGTGGGACTTAGGTCACGATGGGTATGGGGTTTAGGTAAGTGGGAATGGGATAAATAAGTGGTTGAAGATAAAGTAGGAACATGATGAATGTGTATGGGGTATCTGATGGATATAGATACTGGTGGGTAGCAGAGTTACAGGAAGCACCACCACGGCAAGGGAAGACTGATTTGGTGACTATGATAGTGTAGAGAGATGCACTACAGGGACAGGTGGAATCATTTGTAGTGTAGTTGATAATAGCACAGGAAGAGGTAGCCACCTTGACTGGGCAGGTGACTATACTACAGGGGATTTTTTACTGTTTCCCAAGCATAGGTACAAGTATAGGCATAGGTTCAGGCTCCTGTATAGGATGGAGGATAGATATCCACCTTACAGGCACAAGTCATAGGGTTGTAGGGAAGCTAGCGACATCCCAAGCATAGGTGATGAATTTATAGGCTCAGGTGGTAGTAGGGAGACTGACATAGGAATCAGGACAGGGTCCCGTCATACAGAGGCCATCATCGAGATAGGATCCCATGGTACAGGTAGCATAGGTACAAATGGCCGTGAGGCCGATGGTACCACCTCAGACAGTGTCTATGGCAAGGTTCAGGGATGCCCTGAGTGAGGTGTGGTATTACCAGGATCATCTGATGACCACAGGGATAGATGTACCCTCCTATGTTGAGTATAGGACATAGCGGAAATTGAATGAGAGGACTAGCTCTCACACTCATAATTCAGAGAGCATACAAGGCCGGTGAGCCCAGAGATAGGGTCAGGGTGAGGCTATGATTTCACAGAGGCCAGACTGAGTTGTGGGAAAGGAAGAGACTAGACTGATACCCATGTGAGGTAGGGAGATGTTGGAAGGGCACCAAACAGGTAGAGCAGAGGATACATATGAGACTGGCCCCGAGGTTCTGAGGTTGGGTGACGATTAACCACTTGGTATGAATTTTTTTTATATTTTGATATATATACTGGCATGCATGCCAAATATAGTGAGGATGTACATGAGATTTTTTATATTTTGATCTTATACCGGCTTGTGTGCCAAATATAGTGCAGATGTATCTGATATTTTTGAGGTTTTCTAGCTTGTGTGCTGAAGATAGTGAGGATGTACATGAGATTTTTGAGATTTTGATCTTATACTGGCCTGCGTGCCAAATATATTGAGGATGTATCTAAGATTTTTTTAGATACTGGTATTTATTTAAATTTATGTATATATGTATTGATACACAACTCTCCCATTTATATAGTTGATGATGTTTATTAGATGTATGATGTACATGTGTTTTTAATTTCCATTGTTATTGTGTATTGATTGAAACTAGGTGAATTAGGCATGATTGAGTCAAGGTCATGTAGGTATGATTGATTTTAGCTCACTTAGGCATGGCTGAGTTTATTTCATTTAGGCATGGTTGAGTCAGGTATAGGCATGGTGGAGTCTTGGTCATTTAAGCATGGTCTGGTCATGGTGTTGCGTTTGATTTAATTTCCAAGTTTTTTTTTTTATGGAAAATAAATGATGATGTATAGTATGGTGATGTTATAAAATGGTAGGTATGTATGTTTTTATGATTGTTTAATTTCCAAATTTTGTGTAAAATGGTAACTAATTAAGGTAGAATGTGAATATAAAAATGGGAGAAAATTGGTTGAGTTAAAGAGTGGCTAAGCTAACCTTCAAGGGCCCCGTGCCCTCTAATTTCTACCTACATAGCCCTAGTGAAAAGGGGCCTCCGGCCGATGTAGTTCTCTCATAAGCTAGGGAAGAATATGGTGAGGTAGAGGAATGGGTGGGTAGGTTTTAGGCATGATTGAGTCTAGGTCATAGGCCTAGTTGATTTTAGGTCATTTAGGCATGATTGAGTTTAGGTCATAGGCCTGGTTTATTTTAGATCATGTAGGCATGATTGAGTTTAGGTCATAGGCATGGGTGATTTTTGGCTGATTTTGGTGAAAGAGGAAATTCTTAAAATATAGGTGTTGATGGTCTAGTCCTATATGGGAAAATCAACAAGTGATGAAGAAGGTAAATGGAGAGGTGACAAAAAGAGTTGTCCAATTAATAAGAACCATAATGATCCTACCATACCACCGATAGGTTTATGAACATAAGACCCTAAAGGCATTGCATGATTGATTATTCTGGGGGTGAATAAGGTCACATGATAAAGAAATGTCTAATTTTCAGAAATTCCCTTGAGGAAGTAAGGATATTAGGGTGAAAAGGTGATGAGGTGTAGGTAGGTTGGTTTATAGTGTAACTCGATGAAAAACAGCATGCCTATTTGGCAAGAGACCCAAGATCAAGATAGGCAAGTCCATGACAAAAAAATTCTATTTTTCTTCTTTTCACTTTTGTTTATCATAGACTGATCGATGCAAGAAGTCTATGTGGGATGAGTATATTATCTCCTTGAGGTCTTTGTGAAGCTGATCAATGTGGGAAGCATCTAAATATTTTGTTTTGTTTTTTGTAACAATAGTCTTCTTTTGTGATAGACTATGTATAATATGGCTAGCTTTGTATAGTTGTCCTTTGAGGGAGGAGTCCATTTATAGTGGCGAGACAGAGAGAATAGATGTCCCTTTTGGGGGAGTCATATTTTTGTTAGAAGTTTGACTCAAGGATTTGAATACCATTTTTCTTTTGAAATTATTTTTTTTGGGACTTTTAAGTCATGGACAATACTATAGAGGAAATTAATTTCTTGTTTAGAAGACAAAACTATATCATACAGAGGTTAGCTATAATGGAGAGGTTTTAAGTGATGAATGACCATGGGATTCCATCTTTGAAAAAGATGAAAATTATCCATGAGAATCATGTCATGAGTAGAGTTATGGTACTCATATTAAAGATAAGGTTGAAAGGTGACGGGTAATCGCATGATTCTTGTTTAGTTATTACTCCCAAGAATTGGAAATAAGAAAGGTGAATGACACTCAAGGGACAAACATGAAATAGGAAAAAGTTGATATAGGACTCAATTTCAAAAATAGAATGGTCGAAGATGCAAGGCATTGAGGGGCTCAAGTTTAGGTTTACCTTCGAGTGAAGACAAATGATAAGCACCTGAACCATAGGTATGATTCATGATATGGGGTCTAAGAAAATTAGGAGCAAATTTGCCCCGTTTACTTTTCTCTTCTTTAGTTACATGTTGATTTTCCTTCAAGATGAGGTCATTGACCTGGAAGGTTCATTTATGGACATATTTGTCATAGGCACGTTTGATACATTTTTTGGTAGATTTGGAGATTGTTGAGAGCATTAAGATGACATTTGTCTAATAACTCAAGTTTTTCCAAATGGTCCTGGAAAGTCATCATCATTGAGCAAGTCTTTGAGTGAGATATGAAGAGATGGAATTTTTACTTCGACAAGCAAGAAAGCCTCAGTAGCTTAGACTTGGGAGAAAGGTGTGGCAATAGTTGAGGTTTTAATACTTGTATGGTAATCCCACAAGGAGAAAGGAATGTGTGTATGCCAATCCTTTCTAGTATCGTCAACTACTTTCATAAGAATTTTTTTCAAGGTTTTATTGGTTGATTCTACTTGGCCATTTTTTTAGTGTAGTAAGGTGAAGAAAAACTAAGTTGAATGTTGAAGGCATCACAAATTTTCCATAAGGTTTTGTTTTGAATGGTTTTTTGTTATCAGTGATGAGATGGTGAGGAACACCAAAGTGACAAATAATGTGATGATTAATGAATTCACATATTTTCTCATTTTTTGTAGAGATAAGAGGTATGGTTTGAACCCATTTAGTATAATAATCGGTAGCGGTGATGACCCATTGATGGCATTGTGAAGAATGAGGATTGATCTCTCCAAAAATATCCAAACCCCATTAAAAGAAAGGCCAAAGGTCTCAGGTGACCTATAAGGAATGGCTAGGTGTGTGATGAAGATTATCATGTTGTTGGAATTTCCCACCATATTTGACATAGTCACAAAAGTCACGGTTTAGGGTTGGAAACTAATATCCCAGATGAAGGATACGTTTAGCGACATCCAAACCACTAAAGTGACCTCCACAAATTCCGTCATGAACTTCCTTGATGGTGTAGGGAATTTCAGAACTTATAAGGCATCATAAGAGAATTCCATCGAAGCTGCATTTATAAATGATACCACCCATGATGACATAGTGAGAGACACTTTTAAGAAAGGTGTGTTATCCATTATGAGTAAGGTCAGGAGGTAGAATTGAAAGGGAAAGGTAATCTATAAATTGCTTATACCAAAGGTCGTGTGAGTCAGGTTTAACGGTTCCGACAAGGTTTACATTTTGAATTAAATAAGAAGGTGATTTCAACCTTTGTACTGTGAAAAATATTTTCAAGTCTAAGGGTGAGGTAGGTATCTGAGACGTGAGACAAGTCATGGTATCCGAAAAAAATTTATTAGAATGCGGAGTGGTGTGAAGTTCGTAACGGTAAAAAGTAGTCAAGAGTATGTCGACATAGTGTTTATACTTTTGAACTATTTCATTATGACACTAGTATATGCCATTGACTTGGTTTATGACCAGTTGAGAGTCACCAAAGATATTAATCGATTTAATGGCCAAGGCGATGGAAGCTTGGAAACCTAATATAAGTGCTTCATATTTAGTGATTTTGTCAGTATAATCAAAATCTAGTTTGAAAGATAGTGGCATAGGTTCACCATCAAGGGGGATGATGAAAACACTTGTGCCACCCCCACGCTGACATTTTAAACCATCAAATAATAAGGTCATCTAGTAAACGGTATTGTCCAAAGAGAGGGTAGCAATGGATTTGTCTGAAAAATTAAAGTTAGAGGGTTGATTTCAAGAGTTGGGTGTGTCTGGAAGTTGGTTAATGATGGTTTAGCATTTGATATATTTTTTATGAATGAATTCGAGGTCTAAGATATAGGAAGGGAAGAGAAGAGGGAGCCTCACCATCACGTTGATAAGTCAAAGGTCCCAAGGAAATAGTTTTTATGAAAATAAATTTTGGAGGAATGGATTTTGGATCCGTCAAATTTGTGGGTGAAGGTGGTGAAGTTGGTAAATGGGGTCAAGAAGGTTTGTTATCCTCAATGAGTTCAACACGAGCCTTCTTGGAAGATAGTTTGGTAAAGCCAATACCACTGTGGTCTTTTTGTTTACGGGTGGTACACAGGATGACAGTATGATGGCCTTATTCGTAAAAACTAAATCCAAATCCCTTCCATGCATGGTGATGTAGGAAAGTGTGGGAAAAGTGGTAGTTGGTGAGATATTGGAGGTCAGATGAAAATGGTCATGTTTGAGATGGTGGTTTTGGTGAATAGGTTGAAGTATCAATTCCCCCATACGTGAGGTTGGTGCAAAGGTGGGGAATACCATAAGGGAATATCTCACCTACGCGGTGATCATAGCGAGGATGTTGGTGAAGGTTACCATTCTCTTGTAGAGTAAGGAATGTATTGATATTGTATAAGTGGTACTCCCCTAGAGTGAGGTGTTGAAAAACACCTTATAAGGGATAAATGGTGTATATGTGGGTAGCGGGAATAGATGAATTACTAGGTTCTCAGGAAGAAGGGGTATTGGTTGGTTGGGAAGTAGATTTGTTAGTTACTAAGGCTACAACAGTAGTGGGGATAAAATATTTAGGTGTGGGAGAGGTGGTGAAAACACTGGTGGAAGCGGTTGTGGGTGAAGGAGAAGTGACAGTGGAAGTGGATGTCTTAACTAGTATAAGGAAATCATTATTTCGGTACAACATGTTACAAGTTTTGAATGGTGACAGGTCAGGTGGGATGGTGTAGTTATGCCCTTCATGTTATGATTTTAGAGAATGGTGTAAAGTTGAAGGAACACAACCCATGACATGAATCCAAGGTTAGCCAAGAAATAGGTTATACTGGAACTCTCCCTCTAGGACATAGAATAGTTCAAGGACAGTATGGGGACCCACATGAATGTGGATGATGACTGTGCCAAGGGTAGAAGTCATAAGGTCATTGAATGAGAGCAACATAACTAGGTTATTATTCATGCAATCGGTGGGTGCGCATAGGCATTTCTTTTTTTGTACGCACCCTGGGAGGGGATATATGTTATATTTGTGACACCCTCAATCAAAAAACATCGTAATGCATATTTATCGAATTAATGGAGATAAAAAGAAGGGATCCAGGGTCATTTGATTGGAGAGGATGCAAATACATTGTCAGAAAAGCTAAGAGTGGCTACGTGGGCGTAGGTAGGTGGGGTAGAGGAAGGGAATGAGTTTGGGGAGGAGGCAACAGGATGAGGGTAATAGGGGTAATAATAGAGGCAATGGGTGTCGGGTTTTTTTTTGTAAAACCTCAATGGATAGAGGACCCTCAATGAGGGAATTGGCAATGTGGACTCAGAGGTTGGATGAGGTCGTACAAAGACATTTTTGAGAGGAAGATTGGGCTTGTAGTTTATGTAATGGTTTTCCATTCCAGGTGGGATACATCCTAGAAATAGGTATTTGGAAACCTCAAATGTGTTTGGGGGTGCAGATGGTATATTGGTCACAGGATTGGTTAATGGGATGGTTTCTTTCTTTTCATTTCCTTTATCTTTCTAGGTATGAGTAGCAACTTGGATCATGTTAATGTGAGGAATAGAGGTAGATGGAGAGAATGTGTGCCATGAAAGGTATACTAGCATGAGGGACAAAAACCTAGGATGGGATAAGATCCTTGTGAAATGAGTAGGGAACACTGACATTTAGGAAGAGGTTTAGCTAGCTCTCTTATGCAGACCATGTTGATCTCAAATTTTAGAGATGGATAAAATGGTTCTAGTGTTGGAGATATTGATCACTAAATAGATAATGGAAGAGGAGGTAGGGAGATTAGTGAAGGTGGAATAGGATCCTCATCTAGAAGATCATCATCATCATCAAAATTTTCTTCAGGGAAGACACAATTAGAGAATAAGTGTTTCTAGAGCCTTATATTTTCTACCTCATGACCATGACACATGATGGTAGGTACAAATTTTAGTTTCTTAAAACCCTTTTGGTTTGGGTTTGAGTGGGTTGTAAGGTCTAAGAGGTGGTAATGTGATCACAGATGTCTCTAAGAGTTTGGCTAAAATAATGGCATACGACCCTTCCAATGGATTAAAATGTGAAGTGAGTGTAGGTTCGGGTTGGATGGTGGGTGATTGCAGTGGGATAGGTACTACAGGTGGTGTAATTAGAGGAGGGGAAAGTTGAATCACTAGTTTTGGGAGTGGTATTGTCTTAGGCTTATGTTTTATCTTCTTAAGTAAAGGCGTACCTGGTGAACTGGCTACTGAAGGGGTTATAGGTATAACCACTTCTTTGGAAGGTAGTGGGATTTTCAATTTTGGCTACACCTTCTTGGGTAGAGGTGAGGAAGGATCATGTGATGTTAAAAGGAAATAATATGGTGAAAGAGGATGAGTTATCCATGGGGATAATGGAGGTGTGGTGAAAGTTTCTGGTAGAGGCCGGGTGGAAAGTATGTGCAGAAGATAAGAAAGTCTCATTGGTAGTGATGAAGTTATGGTAACTGGTGGGGGTATAGGTGATAAGGAAGATATGAGTGATGGAGAGGGCTATGCAGGTTGATTGGGCATAGTAGAGGATCGTGATGAAGAGGTAGGATGTTGCGTTTTTATTTACCATGGGTAGGAGGTTTCTTGACCAGGGTTGATGGGTGAGGTCCTAGGATGGATGGAAGGGGAGAAGGTGATAAAGGCATTGTGGGTGATACTAGTGTATATAACCTAAAAGGCTGGGTCTTCCTTTCAAATAGAGGAATGATTTTTGTGTGAGTTTGGGAAGGTGTGGTTAAATCCAATTTGATGGGTGGATGGACAATGCTTGATGTCAGCATGACACCCAAGGTAGTGATGGGTTTAGATATGGGAGAAGATGTAGACATAGGTAGGTTTTTAGGCATCAGTGTGTGTTTAATTATTGGCAAAGGTTCAAGTGTAGGCAAGGATGATGAAGAAGAATATATTCCAACAGGTATAGCTATGGTTGATTTGGTCTCTTGAAATACTTTCGGATAGATTTTGGAGGTATCAGTGAGTGAAATTTACATTTGGGTTTAGAAGGGGAGTTGAAGGTGTCCCCAAAGCATGGAATTATCAACATAATCCAAGCGGTCAGCCAGTCATAAAAATGGTACTGCTGTAAGAGAGAATGATGTTGATTTAGTAGCAATCCCTATAAAATATGCCTTTGAGATAGGGAGATGGTTGGCTTCAGATTTTGTGGGTAAGAGATATGAGATAAGATCAACAAGATCTTGGAAGTCTAATGGGAATGTTCACCTACAGGTAGTGGTTCTTCTAAAGGATCTCGTATAGGTAGGGGAGATGATGGGTGAAATGAGGTAGGCTCTCCTTGTAATGGAGAGGAAGGTGAGCATGAATCTCTCATGGGTAGGAGAGTTAATATTGTTGATTATTCGTTAGTTTGAGAGGTGAGTGGTGAAATTTAATTGATAGAAATTATGGGCTCCTCCATGGGTGAAGGAGGATATGAAGGGGATTCCTCTATGGGTGAAGGAGTAGATGAGGTAGGCTCCTTTTTGGGTAGGGGATCTCATGCTAGGATCTCCTCGATAGAGGGGATAAGAGGAAATTTGGGAATGATTGGTATGTCATCAAAAACATCATGGACTTCACAGACATTACTATCATTGGTTGAAGATTCACCGGTTTGATTACAAGATGGGGTATGATTAGGGAATGAATTTTTGAAGATATACAGGTTATGGTTAGCTGGTGCGTTTGAGTTGTCCAAGACTATATCTCCATTATATAACATTTCTTAGATGATGTTTTTGAAGGTGATACAATTACCATCGTTATGGCATTTGACATGATGATAGTTGCAAAATTCATGTTCTTTATACCATGCAGGTGTGGGATGAGTAGGGTCAAAACCAGTATGTGGTTTTATGAGTGGAAGGGTAATGGCATAAACCTTAAGAAGTTTTTCTAAGACTAAAGAATAAGGTTCCCCTATTGGGGTGTACTTTCGTTGCTCTTGTCTGAACTTAAAAGTTTGAACGTAAAAAAGATTGGAGGAAGGTGTTTCTTTGTTAGATGGGTGAGATGGGCCAGCTTTGAGAACTACCGTGTATGTTGATCCTTTGGAATTTGAATAATTTCTTTGGGTTTTTGAAGACAAAGAGGTATCATTTGATTTGAATGCGTAATTTTTGTTACGTAGCTAAATTTTCTGCTCTTCGATGGCATGAATTTCTAGTTTTTGCACCATGGTAAATGCTTCATCAAAGGTACAAAAGGTTTGTACTTGCAGAGTTGGTGAGATGTGCCTGGTGCAAGCCTAAGTAAACAACTCTATAAGCTCAGCTTGTTTAGTTGGTTAATGAGGCTGCGCCAACAAATGACAAAATCAGTGATATACTCGTCTTCGTATTGTCGTGTTGAATAGAGGTTGGTCATGGTGACTTTCTTGGCAATGTTGATTGAGAAGTGGTCGAGGAAGTCTTGGGCCACTTGATTAAATGAGTAAATGGAATGTCTATGTAATCCATTGTACCAATCTAGCGTAGGTCATGTCAAGGACATTGGGAAGGTTCTTAGGAGTAAAGCATCATCGTGGGCGATTAGGTAACACCCATGTTTGAACAAATGCAAATTTTGTTGCGAGTATTCTTTATTGTTGAAATGATTAAAATTGGGAATTTCCCAATGCACAGGGTATGGTTGAATGGGAATAGATGGATGAATAGGCTCATTATAGATTTCATTATAAGTTAAGGAGTTGCAAGATCCAGAAACTGATGCTTCTAATGTTTGCATATTTTCCATCATCATCTTAATGAGGTCATTGGTGGGTGGTGATGAATGGGTGCCTCTTACAATATAAGGGTGTTGATGATGAATATATGATGTGGGCGGCATTCTAGTATATGGTGATGCTGAATAGGAGGAATATGAAAGGGGAATAGATGTATGTGGCACATATCCAGAATAAATGATAGAAGAGATCGGGGGTTTTTGGTGATAGGTGTAATTAGGTGGGGTTGTTTTGATGACTCAAGTAGTAATTGGGGGTAAGGACTGTGGGATGGATAGGAAAAGGTTTTGGAATGGGGTTTGAGTTGTCAACACCATGGGTGGTTATGATGTAATAGGTACATATGAGGTAGCGGGTGCAAATGGGGCTCTTATTAAGGTGGCTGATGAAGGAACATTTGACACCACAGGCACAATAGATGTTTTTGATGCAGTAGTTATAACGGGTGTTGGGACTATCTAAGACACCACAAGTGGTGAAGTGGATGAAGGTAATGCTGAGCTAGTGGTAGCTGAAGTGGGAGTGGGGGTAAGGGAATGAGAGATAGATATTGGCATGCCATATATTAATTGTCTCGGGTAGATGAGTGGGCGAGACAGTATTGTAGGGAAGCAGGATTTTGGTCAAGGAGTCTTGCGAACTCCTCATCAATGGTAGTAATGGTGATAGGATGAGTTGGATCTATAGATGGTGGGATGGAAGGTAGAGATGGGCTAGGTGGGAGTGGTTGATGGATGGCGTAAAATACAAGGGCATTGGTTTAGCTGCGAGTCAACACCATATGAAGTAGTGTTGATCTAGTAAAATTGTACTCTATAAATGACACAAAAAACAACATAAATACATAAGGATGGATTCCAGAATGTAAATATGGTTGGTGTTTTGATTAAAAATCAAACACATGAACTAAAGAAGGTCAGACTGACCGATGATGGTTAAAGGGTGACCAATGATGGTTAAAGGGTGACCAATGATGATTATAGTAACCGATACTGGTTACTGTGGGGAATCATCAATTTTTCAAATGAGGAAAAAAATGATGAAAATAAAATAATGGAAATTTTACTTGACTATGATATGAAAATTTGGGGATATGATGATGTTCTCAGAATTATAAATAGAAAAAAAGATGTGATGAATTCTATTTTTGGGTAAAATGACCAAAAAGAGATAGAAACCGACATCGAGTAGGTAAACCAATGATTTTTAGATGTAAATTGATGATGGTCATTGGACCGCTGCCGGTTACTATGAAATTTTAAGTAGTGAAGAAAAACCATTTTTTAATGGATTAAATCAGATAGATTGTCATCCCAGAAATCTGGGTATTATAAAATGGGTCCTGACATACTCAGAAATAGTCAAAATACACCAACTATGATGGCAGAATGTGAAAGGAATAAGAATATGAAACACATAACCTCACAACTCAAAACGTAATTCAAGAAAAAGATAAGAAAAACCAAAATCCTATAAGTGAATTTATATGTTCAACTTATGCTATTTCAGATTGACATGTGAATTTAGAATAGATTTTTTTGGCGAGGAAGGCGTCCTATGAAGAGGAAAATTCTAAAGGGTGGTTTCAGGTTATATTTTAGTGGGGGTGGTCTTTTCTCTAAGTTAATGACTGGAAAATAAACTAGCTGGGTGCCCATTGTCAATCCTCTAATCGTGTGATCATTGAAAGTCTCTTCCGGGTAGGGTATTTTTTAAGAAGATGTGTAAATTTTATATTTTTGTTGTTTGTAAAAGAGAGAGAGAAGAGAAATTGCTTTCTACGATTCAATTGTGTCAACCATCAACAAGGGCATGACTTCCAACGTATAGGTTTCCCTCAGTTTTAAATGTGAGCTAATAATGCAGCATACAAGGATGAAATGCCAACAAATTTTAGAACCCAAATTGATAATTATAATTCAATATATAAAATGATGAATAGGTCAAGAACGTGCTCTTTCACTACTATGAAAATGCAGGAAGAAAGAAATGATTCATTTTTAAACACCAAATCACGAGTGTCATTTAGACAATTATAAGAAGATAAAGTTACCAAGGAGAAGATTAAATGTGTATTTTTCAAAAAAAGAAAGAGACACACAATATTTCCCTATATAAAGAAAATACAATGAACCCAAGAGAGGGTCCTACCTTGCGTGCCAAAAAATTTCACCAATAAGTTGCATGCATATGATCAAAAAAGATAATTTAAAGGTGAGGAGGAATACCTATGAAATGAAGGTGGAAGGTAGAATGCACGTGTTCTGATTTCCCGATCCAATGCTGATTGCAAGAACTTCCTTTTGGCTAGGAAGAATTACCTATGAATGCAAAACAAGACCACAAGAGAAATATTAAACAATGTATGTCTGTGGGTTGCCTAACATTTGCTAGATCTGAGAAGTGTGATACTTCCTAGATGTATGTCAATCCACTATTTATAAGATAAATGAATAGAAATGTGAGAAATTAGAGGTCTTATTGCTAACAATTTGATTTCGTTATGTCAAGTTATTAATAATACATTAGATAAAGTCAAATATTGGAATACAAAATTAAATCTAACTGAGGTTGGGTAGGTAGCTAAGGTGGTTGGAAACAGGTCAGGGTCATATTTTGGGTGGTTTAGGTTATTTGGGGTAAAGGTTATTATGTCACATTTATAGGAAGGATTACCAGTTACAGAGACTGACATCGATGTGGGTATGACCGATGCCAGTCAAGGGTGACTGATATCGGTCACTGTAGAAAATCACAGAATGTCAAAAAATAGGTTTTTTAGGCCTTTTATAACTTCACAGGAACCAAAAGCGAGTGTGTCTAGGATTAATAGGTGTAGGCAAAGGGTTTAGGAAGGTTTGAATGGAGTTTGGTAAGGTTTTTGTAAGATTTTGGGATGGGTTTTAGTTGACTAATATGGCTTGGGTTACTATCATTGTGACCAATGATGGTATGGGGTGTGACCGATGTTGGTTCAAGGGAGACCGATATCAATCACTCTAGAAAAGGATTGAACATGGAAGTGGAGGTTTTGGTGTTCTTTATGGTTGCACAAGAGAACCTTAGAGGGGATTAATATAGTTGCATGGGATAAGCGAGGACCTCATCGTTTGAATGGAAACTGGTTTCGGGAAGGTGAGAAAGAAAATGGGTAGTTTGTTTGGCAAATAAAGGTATGGAATAATTGGGAGGTGAGTAACATAGAGAGAGAATGAATGGAAATACAAGTATTCAAAAAAACGAGAGTAAAAAGGGAATTCTACATAGCTTCCAAGAATTCTTCTGTGAATGCCAACACTTTCATATGATACTCCGATTCTTGGTTGGGCCTCTAGCTGAAGGTGCTTATGTCTTCTAGATATGTGAGAAAACCTTGGTTCAAGCTCACATGCAGATATTTTTTCCAGAACTCAAAATCCCTAACCTTTGGAAAAAGGTTTCCAAAATGAATATATGGTAACCGCTAACGTTTAGGGTGACTGGCGTTAGTTTAGGGTTAACCAACGTCGATTACGGCAGGAAATCCTAGTTTTCCAAAATGACAGATCTTGGCAATATTTTAGCATGTTTTTCCCGTTGGTCTAAGTCTAAACTGGTATTTTCCACTTAATTAATTGGGCATGTTATTATAGAAAGAATAGGAATCTAATGTTAGGGTTAAACTAAGTTTTAGTTAGTTAAGGTAAGCAGAGATTGAGTTTTAGTTAAAATGAACATGCTAAGAATAGGTTCATGATGAGGTGTCTAGGTGATGTGGCTGAGTGAGGTGGTTAAGTGATGATGTTAATTAAATTAATTAAATTAATTAATTTAATTAATCTTGTGTACTATGGGATTTGAATATGTAAGGTATGGTTAATTTAATTAACCGGGTTATAAGGGTGGTATGACCTAATTTTTGTGTCTACACCTCTGGTCAATGAAGCACTACAGATTATGAAGTGCCTTACTTTGAGAGATAATGCAAAGGATGATGAAATATTGTTGGATATGTATAGAGATTTGGATTTAGAGGTGCACCTTGACCTTGAAGAGATTGAGGAAGAATAAATGGTCCCTACCTGGGAAGTGAAAGAAAAGGGTAAACTGGTATGCGTGATAAATGATTATGATGATGAGGATAATAACCTAGATGTTAACCACACTAAAGGTACACATGACGTGATGGACATAGTAGATGTGAAGGCACGCATCTATCATGAGCTTATGAAAATGAAGAAGGATAACATTAACACAAATAGAGAGCCTAAGGAGGCCATTATTGGTGATTATTTATCAGAGTAGGAAGTGTAGTCATTATTTTACCCTCAATAAATTTTTCTGACCCCAAGCACATTAGCCTATCATACAGCATACATTGGGCACTCACCCAAGGCACACACAGGCACCGAGCCCCTCCTTTCTGTGAGCTTTGCAAGAGAGTTCTTCCATTTATGGAGGATTATTTGAAGAAACATAAGTACATCCATCTACTTTAAAAGGAAGAAGATATAACTAACATATCTACACATTAATGCATCACAAAAGCTAAATAACATTGTAAGAAATATAAGAAACCATATATGAGTCATGATAAGCCATATAACATGAGGGTTTACACCCATAAGAAAGTTGTACATAATAGATACATGTAAATTTATTTAACAAGTTTTTGGTAGCCATATTACATTCAAAAGGGTCATCTCAAACCATATACATCAAATGACAGAGACTCAACTCCTAGAAACCTAAATGATCAGAGATCCTAACTGTGTATTTTCCTAGTATATCCCTTATTACAGATCCTAGTACCCATATATATGATCAATGATATCCCGTACAACCCTCTAACACTAAGTACTCTAAACCCTAACACTACGAACTCCAAACCCTTAGCATTTCCTAACATTTTTACAGAACTTCATTACTCTCCTTCTCTTTCTCTTCTCCCCTTTGCACTATGCACCCATATATCTCTCTCTCTCTCTCTATCTATGTTCCTGTCCCAAGAACTTATTTAAATAGAACCATCAACCACTACCATGACTTCTCTCCTGAGCAAATCACGTTCCAAGTATCGATGTGGTTCTCCATTGGTGAATGCTTATCCTCTTTACAAACCTTCCATGAACTGTAATGATTCCTCTCAGAATATTCCCTGCATGGAATATTCTTTTCTTGACCTCCAAGGTTCTAGGCTGGCACCTTATCCACTTCTCATGCCTAGTCGGGTCCTCACATTTTTCCTCAAGTGACTCCATGATATCAAATATGGCTAATTTATTTAAAATCTTGTTTTGCCTCCACTGCGCACCCTAGTTCAACTTAAACCCTTATTAAACCCCTTTTACCTACATGCTTTTCCCTAAGCTCCCATCTATTTATTGATCTTGTGTGCGTGCACCTCTTAGTACTTAGCCAATATTTTAGGGTCCAACATCACCCCACACTACGTGTTTTATCCATCCTTGGAAACATTCTGCTTCCTCACAGAATAAAGAATAGAGGTATTGAAACAATTAAATAATGGAAGGATGGAATAATGGACGAACAGAAGAGTATGCTACTACTGTATGAGGAGTGGGAACTCCTTCTTCACATATGCCTCAATCTTCTCCCAAGCATATAATTATCCCTACACCTACTGAAGTAGGTCACCCACTAATGCACTTACTTCATTAAAACTAAGTCCTTTCTCTTAGCTTTTAGAGTATCTACAATACTTTCCAAATGCTTGTTAAGATCACCTAGCACATCCATCCTATGAATGACTTGGGGGTATAGTGCTTTTAACTTATTCTTAATTAAACCCCGCAGGGTTTCGATTGCTTCCAAATTCTTCTCAACTTCGGCTAGGATCTTTTCACACTCCACCCTATTGCCTTTGTGTTTTTCCTGAATTATTTTTAGATCCGCCTCATGTGTATCAACTAATATACTTGATACCATATCTCTATTGGCATAGTTTTCATACATGAATTTGGCCATGTGTACAACATTATTTACTTTGGAAAGGATCTCGAAGCACTAAGTCACAGTCTCCCCAATATTCCACTTTTCCTCCTCCTTCTAGCATGCCATCACCTCCTTTTCTGAATCAAATGTGAGTGGTTTCCTTTCCATGGTGAGGATGTGGATTAATTATTCCAAGTAGTGCATTGTTGACTTGTATTAATGTTCAAGCTGGAGGCACATCATACGTAATCAAGTCACAAGTCCTCTCCAAGTCTTATATGTCAAATATTCACATTATTTGCTTATCAAGAAAATCAATCCAAAATCTTCACCTTGTACATTGAACATTCACTTTATTCATTTATCAAATCAATTGAATCCCATTTGATCAAAAAAAATTCAAATCTCATACTTACATTTTGATTATATCCCACAAAGTTTAACACAATCTATAACACGGTGGTGTTTACGTGAAGTAAAGATATCCATATACCTGCTGATTTTTAATGATTCAATCCTTTTGGTTGTGGACCTTTTGATGATTAAGAAATTACATAACAACCCAAATTATCCACAAGTGAGAAGGAAGCCATTTATCATGTTATCATGGAAAACAAAAATCAATACTTAATTCATATTTTTTAAATGGGGGAAAACTACCCTCCGACTTTGGACAAAAACATTTAAAAAATTTAATCGATAAGCTCAATTCTAACACTAAAAATTCTAAATCAACTACCACATCAGACTCATAAAAATAACTATTTGTTAAAATTGAGGAGTTACAATGTCAACTTAACAAAAATACTAAAACGGGGGAAGAGATTAAATCAATGCATGATGTCAATGTCACCATTCATATTCCCCAAGATAACTCTCCATTCACACAAGAATGGAAGAGTATGAAATAATATCTCATGGGGATCCAAAAATGCATGAAGAAATTCAATTTTTATGAGTTATGTCCTTATCCATTCGATAGGGACATGTTAATCATACCCTTCCCAAAATCTTTCGAGACACCCAAAAATTTGACAAATATAAGGAAAAACATGACCAGGGTAAACATTTAAAATAATTATTTATGACATGTTAGTAAGTTTCCTATAACAACGTGTATCTCTTATAGATATTTCCAAATTTCTTGAGTGTTTAAGCCTTATACTGGTTCCTTTACCTTCCAAAGGGATCAATCACTATTTTCATAGACCTCTCGGAGAAGTTTTTTTAACACTTATCATTTAACTTAGACTGAGAATACCATGATGGACCTTTATAACACCAAAAAAGGGACAAATGAAACCTTTTCCTAATTCTTACAATGATGGGGAGGAATCGTGAGTCGATTCCCATGTTCTATTCTAGAGAAACACCTGGTTAGCATCTTCATTCCTAACTTTAACAATGAACTATCCTTCCAAATGCAAATGCATTCTCTCACAAATTTTGAGGAGGTCATTGAGAAAGGGACCCAAATCAAAAAATATCTTATCATAAAAGGGCTCATCAAAAATTCTTCTAAGGAACAAACAAGAAACAATAATCATTCTCAATAAAAATCTAAACTTATCAATTGGAACCACAATGTTTTCAATGATGAGATCACCAAAAATTATAGTATACATAATTTTCATAACCATCAAGTGAAACCATCTAAATAAAAATAAACCAATTATGTTCCAATCAAAGAACCTACTCCCTAGGATTAGAAAGGATGAAAATTCATGCCTTTGGGAGAAAGTCTTTAAGCCTCCTACATCAACTGGAAAATGTCAACATGGTTACTTACCACATCACAAGACCCTTTGAAAAAGGGATCCCAAAATGATATTGGTATAAATTTGGTGAGTATTGTGATTTTCATTGCATTGATGGCCACACTACAAATCATTGCATAATAATTCACCATTATATTCAATATATTGTCAATAGTGGAAACATTGTAATTGAAGATCGATTACCAAATAAAACCTCCAACGATAATTTAAAGGTGTTTTCAAATCCTTTTCCCAAGCATGGTATGAATGGTAAAACTCCTAAAAAGGGCCAATCCTCAAATAATGTTGAATTTGATTCAATCATTTCATTCATAGAAGAAATATGTAATTTCATTACCAACATCAAGTTATAAGATCCTAACTATGCAGTGGCCACATGAAAAAAGAAGTTTTGATTGTTTGCATTGAAGAAACCATCAACCTCATCCACACCTCAAGTTTCCACTAATCCCATAGCTACAAGCAGTCCCAAACCCAAAACCAATGCTAAAACTTACACATCTTGTGCTTATGACCTTGTTAAATAGTTAGAGATGACACCCGTGCATATCTCCCTCATGGAGTTACTTAAGACATTGCATGCACTTCATAACATCCTTACTCATGCTCTTCAAAAATCACATGTTACTAAGGACATTAACACGCAACAATTTCAAGAACTTGTTGCCAATATTTTTCCTAACAAACCTATATTTTCATTTGGTCCTCAGGACCTTCTAAACCCAAACCTTAAAAATAACAACTCTTTATATAGTGAAGCCTATATCACCCATCATAAGATTAAAATAGTCCTCATTTACAATGGTTCTTCCTTAAACATATGTTTTATGAAGATGCTAAGATGCCTTGGTCATACTGAATAAAGTTTGGGAGTTAATGTTATAACTATTTTTGGTTATGAAAATAGTGAACAACAAATTTCTGTCACAATCACCTTACCTATCCAAGTTGGTTTGTGAATGTTAGACATGATTTTCCATGTTGTCAATGTTAAAATATCATACAATATTCTTATAGGTCATCCATAGATACATTCCATGCTAGAAATGCCTTCCATCTTCCACCAATGTATCAAATTCCTACATGATGACAAAGAGTTTACCTTGCTTGCAGATGCAAAACCCTTTGAGTATTGTAAGTTTTTGGAGGAAAAGTATGCAACAATGTAAACTATTTTCCTTCTACTGAAATATCATCTAGACCTCGTGTCATTCCCATCAATGCTGATAACCACATAGATCCTGATACACTTTTCAAATCTCAACCTTCTACATCCAATCCGCCACATGAACTAAAAATATCTCATAGAGGTATGGGTGAATATGGTTTTCAAATGATTTTCATGTTAGTAAGTTGTCATTGTTTCCATGTAGTTACGGATTGCCTAATGCATTCCATATAAAATAATCTCTCATTTACCACCTTGGAAATACTCTATGGAAATGGTATATCTACTTAGAGGATGAATACATTCAAGGTTATTCTGGCTCTTTGTTATACGAGGATCAGATGGCTGATTTCTATGAATATTTGGACTCCAACAAGGTTCATAAAATAATGAATAATATGCAATGAAAACGAAGATGACTTGGTTCACAAGAAAAAGGTCATCTCGAACCTGTGATATATGAAGAAAATCTATATCGTCATGGTCTTGGTCATGAAATTTTTGAAAAGAATCCAATAATATTTGATATAATGATTGGTGAGGAGGATTCTAACTCCAATGTTGAGATCGGTTCCACACATAGCCTCTTTGAAGACGTATCCAAACCCAATTTTTTCATTGAAAATATATCCATTCACACCCTTGATATCATTTATCCTAGTCTCATCCATCAGGACCAACAAAATCACATATCCATGGACCTCTTTCAGAATTATGAGGTCGTTGAAGAGTTTCTTGGGACTCAGGACCCTATTCCCCTATTAGATCACACAAAGGGTTTTGATATCAACCTTGAAATTATAACTTGAGTAATCCAATCTACCAAAGTAAAAAAAGTAAAAAAAAAGAAAAAAAAAATGCAATCTCTCATAGTGAAAACCTCACTGAGGAGCTATTTGAGAAGCAAAAAGAAAAGAAATTAAAAAATAAGAAAAAAGAAAAGGACCCATATCCTGGTGAAAACCGTTTTGAGGCACTAGAGAGAGAAGAATCACTTCTAAATCAAATAGATGAACTCCATCAACTTATAACATTTTTTTAGGAAACAGATACATCCAAAAATCTAGTAGAAGAGATTGTCACCTTCAACATTGGCACATATGAGAATCCTAATTTATTATAGCTTGGTGTAATCTTATTAGAATCTGAGATATTATCATTCATATCACAACTCATTGAGTTTCATGATGTCTTCACATGGTCATAAAAGGACATGCCAGGTTTGGATCCTTCACTTGTAGAGCATAATCTTGTGGTTTTCCTGGGCACAAAATGAGTCAAACAAAAAATTAATAAAATTCACCCTAAAGTGGCATTGTTGCTTAAGGCATAACTTTAAATGCTGCTAGAATCCCAATTCATAAGATCAACTAACTACTCATAATGGATATTTAATATGGTACATGTTGCTAAAAAGACACCAATATTTTGGATCTTCACTGACTTCTAAGATATCAACAAGGCTTTCCTGAAGGATGATTTTCCCTTTCCAAATATCGACATGATCGTATACTCTACAACTAGAAATGAAATTTTATCTCCAATGGATAGATTTTCATGTTATAATCAAATTCAAATTGCAGAAAAAAACCAGCACAAGTCAGCATTCACAACACCCTGGGGCATGTTTTGTTATAAGGTCATTCATTTTGTCCTTAAGAACGTAGGAGCAACCTATCAACATGCAAATAATTTCATCTTCCATGATTTTCTTCATGACATCAAGGAGGACTATGTCAATGACATCCTTACTAAATCCAAAACTAGAGTAGATCATCTAGCCATCTTGCGACACATATTTGAACGATTGCCGGAGTATAAGGTATGCCTTAATCCTAATAAATGTGTCTTCGGTGTTACTTTAGGGAATATCCTAGGATTCATAGTCTCACATATGGGAATTGAAGTTTAACCCACTAATGTTAAAACAATCATGGATATTCCTTCCACAGATAATCTACCTCATCTATAAGATCTCTAAGGAAAAATTTAGTCTATTTGGTGCTTCATATCTCAGTTAGATAAATTCCATCATTTTAATCATTTACTCAAGAAATATGTTTAATTCAAATAGACATGGGAATTTCAAGATTATTTTATCAAGTTGAAATAATATTTATCATCTCCTCTAGTACTAATGTCACATGTTCAAGACAAGCCTATGCTTCTATATACATCAGCTACAGAACATGCCATAAGGGCATTACTTGTACAACACAATGACAAGGGACAAGAGAAAGTTGTTTACTATCTCATTAGAACATTGATTGATCATGAACTCAAATATTAACAGGTTGAAAAAGTATGTTTGGCAATAGCCTTCACTTTTCACAAGATGTGTCACTACTTGCTCAATCATACAAAAAACTCATTTTTAAAGTAGATCCTCTTAAGTATCTATTGTCAAGGCCTATTTTAACCATCTAAATTTCTAGTTGGTTCATTCTCCTTAATGAGTTTGATATCAAATTTTTCAATCCGAAAGCAATAAAAGAGAAATCTCTTGCAGATCAGCTTACCGTCGTACCATTACCAGGTTTAGATTTTCTTCATTTTGAATTCCCAGACAAATACCTATTATATGTGGATGTGGTTCTTTCATGGACTATTTTTCAATAGATCTTGCAACATTTATGTATCATGATTTGACACTCTATTATGCACACATGACGGTGATGTTATTCCAAATTCATATCGTACCAGATTCCCATGCACAAACAACATCACAGAGTATGAATCCTTTATAGCCAGTGTAAAATTTTCTATATATTGGTGACTCAGAGAACTAACAATTTATGGGTATTATATTTTGATCATAAATCAAGTCAATGGTGAATATTAGGTTAAGGATGACAAATTAATTCCTTACAAATGCATGGTCAACAGTATCAAAGGTTACTTTTGAATTATCACCTTCAAGCAGGTTCCTCATCTTCAAAAAAAATTAGAAGATTTCATGGATACTATCACATCCCTTCTTGGATTTTATATTAATCAAATACATAGTGAGTTTCTCATTGAACATATTTTGGTGTTCCCATATGATTTTCTAGAGTCAACCACGGTATGTGAAATTATTGGTCATGAAAATCCTTGGTACCATGACATATACACCTTTATCTAGACAAAATCTACCCTATAAACATTAATTCCACCAATAAAAGAGCCTTAGCACAACATGCTTCATATTACACCATCCTTACTGAAATCCTATACATAAGAGGCTATGAAGGTACTATATTAATATTTCTCAATCAATAATAAGTTATCCAAACACTAGTCAAAGTACCTGCAGGAATATGTGGGGCACATATAAGTGGCATGGTCACATTCATAATCATTACCACTGAATATTTTATTAAATGGATAGAGGTCATGTCTTTAATCTATATCACTAGGTCAAATATATCCAAATTAATCTTTAACCATATCATATTCCTCTTCGGGATCCCTACCTCCCTTGTCATAGATAATGAAACATCTTTAAAAAATTAAAAAATTCAAAGATTTAGCCAAAAAAAATCATATCCAACTTAAATGGGAAACTCCGTATTACCCGCAGTGTAATGGCTAAGATGAAGCATCCAATAAAATGATAAAATTAATATTGGAAAATATTATTGATAAGCATGGTCAAAATTAGTATACATAGTTGTATCCCACCTTTTGGGCCTATCAAACCTCATTTCATACCCCCACTAGGGCCATTCACTTCTCCCTTATATACGGATCTAAAGTTATATTACCCATAGAAGTTGATATCTCATCCCTTCATATATCATTACAACACATGGTCCATGAAGATGATTACCAACAAGTACATCTTGTATAGTTAGAACACATATATGAGAAGAAGATTCATGCCTTATACCATGTAAAACTGTATTAGAACTGACTCCGCTGTAGCTACAAAAAATGAATTAAATCAAGAGACTTTGAAATTGGTTATTTTGTTCTCAAGGAAAATCAGAAGAACAAAAAAAGGAGCGTGAAAAATAAGGAAAATTTGAACCTAATTAGTTGGGAGCTTACATTATTACTACTAAATTTGGGTTTGGTGCATATAAGATATCCTTTGAAGATAGAAAAGAGATCAATGAACCCATGAATGTTGTTCATCTATAGAAGTTTTATTATCCAATTTCACTACCCTAGTGAAATTGGATAGTGAAATAGGATAGCGGGAAAGCTTGCATTGTGACAATTGGTTAAGGGGCCCACTTGGTGAAGAATGGAAAAATCACCTCCAACACTCTACACAGCCCCTAATACATCTAGAGAAATAAAAAAAAATTACAAAATCTGGAGAGGGTCGGAAGAATTGTTTAAAGTTGCATCTTTGACCCTTGTATAGCTAACTGAGCTCATGACCAAGTTTCCATTTTCCCACCGAGTTACATTAAAAAGGAAGAGTTGGTTATGCTTTAGACCAAGATCATGCATGGTGATTGATCTCCTTGAATTTCTCACTAAGTTGTGTTAAAGGGAGGATGAGCTAACAAAGAATACCGAGATGTTACGATGAAATATGAGCTCATCGAGCTCATGGCCGAGCTACCTGGATGCTCGACATTATATCGATTTGTCATCATATCCATTGAGAATAATCAAATGATCTAAGTCAAAGTGGAATTCATCGAGCCACATTCATTGTGTCGAGATAATTAGTGGTTCCAATGGAGGAAATAACCAAGCCATACCAAAAATCGGATGCACTGAGATCTTGACCAAGCTATTTAGAGAAAGCATAGCTGATGTACATGTTAGAATGCATCGAGCTATGTATCTACAGACTTAGTTGTGTTATTATGTGGTAAGCAAGCTATATATTTTGGGCTCAATGAAATATTCAATTTCTCCTAGAAATTTCATTCCTAGGAAAACCAAGTCTTTCTGATGGCAATTGCATGACAGAGGAATGATTTCATCAACAAGTCAAACTACTCACATCAAGCTAGTTGGAGCTCATGGAATTGGCGGGTTGTGTGCAAATCGGCTCAGGAAACATGGAGGTTGAGCCATGAACTTATCTCAACTCAGTTCAGAAGTGACGTAAAAAGGAGGCTTGGAGGCACAACCACAGAATTTTTTGATCGATTCGCATTAGTGTGACTCACCAAGGCCATGGTTGAGTCGGCGCAGGATTGAATGCATGGTAGCAAACCAATGTGGAGGCTATGGAGTTTGTAGTAATGAAATCAGGGAAAAGTAGTTTAGGTTGGATGGCCGAGCCAACTTGGCAAGCTAGGAGTTTGGATTTATGGAAATTATTGTGGTGAATGCAGAATTAAATGGTATGAGTGGCTCGGTTGAATGTGGGATATGCATATGGCCAAAGCCCAAAATAACCCACAATTAGGAGCTTTTCAGTCTTGCGGAGAATGTAGAATTCGGAAGCTCGGAAGGCCTAGGAAAGTTAGAACATGGGTGCATGCAAAAGCTAAAGATGCTGCAAAATGAAGTATGCGGGTATGCTGGAGGTCAATGGCTCAAGCGACCCAGTCAACGTGGGGTGCATGGATGGCCCGAATTAAGCGCAATGGATTTTTTAGGCACAAGAGGCACATGGACCATGTTGAGATAGTTTTTCTACATGGTGCATCAACCTGTAAAGCATTGGGAGAGGTGTTAAACACGGTGCCATATGGAATGGTGGGATAGTGTTCGAGGTAAACCGAGGTGGACAAGAAATAGGAGGTTGGTAATGATTCAAGACCCAATGCCGAGCTGGCGGGTGAGTGAAACAATTTGGCGGTGTAAAAAAGATAGCCCGGTGCATTGGAAATGACTTAGTGGCGTCGATATAGAGGACATGGGGTCGACAGTGTGGGAGAAGATCTAGCTTGGCTGAGTTGGCCAAGATGGGAAACACATGAAACAATAAATTGAATTCAATTTACCCCCTTCCCAATTCAAATGCAAAAGGATGAAAAGGGTGGCCCCACCAAAATTATAAATTCCCTAAGCATATTTAAATGATGTCAAAAAATATAAGAGGTGGGATGTAGTCATTTACACAGTACTGCTTGTTTAACAACCAAACGCAAGTGTGATGGCATGTCATCCAGATTATTCTGGAGCTCACCCGAGGTGTGCGTAAGCATCGAGCCCCTCTTTTATGTGAGATTTATGAGAATGTTCTTTCTTACATGGGGATATATTACAACCAGAGGATAGATGCAATTATCCAGAGGATTTTAGATGTAAGATTTTACTCCTATTTTATGTATCCCAAACACATATTTAACATGATCAACTAAAATTAGAATCAACCATGAAATAAAATTGAGGAAACCAGTAACACACACATGAACATAAGGCAAAAACACAAATCAAGATCCATTGCAAGAGTGTTATAGAATTATTTCATTATATTGATAAGTCAAATACAGTAGCTAAGATTACATCAAGAAGTTCCATCAATGGAAATGTTCATAGTAGTAGAGACTTCTTTATATCACAGAGCTCTCTATTACACTCATTATATAATACTTCCTTATCCATACTCATTCTCTTCTAGAAATGACCCTCTATAACAAGCATTCGAAGGAATCTTCTCCTCACCGTCCATCATCATCTATGGAATCCTTCTAGAATCTTCTTATGATTTCTCTACCACTACTTAGGAATCTGTCATATATCGCCATGTGTTTCCCTCAATTGAGTGTCTTTAGCATGCATGGGCTAGCTAATCCTTAACAACCTTGACTCCTTATCCTCTCATGATAACCGTAATGATTCCCTGGAATATTCATTTCTAGCATTACAAGTCTCCATAGCTTATCCACATCTGTATCTGGTCGCTTTCCCCATTTCCTCCTTATGCGTGTCTTTTTTAGTTTGTCCAAAACTTACTAAGTCCTAACTCCATCATGCCCTAGCGTGACCCTTCGCACCTCTCCAAGAACTACTTTTGCATGTGCCTTCGTGCCTTATCTTCATGGGCCACAAGGTTTTGTGCCTTAGGTACTTAGTTACTTTTAGGGGTCCAACAGGGGAGAAATTTTTAAAATGGTATTTCTTGCTACCTAGAATTAATTCACAATTAGGTGGAATGCAAGCAAGCATGTGAAAACACAAAATAGCTATAGTCACTCAGAAGCTCATATCTTGAGCATTTCTCAACAAAATCACACAAAAATGGTATTGTTAGAATAGTGGTTCCAAGTACTTAGCATAGGTATCAAGAAATTGTAGAATTGATGAAGTTTAGAAGGATAAATTTATAGAAAACAAACCTATTTCCAAACAGATACCTCCAGGTGGTTGGGTGAACATTAAATGGGTATGGGGAGCTAGTTTATTATGTTGCAAGTTGTAAATCATCATGGGGAAGATTTTTCAAGTCAAATATCATCATCTGAACTCATTTATGGTCACTTGTAAGTGGTTGGAAACTAGATTTTTGGATTTCACTTCTTCCTCTCTCTCTCAAATTCTATAAATTGTAACCTAGGGCTCATTTGTAAGGGGAGTTAGTTATTTTTTTCTCTTGCCCCCTCTCTCGTTCTTCTCTGCTAGAATGAATGTGGAACTTTAATCCTCCTTCCCAAACTTTGTAATGGAATTTTCTTACCTCTTACCCACTAATGTTTTATTGTGAAAACTTTTAATGGAGCAATAGACTGTGTTTTGTGATATAGATGTCCATCCTTTACATGTTTTGTTGTCTCTCTTTATCTCTCTTCATTGTAGGGTATATTGTGCATATCGCTGATGTTTATTGCAGGTTTTAGGAGCTATGTTTAGTGGGAAACAAATGGTGTTTTGTGTGAATTCATCTTTGGTCTGTGGTGTATCTTTTCCACCCTCTCCATTGCTCACCTCTCTCCATTTCAGGAAATTGGAGTGTACCTATCACCTCCTTTTCTTAGTGTATCACCACTCTTAGTATAGGTTTACTTTCATGCATCTCTTTCTCTATTTCCTTGAAAGGTTAAAATAGTATTAGGAAGTTTTCTTGCCTACATTAGGAGTAATTTATGGTAGGTAATTTTAGGAGCAAGAACCAGCTTTCTATGGAGGGTTATCTCAAGCCCACAAGTCCCACAGCTTGAGAGATAACCCAATGTTACAAAAATTACACTGAATGCCCCTCCCATAACTAGGGCATTCGAGGGGTACTGTAATTTGGTGATAACAATTCTAGCATGGTTGGTGAGACATCACAGAAGTTAAATTTTCATCTTTCAGAGGTGTTCCACTTCAAGTAGTATTATTCAAGCCACCATTCTACATCCACTGCTCGATAATAGTTCTGGCACACCCGGTGGGACAACATAGAAGTTAATATCTTACACATGTGTGTTTTTGGTGTTTACTTCATTAATTTGTTATGATCTTAATGGAATTCAGCCTTTGGAGGTATATTTTAAGCATAACTAGCACCTCCATTTGGTCTACACAACTCTTTCTCTAAAATTGTAGACTTTTCTTTCTTCCATCTCCATCCATTTAGGTTCATCTTTCTTTCCACGTATTTCCATCTTCTTCTATTCATGAATTTGTACAATCATGGCTTCATTCCCCACATGGAATTCATATTTTCAGCATCAACCATATCAATGCAATCCATCTCCAAGCCTACGAGACTCATTCTCAGGCTATTATCAGCCGCCTCCAACTCAATTATATAATCATAGTCAATATGAGTATGCATACTCATACGAAAAAATGCAAATCATTATGGTTATATGTCAAAGTATGAAGAAGTTCCAAAAAAGTAGTATGTGGATCTTGGAGTTTATCTTATTCCTGGAGATGTTCATTTACAGAGCAAGGTTCAGGAGTTAGAGCATACCATGGTATTGATCTAATCCAATGAGATGAAAAGAGCAGCTGAGATCAGTTTCAATGTCCCATATCCATGGACTGGCTCTTTTCCAAGTAAGTTAAATCCCCAACAAAAAATTCAATTTATAATTGAGATATTGACTCAAGTTGGGGAATGGATCAAAGAAAGGAAAGCTTATGAATCTAATGCTGGTCAACCTTGTCAATGGGAGGTAATTGCATCACCATATTATGGCTTTCCTATGCCTCCAAACATGTAATATCTACCTGAACGTCATTCTCTTAATCCTCCAGCTGCTACCCCAATTGTGGAATCACATGCTTCACCTCCTAATCTCCCATCCCATCTTCAGTTTTCTTCCCTTTTCCCTCCGAATAAACCTTCCCCTCCATAACAGCAATAATTTCCACTTCTCCCACGTCTATAAAATATATAAGGATCAATTGTAACCCAAACCACCCCTCCTCTTACAAGTTCATGTTGGGGGAATGATAATGAAGAAACCATCCAAGGGTTTCAAAACTAAGGGTCCAATGAAGAAAAAATAAAAAATAAATTAAGTAGTTTTTCCTGGAGATTTGGTATTGAAAAAATTCCCTTGATGGTTAAACCAACTGAGGATCGAAATAAAAAAACCAGTAGATAAGAGGAGAAGAATGAAGAGCCTAACAAGGAAGATTTGGAAATAAAATAGAAAGAATGGGCTGCCAAATTTAATATCAAGTAAATGCCACTAATGGTTAAGCCTTCGGTAGGAGTTGAGGTCCAAAAACAAGAGGTGAAATCTAAAATTATAGTAGTAACAGACCAAGATCAAGTTGATGGTGATCAGCAATCAGTGTATTATGAATGCAGTGTCCACAATGGAACTTTATTTTCAGAAATTTTTGATCCACTACCATTTGTAAAATCAGCAAAAGAAGAGAAAGAATCAACAGTAGAACCAGAATAAAATCATGTGCAAGAAAGTAAAGAGAGACTCCCAAGTGTGCAAGGTATATCAAGTGAATGAAATTACCCTCATTTCCTCACATGACAATATCTTTTAACACTCTTAGAAGGTTTCAGTAGTCCACCAAAGTCACCTTCAAGAATTGCAACTAAACACCAAGAGCCTTATACTATTGAAAATAATCATTTGGGTTCATAGTTTTTGAGTGCAGATCAAAGCATACAAGAGGTTCCAATGCCTTCTTCATTCTCATCCTCTCAAATTTCCAATTTGGAGGACAAGTTTGAGCTTACTAGCTTCATGTTTTAAGAGGAAGAGAATCGAGGTGAACAAATTGAAAATTTGGAAGTCACAATGGAAGAGAAAAAAACTTTGGCATGACAAGACAATGAAGAGATTTCTTACCTATGCGACTTCGAAGAATTCCATGATGAAGAAAATCCTATGTAAATCACTACCTTGGTTAATCCATCATGCATCCTTCAACAATAAGAACCTACTATTAAAACAGAGTATACGGAGGAGAACAAATCAGATTCAAAAACTTTAAATGAAGATGAGATCATTAAAAAAATTATTTTCCTATATAAAATCTGATTTGGTTGATGATTCCATGGCGGAGGAGGATGTCCAAGAAGACCATGTTACTTTTATCCAAATGTGCCCCCTTCTCATTTTATGGCTAACTCCCTTTCATTCTTTCCTTCTATTGTGCCTCAGTCATAAATTTTTACTTTTTAGGCACTCAAAACCTTCTGGAAATGACACCATTGGATAGAGCTCTTTCTCAGCTTTCTAGAAAGGTAAAGATTTCCTCCTAACTCCACATATTTTTCAAGTTATGGCTCGGCAGAGTTTTTGTGGGAAATTTTCCCTTGCAAGGTCCGCAGCCAATCAGAACTCGCCACGTGTCCGGTCAAAAATATCAAAGCGATCCGATTTTGGCCTATTTTTGCCCTAAAACTTCAAATCACCATAACTTTTGATCCAGAGCTCAGATTTTCACGTTCTTTATATCAATGGAAATCTGGTGAAATTATCTATAAGATTCCATGGTCAATTTTGACTTTTGGTTCAGTTTGGAGGGATAAAATCAAAAAAATGCTTCTGGTATGCGCCCATGGATAGAACTGACGTTTCAACAACCAATTTTAATGTAAAATGGGTCGCATTCTTCTCCAGCATGGTCAAAAATGTCGGGGCATGGGTTTGTAAGGACCTCCATGTTGTTTTTAATGCATTTTGGTCAATGGGGAATGTCTCCCACGTTTTTTCACATTTTCTCTCTCCTGGGCTCGACCCATGCACTGTAAAAGCTGGATTTGGCTCATTTTTCAAAGGGGGAACACTTTTTTTGCACAGCAAGCTTCTGTTTTCACTTTCAACAAGTGATTTTGGCAAGTATCAGACCTTCCAGGGATTGTAACGGGTTTTTTTGCCTCTTTGGTGTTGGAATACAATGATTTTGATGTTGAAAATCACAATGCAGGCTCTGTGAATGCTTTCAGTCCTTTGTATGTGTTGTTTGCTTCATTTCAAACCCTTGTTTACAGCTTATCAACCTGTGCATGATGTTTTATTTTGCAATTTCTGATTTGTGTCAATTTTCATGAGAAAGAAGTGCTCACCACTCCTTTGGTGTATCACCCTTATCAGTTTAGTTTTAATTTTTGCATTTCTTATCCCTATCTCCTTGCAAATTAAGATAAAATTAGGATCTGAACCTCTGCAGTTGTGCAAATAATAGATTTGATCAAAGGATTTTGAGGAACCAGCCACTAATCTGGATATTCCTCTCTCATTTTACAATTCCCACACTTGGAGAGAGGTTTCAATGTTGTGCAATCACACTGGATGCCTGAAACATCAACTTAGAAACCTGATTTGCATCCAGGGGTGCTGCTGATTTGTAACAATAGTTACCCCAAACATTCCTCTAGAGTAGAATACTGAAGAGTTTGATCTATCAAAATCCATGCTAGAGGAATAATTCATTCAAGCACAATTTGGTCTTCAAGAAAAGAAAGAAGGGATCCCATGTGAACAACAAGTTGCATCTAATTGTAATAATTCAATAGTGACTTCATTAGCAGCTACAAGAAATCACGATGAGCTACAGATTGAAGAGGAGATCTATGATTTTGTGAAGGGGAAAGAGAAATAATACTTCATCTCTTTCATACCATCCATTAAGGTGACACATCAGTTTTTTGTAGATGTACAAGAAGAAGAGAAACAATTTACAAATAGTCACCTTTTCTAGGAAAGTCTGCAAGAAGACTTTCTTATTACAGTTGGAGTTCTGAGGAATGGGAAAATTCCACAGACTAGACATTTCCCTATAAAATAATTGGCTTCATGGGATCCAAGGGAGAATTCACAACCAGCCATGTTTGCTTCTAAGCATGGGGATGAGCCACAATGTGCCAAGGATCAACCACTATGCCTCATGAGACCGGATGAGCACCAGTTAGAGGAGGTGTTTATCTTTCTTCCAATTGATGCCTTGATAAAGGGATTAGGGAGCCAATTTACATCTAGCTTTTCACTCGCCATCTCAGTTGTTCTTAATGCCAAATCATCTACATGGCTACCAATTCTGAGAAAGGGAAGTTACTTCTCTTCACCAATGGAAAGTTTTGTTTGAAGTTTCCCATTTCTCTGGCTAGTGTAGGAGTAGGTTTATTTTTAGCAGAAGAAGTGCTTGTGCACAATATGCATGTATTACTTGAGGCATGTATGATTTTTTCCTTTGTATATATTTTTTTTCATTGTTGCTTCATCCAGTACAGTGCACCATGCCCTTCAATTTTCACAGCAGGAAGTTCATAGTTACAAGGAAACAGTTGCGAACTTCAAATCAGAACAAATATAGAGAAACTAAAATAAGTTAAGGAGGATATTTTAGTGATTCCCTTATAAGAGAACCCATAGCTATCTTCCAGTTCCCTTGTAATCAATTAAAGTATTGGTCAGTAGTCTATTAAAACACAGCGGCATTCCAAGCAACATGTCAGGATGGAACACTCAAAAGAAGAAAGAAAATCATAATTTAATAGAGTTCCATGATGTCTGATTTGATAGGTATTTCATTCCAATTCTACATTGTAATTCACCTTGTCAAAAAAATCATTCTCGTCTACCCATACTTGATAAAAATTAGATGTTGGGACAGCAGTTACAGGTGTCAACCTTTCAGCCTTGCTGATCATAGTTGTGGGGAAGGTCGAAATTTATGTTTGGAGACAATTTTCCACTCTCACAAAACAAATTTCAATATTTTCTTACAAGACTTGGAAATTACTAGATGGCGTCGAGTTAGAGGATAGTGGCTCGATATTTTGGGAGAAGAGCCAAGTCGGCTGAGTTGGCCAAGATGGAAAACACATAAAACAATAAAAGGCATTCAATTTACCCCCTCCCAATTCAAATGCAAAAGGATGAAATGGGTGGCCCCAAAAAAATTATAAATTCCCCAAGCATATTTAAATGATGTCAAAAAACATTAGAAAGGGGAGAAATTTTTAAAATGGCATTTCTATCTACCCAGAATTAATTCACAATCCCGTGGAATGCAAGCAAGATTGTGAAAACATAAAATAGTTACAGTCGCTCAGAAGCTCATATCTTGATCATTTCTCCAACTGAATCACACAAAATTGGTCTTTTTGGAATTGTGGTTCTAAGACCTTTACACAAAAATCAAGAAATTATAGAATTGATGAAGTTTTGAAGGATAAATTTACACAAAACAAACCTAGTTCCAAACAAATACCTCCAAGTGGTTGGGTGAACATTAAATGGGTATGGAGAGCTAGTTTTTTGTGCTGCAAGTTGAAAATCAGCATGGGGAAGATTTACAAGTCAGATATCATCATCTAACCTCATTTATGGTCACTTGAAAGTGTTTAGAAAATGGATTTTGGGATTACACTTCATCCTCTCTCTCTCAAGTTTGATAAATTGTAACGTGGGGCTCATTTGTTAGGGGAGTTAGTTTTTTTATCCTACCCCCTCTCTCTTTATTCTCTATTGGGATGAATGTGGAGCTTTAAGCCTTCTTCCTAAACTCTGTAATGGCATTTTATTTCCTCTTTCCCACTAATGTTATACTGTGCAAAATTTTAATGGAGCAATAGACTATGTTTTGTGATGCATCTGTCCATCATTTGTATGTTTTGTTGTATCTACTTGCCTCTCTTCATTGCAGGGTATATTGTGCATATCTCTGATGTTTATTGCATGTTTTGGGAGATGTGTTTAATGGAAAATAAATGGTTTTTTGTGTGAATTCATCTTTGTTCTGTGGTGCATCTTGTCTAACCTCTCCATTGCTCACCTATCTCTATTTCAAGAAGTTGGATTGTGTCTAGCACCTCATTTTCTTGGTGTATCACTACTCTTATTTTAGGTTTACTTTCATGCATCTCTCTCCATGTATCCTTGGAAGATTAAAATAGGATTAGGTATTTTTCTTTCCACCATTAGGATTAGTTTGTGGCAGGTAAGTTTAGGATCAAGAACCATCTTTCTCTAGAGGGTTATCTCAAGCCCGCAAGTCCCACAGCTTGAGATATAACCCAATATTACACAAATTACACCGAATGCCCCATCCACAACCAAGCCATTCGGGGGGTGCGGTAATTTGTTGATAACAAGCTATATTCCTAAATATTTATGATTATACCTCATATTGGGGGCATATCAACATAGCCACTTATTTCATATCTTCATTATGGTCCTCTTGTTGCATCCTTCAAAACCATTTTTATCACGTGTTCCTTATATTAAGGATGTGTGTCCCATGCTACACCAACCATTTCCATCTGCATCTATTATATTATATCCATTGGTCTCAGTGAGCTTATTCATTAGTATAATTGTTTGTATGGTTTAAGGCCACCTTATCTTTCTCATTGACATTTGTATATTCCAAAAATACAAAAACATATTAAAACCAAAAAAAATCAAAAAATCAAAAAATACAAAACAAATCACAATATCAAAAACAATAAAAAATCAAATAATCAAAATCCCAAAACATTCAAATAATCACAAAATAAAAAAACATCAAAGAAACATCAAAAAATCCCAACAATCAGCACAACTCAACGAAATTGAACTTTTAACTCCAATCCTAGTGATCGTTCCAACTATCTTGTGAATATAAAATCAATCATCTCCCTCGTTTACATCCTCTCTTGGGGAAAATATTGATTCTCATTATCTCCCTTGCATGTTAGTATCCTTTCTTAGGGGGCAATGACCCTTTTTCAATATCAGATCAATCTTCAACGTGGATCCAGAAATGAGTGTCATAAGGATTTGTTTAACTTTGTTCTTTCAGTCTAATCCAATCCTCTTGCATGTCAGTATCCTTACTTGGGGGCATCTAAATCTACTTAACTTATCACCGTGGAACACATCATTCACATAGTTAATTATATTTAGTTCAAGTTATGTTACAATGTTATTATTTCTGGACCAATTATAAGTATTTTGTTATTATCTTGGCTCATTTATAGCCATGGTGCATACTTTTACTATGCATATTGGGTTTATTTTTACTCTTTATCTTGTGTTTCTCTTTAGACCACTTAAAAGTATTTTGTCATCATATTTTCTCATTTAAAGCCATAACGCATACATCTACTATGTATATTAGGTTTATTAGAATTTTTGTCTTATTTTTGTTGTGTGTGTTTATTTACATATATAATGGGTTAAACATCACAATTCTTTAATAATCATGGTGAAAAATCTATTGTGAAATAAAAAAATAAGGTTGCTCTAACTTTCACTATCTAAATGAAATCTCATGCTATGAGAAAAATCCCCCCATCCTCCTTTTCCTTGAAACCTTCACCTTTCCCCTCTTCCTATCAAGTGATTGACCACCACTTTTTTGCGCCACCCATTAGCATTAATACTTGCTAAGGCATATAAATGCTTCATTGGGGCATATCAATTAGTTCTTTCATGCTTCCATGTCATCCACTCACCGATCTACATGTGTATACTAAATTTAAAATGCCATTACATCGTAGTAACACTTTAAATAAGGAAAAATGTGGACACCATAAAAATACATACCTATTTCTAGCTATTCTAAGTTATCCCTATCCTTTTCATAATATACCAATCCACATCCCTTGAGAATTAATTTAATTAATTTTTATCATGCTTTAAGTGTTCACCCACATCCTTTAGAATTAATTTAATTAATTTTAATCATGCCTAAACCATACTCTTATATCCCTTGTCTAATTTAATTATCTATTTAATTAAATAAATAGTTAAGTATACACTCACCCTCCATTTATCTCCACTTCACTATCCTAGTCACTCAAGTTGAACTAGCCCACTCCACTCCACTTATAGAACCTTATAAAGGTGGAAGTGGTAATAATGTATGTACAATCACCTTCTTAAATAAAATCATATTGTCAACCAAATATTTATTGCCCCTTATTGAATATTCAAACCACTAAACTGTACAAACTAAATCAAATGGTTATTTTAGGAAATTCATTCGTGATCCTACAAAACTCATTCAAACTTTTATCTATAATCCATGGCCTCTTCTTAAACTATAAATATGAGGCTCTTTCCTTTGCAATGAATCCTTGGAAGCTTTAAGAAATTACAGCAAACCTCTACTCATTTTTCATCTGAATTCGCATACTGAAAGGTTTTCCTCTTGTTCACTTTTTCTTGTATCATTTATTCTTCATTTGGAGAAAAACTTAGAGAATCCACAATCAAGAAAATCCAAGAGATCCAACTAGTGTATTAACACTTCAGTCATCTCATCTTGAGGTGGCAAGAAGACTGTAAGGGAGGTTTGATTCTTGTTATTGTCTTACTTATTCTTTTAATTTCATTTTTCCATTGTGCACACAAGTTTTAAAAACCCTAGCTCTTCACATAAAATATGAAACCTAGCTCTAATACCAAATGAATAGAATAAATCTAATAAACAAATAAACGAGAAGCTATCATTAATAGAATATTCAAGATAAATATAGAAACCAAAATGACATACATAAGATGTATCCTAGGAAACCCTTTCAGAAAAAAAAACCCAACACAGTAAATTCTCTCTCTTATTGCATTAACTTAATTGTTTACAATATAATTATGTACTTCCAAGTTCTTCCCTACCCTACTACATGTTTATCTATAAGTAAGCACAACAATAGGAAAATTTCAAAGAAGTTTTCAATAAAATGGGTACCAAAACCATGGGCTAACAAAACAACACATAATGGCTCCCTATAATTCATGGGTTATGACACCATCCATATACACGTATAGATAAAATATAGTACTCTTGGGTATACAGTACTCCTAGGTATACAATATTTAAAATATACAGCATATTCTAACATTCTCTTAATATACGGTATAAAAACACTTTATGTGTGGCTAAGTATAAAGAGAGAATGGAATAAAATATTTGTGTAAGAAGTAGAAGAACACAACATGCTTTAGAGAGTAAATGTTTATCCCTTGAAATGGAGAATCCTTCCCAATATATAGCCTTCCTACATGACTATTCAAATTCACTTGTGACCCTTCATATTACAAATTAAAATAAGTTATTTTTCCTTATTTTAAGAAAATAAATTTTACAAAGGAGGAATATGAGGTCAGTTAAGTGAATAAGAAAAAACTAGAAAAAATGCATCTCCCAACAATAAAAATAGAAATCACTTAAGTGAGTAGGGTCACTTTTACAAAAGTGTGATTTCCTCATGAAGAAATAAAAATAAGGGAGAAACAAGAAGAGAGTAGAAGAAATCATGTTGTTGATGGGGATATAGAAGAGGGATATCCTTAAATGATTCAAATGGGGGAGATATTATAGCCTTTGATTATTGAATTGAACCTAGACACTGCATTCAGTATTTCTCTCTTAATAGAGATCCTAGTGTTCATCAGAATGTCCCGCTAAAAGTAAATTTCCACTTGCATCATCTTACAATGATCTAATCATTTTGGGATTTTCCCAGCCACATTCTCCTTAGTGCTTCAGACTTGGGAAAGAGTGTCCATGAGTTTGATATCATATTTTTGGGGATCATAAAATTCTCCTTTGATGATATTTTGGAAGTGTTCTCAAAGTTGTTCCAATGCCATCTGACTTGAATGTAATGGTGGGCATCTCATATTCTCCATATCGGCATTGATTGCTTAGCCTTTATTGGTGTGAGAAGGGAAATATTACATTTACAATAATGTAATTAATTATTACAACACATATTATATTATCCTAGATAATATAATCACTTACATAATATTCTATGTTCACACTACAACATAGATATTCCTAACATTCGCCCCCTTAGTGTGAACATGGGGTAAGAGCTCCTGGAAACATCAACCTTGTCGGAGTATTCATTGCTACTGGATCTTGCTATCTGGATCTTGCTGCTAATGATCATCCTTGTCGTATGAACATCTTCATCGACTGATCACCTTCCACCGAAGTATGGCAGTCAGAGGATAGTACGATAGTCAGAGGACCGTACGTAGATGATTTTCCCCTGTAAGCTGAGTCATGCAGTTTGCTTCTTCCACACCAAATAGACACTCAGGAACTGTTGTTAGTCTATGTGAACACATTAAAATCAAAACATGAAACTAGTTTCACCCCCTTGTGTATAAACACACCACATAACTAAAATAAAATATCACCACATCTGTCTGCGACCCCATCGTTGGTGAATGACGAGAGGACGCTGATTTTCCTCCTTCCTCCATTGCCTCCTTCCTCCAACAAGAAAAGCATCTACCATAGGAAATCCTCATCACTAGGACATGAAAGTTCTTCATCAGTTGAGTAGACTTCCCAATCAGTTTCTACTTCAGCTAGAAGGGCTTTCTGATCTATCTTGTCATCAAGAAGATCCTGAGCTCTCTTTTTACAGTTCAGTATTACATGCCCAATCTCATTACAATAAAAGCATTTTATTTTTCCATGTGAAGGAACCTTCTTTGGTTTATGTTTTTCCTTCTTAGATGAGGAGCTCGGTTTGTTTCCTACATATAGTACTTCTTCATGTTCTTCATGATTGCTTTGTTCTAACAATGTAGAAATCACTCCTTCTAGACTAATAGTAATTTTACTCAAAGTAAATACAATATTTGAGTAACTCTTAGGCATGCTATTAAGAAGAATAGCTTTAGCATCATCATCTTTTACATGTTCTTTAATTCCAGCTAGTTGATTTAGCAAAGAACGAAACTTACTTATATGATCTGCCATTTTTGAGTTCTCTTCCATTTTCAACCCGTACAAGCGTTGCTTCAATGTAGTCTTTGCCATTTCAGCTTCAGAACCAAACAATTTGTTAAGAGACTCCCAAATTTCTTTTGCAGATTTTGTGAAATCCACATGATGTAGATAGGCTTTTGATAAGCCCAGACCAATGGTACCCAATGCTCTCTGATCTTTTGCATTCCATTTTTCCAATTCATTTCCTCCAGTGGGTAGAGTTGAATTAGACTTCACCACATCCCATAGATCCTTTTCTATTAAATGTAATTGCATCTGTAGTTGCCATGTATGGAAATCTTGTCCTTCAAACTTTTCAATCAGATTTAGTTTCTCCATTATTTTGTACAATACTGATAAAAAAATACAAAATTGAATCAAGTACTTTAAAATTTTATATTGAATACCTTTTAACCTCCAAGCAAGTCAAGAACTTGTATTAACAATTCAACATTATTGAAAATTGGAGAAAACTTTCAGTAGAAGAATTGATGTGCTTAATTTGATAGCTGCATAGTAAAAATCCATATTTCTTCCAAACTACGTTCTGGGTTCTTCTGAAATTTCTTCTGTAGTTTCTTGACTAGCACATGATTCTGCACACAAAATTATAGAAAAGCCCACATCTGGAAACGAAAAATATAATATATTCTTTGAGACGGATCTGATCATGAAAGCACTGAAATTTCTTGCATCAAACCTGCTCTGTTACCAAATGAAAAGTTAATATCATAATTGCATAAAGAAAATTCGAAATCTTACTCTTTATTCTTGCTCAATACATAGGAAGTATTACATCCATTTAAATAGGAGATGTTGTTCCTATATTTAAGGAGATATAATCTCCATAAATATCTCCACACATAACTCCTAAAACAACTCCATGCTATTATACGTGAGATTTTGTTTTCTCACAAAACTAATATTGTTAATGATTTGTTTACTCAACAACTCATAACAATATTTACTCACCCACTCATAATTACATTTACAATAATGTAATTAATTATTACAACACATATTATATTATCCTAGATAATATAATCACTTACATAATATTCTATGTTCACACTACAACATAGATATTCCTAACATCGAAGGCTTCAAGAAGTGTTCTCATCCTCCACTATATCATACAGATCCAATGCTTCTTCTTTAATCATATATCTTACATTAGATGTGTATGTATTACTTTTGGCTATCATAAATTCTTATCATGATGTATATCTTTCATAAGTATTATATTATCATTAGTGGGTTGGCCTTGGTATTAGCCATAACATAGGAATATTATATATGAAAGTTATTATGTATTATTTGAGGATCATATTAAGAATCTAAGTCTTATTGTATGGTTTGGAGGTTTCCACTTTGAATTGGCTAAACTATTCTACTTAGATATTGAGATCATTTATCTACAACATTGTGTTCTTTAGTTTTCTCTTATTTTTTATATTTATATTCTTCCAAGTAATTTCATTACATCCAAGTAAATAAATAATTGTCTTCTTACTATGTAAACAATTTATTTCTCAAGAACAAACCAAAGTCTGTGAGACTCATCTCTTGAATGGTCGGCAGTAGTCCTTTCTAATGATCAATTTCACCTTTGACTATGTTGAAGATACTTTGCACCTTTTCAATTTACATGAAAAAAAAATTGTTTATCTTGATCAACTCAGGGAGAATATTGCATCCTTTCTACATGATGGAATCAATCCATACTTCATTCATCCTTTATATATTACCAAAGAATTAGGCCTCTTGAATTGTATAGAGATCAAACTTACTCAAAGTAGAAATTGAATTAGAAGGAATGAGAGGGGGAGCCTCATGATCTAAGAAAGTATGGGTTGTCAGATCCCTCACATGTTCTTCCAATGTTTGCGAAACTAGCTTGGTAGCTATCTATTCAATGTTTTGAATGTCTTCCTTGTAGCCTAGTTCTCCAAGAGGAATTATAATAATTTTTGGTTCAACCATATACATATGAGATTCATGCTTATCAACCATATAATGGGTAATCTTAACAAACTATGACCAAAAAGCATCCATCATCAATCGGGAAGTGGTTTGGGCCTTTTGAGGGGTAGGAGTGAGGTGTAAAATATCTTGAGAAAGATGGACCATGGTGTTTTATGCATTGGATAGATTCTATTGTCGATTACTTATGAGTTCTTGTACCCAAGAGAAGGTAGGTCTGATAGAAGTAGGTAGAGCAAGAGTGGTAGGAATTCTAGATGTATGAGGAACCATACCTTGATTCAAGACTGAGGATGGTTCATAGAACGCACAGGAGGTTGAAAGGGATAGAATTTTGGAATGAATTGGTTTCCCATAGGACTTTGGATGAATTATAGTTAGTGAAAAAATGAACTCTTTGAGTTCAAAAGACCTAGGTTTATCTACTCTTATGATCGATAGATTTATATGAGGAGACTCGGGTTGAGCAAGTGGTTGTATAACTTTTTGAGGAACCCACACTTTAGTAAAATTACCCTCAGCCCTTAGGATACTTGGATTCTTGACATAAAAATTGGTCATCGATATTTCAAGTTACCTGTAGGAAGATGATTTTACTTAGTAACTTTTTAGAATAGTGACCTCAGTTAACTTCTTAAGAACCCACTTCTTTGATCTTTGTAAAACAACGGTTGTTTGGATTGAAATGTTTACAGTCTTTGCAAATGACTAGTCTACTAGTAGTAAAGGAGTGTACCGAATTGATTCCATGAATTCAGGTTCATACATGTCACTAAAATCATCGATGAGAACTTCATTTACCCATTTTAAGAGGTAATCCCTCATCTATTGAATTTCCATCCTCATGAAATTTATTTTCCACACTTCAATTTCATCCATATAATCTTCCCAATAATTCTCAATTTGGGATGATGATGGATATAAAGCCTTTTACCTTTTCCTCCTAGGTGTTATTTAGTACTAAATAAATTCCTTGTAGTGTAATCTCACAAGTTAAATGATCCCAAAAAAGCTTCAATTTTGTGTGCATATGTTGTAGACTTACATGGGTATATTCTTAAGTGGATAAGAAATACCACTCTTTTGATATTATTTTCTTTACACTTGAGGTGAACTCAAGATATTTTTGGCATAGTTCAATGAGCATAATATTATCACTTAGATACCATAGAAGCCAAAAAGGAGCATTATCAAAGCCACCAAACCAATTTTAGGAGAAGGTTTTGAACTAAATGAAATAACTCTCATATTTCATTACTAGTAAATGAGTTTATCTTAACAACCTCTCATTCGCATTCCCCTCTAATCTCTTGAAAAATAACATAGATATGACGTCATTGATCCTGGTAAAGTGTCACTTATACTCACAAAAATTAATTTGAGGATGAACATGGTATATTGGTGCTTTTATAGGGAGATTTATCTTAGCAAACAATCCTGACCAACTTTGTAGGGATGCGATGGCGTATGCCAGGTAAGAAGTCTTGGAGAAATTCTTGGTAATTTACATAATGATCAATTACAAATGTAATTTATCACTTATGATTTGGCTCCAATCCATATTTTGGGTTCCCTCCATTACAATTGAAATGAACTGAATCATCTATGGGTGGAAATATTTGGTGGAATCTTCTCCTATCAAGTCATTTAACATGACTATGCAATCTTATATGTTTTCTATGAAGTCAAAGTGAGGGAAATTATTAGGAAAGTAGGCATAATTTCAAGAATATTTCATCCAATGACCAATTTTCAAGCCTTGCAAACAAGAATAAATCATTTCCCATTCTATCAATACATCCTCCTTTCTCAAAATGGCCGCATTTCTTAATTGTGGGATGCCAAGGAATCTGGAGATTCCTTTAGGAGTCATGATGGCCAAAATGGAGCCATCATATGTGGTTATTATTTTACTATTTCATTCGTAATTATCATCACAAGTATGAATAATATCATTAACTTGGAGGGACAATGGGAAACCCACAGCTTGATACAAACCATTTTTGAAAAAAAATTTGCAAGTACAATTTTAGTTTCTTCCTCCATCCACCTCTACAGGTCATTAAAATCCATATGATCAACATTATTCAGTGACCAAGATTGAATTTTTCTCATATCCCTCATACTTAAACTTCATGTTCGAAACAATTAGCATGGTAGAATTGGCAATGGAGAATCAACACTTAATAAGGCAAAATTTCATGTTTTTGAAGGTTCCAAATGGATTTTAATGAGATTTATAGTTAAAACATAAATTTGAGAGAAATTATCAATGAAATAAATCATGAATGGATTCAAATGAAATTTATGGGGAAATATAAATCATGCTCCAAATTTAAGACAATTCCTTCATTGGAATCAATGGGAAAATGTAAAAAGGATTTTGGGCACAAATTGCTTGTTTTTAAAGGTTTCAAATGGATTTTACAGGAGTTTCAAAAGCATTATGAACTTGATCAATCTAAGATAAATAATCCTTGAAACAAATCATGAATGAAATAAAATTAAATGTATGGGTAAATAGAAATTGAGCTCCAAATTTGAGGCAATTCCTCCATTGGGATCAACGAGAAAATCAAAAAAGGATTATGGGCACAAATTGTTTGTTTTAATGGTGTTTGGGCTGAAAAATGAGTTTGATAAAAATAATTGAATAGTTCAACCTCATCACTCATGAAAGGATTCAAAAGAATTTTGTTTTCAATGAAAATCTACAGTCAAAGTTTCAAAGTATTTTCTCCATGGGATCTTCGATAACAAGTAAAACAAAATTGAGCAAAGCTAGGGAAAATTGAACATTTTCAACAACAAAATTATAATGGAGATAAAAAATAAATCATGTGATTGTATCCCATGAGTGAGATATCATCTTAAAGGCATATTTGGGTAGAGGAGTTTGGAAAATTTTAAGCTTTTTTCCCATTGAATCTTTGATAATGAACAAAAGAGTGAATTTGAAGGCTAGGGCATGGAGTTGGTTTTAATGGATTCCATGGAACAAAAATGGATGAAATGGTTTTTTTTCCTTTTAATTTTTTATTTTTTTTTAGGTTCTTAGAGGGAAAGTTGGAAGTTTTAAAGACAACTTAAGTGTGGGAGTTTTTATGTGGATAATGTAAAGTGAGGATCCAAAATGAGTTTTGTAGTATCCTTTTTAAAAATGTGCACCAATGAGAGGTATGTGCACTTTTTCTATGTCATGGACATTAAAAATATGTGCAACATAGCTTGGGACCTTCATATGGGTGCATACTTTCTTGGAGGAAGATATTTCTCCACAAAACAAGGAGAGGGTGATGAAATATTTGAGTTTTAGTCAAGGCAAACCCACCAATGAGGATTGCTGTCCAAAAATGCACCCCTATGCAATTTTGAATAACTCATCTAAGTTAGGACTTAGAAAAAATTTCTCATGAAAGTTTTAGAACACTAAGCTACTGTTCTATGGATTACATGAATGTAGTGTTTCGTAGGTTATCCTAACCCGCAAAACAAAGGAATTAGAGCTCGAGACTTAGGTGGATTTTTGGTGGATTTATTGCTTCTTGGAGTTTTTTAGACCTTTGCGGCATTAAGGAAGTCAATATTATTTGGACACCAAATCAATATCTCACTAGTTGAAGGTAAATTCAAAGCTCCACCAAAATGTTCGCATCTGAGGAAGGTCAAAATTTGGCTAAGGATGAAATCGATAAAGCACAAGAACATACGACAACATCCACCTGTGAGGATGGAAGAACCACCATACCCATAAGACAGTGAAGTAAGTTGAGAAACAACTAAATCTAAAAACTACAAAACACTATCCCAGTGTTTTGTGGATTTCTAAGTCCGCAGGATGGGTGGATTAAGTGAAGGAAAGAAAAGCCTTCATGGATCTTGAGGAAAGTATGACAAACATCAAGATGTGCAAGGGGATAAGTGTGAAAGGTTGAACTCCGTGGTACTGCAAGTGAGGAGTTTCATAGATGATGTGCAAAACTGGATATATTGTGGGTTTTTTAATTCCATGGGACATCTTAATTTCAAAATTAGTGGAACATGTCAAGATGAAAAACCCACAGAAGGATGCGAAAGAGAAAAGGTAACGACACAGTTTGTAATCTTGCAAGTATTTCCAGTTAAAGATTGTGGTCTCAACTCATAATTCCATGGGGAACCTCAAATTTGTACCTATTTTGTTTGAATAGATGTTTAACCACTTTACCAACCAAAATTTAATGATAAATGGTGCCCATCCTCAACCTGCAAAATTTAATGGCATGAAGCAAAAGCAATGTCAGGTGCCCTATTCCCAGTATATAGAAATTAATGGTGCCTCTTCTCTCCCTCTTATCTTTATTTTTCTATATATATATGGAACTCATTCTCATTGCTAAGGGGTCATATTTTTTTGTAACATAACCATGCTAAAATAATGTCTAACTTCCCATGAGTTCCAGACCTCATATCTCAACTGTAATGTATTTTACGCCTTCTACCATTGTTGTAATCAATTTTGCATCCTTTAAGTAGTAAAATCTCAAGTTTTTGGGTGTTTTTGACCCTATTCTTGTGTTTATCACATTTTTCCTCTATATTCACTCAATGGTGTGTCATGTATTACATTTACATATCTCTTCATTTTTGTGTGTTGTTAATTTTTGGGATGGAGGTTTAACGAGATTTATGGTCTATGGCACTTTTGTCTAACCTTTCTTCCTATATTTTCCTTCTTTTCCCCCTCATGGATAGTGATCATTTCTTTCTTATGGTGTTATGAACACCTGTTTTAGCTTAGTTTTTACTTTCTACATCTCTCTTTCCCTGGTCCTTTGGATGTGTTAGTTCTAGATCAGCTTAAAGGTAGTTTTAGAATTAGGTTATATAGGTAGAGGAACCAGCATTCTATGGAGGTTTGTCTCAAGATGAAGTTACCACATTTGGAGATAGTCCCATGCTGGCCTATAATTCTATATTTTCCTTAATCTAAACACAGGTGCAATTCCAAGTGCCAACATTTCTGGCATGCCTAGTGAGACCTGATTGAAGATATTTATAACTTCATATGACCAATATTGATTTTTTATTGATGGTATTTAACATTTGGATGTATTTCTCAGCACATACGGAAACTCCAATGATCAAAAAACACATTTATATCATCCGCAAACCTTTTCCTTTCTTCTATTTTTCCCCTCTCATTCATCAAGTTGTGAAATCGTGACTTCATTTCCTCATTGGACCCCTCAATTTCAAGAATAATATCAGTACCTTCTATTTCCTTTTTTTCAAAACTACCCTCCAATTTATTTTTATGAGACTTATCATGATAAATATGCATTTGACCCAGCCCCCACTGATCCATATGGTTATCCTTTTAACTATGATGATTTTAAATAAAATGGATATATAGATGATGGTGGAAATTTCATGGTTGAAGATGTTTTCCAAATCAAGATTCAACGGATGGAGGTAAGCATGGTGCAGATTAGGGATACATGTCAAATGAAGGTGTTTCAAATTGTTTTTATGGTGCCCTAGTCATGGGTTAGTCATATGCCAAACCAGTTTAGCCCTCAGCAGAAGCTAGATTTTATGGCTGAAATGTCATCTAAGATATCAATGTGGGTTGATTTAATGGAGGATCATCAATCTAGTTGTAGGAAACCATGTCACTAGAGAAATCCTACACTAGCATCTTATAGCCCTCCCATTTCTTCTTTCCAACCTACACCATCTCAGTCTAGTTTTCATGTTCCTAAATTTATGTCATCTCTTCTTGAGGATTCCCCTTCCCCATCATTCGAATGAAGTCATAAGTTCAACCCTTCCCTCCTTGCATGTATCCAATCCATTTTAGGATGATCTTCATAAGAAGACAAACTTGGGAGGGTAGCCTTCTAAATATCCAAATAGAAAAAATATGTTATATAGTTTGAAGGTTTGGAGTCATGAGTTTGATGAGAAACAAATCCTTCATTAAGAATCCATCAATCAATCTCCTTCTAGTGCATCAAAATCAATTGAGGTGATCTCCATCATTGTTATTAATCATGATATATATATTGAGAAATGGACTTATTCTAATAACATAATTGAAGAACTGCCCTAAACACTCGAAGAACCTCTTGTTGTTTTAATTGAGCAATCTGTAAAGGAGGATGAAGTGACTCAGCCCAAAAAGAACGATTTTGAAGCTATTATGTACCACAGGAAATTGAAATAATATTACAGTAATATGCCAAGAACATACTTAGATGTTGCAAGTGATCAAATGGAACTTCATGGTGAGGAGAAGGATAATTTTGAGTTATTAAACATCTTACTTGGTGTAGACACAAAATCACACACTTTGGGTAACTATCTAGTCCTAGTTGCATATTACTATTCATATGATTCCTAAGTTAGAAAAGTATTAATTAACCCATGTCTTTGGCCATATTGCTTTCTTTTTTATTAACACTTTCAGTCTTGCACTCTTACTTAGTCTATTTTTTTACCCTTCTTCAATTTTAATCCCAGACACCAGCGCCCAGTCAGGATGCCAACTCTAGGAACACTCATCCCCTTTGGGCCCTCCTATCCCCTTTATACTTTACTCTCACCTTTTGGGTCATTTCTATTCATTTGAGCATTTTATCTTCTGGTAATCAAAATTTTCAGGGTTAATTGTGAAATTCGAAGCAAAGGAATCACATAAATATAAAGTTATGTGACCATAATAAAGGACCAAGAACTGAGCATTACTATTTCCACCTAAGGTTGCATCCATCAAAGGAATTTATCACTCCATTTTCGTCCATCTAACTCCATCACAAGGGAAAAATGTTGGTTCATCTACATCACACTTCATATGAGGGGAGTCTATTGTTTCCACGCACACATTATTTACATTCTACATCTAGCTACTTACTCGCTACTTCAAGTGTGACATGCATAAAATAATCCTAGGGGAAAATTCCACACACACACAGACCTACATTGGGTCTGATATGTAGTGAAGTAATTAGCTATAATTCCATCATTTTGGCAATTGAGGACAGTCCAACCCCTTCATTTGCATCTTTCTTTTTTTAGGGATTTGATGCTTTGTTTGGGGTTTTGCAAGTGATTCATTTATTCTAGATTTGCAAGTACTTCGGTGATCTTACATCGACCTCGAGGAGATCAAGAGAGAACAAGTGCAAACATCTTATGACCCTAGATATATGGGTTTCTAAGCATCTACGTAGACCAGGGTGCCCAAAAACCAGGCCAGTGTGCCCACGAGTGCCTCCATCCCTCTCCAGGCACCCCAATCCAGTCAAATATATTATATCTACATTTTTCCAAGTTTTTTAGGATTGTTTGAGTTAAATTTATTCACATATAGCCTATTTTACACCTTTCTAGTTTACACAATAACTGAAGCTGGTTAGAGTAACTATTTCCAGTCATAATCAGGGAAATTATAACCATCGTTGATTAGAATCGAGTAAATTATAACCATCAGTCGGTTAGCATCAGGATAATCGTAACCATCGTCGGTCAGGGTAATCGTCTTTGGTTAGGGTAACTATCACCAATCAAGGTAACCATCACTGATTACCTATGCATGAAATTTTATATTTAACTCATGGTAATTTAATCTATATTTTGTTTTAAATTTAATTTAAAGGATGTAATTTCATGGCTATGGTGCCCTAAGTTTTTCTAAGCTTACATAAGCTAGAAAACTAGGGTTATAGGTGTAAGATGAGAAAAGATAAGAATTGAGCTATCCTTTGTTAAAAGGATGAAGAAGAAGAAGAAGAAGAAGAAGAAGAAAAATTAGATTGCATGAAGACAAGATCTTTCATGGAGAGAAGTTGAATAAAATGAAAGTGTAGGTACACTATTGGTGAGAAGATGGTATTATCTTCTACTGTATTTCCTTTGTATTATTTAGTCTCATGTAATGGCTTGCATAGTATGCAAAGAACTTAGTGTTTCTTCTTGTTAGATCCATAGGTTATGGTGAGATCTTGTTATTGCTCATTCTTGTAGAACCACATGTTGTGAGATATTGTATTGAAAATCCATGAAATCATGTTGTATTGTCGATCCATAGGAATCTAGCATGGTATATGAAGTTTTCTTCATGTTTCTAGGTTGATGTAGTGATGAAGGAGATACTTCTTGGTGCATGGTTATGGTTGCACATTAGTAGACCCTTATAGAGGTCTCATTTGTATATTCATAGTATAGTGAGATCTTGGTTGCACAAGTGGCAGATGAAGGGTAGCTTCAGGTATGTGAGGTCTAGTGGTGTTTCAAAGGCACGGTTGTAGTGCACTCAAGTAGATCTGGTTAGATATCTAGAGGAGACATGGGTAGTGGTATGGAGGCATGGTTCAATGTACTCATGAAGATATAGTTGGAGATCTAGGAGGATGAGATACTCTTGTAGAGATACATGTGCTCTTGTGTAGAATAATTGGTTTGTAATATCTTGTTATATTATATATATGAGATATATATCTTTGGTGGACGTAGCCGACATTGGGTGAACCACGGTACATTTTGTTTTATGTGCGTACTTTTTTGTGATTTGGATTACTCTTGTTTATACTGCCACTGTTGTAGATTTTTTGGGGATTGTTAGATCTATATTTGCATGTTTTGGATTTGATATTCTATAGTTACAAATGTTTCTGCATAGACCCATCCCCAACAATCTTATATGTGACAATCTTCCACTCTTTTTCAGCCTGACATTAATGTGACACAGTCCATTGACCTCTTTGAATTGGATAAGGCTCTTCTAACCTTTTTTGTAATTAGGATTTCATATTCTTATTGCTTATTTTATTATGTATTGTTTCATTATTTTAGTATTCATTTATTTACTAAGCTACTATAGCATCAGATTAGGCTATTATTTCACATTTTAGCATAATCATTTTGGTGAACCCGACCTTTGAATCTGCCTTTTCCTTGGGACTCTTCCCATCAATATGGCTCACTCTTCTGAAGCATTCATTGAAAAAACCTCAAAGATATCAATGATCATATCGCTACACATCCCCAAGATCTATACTTACTCTTATATGTTTCTCGTGAGGAAGCCACCAACCTAGCAAAGCTTACTACTTTTGCTGCCATCCCCACTTCCATTGCTACTCAACCACCTACTTCTACTCTTCCTCCTATATCTACCATCCTCATTTCTATCCCTACTCCCACTAACCACTTTACTCCACCTCTTGTTTCTCACACATGGAAATTTTATTCCATCAGAACTCAATATTTGACCTCTTAATATCAAGATCTCCAAGAAAAAATTCATCAATTACAACAGGCAATATCTTGTGCATCTCTATCTTTGGATTCCAATTTTTTATTACACACCCCATTTGCACCCACCATCTCCACTTACTCACTTTCTCCTAATACTATCTTGGCTAAAATATTCCCCCATAGCCTCCATGATTATGCAATGTGGTGGTTTTATGACCTAATTGTTCATTCGGTAACATCCTTCACGCATCTTTCTGATGCCTTTCTTACTGAATTTTCTATCAACATGGGATCCAAAATATCCTATGCTCATCTCGCACAACTTAAACAAGGATATAATGAATATCTCACTAATTATGTCTTATGATACAAAAAACAACCTAGTTAAGATGTCTAATGTGCTTTCCGAATCTGAGCTTCAAGATTTATTCATCTAGAGTCTACTACCACCTCTTCAGGAAAGTTTTCTCTTTAAGACATATCCCTCATTTGACCAATTATGTCATACTCTTAAGCTTCGCAAAACCAATATTTTATCCATTGGAAAGCTTAAATATTAAGAACAAGCATCATTTTCTACACGATTTCAAAGCAAGTCAACATCCAAACCTACTGACACCAAAATTATTTTTAATGTTTTCTCTAATACAAAGGAACTTAAATGGCAACCACCTCATCGTACATTCACAAAATTCCCTATTTCTCCACATATCATATTACAACATCTTCTTGAGAGAAATCTTATCAGGCTTCCTCCACCGTTTGAATTAGACCCATCACAACCAAAAGGAAAAAATTACAATGAAAACATTTGATGTGACTATTACCGATGTGTGGGACACTCCAAAAATAGGTATTTCAAACTTCGTACAATCATCCAAGATCTTAACGATAACAATAAGCTTGAATTTCCAAAGCCTACGGACTCTGCACCAGTCAACGAAAATCATAAGCTCAAAATATTTAATAACACACTTCCAAAACACGACAAGAAAGTCATTGATTCATTAGCTAATCATACATATCGTACAGTGCCTCCTCCTACATCGGGGGTCCTTGATTTCTTAGTTGTTAACACTGACATTTCTCCACCACTCATCTCTTTCTCTAATTGCAATTATCATGCCACACTCTCTTATAGTCACTTAGATATTAGTGCCTTTAATGGATCTGTCCCTATCAATAATACTAAGGTTGATCCGTCATGACCTATCAGTGCGTGTTATATTCCACTTCTCATCCTTATTGGTTATACACTATCAAAATTTTTATATATGATAAACAATTAATATGTCATTTTCAAACTCCACATTACGGTAGGTCCTCTCACTATGTTTTCCCCTTTCTTATGGGACAAGCAGTTGATGGGTTGTGACATGCTCTTAGGTCTTAAATAGATTCACATATCTCATTCTATCATTTCCATGAACCATTTTCGTCTAAAATTCATTCACCACAATCAATTTTTTGCTATCAAAGGTGTACCTCTATCAACCCCCATGGCCATGATTGCCAATGCATCACCTACTCCATCTAGTGCACCATGACCTCTAGAACCTAAAGTACTATCTTCTCCTAGTTCACCTACTTGTATATAACCTACATGGTCTCATCTCTTTGTTAGTCCAAAACAACAATATAGGACCATTCTTAGGACAGTTATTGCATCTCGCCATAAATCACCACCGCATTTTATTCCACACAGGTGCCCATCACCTCTGCATATTGCTCTACATAGATCCCCATCACCTACACATTTTGTTGTGTTAATGTGCCCATCCTATACTCATCTTTCACATGCGCATATACTCCACTTACCTATGTAACGTTTATCCAATATACCTCCACTTTTTAGAGCGTGTTCACATGCCTTCATTGCCACCTGCATCAAGTAGAGGACCTCTGCCCTTTAATTTCATCAGATAGTCCATTCACCAATGCAAAATTGGGGGGAATTGACTTTATCTCTCCCCCCTTTAACATCTACCACCATCTTATTATCTCATCACTTCTTCCACATACAACATATGCATATTAACATACACATCTACATTGTCATTAACCGATGACACACTCTTGTGCTTCATTTCACACTTGACTATTGAGGGCATACTATACACATAAACCTCACACATTGCAAAATAGACACTACACATCACACATCTTCACACATCTTACACTTATATACATACACATCATCTTACATTTTACATCCTACATCTTACATCCCACATCTTACGTCTTACATCTACTATACCTCTACACATTTTATATCATCTTCCCATCTTGCATTACATTCTATACATCCTAAATTACACACTACACACATGATAATTTCTCATCACCACAATCTACTACACATATTACACATCCTACTCATCTACTTATATGTGTTGCGCTCACTACCCTATGACGTACTTTAGTCCCTTGATCCATACTCGAAATGTCGAGGGTATACATCACAAATGGACCACATCACATTCACACATTCAACCATTTAATATTTTTCTCATGTGACATTCCTTTATTAGTGATATATGTTATAGGCTACATCATCACTTTTTCTTTCATCATTTATTGATATATGCTATAGGCACCATCATCACTTTTTATTGCATCATTTAGTGATATATGACATAGGTTACATCATCACTTCTTCTAGCATCCATTAGTTATATACACTTTAGGATAAATCATCACGTATTCCACTCATCTTCTGATATACACTTTAGGCTAAATCATCACACATTCTCACACCTCATCTTTATGTCACATATCATCGTTACACATTCACCACATCACACTATGCATAACATATAGTTCAACCATTTCCCGATGATGCACTCTTAATTACCGTTCATTATTGACTGCTAAGGGGTTATAGACAAATGAACATCACTGCATATAATTACATTCACTCAGGGAGCACATGGCTCCTATCATTCACACAGGATTCCATTCCATCCATCCACAACATATTACATATCTTGGTTGTATTTTCTCTTTCTTACATTTACTTGTACATGTTCACCTTTATTACACATACTAGATAGATAACTTGTATATCATTATCTTTACCATACACACATGCATGTTCACTTGTTTTTCTAGTTGTGATGCTAGATTATCTAGGTCCATTACCCACAGCATGGATGTTTGGCACAGTACCTAGTACCAGTCCCACAACGGATCCTAGGGGAATCCACTTTTATACACTACAGGTATTAATGTTTAATTTTTGTTTCATAACATACTACTTTAGTAGCTTATACATTCATTTCACATACTATTTATGTTTTTAACATGCTAATGGGTGCCTCATGTGCAACATTTTTTTTGCAATATTATTTGTCAATAGGGTTATTTGTTACATTGTTTGTACTTGTTTGTCATTGTTTTCCATTGTTTACAGGAATTTCCCTTTGTCTTGTGTGCACACTTTTCTATTTGCGGCCACTACGACCTTTAGTGTCTTGCGACATCATGAGTGGTGTATCATGTTTGTAATTTTGTTTTCATGGTCTCTATTATATTTTTGTGTGTTTGCATACTAGCATTACATAGTTTCTACATGTGTATTTTACATGTATGCTTATTCGTACTAACACTTTTCTTTCAGCCACGTGTTTGCATATTCCTTGGTTTCTACCAAGCACATCCCCTTCCCCTTACAAGGAACAATTATAGTGGTCGGGTCCTCTTTTAGGCCACATACTCCTTCAGCAATGTTGCATGTGTCCTAAAGAGAGGGTCATCATTTGGGTGAATTATTCACCCCATACAGTGGTTTCACATAGTACACATCACAACACAATACTGGTACAACTCAATTCAAGGATCAGAATCATACTTGGGTCCCTAGTACAGCAATTCCTTTCTTGGAGAACCTATAATGAGGGGGAAATTACATAGGGATTGGGTTCAGTAAATTCTACAGAACTCTACACAGCGGCTTTTACAGGGTATATTTTCCTTATCACATGCATTAGTAAACACCATTTGCAGTAGTGTTTTGATTCCAGGGAGCAGTTAAAGGATAGAGGATAACACAATACCTTCCTCTCTACATTACTTCTATCATGGCATCGGATCACCCAAAAAACCAGATAGTACAAAGATATCTATAGTTGTGGGAAGAATTTAAAGGTTGGAGGATGACACCAGAAATTTTCTTCCTACACTTCTTCCATTACATTGGTGTGAGATTACCCAAAAAACTCACACGCATTGACATCATCTATAGGATTCTTTCTACACTCTTTCCTCTTAACAGATCAGGTGTGCATGTTCCATTTTTAATATTTTCATAATTTTCTTTTACATACTTCCTTACATGCTTTTTATACGTATACATGTGTATTTGACTACTTGATCATCTTCTCTTTTGTAAGTTCATCTGTATGGGAAGTAAGCAATCAACATCATCAAAACAACACCAACAATAGGTAGATCACACACATCAACATATACACCGTGTTTCTTCCCTAGGTTCATTCTAATCACCTTTTTACACTCTTTCATATTTATTCTCCATGCTCCACCTTTTTTATCACTCCACGCTTTTTCTAGTCCATAGCACACTTTCTTCATCAATCTACATGGATATTAGGTATGTATCTCTATCTACTTTATGTTACCAAGCATTCTTCTCACCAATATAAAGTATGGGAAAACGTAGACACAAAAACATGCACTTTAGGGAACTACCTAGTCCTAGTTGAATACTACTATTCATATGATTCCTAAGTTAGAAAAGTACTGATTAACCTGTTATCCAATTTTTCACACATGGAAAAATTGGACAACAGGGTCCTATTATGCTCTAAGACCAAAAAAAGGTCTTCATGGGAAAAATTTGGGCATATAGGAAAAAAATCTGTGTATTAGGGACATTTTCAGCATTCTAATCAGTTTCTTAATCATTTTAGGTTGTTTCTCTCCTTTTTTATGTTTTGGAAGTTCAGGTTGTGCTTGAAATGAAACACTAGTCTCGGTGGGCCCAATTCTAGTCGTCATGGAGATAAAATATTTAAAATTGATTAATCATGTTGAGGAGATTTTACTATATTTCTATGATCCTCAGGTTTCAAGGAGAATCTGGGAGATCCGAGGTTTTCAATATCAGGTTTGGGAATGCCTTAAAAGGGTCTCCAAGCTCAATCAACTCACTAAGTAGCTCAGTGAGCTACTCGGTGAGTTTTATATTCATATATAAGGTTGAGTCAGAGCTAGGTTGTATTATCTTGATCGAACAAATTAACATGGGCTTGTATTAAGATTTTATGTGACCATATCATGTCATGAAAACAGAAATTAATCCTAGAAAAGAAGAATCTTATGATGAAACTCAGCGACTCGACCGTGTTAACTCAATGACTTGGTGAGTAAATTAAGTTAATGACTCATGAGTCACAGTGTAATGAAGAGCTCAACATATCGAGATGAAAAGATGATGATTGTTTCAAGGTGTGCAGGAGAGGATCGGTGTAGATGGAGTGAAAAGAGATCGATTCATCGAGTTGAGCCATGCATGTAGAGAGATTACTATGTGAGCCAATAGTGATATTGGTTTACCAACGCGTTGGCTTGAGTGAGTCAATTGGAAGAGCTTTTGGAAGCATTTTGGGTTCATAGGTCCGTGTCAGGGCCAATGCAAAACAAGGTAGAGGAGGAATAGGAGATATGGGTGATATGGCTTAGGATTCTAAGCTAAGTGGCTCAGATGATCAAGCTAGAGGAGCTCATAGTGGAAAACACAAGCCAAGTTAGATAAGCTTGATGAAATGAAGGATGGCCTGAGTTGGGAGAGAACGCAGATCCATGAAAGGTTCGAGCTATGACCGAGATGAGTTGAGTTCGTAGATGAGATTAGGAGATGATGAGTCTGAGTTAGTTTATAGGTTTACTCACTTCGTAATGCAGGACCAAACTCACCCCATTGAGTTACACCATCGAGCTATACTCAGTTAAAATTATACATGAAGGACAAGCTTGGATCATGGCTTGTAAATTGGCTCGGTGGGAGAAGTTCAAGGTAAAGCCAATTTTTGGTTTTAGAGATGGCAAACCAATAGAAGACTTCCACATGTGGGAGAAGTTTGTTCTTTCTGCCGAGTTGAGATGTGAAGATGGTAATCTAGCATGCATTTTGCGCTTAGGGATATTTTTCGAAGACCATGTCCAATGGGGGAATCGAATACATTTGGCTAAGGTAGAATAATGTGGGATCAGGGGGTCTTATGGTCCCCAAAGTCAAGTTTTTAGGATGCGTGGATTTAAGGCACATAAGCCATGAAAACATGTGAATCCTTTTCCATGAGAGGTCAGCCCACCAAGCTAACATGACGTCAAAATCTGAGTCATTTGGAAAAGTCCTCAGATGCGTGGGGAAAATTTGAATTATTGGCTTGTGAAAAGCTAGGGTGCCCAGTAACTTGATTAGTGGGAGGTTGGTAGAGACCTAGAAGTTCTGCGTCAACATAGGCATAGATTCAGTTAATACATATGCATGGTAACATGATAACTTAGTAGTAAAGTTAAAAGCTAATGTGTTGGGTAAAGTGAATTTGAAGAGCCACTGAGATGATAGGGTGGTTAATCATTTTTTGACGGAGTGGCCATATGCTTCAAAGGATTCAGACTAATTGAGCATGGAAATGACGAGGTTAAGTTCATAGAGATGGATTTATGTTCATGAGTGTTGAAGAGTGGAATAATTTTCAAGCTCCTGGAGATAAGCTCATCAAAATGAATGGTGGTGGAAAATGCGAAAGGTGAGTTAGCTCACCAAACCAAGGAGCTTGAAAATTGTTCGAGGAAGGCATTACAGGTCAGTCGTATAGGTGAAGGTGAGCTCAATATCGAGCTCGGAACATGGGATAACTCAAAGGGACCCGAGTTTCTCAAGCACTTGGTAGAGTTGAGTCAACATGTAATTTAATGGCTGAGAAAAAGACCAAATCAGTGGTGCACATTGGAAACAACCATGGCATAGCCTTTGAGCTTGACTGTGTGTGTAAAACAAGCTCAGAAACACATGTTAATGGTGGCACAAACCAAGCCTAGCTTGGCTGAGAGCTCATTGGCGCACAATGAGCTCAACTAGAGGGAGCTCACCGTATGAGGACATACGAAGAATTCACTAGCCAGCTCACTAAGTTGGCTAGCTAGTTGGCTGGCTTGTTATCAAATTCAAACCACTTCAAAACCAACCAACCCTAAGGGGGGGTCCCACCAGAATTATCATTAATTTGACATTTTTATTTAAATAATAATTAAAATAATTTTTTTATTAAAATATTTTAATAAATTGATATTTTTATTTATTATTAAAATATTTTATTTTAATTGAATGAATGGATAAGTTTTGGACCTTTCATTAATGAGGCATGATCGAATGTTCCTAATGTTAGGTTGTAGAGCTTATTTTCATCTGTGAAAATGTTGAAGAGACTGTACACTAAGAGTACTACAAATTTTGCACATTAGTGAAAAAAAAATGGCCTTGAAAAACATGCCCGATATACTAGGAAAAATGATTTTCTCATATGGGTGGGATTTTTTACCCATAGGTTTATGAGACGGTTTTGGCCCATGGTTTTGATACCCACGGTTTTGTAAAACCACTTAATTAGCTGTCTACTTATGTGGTTTTGTGTATATGGTAGGGTTGATGTAACATTGCAGATGTGTATGAATTTGGGTATGAATTCTGTAGAGTTTGTTGAGCATAGCTCCAAACAGATATGGATATTGTATTGAGAGAGCGGTGGCTTGTAATAAAATCTGAGCAAGTGATTCTTAGTGGACGTAGCCCAAATCAGGTGAACCATGTTAAATATTGTCTCTTTGTGTTGTGTTATTTTTTCTACACTTTTATTTAAGATCTATAATGTTTTCTACATATTAGTTTCTACTGTTGTGATTCTATGAGGGATTTTTCCGCATATTTTATCCCTTATTTCCTAACACCTAAGGGGTGTAACTAATGTATTCCATCATGTGCCTTCATTTTAAGCCAAATTTCATGATTTCTCATCTCTTTGCTCACATGAATTTTATATAAATGTAGGTTGGAAGCTCATTCAATGGGGTTACAAGAGTTAGACTTGTGACACAAGTTTGACAAGTTAGAAAAAAGAATTTTCATGTTCTATCAAGAAATCCTCTCTCTTCTACAAGTTATCTTCTTGGATTGGGGAACTTTCAAGCCTCTCTTCTAAGAATGTAATAACAACCATTGTCTCTTCTGAATGTAATGATGCATTTTGCATTTGATGAAGTAATAAAAGTGTATGTTTTGTGACTACTATCAGTCCTTTCATCATGGTATATACTTCTTTGTGCCTTTCTCATGCTTGCAGGTACACTCTGCAAGTTAAATTTTCCATTGCATGTTCTTGGAGTTCTATTTTTATCAAGTGGTGGAGTTCTGCATGTAGTTGAGTTGTGGTGCTTGTTCACCCTTAGCAGTTTCATCATTCTTCACTGGAAGACTAAAATATTGTTTTTCTGATTGAGTTTAACAAAGGGAACACATGCTTCTTAGTTTGTGGTATTTTTTTTACCCTCTCTAAGTTACAGTACGTGAAGTTGGCTTGTGGTGCATAACACCCTTTTCAAATCAACCCTTTTCAAAGTCTAGAAACACCCTTTATTTTATGCATAATCATCCCTAGTATATTTTTATTTCTTGTAAGTATCTTTCCCTAAAACCCATGGAAATGTTAGTATAGGTCTAGTTAACCATTTTATTGCACTAGGAATAGTACAACACTTAGTTTAGGAAGAGGAAGTCGGCCTTCTTCGGAGGTTCACCTCGAGCCCAAGTCCCACATCTTGAGAGGTTATCCCAAGTTACCAAATCACACTAAACGTCTTGTTCACATTCTGACCATTCAAGGGGTGCAGTGATTTGGCGATAATAGTTTTTAGCACGCTCATTGGGAAAAGAGTTGGTACTTATCTTCATACTTGCATGAATCAATGTACCTAGAGACTCCATATCTCTCAATTTCGTATCTCAGTGTGTTAACTTATGTGAAGAATTCAGACAAGAGCTTATGCGAGATGAGAAGGAAATTATCAGCATATCGAGTTATATGTGTCTCCTCCAAGGATAAAGAGAAGAGGAATTTCAACATCACTAGTTGTAGCATCACCTCGTAGGGGTTATTCAAATCTTCCTCATGGAAGGTTTCCACCACCAAGGAACAATCAACCTTTCGTCGCTATGGTAGCCCCTACAAGGAACCAAGTTTTTCCTCCTTTCAATGCAAGCAGTCCTCTTCAATTGGCTCAATGTGATCCTATAGCTGGTGTGGCACTCAAAAATTTTCCCTTTTACATAGGGGAAACTCATATTACTCTGGTGGAACATATTCTTGATGTAGCCAGCATTTGTGTAGTACATAATATTATAGAAGATAATGTTGCGGTCAGACTCCTTGCCACTTCCTTCAAGGGAAAATCACTTCAGTGTTTTTATGGGTTAAAATCTGGTACTATAACCACTTAGGATGTGTTGGGAGAGAAGTTTTACAAATATTTCAAAGACAAGAGTGACCACCTATCACTCATGGAACAAATCACTACCATACAGAGATCTCGTAAGGAATACATGAGTGATTTAAACTTCTGATTCCACAAAACGTGGAATAGAATTCCATAACTCATAAAAGCTTCTCCCAATAATGCATTCTTGTATTATTTCTGAGCCTTGAATAGTGATATAGCAGTTATGATTCAGTCCATGGGAGGGACTACACTACCTAATGCCTACGAAGTTGCAATAAGAGACAAGATTCTTTGATCCAAGAAGGGAATATTGCACCTAGACCTCCCATGCCTTTGTTTGCTAAAATTTCAAGTAATCACTCAACCATTTCCCATGTTCCATCAACTTCTAGCCAACCAGTTATAGATGCACTAGCTATGTCTTCACCCTCCCCTTCAAATGATCTAGTTGAGGTCAAGTCACTGCTGCAAACTTTCTAGAATGAACTCGTAGCATTCAAGAGACAACAGTATCAATATGCTCATCCCTACCAATCTAAAAATCAACAATACTAGGCTAACCACCTACCTTTACAAAGAAATAATCAATCACAAAATCAAGTTGCAATCAAGTTGTGAACATCAAGCCTCTAAAATTTAGGAATCCACTTGTTGCTAGCTCTTCTAGAGCCATTATACATGTCCAAAATAATCTAGTTCAAGACTACAAATGGTTTTATCCTTGTTCTCAACCCCACAATCAAAATCTTTTCCCCAATGGATTTATTAGCCAAACCCTTATGGTTTAAAGTGTATCTACTTCACCAGAGTCAACAAAAATTTCATCTACATAGGAAACAACATATCAACCACAGGCCCTTGAAGAAACCACTTTGCTAAATTGGAAGAGGAATATTTTTGCGGGTTGAATACATATTATTCATCAATTTCGGAAAACACTCATTCCAAAAAGAGATAAATGCAATCTCAACCTTCCAAAGCTGATCAAGCATCCACATCACAACCTCGGCCACAAGTTTTAGTTGATAAATATGTGGGAAAGAAACCACCATAGATGTAAACTAGTTAGGCTACAAGAAAAGAAGGTTCGTTAGGTATTACAGTACCCAACAAGAAATTTCAAAAAAGAGGATTCTAATGCCCAAAAAAATTTCAATAAAGTAGGACATATCCATTTTAGTATTGTAGAATAGATGAAGAAGACCAACCTGAATGTTACCATGTTGGGCACACTCTCAATTCCTTCCCAAAGAAACCTATTGCAAGAGGCTCTGAAAATTTTTGGTACAACCGATGAATCATTGGGTCATGAGGTAGTAACTACTACAATTTTGTTTCAACCGGAAGGGAAAAGTATTCCTAAGGTGAACAACCCACCACCATTCTATATTTCCCTAATCATTGGTGATCATTTCATACACAATTACATGATTGATTCTAGTGCCAAAAAACTCAGTCATGCCTAAACAAATTACAGACGTGCTAGGAATCGAATATGCAACAATAACTAGAGGATTTTTTTAGTTAGATGACTCATCAGTTCAAACCATTGGAGTTATCAAATTAATTTAGCTTACTATCCATGCATTCCCTAGCTTGTCATTCACACAAGACATATTAGTCATCAATCTCCCTCCTTTCTTCACCATTTACCTATCACAAGATTTTAATGCCAATATGGGTGGTTACCTGTCAGCTCATTGGTCACATATGATCCTTAGGACTCAATACAAAACTAAAGTTACTATAAGAGAAGAACCAATTTTTCATAATAATGTGGAGCCCTATACTGCTAGTCCTATAAATGAGAATTATACCATCCATTATCGAGAGGAAGAAGTTGATGATTATGAACCAACCACTCCTGTGGAAGAAGTCCCTGATACTGTGTTGGATGAGGTAAGTGTAGATCATCAGTATGATACCTATGTTGAGGAATTAGCAGAAGAATAAGTTGGTTTGTTTTTTAAGAAGAAACGGGGTTGGGTGCGTATTGTATCCACGAAGAAGGTATGATTATATTGTTGTTTCTAATTCAATGTACCCCCCAATGGCCAGAATGTTGTAAGGATGTTTGGTGTGATTTGGACACATGGGATCACCTCTTAAGCTATGGGACATGGGCTCAAGGTGAACCTCCGGAGAAGGTTGTCTTCCTCTTTCTAAACTAAGTGCTTTACTACTCTTAGTGTAATAGAATGGCTATCTAATCCTAGGCTAACATTTCATGAGTTTTAGGGAAAAGGATTTGCATAAATGAGACTATACTAGGGACAGTGATGCACCAAATAAAGGGGTGTTTTACTTTTAGAAGGTTTAATGTGGGTGGCATGTTTTCATCGTTAACCACCTTCACCTGTTGCAACTTGGAAAGGTTACAAAATACCACAAACCAAGGGCATACGTTCCTTTGTTAAACTTGAGCATACATAAGAGAGAAACCAGATTTGATTCAATACACAATTAATCTATCAGAAGGAAAAACACATGCACAAGTTAAGCATCCACTTAGTTGATTAAGGATAATGATAATGTAACTTTTAATCAATAGAAGGAAAACAAGCTTCTCACAATTTATGAAAAGATAATCACATTACTCTCTCACAACATGAAAAAGATAACCTGAGATAGAGGTAAACTAATCATTCATACCAAGGAATCACACATTCACAAAGCATGCATAGATTAATCATTCAACACAATAAATCAGGTTTTCATAGCAAGGTATAACTCTGAATATGATTAAAAGGTCTCACAAATTATTGAAGCACTCTTCCAAGCTTGAAGAGAAACTTCACCAAAAATCTCTATTATGTCATATCTACAAAATACTCCATATACTCAACTATTTATAAGTTTTTAGGCTGAGCCATGACAGCTGGGCCCTTAACTAACATTTTAATAAAAATAAAAATGTTATTAAATTAAGGGAACAAGCTCACATAAAAATAGAAAAATAGTTGCAAGGGTTTGACTCAGTCAACCCTACAACTTTAACCAACCCAGAGCTTGGATCTTCCCTCCCATGGCCACTCATCCTTGGCCTGGTCCTGTAATGCTTTCTTCCTTCATAGTTTCCTGTTGTCCTTATTCCCATAGAATCATTCGGTGCTTGTACTCCATGAATCATTTACTGACCCCTTGATTTTCTTCCTCCCCAGGTCCACATGCATAGTGATTTGCTACATCTATCATCTCGATCTCCCTCGTGATCATGAATGGAACTCTCCTGAGTTTGTTCACAACTTTCCTTAGCCTTACTTTGAAATTCTGGCATAATACCATTCTGTCAAAGGAATCACAGTCGAAAGTTCTAGTAACCTCATCATCAAGCTTTACCAAATCCTTGAAATTTTCTTTAATTTTCTCCTCAAGACGAGCATTGACATTTTCATTGAATAACTTGCCAATAAAAATATAAAACTCTTCTGAGATATCATTCAGGGCATCCATTATCTCCACTCATTTATCATCTAACTTTTTGATAATATCTTTTAGCACTTGACATTGGAATTCCATGGCTTTCTAATATTCAAACAACTTGGAAATATCATCGATCACATCCTCTTGAAGGAGTAAGTTTGGGCCTTCTTCTTTGATCTCACTCCACACTACCAAATTCAGATTCATATTATTATTATCCTCAGAAAATGCCTCATCCATTTTACAAATAGCTTCCTTTCTAACCTGCAAGTCATTATAGATTTCGACACCCTCCTTGATTAAAGGGTTAGCTTCTTGCAATATTTGATCTATCCATCCATGGATTGATCTCCCTTTCTGGCCTAGATTTTTTTAGCTCGTGATAAGAAAAGTCATCTATGGTAGACGAAATTGTCATGGGCATAGTAGTTGAGATTTCGGTTGATGATGTTGGATGGGTTACCTTGTGTAGTAGTGCAATGAATTGCTCAAATTTGACTTTGAGTTCATCCTTCATAGCCTATCTCTTAGGCGTATGTTCCAATATGCTGATATCTATCACATATCTTAGGCGTACCTTCTTCTTTTGTTTAGGGGTTTACCTAAACAACCATTCTAGAATAGTTGATAGTGATGAAGACGGAGTAGTAGATCCAATACATGAAACATTAGATGTGACAATAGCACTAGAAACATTAACTGGAACTTGAATGGTAGTGGTAGTGATGGATGGGGTGGATGTGAGGACTCTCATAGGAGTTGATACAACAATGTTAGGAAATGAGATGGAAGGAAATGGAAGTGTAGAAGAAATGGGGCACCCAATAGTTTCTCCAGCTGAGAGAACTGGAAGGGATGAGAAAACCTGGGCCATAGAAGGATATGAGGAAGGGGAAAATATGATAAAGGAACTTGTATAGGAAGGGAAAATGGAAGAGAAGAGGGAAAGAATGGGCCTTGTGGGGCACTGAGAGAATCACTGACTTCGATCACTTCTGCCCCAGGTGTTGTAGGAGACATAACCTTAGAAATAGAATTTTTGGAGAGAGATGAGCCTTCAGCAATAAATGAAATATTTTTGGGCACTATTTGGGGTTTCTGGATTGACCTTTTTCCCTTTGGAGGTGTTGATTTGCTTATTATTTTAGGATATCCTATTATTTTAGGTTGTTCTATCCCCTTGGGTGAGATTCCCAAGACAACCAACCAACTGTGGGTTCTCTTCAGAATGGGCCCCACCCTCTCTTTTGTATTGGATCATTCCTCTACATACCAATCAATCCATGGCAGTGGTTGATTGGAAATATCATCATTATTTTAGGCTATATCCAATACTTCATCATTATCTTTGATATCCTCTGGCACATCGGCTATGCCAAATTACCAAACTTCTTCCAAAGTCAATCTCTCATAATCTATCTATCGGATGATATATTCATCCTGACAATGGATCTAGATGTCTTCTAGTTGGGGCATGTGAGCATTGGACCATCCTATTTCACCAAATTTACCCCAGTGGTTGAAGCTAATCTGTGGATGGAAGGTGCACAAAGTAACTTCACCCATCTCTGCATCCATTTTTTTATCCTTATGAATATTGCAGCAGTGTATCTGCCAATTGAAATAGTGAAATGCATCCCCACTTTGTGGCGTATGTTCTAAATTCAATGATAATCAAGAAATTGGCTAATTAATTCAAGGAGAACCCACTTATCAGTAGGATATCTTGGTAATTATTTGGGAGCACCTACAAAGCCGGCAACATGAAGGTAAGTAAATGTTGGAAACTAAAGGTAGATTGCTCCCCACTCTCGCACTTCTTTGAAGGATTTGTCAAAAATTATTCGGTTGTATAATTCTATGTCAAAATGGTAGATAATAACTACAAATAAGGCATCATTTTCCCTATGAAAATGCTTACTCCCTTCATTCAGTGTGAGCTGAGGATAGAAGTCATAAATTTGAGAGGAGCTACAAATACCTTTAGTATTCAACCTAGTAAAATCTCCCATAGCAGCAGCAACATACACCAGAAAGGAATTCATATAGAAATTGTTCATGGTCAGCACCCTACTCAACTGATAGCAGATAGAGCTACTGATATGCTCCCCCCACCTGATAAATTATTTATTTTTCTTGATGTTGGAAATATACAAGAACATACATTCTTGGAATTATTTTTATAGAGGGAAGTCCTGAAACTCTGCTTAATAGTATGATGATGTCATTAACCTCCTGAATGAAGTCTGACCGATGCATGGTCTTTGGCAACTTGACAACACTCTTGGCCAAATAACTCTTCATCATGACTTTCATGCATGACTCCACCTCCTTATCCCAATGTTCTACTATTGAACTCTGGTGAAATGGCAGTGTAATATTCAATGTCAGGCAGTTTGATCAGATCTTCAAAGAAGTCTACATCCAAACGGATTACTACCTTATCATCATCATCTTTGACTGACATAGATTCTTTGTCAAAGTGAGCTACTACGGCTAGAATGAATTATGGGCAATGCATAGATGTGGGGAAATCGGCAAAGCTAGGACGAGCCCACTGTCATAGATATCTTGCATCCATAGTTTCTTGTTCGGAGCCTACACTCTTTCCCAGAAATCCTAGAAAATCAATTTGTCCCAAGTCAGTGTCTCCTATATTGCCCACATCAGAAGACAAGCAGGAGTGAGGAACAACTCCAAGAAATGAGTACTTCATCTTTTCTTTCCCCTTTGATGTGGAAGTAGACATCAAATTATGTGTTTCGGAACTTGATGACCTCCGGAAGTCCTAAAAAGCCAAAACCAAAAAAGTCTCGAAGAAGATAAATCTGAAAACCCAAACTGTAGTGTTCTGAAAAGAAAATATCTAAAAATCCGAAGTAGAAATTTCTGAATTTCCAAAATGAAAAGTTTTGAAACAAAAGTCTGTTTCCGAAAATCCCTGAAATCAAGAGTTCTGAAAATCTGAAGTAGAAATATCCAAAGTCGAGAGTTCCAAAAACCCTGAAGTCAAAATCTCTAAAGTCAAGAGTTCTGAAAACCCAAAGTCAAGAGTTCTGAAAATTCCAAAATCAAAATCTCTGAAGTCAAGAGTTCCAAAAACCCAAAGTCAAGAGTTCTAAAAACCCGAAGTAGAAATCTCCGAAGTGATGTCTTCCAAAATCTCGAAATGAAAAGCTCCGAAAACAAAGGTACCGAAACTCTGAAAATAAGATCTCCAAAATGAAAAAGAACCACCAAATCTCTGAAGTACAGGAAGAATGTTTTACTGAAAATAGCCAATCTCCAAATCTTGAAAAACTGAGAAGATCTAAGAGGTGAAAAACTTGAGTGGATCTCTTGAAAAACCTAGATGCCTGTGGAAACCTCAAACATAAAAATAAACATGGTGGGCAATGAGTTTGTTATTTCAAAAAGGCATATAGAGAAAGAAACAAAGAAAACAAAAGGGAGGAACAAATCAATAAAAGATCTAAAACCAAAAATAAAATAAACAAGTTAAAATACCTTGAAAACAACGTTGAAAAGTGCAAGAATATACGGAATGTCAGAGCAAAACGTGTCAGGTGAAAATGACAGTGAAAAAATGAGTTTAAATAGAAACCCTTATATTAATGGAGAAAAATCTGATCCATATGAGGTTTGGTGAAAAAATTAATTACATGAAGATCTCAGAAAATTCCGAAAGCCCGAAATTCTGAAATTTCAAAATTTTGGGGTTTCGAACTTCGGAGATTTGGAGATGGCAAATGTGAAATGGAAAAGGAAATTTCTGAAACCCGAAAGCCCTAAAGTCCAAAAATTCAGACTTTCAGACTTTCAAAAGTTTGAAAGTGAAAACCTCAAAAATGACTTTGAGAGTTTTGAAACCCAAAAACCTAAAAGTCTGAAACTTTTAGTACTTTCAGACTTCAGAAGTCTGAAAGGAATTTAACCAAAAGTGCAACAAAAATTTCCGAAACTCGAAAGCCTGAAATTTCAAATTTTCAGACTTTTAGGGTTTCAGACTTAGGAGATTTTGAGAGATGTTTTCAAAAGTCACAACCTAGAGTTTCGAATCCCGAAATCCCGAAAGCTCAAAATTTCAGACTTTCAGAGTTTCAGACTTTGGAACTTTGGTCTAAAAATTTCCAATTTAATAAGTAAAATCTCTGAACCCCGAAAGCCCGAAAGTCTGAAATTTTAGACTTTTAGGATTTCAAACTTCAGAAATTTGAAAACAACATTTCAAACTTGTGCCATTAAAACTCTGAAAGAGAAAATTCTGAAAGTCTGAAAAATCAAAATGACCAAATTTTGGGACTTGGAGAATTTTCAAATTTCTTTACAGAGAAACTTTCATACAAAGGATTTTTTCAAAAAATATTTTCTAACTACTTTTGACATCTGCTTCTCAAGGTAGATTAAAAAGTTAACATTTTTGGTGACCTCCAGGGAATGCTTGCCTGCTAAGCTTTTAGACCAGTAGCCTTAAGAAAATCATTGGGCAAAGGAGTCCTAAAGAGAAAACACAAACAAAAAAAAAACAGAAACAAACACAAAAAAAATGATGTGCAAAGCACTTGGAGGAAAGACAAAGAGCACTGTACAGGGTGGAACAATCTCAAAAGCAAGCTTTGAGATGTATCCCATTCACATGAATGGGAAATTATTCTCCATTGAGTCTAGATAGATGAAATGAATTCACCTCTTTGCAACTTGTAATAATGTAAGGCCCACTCCAGAGAGCATCAAACTTGGCATGCCTACTTGGTTTAGCTCAGTCTTCATCCCACTTAAGAACCAAATATCCTTCTTTGAATGATCTATCAGAAGCTTTCTTGTCAAAGTATTTCTTAACCTAAGTCTGATGTTGTGTTAATGTGTGCATGGTTGTGTTTCGAATTTCCTCCAGCTCCATGAGTTCAGCAAACCTTACTGTTAAGGCATCATTCTCCATAACTTCAAGCCAATAAGCCAGGTCCAAAGAAGGTATCTCCAAGGAAAGTGGGAGTTTTTCTTCCCTTTTATATACAAGCATGAAAGGTGAAACCCCAATGGCATTTTTAGGTGTTATATGATCCGCCCATAGGGCGATCTTAAGCTGTGTATGACAGGTCCTTTTGTTGGCCTCCATTGTACACTTGATGATTCTTATGAGATTCTTATTACTGGATTTGGCCAACCCATTTCCCTGTGGATAGTAGTTAGATGAAGTCTTGAGATAGACCTCATTCTTGATGGCCCATTCACTTATTTTTATCCTGAGGAAAGCCATTGCATTTTCAGAGATAACAGTAAATGGAACACCAAACCTTGTCATGATATTCTCCAAGAATTCAAGGACATCCTTTTCATTGGCTTTCTTTCAAGGCCACCACTTTTGTCCAGCGAGTGAAATAATCTATTGCAGTAAGGACCCATTTATGTCCTTCATTGGATGGAGGATTGATCATTCCAATAAAATCTAACCCCCACTGAACGAAGGGTTGATCTACCTGAATGGGATGCAATGGAAGAGCTGTTCAGCCTCTGTTTACCTGCAAAAAGAGCACATTCTTTACATTTCCTCACCCAGAGATGAGCATACTTGAACAATTCCAGCTAATAGTAACCGACTCGCATGATCTTGGTAGCATTTGTTCATGCTGAGTAATGCCCTCCTGACAGGCCATTGTGAAATTCCTCCAATATCTTGTTCACCTACTCTGGCTTGATGCAGCGTAGAAGAACACCATTCAAATCCTTTCGGAAAAGAACATTATCCACCAAGGCATACAGAATGGATTGGAGATGGGAAATGTGTCATTGGACCTTATCCATATTTGGAGGATATACCCTCGAGAGGAGGAAATTTTGCATCTTAGTTAACCAATCAATCTGATCATTTCCTTCATCAGCATTCAAAAGCGTAACATCTTCCATATCTTTGGTCTCCATATCCATAGCCAACTGCTGACATAAACCCTTTTCCCCTAACAAGCTTAGTGACTTTGATGTGTACGTCATACTCCATTACTTTTGTAATCCACCCAACATGTTTCTCATTCATTTCTTTATTCAACAAAAATTCTTTGATGCCAGGATGAGAGACCATCAAGTGTAATTTGTTGTTTGACAACATGTGCCTGAATTTTTCATAGCTTGAATGACTGCAAAACCTATTTCTAAATGAAGGAATATTTAAGCTCGTATTCCTTGAGAGACTGACTGAAAAAGGCAATAGGTTGCTCCATCAGATCATCATTTAGTTGGGTTAGAATCCCTGAAATACTTTCCTAACCTGCGAAGGCATAGAGAATAAAATCCTTATCGAACCTGGGATTTAGCAGTGTGGGGGCCTGGGAAATAGCCATTTTGATAGCCTCAAAGCTTTCTCTCCCTTATTTCATCCATGAGAATGGAATGTTCTTTTTTAACATGGTTGTGAGTGGTTTATCCATCATTGCAAATTGAGGAATGAATCTCCGCACGAAATTTATGGTTCCCAGGAAGCTTTGGAGACCTTTCTTGTGACTTGGGAGAGATAGGGACATAATTGACTGAATCCTAGCTGGTTCAATAGACAATCCTTCTACTGAAACAATATGTCCCAACAAATTTCCTTCTTGAACTATGAAAATACACTTCTTAGGATTCAATGAGACCCCAAACTCTCTACATCTTCGAAAGACTTTTCTAGATGTGTGATATGATCTTCAACATGTTTGGAATAGAATAGTTATGTCATCAAGGTAAACCAAGATAATATCATTGATGAGTCCTTTGAATTCCATATCCATAGCTCTCTGGAAGGTAGCCCCTACATTAGACAACCCAAATGGCATCTTGTTGTAAGTGTACATACCCCACTTAGTAGTGAAGGCTGTTTTGAATTGTTCAGATTCTTGGACCAGAATCTGATTATACCCTGAATATCCATCAAGAAAAGAAAACCTTTGAGGCCCTGACACTTTTTGGAGGATTTTCTCCATTGACGGAAGAGGGTAATGATCCTTCAATGAGGCATGGTTCAAATCCCTGAAGTCCATGCACAGCCGAATTTCTCAGTTGTTGTTTTCCTTACAGGTACCATATTGGCTACCCATGATGAATGCTTGATAGGAAAAATTATGTAGACTTCAATGAGCTTGGTTAGCTCTTTCCTCATTAATGGCTCAATCTTGGGATTGATTTGCCTCTACTTTTGACGAACTAGCTTAGAGTTTGGATCCATCTCAATGGTATGTTGAGCTAGACCCAGATCAAAACCACGCAGGTCCTTGTAACTCCATGAAAAAATATCATGATACTCTTGACACAACTTAGTGAAAGCTTTCTTTTCTTGATTAGTGCATACTTTTCCAACTTTTAGAAATTTCTCACTTGCTACCTCAATTTCTTCAAAGTCCTCCTCTTTGATTGTCATGTTAGTGCCTTGTCGTTTGACCTGATCATCCATGTCAAAAATGGATTCAAGAGTAACTAGACCCTTTGGTAACTTATTTCCTTTCAACTGGATGACTTGATCGCCATAGGATTCCTACAGTTTATCCTGATGTTTATCCACAAACTTTGCTTCTTGTTGTAAGAAAAGGACAATCTGTTCATCACTATCGAACACTTGCCAGTTGCTTATGTTATCCGGTACTGCAGGATGAACCACCATTTTGACAATTTTCTACCCTTCTTCCATGATATCAATAGGTATGTCATATTACGAGCCAACTATAGCAATCCTATCAGCATCTTGATTCTGATTTCTAGGAATTTCATTGATTCCAAAAGCTTAAAATCCTCAATCAAGTCCCAGACTCGATTCTTGTATGATCTTAAAAGATCATTCTTGGATGCACTATGCACACTGTTACTTGATGAACAACTAACTCACTATCTCCAAAAATAGTCAGAGCCTTGATTCCTCCTTTTCTGAGCTAGCTGGATTCCTTGCACAAGGGCTTCATACTCAGCAACATTGTTGGTGCAACTAAACTGCAATCGGAAAGACAAGAAATATTTATCTCCTTTTGGAGAGATTAACATAACTCCTGCACTCGGATCCATTTTTTCTCCTTGAACCATCAAAGAATAGTTTCCATAGTCCCTCAGAATCATTAGGCATTTTAACCAACTGAGGTACAATTGTACCCTCTTCATGTATGCAGTATGTTCCCAATCTCAGTCTCTTCCAAAAACAATAGACCTGATTCTTCATTTGCCAATAAATCAGCATACGGGTCATATTGATGATCTATACTTACCTCATCAAGCACTATATCAGGAACCTCCTCTATGAGATTAGTTTGCTCATGGTCCGCATCTTCTTCTTCTAGGTCACAAATGGTGTAATTACCATTTATGGGTTTGACTATGTGTATGGTTCCACATGGTTATGGAAAATTGGTTCCACTCTTATAGTCACCTTCATCCCATACTGAGTTCTCAAGATCATATGTGACTATTCCGCCGATAAATAACCACCCATCTTGGTAGTGAAATCTTGTGATAAGCAAATGGAAAAAAGAGGAGGGAGATCAATAACTGATATGTCTTGTGTGAACGACAAGCTAGGACATGCATGGACAGTAAGCTGAGAGTCCCTTAATGATTTCAATGGTCTTGACTACAGTACCATCCAACTGGACAACTCCTTTTGAAATTGGGGTATATGAGATCCCCAACACATCTACAATCTACTTAGGCATGACGAAACTACTAGCTCCAGAATCGATCATACAATTATGCACCAAATGATCGCCAATGATCAGAGAGATATAGAACGGTGGTGGCTTATTGGCCTTAGGAATCCCCTTCACCTCTGGTTGACATAGACTAGTTACTATTGATGCTCCATGGAACTGATGATTTATCAGTAGTGCCGAAGTTGTTCAAAGCCTCTCGCAACAAATTTCGTTGAGAAGGAATTGAGAGCGCATCCCACATGGTGACACTCAAATTGGTATTTTTCATTTGCTCCACAATGCTGAATGGAATTGCCCCTACTTTACTGATACCATTTTAGATGTTGGAATCTTATTTTGGGAAATGTTTATTGGGCACTGTAATACCTGTAGGCCCTTCTTTCTTTGTAGACTGATCTAGTAGGTACTCCTGGTGATTTTTTCCCTACGTCTTTATCTACCAATGTTTGTGCTTGAGGATGTGAAGTAGATGCCTGATCAGTTTTGGAAAGCTGAGGATCTATTGCCCTCTTCTTGGAACGTGTGTTTGTCAGCTACTATGGAGGCATCAGCATTCAGACCACAAAAATCATCGGTCTGTTAATTTAGTAGCGTAGTTTCATCAGAAATCTGGTCTTGACTCTCTTGGGTGATTGGTCTAGCTGATGACTTACGAGGAGTGGATATACTTTGGACCATAAGATCCTAACTCAAAACTCCATTTGGGTAGAGGTTCTAATTATGGGGCTAAGAGGAAGGATAACACCATTCATAATCTTGGATGAGGTTATTTTGGACTGAGACTATGGCTTTGGATGAGCTGGTTGCAGAAGGATTCTGAAAGTTCAAAGGCTTCACATTCACAGCTTGGCTTGTGGCCTGGTTCTGTGGCTGACTGTTCCCTTGAAATGGAGGATGACTTCATTTGATATGGGGATTGGAATGGGTGAGCATATTGGGACTATTTCCTCTTCATCACCACGAGTTCATCTATGAATTTTTGTAATAGTGACTTTACCTCATCCAAATCATTTGAGGAGCTATACACAGGCACAGTTGAATGACTAGATGTTGTTGGAATCAAAGTACGGATTGGTTGTTTTCCTGCAAGTTCTACAAACATGGGTATAGGAGGCCTAGGAGCAATTTTACCTACTTGAATTAGGCAATTTTTGGTCGTTACAGCAATCTCGTAGACATCAGAAATGATAGTACCCCCATAGAATTGAATCATGACAGCTATGTCACTATTCAATGCTCAAAAATAGTATAGAAAAGCACTTTCTAGAGATGGCCTTACGGATGTTGGGATCTGTTTCAAAGTTTTTGTCAAAACGAAGGTTGAAATCATTCATATATTCTTGAGGGGACCGCTTTATAGTATGGAATTGTTCCACGAGTGATAAGTGATCACTTTTGTCCTTAAACTATTTACAAAACTTCATGCCTAACTCATCCCATGTAGTAACTGAACTAACAGTTAAACTTCGGAACCATTGAAGTTGCCCTACCTTTGAATGAAGTAGCAAGGAGTTCGAACTGCCATGTTGTCTTCTGTAATACTATGTACTTCACAAATGCTAGCCACATCCAGTATGTGCTCCCGAGGTGAAACATTAGTTTTGCTAGTATAAAATGGTATACTTTTTAAAGCGGCTGCCAGAATGGCATCTCTTTGTGCCAACAACAAAGGGTTGCTGGCATTGAAAGGAGGAACAAGTGTTGGCTGCCATGGTGACCAAAGGTCGATTACATGCTAGTGGAGGGAATCTTCCGTCATGAGGGGTAGAATTCCCTCTGCAAGGTAAAGCTGCGGTTGGTGCTGCTGAAAGGCTTCTACTTCTTCTCTTTGGAGGAGACAAAGAAAGTTCTGTATGCTGATAATTTCCCTACCTTGAAGAATCTCTTGTCTGAATTCTTTGCATAATTTTATGTACTGAACTTTGAAATCTTGAGAAATGGAGTTTCCAGGTACTTTGACTAATAAAAATGAGAAGAGAAGTACCAACTCTTTGTCCCATTGGGCATGCCAAAAATTGTTGTCGCCAATTCACTGCACCCCCCGAATGGCTAGAATGTTGTAAGGACATTCGGTGTGATTGGGAAACATGCAATCACCTCTCAACTGTGGGACTTGGGCTTGAGGTGAACCTCCAGAGAAGGTTTTCTTCCTCTTCCTAAACTAAGTGATTCACTACTCCTAGTGTAATAAAATGGTTATCTAATCCTAGGCTAACATTTCATGATTTTTAGGGAAAAGGATTTGCATAAATGAGACTATACTAGGGACAGTGATGCACCAAATAAAGTCGTGTTTAACTTCTGGAAGGGTTAATATGGGTGGGATGCTTGCATCGTTAACCACCTTCACCTGTTGCAACTTAGAAAGGGTACAAAATACCACAAACTACGGGCATATGTTCCTTTTTTAAACTTGAGCATACATAAGAGAGAAACCAAATTTGATTCGATACACAATTAATCTATCAAGAGGAAAAACACATGCACAAGTTAATCATACACTTAGTTGATTAAGGATAATGATAATGTAACTTTTAATCAATAGAAGGAAAACAAGATTCTCATAATTTATGAAAAGATAATCACATTACTCTCTCATAACATGAAATATATAACCTGAGATAAACGTAAACTAATCATTCATACCAAGGAATCACACATTCACAAATCATGCATTGATTAATCATTCAACATAGTAAATCAGGTTTTCATAGCAAGTTATAACTCTGAATATGATTAAAAGGTCTCACAAATTCTTAAAGCACTCTTCCAAGCTTGAAGAGTAACTTCACCAAAAATCTCTATTATGTCTTGTCTACAAAATACTCCATGTACTCAACTATTTATAAGTTTTTAGGCTGAGCCATAACAGCTAGGCCCTTAACTGACATTTGACTAAAAATACAAATGTTGTTAAATTAAGGGAACAAACTCCCATAAAAATAGCAAAATAGTTGTAAGGGTTTGACTCAGTCAACTCAGCAACTTTGACCGACCCAGAGCTTGGATCTTCCCTCCCATGGTCGCTCATCCTTGGCTTGGTCCTTTAATGCTTTCTTCCTTCACAGTTTCCTATTTTCCTTCCTCCCACAGAGCTAGATGGTGCTTTTACTCCATGAATTTCTTCCTCCCCAAGTCCACATGCATAGTGATTTACTACATCTGTCATCTCGATCTCCCTCGTGATCATGACTGGAACTCTCCTGAGTTTTTTCATAACTTTTCTTATCCTTACTATGAAATTCTGACATGAGACCATTCTATCAATGGAATCACAGTTGAAAGTTCTAGTAAACTTGTCAACACGCTTTACCAAGTACTTGAAATTTTCTTTAATTTTCTCCTCAGGAAGAGCATCGATGTTTTCATTGAAGAACTTGCAATTGGAAATATCAAAATCTTCTGAGATAACATTCAGGGCATCCATGATCTCCACTTGTTTATCATCCAGCTTTTTGATAAGATCTTGTAGCACTTGACACTGGAATTCCATGGCATTTTTATATTCAAACAACTTGGAAATATCATCGATCACATCCTCTTGAAGGAGAAATTATGGGTCTTATGATCTGGTCTCACTCCACGTTTCCAAATTTAGATTCAGATTATTGTTATCCTTAGAAAAGGCCTCATCCATTTTGCAAATAACATCCTTTCCAACTTGTAGGTCATTATAGATTTTAACAACCTCCTTGATTAAAGGATTAGCTTCCTGCAATATTCGAGCTATCCATCCATTGATTGATCACCCTTTCTGGCCTAGCTTTTTGATCTCGTGATAATAAAAGTCATCTATGGTAGACAAAATTATCATGTCTGTAGTAGTTGAGATTTCAGTTGATGAGTTTGGTTGGGTTACCTTGCGTAGTAGTGCAGTGAGCTACTTGACTTTGGCTTTGAGTTAATCATTTATAGCCTTATCTTTTTCATATTTCTCCATTAGAGCCCCAAGAGCAGTGTGCACATCTTTCTTAGCCCCCTCGTGGGTGGATTTTCCAAATGAAAATCTAGAGATCCGATAATCTGCAGCTGTGATTATCTCCTTAGTCTTTCCCTCGACATGAGTGGAAACTTCTATAACCCACTCCCCAGATGTATTCATTGTCAGACTCGACACAGTCCTTGGCCTCTTGGCCTGTCTCTTGGGCGTATGTTCCAATATGCTGATATCTATCACATCTCCTAGGGGCACCTTATTCTTTTGTTTAGGGGTTTTACTAAACAACCATTCTAGAATAGCTTATACTAATGAAGACAGAGCAGCATATCCAATACCTGAAACATTAGATGTGACAATAGCACTAGAAACATTAAGTAGCACTTAAATGGTAGTGGTAGTGATGGATGGGGTGGATGTGAGGATTGCCATAGGATTTTATACAACAATGTAAGGGAATGAGATGGAAGGAAATGGAAGTGTAGAAGAAATGGGTGACCCAATAGTTTCTCCAGCTGAGAGAACTGGAAGGGATGAGAAAACCTAGGCCTTAAGGAGATGAGGAAGGGGAAAATATGGTAGAAGTGGAAGGAACTAGTATAGGAAGGGAAAATGGAAGATAGGAGGGAAAGAACGGGCCTTGTGGGGCATTGGGATAATCACTGAATTTGATCACTTCTACTCCAGGTGCTATAGGAGACAAAGCCTTGGAAATAGAAGTTTTGGAGAGATATGAGCCTCCAGCAACAAATGAAATCTTGTTGGGCACTGTTTGGGGTTTCTGGATCGACCTATTTCTCTTTAGAGGTGTTGATTGGCTTATGATTGTAGGATCTCCTATTTTTGTAAGTTACTTTATCCCCTTGGGTGAGATTCCCAAGGTAAACCAACCAATTGTGGGTTCTCTTCAAAATGGGCCCCGCCCTCTCTTTCATATTGGAGCATTCCTCTACATACTAGTCAATCCATGGTAGTGGTTGATTGGTAATATCATCATTCTTGTAGGCTACATCCAATACTTCATCATTATCTTTCATATCCTTTGGCACATTGGCTATGCTAAATTTTCGAACTTCATCTAGATTCAATCTCTCATAATCTCTTTGTCAGAGGATATATTCATCCTGAAAATGGATCTAGATGTCTTCTATTTGGGGCATGTGAGCACTGGACTATCATGTTTCACCGAATTTGCTCTAGTAGTCAAATTTGGTCCGTGGATAGAAGGTGCGCAAAGTAACTTAACCCATCTCTGCATCCACTTTTTTATCCTTATGAATATTGGGACAGGTGTATCTACCAATTGAAATGGGGAAATGCATCTCCACTTTTTGGCATTTGTTCTAAATTCGATGATAATCAAGCAATTGGAAAATCAATTCAAGGAGAACCCACTTATCACTAGGACATCTTAGAATTTTTTTGGGAGCACCTACGATGTTGGGAATGCAAAGGTAAGTAAATTTGGGAAACTGAAGGTGGATTGGTCCCCACTCTCGCACTTCTTTGAAGGCTTCATCAGAAATCCTTAGGTTGTATAGTTCTTTGTCAAAATGGTAGAGAATAACCACAAAGAAGACATCATTTACCCTACGAAAATGCTTACTCCCTTCATTCAGTACTAGCTGAAGATAGAAATCATAAATTTGAGAGGATCTATGAATACCTTTAGTATTCAACCTAGAAAAATCTCCCATAGCAGCAGTAGCATACACCAGAAATTAAGTCATATAGAAATTGTTCATGGTTAGCACCCTACTCAACTGATAGTAGATAGAGTTATTGATATGCTCCCCCCACCTGAAAAATTCTTTATTTTTCTTGATGGTGGCGATATATAAGAACATCCATTCTTAGAATTCTTTTGTAGAAAGAAGTCCTGAAACTCTGCTCAATAGTATGATGATGTCATTAACCTCCTTAATGAAGTTTGACCGATGCATGGTCTTTGGCAACTTGACACCACTCTTGGCCATATAACTCTTCATCATGACATTTTTGCATGACTCCACCTCCTTATCCCAGTGTTCTACTACTGGATCTTGTGAAATGGCAATGTAATCTTTAACGTCAAGAAGTTTGAGAAGATCTCAAAAGAAGTTTGTGTAGTCATTTTTACACCCACCAAGAATAAGGGAACCTCATGTGCACTGGCCTATCACCCAGCAGGCGCTGGGCGCTCACTCGAGACGCACAAGAGGGAGCCGAGTCTCTCTTTTATGTGAGTTTATTGGAAGGCATAATTCATGATCTTGACTTAGTGATTTAATAGACATGAAAAAGTTATAGAGCTCAGAACGGCTTCTACACCCTTTCAGTTATAACAAAATCAAAGCACGCAATAGAATTAATAGAGCTAGGAAGTTGTAAATCCACAAATAGACTGAACATTTAAGTAAGGTTCATGATTATACAAGATCAAAAGCATAGTAGAAACATGCAGATAATACATGAAGGATATCTTTAATATAAATGTAGCGGTAACCTTATCATATTCATTCATAGTATTACTCCAAAACATCACAGAGTTGCAGACCACAATCATACACCATATCTGGATCCATACATGTATGCTCCCAAAACAAAATTTGCATTCCCCATTTTCTCATTACATCCTTCCTAGAATCATCTACCCATTTTATCCCATAGTTCTTGCAGTAATTTTTTTAGAGCTCTGCTACCTCACTTGTGTCTATTTTTATTTTCCAAGGGCACACATATAAATAGGCATGTGAGCTCTAACAAACCCTCTGCAACCTCAAATCTAGCCCCAAGTGTCAAGGTGTGGCTTGCCCCAGGTGTATGCCTCTCCATGTCATGATTATCTTTTTGGATCTTCTTATCGCAAGGTATATTCCTTATAGGACACCCTGTTGCCAGGTTGGAACCTTATCCAAACGGAACATGTTCTTCATGTGTTTTGTCCAAAAGGCCAAAAATGGCTAAGTCCCAAATTATTCTTCATGTGCACATGTCCTTGGTTCTCAAAGAACCCTTTTTGAATTCTTCCTAGCATGCCTTTACTTGCGCACTCCCTTCGGCGGTGCGTGCCTATGCACCTTTAAGATTTGGTAGCTATATTAGGGTCGCAGCATTACCCCACACTTCACCTATTCTCTACACTCAGAAACCTTTTCAAAGAATGTAGTACAAAAATTAAAGGCCTTGCCTTGGAAAAGAATAGAGGGAAAGAATAAAGAATGGGGGAGAGAAATAATAGAAGGAAAACTGCCTAAAGAAGAAGAAGGGGAAAAATTTGCCACAGGTCAGCCTCCAACGTATTCCATGCACTGACTTCATCCTGTGCTCTTGTGCAAAGGTTACCAACCAATGTGCTCACCTCGTCGAAGGTTAACCCTTCCCCTTTTGTGTTAATGGCATAGTCTCCAGTTCCTTAGTGTGATATTCCAAGGCATCCATCTTCCTCGTAATGACCTTATAGAGCTCTTTTAGCTAGGTTTTGGTTGAGACTCACAGGATCTCGATAGCTTCATAATTCTTTTCCACTTCAGCTAGGATTTTTTTCTCACTCAGCTCTATTGCCTTTATTCTTTTCCCTGAAGTCCTTTAGCTCGGCCCCGTCACTAGTAAGCAGCATGCTTGTCACCTTGTCTTGATCCACGCAATGGTCATAGGTGACCCCTATAGTTTGTGTGGATATCTTCACATCAGCAAGCACCTTGTTGTATTCAGCCATGAGTGTGATGAATTTCAGTTTTTCCTCCTTCTCCAAGTGCGCAGCTACCTCCTTTGCCGACTCTAAGGCCAAGGGCTTCCTTTCCATGGTGAGGATCTGAGTCAAGTCCTCTAGACATTCCAAGGAGGATCCATACTTTTGCATGGGAGGGTAGGTCTGGGTGCTTCATGATAATAGCTTGGGAGATGATCTCCACCTTCATGGAAACTTCACGTACCCTGGCCTTTTCCTCCTGAAGCTCCCTATGTAGTTGAGTGCTGATTAGTTTCTCAAGCCTAAGGTCCTTAGTAAGCTTATCTACTTCTCCAACAAGACCTCCAAGAGTTTAACCCTGTTATTTCTACAGAAGAGCCTAGCCTCAATTTCCACGAAGACTTTGTTGAGTGCATTACACACTTGCTCATTTGATAGTTGTTACATGTTTATAATAGGGTTGTCTCCCTTTCCTTTAGAAAATGCTAGTATCACTCATTGGTTAACCTCGAACTCAGGGTCATCAAGGTGGGATTCGAACACCCATGATAGCATCTTCCTTGTGTGCGGGTATCCACCCTCAGGATCAAAGGACTCCATGGCGGTGATCTCCTTGGTGGGCACGGGTACTATGGAAATGCATGTGTAAAACTCTTTTGGGATCATCAACATATCCCATCATTACTCTTCCCCCTTCCACGCGTTTACTTCCCGTGTGCATGCCCTTAGGAATAGTTACTAAAAGAGTTGGGCCTTTTGTTCTACCCACACTCTTCTCCCTTTGCTCTTCCTTGAATTTTTCGAGCACAAGCTCCACGTTGTGCTCCAACTCCTCATCAACTAAGGTGTTAATTATCTTCTCTACCTCCCTTGTCACTTTCTCATTCACCTCCTCCTGAGTGAGCTTGGGCATATCTAGCCCCTTAGTACTTGCCCCTTCACTCCTTTCTTCACTCCTCACACCTTCCTCCCCTTGGGTGTTCTTCCTCCTTGCAAAGATGAAGGCATCGTTTGCATCTTCTGCTTCCTCTTCATCATCATCCTTTTCACCTATATAGGAATTTGGGTTATCTGTATCTTCAGACTTTGGTTCTCCCATCCCCTTTTCTTCTTCCTCTGCTGAAAACTCTAGAGTCAACGATGTGGTCTTCTCTTCATCTGAGGGCTCCTCGGGGGATGGTGGCTTCGCTGGTTCTGGGGTCTTCTCCCTGACCACCATTCTCTTCTTCTTTCGGATGTAGGTACTTCTCCCCATGGTACCTACATCCTGCTTCTCCACTTCCCTCTGTTCCTCTTTCTCTTCCCTCTCCTTATGCTTTGGCGCGGGCTTCCTTCTTCCAATACGGTCATCTAGAATGGATATCTCATTCTCCATGTATGCTCCCTTTTCAAACTTTGGCCTTATGCGCAGGTAAATCCTTGCGGCATTACTCCCAACAATAGGTAAGGTCAAAGGCCTTACAATATGCACATTCTGCAACACGTACCTCTCAACATACGTGCACTTCTCTAGGTAAACCAGCTTCTTCCTCATTTCCCTATGCTCTCTATCAAGGGTGGACAACTCAAGGTCTAATTTCTTCAACTCCTTGTATCTGTTTACTCCTACTTGGAAAAATTGGGTAATAAACAAGAATGGGAGTTTGCACCATGGACTCTAACTATCATCCACCAAAATGAACCTGCCAATGTAGAAGTGTTGGTAGACCATGAGCTTTGCTTCTCCTTCAGTCACCACAGGGAGTTATTCAGGGATCCTCCTTTCAACCTCGAATGCATTCCTAAGGTGCTTATACCATTTGTCTAAGCACGCCTTGTGTACCCTTGTCATTGATTCATATGTGTATTTCTGAAATCTCTTCGCAGGCGAGGGATCTTCAGCAGGGTACTCCCACACGAACTTTTTGGATGCATCCGGCACCCTGATTTCCAAGAACACAATTGTCAACATAATGTTTCCAAATAGGATCTTTCCTCCCTTCTCCGCGCTGCTTATGATTTCATCTGCTATGTATTGGGAGATGTTGTATACGGTGCCTTCCGTGACCTTCCTGTAGACATTCAGCCAGGGCTTGCTCACCTGGGTCCACCTCTCTTGTCCATTCAACTTGGAGACAAGGTGTGTGGCCATCTTCATCACTGGATTGTTGATATCCAAGATCGTTGTAGTACCTTCATCCCTTCTTTAATTCTTAGGATGCTATGGTTTCTTTGATTGCCTCCTTGTCCAGGAGGTTGTCTATGAGCACGTCCCCTTTACAGTTTAGGTCTGTGAAGTGTGAAATTAGTTAGGGAGTTATGTGCATTTTACACCCTGTGAAGTAGAAGAAGTCTTCATGTACGTGCGTCATCAACCATTGGTACAATCGCTCGAGCTTCCTAAAATATGGAAACTCGAAAAGTTAGAGAAGCCCTGTCTTCTCCATTTTCACCTTGACCATGTCATTGTAGATTGGCAACCCATCAGGTGTTCATTTATTTGTGGGGCACACCAGCTCCAGTGCCATTTCCTTCGCGATTGTACTTGACCGGTGATTGTAGTCAATCACGGTCATCTGTCTTATGTGTGACTCCCACTCTTGCCCTAGTAAAACCCCATCTAGGTATTACATCTCCGAGTACCATTCCTCATTTGTATCCACGGGTATTTCTTCTTGTTTCTTCTTTCCTTTTCCTTTACCCTTTCCCTTCTTGGATTGTTCTGCAAGTTTACCTACTAGTTGTGTGGCCATCATTGCACCCTTTGCTTTCATTCCTAGGTTATCTTGCAAGTTGTTTGAACATTTTCCTCATGTGCCTAGTGCCCTCAAACACAAACCCTAATCTCTGATTTTTCTCCTTCGATCACGGTACTTCTTCACAATGTTCTTCACACCCATGAATCACTTATGCTCTATTTTGTAGATCTAACAGACCGATTGCACTTAAGTTTTTGGGATTTTCCTTTACACGAGTCGATTCTCGAAACCCTATTTCTTGAAAGAAAATCTCTCTTCTTGTGTTTACAAAGTAAAATAATGAACTACACATTCTTGTATTTATAGCTTTTCCCACTTTTATGCATTTAAGGCTAGGCTAACTACCACCATACAATAATGTTTAATGTGGTGTTCTCAAACAACACCGAACTTCTGCGCTTCTCCTTACGCACCCAATCCTTACACGAAAACTTTTCCACCTACGCCCAATCCTTGCGCAAAAGTTTTTCACCCACGCCCAATCCTTGCGCGAAAAATTTTCCACCCTTCTGGTGCACACAAACAATCCATCTTGATAGAAGACTCTTGTGTGCATGTTACCAGTGCCAAAGGCACTTCTTCCATCCTCATGATTCTTGCTTTCACCTACCTCATGTTTTTGCACTTTTTCTCCTTGTACGTGGATTTCCAATGTAACCTTATTTTTCCACCGACCCAAATCTTCCTAGCAGAATAACTCCAAGTTTCTCTTTATCATCTCACCCCACACTAAAATGATGCGTGGTCCTCTGCGGAATTCATAAGTCAAAAAATAATAAGGTTACCGGCGCCCAAGGTGCAAAACAAAACAACAACACGAAAGGGAAATACAAGAAAGGAAAAGCATAAAAGGAAATTCTAAACTAACTGGAAAAACTACCTTATTTACAAACACCAAGAAGCATTATTTATAGTAGGGCTTCAACCTACTCCCATTGAAGTGTCCAGGTAATTTTGTTCCATCCAGCGCTTGTAACTAGCACACACCCAAACCAAGGATGTATGAAATTACATAAGGACCCAACCAATGCACCTTCAACTTTCCAGGATGGCATAGAAATTTTGAATCATATAGCAATACCATCTGGCCAACCTCAAACTGTTTGTTCTTAATATGGCAGTCATGCCATTCCTTTTTCTTTTCCTTCTCAGTTGTTTGGCTCCATCTTGCTAGTGAGCACATTTCATCCAACTTTATCAATTCATCTATTCTTTCTTCCAACGCTTTGGTCATCATCCAACCCTCCTGCGTGCGCTATACACAGAGATGGTAGCATGAATTCAACTGGAAAAACTACTTCCGTGCCAAACACCAATTGAAATGGTGTGGCCTTGTTCAATATTTTATACATTGTTCTGTATGCCCAAAGAACTATTGATACCTTGTCATCCCAATCCTGCCTACCCACATCACATATCTTAGTCAGTGTGTGACTAAGGATTTTGTTGAATGCCTTTGCAGTCCCATTTACCTGAGGGTGATAAGGAGTAGTCTTGTGATGGGCTACCATGAATTTTACCAATAGAATCCTGACGGTTTCATTTAAGAAGTGAGTGCCCCTATCACTTGTTAAACTTAATGGGCACCCATACCTGCTGATAATGTTTTCCCACAAAAATCTATCAACCATGGCTGCGGTGGAATCCTTAGTGGGTGCGGCCTCTGCCCACCTTGTCAGATAATCAGTACAGGTAATGATATACTATGAGTTAGTCCTTCGTGTAGCTGGTGAGATTGGTCTGACAAAATCTATTTCCCATTTCTCAAAAGGTTTTGCGCTGGTAATGGGGCACAAGGGCATCTCATCCCTTCTCCTAGGTTTGCCAAAGCACTGGACAATGGTCATAGGCCTTGCAAAACTCAATGCAATCTTGGTGAATCATCTCCCACCATAGTCTGGTGACTAGGATCTTGCACCCAGTTGTATTCCCCGCATAGTGTCCTCTAGCAATCCCACCATGGGCTTCTTCTATTATGGCCATGCGTTCATGTTCTAATACACACCAGCGTAAAACCTCATCGGGGCCCATTTTATACAAATCCCCATTGATCAACATGAAGGGCATGGCACGTATGGCTAACCTTTTCCTTTCCAATGCATTCATCCCTTCAGGTGCCATACCTTCCTTGAGAAAAACAGCAATGTCTTCTAACTCTGAGGGCGCGTGCCGTAACCTAAATAGTTGTGCATCTAGCATGGTTTCCTTGATACTTTGCGTGTCCTCTCCCAAATCAATCCTTGATAAATGATCCGACCCACAATTGTTCTTTCCCAGTTTTACCACCACTTTGAATTCAAATTCCTGAAATAAAAGTACCCAATGGCATATGCGCCCTTGCAGCACTGCTTTGTTTACTAGATACTTCAAGGTGATATGGTCATTGTAGAATATGAAGGGAGTCACCAGAAGATATTGTCTAAATTTGTGGATTGTGTAGATCATTGACAATGCCTCATGCTCAGTCGTTGTATAATTTTGTTTTACTGGTGTCAACTTTCTACTTACAAAACACAAGGGATGATCAATAATTCCCTCTCCTGGTTGAGCAAGAATAGCTCCCATTGTTGTACTAGAGGCATCCACATGGACATGGAAAGGTTTATCCCATGATGGGAATCGTAGAATAGGTGTGGTGATAAGCCTTTCTTTTAGAGTGTCAAATGCCCTCTGCTATGCGCCTCTCCCCACTGAAAGGCACTCTTATGTCTGAGCAATATTTCCAAAGGCGCGGCGATCTTGGCGTATCCCTTAATGAACTTTCTGTAGTACCCAGTGTGTCCAAGAAATCCACACATGGCACTTTGGCTGGTGGGCTCCCCTAATCCCACAATAACTGCAACTTTTGTGGGATCCACCAGTAAGCCCTCTTTACATATGATATGCCCCAACAAAGTTCCAAAAGGAGTTGCAAAGACACATTTCTTGATGTTGAGGGAAATCCTCAACTGTCAACATCTTTCAAACATCAATCTCAAGTTATCACAATGGTCCCTTACCAATCCATACACTGTACAATCATCCAAATATACTTGAAGGAACTTGTGGATGAAGTCCTTAAATGCTTGTACCACTATGCCCGAAAATATAGCGGGCGCATTCCTCAATCCAAAAGGGCATGACCATGTATGCAAAGCTTCCCCACTCGGTGGCGAAAGTTGTCTTTTCTTGGTCTTCCTTGGCAATCCTTACTTGGTGATATCCCGAAGAATCCATCCGTAAAGGAATAGACCTCACGCCCAGTAACTCCTTCCAAAATCTCTTCAGTGAAGGGGGTGGGAAAAGGATCTATGATACAAACAGTGTTCAATTCCCTATAATCCACACATATCCTAATCTGCCCATCCTTCTTTATGCTGATCACCATTGGACTTATCCATTCTGATTCCTCCACAACCTCAATGATACCGGATGCTATCATTTTTTCTAGCTCTTCTTTAACCCTTACATGCATGTTAGGATTCATCTTGTAAGGCCTCTTCCTGACAGGGCGTGCACCATCTTTCAACTTTATCCTCATTTCCCCCAATGAATGGTGGATGCCTTTCAACTCATGGTATCCACGCAGGAATAAATCCTCAAATTTGCACGTAAGAGATCGATGATCTTTGATACTTCCTTGTCTGACCCAGTAGTCCCCAATGATAGCTTCCTTGGGCTCCTTCTCTGAGCCGATGTTAACTTTCTTATTTTTGAGTGGTTCATGATATGCATGTGCACATGCATCTGCACTGTCAACTACCTCACGCATCCCAACCGAATGGTTGACATTCAGGCTCTCCATCTCCTCTCCATTAATAATGTATACCATCTTTCCTTTCTCCTTTTTAACACATGCACACTCAAATTATATGTCTTTTGGTTCCTCCTCTTTGAACCATGCTTCCAAGCTAGGTCCACTAAGTAAGTTTACTAATCTATCTTCCACCATGGCGCAATCCCCTAGAGTGAGGCGCTTGACAACCTACAATGCCTCATCAACTGGTTGCATGGTACTTTGGTACTGGAATGTGTGAACCAGGTCAGCCGCTAATTCCTTGCCAATTTCCCGTTTGGTAGTGAGTTTTAGAATGGATTGTACCAAGCACGCGCGGAACCTTGTAGTGTCAAATACAGCTTGTGCACCCAAAGGGAGGGTGGTAATGCTTTCGTACCTTCTCCCCAGACCCTCTCACATGCCTGGATGTGGGAAGAGGTGGGTCCATTTCCATTGTAATCCTTGATAGCAGTGGGTATATTGCTCTTCGAGAATCAGACAGTGAGCATAATTCTAACTTCATGCCACTCCAACAAATTTTCACTATGTGTGGCCCACCACCTTGTTGTTGTGCCTATCAGAACATAACCCAGCATACCTTGTCGCTTGTCCTCCCTCCATTGAGCTTCCATTTCTCTCAAAAATACCTTAGGGTATGCATCCCCAGAATACTTGGTTATTACCTTTCCTCCCAGGCGTCAAACTATATGCATCATTGTTAACCTGGTTACCAATCCTTTCAGATATCACCCAATCAATTCATAAGTACCATGCACCTAATTATCGCATGCCATACTGGTAGTATCACTAAAAAATTGAGCATCATCAAACTAGATGATTCCTTCTGTAGGATGGATGGTCTCTCAGATCTCTTATGGAGCACACATATATTATGTCAAGGACCTCCTCTCCAAGGAATTTAGTATAGGGTGTGGAATTTCCATCAGCAAGTAGTATAACCACCCTCTCTTCCCTATTTTCAAAGCTTATGTACCCCTTGTTAAACCGAGAGATCTGTATAATTCTTATAGCACCATGGGTGCCCTAGTAACGCTGGGAAATTATCTACCTCGGCAAGTGCTAAGACTTCAAAATCCCTAGTGAACTTAGTCCCCTGAATGGTAATGCTCGCATCCTTCAAGACGCCTATGGGCATTGCCTTTGTCTTATTTTCCATATAAAGCACATTTGAAGATGGTTGTAATGCAGGTATTCCCATTTGATGCCAAGCATCCAAAGTGAGAACATTAACCTTCGCGCCTATGTCAATGAGGATGTTGCTAAGTAGCCATCCATCCACTACTGCGTTCAAGGTGATTTCTTTATCATAATAAAGGCTGTGAGGTGGGAGGTTTGCATGCAGTATCTACCTTTTGTGTTCTTTCCCAGTGCATGGTACCTTTTATCTCAACCATGCTCCTAGCAGGGGAGTAATATTCTCCTACCTTAGTAGTTTACACACCTCCTTAACCTCATCCAAGTCATCCTTTGGTTCTTCTACTGGTCTTCTTTGCTCATCTTTTCTAGTTTGATGTTTTAAGCATTAGATCTCCCCTTGTAAACTTATAATTACATCCATGGTTTCCTGGTATACTTCTTTCTAGTGAGCTGGGTTTGGATACTTCCCATGTACTTCTTCCCTTGAAACCAGAGGTCTCTACTTAGGCGCTTCCCTTGTGCGCACAGACTCTACCCTTGTTGTTACGATAACAGGCTCTAGTTCTAATTCACGTATTACTCATGGGAGCCATTACGTGTTAGCCTTCTTAATACTTACCATGGCAGCGCCCTTATCCTTCCAGTACTATTGACTCATATGTTCGTATAACTCTGGGTACTCTTCGTACTTATGTTTTTTCCACACCAAGAGCATTTTAGAAGATCTAGACATTTACGCTTATAATGGTCTATGGCTCCACAATTAAAGCATGTTCCATGTGGGAACTCACTTCTTCCCCGTGGTTACCACAACCATGAAATCCTCCATGAAACCCTCTTCCATGCATACCTCCATCTCCGTGCTCTTCATACTGAAATTCATCTCCTTTGGAACTACTGGCAATGTCAGTCTGGCGTACACCAAGATGAATTACCTCATGAATCTGGTTAATCAATATACAATCCTTGGTGTCATATGTGGTTGAGGTACATATCTTGTAATAACAAGATATGTTTTTGTAAATCGCGCGCTGTAAAAGGGGGCACCTACTTGCATCATGGTCCCTGTGACATATTTCACAATTTACTACTACGACGTGTACCGCCTTCCAAGTACATATCCCACCATTATCCTTTGTGTACCCTTCTATGTTACAATCTGTGCACCACATCCCACCGTGAGTCTTTGGAACTATGTTGGTAGATAATTTCTCTAATTGCTTAGCCATGGCAGCAATCTGAGCCTCCAGAAATGGGCTAACACCAGTGTCAACACTACTAACTGCCTTAGCGTGTAAATTTCCTTCCAACGCTTCATGTGGGTCCGTGAATGTTTTATGAGACAAAGCCCTCCTAAAGGATGTGATCAACCCTCTAACAAACCACTGAGCATGTTGTGAAGGGTAGATATCATAAGATAGTTTATACAATAGAGTTTTAAAATGTGCATCATATTCTCACACGCTCTCTACCATCCCTTGCTAGATTTCTTTGAGAGAGCTGATGCTCTTCTGTTCAAACTCAGGTATGTGGAATTCCGCCAAGAACACATTTCTCAGTGCAGTATAATCCACAACAGTCTGATGAGGGTCATACTTTCTATACCAACTATGCACACGTCCTTGCAAGGTTATCACAAATTGATTGGCCTTTCAATCCTGGGTCATGATCCCCTTCGCACGCCATAGCAGCTCACACTTATGCACATGCTCTATGGCATCTTCTATCCCAATGTAATCTGGTAAGTGTAGAGACATATCAAAAAATACTTGAGGAGGTGGCTGAGGCCCTTGTCCTCTCAATCCAGTCCCTTGGTTTCCTCCGGTGTTTCCTCCTCCACCAGATCCACTAGATCCTGAGCCACCGGCTCCACCACTTCCACCTCTAGATCCTCCTATGTTAGGTACAGGGCCTGTGTTTGTTGTGTCAAACACTCCTGTCATTCCATTGAATTGTGCACAGAATAGTTTGTGAACTAGTACCACTCCCAGTCGTATTTCCTCCATCACTTCCTAATGTGCTTCCAAAACCAGCTGTATATGTGCCTTGTCCAAACATTCCACCAAATACTAGAATAGTGTGTGAAGCCATAGAAGTCCCAAATGAGAAGTTGTATCTTCTGGGTGCCGATCAGTTGCTTCTACTAATATGAAATGGATCAACTGTACTTTTCCCTCATTCAAACAAACCAAGTGCCAAGGTTCAGTCGCTAGGTGGGGTCAAATGCACTCCAATGACTCTTCTTTCTCTAAGAAATGGAATCTCATCAGAATCCGTAAGGTTTTCTCTCCCACACTTACCAAGATGGGGTATCATAGACTGTTCGGGTTCCACATCCTCCGCATGAACCTCAACTCCTTTCCACCATATCTGGCTCCATAACCCACTTGTAATCCTGTGATGTCTATCGATCTCCCTTTCACGCGCTTCGTTATACTTGAGCCGTCTCTCCTCCCTTTCCTTTTCAGTCGTTATATCAGCCATCTTTCCCTAACCTGGCTTCCTCACCAAGCACTCAAAGTGGTTTATCCGGCCATAGGAAATACCTCTAAACCCATGGTTATCATCAAGATTTTGATTTCCAAGGGGATAGCACATAGAAATGATCCTCTGGGCTCTTGCAAGAACTCAAACTTAGCAAGTTCTGGACAGGAATACATGGAAATTGTGTATTCCAGAGTGTAGCTAGTCAATACTCCCTTCCACCAATGATTTATAGCATGGGTCCACATTAGATCAGCATCTTGCAAGTTCTGATATATTTCTTGGGTCCAAGGGTGTGACTTATAATGCCACCCTGATCTAGATGTATAAGTCGATAACCATTCAAATAACTCTACTGGGAAATAACAGAAAAAGGTTTCATACAACTCATGATAAAGAGTTTCTTCCACCCATCTTTACGTGTCAAACCCAGGTCTAGTATTGAATCTATGAGCAAATTTGTACTCCGTGCTTTTAAACCAATCTTCAACACCTTCCAGGGTTATTCTCTCCATCATCACTCTTTGCACAGATCATGATATATGTCATGTACCACTACAAATTCAAAAAGAGGTCCCAACAACGGAACCAATATGTAGTAATTTTTACACCCACCAAGAACAAGGGAACCTCATGCGTGTCAGCCTATCACCCAGTGGGCACTGGGTGCTCACCCAAGGTGCACTAGAGGGAGCCAAGTCTCTCTTTTATGTGAGTTTAGTGGAAGGCATAATTCATGATCTTGACTTAGTGATTTAACAAACATGAAAAATTTATAGAGATCAGAATGGCTTCTACACCCCTTCAGTCATAACAAAAGCAAAGCGTGTAATAGAATTAATAGATCTAGGAAGTTGTAAATCCACAAATAGACTTAACATTTAAGTAAGGTTCATGATTATACAAGATCAAAAGCATAGTAGAAACATGCAGATAATACAGGAAGGAGATATTTAATATAAACGCAGTGGTAACCTTATCATATTCATTCATAGTATTACTCCAAAACATCACAGAGTGGCAGACCACAGTCATACACTATATCTAGATCCATACATGTATGCTCACAAAAAAAAATTACATTCCCCATTTCCTCATTACATCCTTCCTAGAATCATCTACCCATTTTATCCCATAGTTCTCGCAGTAATTCTATAGAGCTCTGCTACCTCACTTGTGTCTATTTTTCTTTGCCAAGGGCGCACGTATAAATAGGCATATGAGCTCTAACAAACTCCTCTGCAACCTTAGATCTGGCCCAAGTGTCAAGGTGTGGGTCACCCCAGGCACATGCCTCTCCATGTCATGATTAGATTTTTGGATCTTCTTATCACAAGGTATATTCCTTTTAGGACACCCTATTGTTAGGCTGGAACCTTATCCAAATGTAACACGTTCTTCATGTGTTATGTCCAAAAGGCTGAAAATGACTAAGTCCCCAATTATTCTTCGCATGTGTGCATCCTTGGTTCTCCAAGAAACCTTTTTGAATTCTACTTTGTGCACCTTTACTTGCATGCTCCCTCTGGCCATGCGCACCTACGCACCTTTAATATTTGGTAGCTATATTAGGGTCCCAACAGACTGCGTCCAAATGGATTACTACCTTATCATCATCATCTTTGACTGACACAAATTCTTTGTCAAAGTGAGTTGTTATAGCTAGAATGAATTCTGGGCAATGCATAGATGTGGGGAAACCGGCAGTGAGGATGAGTCCACTGTCATGGATATCCTGCATCCATGGTTTCTTATTCGAAGCCTTCACTCTTTCCCAAAAATCTAGAAAATCAATGTGTCCCAAGTCAGTGTCTCCTATATTGCCCACATCGGGAGACAAGCAGGATTGAGGAGCAACTCCAAGAAATGATTACTTCATATTTTCTTTCCCCTTTGATGTGGAATTAGACATCAAAATTTGTGTTTCAAAACCTGATGACCTCCCGAATCCTGAAAAGCCAAAACCAAAAAATTCCTAAAGAAGAGAAATCTAAAAACCCAAACTGTAGTGTTCCAAAAGAAAATATCTGAAAATCCGAAGTAGAAAGTTTCAAATCTCCAAAACTAAAAGTTTCGAAAACTGAAATCAAGAGTTCCAAAAATATGAAGTAGAAATATCTAAAGTCAAGAGTTCTGAAAATCTGAAATCAAAATCTCTGAATTCAAGAGTTCCAAAAACCCGAAGTCAAGAGTTTAGAAAACCCAAAATCAAAATCTACAAAGTCAAGAGTTTCTAAAACCCGAAGTAGAAATATTTGAAGTAATGTCTTCTAAAATCCCAAAACAAAAAGCTCCTAAAATAGAGGTCCCGATACTCTGAAAAGAAGACCTCCAAAACGATGATGAACCATGAAATCTCCAAAGTACGAGAAGAAGGTTTTGCCAAAAATCACCAATCTCCAAATCTTGAAAAACTGAGAAGATCTGAGAGGTGAAAAACCTAAGTGGATCTCTTGAAAAACTTAGATGCCAGTGGAAACCTCAAACATAAAAATAAACATGGTGGGAAGTGAGTTTGTTATTTCAAAAAGGAATGTAGAGAAGGAAACAAAGAAAACAAACAGGGAGGAACAAGGCAATAAAAGATATAAAACCAAACATAAAATAAACAAGTTAAAATACCTTGAAAACGACATTGAAAAGTTTAAGAAAATGGAATTTCAGAGTAAAAGTGTCAGGTGAAAATGACAGTGAAAAAATGATTTTAAATAGAAATCTCGTATTAATGGCAAAAATTCAATCCGTACGGGGGTTGGTGAAAAAATTAATTGCATGAAGATCTCTGAAAATTCTAAAACCCGAAAGCCTGAAATTCTGAAATTTCAAAATTTCAGGGTTTCAGACTTTGGAGATTTGGAGATGGCAAATGTGAAATGGCAAAGGAAAGTTCTGAAACCCGAAATCTTGAAATTTTACAAATTTGGAATTTCAGACTTTTGGACTTCGGAAGTTCGAAAGTGAAAACCTCAAAAATGACTCTAAGAGTTCTGAAACCTGAAAACAAGAAAGTCTGAAAATTCAGACTTTTGGACTTCAGAAGTTCAAAAGGAATTTAACCAAAAGTGCAACAAAAGTTTCAAAACTTGAAATCCTGAAAGTCTGAATTTTTGGACTTTCAGGGTTTTAGACTTCGGAGATTTTGAGAGATGTTTTCAAAAATCACAACCTAGAGTTCTAAATCCCAAAATCCTGAAAGCCTGAAATTTCTAACTTTCGGAGTTTTAGACTTCGGAACTCCGAGTCTTAAAATTGCCAATTTGCTAAGTAAAATCTCCGAACCCTGATAGCCCGAAAGTCTGAAATTTTAGACTTTCAAGATTTTGGACTTCAGAAATTTGAAAATAACATTTCAAACTTGCATCATTAAAACTCTGAAAGAGAAAATTCTGAAATTCCAAAAATCGAAATGTCCAAATTTTGGGACTTAGAGAATTTTAAAATTTCTTTACATGAAACTTTTAGACAGGATTTTTTCAAAAAAATTATCTGAATACTTTTGACATTTTTGATGACTTGTTTGATATGGGGATTGGAATGGGAGATCATATTGGGACTCCTGCCTCTTTATCTCCATGAGCTCATTTCCGAATGTTTGCATTAGTGACTTTACCTCGGCTAAATCATTTGAGGAGCTAGACGTAGGCACAGTTGAATGACTAGACATTGTTGGAATCGGAGCAAGGACTGTCTATTTTCTTGCAAGTTCTAAAAAAATGGGTATAGGAGGCCTAGGACTAATTTTACCTTCTTGAATTAGGAAATTTTTGGCCGTTACAGTAACCTCATAGACATCAGGAATGATAGTACCCCCCATTGATTGAATCATGACAACTATGTCACTATTCAATGCTCGCAAATAGTATAGAAAAGCACTTTCTGGAGATGGCCTTACGGCTGCTTGGATCCATTTCCAAGTTTTATCAAAAAGGATCTTGAAATCACTCATATATTCTTAAGGGGACCACTTTATAGTATGGAATTTTTCCATGAGCGATAAGTGATCAATTTTGTCCTCAAACTATTTACAAAACTTCGTGCCTAACTCATCCCATGCACTAACTGAACCAGTAGTTAAACTTTGAAACCATTGAATTTCCCTACCTTTGAATGAAGCAGCAAGGAGTCAAACTGCCATGTTGTCTTCCATAATACTATGTACTACACAAATGCTAGCCAGATCCAGTATGTGCTCCCGAGGTGAAACATTAGTTTTGCTAGTATAAAATGGTAGACTTTTCAAAGTGGCTACCGGAAGGACATCTCTTTGTGCCAACAACAAAGGGTTGTTGGCGTTGAAAGGAAAACAAGCATTGGCTGCCATGGCAACCAAATTTTGATTGCATGCTAGTGGAGGGAATCTTCCTTCAGGAGGGGTAGAACACCCTCTACGAGGTAAAGTTGCAGTTGGTGCTGCTAAAAGACTTCTACTTCTTCTCTTTGGCGAAGACAAAGAAAGTTATGTATGCTGATAATCTCCCTGCCTTGAAGAATCTCTTGTCTAAATTATTTTCATAAGTTTATGTAGTGAACTTTGAAATCTAGAGAAATGGAGTCGACGGGTACTCTGACTGATAAGAAATGAGAAGAGAATTACCAACTCTTTGTCCCACTGGGCATGCCAAAAATTGTTTTCACCAATTCATTGCACCCCCTGAATGGCTAGAATGTTGTTAGGATGTTCGGTGTGATTAGGACACATGGGATCAGCTCTCAAGATGTGGGACTTGGGCTCGAGGTGAACCTCTAAAGAAGTCCACATTCCTCTTCCTATACTAAGTGCTTTACTACTCCTAGTGTAATAAAATGGCTATCTAATCCTACGCTAACATTTCATGAGTTTTAGGGAAAAAGATTTATAGAAATGAGATTATACTAGGGATGGTGATGCACCAAATAAAGGGGTGTTTAACTTATGTAAGGCTTAATGTGGGTGGGATGCTTGCATCGTTAACCACCTTCACCTGTTGTAGTTTGGAAAGGGTACAAAATACCAGAAACCAAGGGCATACGTTCCTTTGTTAAACTTGAGCATACGTAAGAGAGAACCCAGATTTGATTCGATACACAATTAATCTATCAAAAGGAAAAACACATACACAAGTTAAGCATCCACTTAACTTATTAAGGATAATGTTAATGTAACTTTTAATCAATAGAAGGAAAACAAGCTTCTCATAACTGATGAAAAGATAATCACATTACTCTCTTACAACATGAAATATATAACTTGAGGTAGAGGTAAACTAATCATTCATACCAAGGAATCACACATTCACAAAGCATGCATCGATTAATCATTCAACACAATAAATCAGGTTTTCATAGCAAGGTACAACTCTAAATATGATTAAAAGGTCTCAAAAATTCTTGAAGCACTCTTCCAAGCTTGAAGAGCAACTTCACCAAAAGTCTCTATTATGTCTTATCTACAAAATATTCCATGTACTCAACTATTTATAAGTTTTTAGGCTGAGCCATGATAGTTGGTTCCTTAACTAACATTTGACTAAAAATAAAAATGTTATTAAATTAACAAAACAAGATCCCATAAAAATAGAAAAATAGTTGTAAGGGTTTGACTCAGTCAACCCTACAACTTTGACCAACCCAGAGCTTGGATCTTCCCTCCCATGGCCACTCAGCCTTGGCCTGGTCTTGTAATGCTTTCTTCCTTCGTAGTTTCCTTTTTCCTTTCCTCCCACAGAGCCATTCGGTGTTTGCACTCCATGAACCATTTAATGACCCCTTGAATTTCTTCCTCCCCAGGTCCACATGCATAGTGATTTACTATATCTTCCATCTTGATATCCCTTGTGATCATGACTGGAACTCTCTTGAGTTTGTTCACAACATTCCTTAGCCTTACTATGAAATTCATGCATAAGACCATTATGTCAATGGAATCACAGTTGAAAATTTTTGTAACCAGTTCATCACACTTTACCAAGTCCTTGAATTTTTCTTTAATTTTCTTCTAGGGAAGAGCATCGATGTTTTCATTGAAGAACTTGCAATTGGAAATATAAAACTCTTCTTAAATATCATTCAGGTCATTCGTGATCTCCACTCATTTATCATCCAAATTTTTTATTAGATCTTGTAGCACTTGACACCAGAATTCCACAGCTTTCTGATATTCAAACAACTTGGAAATATCATCAATCACATCCTCTTAAAGGATAAATTCTGGGTCTTTTGCTCTAATCTCACTCCATGTTGCCAAATTCATATTCAAATTATTGTTATCCTCAGAAAATTCCTCATCCATTTTGCAAATAGTATCCTTTCCAACCTATAGGTCATTATAGATTTTAATAACCTCCTTGATTAAAGGATTAACTTCCTTCAATATTCAATATATCCATTCATTGATTGATCTCCCTTCCTAGCCTATCTTTTCGTTCGCGTGATAAGAAAAGTCGTCTATGGTAGACAAAATTTTCATGGTCGTAGTAGTTGAGATTTTAGTTGATGAGGATGGTTGGGTTACCTTGCATAGTAGTGCAATGATTTTCTCAAGTTTGGCTTTGAGTTCATCTTTCATAGCCTTATGTTTGTCATATTTCTCCATTAGAGCCCCAAGAGCAGTGTGCACATCTTGCTTAGCCCCCTCGTGGGTGGCTTTTCCCAATGAAAATATAGATATCCTATAATTTGCAACTGTGATTGTCCCCTTAGTCTTTCCCTCGACGGGAGTGGAAACTTCTATAACCCGCTCCCCATATGGATTTGATATCAAACTCGACACATTCCTTGGCCTCTTGGCCTATCTCTTGGGTGTATGTTCCAATATGCTAAGATCTATCACATCTCCTAGGGGCACCTTCTTCTTTTGTTTAGGGGTTTTCCAAAACAACCATTCTAGAATAGCTTATACTGATGAAGATGGAGTAGTAGATCCAATACCTGAAACATTAGATGTGACAATAGCACTAGAAACATTAACTGGCACTTAAATGGTAGTGGTAGTGATGGATGGGGTGGATGTGAGGACTGCCATAGGATTTGATACAACAATGTTAGGGAATGAGATGGAAGGAAATGGAAGTGTAGAAGAAATGGGTGACCCAATAGTTTCTCCAGCTGAGAGAACTAGAAGGGATGAGAAAACCTAGGCCATAAAAGGAGATGAGGAAGGGAAAAATATGGTAGAAGTAGAAGGAACTCGTATATGAAGGGACAATGGAAGAGAAGAGGGAAATATTAGGCCTTGTGGGGCACTGGGAGAATCACTGACTTCGATCACTTCTGCCCCAGGTGCTATAGGAGACATAGCCTTGGAAAAAGAATTTTTGGAGAGAGATAAGCCTCCAACAACAAATGAAATCTTTTTGGGCACTGTTTGGGGTTTCTGGATCGACCTTTTTCCCTTTGGAGGTGTTGATTGGCTTATGATTATAGGATCCCTTGTTTTTATAGGTTGTGTTATCCCCTTGGGTGATATTTCCAATAAAACCAACCAACTAGGGGTTCTCTTCAGAATGGGCCCCACCCTCTCTTTTGTATTAGAGCATTCCTCTACATACCAATCAATCCATGGTCGTGGTTGATTGGCAATATCTTCATTCTTGTAGGCTGCATCCAATACTTCATCATTATCTTTCATATTCTATAGCACATCGGCTATGCCTAATTTCTGAACTTCTTCCAGATTCAATCTCTCATAATCTCTATGTCGGATGATATAATCATCCCGAAAATGGATCTAGATGTCTTCTAGTTGGGGCATGTGAGCACTGGATTGTCCTATTTCACCGAATTTACCCCAGTAGTTGAAGCTGGTCCCTAGATGGAAGGTGCGCAAAGTAACTTAACCCATCTTTGCATCCACATTTTTAGCCTTATGAATATTGGGGTAGGTGTATCTACCAATTTAAATGGGGAAATGCATCCCCGTTTTGTGGCCTTTTTTTTGAATTCGATGATAATCAAGCAATTGGCGAGTCAATTCAAGGAGAACCCACTTATCAATAGGAAATCTTGGAAATTTGCTAGGAGAACCTACAAAGTCAGGAATGTGAAAGTAATTAAATGTGGGAAACTGAAGGTAGTTTTCTCCCCACTCTCACACTTCTTTAAAGGCTTCATCAGAAATCCTTCAGTTGTATAATTCTTTGTCAAAATGGTAGAGAATATCCGCAAAGAAAGCATCATTTACCCTACGAAAATGCTTACTCCCTTCATTTAGTGTGAGTTGAGGATAGAAGTCATAAATTTGAGAGGAGCTGCGAATACCTTTAGTACTCAACCCAAAAAAAATCTCCCATAGCAGCAGTAGCATACACCAGAAAGGAATTCATATAGAAAGTGTTCATGGTCGGCATCCTACTCAACTGATAGCAAATAGAGTTCCTAATATGCTTCCCCCACTTGATAAAGTCTTTATTTTTCTTGATGGTGGCGATATATAATAACATACATTCTTGTAATTATTTTGCAGAAGGAAGTTCTGAAACTCTATTCAATAGTATGATGATGTCATTGACCTCTTGAATGAAGTCTAACCGATACATGGTCTTTGGCAACTTGAAAACACTCTTGTCCAGATAACTCTTCATCATGAATTTCATGCATGACTCCACCTCCTTATCCCAATGTTCTACTACTGACTCTGGTGAAATGGCAGCATAATCTTCAACATCAGGCAATTTGAGCATATCTTCGAAGAAGTCTTCTTCTAAACAGATTACTACCTTACCATCATCATCTTTGACTGGCATAGATTCTTTGTCAAAGTGAGTTGTTGCGGCTAGAATGAATTCTGGGCAATGCATAGGCATGGGGAAACCAGCAGTGAGGATGATTCCACTATCATAGATAGCCTGTATCCATGGTTTCTTGTTCAGATCCTTCACTCTTTCCCAAAAATCTAGAAAATCAATGTGTCCCAAGTCAGTGTCTCCTATATTTCCCACATCAGAAGACAAGGAGTGAGGAGCAACTCTAAGAAATGAGTACTTCATCTTTTATTTCCCCTTTGATGTGGAAGTAGACATCAAATTTTGTGTTTCGGAACTTGATGACCTCCCAAATCCTAAAAAGTCGAACCAAAAAATTCCTGAAGAAGAGAAATCCAAAAACCCAAACTATAGTGTTCTAAAAGAAAATATTTGACAATCCGAAGTAGAAAGTCCTGAATCTCTGAAACAAAAAGTTCTAAAATGAAAAGTTTCGAAAACCTAAAATCAACAGTTCCAAAAATCCAAAGTAGAAATCTCTGAATTCAAGAGTTCTGAAAAACCGAAGTCAAAATCTTTGAAGTCAAGAGTTCAAAAAAATTAAAGTCAAGAGTTCTAAAAACCTGAAATCAAAATCTTTGAAGTCAAGAGTTCCGAAAACCCGAAGTATAAATCTCTAAAGTGATGTCTTCCAAAATCGTGAAATGAAAATCTCTAAAAATAGAGGTATCAAAACTCCAAAAATAAGATCTTTGAAATGACGACAAACCACCAAATCTCCAAAGTACGGTGTTGTTGTGAAAATGTACAACAGGGAAATTGACAATATCCGAGTGTGACCACCATACCCAAATCTCAAAATTTTCATGTTTTATCATTCCCAAGAACACCAAGCCAAATCTGTTAGTCTATTCACCCTCCATTTGATGTAAAATTGGTCCCCTAGGTGATTTAGGAAAGTCTATTCATTCCCCCTAGGTGATTTTAGGGAGTTATTAAAAGATGTTATCTTCTGGCAGTATTGGGAAGGGCTATCGCCGGCCTTCCCAGGACTAGATCCAACACCCTGGAGTGGAAAAAAAGGGCCAAATTAAACATGGACATGAATTAAAGACATTATAACATCATGGAAATTATTTTGGAAGGCTTTGGGAATTTTTTAAATACTTGGAGCAGTCTGAGAGAAAAACAAGGTTCTCAAGCCTAAGCAATACACAGGCCTAAAACAGCTACTGCTATAGTGCACACTTTCCTTAGACACTATTCAGATACTGATCCTGACACTATTAGTCACATTTTGGATATTATTATGTTTTGATTAGTATGATGGTTAGATGTTAGATCCTGGATTAATATTGATCTAGATTTAGATATTTTGCTTGAGGATCATTGAGACATTTTTATTATTATGTGGATGATGATATACTAGTTGACATAGACAGGTTATTGATGTTAATTTTAGACATGTGACATTGATTATTATGAATAGCTCTAGTATATAAATCTATTGGATGATGATATAGTTACAAATTGAATCTTAATGATAAATATTGAATCTTGATATTGTTCTGATTCGGATTTAATGTTTATATATCATTTGGATGTTTTGATATGGCCACGAGGCCGAAGGAGGTATTTTGCATTTTGCAGGTTAAAAAAAATCATAACAATGTCGGGGGACTCGAGACTAACCATATTGGAATTCAGTGTGAAATCAACAATGTCACCATGGCAACTGTGTTTGATTGTGTGTTTAGTTGTTAGGAGTTCCCATGGGGGCATTTCCATTATTGTGACCATAGGGGCATATGTGTGTATTTTATTTGTAATGTGCTTTTGTTTTAATTATTTTTAAAGTGATAGTATTATGTGGGATTCATATAGTTAAAATTTAATTAAATTAAATGGGATGTGGAATGTGAAATTAAATGTTTTTGCCTTGGTTGAAAATGAAATTTGATTTATATATTTTATAACCTTATGGTAATTAAATAAATCTTATGCCAAAAGGTTGTCATAAATAAATGTCATAGAAGTTAATGCATTTTAGAAAAGTGTGTAAGTTACCAAGTATGGGTTGTGTAAGAGGTTGTAAGGCTGATTTTTGAAAGGTCAAACACTCCTTCCTCTTTGAAATTCGAATTTGGCCTTGAAGGAAAAATTTGGAGGCTTGTGGGACAAGTTAAACTTGTCCCACACCTCTCAAAAACCTCCACCAACCATGATTATAATTTTAGAGTCAAAAGCAACTTATTTTATTATGTTTTGACATGATTTTATGAAAGAAGTGATTGCACTTGCCTTACAAATTTTAAATGCATTTTCCTTTTGGGTATGGGTTGAGTTTGTGTATGTAAGTAATTTTTTCATTCACATTCATTGTGATGTATTTGCATTTGATGTGATTTCATTTTGGGATGAGGAAAAATGATGTGGCATCCCACTTGGAATCCACAGCATCCTCTTCCATCCTCTCCTTTAAAATGGAATTTCTTCCTCACTTGGAGGTTGTTGAAACCTTGCCATTTGCTTCTTGGGGTCAAAATTTTTCTCTTGCATTGGGAGCTTGTTCTTGTGCAAGGAGCTTGGACTAATTTTCATGCTTTGAATTTGATGTTTTGGGACTAATTTGAGCAACAACAATCTGCTGTTTGAAAGTAAATCTCCATTATGGAGAGGTAGGCTCTAATTCTTTTAAATTGTTGTTTTCCCCTTCTTGCATGCAAAACATTGAATGGTATTGTGTTTGCATTCTTTGAGCGCTGGGTAGAATGCCTAGGACATGGTGTAAAAAGAGAAGACTATGGGGTTTCAAATGGGGGGACATAAGGAAACTGTCATTGGCATTTGTTCTTTGTGGAGGGAGTGTTGGTTTGGGATCCACCTAGGAAAGGAAATAGCTTGCATTTCCTACTTCTTGGCGGGGGCATAAGGGATAAATTTGGGGGGGCATAAGGAGGGGTTGGGAGATATAAGGTTTATGGGATTTGATTGAGTTTATGGCGGGTTGCTTTTGGTGGATGCCCAATTCCAACATGGGAGGCATAAGGAGACCCTCATACATCTTGCTCTTGATGGCTTGCTTGCTTGGAGAAGGAGCCTTAGTTTGATTGATATTGCTTGTTGTAGTTGAGAACTACACCTCATTGTTTGTGTTTCTTTGTAATTATGAAAATATATGCTTGTATGTGAAGAAGTCTTGTTGCCATGTGTTGATGTTCATGTTCCATTCCATTATGGTTGGGGCGCGGGGGCCAATGGGGAAATATGGCTTCTCTTTTCCCATTGGATGTCTTGGTTGGGTGGAGAGCGTTGCCTTTCCCCCTTCCTTGTTGTGATTGAAAGATGACTAAAGATGAAGAATTCAGCATGTTCCTGTTTGGAGCTCAGAGAAAACAGTTTTGACAGTCATCCTTTTTGTAAATTTTTAAAAATAAATCCTTCCCACTTCAAGTGGATGAATGTAATTTTTATTGAGATGTGAAATGCATACCTTGTAATTGGAATTTGTAAATCAATTTGAGAAATGTTAAGAAGAATCATACTTATCTATTTTATTTGGAAAAGAAAAGGTGAATGAATTTATGTATCTTGCATGTGAAATGTGAAAACCAAATCAGTAGGAAAGAAGCTCAGTTGTAAGTTTACTTGAATTATCAATCAAGGATAGCATTGATCCTTTTAAATTTGTATTGATGTCAATGAATGAAGATTTGTTTGAAAAGGAATAAGAATCTATGTTTCGGAATTAAAAAAAAGGGGATGCTTATGAAACGAAATTCAACGTTATTTCCTTTGCAAAATGTCATGTTTAAATTGAAAATCAGAGATGTATTTTAATTAGAATTGAATGTTTGAATTGTGAAGAAATGAAATGGATCAATTCATAATCTTATGCTCACCCAAAAGACAAATCACCAAACCAGTAAACTCACTATTTTAAATTTAAAACTAGTAATGTGCATTTAAATAAAATGAGCAGTTCAACTTTATACTCAACAATGAATTATGAAACTTGAAATTTATACTTAGGAAGACTTGAGGAATCCAAATTCACTAAAACAGTCAAGAATAAATCTCTGAAACTCAAATAATTTCAATTCGGAGCTTGCTGGGACGTTTTTCCCGTCAATAGTCAGAAAATTGCAAACTTATATAAATGAACAAATTGACTTCACTAAAGCACTCTAAACCTCCCCTAGACTGGTCCTCCATATCCATTTAACATGTTGAGGGAAGGAGGATTTCAAATTTAACCAAATTGACAGTTGGAAAAACTGCCAGTTTTGAATTTTAAAACCTGCAGATCATTTTCCTAAAATTGACCCTCAAAACTCTATCAAAAATCAAAATTGATATTTTCTGTGCAAAGAGGACTCTGAGAGATTTCTGGAAAGTCCTTGTTTGCCTAAAATGAAGCTTCCTGTCAAAAGTTATGGCCATTTGAAGTTTTACTTCAAAATGGCCATCCCAAACAAAAAATGAAATAATTCGACCTTAGAAAAATTAAATTTTGAACTTTGGAAAAATTTCTCAAAAATTTCCGCGGCCCCGCCACCCTCTCATCTTATCAGAAGTTTCCACGTGGCACCTTGGAGGGGTGGGCCCTTAAAAAAAAACTTGGCTTTTTGAAAAATTTTCCTTGGGAAAATTTTCACAAATTGCCCCACAACCCCGTGGACCCCAACCAATCACGTGCTGACATGGGCAGGGGGTGTGCACGGATCAAAATGGAAAAACTTAACCCTTTTGCCCTTTTGGAAAATTTTCACTTTTTCCTCCGCCTACCCTCATCCCCGCAGCCAATAGGATGTTGACACGTGGCATTTGGGAAAATTTTCCCAATTTTCTCCCTATCCCCGCGGACCTCTAAGGGAAAAGTTTCCCCTAAAACTCCGCCTGGCCATAACTTGAGTTTTACAAGGAGTTAGGAGGACTTCCTTATATGGTTGGAAAGGTGAGAAAATTTCCTATCCAATGATTCTAGTTTAGGAGAGATTTGATAAATATAAGTATGTGAAAAATCTAGTTGAATTTCAGGGCTTGATAGAGAGCATGCCTAGAGATAAATTTCTACCTGAACCTTAATAAAACTTGTAACCTCCAAATTGGAACCTAGTAAACTTGTTATAAGATAAAATTGGAAATATTGTGTTTGGTTAATCAGAATTTGTTTTGGAACCTATTTAGTTTCAAACTAGTGTCTTACAACTTGGTTGTAGACTCTTCCTATAAAAAAAATTATTCCATAATTATTCCTAATTTGTTTCTTGGTCTCAAGTGGTAGTTGAAGCAGGCATTACACTTGGTATCAAAGCGAAGGTTCAAAATCTTGGACTATTGGGCACACTCGAAAAATTGAGACTTGAAACCTAAAACTAGCAAATTGATAATCTAGAAAACAAAACTAATTAAAAATTGAACATGTTAGTAAACTTAGAAAACTGAAGGAAACTCAAGGTAATGAACTAACTCCCACTTTGGTCTATGCAGGGAGCTCAGACGGAGCAGGAGGAACGTTCACAGAGGCTCAGAGTCACCACCACCACCTCCACCACTGCCACCACCACCACCAGACCAGGGTTTAGCAGCTATCCTACCACATATTTTACAGACCCTCCAGGATGTTAATACCACCTTACGCAGAGGATCAGTAGGAGGGCACTCAGGCAGACAAGACAGAGATACTTCCATTGAGGGACATGCACCTCCTCCACACAGTGAGGAAGATGGAGGAGATAATTTTCATGGAGAGTCAACTAGAGCAGAGTCTCCTTTGAGGGGACATGGTGACCATATTTCAGGACAGAGAGAGAGAGGTCTCGAAGCCCTAGGCTAGGGGACAGGTAGGTAGAGAGGCCTAGGGGCCGTCAAACCATAGCTGCAGATCACATTAGGGAGATCCTGAAGCTTAGGCTAGTATAGTATTCTACTGACACAGGTGGTTTCCAGGTAGAGGCCTAGCTAGTTAGCTTGAGCGGTTGCTTCAAGCTGTGTCCTTGTTCTAGCAACACGAAGGCTCGTGTTGCGATCCATCTACTGAAGGATGGAGCTGGAGTATGGTGGAGGACAGAGGAGTAGAAGCTCCATATAGATTCAGAGACAGTCACTTGAGAGTTGTTTGAGGAGAGATTCAGGAGTAGATACTTGCCACAGAGATTCATACAGCAGAGGATCGATGAGTTCCACGACCTTCGAAAGGCTTCCCTTACAGTGGCCGAGTATGAGAGTAGGTTCCTGGACCTACTACAGTACGTTGATTACATGAAGGATGAGCAAGTACAGATCCATAGGTTCATTTGGGACCTTAATATAGACATTGGAGGTGCAGTTTGGATCCACTACCCACAGACATTAGTAGAGGCCGTTGAGAAGGCCTACATTGTAGAGGAGACTCAGGGTAAAACCTAGCAGGCTAGAGACTGGGTCAGGAGCCGTATTCAGTAGTTGTAGGATAGTAGATTGAGGGGGTTAGCTCCTCCTCCTCATGGTGGTCAGCATTCTTCGCAGTCATCTTTCAGACCACAGCAGCAGCAGCAGCAGTCTCGCCCACCGTTTAGGCCTCCTCAGAGAGCTGATGCACAGAGAGGTCGCAGTATGGGGCCTCCTCCTAGGGGACCCACCAAGACACAGGGTGGAGCTAGAGCTCAGTCGGTAGGAGCTCGACCACAAAGGCCACAACAGACTATAGCTAGATCATCCATATCCATAGCACCTACCTCTACGGTACTTTCTGGCAGTGTCGCTCTTTAGAGAGGTTCAAGGGGTTACTCCGGGTGTGGAGTAGCAGGACACTTTTGGAGAGATTTCCCCCAGAACCCTAATAAGGGTAAGGCACCCATCTCAGAGCCTACAGTCAGAGACATGGGACAGAGTCATAGGATCTATGCAGTAGTTGAGAACCACCAGGCCGAGCACCAGAGCACGGTCATTGAAACTACAGGTAGCATTGGAGGTGTTCCTACTTCTATATTGTTTTATTCTGGTTCTTATGATTCATTTATTGCACCATCCTTGGTAGAGAGATGCAGGCTGGTGGCTGTTAGATAGGGTCATAGTTGGGATGTCGAGATGGCTTCAGGAGTCAAAGTCTTGGTAGACTCCTTAGTAAAGGAGTGTGTTGTTAACTTGGGACCTTTCACTACCACTTTAGATCTCTGCATACTTCCTTTGGGCTCGTATGGAGTCATTTTAGGCATGGATTGGTTGTCTGCACATAGGGCTAGGATGGATTGCTATCATAATACTATATCTTGTGTAGATGATCTTGGATTTGAGTTGGTGATTTCTGAGGTCAGGAGACCTGTTTCTATTCGCACTATCTCTGCTATGCAGCTCAAGCGGTGTGTGTGACGGGGTTGTCAAATGTATGCAGTCACAGTCAGTGACCAGACAGAGGATGGATCTAGTGGGCCATCACTAGATGACCATCCCATTTTGAGAGAGTATGCAGATGTGTTTCCAGGGGAGCTACTGGGGATGCCACCCCCACGTGAGATTAATTTCCATATTGATCTGGTTCCAGGAGTAGAGCCTATCTCACGAGCTCCTTATCGGATGACCACCCCAGAGCTCTGTGAGCTCAAGTTGCAGCTGGAGGGCCTTTTAGAGAAAGGCCTTATCCATCCTAGTGTATCCCCTTGGGGTGCACCGATTATATTTGTTAAGAAGAAGGATGGATCCTTGTGGTTGTGCATAGACTATCGCCAGCTGAATAAGGTAACGATCAAGAATCATTATCCCCCACCACGCATTGATGACTTGTTTGATCAAATGAAGGGAGCCACGGTGTTCTCTAAGATTGATCTCAAGTCTGGGTACCATTAGTTAAGGATTACAAAGGTAGACATCCATAAGACTACTTTTCGTATGAGGTATGAGCACTATGAGTTCACAGTGGTGCCTTTCGGTTTGACGAATGCCCCCACAGTGTTTATGAGTTTGATGAATGGGGTATTCAGGACCTTTTTAGATCGCTTTGTGCTCATTTTTCTTGATGACATTCTGATTTACTCATGTACGCGTGAGGAGCACGAGGGGCACCTTCGTCAAGTTCTTCAGTGTCTTCGTGAGTAGCAGCTTTACGGGAACTTGGAGAAGTGTGCCTTCTTTCAGTCAGAGATTCAGTACTTGGGTCATATTATCTCATGGGAAGGTATCGTAGTCAATCCTTCAAAGATTAGAGCCATTATGGATTGGCCAGCACCCACTACAGTGATAGAGGTGCGCAGCTTCATGGGGTTAGTAGGTTACTATAGGAGATTTGTTCAGGATTTCTCTCGGATAGCACACCCCATCACTTCCCTTCAGCGGAAAGGGAAGAAGTTTTTTTGGTCAGACAGGTGTGAGCAGGCCTTTAGGACACTGAAGGAATATCTCATTTCAGCACCCATTCTTGTAGTGCCAGATCCACATGGAGAGTTCTTTGTTTGCATAGATGTGTCGTTAGTAGGCCTTGGAGGTGTTCTTATGCAGGAGGGTAGAGTTGTAGCTTTTGAGTCTCACAAACTCAAGGATCACGAGCTTAATTATCCTACCCATGATCTTGAGCTTGCGGCAGTTGTGCATGATTTAGTTTGATGGAGACACTTTCTTCTTGGTCAGAGATTCACACTCAGGACAGATCATTTGAGTCTTCACCACCTTTTCACGTAGCCCAATCTAAAAGCTCGTCAAAGATGTTGGATGGAGTTGCGTTGTGAGTACGACATGAAGATAGAGCATGTGAAAGGGAAGGAGAATGTGGTTGCAGACACTCTTAGTAGACAGAGGCATTTGAGCATGGCTACTTCAGTGAGCACAGATTTACGGAGCAGAATCCTTCAGCAGCTTCCTCTTGATAGTTTCTACATTGCAACCCGAGTAGAGATTGAGTCCCAGAGACCCCTTGAAGGGAAATTTGATGGTTTCTCACTAGAGGTAGATGGTCTTCTTAGGCACAGAGATCAGATTTATGTTCCTAGAGATGGAGGCTTGAGGCAGGACATCTTGACAGAGGCACATCGTGCACCCTATTCAGCCCATCTTGGGGTGAAGAAGATGCACGCCACCTTGAGACAGTTATATCACTGGAGAGGACTTCACAGGGATGTGGCTCAGTTTCTGTCACGCTATTTATAGTGACAGAAAGTGAAGGTCGAGCATCAACATCTAGCTGGCCTTCTCTATCCTTATGCTATACTAGAGTGGAAATGGAACACCATTTCCATGGATTTCATTGTTGGGTTACCAATGTCGAGATATCACCACAACGCCATCATGGTCACGGTTGATAAATTGACAAAAGTAGCTCACTTTTCCCCAGTGAATACCACCTATAAAGCTAGTGCAGTGGCACGTGTTTACTTGGATGAGATTGTCAGGTTGCATGGGATTCCATGGAAGATCATTTGTGACCACAATCCTTTATACACTTCACATTTCTAGACTACCATGCAGTATATTCTCGGGACGAAGATTAACTTCAGCATAGCTTATCACCCTGAGACGGATGGACAAACTAAGAGGGTGAATCAGATATTGGAGGATATGCTCAGGATGTATGTGATGGATCAGCAGTTTAAGTGGGAGGAGTATCTGTATCTTGTGGAATTTTCCTACAATAATAGTTTCCAGAGTTCTATAGGCATGGCTCCTTTTCAGGCCTTGTATTGTAGGGAGTGCAGGACACCCCTTAATTGGGATAGGTTGGAGGATAGAGTATCTCTTGGACCCGCTCTCTTACAGGACATGGAGCAACAGGTAATGTTGATCAGGAAAAGATTGCAGGAGGCACGGGATAGGCAGAAGAAGTACACTGATCAACATAGAACCGAGTGTAATTTTGATGTGGGCATGAAGGTTTTCCTTCGTGTTAGGCCACATAATAGCCCGATCTATTATGGAAAAGGTTCTAAGTTAGCTCCTCGGTTCGTTGGACCTTTTGAGATCTTGGAGCGTATCGGCCCGTTGGCCTACCATCTAGCATTGCCACCCAACTTGTCTCACATACATGATGTGTTTCATCTTTTTGTTCTTAGGAGATATATCACAGATCCTTCTCATGTGCTGGATTGGACATCATTACAGGTGCAGGATCAGGGATAGTTGATGGTGGAGCCCATCCGTATCATAGATTGCAGGACCTTGGGCCTTCGAGGCAGACAGATTGATCAGGTACAGGTGCAGTGGGACAAATATGATGAAACTGTAGCCACATGGGAGGATGCTACTGCTTTACGAGTACAGTTTCCACATTTGTTCCAGTGACTTCCAAGAGGAAATCGAGTCTAAGGGGAGGGGGATTTAGTGCCCACTTTCCTTAGACACTATTCAGATACTGATCCTGACACTATTAGTCACATTTTGGATATTATTATGTTTTGATTAGTATGATGGTTAGATGTTAGATCCTGGATTAATATTGATCTAGATTCAGATATTTTGCTCGAGGATCATTGAGAAATTTTTATTATTATGTGGATGATGATATACTAGTTGACATGGACAGGTTATTGATGTTAATTTTAGACATGTGACATTGATTATTATGAATAGCTCTAGTATATAAATCTATTTGATGATGATATAGTTACAAATTAAATTTTAATGATAAATATTGAATCTTGATATTGTTGTGATTCGGATTTAATGTTTATATATGATTTGGATGTTTTGATATGGCCACGAGGCCGAAGGAGGTATTTTACATTTTGCAGGTTAAAAAAAATCACAACAATGTCGGGGGACTGGAGACTAACCATATTGGAATTCAGTGTGAAATCAACAAGGTCACCATGGCAACTGTGTTTGATTGTGTGTTTAGTTGTTAGGAGTTCCCATGGGGGGATTTCCATTATTGTGACCATAGGGGCATATGTGTGTATTTTATTTGTAATGTGCTTTTGTTTTAATTATTTTTAAAGTGATAGTATTATGTGGGAGTCATATAGTTAAAATTTAATTAAATTAAATGGGATGTGGAATGTGAAATTAAATGTTTTTGCCTTGGTTGAAAATGAAATTTGATTTATATATTTTATAACCTTATGGTAATTAAATAAATCTTATGCCAAAAGGTTGTCATAAATAAATGTCATAGAAGTTAATGCATTTTAGAAGAGTGTGTAAGTTACCAAGTATGGGTTGTGTAAGAGGTTGTAAGGCTGATTTTTGGAAGGTCAAACACTCCTTCCTCTTTGAAATTCGAATTTGGCCTTGAAGGAAAAATTTGGAGGCTTGTGGGACAAGTTAAACTTGTCCCACACCTCTCAAAAACCTCCACCAACCATGATTATAATTTTAGAGTCAAAAGCAACTCATTTTATTATGTTTTGACATGATTTTATGAAAGAAGTGATTGCACTTGCCTTACAAATTTTAAATGCATTTTCCTTTTGAGTATGGGTTGAGTTTGTGTATGTAAGTAATTTTTTCATTCACATTCATTGTGATGTATTTGCATTTGATGTGATTTCATTTTGGGATGAGGAAAAATGATGTGGCATCCCACTTGGAATCCACATCATTCTCTTCCATCCTCTCCTTTAAAATGGAATTTCTTCCTCATTTGGAGGTTGTTGAAACCTTGTCATTTGCTTCTTGGGGTCAAAATTTTTCTCTTGCATTGGGAGCTTGTTCTTGTGGAAGGAGATTGGACTAATTTTCATGCTTTGAATTTTATGTTTTGGGACTGATTTGAGCAACAAGAATCTGATGTTTGAAAGCAAATCTCCATTATGGAGAGGTAGGCTCTAATTCTTTTAAATTGTTGTTTTCCCCTTCTTGCATGCAAAACATTGAATGGTATTGTGTTTGCATTCTTTGAGGGCTGGGTAGAATGCCTAGGACATGGTGTAAAAAGAGAAGACTATGGGGTTTCAAATGGGGGGACATAAGGAAACTGTCATTGGCATTTGTTCTTTGTGGAGGGAGTGTTGGTTTGGGATCCACCTAGGAAAGGAAATAGCTTGCATTTCCTATTTCTTGGGGGGGCATAAGGGATAAATTTGGGGGGGCATAAGGAGGGGTTGGGAGATATAAGGTTTATGGGATTTGATTGAGTTTATGGCGGGTTGCTTTTGGTGGATGCCCAATTCCAACATGGGAGGCATAAGGAGACCCTCATAGATCTTGCTCTTTATGGCTTGCTTGCTTGGATAAGGAGCCTTAGTTTGATTGAAATTTCTTGTTGTAGTTGATAACTACACCTTATTGTTTGTGTTTCTTTGTATTTATGAAAGTATATGCTTGTATGTGAAGAAGTCTTGTTGCCATGTGTTGATGTTCATGTTCCATTCCATCATGGTTGGGGCTCGGGGGCCAATGGGGAAAGATGGCTTCTCTTTTCCCATTGGATGTCTTGGTTGGGTGGAGAGCATTGCCTTTCCCCCTTCCTTGTTGTGATTCAAAGATGAATAAAGATGAAGAATTCAGCATGTTCCTATTTGGAGCTCAGAGAAAATAGTTTTGACAGTCATCCTTTTTGTAAATTTTTAAAAAGAAATCCTTCCCACTTCAAGTGGATGAATGTAATTGTTATTGAGATGTGAAATTCATACCTTGTAATTGGAAGTTGTAAATCAATTTGAGAAATGTTAAGAAGAATCATACTTATCTATTTTATTTGGAAAAGAAAAGGTGAATGAATTTTTGTATCTTGCATGTGAAATGTGAAAACCAAATCAGTAGGAAAGAAGCTCAATTGTAAGTTTACTTGAATTATCAATCAAGGATAGAATTGATCCTTTCAAATTTGTATTGATGTCAATGAATGAAGATTTTTTTGAAAAGGAATAAGAATCTATGTTTTGGAATGAAAAAAAGGGGATGCTTATGAAACGAAATTCAACATTAATTCCTTTGCAAACTGTCATGTTTAAATTGAAAATCAAAGATGTATTTTAATTAGAATTGAATGTTTGAATTTTGAAGAAATGGAATGGATCAATTCATAATCTTATGCTCACCCAAAAGACAAATCACCAAACCAGTAAACTCACTATTTTAAATTTAAAACTCGTAATGTGCATTTAAATAAAATGAGCAGTTTGACTTTATACTCAACAATGATTTATGAAACTTGAAATTTATACTTAGGAAGACTTGAGGAATCCAAATTCACTAAAACAGTCAAGAATAAATCTCTGAAACTCAAATAATTTCAATTCGGAGCTTGCTGGGACGTTTTTCCCGTCAATAGTCAGAAAATTGCAAACTTATATAAATGAACAAATTGACTTCACTAAAGCACTCTAAACCTCCCCTAGACTGGTCCTCCATATCCATTTAACATGTTGACGGAAGGAGGAGTTCAAATTTAACCAAATTGACAGTTGGAAAAACTGCCAGTTTTGAATTTAAAACCTGCAGATCATTTTCCTAAAATTGACCCTCAAAACTCTATCAAAAATCAAAATTGATATTTTCTATGCAAAGAGGACTTTGAGATCTTTCTGGAAAGTCCTTGTTTGCCTAAAATGAAGCTTCCTGTCAAAAGTTATGGCCATTTGAAGTTTTACTTCAAAATGGCCATCCAAAACAAAAAATGAAATAATTCGACCTTAGAAAAATTTAAATTTTGAACTTTGGAAAAATTTCTCAAAAATTTCAGCGGCCCCGCCACCCTCTCATCTTATCAGAAGTTTCCATGTGGCACCTTGGAGGGGTGGGCCCTTAAAACAAAACTTGGCTTTTTGAAAATTTTTCCTTGGGAAAATTTTCACAAATTTCCCCGCAACCCCGTGGCCCCCAACCAATCACATGCTGACACGTGGTAGGGGGTGTGCGCGGATCAAAATGGGAAAACTTAACCCTTTTGCCCTTTTAGAAAAATTTCACTTTTTCCTCTACCTACCCTCATCCCCACAGCCAATAGGATGTTAACACGTGGCATTTGGGAAAATTTGCCCAATTTTCTCCCTATCCCCACGGACCTCCAAGGGAAAAGTTTCCCCTAAAACTCCGCCTGGCCATAACTTGAGTTTTACAAGGATTTAGGAGGACTTCCTTATATGGTTGGAAAGGTGAGAAAAATTCCTATTGAATGAGCCTAGTTTAGGATAGTTTTGATAAATATAAGTATGTGAAAAAACTAGTTGAAGTTCAGGGCTTGATAGAGAGCATGCCTGGCGATAAATTTCTCCCTGAACCTTAATAAAACTTGTAACCTCTAAATCGGAACCTAGTAAACTTGTTATAAGATAAAAATGGAAATATTTTTTTTGGTTAATCAGAATTTGTTCCGGAACCTATTTAGTTTCAAACTAGTGTCTTGCAACTTGGTTGTAGACTCTTCCTATAAAAAAATATATTCCATAATTATTCCTAATTTGTTTCTTGGTCTCAAGTGGTAGTTGAAGCGGGCATTACAGTTGGGCTTCAGAAGAATATTATGGGAGCTCTAAATGGAGTTAGAAGTAAAAAAAAAACATCATCAGAAATAGGATTCCAATACCTACATTATGGTGAAATAATATCTTTCACAACACCTTAGTGCATATGATTGGCAGGTAGTTTTTCTCATGCACAAATGGAGTCCCAGATCAAAAATCTGATTTTTTAGGGATCATATGGCCGAATCATGACATTATACCCCCATAATTGGAATCAAAATGACATTTACAGTTAGGATCATTTAAAATTTCACCAATAAATTCCACTGGGAGCTCAAGTTATCTTCGTTCCAAGTTACCCTCTCAAGGGCAGTTCAGGCCTTAGTCATTTTTCCGAGAGGACACATGTCAGCACCAGGAGCCTGGTGGGATTTCATGTCCCTGATGTCCCTAAGGTTGAGGACATAAAACCTTGAAAACTATGCCTAGCCCCCATGGGGAGTCTTCAGGACACCCATGTGACTTCCTTTCAGCTCCCAATGCTTTAAAGCAGTTTTTTCCTCCTTCATTCCCTACCGTTGGATCAAACGCCACATGTCATGCCCTTGACCACCATGGAATTTGACTTCCCTCACATCCCTAAGGTCAAGGACATCAAACTTGAAAATTTTTCCCAAACCCTAATTGTGCATATCTTTTTAAAAATTTCCGAAGTGCCGCTTTTTTCACTTCTAACTTTTAACAATTATATGTGCGCTCCATTCCTCCATTCTTCCTCTACAACATTCTACCATCACTCCACCATTGAAAATGCTCAGACCAGCTCAACATAAACACTAAAAAAAACTCCCCATAGTGATGTGTAGGTATCAGAAGGATTTTTCACAGAAACAAGAAGGAGAAACGAAGAACAAGAGGAAGAAAACAGTGAAAATCTCCATAACTTAAAAACGAAGATCTGAAGAAATATTGCAAGCCGGTGCATGAAATAAAGAACAATTTGTTGATGTTCATTCCTCTATCCAAGACCATAAAAAATACACCTTCAAACTCTCCTCTTGTGCAACAGAGCATCCACAATGAAGAAATATCGTTTTTGGCTCAACGAAGAAAAAAGTTAGATTTCCCGTCAAACCGGTTGCCGGATTGAAGTAAGATCGCAAGTGAAGCACCAGAAGAAAAAACCCGCATCAAAAATATAATTTTCTTTGCAAATGGAGGAGAAAACTAGACCTGCAATTTTGAGGTCCATTAATGGTTGTTGTACCCGAAAGCACTGTCAGGTCCAAAATTTAAAAGTTTGAAATCTCCTAGAGTTTTAAGCAGGCGGGCCCGAAATTTTAGAGGGGTGATATTTGGAAAAAACATATATCAAAAAACTTTGTTCCACATCAATCCGACTCCCAAAATCCAACTTTCTAGAAATTCTAGGTCTACTACATAGGAACTACTATTTCAGGAAAGTCATCAACAGAAGAACATGTGAAGGAGATGAAGACATTATAGGTGCGCTACAACTAAGAATTCACCAGAACAGACATTTTTGGCACTTACCAAAAATAGTAAGTGGGCCCCCCAACACCTACTAAAAATAGAAAGTTAATCCAGAAGGAATGAGGAACACAGGGAGAAAGAGGAAATTTGAGCCGCAACATCCAGTTGAAGATCGAGGACTTGATTTCTCACACTTACTAAAAATAGTAAGTTGATTTTTCCTAAGGGAGATATGAAGCCAAACTGTACGGGTCAGAAGCCTTCTCAGGATCACGACGTGGAGAACAGTCAGAGATTGGAGCCAAGTCCACTGCAACAACTCATCCTTTAGCTTAATTCTTCTTCTTCTTCTTCTTCTTCTTCTTCTTCTTCCTTTTCTTTCTCTCTCTCTTCAATGTTATATTTTGCATTGAGAGTTGCACTTTTTAATATGACTTAAGTGACTTTAGAAATATAATGTAAATTAAGTCACCTTGCTATTATAAAAGGGACTTAAATATTTAAAGTGGAATATGAACAGTCTTAAGTCATATGAAGGTATTCAAAAGGTCATGAGGAAGATGAGGAGTCAAGTCTATTCTATAAATTGTAAAGTTATTCCCATTTCAAAGGGTTGGCGATTGATCTTGTAGACTCAAGAGTGCATTGTACCTAGAGAAAGCAAAGGATATAGCCATTTTCTTCTACTTTCCTCCACTCTCAAATTTCTTCTATTTCTCCACCATGTACAACTTTTGTTTAAGCATCAATACAAGAAGAAGGAGTTTATAGCTTTCTTTGACCAAGGGATTTGATGATACTTTGTTCTCATCAAATTCTATTTGGTCTTGTTGTCATTTATAGGGTTATTTTTTCTCATAAATGCATGTGATGATACTTCTAATTAGTGTGTGTAGGAATCTAATTTTCTACTTGCAACATTAATTCTCCTACCTCTTTTCTCACTCCCCTTTTCACTTTCAGAAAAATTCTTCTCTAGCAAGATCTTGCTAGCTTTTTCGTAGGGTCAGTGGAGTGCCCCTGTTGTATCCCCGGTCGAAAGGTCACCACAGAAATCCACCTTTTCATGTGCATGCACATACGGCAGCTGCACTGGTTAAGTAGAGGGGACTTAGATTCCCAGAGCGTTGGTAAGAAACCCAAAAGTTTTTCCACCTGACAAATTTTCTTGCCAACATATGGGAAGAAGTTTTTACCGAAAATCTCCAATCTCCAAATCTTGAAAAACTGAGAAGATCTGAGAGGTGAAAAACTTGAGTGGATCTCTTGAAAAAACTGGGTGCCTGTGGAAACCTCAAATGTAAAAATAAACATGGTGGACAATGATTTTGTTATTTCAAAAAGGCATGTAGAGAAGGAAACACAGAAAAAAAAAACAGGGAGGAACAAAGCAATAAAAGATCTAAAACCAAAATTAAAATAAACAAGTTAAAATACCTTGAAAATGACGTCAAAGAGTGCAAGAAAATGGAATGTCATAGAAAAAGTGTCAGGTGAAAATGACAGTGAAAAAATGAGTTTAAATAGAAATCTAGATATTAATGGCAAAAAAATCCGATCTGTACGAGGGTTGGTCAAAAAATTAACTGCACAAAGATCTCCGAAAAGTCCAAAACCCGAAATCCTGAAATTCCAAAATTTCAAAATTTCGGGGTTTCCAGACTTCGGAGATTTGGAGATGGCAAAGAAAATTTCCAAAACCTGAAATCTCGAAAGTCTGAAAATTCAAACTTTCACACTTTTGGACTTCGGAAGTTCGAAAGTGAAAACCTCGAAAATGACTCTGAGAGTTCCAAAACCTGAAATTCTGAAAATTTAGAATTTTATACTTTCAGAATTCAGAAATCCAAAAGGAATTTAACCAAAATTGAAACAAAATTTCCAAAACCTGAAATCCTGAAAGTCTAAATTTTCAAACTTTCGGGGTTTCAAACTTCAGAGATTTTGAGAGATGTTTTCAAAAATCACAACTTAGAGTTCCAAATCCTGAAATCCTGAAAGCCTGAAATTTTTGACTTTCAGAGTTTCAGAGTTTCAGACTTTAGAACTCTGGGTCTTAAAATTTCCAGTTTGCTAAGTAAAATACCTGAACCATGAAAGCCCGAAAGTCTAAAATTTCATACTTTTGATATTTCGAACTTCAAACATTTTAAAACAACATTTCAAACTTGCACCATTAAAAATCCGAAAGAGAAAATTCCGAAAGTCTAAAAATCAAAATGTTCAAATTTTGGGACTTAGAGAATTTTCAAATTTATTTATAGGAAACTTTCATACAAAGTATTTTTTCAAAAAAATTGTCTGCCTACTTTCAACATCTGCTTCTCCGGGTAGATTAAAAAGTTAACACATACCACAACTTATTAATACCAAAAAAACTATGAAGGACTTTGGGAACTATTTTTTATGGTTCAAGAAGTAAAAATGGGGTAGGTTCTTGTGTCGTATTAATTTCTTCATAAGGAGATAAGTACTTCTCATCTTTTCGACTCGAATTCAGCTGTACCAACAACGTTATTGAATATGAAGCTCTTGTGCAAGAAATTCAGTTGGCTCAAAATAAGGGAACCAAATCTTTGATTGTTTTCAATGACAGTGAATTGTTTGTACATCAAGTAAGAGCGTGTAGAGCATCCAAAAATGATTTGTTAAGATCTTAAAAGAATCGAGCCTGGGATTTGATTAAATATTTTGAGATCCACACGATTCCTAGGAATCAAAATCAAGATGTTGATAGGCTTGCTATTGTTGGATCATAATACGACGTACCTACTGATATCATGAAAGAAGAGAAACAACATGTTAAAATGGTCATTCAACCTGTAGTTCCTGATAATGTAAGTAATTGGCAAGATTTCGACAATGATAAAAAAATCATTCTTTTCCTACAAGAAGAAGTAGAGTTCACTGCAAAGAATCAATATAAGTTACAAGAAGCATATGGATATCAGATCATACAATTGGAAATAAAAAAACTACCAAAAGGCTTGGTTACTCTCGAGTCCATTTTTAATTCAGACGATCAGGCCAAAAGATAGAGTTCTAACATGGTGATCAAAGAGGACAATTTTGAAGAAGTTGAGGTAGAAAATGAAAGGTTTTGAAAGATTGGAAAAGTGTGTACCCTAGAAGAGAAAGAGGATTTCATCAAACTTTTTCAAGAATATAATGATGTTTTTACATGGAGTTATAAAGATTTGTGTGGCTTCGATCCATGTCTAGCACAACATACCATCGAACTGGATCCCAATACAAAGCCAATTCGTCAAAAGAAGAGGCTAATTAATCCCAAGATGGAGCCACTGATGAGAAAAGAGCTAACCAAACTCATCGAGGCTTGCATCATTTTTCTGATCAAACATTCCTCTTGGGTAGAAAACCTAGTTCCTATGAGAAAGAAGAATGAAGAGATTAGATTATGTGTGGAATTCAGGAATTTGAACTGTGCTTCGTTAAAATACCATTATCCTCTTCCATCAATGGAGAAAATCCTTCAAACTGGTGGCAGGATCTCAAAGGTTCTCTTTTCTCGATGGATATTCAGGTTATAATCAAATTCTGGTCAAATAATCCGATCAAATTCAAAATGGCTTTCACTACCAAGTGGGGCACACATGCCAACAATAAAATTCCATTCGGATTATCCAATGTCGGAGCTACTTTTCGAAGAGCTATGGACATGGAATTTAAGGGATTAATCAATGACATCATTTTGGTGTATCTTGATGATATAATTGTGTACTCTAAACATGCAGAAGATCACATTACGCATCTAAGGAAGGTTTTCAAGAGGTGTAGGGAATTTGGGGTTTCACTCAATCCTAAGAAATGTATTTTTGCAGTGCATGAGGGGAAGTTGCTAGGGCATATTGTTTCAATGGAAGGAATTTCAATTGATCTAGCTAGGATTCATTCGATTATGTCCTTATCTCTCCCAAGTCACAATAAGGGTCTTCAGAGTTTTCTGGGAACCATAAATTTCATGCAAAGATTCATCCCTCAGTTTGTAACCTTGGCTAAACCATTAATGATCATGTTGAAGAAAAATATGTCATTCTCATGGATGAAAAGGAAGGGAAAGAGAGATTCAAGGCCATCAAGATGGCCATTTCTTAAGCACCTATGCTGGTAAATCCAATTTTGATAAGTATTTTATTCTTTATGCTTTTTCAGGTCAGGAGATCATTTCAAGGATCCTCACTCAGAAGAATGATGATATGATGGAACAAACAATTGCTTTCTTTAGCCAATCCCTAAAAGACTATGAGCTCAAATATTCATTTGTTGAAAAGAAATTTTTTTCTACCATTCAAGATTTGAAAAAATTCAGGCACATGTTGTCCAACAACAAAATTCACTTGATGGTGTCTCATCCAGGCATCAAGGATTTTTTTTTGAACAAAGAGATGAATAAGAAGCATGTGCTGGATGGATCACCAAGGTGATGGAGTATGATGCATACACATCAAAGTTACTAAGACTGGTCAAAGGTAAAGTTTTGTGTCAACAAATTGCTATAGATTTGGAATCAAAAGGTGATGAAGATATGACGCTTCTAAATAGTGATGAAAGAGATGATCAGGTTGACTGGTTATCCAAAGATGAAGGTGTTCCTTCTCTCAAGAACATATCCTATTGAACATGGATAAAACTCAAAGATAGACCTTTCACCTTCAGTCTATTCCTTATGTTCTAGTAGATAATGTTATCTTTCGAAGGGATTTGAATGGTGTTCTTCTTCGGTGCATAGGTCCAGAACAGGTGAAAATGATACTAGAAGAATTTCATAATGGCCTATCTCAGGAGAACATTATTCTAGCATGAACAACTGCTACAAAGATCATGAGGGTCAGTTACTATTGGCCAAATTTGTTTCAAAGATGCCCATATTTGGGTAAAGAAGTGCAAGGAATGTGCCTTTTTCACTGGAAAGCAAGAATTTGGCAGCTCTTCCACTCCATCCAATTCAAGTGGATCAACCCTTTATTCAATGGGGGTTGGATTTCATTGGAATGATCAATCCTCCATCCAGTGATGGACATAAATGGGTCCTTACTGCAATGGACTATTTCACTTGATGGACAGAGGCAGTAGCATTGAAGGAGGGAAATGAGAAGGTTATTCTTGATTTTCTCGAAGGCATAATGATGAGGTTCGATGTACCATTTACAGTCATTTCAGACAACGTAATGGATTTTCTTGGTCTGAAGCTAAGTGCATGGGCTGTTAAAAATGGGGTTTACCTCAAGACTTCATCCAATTACTATCCTGCAAGGAAACGGGTTGGCTGAGTCTAGCAACAAGAACCTCATAAAAATTATCAAACACACAATGGAAACTAACATGAGGACTTAGCACACACAGCTTAAGACTGCCTTATGGGCAGATCGGATCACACCTAAAAGGGCCATTGGTAATTCTCCTTTCATGTTGTTATATGGAAGAGAAGAAAAACTTCCGCTATCCTTAGAGTTACCTTCTTTGGAGTTAGCTCATCAACTTGAGGTTATGGAGAGTGATCCTATGATATTCAGATTTAATAAGCTCATGGAGTTAAAGAAGTGTGGAAAAGGCTATGAAAACTTTGGAGCAACATCAAGCTCAAGTTAAGAAATATTTCAACAAGAAGGCATCCAATAGGAATTTTCAATAGGGAGATTTAGTTCTCAAATGGGATGCAGATAGAGCCAAACTAGGCATGCACGTGCCAAGTTTGACGCTCTTTGGAGTGGGCCATACATTATCACAAGTTTCAAGGAGGTGAATTCATTTCATCTATCTAGGCTCAATGGAGAAGAACTTCCCATTCATGTGAATGGGATACATCTCAAAGCTTGCTTTTAAGAAGTCATTCCCCCCTGTACAGTTTAGTTAGGTGTTTTCCTCCAAGTGCTTTGCACATTGTTGTTTTCAATGTGTTGTTCTTTATTTCGTCATTGCTCTTGCATTGTGTGTTGAAGGTGGAATTTTTTTAGAAGAAGGTAAAGGTTTGAGTTTCAAGGAAAAATTTCAAGATAGTCCCAAATCTAAGGTTTCAGATGCTTCATTCAAAATTCCACAGTGCCAAATATTGCATTATGTCAATCATTCACCTAGTCAGTTATCAATATATTTCGATCTAGTATTCTTAGAAGACTTCAAGATGTATCACAGAAGATCAAATCATATTTCAGGATTCCAATATTGACTCCATGCCCAATGGATGACTTAAGGCTACTGGAATCATGTTTAGTAGGAAATCATCCCTGAGAGGTCACCAAAAATGTTATCCAATTTTGCACACATGGAAAAATTAGACAACATAGGTCCTATTATGCTCTGAGACCCAAAAAAGGTCTTCACGGAAAAACTTTGGACATATAGGAAAAATTATGTGCTTTAGGGACATTTACAATATTTTCTAGTTTCATAATCATTTTAGGTTGTTCTCTCCTTTCTTAGGTTTTGCAAGCTCAGGTTTTGTTTGAGCTCATTGGTCTTGGTGCATGCTTACTAAGTGTGTCCAGGAATAGATCGCATGAAACTAATTAATGAATTGATTTAATGGCCATGTTAGAACTATTAAATGTGAAAATATCTCATAAAAATTGGCTCTTCATTATGGGAGATTAGAAGAGATAAATCTAGTTATGCAAGAGTGTCTCAGTGGTGCAGAGCCTTGGAATGGCTCATGGAGTAGATCAAAAGCTGATGTAAAAATTGAGCTAAATGCAAACATAGTTCAATGAAAACTAAAGGTAAGCATAAAGGACAGAGGTGATATCATGGGCATAGAAGCAAGTTGAGCTCAACATGATGGTAAGGGAAATGACGACTTCTCAAGTGAGTTAATGGGTTGCTATAAGAGCTTGTCAGAGTTCGGTTGATTACTAAGTCGAGTTCATTGAGTTGGCTTCACTAGGATGATAGACTTATCATGTCTTGAACCAATAGAGTCAAGGCATTTCAAAGACTCAGTTTTTGATGATGGAAATCTCGCTGACTCGATTTGTTACACAAGGATATTGGTCGATGTATCAAAAAATTTTGAAAACTCAGAACATGGTGGGAGAAGCCTGGAAGGGAATCTAAAGTCAAGAATTTTTTGGTATTTTTCCTTTGTCAAATTGGGTAAGCATTGGTGCTAATAATCATCCCAACACAAAGAGTTTGATTCCACAGGGATCTCATGGATTAGAGAACTCGCTATGTAAATCCAAGTTAGTGTGTTAGGTAAACTAGGCTGGCAAGTGAATGGTGAGCTTAAAGTCCCCACCTCATGACATGTGATAGGTTTTTCTGGTATGTAAAGCCATGCTAACCTTAGCATGACAAGATGAACATTCAAGCATCCTCAAGCTCGAAATAGATCATCATGAGAAAACATGAGCCAAGGAAAGCTTGTGGAGTCTTAATCTCTCACCAAGTTTCAGACCAAGTCATTGTGGTCCATGCATTTACGTGGGTTACACCGTAGATGAGTGAGCTCGAGGTTATTCTCTAGGACTTCTTATCTGTTCATTTAATCCTGATAATGTGGAAATATGGTGTGGTAGAAAGTGACTCGATCAATTCGTTAACATGGCAAGATAACAACTCACACATGTGATTCAAGTTAGGGATCACATCTTGATGGATCAAAATACTCGACAAGTGGATATATGAGTGATCACGATCTCATGAATTAGCATTAGGACAAGGGTAAGGGTCATGCTGAAGGAAATAGGTTGAAAGGAGATAGCACAGGTGTGTCGTTGTGATAGGTGAGACCGAGCTTGGATGTTTGAAGAGTAACTGAGAGGCCAAAGCCATGAATAACTTCAAATGTGGGAGAAGGTGTATTCTTTCTACCAAGAGATTTCATCAGATGTGTAGTTATTATGGGTATTTTACACTTAGGGAGATTTTTTGAATATAGTGAGCCAATCCAGAGGATCGAATTGAATCCATTACTCGTTTGCCAAGGCACGTAAGGAGAGCTAGGGGTTCTTTGGGTCCTGGAATTTGAGTTTCCAAGATGCATGGATTCAAGGCACATAAGCCATGGTAAGAGAAGATTCAGATGACTCATTAGTCCACATTGAGAGGTCAAACTTCAAGCTAATCTGATGTCAAAATCCGAGTATGTTCAGAAAAGTCCTCAGATACATGGGGAAAATTTGAAGCTACAGGTTTGTCAATTATGTCAAGCTCGAGTGGGAGCCCAGCGACTTGATTAGTGGGAAGTTGGAAAGAGACCTGGAAGTTTTGTGTCAACATAGGCATAGAACTCAGTCAATATATATGCATGACAACAGGGTAACTTACTAGTTTGCAAAGCTAATGTGTTGGCTCAAGTGAATCTGAAAGCCACTAAGATGATAGGGTGGTCAATCATAAGAAAATTGACTAGAGTGGTCATGGATGCTTTGAATGCCGATTCAGACTGAAATCTTGAGATGGAACTCATGAGGTAAGTTGAGCGATAGAGATGGATGTTGTATTTCATGAGGTTGATGAGTGAAATGAATTTTCAATCTTGGCAACGAGCTTGTAAGAATCAATGGCACTGAAAGGTGGAGCTCATGTGAAAGGTGAGCTATGCTCAATGAAAGTGAGGAGCTGAAAAGCCATTCGACCAAGGTAAAATGGCTCTTGATTTACATATGGGAAGTGACTTGGCGAGCTCAATCTTGAGATCGGAAGTCACGAGTAGTGACTCACCAAGGGACCTGGAGTTGAGGCCATACAGTTGGAGAGTTAAGTCGGACACAATTTAATGGCCAAGACAAAGACCAACTTGGTGTTGATGCACATGAGGAAATGGTCGTGGCTAGCCTTTGAGCTTGACTGAGTGTGAGTAAAATGAGCTCGGCAATGCATGGAGCATGACTTGACACGGTTAGGAGATGAAGGCTTTAAGCTCAGCCGAGAGCTCACGGTGGACACAATGAGCAAGCAATCTAGAGGGAGCTATGTTTGAATAAGAGGATCTCATGAAGAACCAGTCAGTCAAGCTGAGCTGGTGAGCTGAGCTAGCTTGTTAGCCAAATTCATAGAATCCCCCTTCAAAACCAACCAACCCTAAGGGGAGGTCCCACCGGTTTTATCATCAATTTTACATTTTTATTAATAATTTTAATTAAAATAATATTTTTAATAAAATGATATTTTTATTATTATTAAAATATTTTATTTAAAATATTATTTTAATTAAATGAATGGAATAAGTTCTGGACCTTTCATTAATGAGACATGATGGAATGTTCCTAAGTGGTGCAACCAATGTTGTAATTAATGTAGGCCATCATGTGCCTTCATTTTAGGCCAAAATTTATGATTTCTCCTCTCTTCTCTCACAGGAATTTTATATAAATGTAAGTTGGAAGCTCATTAGAGGGGGTTACAAGATTTAGAGTGTGTGACACAAGTTGACAAGTTAGACAAAAGATTGCATATTTTTCAAGAATCTTCTCTCTTCTGCAATTTATCTTCATGGATTGGGGAACTTTCAAACCTTTCTTCCAAGACTGTAATGGAAACCATTACCTCTTCTGAATGTAATGATGCATTGTGCATGTTGATGAAGTAATAAAAGTGTATTTTTTGTGACTACTATTAGTCCTTTCATCATTCTATATACTTCTTTGTTCCTTTCTCATGCTTGCAGGTACACTATGCAAGTTCAATTTTCCATTGCAGGTTCTTGGAGTTTTGTGCTTATCAAGTGGTGGAGTTCTTCATGCAGTTGATTTGTGGTGTTTGTTCACCCTTCTCATTTTCATCATTCTTCACTGGAATACTGAAATATTGTTTGTCTGATTGAGTTTAACAAAGGGAACACATGCTTCTTAGTCCATGGTATTTTGTTTACCCTCTCTAAGTTACAGTAGGTGAATTTGGCTTGTGGTGCATAACACCCTTTTCAAATCAACCCTTCTCAAAGTCTAGAAACACCCTTTATTTGGTGCATCACCATCCCTAGTATAGTTTTATTTCTTGTAAGTCTCTTTCCCTAAAACCCATGGAAATGTTAGTATAGGTCTAGTTAACCATTTTATTACACTAGGAATAGTACAACACTTAGTTTAGGAAGAGGAAGTTGACCTTCTTCGGAGGTTCACCTTGAGCCCAAGTCCCACAGCTTGAGAGGTGATCCCATGTTACCCAATCAAACTGAACATCTTGTTCACATTTTTTCCATTCGGAGGGTGCAGGTAGTGATTTGGCAATAACACCTTTATCGTATTTAATTTGTGAAAATAATAACTTGAAATTTTTCTGTTGACAATAGTTCAGTCTTAACAAAAATAAAAAAAAGTATAAATATATGTTTTTGTACCCTATGAAGTTCAAAATAACATCCCGGATAATTATGTTCTTATTTTATATGCATTCAACGATAGGTTCCCTCGTCCCCTCTGGTGTACTCATATTAAGTGTAATTTTTGTAGTCCTCTTAGTAACATGCTTTGTATGTGTAATTACCGAATCTTTAAGTGAGCATTTTATATTTTAAATAAACAACACTTTTCTATTGGGGTGGCATTACGTAATTTGATTTAAATGATATTTATATCTTAATTATAGTTACTGAGATCATAACAAAGGACCAATCAATAAGCAAGTAAGATCTATCATGCTAAGGATACATCCATAAAGTGTAAGTAATAGTGAGATAAAAGTGACATCCATCTTGCTCCATTCAAAGATGTGACAAAGGTTGATTCATCTACATGGACAAATCATAGTAGAGTAGTCTATGGATTTCCACGCTACAGTAATATTTACATTGCTAGAAAATCTAGGAACCTGATTCCCTCCTTCAGACAGTGACACACACTAAAGCAATGATAAGGCATACCTCCTCGAGACACATGGTGTACTGACACTGGGCAATTACTAAGATGTAGTAGCAGTGCTCAGTTAGAATTCCATCATTTTTTCAATTGAGGAAATTTCTACCCCCTTCATTTGGAGATCCTTCTCCTGGTTAATGTAAACCTATCCGGTCCAACCAACTCAAATAATGTGTTACCCTCATGATGGATAGGATGAATGTGCTAATATTATTTTTCATGATGTGTTTCATGTGTAGGAGTTTTTTTTCAAGTTTACTTACAGCGACCTCATTTGGAGATCTATGAGTAAGACAAGTATGAACATCTTGTGAGGCCCTAGAAATTTTGGGTATTCCAAGCCTTTTTGCACCTAGTGATGCACCATAGGTGCCCCCCGAGAATGTCTCATGGCACCCCAGTCTAGTCAAAGCATACCGATCTATAGTGTATCCAGGATAGAGATGGTGACAGTCTTCCACTCCTATTCATCCTGACATCACTGCAACACAGTCTAACAACCTCTTCAAATCAGATAAGGCTCTTCTAACCCTCTTTGTAATTAGGGTTTCATATTCTTATTGCTTATTTGTTGGGGTATTATTTCAGTATTCATTTAGTTACTACTACTATAGCATCAAATTAGGCTATTATTTCACATTTTAGCATAATCACTTGGTGAGAGAGAAGGATGCAAATCCAAAGGAGGAGAATTTTTTTTACAGAAGAAGTAGAACACATTTCCAAATCTGCTTACAAACATTCCTCATCATAAGGAGAGTTTGTATGATGACCCCATTTATGAGGATGAGCTTAAAGGAAATGGGAAAATCATAAGGATCAACCCATTAATTTAAAATTGTGTTATCAATCATATATATGGCTATTCTAGAGCCAAAATAAGAGTTTCCACTGGTCATGCTCACTTTTAGAGCATGACGAAGAGCTTAAAAGCACCAAAAGTCATCCCATGCACCCATCCAAACCAAATGCAAAGCAATCATTTGAGATGCATTCTCTTTTCCCAGTTGATACTTTGAGGAAAAAGGGAGTGTGGGACATGTTTTCATTTCCACCATTTCATTTAGTTGCAAAAATGATCACATGGCTACATTTTATAAGAAAGGGAAGTTATTTCTCCTAGCCTGTATCAGGTTTTGTTTATCTTCCTTTCCTTTTGGTTATCTAGTAGGAGTAGTTTAGGTTTTTTTATTGCAAAACAAGTGCATGTACATGCTCTGCATGTTTCCTCTTAGAACATGTATGATTTTCATACTTTGTATATATTTCTTGTGCTTTCACAGTCCAGTCAAAACAGTTTTCATGGGAAAATTAGGATATATTTTTAGCAATTTCCAAGTTGAGGTTTATTCAGAGGTCCAAAGGATCAACTCCAGTTAGCACTAATTTCATGTGTATTTAGGAGATACATTTTGAAGTTTGAAGATCGGTTATTCTTCAAGGTGTATGCTTGACTCCATGCCCAATGGATTGCTCAAGGCTACTGGTCTTCATTATCTAACAGGAAGATGTCCCCTGGAGATCACCAAACTGTTGTCTAAAATTGAACCCCCATACAAATTTTGAAAAACTCATCTAAGTTCAATTTTTCTCAGGAAAATCTATAGAACGCTAAGCTAGTCTTCCACATAGTGCATGAATGTAGTGTTTTATGGGTTCTCCTAATCCACATAACAAAGGAATTAGAGCTCAAGGAATTATCTAATTTTTGTTGGATTTGGTTCTTCATGGAGTTTGATAGAACTTTTCCGAATTAATTAAGTCAATCTTCCATGAACATCGAATCAGTCTCTTGCAGGTTGAAGGTAAAGTTGGAGCTCCATGGAAATTTTCACTTCGAGCAATGTCAAAATTCAACTAAGGTCATAAATCCATAAAGTGCATGAATGCAAGACAACATCTGCCCACAAGGATGGAAGTACCACTAGACCTATAAGAAAGTAGAGCGAGTTGATAAAAGACTAAGTTTGAAAATTGTGAAAACACTATTATTGGGCCTCAGAATATTGGCTAAGTACAAGAAGGCCCGTGGGCATGCGAGACCTATGTGAAGAAGGGTGCGTGGGGTGAAGGCATGCAAGATAGGGTTCTATCAGGGCTTTAGCATAACACACGGTACATGTGCAAGGCAAGAGAGGTTTTGGTACTTAGCCATATTCGGTGTTCCAAGAAACACACAAGAAAAGCGTGACCCATCTAACATACAAAGTGGATAAGGTGTCAGCCTGGAAGTTTGTTAGTCAAGAAAGGAATATTCCATGCATGCGATGGAAGGATCCAAAAAGACATCATTACAAAGAGTGGAGATCTTGGATCAAAGGAAGAATGCTCCATTGGAGGACCACTTGGACACTTGGAAACTGATCTGTTACCTCAGAAGGCATGGTGATGAAGGAGAAGGGCTCTATATAGAGGTGCTCGGGTAGAAGAAGGGAGTCAGAATTAGACAAAGGTTTGTTATTAAGAAGAGATCAACATTGAAGGCAATGGTTGAAGAGAGGTGAAGCTCTGCAGGACTAGAATGGTGGATTCTATGGGTTGGGATTAATAGAACTATAGGAGTGATGGCATATTTAGACGGATGGATATGTAATTATCCCTATAATATGAAGGACATAGTCTAGTTTATGATGCATGACTCTGATTTGCATTGTTATAGTGGTTTGTCATGACCTTAATGGATGTAATGTGGTTATTGAATATGTTAAAAATGAATATAAGGTTATGTTCTAAAGTATAGATGTTGTTTTTATGCATAAACCTTTGTGTATTTCCTTTTTGTTATTATTTATATATGTATTCTATTAAGGTTTCTCCTTTGTTATCTGAATGAATGCCTTGGTATAATAACTCATCCTAATCTCTCATAATGAATGCATGGTCTCTTGCTTCTTTTGCATTCAAGTATCTATCATAGATACTGTATTCTTACACAACTCACATAAATAAGAGGCTCGGTGCATGGGCGTGCCTCGGGTGAGCGCCTAACACCCGCTGGGTGATAGGTTGGCACACATGGTATTTGTATGTTGTTCTAAGGGCGTAAAAATGACTACATTTTGGTTCCATGTTAAATTCACTCTACTTTCATTTTAATGATATGGATTGTTTGTAAGCCTATTAGTGCATCTTAGGCATAGTGAATCGGGGATTTCTAATGTTTAATTAAGTCTTTAACATGAGCCTTTGTGTTAAATCCTTAAAGAATGTGTGAAACTGTGCATCTTTGAGTTTTCATGTACGCACATCTTCTGGTTGAAGGTTCATTTTAACTATTTGAAGCATCTTTTGGTTGAAGGTTCCTTAAGGGAGATATAGGTTGATCCTCCTTATATGCACATTTTGGACCCTTCTCACCAGAACGAGGTATATCAAGAGACTATGGATGTGATTCGGTGTTTACAAAGAGAGATCCAGTGTCTGAAGGAGTAGTCAAGGCAGTTGGAGTAGAGAAAGAATGTTGAGACTCCACGGAAGGAATCTAGATGAGGTCAGGGAAGTATGAAAAAATGTTAAGGCAGGAGAATATTATTCCCTTGTTAGGATAATGGTTACGGGAGAAGGACCACACACTAGAGGTAAGCGCAAGAGGCAGGTTCTGCATGTTAACCTCCCTCCTCACAGCCTTGACTATGACATGGAGATCACTTTAAATGCAGTTGTGGTGGTTGGTTTCTTAGTAACATCTTGATTGACATAGGTGTAGAGGTCAATGTTCTCACTTTAGATGTTTGGCATCAAATGGGAAGGCCCGCATTATAGCCATCTTCAAATGTCTTGTATATGGAAAAAAAGATAGGAAATTCCCATTGGAGTCTTGAAGGATGTAGTTATCACCATTCAAGGGGCCAAGTTCACCGAAGACTTCAAAGTCCTGGTGTTTGCCAAGGAAAACAAATTTCCAGCATTGCTTGGGCACCCATGGTGTTACAAGAACAATGCTGACCTATAGTTTAACAAGGGATATATTAGTTTTGAGAACAAGGAAGAACGGGTCATCATCCCCTTGACTAATGGAAAGTCAGCACCTTATACTGAGCCCCTGGGAGAAGAATTCCTTGAAAAGATATATGTGTGCTCTATTAGAGACCCTAAGATAATTCATCCTACAAAGGGAGTTATCCAGTTTAAAGATGCTTAGTCCTTGAGTGATACCACTAGCATGACATGTGACAATTGGGCGCATGGGCCTTATGAGTTGATTGGGCAACAATTTAAAGGATCTGTAATCAGGGTAACAAAGACGTGTTCAATCAAGCACCTAGGAGGGAATAAGTTACCAAGTTACTCTAGAGGAGCCGATCCTAAAGATTTCTTGCGAGAAATGGAGGCTTAGTGGAAAAATGAGAAAGAGAGAAGAGAAATGTTCAACTATAACCTGTTAGGGACTTCTGTGTGCTGGTGGGCTACACATCAGGAGAGCCTTCTAGAATGGCACGAGGTAAGGGTCACATTCTCTATTAGGTTCTCTAGGAGAAACATGCCCATTGTCATCCAAGACTACCATGGTAAAGAAACCACCTCATTTCATGCCCATACATGTGAGAATACCTAGATAAAAGGCACACAAGTGTTACCACATTCATTATGGGTGCATAAGTTTTATTCCACCTTACAAAGTTGTGCGCATGCATGGTATATCCATTTGGAGATGCATCGTCAAATAGTTAATTGATAAGAGTTGGCAGCTGATATCATTCAAGCTTTCAAGTATATGAGTAAAAATCCATCAGTATATAAGGCGTTACAAGTGGTCAAGCACCTTACAATGGGAGATAGCGCTATGGCGGAAGATAGGATACAAGAACTACTAGGAGAACCTGGTTTGGAGACGTGCTTTGATGAAGAGGAATCAGAGAAGGTACAACTTGAGCGTGCGTGCATAGAAAAGGAAAATGGAATTATGGTATATGTGATGGATGGTGAATAAATGGAGAGTCTGGATGTTAACCACTCTGTAGGTACACGCAAGGTCATAGATAGTGTTGATGAGCAAGCATGCGCCTACCATGAACCCTTAAAGACAAATAAGGTTAACATTGGTTTAGAGGAAGAACCTAAGGAAGCTATAATTGGGGATGATTGGTTAGAGAAATAAATTTCTAAGATCATCAATTTATTACGTGAGTTTCAAGATTTTTTCCCTCGTGGGAACCATGAGCTCAGAGGCATTCACCATTCCTTAGGGGACATGAGGATCATGTTAAAGGAGGGTGTTCGCCCGATTTGGAAGAGACCTTATCGGATGAATCCTAACTTGCACATAAAGATCAAGGAGGAGATAGACAAGATGATAACATCAAGCATTATTAAGTTCATTGAGGAATCACAGTGGGTGATTCCAATGGTCATAAGTATCAAGAAGGACGGGAGGATAAGGATTTGTGTAGATTACAGGGAGTTGAATGCATTTTGTTTCATTGATCCTTTTCCAACCCCCTTCACTAAAGAAATTTTGGAAGGAGTGGCCAGGAAAGAAGTCTATTCTTTTACGGATGGATTCTTTGGGTACCACCAAGTTAGAATTGCAAAGGAAGACTAGGAGAAGACAACTTTCACCACCGAACGAGGAAGTTTTTATACATGGTTATACCTTTTGGATTAAAGAATGTGCCTGCTATGTCTTCACACATTATGGTACAAGCATTTTAAGACTTCAACCATAAGTTTCTTCAAGTTTACCTGGATGACTGGACTGTGTATGGGATAGTGAAAGGCCACTATGATAATTTGAGATTGATGTTTGAAAGATGTTGGTAGTTAAGGATATCACTCAACATTAAGAAGTGTGTCTTTGCTACTCCATTTGGAACCATGTTGGGGCATATTATATGTAAGGAAGGCTTACTGGTGGATCCCACTAAAGTTGCAGTTATTGTGGGATTGGGAGAGCCTACTAGTCAAAGCATTGTGTGTGATTCCTTTGGCATATAGGGTACTATAGAAAATTTATTAAGGGTTATGCCAAGATCGTCGCGCCTTTAGAGGAATTGTTTAAGAAAAAGAGTGCCTTTCACTGGGGGGAGGTGCAGTAAAAAGTGTTTGACACTTTGAAGGATAGGCTTGTTATGGAGCCCATACTCAATCTTCCTTCTTGGGATAAGCCTTTCCATGTGCATGTTGATGCCTCAGGGAAAGCCATGGGAGTAGTACTAGCACAACCTGGTGAGGGGATTGTTGATCACCCCTTATGTTTTGCCAGTAGAAAATTGAAACCAGCTAAACAAAATTACACAGCTATTGAGCGCGAGGCACTGTCTATGATACACACACTACATAATTTCAGGTAGTATCTGTTGGAAACACCATTTATATTCTACACAAACCACATGGCATTGAAGTAGTTAGTCAACAAGCTCATTCTATAAGGGCGCATATATCGTTGGGTCCTGTTCTTTAAAGAATTTGAATTTTCGGTTATAGTAAAACCAGGGAACAGTAATTCTAGACTTGATCACTTATCTAGGATTGACTCAGGTGAGGAAGCACAAAACATTGAGGATACAATGCCAAACGTGTAACTATTTAGGTTGCGGCACATTCCCTCGGACTTGGAAGATATCACAGTGTTTCTAAAAATAGGTGTGGCACCAGAAGGAATGAAGTCCTTGGAGAGAAAATAGTTGGCTATACATGTCACACCTTACATGTTGATTAGTGGAGATTTGTACAAGTTAGGCTGTGATGAGGTTCTACACCGATGCGTAGTAGAACATGAGTGTATTGTAATTATGGAGGAAGCGCATGGTAGGATTGCAGGAGGACACGATGTGGGAAATGCAACCATGCAGAAGATTCTACTTGCAGGGATTTGGTGGGAAAGCATATACCAGGATTGTATTGAGTTTTGCAAGGCATGTGACCATTGCCAACACCTTAGCAAACCTAGAAGAAGGGATGAAATTCCCTTGTGACTAATAGTTAGCACTGAACCATTTGAAAAATGGGTGATTGAATTTGTAGGACCTATTTCATTTGTCATGTGAAGGACTAGCTCACGTTACATCATCACTTGCATATATTACTTGACAAGATGGGCAGAGACAACACCTATAAAGGATTGCACCGCAACAACAGCTACCATATTTTTATGGGAGAACATAATCAGCAGGTATGGGTGTCCTTTGAGTTTAACATGTGATAGGGGTATGCATTTACTAAATGAATTGGTCAGGATTCTGTTAACAGAGTTTATGGTGGCCCATCACGAGACCAACCCTTATCATCCACAAATAAATGGAACTGCTAAAGCATTTAACAAAATACTAAGTCACACGTTGACCAAGATATATGACGTTGGAAGACAAGATTGGGATGACAAGGTATCAACCATTCTATGGGCATACAGAACAACCTACAAGAGGATAAACAAGGCCACACTGTTTCAATTGGTGTTTGGTGCGGAAGCTATCTTGTCGGTTGAATTCATACTACCATCGTTGCACATAGTGCGTGTAGGAGGATTAGCTAATGAACAAGCACTAGAAGAGAGGATTGATAAGTTGATGCAGTTAGATGAGATGTGATCACTTGCTAGGTGGATTCAAAAGACAGAAAACAATACAAAAGGCATGACATGATCGTCATATCAAGAACAAATAGTTTGAGGTTGGGAGATGGTTTTTTTGTATGATTCCAAATTTTTGTGCCATCCTGCAAAGTTAAAAGTCCATTGGTTAGGACCATACATCATCTTGTACATCCTTGATTCAGGCACTTTCCAGTTACAAGTGTTGGATGGGATGAGATTACTAGGTCATTTTAATGGGAGTAAGCCGAAGCCCTACTATAAATAAGTCTTCTTGGTGTTTGTAAATAAGGAAGTTTTTCTAGTTAGCTTAGGATTTCCTTTAATGCTTTCCATTTCTTGTGTTTCCCTTTCTCGTTGCTTTTTCCTTTCCATTTGTGTTATTTTGCACCCTGTGCATTGGTCACCACATTATTTTTTAAAGTTGTGTATGTGTAGAGAACCATACATCTGTTTTAGTGTGGGGTGGAATAATGCAACGTAGTGCAAAGTGTTGGATAAGTTGGCAGTAGTGTTAAATGGCCCAGTGGAAGGAAGCATGTGAGGTTTTGAAAGCACTGGGAAAATGGTGGATAATAAATTGTGGTGTCAAGGAAGGTTGAAACAAAGACCACATACAAGGGATGAAGAGCATCAGAACAACATGAGGTAGGCAAGGGAAAAAATTAGGTAAATGACAGAAGAAGTGCCTTCGATGCTACATATGTGCGTGTAAGATTCTTCGGTCAGTTTAGATTTTTGCGCACCAGAAGGTTGCAGAAGGTTTTTCATGCAGGACTGGGTGCATGGGTAAGAGCGCTTAAGGTCGGCTTAGTGGAAAAAGATGCATTTAATGCTAAGTATGTCGGTAGGTAATATAACATTTATTGTTGGAAAGGAGAAAAAACTATAAGTATGAAGTCGGGCACATTATTATTTACCTTTCAATTATGAAGTTAGAGCTCTTGCGATCTAAGGCATCCAATGAGAATTGGGCAAAGGAAGAAGAGTCATAGAAATCTAAGTGTGTGACCAGAGTGGATTTGTAGACCAAAGTGGAAAGAGTACACGAGCGTGGAGAGATTTATTTTTAGAATACGTTGTCTTGTGGAAGATTTATTCCTGGTTAGGTTTTGGCAGCTAGGGCATGACAAAAGGAGGGTTCTTCATGGTGTGAAGCCTTAGAGTTGAGCAGAGGAGGAAATCGGACCAAGAAGGAGAGATTTAGGTTGGAACCTAAAACGAAAACATGGCACCAAAGAAGGTGACCATTTCACCAAAGAAATATAAGGGCAAGAGAAAAGGTGAACAAACCACTATCGTCGCGAGCTCCAGTGAAGAATGGTATGTAGAATGTAGTACCCATATGGAGTTTTTTTAGGGAAACAGTGGGAGTCATGCTTAAGAAAGATGACCGTGAGTGATTACAACCATCGCACGAGCACCACTAAGAAGGAAATGGCATTGGAGCGTGTTCGTCCAACTAACAAAAGGACACAGATGGAATGCCAATATACATTGACAAGGTGAAAGTAAATTTGGAGAAGGCAGGACTATTGCAACTATATGATTTGCCTTATTTTGGCAAGCCCGAGCGACTATATCAGTGGTTGATGTCACACATACATGAAGATCACTTCTATTTTTCAGGGCGCAAGATGCGCATAATACCACAGTTGATATCTAAGTTCATTGGCTTGATTTGTGAAGGAGAATCTATAGATTATGATTTAGAGGACAACGAATCCATCAAAGAAATAATAATAGCCTATAACTATAAAAAGGGTTTGCGGTACTTTGACATCGTAGAAATTCCAGACCCTATTATGAGGATGGATGCGTGCTTGGTTACCAAGCTTAATGATCAAGAGAGATGGACACAAGTGAACAAGGCATGGTTAAATGTATGTTGAAATATCTCTGAAGGGGCCATCTATAAATTTTCTACCTTTATTGCGGATGAGATCATAAGCAACACGCAGGAAGGAGAAGATATTTTTCGGCAATGTCCTCCTCACCATCGTCTTCTCAGAAATTGGAGTGCCCGATGGGCCAGAGAAGTTCATTTAGGAGTATTCAAAAGAGGATCCCTCACCCGCAAAAAGGTTTGAGAATTACACTTGTGAAACCATGACAACCGCTCACAAGGTGCGCTTGGAGAAGTGGTACAAATGAATACGTGACGTATTCGGGGTAGAGTGGAGGATCCCAGAGCAGCTGCCAGCACTCATGGATGAAGAATTAGAATTCACAGTATAGCAACATTTATGCCTTGGTAGATTTACTTTAACAGATGGGACTAAGGGTCCATGGTGCAAGCTACCCTTCTCCTTCACCGCACAATACTTCCATGCTGGAGTCAACCAGTTCAAAGATGCCAAATACTAAGGGTCAACCTTAGTGAGGTAGACCAAGACTATCGTGAGCTGCACCGAAAGCTTGTCTACCCCAAGAAGCATGCATACATGGAGAATTATGTCTCCCATGAAGTGCAGATGATGAAACCAATGATGTTGTTGATCGTCAGAAGCACCGCAACAAGGGTGTACCTACGCATAAGGCCTAAGTTTGAGAAAGGTGCCTATCTGGAGAGTGATGTTGCCATTCCAGAAGACCCCATAGGGAAGAATAAGAACGCACCAAAGAAGAGGGAAAGAGAAGAGGTGCATGAGAAGAAGGCACCACGTGTGCAAACAATGCAATCTGTGGGCGTGCCGCAGGCAAGCGCTAATCCTAGCAATTACGCATACATAAAGAAGTCCCCAGTCAAGGTGAAGACCCCAAAAGAAGAGGTTCCAGAGCATGAAGAGCCCCTCACACATGAAGAATCACCAAAAAATACATCACCTATTGAGGAGAAAGAGAAGGAAGAATCCCCTGTACTGGAATCCCCAGTAAGGAAGAAATAGAAAATGGTAGAAAAGGTAGACTCAGAGGAGACAGAAAGCCTAGAAGCCTACATTGGTGAAAGAGATGATGACAACCCAGAGGAGGCTCAAGATCATCGAGTATACAATGTGCACAACTTTGAGGAGAAGGAAGACAAAGAGAAGAATGACAAGAAAGAAGCGGATGATCAAGGTAAGGGGGTGAGTAAAGAGGTGAGTACCAAAAACTAGAAAACCATAAGCCTCACCAAGGAATAAGTGGAAGAAGTTGCAAAAAGAGAAGTAGCGGGCATCATTAAGGAATTGGTGGAATAGGAGTTGGAGAAGAGTGCGGATGAGGTTTTAAAGGAAGTGGAAGAAGAAATTGTTGGGAAATAATATGGTAGCATGGGTGGGAATCCCAATTTGGTGGTAAGATTCCCCAGGGCTGCATGAATGGGTGGGAAGGGCATAGTGGCAACACAAGGGCCAAGAATAGGCTACATTAATGATCCAAGATAAGTGCTACGCGTGCGCTTCCAGAGCACCGTACCAACAGAACAACTCCTGGCTATGACTTCATTTGATGAAGAAGGTGCATATCCATGAACAAGAAAGACGCTATCTTGGGAATTTGAGTCCCACATGGATGAACCAGAGTTTGAGGTGAGTCAGAGAGCACTAATGAAGATGCTAGAGAAGAAGGGAGAAAATCCACTTGTAAATGCTAAAAAAATGTCAGAGGAACAAGTCTGCAATGCACTCAACAAGGTTTCTGTTGAGGTTGAGGCCATACTGTTTAAGAGGAATGATAGAGTGAGATTCCTGGAGGAGGAATTGGAGAAGAAAAAAGGAGCACATCGAGAAGAGCAAAGAATTGAAGCAAGAGGAGCTGATCAATGCTTAGTTGAGGCATGAGCTGAAGGAAGAGAAAGAAAAGGTGTGCGAAGTCTCCAAGAAGGTAGAGATGATTACGGATGTCATTGTCTTGAAGCATCCTGACTTAGTGCCGCCTAAGAAAAAATATGAATCAGCCTTGTAGTTTCTGGAGGATTTGACTCGCATTCTTACAATGGAAAGGTGACCACTCACTTTAGAGTATGCAGAAGAGGTGCTGGAGCGCCAAGAAAAAGAGGAGAAACTGAAGTTTGTCGAGATTGTTGCTCAATATACTAAACTCCTTACAGAGGTAAAGGCCGCCGCACAAGTCGCTGAAGCCACATATGACAACTACGTGGATAGGGATAGAGTAGCAAGCATCCTGGCTGCTACCCATGAAATGGAACTCAAGGAGTTCTAAGAGAATAATAAGGGGAACATAGTAGAAAGAGATAAGATCCTAACCGATGTGGAAAAGAAATCACAAGCTATTAAGACCTTGCGAGGATCGATCAAAAGATGGCTAAAGGAATTGTACCCCCAGATAACCCGTGGGATGGATGCGCTTGATGATTTGAGCAAGCATCTATAAAGTATTTTTGAAACGATGAATGCCAAAGGGGAGGAACTAAGTTTTGAGGAGGTAAGTGCCCTAGTTGGAGACCTTTGTCAGCAAGCGCAAAATGAGGTCTACACTTGGGAAAAGTTAGAGGTAGAAATAGGGAAGTATTTACCTCTCCTCCTTCAACAATAAACAAGTTCCCCATTCTTTCATTCTTTCTCCCCCATTCTTCATTCCTTTATTCTTTTCCAATTATTTTAAGATCCCGCCATTCTTTATTTTATTGAAGAGGATTGTTTCTGAGGATGGAGAATGGGCATAGTGTGGGGTGATGTTAGGCCTCAGAATATTGGCTAAGTACAAGAAGGTGCATGGGCACACAGGACCTATTTGAAGAAGGGCACGTGGGGTGAAGGCACGCAGGACAGGGTTCTAGTAGGGTTTGAGCAAAACACATGGTGTGCGCACAAGGCAAGAGAGATTTTGGGACTTAGCCATATTCGGCGTTCCAGGCAGCACACGAGAAAAACGTGACCTATCTAGAATGCTTAGTGGATAAGGTGCCAACCTGACAACTTGTTGGTCAAGAAAGGAATATTCCATGCATGTGATGAAGGATCTAGAAAGAAATCATTGCAAAGAGTCGAGAGCTCAGATCAAAGGAAGCATGCTCCATTGGAGGACCACTTGGACATTTGGCAACTGATATGTTACCTCAAAAGGCATGGAAGTGAAGGAGAAGGGTTATATATAGAGGTGCTCAGATAGAAGAAGGGAGTCAACATTAGACAGAGGGTCGTTATTAAGAAGAGAACAACGTTGAAGGCATGGTTGAAGAGAGGTGAAGCTCTACAGGAATAGAATGGTGGATTCTATGGGTTGGGATTAAGAGAACTATAGGAGTGATGGCATATTTAGAGGGATAGGTCTGTAATTATCCTTGTGATATGAAGGACATAGTCCAGTTTCTGATGCATGACTATGATCTGTGTTGTTATAGTGGTCTTTCGTGACCTTAATGGATGTAATGTGGTTATTGAATATGTTAAACATGAATATAAGGTTCTGTTCTAAAGTATAGATGTTGTTCTTATGCATAAACCTTTGTGCATTTCCTTTATGTTATTGTTCAGATATGTATTCTGTTGAGGTTTCTCCTTTGTTATCTAAATGAATGCCTTGGTATAATAACTCATCCTAAGCTCTCAGAATGAATGCATGGTCTCTTACTTCTTTTTCGTTCAAGTATCTGTCATAGATAATGTATTCTCACACAACTCACATAAAGGAGGGGCTTGGCGACCGCGCATGCCTCGGGTGAGTGCCCAACGCCCATTGGGTAATAGGCTGACACGCATGGGATTTGTCTATTATTTTAAGGGCGTAAAAATGACTACAACTTTCTCGATGTTCTGTGGGTTTTCCTAACATAATGTTTCATGGATTTCTAAGTCTACATGACAGGTATATTGAGCGAAGGAAAGAAAAACCTTCGTGGCTCTCGAGGTGAGTGTTGTCAACAAATCAATGCACCCCCCGAATGGCCAAAATGCTGTTAGGATGTTCGGTGTGATTGGGACACATGGGATCACCTCTCAAGTTGTGGGACTTGGGCTCGAGGTGAACCTCTGGAGAAGGCCGACTTCCTCTTCCTAAACTAAGTGCTTTACTACTCCTAGTGTAATAAAATGGTTATCTAATCCTAGGCTAACATTTCATAAGTTTTAGGGAAAGATATTTTCAGAAATGAAACTATACTAGGGATGGTGATGCACCAAATAAAGGGGTGTCTAAACTCCAGAAGGGTTAATGTGGGTAGGATGCTTGCATCTTTAGCCACCTTCACCAGTTGCAACTTAGAAAGGGTATAAAATACCATAGACAAGAGCATATGTTCCTTCGTTAAACTTTATCAGACAACAAGCTACCAATCTCCCAGTGAGAAGGGTGAATAAGCACCACAACTCAACCGCATGCAATATTCCACCACTTGATAAGTACAGAACTCCACAAACCTACAATGGAAACCAGAACTTGCACTCTACACGTGAAAACGTGAGAGAGGTAAATAGAAGCAACAAAATCATGAAAGGACATATAATTGATCACAAAACATAATTTCCATTATTTCAAGCACTTGCACAGTGCATCATTACATCAAGGATAGGACATAGGCTGCCATTACAATTTTAGAAGAAAGGCTTGAAAGCCTACATATCACAGTATCTCAGCTTGTGAAGAGAGGGGAAGCTTGGATAGTGTCTAACTTGTCCAACTTGTATGACCTATTGGGACCTGCCTGTTGGAACCCTTGGAATGAGCCTCCAACTTACATTTATAGAAGAAATTGAGAGAGAGGAGAGAAGAGTCATAAATTTCCCTCCTAAATTGAAGGCACATGATGTATCATTTATCACATTCGGTTGAACCCCTTGAAAAGGCTCCATCATGCATCCTTGATTGCTTGTTGACATAGTCTTCTTAATTAATTAAAATAATATTTAAATAAAATATTTAAATAATAATACTAAATATTATTATTTAAAATATTTAAATAAAAATATTAAATTAATAAAAATAATTAGTGGGCCCATGTTGACCGGTTCATGATGAGGAGGTAGGGGTCCAAATAGATTGAAAATGAGTCCAACTCGATGGTTGGCTTGCTGAGCCAACTCGTCGAGTTGGGTCTGAGCTCTTTTTTATCAATTTGGAGGTTGATTTGCACTCTGCCGAATCCATCTCATCCATGGCGAGCCCGAGCTTCGTTCCTACTTATGAATCAACCGAGTATTCTATTTTCTGATCTTGTCGTGCTTTGATTGAGCCACTTAGTTTGTCTGAGCTCCTACGAACGTTGTACTCCATCCGAGTGAAACGAGATCTTACCACCGAGTAACTTGGCACCACCATAACTCGTTCTGAGTTGATTTTCTGATTGTTTCATCTTCCCCGAGGTCTCCCGTCATGACGTCAAGCTCCATGCCAACAAACCTCACATTGAACAGTGGTTTTTGGATGCATTCACAGAGCTTGATGATACCATCACTGCATGCAACCGAGTTCTCCTTTCCTAGTGAACTTGACCATTAACATGACAAGTTGATCAGACATTTTAACGCATTGCTTAACTTTGTGTTGGGCTCATATCCTTGTGAGCTACTACCAACTCGGTTCAACATTGAGTCCTGTGAAAACTTCACTACTCAGCTCCATGAGCTTGAAGTGCCTCCATCATCACCAAGCTTGTTATATGTCACATGTAACATCTTCCGGACTGCTCTTACGACGTCAATGCCGAGCTCCCCTTCCAACCAAGCTATACTCCCAACGAGCTCTATGCCAAGAAACTTCCACGCTAAGCTTCTTTCTCATTTTTGCCGAAGTCACAGAGCTTCATCATGCATCGCTATCATTCACCACTTCCTCTGAACCTGACACTTGACTTGATCCTCCTCATAGCTTGGCGAGAAAAATGCCATGTCGACCTGGTGCCTCCCTAACAACTCAGCAAACGACATGGACCTGCTTGACTGACTTAACCATATCGGACTTCGGAGACCAAACTTCTCGTAACACCCAAAATATCTGAACCCCGAAATGCCAAAACTTTGAATTACAGAGTTTCAGAGTTTCAGGATTCGAGGATTTCCAACTCGCTTAACATCTTCGAGCCCAAAAAATCCAAAAATATGAAAGGGAAATGTCTGAATTTCATCTCCGAAATGCTTGACCTCGTTCCCAAGATTCTCTACACACCTCGGCTCTACATCACTCGTTGTGGGGACATCCTTACCATGAGCTCAAACCATTATGTAAAAAGTCAACCTTTTCACATCTACCATGAAATCCTCTTGCTGAAAAGCTTCTGAGCTACATTGAGCCACCGATCACTAAAACCTATAGAGAGCTACTAGATGAATCATCCCTACAAGATTACACGTCATCCCTAAGCTTCAAGCTGTCTCTTCGCTTAAAATGCTTTGGCCCTGGCACTCATGTCGTTTCACGATGCATATGAGCTCGAGGTCTGTCTATGTATCCAACTTGAGCTCGCTGTATGTTCTTCCTTGACTCACTGAACCATCCTCACGTAACACCGAACATTTCTACCCGCAGCTCCACCAACACACTCGAGCCATTTTCCAGGACCCATATTTTGATTTTGATATGAATTGGCCAAGACTCGGTCAACCGAGTCGCTACCTATGTTTTATAGAAATTACTATCTATAACACTTTCTCCTAGAATCTGAGCTCGTCTAAGCCCATTGCCAAATCATTCTACCTTAACCTAGTATTTACTCGATGAATGGCCACGAGTTCCTCCCCTTTTGGGCCAAGTTGTCCCTTCACGAGTTCACCATTGAGCTCATTGCTAACTCGTTTTGCCAACGTCAACCTATGTTTGAGCCTCCTCATCAAACCAAAATCCTTAGCTTTGTATGGACACCCGAGCTTTTCTTAAACACTTTCAGCCTTCTTGTGAACACCATGGAATTCATAATAAATGCCACAAAATTGTATATACTAGCTTTAACAATTTTAGCCTGTAAATCCTCATTGTTCATTTTTTACCTAGGGGAAAAAATGGACAACATCGAGTACGAGAAAGAACAACATGTGTGAGGGGCCAAGTGTGAAAGGTTGAAGTCCGCGATAGTGTGAGTGAGGAGTTCCATGGATGATATGCAAATGTTGATGTCTCGTAAGTTTTTTAATTCTATAGGACATCTCAGGTTTAAAAGCCGCAGAACATGTCAAGATGAAAAAATTGTGAAAGGATGTAGAGGAGAGAAGGAAATTGACATAGTTTGCAATCTTGCAAGTATTGCAAGATACATATTGTGGTCTCAACTCAGAATTCTACGGGGCACCTTAAATTCGCGTTTGTTTTATTCGAATCGACACCCAACCACTTCACTAACCCAATTTTAATGATAAACGACTCCCATCCCTTAACCTGCAAAATCTAATGGCGTGAAGTAGAAGTGATGTCAATCGCCTCATTCCCACTCTACAAAAATTAATGGCACATATTCTCTCCCTCTTCTCCTTCTTATATATATATATAACACTCATTCTCATTGTAAAGGAATCCTCTTTTGTTGTAACGACACCATGCCAAAATGGTGGTCGACTTCCCATGAGTTTCAGAGCTCGGATTTGATCTTTTTTGTAATCGATTGTGCATCCTTTAAATAGTAAAATCTTGTGTTTGTGGCTATTCTCTGCCTTATGCTTGTGTTTATTATGTTTTGTTTCTTTATTCGCTCCTTGGTGTGTTGTGCGTCGCATTTACATATCTCTTCATTTTCGTGTGTTGTTAATGCGTGAGATGGATGTTTAACGAGAGTGTTTGTTTGTGGCATGTTTGTATAGCCTTTCCTCCTACATTTTCATTCCCCCTCGCCCCTCATGGAGAGTGAGCATCCTTTTCTTTTGGTGCTATCAATGCTTGTTTTAGCTTAGGTTTTACTTTCTGCATCTCTCTTTGCCTGGTCCCTTAGATGTGTTAGTTTGAGATTAGCTTCAAGGTAGTGTTAGCACTAGGTTAGAAAGGTAGAGGAACCAACCTTCTCTAGAGGTTTGTCTCAAGATGCAAGTCCCACACTTGGAGACAATCCCATGTTGACATAAAATTCTAGATTTTCCATGATCTAAACACGGGTGTAATGCCAAGCACCAACAAATATGATGCACACATTTGAGAGAGATTACAAAGTTTGTCTGCATAACTTATGCATCTTCAAGTTAAAAAGTGTGCACTAATAGGATTCATTCACTTAAGTTGTGTTGATGTCATCACCTTAATAAAGAAACGCAACAAAAAGTAACTTTTAAAGACAAAAATCAAAACTTTGAGTTTCTAAGGTGTATAATACATGATTTTGACTGGAAAACACTCAAAATTTTCATTTCAATCATTTTCAAGAGCTGAAAACACTTCCTTTTTGAATTTTGAACCAATTCACCCTTTTAGTGTAAAAAGGAGCAACAATGGATTGAGTTGCTGTAGAGACATGAGAGGAGTTGGAGTAACGCCAATGCTTGTGCCATGAAGACGATTCCATAATATTCAATTTGACCATTTTTTCCCTTTTGAATCCACCTGAAGCTCCTAGAATGCCCAATTGAATATGACCTTTCTCCGCAGACCAAAAACACCTTTTTGACAAAAAGTGCTAGGAGTGAATGTGTTCCCAAGACTAGTCTAAAGCTTCTAAATCTGACCTAAACCATACCAACATGAAGCAAACTCGGAGATCTTTGTAATGACTGCAATCGAGATTCCCGAAACCATTTGGAGCTCATCTGACACTGGCCAGAAATTGACACTTGTAAAGGAGTAAAACTGACAATATTGTTCAAGACTTTTAAAAGAGACAAATTTTTCTTTGGAACTCTCAAATAAAATGCCTACACATTTTATATGTCAACACTTAGATAAGACAAAGACATGAATGAAAAGTTGGAAATAAAAATATAAGAATTAAATACCTTCATGTCCCACACCTTTTCCACATCTTATATTATTCCTACACAAATAATTTCTAGTATCTATGCTCAATCATAAAAAAATGAAAACAACGGTAAAAAAGACACACAAATGACAAAAATAAATAAATAAAATATGGTTGACACGAACACTTGAATAATAAGAGAGCTAGCTAAGTTTGATAATAATTCATACCCAACTTCTTCCACATGAGTTGATGAACGTGGTAGCTAAATCCTCATCACTTGAGTTAGATAAGGAAGTACATAATGGCACACTTAGGAAAAATAAAGTGAAATACAAGAAGAAGAAGAAGTAGTAGTTTCATAAATTAAGTCAATGCTCGGAATGAGTGCAATCAACGTCCCTTTCTTTTTATGAGCCCCCGGCCGAGTTTTCCAGGTTTAAATGATACACATTTATCTCATAAAATAGTTGTTTAATCTACCGGCCATCACAAGAAGACGACCCTCGTTTTCATCGATCTCCCAACAACCATCATCTTGATTTAAAAAACATGTCGATGCACATGCCTTCCACTCGACTCATCGACAATGGCCTCTGTAAATATTCCTCCTCTTCCACCGCGTTCTTCAACACCCATTTCTTCTACTAATTTCAGGAAGCACTTAGCAGTGACATTATGTGTTGGAGTTGGAGTTGGACTTGGAGTTGGTCTGTCTAAGCAAAGAAGCTTGCTTGCAAAAAATCTCTGGGAGAAAACAAGAAGAGCAAGAAGCTCTACTTATATTTGGGGTTCTGTGGCTTCCATATCAATGGCAGCAGAAGTCTCCCACAGCGACAACAACATGGCAGTGGAACCCAATACAGGCGTTTCCTTTCCTTCTTCCTTGGACGAGAACAAGAAGCTGGCTGGAGTCGGGGTAAGGAAGAAGAATATATTCGGCTTTACGAGTATCAATGTTTACGCATTTGGTAAGATTCCAATTCCAAATCTCAATTTTGGGCTTTGATCAAATCACGTTTCCTTGCATTTCTGTGGGTACCAAACTTGTTTTCTGAATGTGGTTTTTTGTAGGCAAATAGAACAGAAATATACTCGGACAAATCTAAAGTGTCTCATTTCTTATTTTTGACAATTTGTCTCTTTTTTATAACGAGCAATGGAGGCTGCATTATGGACAGTCAGTTCAGTTTCTTGTTTTTTATGAAGTGCCGTTGTTTAGATCTTTGTGCGATCCATGTCGGTATGGGCCCTGTAGCCCTATATTTGTCTCAAAGCCTCCATTGTTTACTGTATAAACTACCCAAGAGAAGAAAACTCTAGGACTCACAGCTGGTCAATTGTGTATACACTATAAACCTAATCCACATTTATGCTTTGGACATGATTGTAATCCATGTGAGTTTTGTAGCATACGGGACAGTTATATTTTATCCGGTGTTGAAGCTGCTTTTAGTGGCATTCTTTTCAAACCCACATTGAGCAATGGGGTTTGGTTGGAGAGGCCAAAACTTCGACATTTCATTTTCCTCTTTCCTGCAGAATTTTCCATTTTCGTTTCTTGCAGCTTTCTACCTTTCACCCTATACTAGTCCATTTTTTTTATAGAAGTGTAGGCGTGTTTTCTCTATTTCCACCCTATTTCCTTGTCCTTTCTCTATAAAAGTTTAAACATATTTTCCCTATTTCCTTGTGGTTCCCTATAAAAGCGTACCCAAGTATCTGTCATTTCCTGACCCTAGCTTTCCCGTGTCCTAATATTTCCAGGGTTTTCATTCCTGATTCTAAATGCAGCATAGCGCCCAAGGTTTGCAATACTAAATGCACATTATGCTTATGTGTTTCCATTTCTGATTCTAAAGACAGCATAGCTCCAAAAATTTACAATTCTGATCTGTTTTTCATTTCTAAATCGAAATGCAGTATAGCTTCAAAGGTTTGCAATCCTAAATGCACATTATGCTTGCTTGTTGTCCTGTCTCTGCTTTAAAATGATTCTGAATACTATACTGGCCACTATCTTTTATGGATTTTGTGAACTCTATGTTATTTAAATTAAACGAGTATAAAGCTGATCCAAGGTGCAGATCCACCAAGCAAATAAGTGTCTATTACTCAGTGGAAGCAAGTCTAGTGGTCAGAGAGACTGATATAGCATGCACCAAGCGGTCACCAAAAAAACTGCCATTCAATCACTCCATGGTGAACAATACCAGCTATGTGGGTGTGTTGATTGAGTTCTGGTAATATTCCTAATTTTCCTTTGCTGCAGTGTCCATGTCTAGATTTTACCTAATGGATGACATGCGCTGCTATGTTGTTTTTCCGAATTCTTGAAGTGACCTGGTTAGTTTGTTATATTCATCCTTCTTTTCTGGATTCAAATGTACAACTCATTGTCATATCTGAACTTATGCTTCATAGGTTATACTTTACCCAGGTATGTAAGGGGAAGGTTATACCATTATTTGAGGAGTGGAACTAAGAATTAATTTAGTAAACCAAAATCACCCTTTAAGCATCAATGCTTGTCAACTCTTGTCTGCGGGGAATTCTGACTTGGAATCGACTGAGATTATCAGTCACAGTGGGAGCGTGGTTCAGAAAATCTGTGCGCTAGATGTTAGGGATACCATTGGCCCAAATTTGCGATGATGTCAATGTTGGGCACCTGAAGAATTTAGAGACCGATGTCTGTGGGTGACTTGTCTGGTTGACATCCACGCAACCTCTGTTTCTCATTGTCTCCAGCTACTGGAAACTCACTAGGATGTATTCTGCGAAATGTTGTGCAACTTCCTGGGACACAGATATGCCATGTGTGGCCTTCTGTACCGACTCTTTTTCTGATAGTGGTGTCTACCGGGCACTTGCTTGTTGTAAACTTTTGTTTTTCTTATGTTTTAATTTTGTTATTGTGGGGGTCTGTTAACACCCTGGTTATGGATTTAGTGAGTAGGTCTTGGAAGATTGCCATTTTGATATGTGATATGTTTTGTTTCTGTATGTGGGATGTTCTTTGGTACTCTGAAACAGTTGGGGCTATCCTGAGTGGCCTGTCAAGAAAAAGAAAATTAGATGGCGGCTGGATATGTTTATGCGATTGTACATATATTCCTTTTTACCTAGTAAAAAAAATCATTGCCTAACCACAACAAAACAGCAAAAATAAAAGCACATGAATATACAATTAATCTATAGTGCTGTAAGTTGTAACAAATTCTGCAAGTGCTTTTCATAGCTTGTGAGGGCAACAGGAAATAATTGGTAGACATCAATTTACCACCCACAAGAGGCATACCTCAAGATATACAGTGCAATATTCTGTTAATGAAAAGACATGATTATGGCAATATGTTGGACATGACTCTATTTCTGCTAAAGACATTGTGTGTGCTTCAAATTTGAAATAGCTGACTAGTTGGTTTATGCATATTGAAGTGTTGGATCAGCCCCGCTTTAATGAGTGTTACTATAGACTTTTATAATCACTTTGGCACTTTAGGCAAGGAATATGAATTCCAAGTTAAAGCCAGATTAGGGTGATCTTGTTATATGCAAAAGCAAATCTTCAGATCAACAATTTTGTCTGAACTAATGCACGATGCACTATTTTATATGCAGGATTGTATGCAGATAAGCTGAGTCTACAGGAAAAGTTACTTGACAAGTATAGAAAGCAATCAGAAACAGAACTGAAGGAAAATAAAGAATTTTATGAGGATGTGATTGGAAACGATCTGGGTTTGACAGTAAGGCTGGAGATTGTTTACAGTAGATTAAGTATTGGTTCAGTGCGTAGTGCCTTTGAAGAATCTATTGGGAATCGGCTGTGGAAATTCAGTGGAACCGAGAATAAGGAATTATTGCAGAGGTTATTTCATTTATTTTAACAGTGTCAATAAATGCTTGTTTGCTGAATGTAATAGTGAACGGTGCATGTTAAATTTTGGGTAACTATTTCGGCATCTAGATTTTATTTACTGTAGAGAGAATTTAGGGTACAGTCGAGTAAAAATGTTTTTCCTTTACAAATATGATCTACCCCAAAACAACAATGTATACGTATTTTCTGCTGATTTCAAGTCGAGATGATAACTGAGTTGGGGGTGCAGATGAATGGGTCCAAAAAAGTGTGCAGCATTTAAACATGTAGAGATCCTAATATTTGTTTTTCTGTATAGATTCACACATTCGTTGTTAGGCTAATCAGTAGATGGCACTCACTACAGATTTATCTCAATTTATGTGTTGTCTTTATAAGAATTGTAGAGAATTCAATTTTTTGTCTTAAGGAAAAAAGAATGTATGTGCTCTTTCAACTTAGTCTATTTGATACTTGAGCTAGACCTACTAGCTTTTAGTGTTTATGCTGCTTCCCTACATTTCCTGTGTTGCACGTGACATCATATTTGTTACATGCTAATGTAAACATACTATTGATGTGCAGATTCACTTCTCAATTTAAGGACGATTACAAGCTACCACGTGGCACAAAAATAGACATTTCTAGGCTTCCTGGCCATATCCTCCAGACAAAAAGTAAATGATATTAATGCTCCATCCATGCATTGTTTTAGTTAGCCTCTCTTTCTTAGCCAGAAGATTAACACAGAGAATGATAAAAATAATAATGGAAACTAAAGAATTGACTTGTTTCGTGTTTTTTCGGCCCGTGTTATCATAAAGCTTTGGATCTACAAGGTTCTGCCTTCAAAGCTTCAGAAAGTTCTGTGGCTATATGAAACATTGCTTTTGGGCTGCTTATCTAAATGTGATTTTTGTAAGCACTTGTATAAACTGTAGTTCTCAGTCCACTAGATACTGAATATATCTCAGTTTCTCCTTTTTTTTGTTTTATAATTCATAGCTCATATGTTTCCATTTGTACATTGCAAAACGTGCATAATGTATTGCATTTTCTTAAAGAGAATTAGCTATTTCCTCTAATAGCACTCTCAGAAAAAACACATTCTATTTTAGTAAACTATGAATATAGATTTGTAATTGTACTTGTGACATTTTGAAAGACAGGCACTGCATGGAATATTCGTTGACATTTCATTTCTGGATGGATTACACTTGATCCCTTCAACTTATTCATTGTCACATTTTCTATTTCTCGCAGTGTTCATTAATATATTGTAGACAAGATTTGGAATATCAGAATCTAATTTTGATCATTCCCTTGTAGTTGACGACAAAGAGATTGGTAGCATTCAGAGCAAGCTGTTATGTCAGTCTTTGTTTGACCTTTACATTGGAGAAGATCCACTTGACAAGCAGGCGAAAGAGAAAATTGGATTGGGCTTGGTCTCTCTTCTGATCTGGTAGAGACAGACCTCTTGCTTATACCATCTATAATAGAGCAATGTTGTGCTTTCTAAGAAGATGTAAAGTTGTTAACTTTGAAAAGTGGCTAGGTTCTAATGTTTTCGATTGCTTTAGATGAAAGAATGGTGTAGTTCTGAGATTAATCTCTCAATTTTAGGAAGACAGCATTTAAGTCTAGTTCTTTTGAATAAAATTTGAGCTCTTTCATCATGTTGCAACACTTTGGCGTTCATAGTATGATCGGCCTATATAGATGATAAAATAGTTTGTATGTTTGTAATAGTAGATGATCTTGTGATGGTAGGTGTTAATGCAATCGGAATTATGTGAATTTGTGTTGTAGTAACTATTATAAAGTAATTGATTTGGCAAAGATCGTTGTCATGTTTTCTTCTATTTCTTGCAGTATTCATTGAGATATTGTAGACAAGATTTGGTGTAACAGAATCTAATTTTGATCATTCCATTATAGTTGATGACAAAAAGATTGATAGCATTCAGAGCAAGCTGTTATGTTAGTCTTTGTTTGACCTGAACATTGGAGAAGATCTGCTTGACAAGAAGGCGAAAGAGAAAATTGAATTGGGCTTGGCATCTCTTCTGATCTGGTAGAGGCAGACCTTTTGCTTATACCATCCATAAGTTCTGCTTTCTATGAAGACAAAGTTATTAAATTTGAGAAGTAGGTTGGTTGTATTCAGTTGCTCTAGATGAAAGATTAAGAACTGTGTAGCTGTCAGATTAATCTCTGTATTTTAGGAACACAGCATTCAACTCTAATTTTTTGTGTCAAAAATGAGCTCTTTCATCATGTTGCAACACTTTGGCATTCGTAGTATGATCAGCTAATAGAGATGATAAAATAGCTTGTATGTTGTATAGAATAATAGATAATCTTGTGATAGGTGTAAATGCAATATGAAACATGTGTTGTGTTGTAACTATTATTAAGTAATGGGTTTGGCAAAGATAAGAGTCGGAAACGCGATGTTATTAGAATTATTTGGTTAGGAGCTTCCTGTGATAAAATCTGTTTCCAGCATGAATAAATCCACCTTGTGATTTTAGATGCACGGATGCATATCATAAAGTACTTGTGTAGCAGTGTGGGTGTTAAGGAGTTTGGGTGTTATCATGAAGTGCTTGTGTAGCAGTGTGAGTGTTAAGGAGTTTGGGTGTTATCATGAAGTGCTTGTGTAGCAGTGTGAGTGTTAAGGAGTTTGGGTATTATCTTGAAGTGCTTGTGTAGCAGTGTGGGGTGTTATGGAGCATATTCTATAATAAACAAATGATGGCGGTCTGCCTTAAATGTAACTAGCAATATAGAGCATACACTTCTTTTTGTCTAATGATGAGCATGTTAGTGCAGAATCACATCACCCCCGAATGGCCTAGGTGTGACAGTGGGCCATTCGGTGTGATTGCACAACATGGGACCATCTCTCAAGCCGTGGGACTTGCAAAACTTGAGATGGACCTCCAAAGAAAGTCAGTGCTTGTTTCATAATCTACCTAGCACAAGCTATTCCAGTGCAGGTAGAACCTATTTTATCCTAATTTAACCATTCCAAGGGGACAAAGAGAGAGAGAGAGAGGAGGAAGAGCCTACACTAAGCGGTGATACAGCAAAAAAGGAAGTGGTTGAATCACAAATCCGACTGCCTGAAGTGGAGAGAGGTGAGCAGAGGAGAGGGTAGACGGAACGCACCACAGACTAGAGATAGATTTCACGCGGAGCACCACTTTGAAACCCATTAAGCACACCTCCCAAGACCTGCAACGAACATCAGAGTATGCACAATATACCCTGCAACGATGAGAGGTAAGAAGAGACAACAAAATAAGCCAAGGATGGACAGATGCATCACGAAACATATTTTATTGCTCCAAAATATTACACGGTACATCATCAGTGGGCAAGAGGCAAGAAAACACCATTATAGAGCCATCGGAGGAGGCTTAGACTCCGCATTCTACCCTAAGGAAGAAAGAGGGGGGAGGGGGGCAAAGGAGAAACGACCAACCCTTGAATATGCCCCCTTCATTACAATATATAGGAAGAATAGGAGAGAAGAGGAGGGAAGAATTCGAATCCTGCTTCAACCACCTTGAGATATGTATTGAATCTTGCTTTGAAAACTCAACCACCATCAATCAATGCCCCTTTCAAATCTGCCTACAATTTGTCGATTCTGGTTCCCTAGCGGATCAAATTAAATATAGTCTGGTAGCTGAAGAAATTAGATTCTACATTAATGGCCTGGAAAACGTTTTCCCATTTTCCACCTACTAAAGCCTGTTAAGAATGATATTTTATGTTTCTATGGCGTAGAGGGTGTCGAGATGTTTCCTAAAAGTCTTCTCCCGCCCAAAATTGAGTTTCCAGTCAAAAGATATGACCATTTGAAGATTGGGGTCGTGGGCGCACAATATTTGAAAAGTCTGTTCGTATCGGGTCCACTTGGCAGCCTCGTGCATCTTGGAGATTCGACTCTTTCTTTATGCTCTTGAAATCGCCCCGGACTGACACGTGGCAGCTTCCTTTAGCTCCTTGGGCTCCTTTGTATTTTGACTGAGTCTTTTTGCTTAGTGGGCTAAAAGTTTGACCTTGAACACGTGGAGGCTTGAAGCTTGTTTGAAAACCCGCCCCAAATTTTACTTTTGAAGTAGCGCTGCGCTGACACTTGGCTCCCTCCACTGGCCTGCCTCTGCTTTGACTATTCAACCCCTCGACTCTGTCCCTTTTTGTGGACCTGGGACATGTGAAAGGTTCGCGCTCATTTGGAACCCGCTCAAGATTTTATCTTTGAAGGAGCATCGTTAAGACACGTGGCGCCTTCTGTCTGTTCAAAACTTTTCAACAGTCGACTCTATCCTTTTCGGGCCTGAGACACATGGAAGCTCTGCGTTCGTCTGGGAATTGCCTTTTGCTTTGCCTCTTGAAGGTGCGTTGTTTGAATACGTGGAGGCTTTCGTCGGTCCGCTATACTTAATTGTTTTGGGCCCGAAATTCACCTTTTTTGACTTTGGGACACGCGGAAGCTTGGCACTTGTTCGAGTCTGCCCTTTAAATTTAATCTTTGGAGATGCGCCGCTTGGACACTTGGCAACTTTTGCCAACACTTTTATGCTTAGCCAATTTTGGGGGCTCGTTCTGAGTCATTTGTATGGGGCAAATTTGGGATAACAATTTGGCGACTCGCAGGAGCATTTGCCTGCTAGATGAAGAAACCAGTAGCTTTGAAGCATCCATTGGGCATGGAGTCATGAATGATAGCCTGCTACTGACCCTTTATTGAAATGGACTCCCTGACTGCTTGCACTTTCTATGTTTTGCCTGACCCTGAGCTTGCCCGCGCGTCTGCACTCTCAATTTTCATAAGAAATCTTGGAACAAGGCTTCTGAGAGTAGAAAATTGTTTGACCTGGGGCTTCCACCTGTCCCCGAATGAACTGTAAGTATACCGCACTGCATGGTGATACAACCTCAGAGCAACAAAACACAACAACACGCACCATGTACAAAAGATCAAAACATACATGCCTCAAATGAGACATGCAGAGTGTGCACAAGCACTTCTTTTGCTGAAAACAAAGTCTACTCCTACTCTTATACTAGCCAAAGAGAAAGAAAAACTTAAACAAAGCCTACCACAGGCAGGGAGAAATAACTTCCTTTTCTAAAAAGGGGCAGCCATGTTGTCACTGAATATGGCTGCCTGCATGAGTGAAAAACTTAGTATAAACTGTTCCTCCACCCAAATCATCAAGGTATCTACATCAACCAAAAATACCTCCTCAAGTTGATTGGTATTGGACTCTTAGAGGTGCTGATGGTGACCCTTGGTGCCTTGAAGCTCATCCTCATGCGCTGAAGTGGACATGACTGGTTCTGGCTTCTCTCTTGGCTCCAATGAAGCCAAGTACCCTATCGGGCACGGTCTAACCCTTTAAATGTGCCATTTGTACTGAAATTTAACTCTAAAAATGGAGTCTTTTTGTGGACCTTCTTGGATGGATGGTGTGAGAGGGATGATAACATCCTTTTGTCTTCTCTCTTCCTTCTCCTATGAAGAACATGGAAGACTCATATCTTCCAACCTTGGTTCCAGAGAGCCGTTATGAAGAGCAGGTTGTTGTCCTTGAATGTCCTCCTTCATGGCAGCTGGCTCATGTGCTTGGAAGGTGGATGATAGAGGATCAAATGATGTAATCTCCATGGGCTCTTCTCTATCAAAGCAATTCTCCAAGTTAGACAGATAATTTGTCTCCTTGTTGTCCTGTTGCATGTGCTCGACCTCCTCCATGATGTCCCCCTGATCTGCAACTTGCTCACCATGGATCCCTTCATCCTCCAACATGAAGATTGAAAGCTCAAACTCCTCTTCAACATTAGAGATTGAAGGGGATGAAGTGGGAGGAAGAACTGAAGGTTCTTCTGTAGCTTGCTCCACACTTGGAGCATCTAGAACTGTATGGTCCTCCTCAATCATGGGTTCATTAGTCAAATTAGACCCTTGAAATGAAAACAAAGAATCTTCAATGATGCTTTCTTCATTAGGTGGCTTTAACACTGATTTGATCTCTCCCAGCTGCTCCTCTTCAACGGGGCTTGGAGCTGATTGTTCCTCCTCTTTAACTGGTTGTGCAACTTGGATTAGATCAACATTCTTTTCAGAAAGAGTGCCATTAGGGACACTATATTAAGAGCAAACAGACTGCTGATCTTCTTCTTCTTGTTTTTGTTCCTTCTCTGCTGCAAACTCAGCCTCAGCCACCACTGGCTCTTCAACCTTGACCTCCTCCATTGGCTTGACCATCAAGGGGATCTTTGTAAACTCAAATATGGCAGCCCAACTCTTCATATTTTCTGTCATTTCTTCTCTATTGGGCTCCCCTTATTGTTGTTCTCCTTGACTGGATTCTTGAGTTTCTTCCCAACATGGACTTGGGAAAGCAAGAGGAGTGACAGGTTGGGGTTCGACTAGTTTTGTTATTGTTTGTGGTGAGGAGGGAGGTGGAACTTCTTGTTTGTTTGGAGGGGATGACTTTTTAGAAGGGAAAAAAGCAGAGGAACTAAGGTGGGATGGGAGATCAGGGGATGGAGAAAAAAATTGACACTTGGGGTAGCAGATGAGGGGTTTGACTCATGATACTGCTGAAATGATAAAGTTTGAGGAAGAGGAAAATAAAAGCTAGGAGATGGTGGACTTACCCATTGACAAGGTTGTCTTGTGTCCAATTCGTAGGTCTCAATCTCCTCAATCCACTGTGTAAGTTGAGACAACATTTCAACCATAAAGTCAATCTTCTCTTAAGGGTTGTAATGTCTTGGAAAAGGGCCTCCCCATGGACAAGGTGTCCTGAAACCAATCCTGAATGCCTTCATCTGTGTTGTATCCCTGGATTGCACCACGTTAGCCTCCATTCTTTGAATCTTCTCCAACAAACCAACATTCTCCACATCGCTGTCGCCATTGTATGCCTCCCCTTGTTCTTGGTAAGCTCCATGGCCAAACTGACTTTGACTCTGCTCATATGGGTAAGCATAATGGTTTTTGATCTGATCATAGTGCTGATCTGGAGGAGCTGGGAAAAACATTGGAGGCGGAGTGCACTGCTATAAGTGTGAATTCCATGAAGGGAATGAAGTCATGATTGCACAACTTCATGAAATGGAAGAAAAAATGAGAGATATGGAAAGAGAAGTGAATGAAGATGGGTGGAAATGGATGGAAAAGGTCTGTAACTTCAGAGATGGGGATGTTGACCAGATGGAGTCGTCAGATGTGCTTGCATGTGCCTCAAAAAGTTGAACCTTAATAGGAACACACCAACCTGCTAAGATAACGTGGTAAGGTGCTTCAGACCTGTCCCACCGGACGTGCCAAAATTGTTAGTGTAGAATCACAACACTCCCGAATGGCTTGGGTGTGAAGTGGGGCATTCGATGTGATTGAACAACATGGGACCATCTCTCAAGCTGTGGGACTTGCAAAACATGGGACCATCTCTCAAGCTGTGGGACAAATCCTACTGCCTAAAGTGGAGAAAGGTGAGCAGAGAAAAGGGTAGACAAAACGCCACCACGGACTAGAGATAGATTTCACGCGGAACACCACTTCGAAACCCATTAAGCACAGCTCTCAGGACCTGCAGCAAACATCAGAGTATGCACAATATACCCTGCAATGATGAGAGGTAAGAAGAGACAACAAAATAAGCCAAGGATGGATAGATGCATCACGAAATAGATTTTATTGCTCCAAAATATTAAATGGTACATCATCAGTGGGCAAGAGGCAAGAAAACGCCATTATAGAGCCATGTGAGGAGGCTTAGACTCCACATTCTACCCTAAGGAAGAAAGAGAGAGGGGGGCAGATGAGAAACAACGACCAACCCTTGAATATGCCCCCTTCATTACAATATATAGGAAGAATAAGAGAGAGAGGAGGGAAGAATTTGAATCCTGCTTTAACCACCTTGAGATATGCATTGAATCCTGTTTTAAAAACTCAACCACCATCAATCAATGCCCCTCTCAAATCCGCCTACAATCTGTCGATTCTGGTTCCTTAGCGGATCAAATTAAATCTAGTCTGGTAGCTGAAGAAATCATATTCTACATTAATGGCCTGGAAAACGTTTTCCCCATTTTCCACCTACTAAAGCATGTTAAGAATGATATTTTATGTTTCTATGGTGTAGAGGGTGTCGAGATGTTTTCTAAAAGTCTTCTCCCACCCAAAACTGAGTTTCCAGTCAAAAGAGATGACCAGTTGAAGATTGGGGTCGCAGGCGTGCAATATTTGAAAAGTTTGTCCGTACCCGGGTCCACGTGGCAGCCTTGCACATCTTGGAGATTCGACTCTTTCTTTATGCTCTTGAAATCGTGCTGGACTGACACGTGGCGGCTTCCGTGGGCTCTTTGGGCTCCTTTGTATTTTGCCAAAGTCTTTTTGCTTGGTGGGCTATAAGTCTGACCTTGGTCACGTGGAGGCTTGACGCTTGTTTGAAAACCCGCCCCAAATTTCACTTTTGAAGTAGCGTCGCGCTGACACTTGGCTCCCTCCACTAGCTTGCCTCTGCTTTGACTATTCAACCCCCTAACTCTGACCCTTTTTTCGAACCTGGGACACGTGGAAGGTCCACACTCATTTAGAAACCCGCTTAGTATTTTATCTTTGAAGGAGTGTCGTTAAGACACGTGGCGCCTTCTGTCTATTCAGACTTTTCAACGGCCGACTCTATCCTTTTCGGGCCTGAGACACGTGGAAGCTCCACGCTCGTCTGGGAATCGCCCTTTTGCTTTGCCCCTTGAAGGTGCACCGTTTGAACACATGGAGGCTACCGCCGGTTCGCTATACTTAATTGTTTTGGGCCCGAAATTCACCTTTTTTCGACTCTGGGACACGTGGAAGCCTGGTGCTTGTTTGAGTATGCCTTTTGAATTTAATCTTTGGAGATGCGCCGCTTGGACACTTGGCAGGTTCTGCCAACACTTTTATACTTAACTAATTTTAGGGGCTCCTTCTGAGTCATTTGTAGAGCCCGAAGACTTTGAGCCTTCGCCGTTTCTTTTCCTTTGAGCATCTGGGTTCTTTAACACTGTCTTCTCCTTGTCGACCCTGCTCCTCCATTTCCGAGTCCACCTGCAACCTGACTGTTGGTATTTGGAACTTAGGCTATTCGACTGAAATGACCTTTTGATTTCTTCTTGTGCAGGGTCGTTTTTTGCCTCCTTTGGGCCTCTAGTTTCTTTTATGTCGTTCTGCATCATTTTGACCCTGTGCTCCTTGAGTTGAGCTTGCCTGTCCCTTTATTTGTCATTCTAGAATGCAAGCTCGCAGGTCTGAATCGTTCCCTTCAGATTTTCTTTGTGCGGGGTCTTGTTTGACCAAATTTGCTGGGGGCAAATTTGGGATAACAGGGCCTAGGGTACTTTCAGAATACACGCTCCTATACTAATTTTTACCAAGTTCCAATGTAGAGAATATGCATATTTATGGCTATTATGGTATCAGAGAGTAGGATTCAAGTTTCAGCTTATCTACAAATGTGAGAGTAAGGAAGTTCTTTGTAAATTGACATTGAGTGATATGCTTACAAATGCAACGTGTTTAAATGCATGAGAGAGCTGGTGCTGACAATACAACCATGATAAATATTGAGTAAGGGGACGATGATTATGCACTTGCTTTTACTATATAAATAAGAAAACACATTTTTCACTAATAGAAATCAAACTTTTAGTATTGCACGGCTTCCTTAGTGTTCTACAGCTTCCAATAGACTCGCTCTGTTTCCATAATATTCTATGGCCCTTGCATATGCTTGTAGGGCCTCCATAGACTTGTGCGGGTTGCACCAAGACTCCATAGATTTGTGTGGATTGTTGAATAAACCGGGAATTGCATAATAGCCTTGCGCACAACACCAACAATAATGAATGCAACTCTAGTACTTCGCACCCTACTGACAACACACTATCTTCACATTGTGGCCTGCCAACAACACAAGATGCTACACACCAACTATAATTGTTTATATTGTTTTTTTGGTTGATCTATGATTGTTTGTGAACCCAAATGCTCTTACATCATATACCTTTTGGATTTTGAAAACTTGAGCACCTGCTCAAGGAATCACAATGCCATGCCTACGATATTCGTGGTGCTCAACCAAGGTGCATCTTCAATACCTTTACCTTTCCACTTGATCAGATACTCGTTATACTCCTTGTTGTGTGTTAATTTGATTGTGGTATTAATTATCTACCATATATTGTTTCCAATTGACCTCACCCTATTATGTATTTAAATCTTCAACACTTTTGTGAATTGTGTGGTATGCATACAAACCTGCCACATTGAAAATATTTGAGATATCAAAGCCTTTAAGCAACTCAATCTCATACGCATTTTGTGCAAACTTCAGGGCACTTTTTTATGGTCCAATTTCTTCCATTTGAGCTTATTGTATGTTCCTTGAGGAAGCCTTTCTGCCTACAAATGTGCTAAGAACACATCTCTAACTTGATATTCAACTTTGTTGTTTGTATTGCGCATTCATATTTGGTAATTGATTATGTACTTGTTGGTGCACTTCCTCCATATACTACACATAATCTTTTACTTCTGCACTCCTCCCTTTGTTGTGCAGTAGTTCTCTCATCTCTGCCACTCCTCGTGGATTACTCCCATATACAATATGGAATGGCATTTTCCCTATGCTCTGATTCATTGAATTATTATACGTGAATTCTACTCACACAAGTGCCAAGTCCCATGTTCCTAGCTTGTCTCCCACCACACACCTCAACAAGTTTTCAAGACTCTTGTTCACCACCTTTGTCTCTCCATCAATATGTGGGTGATACGACAAATTGAATTGCAACCTTGTACTCATTTTCTTCCATAGTGTCCTCCAAAAATGGCCAACAAACTTGATATCCCTATCAAGCAGAATATTGTGTGGCAATATATGTAGTCTTACAATATCTTTGAAGAAAATATTTGAAAAGAGATTGTGATAGTGATGCATCACTAGTCCTCTTGTAAGCAAGTAAATGTGTAATTTTAGAGAATATATCCACTACAACATAGATGGAATCAACTCCTCATTGTGTCCTGGGAAAACCAAAAACATAATCCATATTGATATCCTCCCAAGGCTTCTTCATAATGTGCAAAGGCTAATACAACCCTATATTCTGAGATCTCCCCTTAGCCAATTAACACTCTGCACTCTTGCACAAACTTCTGCACATCTACATACATGTTCAACCAATAGTAACTCTTCGCTAGGTGTGCTAACGTCTTATCCAAATCGTAATGCCTTGCTAATCCACCACTCTACTTCTCTCTCATTAGATTCTCCCTCATTGATCCTCTTGGAATGCACAATTGGTTGCCCTTAAATAACATGGATTGCTACACAAAATAATCCAACTAAGGGGTCCTATCAACACTTACATGTGTTGCGTATGCTTCCCATGCCCTCCTGAAGTCTTCATCCTATGAATACAACTCTTTCATGGATTTGAAACCTGCTACTTCTACCCTCATCTTTGTCAACAACATACTACGCCTACTTAGCACATCAACAACCTTATTAGACTTTCCACTTCTATGTTTCAACACAAAAACTCTAGCCTTGTAGGTACTCAACACACTTTATATGGATTTGATTCAACTTCCCCTAGCTGTTAATAAATTACAATACTTGATCAATAAATATGACAAATTCCTATGACAACGACTAGTGCCTCCACTTCTTGAGTGCTTGCACGATTGCATAGAAGACTAGATCATACACGACATACCTTTTCTTTGCACCATTCAATTTTTCACTAAAATACACTATTGACTTTACCTTTTGACTCAACATTGTACCAATGGCTAAATCACTAGCATCACAATCCACCTGGAAAACCTTTGCAAAATCAGGGAACACCAACACCGGCTGTTAAGTCACCTTCTTCTTCAATTCTTGAAAATTGTTCTTTATGTTCTAGTTCTAGACAAAACTCTTCTTATCCCCTCACATGGCCTCTGTGATTGGTGCACACACACAATTTAAGTTCTTGATGAACTTGCGAGATAAAAACTAGCCAACCCATGAAAAAAATGTGCTTCAAAAGCACTCCACGTCAATGTCCAGTCCATAATTGTGTGGCTCGTTTCTAGAACCATCTGCAACCCTTCAATGGAAATCACAAATCCTATATACACCAACTCTTCTTGCGTGAAACAACACTTCTTCAAATTTATCATCAATTTCTCCTCATGCAACCACTACAACACTTGTCTTTATATGCATCAAATGCTCTTCATGTGTCATGCTAAATATCAAGATATCATCAAGGTACATGATCACAAATTTTTCCAAAAATAGTTTAAGGACTTCATTCATCGACCTCATAAAGGTACTTGGTGCATTGCTCAATCCGAACAACATCACGAACAACTCATACACTCTCTCTTGTGTCCTGAATGCAATCTTCTATTCATCTCCATCTCTTATGAGAATCTGATGGTATCAACTCTTCAAATTAATCTTACTGAAATACTTCACACCACTCAGACAATCCATGATGTCATCTATGGGTGGCAACAAAAATATATATTGGATGGTGATCCTATTTATGGCTCTCAAATTAGTACACATCTTTCATTCACCATCCTTATTTAGTGTTAGAAATGTTGGTGCTATGTACAGGCTCAAACTCTCTTTGATCAAGCCTCTAGCCAATACATCTTGTACTTGCCTATGGATCTCCACATTCTCTTATAGTGTCATCTTGTATGCTACCTTGTTCAGTAAACTTGATCCTGGAATCATGTCCATGCAGTGACTTACGTCCCTCACTTGCGGTAGCCCTTCTAGAAACTTGCTAGAAACTATATTTGCAAACTCTCCCAATATATATTCCACCTCTTGCAACATTGACGCATCCTTCTTTGCCACTGTCCCTACGAACCCTATTTGTGCATGGATTTCAATTGATGCAAAATACACATTGTTTTGCTTCATCTCATTTAGGAATTGTTTACCAGATAACAATAGAACCTTAGGCCCCTACTATGCTCCTTCAACCTTATCCTTCATTGAAATTAGATTTTACTCTTTCCCATCCTACACCACTCTGTAGGTGTTTACACAACCGTCATGTTGCACCTTCTAGTCAAATTGCCATGACCTTCCAAGTAGCACATGACATCCATCCATAGGCATTATGTCACACATCACTTCATCCTCATACCTCCCAATTTGGAACTTAACCACTCATTGCTTAGTCATTAATAATTGACATCCCTTATACAACCATGAGATCTTGTGGGGATCAGGATGCTCTATCCACCATCTATTGTGCAACCAAATTAGCAGTGCTCCCACTATCCACAATCAATTTGTAGTCCTTACATCTTGACTTGCACAATGTTTCAAAACAAATCTTCCTTTGCTCAAGACAAAATTATTCTTTTATTGGTTTCAATAATACACGCTTGAACATCAACGCTTCTCCCATCTTTGGGTCTTCTCCACAACATGGTTAACAAGTCTAAACCTTCGCTTGAGAGAGATTTTCATAAGTCAATACTCTATAAGTGCCTTGCCAAGCACCCTAGTTTAGTGTTTTGGTGTGAAATTACATATACAAGTTAATTGATTTGAGATATTCATCACCTTGCATAATGTGTGCACTCACATTACCCCTATTCCCATCACTATGGATCTGCAGGCATTCAAAATCTCTATTCCATGTTTCTCCCTGTCTATAACATGCGCCATTGAATCTGTGATCTATTCCATGACCAAAGGGTCATATTCCCCTCATATTTCCCTCTCTATGTGTTCCTTCACTACATGGCATCGAATTTGCCTCACCTTCATGATGCACATAACTTCCTCTTCTAACATCCTGTCCACGACTTTGTGTAACTTTTCCCCTTCCGTGGGAAACTCACCGTTGTTTGCACACCAACTTCTCTTCTGCCTTCAGTGTGTACTAATAGGCCTCCAAATCATCCTCCACATGTGCCACTTAAATAATGAGATGGTAAAATCCTTCAATGTATTCCTTCACACAGTGCTCCCTCTGTTATAGGTTCTGCAACTTCTTAAACAAACCAAGATGGTAATCAATGGAAAGGAATTTCACCTTAAACTCTGCAACCAACCTATCTCGTGTCTTGATCTTTTGTTTACTTCTTTGCACTTTGTTTATCTGGATATGTTCCCACCATAGAGATGCATGACCCTTCAACTTCGTGCATGCGAATTTGAATTTTCTGGGATCTTCCATGTCTACATACTTAACTTAATTATCAAGCTCTATAATCCAATCAATGAGTTTTGTTGGTTCCAAACTGCTAGAATAACTCATGGTATCTAATCTACACTTACTCCCCATTCTACCATTTGCATGTACAAGTTTGTCTTTTGGACCTTCAACTCGTTCTTCTTCTTCTTCATTCTCATTTGCGGCTGACTCTTTGTTGCATAGGTTCTCCATCATCATTGTGATATTCCACAACACCTAAGCATTATGAAACTTCCATGGCCTCCAAATGGGCTTGCATAGTCCGCATTAATTTAGCCAAATCCTCAACTCCCACTCCTTGGTTTATGTGAGATCCAACAACATTCCTCATGTGTGCCATTATTCTTTCTCAAACAAATGTGACATTCACACTCCTTAACACTACCTATCCAACAATTACTCATTGGAAGATGTCTGCAACGATTTTCTACCCACCTTTTCAAATGTGGAAAATCACCAATGCTTGTTGTAATCCTCACACCTTTAACCCAATTTCTACAAATTGGAATATATCAACAATGATTTTCTACCACACTCGCAAATATGGAAAACCACCAATATCTGTTGTGCCACTTTTCACAAGGAAAGAAAACCTTGCTCTAATACCAAAGGGCGTAGATGCAATTAGGGTGTGTAGACACCAATTTTTGGTATCGCAGGTCCCTTCACCCCACTTTTGCTCTCTTTATCATCATTTACTACATACATACCTCTCCTCCAATTAAATCTCCTCTCTCCTAAATTCTATTTTGATTATCATTTTCCACCATCTCATCTTAATACCCTTAATTACCTTTAAATCATCCCCTAAACTTTTTATTCTCCCTAAATCCTCCATTTCATCGATCCCTAGACCCTCATTTAATAAATTCACCTTCTCTTTTCCTTCATTCAATATTTTCCACCTCACGCCTACCCATTTATCTCCCTTAGGAAACCCTAACTCATCCTTATCACCTGAAACCCTAATGTGCGCTCTTTATGCCCATTTTGTCTCAAGTTGGGCATCATTTCACCACCCAAATCAATGGCTTGCCGTAGTCACCGGTGACCCATCCAGATTGTCGTCGACCCTATAATCACGACCACACCTCTCCTTTTTTGAGGATGCAATTTTGGAGACTTCGAGATTTCTTGTGATCTTGCATTCATTTGTTCCTCTCTCTTGCAACTACCATCATCATCTTAGAGATCTTAAGAGATTTGGAGATCTTTTTCTCTCTTACATGATTAGATCTATTATTGCAATTCTATCATCATATTCCTTATCATCTCTTTCGCAGGTTCAACAATAATCCAAGAGTCGTATCTCTGTCCTTTCATATATTCATTCCCATCTGCAGATCATTGTTCTTTTCCATCCTTTTCCATCAAATCTTAGATCTGTCTCGGTCACTGTTGACCTAACTCTCATTTTGTTGGTTTTTCTATCAATTAGTTTTCCAATCACCACCTTTCTGATCCCACAATCCTTCAAATTTTAGATCTTTTCATTCTTCCCTTCCTGCCACCTTAGATTTGTTGTGCTAGCTCCAGTCGCCATGGACTCAACCAGGTTGTCATTGACCATATCAATGTTCATTGCATCCACCATCATATTTTATTATTATTTTGCATCCTTTCTGTCAAATCCAGTTCTAGATCTCTTGCAGGTTCATGTTATTCATCTCGACCTCATCACCAACTCCAGATCTACCTCCAAGGCCTTCAAATTTGCATTTTTTGTTACTACCTCACTTGGTCTACTCCAATTGTCGTCGACTGGGCCCTACAGTCTCAGGTCATCATCGACCTGCACAAATTTGGTTGATTTGCTTAGATCAGATATGTATTTTATCATCTTTATTGCATTTCAGGTTTTGTTTCAATTCATTTATATGCTACATCTAATTTATCAATCATTATTCTATTTATATTTTATCAAAAAGTGGCTTGACATCCATCCTAGAAAGTTTTTACTTCTCGAGACTGACATAGTTAGGCAACCCACCATTCTATCTACTAATCCATATTTTGTGTTGAAGTCTCTTTGTTCTGGATATCACCTAGCTTGGTGCGAGGGGTTTCTTCTTTTGCACCCTTATCCATCATCATACCATTCAGAGGTACCTTAAACCCTCTCATACTTAGAGTTGCTTGTTTTCTTATTACCATTTCATTAATCTGAAAGATGAACAAGGAAATTTGTTCAACATTTTGGCATGCTTAATGGGACCCACCCTTCTTTGGTGAGTCTTTTTCATTGTCTTTCATTTCCATTTTATTTTTTCGGTCTTCTACTAACCTCGCAGGAAGGAGTGTTACTTGCTTACTTGCATGTGTGGGTTTCTTTTCTTGGATTTGCTTGCTTGCTTAAAAATAATGAATAAAAAAAGGAAAAAAGTAATTTCTAGGAATTCTTCATTTTTCTCTATTTTCTCCTTTTGCATCGTTTTTCCCTTGCTTGATTTCCTTCATCGAACATAACACTTTATTTTGGATCTAAAAAAAACCTTTCATATTTACTTGGAAATCTAGTCTAATTAGGAGGTTAACTCTTTACATATATTTTATCACACAGATCCAAAACACATGTATCAAAACCACACATCTTAAACATAATCTTCCATGTGGAAGTATTGGGATTTCATCACCCAATAGGAAATCCACCGTGGTGTTCTGGCCACGTTACAATTTTTTGGCTATCAATATATTGGCTAAGCATCCGACACCCTTATCGCTATGGTGCATGATGTGCAGGGGCAAGCCCCTATATTAGGCCCCACACCGGTAGTCATCATAGATTCATGCCTCACATACCTTTGGGTATATCAAGGACTCCATCCAAAACTACCTGAAACCATCCACAATTTGGCCATTTCCTAGGTTCCCTTTAAGCTCATTTTTTCTTTTTTTCTCACATCTTTAATAATCAAGATAAACAAAACTTTGTTACGTGATTTGTTTGAAGTAATTGAAAAATCAACATAGTTCCTTGGTTTATTGTTTTTTTCATGCCCGTTATTACATGTTCCCAAGCAATAAAATCGGAACAAATCATGTCATCCAACAACATTCCTACTTCCGCTATTTTTTTCCAACAAACTTCCTCCCTTTCTATCATTTCTTCCACCCCTTTGGTCACCTCTTCCGGGGTTTTTCAACCTTTTGTTTCCATTCCTCTTCAAGAGTGTCAAGCCGTCGAACCTAACACCCATGTTGATACCAACCCCTTTCTTTATCATCATTCCATCCCACCTAGACCAACTACACCCCCATCTATTGCCTTTATCAAAGCTTTTGGGCCTCCTACCATCCCTCATGGATGTGTGGAATTTTAGGAGCTTCTTGATGTTAACCCAATTTCTCTTCATGACTATCTTCTTCACAAGTCTACCAACCTCCCTATCGATGATCCCCCTATTCAACAAATCTATGCTTACCATTCTCATCTTGAGTCCACCCAAATCCTCACATCATAACTCATTGTGTTCTTTCCTAGAGCTATGAATGAACTTTCCATGGTGCAACACGAGCTTGATCCTCATCAATATTCTTCCAAAATCCTTCATGCTCACGAAACCACTCAATTGGTGGTCCCTGTTCCCCTTAATTTTCCTCGCGTTAACATTACTATCACCTCTTCTATCCCTATCACCTCATCATCCAACATAGTTATTAGTGCCCCTATCCAATCATCACAAGAGTCTCAGTTACTTCCTCCTCCATCCAAACAACATAATCCAACTTTACCCCTTATTTCCACCTCCCATGTTCATGAAAATGTGATCACTTCACAATCCCATCTTTCTGAATCGACATAAACCCATCAACCTCCTCTCCGAGGTGATTTTAGCTACATATCTCCCAATCAATATACTCGAGCATCCCAACCGCCCATTACCTACATCCCAACTCATCCTATATCACACCAATTTAATGTCCCCATAACTCAACAACCAACAAAATTCCATCAATCTTATCACATCCCCACCTCTCAACAACAACCTATATCTCAACCCATTCAATCACAATCATTTAATTACATCCCTCCTTATCAAACACCTCCACAAACACCTACTCATCCTCAAACATATCAAACTAATCAACAACCTAACCCATCTACTTCACATATTCCAACACCAAATCCTCCAACTTCTCATCCCCATATGTCCAACGATACCACACATGTGTTATTGATTAGAATGAAAAATATTGAAGTTGCTACATTGGTATCCAAAACCACCTTTTCATACGAACATATTTGTAATAAATCCATCAATCCTTCAGTTCCTATAAATCCTTATCCTCTACATTAGGAGCTCTTAAAATTCTCTAAGTTCAATAGCAAGGAGGATCCAAAACAACATCTTCATGCCTTTAGGCATGCATGCTACCTCATTACTCATTCCTAAGACCTTATGCTTCGTACATTCCTCACATCGTTAGTTTGTCCAGCATTGAACTGGTTCAATGGCATCCCACAACATTCATTATTTTCCTTCACCCAACTCACACAATTATTTCTAGAACACTTCTCAATTAATATTGCACGTAAGATCACCATCACAGACCTCTAGGCCATTAGAAAGTTTGATGATGAGTCAATCGCAAACTTTGTCGCTAGATGGCATGGCATAATCAACCAATTATCATTTTACCTTCCACAGACTGAACTCATCAAACTCTTCTCATAGTCTTGTGGGAAGCATATTTCCTCTACTCTTCAAATACAATCATTCAAAACCTTTGAAGAGGCATTTACCATGGCTTGTAAACTTGAACTTCATGTCCTTGAGCAAGGCCACCTTAAAATTTGATCAAAAAATCCCAAATCCCAAATTTACTAAGTCCTCCATGCACATTGTGAAAAATCTAAAAATGCCGCCAATGCCATCGTGGTTAAATCTTCCTCCACATCTACTTCTCTACAATAGAACCTCCACAAAGAGCTCCTATACCACCTCCCAATTATACCCCTCTTGGGTAATCCTATAGTTCAATATTTGAACAAGTTAATGACGGTCCATCTTATTCAACTTCCTCCCATCTGACCTTTTGATGATTCGCGACCCAAACCAACATGGTATCATAAGGAGAATTATTGTAAGTATCATCAAGTCCGCGGTCATGACATTGAGAGGTGTCACACTTTTAAAGACCTTGTTCAAAAACTCATAGATTAGTGGTGACCTTCAAGTACATAATCCTAATGCACCACCTAATCAACCTCTCAATGTTTTCAAACAACCTTTCCCCAACCATTTGCCAACTAATCAAACTCAACCCTCCTACATCTCAGACACCTAATGCCCATACAATAAATACAATAAACCAAGAACCAACATCAACACCTACGTCCATCATCTCTATTATCCATTGCACACACATCTATTTCAAACTCTTCTCCCACACCCACAACTTCATCAACATCCACACCTTTATCTATACACCAATTATATCTACATCGACTATATCTACACAACTACCACATCCACATCAATCCTCAATTACACCCACTTCCCCATCCATATCTACCACATCCTCACCTATCACATCTAATCCTTCACCTACATCTACCCCAACACCCACCTTAACATCTTCATCACACACTCCTACATCCACACCCACTTCCACATCAACCACATCTACTACTATGACCATACCCACATCAACATCTGAATCTATATCCACATCCATACCATCCCTTGAAACATCTACCACACAGATACCCCCAATTAATACAACCAAATGATACTCTTTCCCCATCTACAAGTCCAACCATTCCTACACCAACAAATATGAAACCTATACAATCTACAACCCCTCTTGATCTCATCAAGCACATCATTCAGAAACCACTTCCACCTACAATATCCTCATCTAAAACACAATCTACACATTCATTTGATTCTATCTCAAGAGATCCCCCGGTTAAAATCGTCATCATCCCTGCCAAAGGTAAATCCTCTTGGTAACAAAAGTCTAAGAACCTTGGCATACCCATTCAAAAATCCCTCACACACCCACACAAAAAGTTGGAGCTCACTCCTCCCAAGGCTAACCCTCCTAAGACAATCTAATGTCACATCATCACTCTTAGGAGCATCCCCATCCATCTTAGGGCCAGGCCCTTCATCCAAGACCCCCATTATCAACAAATCCAATTCAAAACAATCTAATCCTTCTTCCAAATCAAACCCCCTTAAAAATCATCCACATCCCCAATTGTCAAATCAGAATCCAAATCATCTAAGTCACCAATCATCAAAACTGAAATCAAGTCACAATCACTTCTTCTCCTTCTAAGTCCAAGACAAAATCAAAGGACTACCATAAAATCTCATCAGAAGCAAACCATCCCTTCCTACCTTCATCCACCATTCTCAAATCCACTTCATCTATAACCTCTACTTAAAAAACTACCATCGGTTCCTACACATAAATATTTCCAATGCTTACTTCAAGCATCTATAATCACCCTTCCCCCATTAAGTCTTTTGATTCACGTGGGCCTCAACCTTCATGGTTTGATTCTAATCTCATTTGTGCATATCATCGTGCCCCAGTATATGATACAAACATTGTAAGGCCCTCCAAACTATCATCCATAATCTCATTGAAGAAGATGATCTTCTCATCGAAAGGGATCACCCTCTTCCATCTACCAATCTACTTCTCCACATAATCTTCATCCACCAAAAACTCTAAGTCTCCTCACTCATCCAAGACCTTCATTGCCATTCCTCCTCCAAATAATGACCTCTCCTAAAGAAGGTCCCCCTCTCTTTATCAATGTTGTTTGGATTTCCACTCGATCTCACCCACATGATTCTTGACCTCCAAATCAATCTAAGTCAAAGGTTGTTTATTGTCACTGCTCCCTCTAGTGAGCCTAATCCACCCCCTTCATCAAAATCCAAAGTTTCTATCTTAGCTGCCCCACGGCCTGCTGCCATTGAAGCAAAGTATTGTGAAACAACTTCATTAGATCCCCAGTTAAGATGTCACTCTATGAGCTCATCCAAATCTCCCCCAATCATAGACAAGATCTCATTGAAGCTCTCAAAGCATATCCCTACCCCTAGCGATGAGACTCAGCCTTTTGCGGCCCTTGTTGGAGAACTTGTCTGCTTCTGTCACCATATCTTTTGACAATTCCAAAATTCCTGACATATCACCTAAAGATCACATGACCTTCCCACTTTTCATCACGTGTGCATATCAATGACACATTTATCTGACATTCTATGATAGAAAATGGAGCTAGCATAAACATCATCTCATCACACACCTTTGATCAGCTCAAGCTCCCTAATTCCATTGTCGCCCAATCACCGCTATCCTTTGCGCATTCAATGATGTTGTTCACTCCTACTTTGGGCACAATTATTCTTCCTATCCTGTGTTGGTGAAAAAATCCTCCATGAGGTATTCTATATTGTAGAAGGGGAGTTCCAATACAATATCCTACTTGGATGACCATGGATTCTTGCCATGTGTTGTGTTCCTTCCACCCTTCATCAATGCATCAAATATGAACATGAGGGGAAAATCCTAACTCTCCCCATAGACACTCCTCCATTCAAATCATGTCACATGACTTATCGACCTAACGACATGCTCATCCCCAAACAAGATTCTTCTGAAGCATCCACTAGCTCATATGTCTCCACGTCTAAGCTTCCCAATGATGACTCTATAGACAAAGTGATGGATCATCTCTCACTAGGGGAGTATCATCTCCTTACCCTCAATGCTTCTCCCACACCTCATCAACTTGGTAGACCTGATAAAGCTCCAATGTATCAACCTGATGTCAAGGATATCATTCCTTTTGGACCACCCCATCTTCACACCAATCTCATCTATGGTGGCATCGATCACCCTTCCTCTCACATTGATACTCAACCACACACCAAACATATACCAATGACTTTGAATTTCTTTACAAAAAATCCTTTTCCTATACCTATCTCCATCATTGAACATGGAAAGGATTTGGAATGGGGCATTATGAACAAGGCATGCACGATCTCATCATTGACCAATCTCACAAGCCCCATGAAAAATTTGGATTAGGTTTTAAGGAACAATTTATGACCCTCTCCCACCGTCTTTAGCTCTTATGGACATCAATCCCCCATCTTCTCCATCCCATCAACCTATGGATATAGATGATACATTGTGTCCATTTCCTCTAGCATTTTTTTAATCTCCACAATCACTTTGGGACCACTAACTTATCAGTGTGAAGATCAAATTCAGTCCCTCCCTCTTCAATTTCCTGATATGGTAGAGGAAGATTCCCCTACCATTGACATTATTCAATGCACTGATGATGATTCCATCCTTTCTTACATGGGGACAAGAAGATTCCTATCTTCATAAGACCTTACCACCTAGACACATCCACTCTTCTCAATGAATCCACCATCGACATCAACATTGGGACTTCACAAGAGCCCCACATCCTCAAAGTGGGTCAATCCCTTGATCCACAAGAGCTTGAGTCTTTCATCGCATTCCTTTCTAGACATAGCCAAGCCTTCACATGGTCGTATGCCAACATGTCAGGCCTCAACCCTTCTATCATTTTCCACAATATTGTCACCATTCCTGATGCTAAGCCGGTTAAGTAGAAGCTTTGCCACATACATCCTCGAGTTTCCCTCCTTGTCAAAGAGGAGTTGCAATGCCTTCTTTCAAAAAACTTCATTATTCCTATCGACTATCCACAATGGGTTTCCAACATTTTTCCATCACCAAATCTTCTGGAAATCTCCATATCTGTACTAAACTTTCAAGATTTAAACCTTTCTTGTCCTAAAGATGACTTTCCCCTTCCTAATATCAATCAGCTCGTTGACCTCACTGTTGGCCATGAGATGATTTCTCTTATGGATGGATTTTATGGGTACAATCAAATCCTCATCACCAGAAGACCAACATAAGACTTCTTTCATCACTCCTTGGGGGACTTTCTACTATCACGTCATGCCCTTCGGTTTGAAAAATTCCAGAGCTACCTATCAACGAGCCATGACTTACATCTTTCATGATCTCATCCATAAGATAGTGAAGGACTACATTGATGACCTCTTGGGTAAATCCAAGCATCGACAGTGATCACCTTTATGTCCTTGAAATTCCTTTTTGAATGTCTTATCTAATTCTTCCTCCATCTCAATCCAGCCAAGTGTGTTTTTAGAGTGTTAACTGGTAAGCTCCTTGGCTTCATCATTTCTATTAGGGGTATTGAAGTTGACCTGCCAAAATCAAAGCTATCCTTGAGATGCCTCCACCTTTCTAATCTAAAGTACCTTCATAGTCTTCAAGGATGACTTCAATCAGTTCATCTATTTCATCTTGCAAATTTAAGACCATTGCCAACCTTTTCACCATCTTCTTTGCAAAGACATCAACTTCAATTGGGATGATAATTAACAAAAATGCCTTTGAATACCTCAAGCATTATCTTCTATCCCCATCTTATGCTTACACCTCCTCGTGAGGGGGATCATTTTCTATCTCTATGTCTCTACCACTGACCATGCTTTAGGTGCCATGTTGGCACACCGTGATGAGCAAGGGTAGGGATCAAGCCATTTATTACATCAGCTACACCCTTCATGATTATGAGACTCACTAAACTAAAGTTGAAAATATGTGTTGTGCTCTTTTATTTGCTACCTCCAAGCTTTTCCACTATCTTCTTAATCAAAAAACCTATGTCATCACTAGTTTTCACCTTCTCAAAACCATGCACTCTAAGCCTTATCATAATGATTGCATCACTCGATGGATCATTCTCATGACTGAGTTTTACCTAGAGTTCATCTCTCAAAATTCAATCAAGGGCCAAGTTATCGTTGATCAATTAGTTAAATCCCCCTCTTCCTGACAACCACCTTCCTAATGAGCAATTCCCAGATGAATTTATCAACACTATCGATCACAATTTTTCTCCCCTTAAAATGAAACTCTTCTTTGATGGATCCAAGTGTCGAAAAAGGGAGGAGTGGGTGTCATTCTCATTCCTCCTTGGGATATTCCTATCCCCATTGACTTATAAACTTAACTTCGAGTGCACTAACAACATGGCTGAGTATGAAGCCCTCATCTTGGGTCTTGAAATTGTTATCATTCTTGATGTTCAAATCCTTGACATCTACGAGTGATTCTCAACTTATCATCAATCAATTCAAAGGCATCTATATCAATTTAAAAATGATGTCCTTCAAAAATATAAGGACATCGTTGACTTTCTTCTCAAAGCCTTCAACTTCTATACCATCCAAACCATCCCACATTCATCTAATCAATTTGCAGACACCATGGCATCTCTTGCATCTCTCATCCCATGGGAAATAGAGGAATCTAAGCTTTCTATTTTTGTTCATCATCTTGATCAACCATCTCATGTATATGAGCTTCCTCACATCAATCATGTTGAACTAATCCATCAGATCTCTGGTATTCTCAAATTTTTGATTATATATCTCAATCCACCATCCCCTCTGACCTATCTAAAAATGGTAGGATGTCATTTCTTCAACGTGCACTAACCACTATGTCATCCTTGGTGGAATTCTCTACAAACGTGGGTTTGACGATGTCCTTCTATGGTGCCTTAAATCTCATGAATCTACCATGCACCATCCAAGAGGTCCACGAGGAATATCTATGGTGGAAATTTTATCGGTTTGGATCACCAAGTATGTTCTTCGTATGGGCTATTATTGGCCTTCCCCTAATCATTAATGTTGTGAATATGTTAAGAAATGCATCAAATGCCAGCAACAATCTCTAATCATCTGCATTCCTAGCCAGACATTACAACCGGCTCATGATCTTTGGCCTTTCTCACAGTGGGGACTTGACCTCATTAGCCTCATCAATCCACATTCCTCCCAACACCATCATTCTATCATCACTACCACCAAGTACTTCACCAAATGGGTGGAAGCCATTCCACTTGCATCTACAAAAGCTAACTAGATCGTTAATTTTGTCTATCAGCATATCATTTTCCACTTTGGCATTCCTCATAAAATCATCACGGAACAAGGAAATTCCTTCAAAAAAAATATCTCAAGAATATTTGTGATTCCTTTAATATTAATCTTAAGCTTCTCTTCTCCATATTATCCTCAAGCTAACGGCCAAGCCGAAGCCAACTAACAAAACCCTTCACAACATCCTTGCTAAAACTATTGATAAATAAGGTCATAATTGGTATCTTCATATCCCTTTCACCCTTTGGGCCTATCAAACTAGCATCCACACCTCTATGGGAACTACTCCTTTCTCTCTTGTCTATGGCTCCAAGTTCATTCTTCCTCTAGAAGTTCAAATCCCATATCTTTACGTGTTTCCCTTCGCGACTTCATTTTTGACGAAGACTATCGCCAGGGGCGTCTAACATAACTTAAGTTGTTAGATGAAGCGTCACCTTCTTAGCTCTTGAAACACCATCATGTCTACCAAAAGCTGCATCAAATGTGATTATAAAAACATCTAAAAGAGTGTGTCTTTAATATCGTGACCTTTTCCTTAAAGAAAATCAGAACGTCACTACTCTAGAAAGGAGCCAACGTTGAAAGTTTGTTATCCCAACTGGATCAGACCTTATATTATCACACATAAGTACAGGTCTGGAGCCTATTGTTTGGCTTCTCTTTATGGTAAAACAAAAAGATAACCTCTTAATGCATTGCACTTGTAACCATTCTATTGTTAACATACCTACCAACATGAACTTAGTCATACCAATGATATTGCATCCATAATTATCCTCTTACACATCATTCATCGTAATGATTTGGAACTATGTGGTCTACCGTCACTTTCCTATCTAAGACCTTAAATATGGGCACCACAGCTCTACTCTATAACATATTCCTTAAATGGAAAATTTCCTCCTTCTAGGTGGGAAACCTCACAATCATTACATCCATCTCCTTCTTATTTACCTATTGGAACCACGCTAAGGGTCCATAAGTGTCACTTGTATATCTTATCATCCCTTCCTAAGTGGTCTATTTAGCTATCCCCATATCTCCTATAAAAAGTCAAAAATTCCAGATGCTCATATTAAATGTTATCTTATCCAAAATAGACTACTCCCTCGAAGAACAGTTGTTCATATAAATAAAAATGTCAAAAGCATAGACTGCTCCCTCGAAGGACAACTATCATATATCCTACCATCTAAAAAATGAAAAAAAAATTCCCAAAGCAAAATGTAGACTACTCCCTCGAAAGGATGGCTACCATCTTATATAATGGCAGTAAAGGCTTCCCACATTGATCAATTTTTTTAAAATAATCAAAAGAAAAAGCATAAAGTTCAAAATCATGCATCCTAAGAAAGCTTCCCACATTGATAAAATTTTCTCATTCCATAGTGAAACTTCCTGCATAGATCAATTTGCACCATATTTCTCAGAGTTGGGGCATAGACTTAGGGACAACTGCATTTATGGAGAACCTATTTTCCCACGTACGAGTTACATCTAAACCCCCTTTTTCGTGTTAACATTAGGTTCATAAGCTAAACTTCCATATTTTCCTCATGATCCTTGGAATAACTAACTATCATTGGTCATGTGTTAACACCTGTTATTGGCTGTAAGTGCATTGCTTTGTCTGGTTCCCTTTCACGTGTACCTCCAATCTAGTTCGGAGTGTCATCGATCATTTGTATGGTCCTTACTACGATGCAATGTCAAGGTCACTTATCTATCTGGTCACATCCCTCCTCTCACATCAAATCATGATCCTTCCTATCGCATCTAATATATTATTTATTTCTCTAATGTCAATTATAATCATATTATCCATAACACATTATCCACAATCTAATTCTTCACATTTGTCTAAGTCCATCACATCTATTTTAAATTTTTCAAATAACATTTGTCACATTCTTATATCACAAATGTGTATGTCATAAAAACTATATCTAACATCATTATGTGATTAATCACATAAACATGATATGTCATATATCATGTCTAATCCCACATTATCTATTCCATCTAACCTACTCACATCTATAGTTAGAAAATCCATATTCGTTTAATCTATTTAACACATAGCATTACATCATCATTTACAAAACCATAATTCTACTTCTACATCTAAATAAGACCATTTCATCAAACCATAGTTATAATTCACCATCTACATCTAACAGAAACATCATCACATCATAAATCAACGATAAAATCACATGATATATCATAATATATATATCATATATCATATATATATCATATATATATATACATCAATACATATGTGATAAACTGCTAAGGACTCTATCTCAAAATTTTACATCATCAAAACATATGTAAATAAGACATCCGGAAAATATCAACTCTTTCCCCCATGAGGAAAGGTGCTTGTATGTCTCTCTTCCTTTCATCTTCTCCATCAGGGTCTAGGTATCTACCTCAAATGTGCTATGCTATCCCTATGCTCTTGGATGATGCTGGTCACATTGAGTTCCCTACCCTCTTTGTTGCTACTAGTTACACCACATATCTCAGCACACGTGGTAACCTTGATGTCAAAACTCATAATAGTGTGCCTCTGCTCCTAGTGCCTTGTACTACTCTAATGAGAATAGTACTAGGACGGTGCCATATGGCTAGCCTCCCTGTGATGCTGCACTAGTGCCATGCTCTCTGATTCCATAGCTATTATAGGACCAAGGTCTCCAAATCTAGCCCTATAGGCATCCATATGCCTCCTAATTTGTCTCTCTATTATCTAGGTCCCTCTCTTGATGTAATATTGTCACCTCCTAGAGGTTACCTCTCTCTCTTCATGTGCTGCATATCTCTCATGTTAAAAGGTACATCTCACTGCACCCATAGGCGGGCTATCTCCAATGTTGCACCCCTCCATCTCCATCCTCATCTCCTCCTGGTGCTACATCCTCCTCCAGCTATTAGCTCCTCCTCCTCATCTAATCCAATCCTTGAATCTCTCCTCCACGTCTTGGGATACCCATGTCATGGTCATCCACTCTGCATATCCAACCCTTACTCCTACATCATCATCCTCATCCCAATGTGCTCATGCCTCATCTAATGGATCAGCCATCGTAGGACTATGCAAGTCCCTCTCTGCCTTGTCTCACCTATATCTGATAAGATCTCCTGCCATTGTCTGGATGACCCGAACTATCGCATTATCACTCATGGAAATTGTACTACCTCCACTATCTTGGGCCTCCTGCCTCTGCATGCATCTAATCCACCTCATCTCAGTCCCAATTCAACTATATGCCCCATAGGTCATGTAGAAAAATCTCAGTATGGCCACCATATGATCTAATCCACATCAAAGCTCCCCAATATCTATGTATACCATTGCTCGCCTCTCTCCCCTATGCTTCCGTGAGCTTGGTTAGCTTTCAATCTCAGAAAATCTAACTGATAACTCAATGTGGTCATCATGCAACCCATGGAATCCCTAGTGGCCTAATCATAACTATATGCCTCGTAGGCCTAGCAGTGTAATAGGAACCCCGCATCCAATCCTGAACTCCTCTTTGTCGCGTACATCCAAAGCTCATGGTATACCTGAGCCAATAGTGTTATACCAAATGAAAATACCAAGCCGTGCTCTACTATATCCACAAGAAATCCAACTAGTGTCCATGGGAATCTATATCCCCTGAAATCTAGTAGTGCATAGCCCGAGATAACCATCATCAATAAACATATCAATATATTCTTCGCTACCCTAGGCTCATATCTAGTATCATACTGAAAATCCCCAGATGTAAATGTATCTATGAGGCATTGGATCTGAATATCCATGTCAATATACCTAATCTCTTATCAGCAGTAATTAGATCTATGGGCTCCCTATGTATTGACAACCTCAAAATATGGTACACATCCTTAAGAGTGTATGTCATCTCTCCTGTCTTGAACCAGAATGTGCTGGTCCGTACATCCCATATCTCATTCAAAGAAATCATCAAAATGACATCCCTTGGCATCATATGGTAATGTAGAAATCCACCCAACCCCATTGTGGCTAAGTGATCCCACTCTGTATCCATCAAATCTCCTCAGATCTGATCATACATACCCAACACTTTGTCTCAAAGATAAAATGTTTCCCTGGCCTGTAAAACCCATCAAACAAAAAATCATTGTTCCCACACATGCATAAATCAATACCAAAATCAATAATATCCTATCCTAGGCTAAGTTAACGCTGACCCATAATGGGTCGACACCTCCCAGCTTGGGTTGTTGCCATAAAATTCCAAGTCGACGAAAACTGTACCCAGTCGATAGAGACCTTCCTTGATGCCTAGGTAAAAATTTCAAAATGTGCTATAAAATAATAATTTTTTAAAAAAAATTAGAAACTAGGTTGTCTTAGGTACTTACCATCCTCTGAGTCTTCTAGTGCTTCCTAGCTGCTCCACTGGCCTCCATCTCACTCAAATTCTCAACTCTCTTTTTTCTCAGAGCTCTCAATTATCAATTCACATGGCGTAAATGAGCTTAATCGGCTGACCTAGGGGCTTATTTATCCCACCAACCATGATTTCCACATTCTCCCTTGTGTCTCTGTCGTACCAACCCTAGTCACCGCTAACCATATAAGGTCATCGTCGACCTAACCTTACTTTTTGATCCATTAGATAATTCACTCTAAATGTTACTTCTTGTCAATCAATCCTTCCTTTCAAATTATCTTTTCTTCTCTTCCTCCTTGTGTGTCACTCGTAACAAACTATTGCTTTCCTTGTAAGGCCTGCCTTTTTTGCATCTCGCCTTGTGGCCATCTTCATGTTCCCTATTAGAGCATAATTATTTTACTTTTTTCATCCTCGTCCTACCCAGACGCGTATCCACTCGATTCCTTGTGTTTAAAGGATATCACATAGTTTTCCCCCATACCTTGTTAGACCCTTGTCTTGACCGTCCTTGCATTTGTTTGCACATATTTAATATCTTCCTTTGACTTGTTTGTCTCACAACTTTCACATACATTTGATTAGGATTCCTCTTGGATTCCCTCCATAGTGTGCTAGTGATTTTTTAGTGACTCATGTACGTATGTAGGACCTTGTCCATTATCTCCATTGAGGTAGTACTTTGTTCCCTACTGAAGTAATTCAAAAATCACCACCATATTTTTGTTTATTTTTAGTTTTTATTTCTCCTCATGCCTATGGAATCTTCTGGTCATCATCTTCTTTTTCTCATCCTTTCCACTCTTTCTCCTTTATCTATCTCTATTTCAAAATTGTGACCATGATTTTCCTTCATGTCTTTAATCCCTAGTTTGAGGGGGATCACCTCATCAATCATCTTTTCCCTTATTTTTTTTCTCATGGATTTCCAAATGCAAAACATTCAACAAAAAGGGGAAAATGTAGACACAATTTTTGGTATCACTTATCCTTCACCCTACGTTCACTCTCTTCATCATCATTTTCTACATACATACCTCTCTTCCCATTAAATCCCCCTTTCCCTCCTAAATTCATTTATCCATTTAATGGTATCTATTTTCCACCTTAATTAATCTCCCATCATCATCCCTAACCCTTAATTACCTCTAAATCATCACCTAATCTATTTTTCTCCCTAAATCCTCCAGTTTACCATCCCTAGGGCCTTGAATTTAATAAATTCACCTCCCCTTTCCTTTATTTAATATTTTCCACCTCCAACCTACCCATTTATCCATCCTAAGTAACCCTAACTCATCCTTATCATCAAAACCCTAATATGCACCTCATAAGGGCTCATTTGCCTCGAGTCTGGTCACTCTTCCACCACATAAATGGACAGGCCTCCATAGTCAAAAATGACCCATCTGGGTCATCGTCAACCCTATAAAGCCGTTCCTTTACCCCTCCTTTTTGCAAAGGATTGCAATTTTGAAGACTTCGGGTATTATTGTGATCTTTGGCTTCTTTGGTTGCAAGTTTCTTCTCTTCTTACTAACTGTCACCATCATCTTAGAGATCTTCCTTCTTCAATCTTGGAGATTTGATGATACTTGTTTTTCTCTTGCATGCTTGGATCTATTATTAAAATTCTCATCATCTTATTCTTTATCAGCTCATTTTGTAGGTTAAGTGCAATCATCATGGAGCCCCTTTCATCACCTCATCCTTTTAGATCTTGATTCCCATCTACAGACTCACTATTGTTTTGTCCATCATTTTCCATCAAATATTAGATCATCTAACTAGTCGACCGTCCACCTATGCCTAGTGATCATCATCGATCATAGTTCTCATTTTTCTAGTTTTTTATATCTTTCTTATTTTCCAATCATCTCATTTTTTACCCTTTAGACCTTTAGATTTTAAATCTTTTCATTCTTCCCATTTTTTTAGCTTAGATATAGACTTCATCAGATCTAGTCACCACCGAATCAGGACCAGGTCATCGTCAACCCTAGATCAAGTGTTAATTACATCCACCATTACAATTTATAATTTCTTTGCATCCTTTCTATCAACTCTAGTTGTAAATCTATTGTAGGTTCTCTGTTCATCATCTCAACCTCATCATCAACTCTAATATATTCCTCAAAGGACCTTCAAATCCAGGTATTTTATGGTGGTTTTTCATTTGGTATACTCCGTTCATCGTCGACTAGGCCCTGTATTCTTCAGGTCATCCATCAACCTATATAGGTTTTATTTTATTTTCTATAGATCATATTTGCATCTTATCATCTTTATTGCATTTTAAGGTTTCTATTTCTAGATCAATTATCTACTACATCTAATTTATCAACCATTAATCTATTAATGTCTTTTATAAAAAATGGGTTGACATCCATCCTAGGAAGTTTTCACTTCTCAGGACTGATATTGTCAGGTGGAACCCATCATCTTATCTACTAATCCATTTTTCTGTGTTGAGTTCTCTTTGTTATGTAGGTTACCTAGCTCACTGGTGAGGAGGATATCTTATTTTGCACTTTGTATCCATCATCATCCCATTAAGAGGTACCTTAAACCCTCTCATACTTGGAGTTTATTATTTTATTTTTTATGATTTCACTAATCTAAAACAAGTACATGAGAAAATTTTGTCAACATAGTGCTTAATGAAGAGCCACCTTAGTACCGTGCACACTCTTCAAAACCATACGTGGTTATCATACTAACATGTATGGATTAACACATCCTGAATCTAATGGTGGAATACCTTAACACTAGCCTTTAGTCATTTATGTTGAGAGTGCAATCCATGCACCACTTATATTAGGACTAATGCCAAAGAGGCCTCATAGATCATCACAGTGTATCTATCCACCTAGCATGTAACATCTATATAAATACACACTAGTTGGAAACTATGAAGCCTTCTTTGACTCTATAAGTTTGACTAGGATTGTGCTCTTATTAACTTACTCTCTAAGGAAATAGGGAACTTGGTGTTCTATAGGCCTACAAGCCACCTGATTAGACTGCTAGAATCCTATGGGACCTAGTTGAGTGTTTTAAGCCAACTGTAACCATGGTTTCTCTAATCAACTTGACTCGAAATTTAGGAATATTTTGGGTGCCTCATAATGCCTTTTGTGATTAGTTCTTTATGAGATTTCAAATAGGTTATTAAATGAGGTGATGTTAACATATTATTACATAGAGTTTTGAAGGTAAATCCTCATGATACAAAAGACCTAGGAAGTATAAAAAGAATTCCAACAAATAATATTGTGGCATCCGAAAATAGACTTGTGGAGGATCCTTAGTCATTGCATAGCTCTCATATATGGTTAAAAAGGCCTCTAAATACTTATACAACTTAACTCAATATATATAGTTTTGGATAGGGACTTGTACAACTAGTGCAATTAAACATTATCTGAAATTGCATAAGTTGATGAACATGTATCAGTTTAACAGTCCACTTGATCATTATATACTTTATAATCATAAATTGTTAACATGTCAGTGTGCTGGAATAAGTAAGTTATAGGAAGATATATCGTAATGTACTAAGTAAGCGTAGAATGCCATTATTTTGTCTTAGTCAAGAAAAATACATCTTATCTAATGCCCAACCAACTTTAACCACTATGTAAATTCACACCTTTTGCAGTTTATACATTTCCCAACTTTAAGTATGAAATGAAAATTACATTCTTGTGCTTCTAACCCAAAGCTTATTTTATCTATATGTGTTGGTGTTCGAATTACTCCATGACTGAAACCTAAAATAAAGATGTGTATTCAATGTCTCATAGTAGAAATGAGAAGTCTGTAACTCAATCTGTAAATTGTGATGCTGAAGATAATAACAACCATTAACATATCATCATTTAGATATAAATTCTAGTGATAAAAAAATAACAATCTGAAAGTTACATATTGTGGACTCAATATGTGTGGGTCATGAAAAGAGTCTATTAGCTAGGTTGATTGATCATGATAGACATATAGCCCCTAAAATATTATAATTTTGTGTCAACCTACGATTTGAAAGATTAGTGCTATAATGACAACCATGAATTTCATACACAAACTGCAATACTACAAGCTCAAAACAATTCCATGTTGTCGAATACTCTTGAAATTGCACTTATTATATATTAAAAAATGCCTTATTTATCCAAATTTCAATAAATACATTTTTATGAAAAGAAATTTAGAAAGGATACTTTAAAGATAAATTTATCTTTTATGATGGATTGAGAATGGGCCAAATCCTTCACAACGAGTGTTTACTTGCCAAAATCATGTAAAAATACATAATAAGTGAAAATAACAATTATTAGCTATATGCACTAAAAAAGATAAGATTTTAAGATTTGGACCTACACTTGACAAGATGAGATCTCTTATATTGGAGGCTCATAACTTGCACACTCTTTTAATGTTTTACAATCATAATACATTCAACATATGCTTGAATTTATTCCAAATTTGTTCCCTTTTGTTCTAATAGTTGATTTCCACTTGGTCAATTTCTTGAGGTCAACATAGGCTTGAATTTATAGTCAGAATGGGTGGGAAATTTAATTAGAGTCTCCTAAATAAATAATACTCATAAAGGTCATTTCAAACTAAGCATTTTACAAAAGGAGTTATTCATTACATTTGGATTTTATTACTATTTGAGTTATACACATCATAAAACACTCCAAATTACAGAAGAGCAATCCTAATGATTCCTACTAAATCTAAAGTGTATCTAAATACAAAGTTACATGTTAGCAAGTGTCTTGTGCCAAGACAAGGGGGTATTTTGTTGCATTTATTGAGCATATAAGGAAAGTGAAGGACCATTACTCCACTTCAATGTGAAATAAATATGCATAAATCTACAACCTTGATTCACACAATATATTGTGTAACAATTCATTAGAATTCCATTAGAGAATTATAACATAAAGTGTTTATAGCGACACTTCATGAGTCAAATTTGCATTAAAAATCAGTGTTTTAAAGGCTTTTTGGATGTGTTCATGTCAATAATTTGCTTCGAAAAATGTGGCACAAATGTGATGCAAGTTTTATCTGACTAAATTTTTTTTAAATGCATCAATTTTGCACAAAATTTGCACCATTTTAATGACATTTTTGTGCCACCAATAATGTGGCACAAATATTACGCAAAAATTGGTTGACATTTTTATTATAAAAATTAATTAATTTACTAATTATTATATTGAGTTAATTTTATAGGATTTTATTGGTTTTAATGTAATATATTATTTGAAATTGAATTTATTTTATTATTTACTATATTTTATTGATAATTATAATTATAATTATATATATTATATTACATTATTGTATTTAATATATTGATGATTCTTAATATAAAACAAAAAATACAATAAACACATTACACATAATGAGAAAACACAATATCTATATTGTAATTTTTCTATACAAAATGTATAATATTGTTTTCATGCAAATGTGTAACATGAAAATTTCCAATTTTCAAGCATGACAATTGACCCCAGTGTCGAAACTTTTATATGTAGACCCTTCCCAAGACACCCCCAGGTCAGTCCATCCCTAGCACCAGTCCTATCCATTCAATATAATGATCCCAAAGTGAATGTCAAGTATTCCCATAAGTGATTTAGGAAATCAAAATCAGTCTCCCTAGGTGATTTAGGATCTTCCAGAACATTCAAGCATTCAAGCAGTTTGGGGAAGGGCTCCGTCAGCCTCCCTAGGACAAGTGCACCACCCCCAGAGCGGATTAGAGGATAAAAAATCATTGTGGAGAAGTATTCAAGTGCTAAGAACATCAAATAAAATATTTTGAAATATTTAGGGAAGATTCAGAAGTGTTGGAAATAATTCAATGAAAGTAGGTTTTTCGGGCCTTAATGAGCACGCACCGTGAAAGAGGACCTGAGCTCAAAAAAAAATTCTAGGAGCCCCGTGATGATTTGAAAGCCAAAAAAAGTATCAATCGAAATAATTTTTAATTCCATCCATAGTGGAAAAAATGGAACTTCTTGAAACCTCGTGCATTGCCCTAGGCAACTTATTCTTTGGCGCACAACAAGCAATCCCATGAAAGACAGAGCCATTTGAGGGGTTATAATAAAAAATAGATCTTGGGACCATCACCATTAGATTTAGTGGGTTTTTTCAGGAATAATCATATAAAGTTTCATCAAAAAATTCATTTGAGAGCTCGAGATATTGCCTCTATAAGTTGGTCCCAAGGTGCGATTTCTCATACTTAGTCATTTTTTAAGTAGGACAGGTGGCAGCTTGTGGTGAAGGTGTATTTTCATGTCCCATTTTCCCTCTTTAAAAGTCACATGAGGTGAAAAATATTTCACCCCACCCCTGTTTAGCCTCTTGGACACCCATATGACCTTCCCTCAGCCCCTAGGAGCTCCGTTTTAGCCCCCTCTGCTAACCTACACAACGAATGAACATGTGCCACTTGTCCTCATGAGAATGAGGTAGAATTTCTTGTCCCCTTTGTCCCTTTAGAAAAGGGGGAAAAGGGACGAAAAATGTGCCCCATCCCTCCCCCTTCCATTTCACACTATAAATACCAACACTTAACATATTTTTGCCATTTTTCCCCCCATGTCCTTTGAACACTGCCGAAACTCTACCAGATTTTCAGGATTGGAAAATAATTTTTTTCATGCTTGATCAACTCCATGAAATCTTCCTTCATCCAAAAACATAAAAAACACTAAAAATTTCTAAAATAACATATCAAAATGGTGCAAAACCGCTAAAACCGCTAACCCGGAGAAGAATTGTTCATATCTCTTAAACCGCTAAATGAATCGAGATGAATTTTATTGAAATATTTTAGTCTCCCAGATGCCTTGAATAATCCAAAATAATTTTTTGCATGCACATCCCAAATTTTTTCTGATGAAAAAACCCTCTCTTCCCGTAATGATTTTTTTTGAAATTTAAAATCTCTCAAATCGATGATCGGGTGAAGATGAGATTTTAGAGGAGAACTATTGGGTAAAAACCCACATCAAAAAATTTTCATTTCATCATAAACTGACCAACAGAGACCCACTTTTAAAAAATAGTAAGTCTTCCTACATGGGGACTGACTATTTTTAGCAAGGTAATACCAGAAGCAGTTATGGTGAAGGCGGTGTACACAAGAGATATTTGGAAGGTCAGAATGGTATTCCAATGCTAGAAACTATGGAATTCATCACTTACTAAAAATAGTAAGCCTCCTATATCGAGTGCCTATCATTTTTAGTAAGTTACCTCAGAAGAGCAATCCAAGAGAAGACAATGTACACAGGGGGAGGAATACTAGTAAAACTCATTGGTGCGGTCATCTCGGCCAAAAATGACCACTTACTAAAAATAGTTTGTTGTCTCATAGGCATTTGCTATAAATAGTAAGTCATCTTAGGAAAGCAATTTCAGAGGGAACAATATACACAGGGGTGTTATGAAGAAAACAATCTCATTGGAGAGACTAGAAAGTAGAAATTCCAACTTACTAAAAATAGTAAATCCCCTTCTTAGGTACAGGGAGGTGTTTCATGGGTTGAGGAATTCAAGTTCATATAATGGGGTATCTTCACTATCAACAATAATGTACTCCTCAGTGTTCAAGGTTTTCCTTCTTGATGTATACAAGAGATATCAAAAGTGTCTTTCAACACTTATTTCATGGTTCAGGTTGCATGTGTATCATGTGCGAGGTGGAGTTTGAGATCATCACCATCAGACTATCCATGGTGTTTTTCATCAGATTATAAAATTCAGCATGATGGTGTTAAAGAATATCATCACAGGCATGGTCTACAGGTCATATTGAATTCACTTTGGGAAAATCTCAAAAAGTGTTTTTTAAACACCCATTCAATGATCCCTGGTGTTTGTGTATCATAGTGTTTGGGATCATTATTGGAAAAGTGTTCAGGGTGAAGCTTTATCAACAAGGAAATGGAAGTGTTGCAAGAGTCATCACGAGGAGTAGATTTCCTTCATCCCCATCCTCCTCTCTTTCTCCCTCTTCTTTCTCTCCCCTTTCTAATTCTTAGTTATGCTTCATCATTGTATTTCATCCTATTCACTTAACTGACCTATTTTAAATTTGTAAAATTATTTTCTCAAAATTATAAGAGAAATACCTAATTAATGGAAAACAAAAGTTCATAAGTGGAATATGGAAACAAAGATTCATATGAAGGAGGTGAAAGGATAATTCAAATTGTATAAATTGGGATGGCTTCTCCATTCCAAAGGAATTCTCAGGATTTGATGAAATATCACTCTATAACAATTGTGAATTGTAGTTATTCATCTTTGGATCAATGCACAAGGAATAAAAGCTACAATTTGTTCCACTTTCTTCCTTTCCCTTGATTTGTAAAACTTATGTAAAAGTCAATCAAGGAATAGAGTTTCTGCTTTCCAAGATGTATGAATGTGTGCAACTTTGTATATATGGTTCCCTCTCATCATCTACACAATAACCATAGTTGGTACGAGCATATTTTGTTTCTTCCATTTCTCTCATATATGCACTTTTCAGGCATAGTGATGCAAAATCTTGGTATCTTTGATAGATTAATCTGAAGACTTTGTGTTTTAATTCATCGATCTCGCTAGCTTCATTGTTACTTTCTTCAATATTGAATGTGAAACTATTCTAGTTACTGGGTGTGATCTCTGTAATCTACTCATGGCAGTAATATTCCTTGCCTAATTTCTCTCCTCCCCCCTCATTGCTGTGATTTTCCTCCCTTATACCCTATACAAGAAATTTTCCATAGGTTCAATGGAGTGTCCTTGTGTGATCCCCAACCAATTTGGATATCCACATCATTTATATAGGATTAGGATTAGTTTAGTTTCAATAATGGGAGTTGTATCATTCAATACAAAGGGACGTAGCCCTATGAACATTGGTGGAGATATCTTATTTTACCAACCGAAATATTTTCTCACCAACTGGTTTTGGTGACACTGCTGAGGAGATACTTTCATGAGTGCAACCAAAAAATATCTCTTCCCAAAACATAATTTTTTTAATATATATATATATATATATATATATATATATATTACAAAAAAAACAAAAACAAAAAATCAGATTTAAAAGAAATTCATTTTTGAAGGTGACTCCATCAAAGAACGAATCCCTGTCACATTCATTTCCCACACATAATGAAGAAATTTCCAGTTTGGAGTGAAGTACCAATGAGTGACAATGAAGATGAAGAAGAAGAGGATTATCGAGAATTAAAATATTTAATCAACCATCATTCTAGAACATCTCTCGCAAAGCTAAGAAACTTGAAGGAAATAAGGCTCACATTATCTCCATAAAATCCAGAAATGGACTTTTCAGAATAGAGAAAATCATTATATGTGAAGACCCAAATATCAAGTCATGGTGGTTACGATTGAAGAAGAGAGCAGCCAAAGGAAAAATAATGGGAATTTCTCCTGCCAATAATCAAGAATCTAAGAGATGCATGAAGAAGGTTCTGTTATCGAAAATGTGCCCCCTGCTCATTTTTGTGGCTAACTCCTCTCATTCTTCCCTCTCTTGTGCCTCAGTCACAAAATTTTGCTTTTTAGGCACTCAAAAATTTTTGGAAATGGCACCATTAGATAGAGCTCTCTCTCAGCTTTCCAGAAAGGTAAAGTTTTCCTCCTAACTCCATGTATTTTTGAAGTTATGGCTCGGCGGAGTTTTTGTGGGAAATTTTTCCTTGAAAGGCCAACAGCCAATGAGAACCTACCACGTGTCCAAGGAAGTGGCGGGGGTCGGAGGAGAACTTGGTTTTTTACCAAGTGTTTTGGCAAAATTTCAAAAGAAAGATTTTTCCCCGCAGACATGCCGACGAATCAGATGAGGCCATGTGTCTAGGAGAGAAATTTGAAAATTTTTTTGGCTAAGTGCTGCGCATGAAAATTTTTTGAAGGAAGGGCCTGCGCATAATAAAAACGTGCCACGTGTCTTATGTAGCTGGAATTTCGGAGTGCGGAGGAGAAGTTGGAATTTTGGCTAAGTGTTTCACCAAATTTCAATGAAGAAAGTTTTGGCGTGCTGCCCCACTGACTAATCAGATCAGGCCACGTGTCATCAGAGCCCGGAAAGGCAGAGTGCAGGAGGAAATTGGGATTTTTTCCCAAAGTGTTTGTGCAAAAGTAAAAATGCTTGTGGAGGGCCCGTGACCAATGATATGCCACCATGTGTCTCGAACCAGCGGAGGGCGGGGAGAAATTGGGAAATTTTCCCAAGAGAAAAAACAAAGGAAATTTAAAAGGCAAAAGCCCGCCCCCAAAATGTGAGCCAATGGAATCTCGCCACGTGTCCAGGTGGCGCCAAAAAATTCAAGAAAATCGCGCATGAAAAATTTGAAGGGGAAAAACCTGCATCCAATGGGGTTTTTCCACGTGTCCAAAGGGGAAAATGATAAAAATGGCCCGTGGAAAATTCAGGAAGGACAGGCCCGCGTCTAATTAGCATCACGTCACATGGCCTCAACTCACTGGCCCGGCGGGGATTTTTTTGGGAAATTTCCCAAAGGGCAAAACAAAGGAAAATGGAGCAAGATTGGCCCGTGCCCAATAAAAATGTGCCATGTGGCACCTGGAATGGCGGGGTGTAGGGATTTTTTGGGAATTTTTCCCAAATGCAAAAAAGGTGAAAAAATTCAAATTTTCGCCAGCCAATCCGATTTGGCCCTGTTTTGTCCTAAAATTTCAAATGGCCATATCTTTTGATCCAGAGCTTGGTTTTTCACGTTCTTGATATCAATGGAAAGTTGGTAAAATTCTCTACAAGATTCTGGGGTCATTTTTGCATTTTGATGGAGTTTGGAGAGATAAAATCGAAAAAATGCCTCTGGCACGTGGTCATGGACAGAAATGACATTTCAACCACCGTTTTTAATGAAGAATGGCTTACATTCTCTCCCAGGATGGCTAAAAATGTCAGTGGATGGGTCTATAAGGATGCCCATGTTGTTTTGATTGCATTTTTGTCAATGGTTGAATCCCTTCCACATTTTCCCACATTTCTATCTCCTGGGCTCGTCCCTTGCACTGTAAAAGCCAGATTTGGCTCATTTTCAAAGGGTTGAACATTTTTTGTGTTTAGCAGTCTCCCTTTTTCACCTTGGAAGTGATTTGGTGGAATATCAGACCTTTTCTAAGAACTGCAACCTATTTTTTGCCTCTCAAGTGTTGTAATGCATGTATTTTGATATAAAAATGACAATGCAAGCTCTGTGAATGAGTTTCAATCCTCTGCTTATGTTGTTTGCTTCCTTTCTGATCTTTCATTACATGTCATCAGTTTGTGCATGATGTTTTGTTGCATTTCCATGATTTTTGTCAATCTGCAGAAGTAAAAAATGTCCACCATTCCTTTGGTGTATCACCTTATTAGCATTAGTTTCATTTTTTTTTGCATTCTCCATCTCTGGCCACTTTGGAATCTAGAGTAGGATTAGGAATATAAACCTCTGCAACTTGTAAGTGATAAATCTGACCAGAGGAGTTGAGGAACCAACCTCTAATCTGGAGATTCCTTTCCCATTTTTCAAGTCCCACACTTGGGGAAAGGATTCAATGTTGTGCAATCACACTGGATGCTTAGTATGATCAAACTAGAAATCTGATCAACATCCAGGGGTGCTGCTGATTTGCAACAATAGTTTTGGCATGCCTGGTGGGACCTTAGAGGTCTGCACCTTCATTGCGACAAATTGATGTGCATTTGTTGCAGGTTTCTTTCTTAAAAGAGCTATAAATTACACATCTAGTGACTCCAAGGAAGAAGAATCAGCTGGTTTTAGCAGTACAAACCTGAAAACTCATGAGAAGAATCACCACAAGGTCAAGAGTTGGAGAAGAAGAGGTTTGTTTGAGTATCTGCAGTTATCTCCAAGAAGAAGGCAAAGAGGGAGGAGAATTCAAAGGTTCCATCTCCACCAAACAAAACTCTTTCAACTCCTCCACCTGGTAGGCCTTTCATTCAATCAACAAGGGTTTTGAGGCCAATCAGAATGGCACAAAACAACCCCTATGTCAACTTCATTGGCAGTAGCCCACTTGCTCTTAATGCACAAAATCTAATTCCAGTTGCAGCATTGAAGAACATCCCATACTTTACTGGAGAGATTCAGACCACTCCTGGTGATCATGTCAAGGATATTGCCAACATTTGTGCAATCCATGAGATTAATGAGATGCAAGTTGTTGTCAAACTACTGGCATCATCATTCAAAGGGAAGGCTTTGCAATGGTTCAGGAGTCTTGCCTCCGAATCTATCCAAAATTGGAATCAGTTATGTATAGCCCTCCATGAGTAGTTTGGAGAAAAGGGAGACAACTTTTCCCTCTTGGAGCAGCTGACAACCATCAAGAGAGCTCCCAATGAGCAGCTGACTGATTTTAATTTCAGATTTCAAAGGACTTGGGAGAGAATTCCAGTGGTAGTCAGGCCAACAGCAGAAGGTGCTTTCCTTTATTACCTTAAAGCTTTAAATTCTGATATTTCTATGTTAATTCAATCCATGGGAGGCACAACTATCCCCATTGCTTATAGCATTGCTATTAGAGCTGAAAATTGTTTGATTCAAGCTGGTAAGCTAGCTCCTAGGCCTCCAATGCCATTGTTTCCAAGTTTAGAGAGCCCAAACACTAATCAAACGCCTAATTTAGCTCCTATCCCCACTCCTAGAAATTAGAATTCAAGTGAATCTTCTACTTCATCTTCTAGTGCCTCAAATGAACTTCAAGAAGTCATGAAGCAATTGCAAAATTTAGGTAATGAGCTGGTTACACTCAAGAGGTAGCAAGCCCAAGGTTTTAGACCTCCCTTCCAGCCTCAAGCTCAGCCTAACAGGAAGCCATATCAACCCCAAAGACCACCCAATCCAGCTGCAAATTTGAATCAAGCAAGGCCTCCTGCCAACAGACCATTTTAGCCCTATAATCCCAATGCTACATCTACCTCTAAAGCATTAGTGCCAGTTCAAAACAATATAGCTCAAGAGTATGATTGGTGTTTCCCATGTAATGAACCTCATAACCAATCCATGTGCTTCAATGGTGCCTTGAATCAAGCATTCATGGTGACAACTACTGGTGTGGAGGGTGAAGGTAGTCAAGGAAATAACCAACAACAAGACACATTCCAGCAGTAATCAGCTCCAAATGATGCCACACTTGTAAACTGGCAGGTAGAAGATTTTTGTGGCATGAATTAAACGGTTTCCCAAAGTGTTGCAGCCAACACAAGGTTCAAAAGGAAGAAATTTGGGTGAAGAACATCCATTAGCTCCAAGCAATCCACAACCTTCTATCACTCCACAAACTATTGGCAAACAAAGTCTAGCTCCAAACACACAAGGTCTGCCTAAAACAGTTCCTAAGCCAACCCAAATGCCAGTTGTTTCTGCCCATACACAAGGAATGAATGTGCAGGCCAAGGGACAGCAGAGGGATGCTTCATCTCCCATTCAACATCATTGATCAGATGAAGAAGACAAATGTAAACATATCAATGTGGGAATCACTATCTATCCCAGGCCAAAGAGATTTGCTACAAGCTGCCATGAAGGACTGGTCAACTTCAAATCAGCAGGCCCAAATGTAAGAGAAGGTGCTCACAAATGTTGCCCAGCAGGAGGGGAATCATGGAGGACAGCAAGGTAAAATGTTGAAGCCCCCTCCATTCTATGTTTCATTGATCATTGGAAATCAATTAGTACATAATTGCATGATTGATTCCAGGGCAAGTAGTTCAGTAATGCCCAAGAAAATAGCTGATCAGTTGGGAATTCAGTATGAATTCATATCCAAAGGGGTAGTGCAATTGGATGGGACAACAGTAATAACAGTTGGAGTGATTAAAAATTTGAGTCTTACTTTGCATGCATACCCCAACGTTGTTGTTTTGCAAGATGTCTCGGTAATAGACCTTCCACCACTCTTTGCCCTATGCTTGTCAAGGGATTTCACAGCCAAGATTGGAGGTTACTTATCTGCTGATTGGTCACACATGTTGTTTAGAACAAGATATGGAACTAAAGCCACAATCAGATCTGAGCCTATTGCAAACTTTCACATTGAGCCTTACACTCCAAGCCAAATCAATACCAATTGTTCAGCGTTTGATCAAGAGGATTATCCAAGCACTGATGAAGCTGACACCAGGTTGGAAGCATCCTAGATTTAACTCTTGATGAATGGGCAAACAAGGTGCATGCTTTTGATCCTTATCAAGAAATAGAAGAATCTGAGCTAGGAGTCTATTGCATGCATGAAGAAAATCAGCCTATTCCTAGCATCACCAAGCCAAACCACAAGGATGACAATGAGGTATGGCAGTTGTTTTTTGATGGATCAAGGAGTAGACAAGGTGCAGGAGGGGGAGCTATGCTTGTTTCACCTACAAGGAGTTAAGTATTATTCAGCTTTTAGATTTCAGTTTGCATGCTCTAATAACACTGCTGAATATGAAGCCTTGATACAAGGATTGCATTGGTCAATCAAGAGAGGAATAAAGAACTTGCAAGTCTTTGGTGATAGTGAGTTGATTTTCAACCAAGTTAAGGGGCAGCATGCCATCAAGAATGATCTACTCAAATGCTACAAGAATAGGGTGTGGGACCTCATTAAAGATTTTGAGGGTTTTGACATATAATCCATTCCTAGAAAAGAGAACCAAGCTGCTGACAGACTTGTAGCAGTTGGGGCAGCCTTTGATGTTGTTGAAAGCATTCAAAAAGATAAAGTACAGCCAAGCATCAATGTGATTGTGAGGCCTTTGGTGCTAGATAACAATGTAAGTTGGAAAGTGTTTGAAAATGATCAACAAATCATCCATTTCTTGTAAGAAGAGGCTGAGTTCTCAGCTAAAAATCAGGAAAAGTTGGAGCAACAGTATGGTGACCAAGTGGTACAGCTGAGAACCAACAAGCTACCAAAGGGACTTATTACTTTGGAGTCCATTTTCAATCCTAATGATCAGTTTAGGAAGGAGAAAACAAACATCCAAGTCAAGGGAGAAGATTCAGTGCCCATCTCGGTAGAAGGAGGCAAATCAATTCCAAATCGGTAAGATGACAACTGAGCAAGAAAGGTATGAGTTCATACAGCTTTGTCAAAAATTCCCTGATGTGTTTGCTTGGAGCTATGAAGATTTGAAAGGTTTCAATCCCGAGTTAACTCAACATACCATTGAATTGGATCCAAGTACTAAACCCATCAGGCAAAAAACAAAGGCCAGTCAATCCCCGCATGGAGCCTCTCATGAGAAAAGAATTGAATAAGTTGATAGAATCAAGAATCATATTCCCTATCAAGCATTCTAGTTGGGTAGCCAACTTGGTTCTAGTTAAGAAAGAAGAGTGGGGAAATCAGATTGTGTGTTGACTTCAGAGATTTGAATAGAGCATCTCTCAAGGATCATTATCCACTTCCTTCCATGGAGCAAATTTTACAAGTTGTTGCTGGCTCCAAGAGGTTTTCATTACTTGATGGCTATTCAGGGATACAATCAGATTATGGTGAAAGAAGAAGATCAGTTCAAGACAGCCTTTACAACCAAATGGGGAACTTATGCATACAGGAAAATACCATTTGGGCTGTCAAACGCTGGAGCTACCTTCCAAAGAGCAATGGACATGGCATTCAAGGGTTTGATTAACAACATAGTACTGATATATCTTGATGATATCACTATTTTTTCAAAAAATGCAGCAGACCACCTCTTTCATTTGAGACAAGTGTTCCAAAGGTGCAGAAGATTTGGAGTATCCTTGAATCCTAAAAAGTGTATTTTTCTAGCCCATGAAGGAAAGCTCCTTGGCCACATTGTCTCCAAAGAAGGATTAGCAATTGATCCAGAAAGAGTTGAAGCCATAAGAGCACTACCATTGCCAAGCCACAAGAAAGGCCCTTCAAAGTTTCTTAGGGAGAATAAATTTTGTTCGGAGGTTTGTCCCAAATTTTGCAGCCCTAGTCAAGCCTATCACCAAGATGTTAAAGAAAAAAATGGCTTTCAAATGGACATCAGAAGGAAAGGAAATTTTTGAAGCAATCAAAGAAGCCATCTCTCAAGCACCAACTCTCATTAACCCGGATTTCTCCAAGGATTTCATCCTCTATGCATTTGGGGGTGATGATACTATTTCTGCAATTTTGGTACAGCAGAACAAAGACAATGATGAGAAGCCAATTTCTTTCTTCAGCCAAAATCTGGAGGACTATGAGGTGAGATATTCTTTCATTGAGAAGCATATTCTTGCAATAATTAGAAGCTTGAAGAAATTCAAGCATTTAGTTTCAAACAATAAGGTCCAATTGCTGGTTTCTCATGTGGGAGTTAAAGACTTCCTCCTCAACAAAGACTTGAATGCAAAGAGAGAAGGTTGGATTACTCATGTCATGGAGTATGACATTGAGATCAAAGTCACCAAGTTGGTTAGAGGGAAAAGATTGTGTGAGCAGCTGATTTTGGGCAGACAAAAGGAAGCATGCAATGAGAAGGAGGTTGTTTTGGCGTTGCAAGACAACCATGAGAAAGGAAGCACTCAAGAGGAGAATGATGATGTCCTCACTCCTTGCTAGACCCAAGGTATAATACACTTCCTAAGCACAGGTCTATGCCCTCCAGAGATGAACAAGACCAAAAGAAGACACTTCATATTGCAGGCTGTCCCATATGCTCTTGTTGATGGTGTTTTGTTCAAAAGAGATGTGAATGGAGTACTACTGAGATGCATTGGTACAAATCAGATTCATAGGGTGTTGGAAGAGTTCCATGGTGGACCAGCTGGTGGTCATTTTGCACCAAGAGTGATGGCTCTAAAGATCATGAGGGTTGGCTATTATTGGCCCAATATTTTTAGTGATTGCTATGCATGGATCAAGAGGTGCAAGAACTGTGAATTCTTCACATGTAAAGAGAGACTAGCTGCCCTTCCATTGCATCCAATTTCAGTTGACCAGTCATTCATGCATTGGGGTTTAGACTTCATTGGAGTCATTAATCCCAATTCAAGCCAGGGGCACAAATGAATTCTAACAGCAACAGATTATTTCACCAAGTGGATTGAAGCAGTAACACTCAAGGAAGCAAATGAATCTAGTATCCTAGACTTCTATGAGGGAATAACAACCAGATTTGGCATACCTACTACAATAATATCAGATAACACATTGGCATTCATTGGGTCCAAGGTGACTGAATGGGCTGTCAAGAATGGGATCTACCTAAGTACTTCATCGAACTATTACCCTCAGGGTAATGGCCAGGCTGAGTCTACAAACAAGAACTTGTTGAGGATCATTAAGAGGACTCTTGATGAAAATCAGAGGTCTTGGCATACTAAATTGAAATCAGCCTTATGGGTTGATAGGATAACTCCCGAGAGATCTACAGGCAACTCTCCATTCAAGCTTGTTTATGGAAGAGAGGCAATCTTGCCCATATCACTCGAGTTGCCAACATTGGAACTCATGAAACAGTTAGAGTTGTTGGAGTTTGAGCCCATGGAAGTCAGGTATGCAGAATTGATGGAGCTCCAAGAAATCAGAAATCAGACATCCCAAGCAATGGAGAAGGATCAGGCTTTGATAAAGAAGACCTTTGACAGAAAGGCCAAGAATAGATCCTTCCAAGTTGGAGATCTAGTGTTAAAATGGGATGCAGACAGAGAAAACTGGGAAGGCATTCAAAATTTGATGCCATTTGGAGTGGCCCATACATGGTCACAAAGTGTAAGGACAACAATGCTTTCCAATTGTCTTCATTGGATGGTGAAGAACTGCAGATTCCAGTCAATGGAATCCATCTAAAGCATTGCTATTAAAGGGAAATTCTCCACCTTGTATATATTAGCTTAGGTTTCCACTCCTCTAAGTGCTTGTGCACATTGTTTTGCTATAGGTTAGTTTGTTTCCCCTAAGTGCTTTGGCACAAGCTTGCTGTTCTTGGAGATGTGTTTGCAGGCCTTGCTCCATCAGGTGATATTCCATCTTCTTCCTTGCAGTGTTCTAGTCAGTTGGGGTATCAAACAGATAATTCGATGACTCCATGCCCAATGGATTGCTTCAGGCAACTGGTAATTTCATCCAGCAGGCAGATGACCCCTCTGAGTCACCAAAATTGTTATCCAAAATGTGCCCCCTACTCATTTTTGTGGCTAACTCCTCTCATTCTTCCCTCTCTTGTGCCTTAGTCACAAAATTTTGCTTTTCAAGCACTCAAAACTTTCTGGAAATGGCACCATTGGATAGAGCTCTCTCTCAGCTTTCCAGAAAGGTAAAGTTTTCCTCCTAACTCCATGTATTTTTGAAGTTATGGCTCGGCAGAGTTTTTGTGGGAAATTTTCCTCAGAAAGGCCCGTAGCCAATGAGAACCCGCCATGTGTCTAAGGAAGTGGTGGGGGTCGGAGGAGAACTTGGTTTTTTACCAAGTGGTTTGGTGAAATTTCAAAAGGAAGATTTTTCCTCACAGGCCCGCCAACGAATCAGATGAGGCCACGTGTCCAGGAGAGAAATTTGAATTTTTTTGGCTAAGTGTTGCGCATGAAAAATTTTGAAGGAAGGGCCCGCGCCCAATAAAAATGTGCCATGTGTCTTATGTAGCCGGAATTTCGGAGTGCGGAGGAGAAGTTGGAATTTTGGTGAAGTGTTTCGCCAAATTTCAATGAAGAAAGTTTTAGTGCGCTGCCCCGCTGACTAATCAGATTAGGCCACATGTCACCGGAGCCTGGAAAGGCAGAGCACGGGAGGAAATTGGGATTTTTTCCCAAAGTGTTTGCGCAAAAGTAAAAATGCTTGTGGAGGGCCTGCGACCAATGATATGCCGCCATGTGTCTCAAACCAGCAGAGGGGAGGGAGAAATTGGGAAATTTTCCGAAGAGAAAAAACAAAGGAAATTTAAAAGGCAAAAGCCCGCCCCCAAAATGCGAGCCAATGGAGTCTCGCCACGTGTCCAGGTGGTGCCAAAAAATTCAAGGAAAACCCGCATGAAAAATTCAAAGGGGAAAACCCGCATCCAATGGGATTTCACCACGTGTCTAAAGGGGAAAATGATCAAAACGGGCCGTGAAAAATTTAGGAAGGACAGGCCCACGTCCAATCAGCGCATGCCACGTGGCCTCAACTCACTAGCCCGGTGGGGATTTTTTAGGAAAATTTCCCAAAGGGCAAAACAAAGGAAAATGGAGCAGGATGGGCCCATGCCCAATAAAAACATGCCACGTGGCACCTGGAATGGCGGGGCATGGGAATTTTTTGGGAATTTTTCCCAAATGCAAAAAAGGTGAAAAAATTCAAATTTTCGCCCGCCAATCCGATTTGGCCCTGTTTTGCCCAAAAAATTTCAAATGGCCATATCTTTCGATCCAGAGCTCAGTTTTTCGCGTTCTTGATATCAATGGAAAGATGGTAAAATTATCTACAAGATTTTGGGGTCATTTTTTACATTTTGATGGATTTTGGAGAGAGAAAATTAGAAAAAATTCCTTTGGCACATGGTCATGGACAGAAATGATGTTTCAACCACCATTTTTAATGAAGAATGGCTCGTATTCTCTCCCAGCATGGCTAAAAATGTTAGGGGATGGTTTTGTAAGGATGCCCATGCTATTTTGATTACATTTTGGTCAATGGTTGAATCCCTTCCATGTTTTCCCATGTTTCTCTCTCCTGGGCTCGTCCCTTGCACTGTAAAAGCCAGATTTGGCTCATTTTCAAAGGTGTTGAACATTTTTTGTGTATAGCAGGCTCCCTTTTTCACCTTGGAAGTTATTTGGTGGAATATCAAACCTTTTCTAAGAACTGTAACCTATTTTTTGCCTCTCAGGTGTTGTAATGCATGTATTTTGATATTAAAAAATGACAATGCAAGCTCTGTGAATGAGTTTCAATCCTCTACTTATGTTGTTTTCTTCCTTTCTGATCTTTCATTACATGTCATCAGTTTTTGCATGATGTTTTGTTGTATTTCCATGATTTTTGTCAATCTGTAGGAGTAAAAAATGTCCACCATTCCTTTGGTGTATCACCTTATTAGCATTAGTTTCAGTTTTTTTGCATTCTCCATCTCTTCCCACTTTGGAATCTAGAGTAGGATTAGGAATATAAACCTCTACAACTTATAAGTGATAAATCTGACCAGAGGAGTTGAGGAACCAACCTCTAATCTGGATATTCCTTTCCCATTTTTCAAGTCCCACACTTGGGGAAAGGATTCAATGTTGTGCAATCACACTGGATGCTTAGTATGATCAAACTAGAAATCTGATCAACATCCAGGGGTGTTGCTGATTTGTAACAACAAGTTCAAAAGAGATACGAAAGGCTATTTGAAGGACAAGAAGGTGTAGAATCCACTGAAGGTAAATTTTTCAACTTCATGCTACTGACCAAGAAAATCATGACATTGTCTTTCATCTCCCTTCCTCTGGATGACTTCCTTATATACGGTGAAGAAGAAATGGACATTCGAAGAAGAGAATATGTGTAGAGGATTCTAAATGTAGCAGAAGGAAATCCATACCCCGAAGCCTACCATGAAGTTTGGAAATATGATTTAGCTTTTTAAAGGAGATATGAACATCTTGAAGCACTCTGTCAAGAGGAGGAAGAAGAAGATATTTTTCGTATGGGGGAAGACCCCAAGGATCATTCACACCATAGGGTGTTCATCCCCAAAAGGTTTTTGAACACTTCCAAAGATCTTATCTTGGATCCTTCTAATGAGAATCAAACCAGTCTTATAGAAGACTGTGAAGGACAAGGTGGTGCAGAATCCACTGAAGAAGAATTTTACAACCTCACGTAGCTCACCATAAAATTAGGAAGACCATATTTTTTTTGCCACTCTAAAGAATAATTCCTTGCATAAGGTGATGAAGAAATGAACATCTTGAAAAGAGAATATGTGGAAAGGCTTAAGATCATAATAGAAGGAAATTCTGATCACAAATCCTATCAAGAAATTTGGAGGTGCGCTCTAGCTTTACAAAGAAGGTACAAATACCTCGAATCACTTCATGTTATCCATACTGAAGAAGCTTAAGATGATCCTGATGATTTTCCACGCCATGAGTTGTTCGTTCCCAAGAGATTCTTGGATGCTCCTAAAGAAGATCATATCCTTAAACCTTCTTACGAGTACTAAAGAAACATCATGGGAGATAATGATGAAAGATGCATGGAGGTAGAACTGCAATTCATCAACACTTTTTGGCTTGAGACACAACCCATTAGAGGAAAAATAGATCAAAGAGAAGAAGATTCTTATTGCATAATGGATGTTCAATGCTTTCTAAAGACTCCACAACTGATGAAGAGATTGAAGATGACCAATTCAAAGTAATTATAAATAATCTCCTTTCAAATTTTGATCTTTCAATTAATGATGAAATGGACAAATGTAAATAAGAGAAATAAATCCATATGACATCATGGACCAAACATGATGAATTCAAGATGCTCATGGATGATTTTACCTCCTATTTTGATCCTTCAAGTGATGTAGAGATGCTGCATGAAGAAATGGAAATAGCTAAAGAACCAAATTCTTTTCCTGATTCAATTATGGATGATTTTATGGAATAAGTCTACCCCCTTTTTTAAGCCGGGGGAAAATGAAATACTCAAACACAATCTCTTCCCACCCAAGGAGAAGAATGATCATCATTATGAGTATGAAGTCTTTCATTGTCTATTTGAGAAAGAAGACTCAATAATGGATGATCAATAGAATGTTGAAAGTCCCTCCCACATTGCTGCTCCAACATGGTCCTACGTTTCCTATCAAAAGGATGATATGGATTTTGAGCTCAAAGGAGTACCCTTCCCACAAATCATGGACCTATTCTCCTTATCAAAAGGTGTCATGAATCAAGTGTGCCTGTGCTTGCAAGAAAGTGAATCTTGGGCAACACAAAGCATGGAAGGAGTGAATGAGGATGTTTCAAATCAATCACAAGCCCAAATGGATCAAATTTTCAGTCATCTGTGGGAGGCACAATGCAGAGACTCTTTCAATAAAAATGAAGATGAGCCTATGGTGAATTGTGAAGAATCATCTGTGCAAGACATCTTGAAGGTTGTGGAAGAAATTGAAGATCCTCAACTTAGTCTTGAACTCTTAACCTAGGCTATTGAGATACAAGACAAGTATAAATTAATTTATACTCATATTTTTTTATATATCGACGTCTGATGCCCATATGGATCCAATGGATGAGTTTGATGGCTTCCGTAATGTCTTGGTCAATGAGAGGGAGTATGAAGATATTTATTTTTCTTCCACACTGTACGAAGAACTTCGTGAATGCAAAAGAAGAAAAGTTCTTGAATCTCCTTTGAACATCTCAAATTTTGAAAATGATATCTCTACCATGGAGGAAGATAACAAGGAAAATATTGAGCTGATTTGCATCAAAGAAGGTTGTTCTGGACAAGGTGAAAAGTTACAAGAGTATTGGGAGTGTATTCAAAACCAAAATTTTCCCACCACTTCAAAATGCTACACCAATGCAAAAAAAGAGTTCATATGGAAAAATCCACTGAAGGGTGAAGAATACTTATATGAACAAACCAAGAGTTGCAATTTTGTAAATGATACCAAGGAGAACTTCAAGCAGATGGATATTGATAACAGTTTCTGGGAGAAAAAAAGTGAGAATGTGCATGAATCTTGTCAAGGAATTCAAAATCAGATTACACTCATCATTTTCCAAGCTTTGATTTGTCTTGAATATGTACCTACATTTCAATAATCTCTCAAGGATGACGAAGACCTCTGGATCAATGATTTAACATCCATTTTTGAAAGTAATTACATGAAGTAACAAAGTGGTATATTTGGAAAGGCGGATGAATGTGAAGAAGACCAGTTTGTTTTCACTCCTTATGAGTTTCTTGCCGATGTAGGAGATGATTTCATGTCGCAATCCCAAGATTAAGTAGATTCCCATGACAAGGTCAATATTTACAATTTTTAAAACATGGAGGAGTGGTTTCTTTCGATTACAAGATAACAAGAGAAATCTTCAAGAGAAAAGAGTTTCAAGAAGGTGACCAAGTTTTCGATGGATACAAGAACATTCTTGATGCAATATGAGTACGAAGATGGAATCATGACTGATATTCTTCTTCTCAAGCCATGAAAAACCATCACTATAGTATGCTTTGATCAAATAATAGTTTTTGTGGTTTGAAGGACAAAATTCAATTCACTATTCCATGATGGTATGCATTTTTATCAACCCGTTTCCAGGTATGTGTATATTCTTTCCATGCCTTTGTAGATATCCCTCCCCTTGTATATAATTTCCCTTTTCTGTTGTGTGTTTTTTTTCCCTTCTCATGTGTTTCTCTTCTATTTTTTGGCATGTGTGTGTGTGTTCAATAAAGGAAGTCATGTAGCATATCTTTCTAAAGACTCCATAAATCCCAATGGATAAGGCACTGGTCAACGTATGTGAATCGAGATTATGGGATTCTTCATGTTATGTATGTATTATGAATTGAGATTCTAGGATTCTTCATGTTATGTTCTCACTGCGCTCGATCCACAACATGTCCCCAAGCTAGAGAAAATTGTTTTCATAAAAATGTGCAACAGGAAATTTTTTAATTTTCAAGCATGACAACAGACCCTAGTGTCAAAAATTTCGGATGTAGACCCTTCCCAAGACACCCCCTGGTTAGTCCATCCCTATCACCAGTCCTATCTAGTCAGTATAATGATCCCAAAGTGAATGTAAAGTATTCCCCTAGGTGATTTAGGAAACCAAAATCAGTCCCCCTAGGTGATTTAGGATCTTTTTGAACATTCAAGCATTCGAGTAGTTTTGGGAAGGGCTACCGTCAACTTCCCTAGAACTAGTGCACCACTCCCAGAATGGGTTAGAGGAGAAAAAATAATTTTGGAGAAGTATTCAAGTGCTAAGAACATCATATAAATGATTTTGAAATATTCAAGGAAGATTCGGAACTGTTGGAAACAATTCAGCGGAAGGCGGGTTTTTTCGAGCCTGAATGAGCACGCACCATGAAAGAAGACCCGAGCTCAAAAAAATATTTTGGGAGCCCCGTGATAATTTTATATCCCAAAAAGTATCAATTGAAATAATTTTCAATTCCCTTGATATTGGAAAAAATGGGACTTCTTGAAACCTTGTGCATTTCCCTAGGAAGCTTATTCTCCTGGCACAAAACAAGCAATCCTGAGAAAGAAGGAGAAATTTTGATGAGTTTCAGTTAAACTTGGATCTTGGGACCATCACCGTTAGATTCATTTGGTTTTTTTAAGGTGCAATCATATAAATTTTCATCAAAAAATTCATCTGAGAGCCCAAGATATCACCTCTACAAGCTGGTCCCAAGGTGTAGAGCTTTGTTTTAGCCCCCTTTACTAACCTACACAATGAATTAATATGTGCCAATTTTCCTGATGAGAATGAGATGTAATTTCATTTCCCCTTTTTCCTTTTTGATAAGGTACAAAAGGGACACAAAAATGTGCCCCATCTCTCCCCCTTCCATTTTCACGCTATGAATATCAACACTTAACATATTTTTGCCATCCCCCCCCCACGCCTTCGAACGCTGCTGAAACTCTGTTGGATTTTATCTATATTGGAAAAGAAATGTTTTCACACTTGATAAAATCCATACAATCTTACTTCATCCAAAAACATAAAAAACATAAAAAACATAAAAAAAATTGCAAAAAGAACGGATCAAAATGGTGCAAAAACGAAGTTTTTTTCTAGAAAACCCTCGAAGTCACTTGAAGAAGAATTTTTCGTATCTCGCAAACCTCTCAATGGATCAAGATGATTTTTTTTGAAATATTTTATTCTACTAGACACCTTGAATAATCCAAAATAATTTTTTGCATGCGCAACCTAGATTTTTTATGGTGAAAAAACCCTCTCTTCTCGTAGTGAAAAAAAAATTGAAATTTAAAATCTCTCAAACCGACAATCAAGTGAAGTTGAGATTTCAGAGGAGAACTATTTGGAAAAAACCCATATCAATTTTTTTTATTTCATCTCAAACTGAGAAACAGAGACCCACTTTCAAAAAATAGTAATTCTTCCTACACGGGGACTAGCTATTTGTGGAAAGCTAATACCAGAAGTAATTGCGGTGAAGGCGGTGTACACATAAGATATTTGGAAGGTCACAATGGTATTCCAATGCTATAAATGGTGGAATTCATCACTTACTAAAAATAATAAGTCTCCCATACGGGGTGCCTACCATTTTTAGTAAGTTACCTCATAAGAGTAATCCAGGAGAAGACTGTGTACATAGGGGGAGGAATACAAGTAAAACTCATAGGTACGGTCATCTCAGACAAAAATCACCACTTAATAAAAATAGTAAGATGTCTCATAGGCACTTGCTATAAATAGTAAGTCATCTCAGGAAAGTAGTTTCAGAGGGAAAAGTCTACACAGGGGTGATTTGAAGAAAATAATCTCATTGGTGTGACCAAAAAGTAGAAATTCCAACTTACTAAAAATAATAAATCCCCTTCTTAGGTATAGGGAGAGTTGAAGAATTCAAGTTCATAAAATGGGTTTTCTTCACTATCAACAATAATGTACTCCTCAGTGTTCATGGTTTTCCTTCTCGGTGTATATGGGAGATCTCAATAGTGTCTTTCGACACTCGTTTCATGGTTCAGATTGCCTTTGTAGCATGTGTGAGGTGGAGCTTGAGATTATCACCGTCAGACTATCCATGGTGTGTTTCATCAGATTGTTCAATTCAACATGGTAGTGTCAAAAAATATAATCGCAAGCATGGTCTACGGGTCATCTTGAAGTCACTTTGGTAAAATCTAAAACAATCATTTTTAAACACTCATTCGACGATCCCTGGTGTATGTGTATCATAGAGTTTGGGATCATCATTAGAAAATTGTTCAGGGTGAAGCTTCATCAACAGGGAAATGGCAGTTCTGTAAAGATTCATCGTGAGGAGTGGATTTCCTTCATCCCCATCCTCCTCTCTTTCTCCCTCTTCTTTCTCTCTCCTTGCTAATTCTTCATTATGCTTCATCATTGTATTTCATCCTATTTACTTAAGTGACCTATTTTAAATTTATAAAAGTATTTTCTCAAAATTATAAGAGAAATACTTAATTAAGAGCAAATGAAAGGTCATAATTGGAATATGGAAATGAAGAGTCATATGAGAGAGGTGAAGGAAAATTCAAATTGTATAAATTGTGATGGCTTCTCCATTCCAAAGGAATGCCAGGTTTTGAAGAACTATCACTCTGCAACAATTTTTAATTGTAGTTGTTGATATTTAGATCAATGCATAAGGAATAAAAGCTACAAATTATTCTACTTTCTTCCTTTCCCTTGCTTTGTATAACTTGTGTAAAAATCAATTGAGGAATAGAGTTTCTGATTTCCAAGATGTATGAATGTGCGCAACTTTATATGCATGGTTTCCTCTCATCATTGACACAATAAGCATAGTTAGTATGAGAATATTTTGTTTCTTCCATTTCTCTCATCTATGCACTTTGCAAGCATAGTGATGCAAGAGCTTGGTATCTTCGGTAGATGAATATGAAGACTTTGTGTTTTAATTCATCTACCCGCTAGCTTCATTGTTACTTTCTTCTATATTAAATGCAAAAATATTCTAGTTGCTGGTTGTGAGCTCTGCAATCTACTCATGACATTAATGTTATTTTCCTAATTTCTCTCCTCCCCCCTCATCGATGTGATTTTCCTCCCTTGTACCCCGTATAAGCACTTTGCCACAGGCTCAGTGGAGTGTCCCTGTGTGATCCTCGACCAATTTTCCCTCCCACAACATTTAGATATGATTAATATTAGTTTACTTTTAATAATGGGAGTTGTACCATTCAATGTAGATATCTAATTTTCCCAACCGTCAAATTTTCTCACCAAAAAATATATTACATCTGGAAATTACAAAAGGGACCAATTCCCTTCCAAATTGCAAAACAAATCAATACATGCCTAGGCGCTCGTCCTCCTCTTCATCCTTATTCTCATCTTCATCATCGTCTTCCTCTTCATCTATGTGATCCTATTAATTGTTCATGTCTGATTGATTTTCATCCCCTTTTTTATCTTCTAACTCCCATTGTCTATCAATTTGCAAATATATAATGATAAATATTTAAAACTGTTTGAATTTAAAATTTATGTAACTCATAACTAACTAAACAACAAGTCTTATTGACACAAATCCATTGTCATTGGCATACTTGATAAATTTAGTTGTCTCACCACCCATTGATTTTAATGTTTTTTGTGCCTCTTTGGTTGTAAGTATATTATAATAGGTTTCTCACAAAAATACTGAAATGAAAAATATGAGTATTATAAGTACGACAATTTATATAATGAAATAAAATTGTAGAATAACTTATATTGAACTTATAATTTTGTTTACTAACCTAAGTTGTGTTTTCCCATTTAATGGGTCACCTATCCGTGTTTCATAACGTAATAGTTGATTACTTTTCCTCTTTGTGTTAATTATACTATTGGTTAAATATTTAATTACAAAAAAATTAAAATTTCAAATATCATGAATTGAGTTAACTCGCAACCTTATTATTCTCCTCTCAAAGCCATTTGTAGAAAAGACCTTTCCAAACTTCTTCAAGTACACTGGGTTTTCAAAGAAGTATCCTCTTTGTAATCAATGTTTCCTTCATATTTTAGCTGCATAATATAGATATAAAAAAATTAGTAAAAGAGTGATTTTTTTTTTGCTGATGTTACCTAGGGAGAGGGCCCTAGCCCTTTGTGGCATCACTAGCCCACACCAGCCATGGAACCATCTAAGTATGGAAGTTTAAGCTCTCAGCTAGCCCATGGATTAAACCACATTATCATGGTTGTAGACAAAAATATTGCACATTAGACAATATTTAGCTGGTCTTATACTACTATTTAGAAGGTTATCAAGTGTACAAAGTACCAATTGATCCCACCTTTTTTCCATCTTTGTTTTATGTTTTACTTTGTATTTCCCACATATTTCCTTATACTTATCACCCCATTTTCTAACTTCCTTGAGATTCTAGCCCTAATTCTTGGCACCCACTCTGTACTAGGGTGACCCGATCTATGTTTATCCTCTTTCACTCCTTTGTGGCTCACTTCTATCTGTTGGTCAATTTAATCTTTTCCTCAGTTGGTATTGTCAAAATAAATTGCAAAATTAAACTTGAGAGCCCTATAAATATAAAACTTATAAGACCATAGTAAGGGTCCTAGGTCATTGCATCCTATTACTACTATCACTCCATCTAGGACTACATCCATTGCACCATCTTGCATCCACATAACACCATACATTCAAGCTAGGAAAGTTTACACCACACATATTCTTAGAGGATGAGGGATTCTATTCATTCTATTCTGCTATCTACATCTTCTATAGTACCATAGCTCATTATTTCACAAAGTGCAACTTGCATGAGAGCACCTAGGACATGACATACACACACTCACTAGAACTACATCAGGGTCTGTAATATAGTGCAACGCTCAGTGATAAGTCCACTAGTTTGGTAGCTGAGGTCATTTTGACCCCTTCTTCTTCTTGTGCAGGGCGTCATCCAATTCATCTAGTGAATCTAGTGTGACAGACAGAGTATTCAGAGACACTTAGTGACCGTTCCAAATTACGGTTTTGAGCATTTATATTTTTATGAGCACCCAAACTACAGACCAGGGTGCCCCAAGGCACCCTAGTACACTCCCATGTGCCTATGTCACTTCAGATAGTCAAAATCTACCCTCTGCAAGGCCTCTGAGTGTTTGTCTACACTGTCAAGTTCTAGTTCCATATCTGTGACAACCTGCGACAACCATCATCAAATAACTAGGTCATTTCTCTTTTCCCTCTTGCATATTATGGTTTTGATTTCACTTAGAATAGTTTGTCTACATTTATTTTATACTATCTTAGTTCATTTACAAAATTTTAGTCCTCCTAATTAGATTAACTAGGGTTACTATTTCCCCACATTTAGTTAATTTAGTAAATCATTTTGGTGAACCTGACATCTCTTTTTCGCAACTTATAGGGCTTTTAATTTTCTTGTTATTGTCATTATGCTTTTTCACTTCTCTTTTTCCATTTTATACACCTCTTATTTTCCGTCATTACGATCTTCCTCTTTTCTGTAGTTGTCACTACATTCAATGCACCATAAGCATATCTATTCATGTGTACTTACAAAAATACCTGGATTTCCTCCTTCACCTCAAAAAATACTTAGCTACCCATTATGTTTCTCCACACATATCGCAAGAATATGTTTACCATAAGTTTATCTCAGATTTATCCCTTAGCAAAGATTAAATCACTTTCACATCTTATGATCTCTCCCCACTAGAGTTCTTAGCCCATGACCCTCTCTTATATATCGAAGTTTGTATCAATAAAGTATGTGTCAAAAGGGCATTAGTTGATAATGGATACGGCCTCAATATTTTTAATGTTACCTTTCTTCACCACTTAGGTATTTCAGAATCATATCTCACTCCATCATCTATTTCCATCTTTGGATTTGATAACATCCATAAGCGTGTGTTAGGCATTGTAAACCTCCTTATTACCATTGGTCCCAAAACAATTACCATTCCATGCCATGTCATGCCCATTTACCTCAACTATAACATCCTCCTTAGAAGACCTTGGACCGACGCCATGCATGAGGTCCCTTCTACACTACATGCATGTTTTAAATTTCGACATCAAGGAACTTTCTACGATGTGTTAGTTGAACCATCTCCTTTCAAATATTTTAACTCAATTGATCAATCTCATGTTCATTTTTCTAATAAGTCCCAATATTTTTGTAAGTATGGGTTAAGGTATGACTATTTACAATGATATGGTTTTACTAATACAAGTACACAAGAACCTAAAGTTATAACCCCTTGGGATCTTCCTACATAAACACATAAGCATGGGTTAGGCTATCCCTCTTTACTCTCTACTAATGTTTATACATCCTTCCATCCTCCTGCACCTAATCAAACCTTATTAGAATCAATTCAGGCCATACATTCGTCATTTCATGACAAGTTTCAAGCTATCAAATCCATCATTACATCTTTGAAATCTGAAATCCAGTAGCTTAAATCTGCTTTTTAATCACATGTTTCACCTCCTCTTACATCTCATATGCAATCTAGGTCCACTATATGCTATATAATTGACCATCAGGACATGCTAACAGATGAGCCTCTTATACTTGCGCATAATAATAATGCTACATTCCAATGGATTCCTAGCCCTAAGTCATCAATACCTAACGACCAAACACCACCTCAACAACCTCCTCTAGAAATAAATTCAGCACCTCCTTCTCTCAAGTCATCCACATCACTACTAAGTTAAAGTACGTAACTACCTCTCACGAACAGTCCACCTCCTTCTCCTCCCAAAACTTCTATAGCTTCACCAATCCCACATATGCTCCAACCAATCATTGTTGACAAAGACACTACTCCTTCTACTAATGGGTAATCCACATTTCCAATTCTATCATCGTTGCATTGTTTTAATGTTGTTATGGCCTACCATTGTGTTCGCCCTCTCTCCTATCATGACACAGCCAATGCTATCCCACAATGGCATGAAACCTCTTGCATGGATGCATAGATTACTATCATCATAGTATACTTGGGGGGCATAACACCCTACCCCATACTCACTTAGACATATGTCATCTTTATATAGGAATACAATATCACGTGTTATAGCACAATCATTACCGAATGATGCACCCTATTGCTTTGGTTTACACTGGACTGTTGAGGGATTACTATTACATTGAACCCCACACACTGCACTACTAGACCCATATGTATACATCCTACATAATCATATACATACCTCCTCTAGTAGTCACTTCTACATCATCTATCTCATCCATGCTACACTAGTCATCATCCTATATGAGTCTAGTTTTCTGTCATCCACACATCCTATCCATTCTACATGCTACACTATATTTCCTTATACTAGGGTCTAGTTTTATCTATTATCATTACACATTCTATTCATATCTAAACACTTATTGCATTAAACCTTCCATACCCACATTGCATTCATACATCATACCTATTCTACATGCTACACTAAATTTCCTTATACTTGGGTCTAGTTTTATCTATCATCATTACACATTCTCCTTCTACCTACACGTTTATTACATTACATTCCATACCCACTTCATATTCTACACCACACATTCACCTACCTTGGTCGTATACACTCCACTGTCTTCTACGCGCTACACTCATAACCCTATGACACACTCTAGTTCCTTAGTCCATACTTGACTGCCGAGGGTTTACCAATCAAATGGACCTTAACTACATGCAAGATATCATCATACCATATTCCTTGGACTAGTGAACATCACCATAGGCTATATTGTCACCCATACTTGTTATCATATCATGTAGTGGTATACTCCTTAGGTTAAATCACCACTCCTTTCCCCATTCTACATTATCCTCTTACATATGATCATCACCTATTTTATCATCCTCTTATAAGTCATTCTACTAGATCATCACTTCTCCTACTCATCCATTATTGGTATACAATTTCAGATAAATCAACACCATCCCCTTATTCCACACATAGTGGTCTACGCTTAGTGCTAAATTCACCACCTTATGTTACCCACCACCTAATTATCTACACTTCATAGACCATCATCACCCATCTATTTGTGACATGCGCTATAGGGGAGATCGTCATCTTCTTCTCCCATCTTGTAGTGATATACACTTAGGTATAAATCATCACTCCTCCATCCAACCAAGTCGTGCTATATGCTTAGGCTATAAGGTTCACACACACCTTTCTATACCCATCCATTCATCTTGTAGTGATATACAATTAGGGATAAATCATCACTCACCCATCCAACAAGTTGTGGTATATGCTTAGGCTATAGGGTCCACACACATTTTTCCATACTTCTTATCGTCATCCACTCATCCTATAGTGATAGATGCTTAGGGATAAATCATCAATCCTATATCCAACCAAGTCATGGTATACGCTTAGGCTATAAGGTCCATGTATACCTTCCTATATGATACATTCCCATCCATTCATCTTATAGTGATATACGCTTAGGGATAAACCATCACTCTTCCAATCAAAAGAGTTGTGATATACACTTTGGCTATAAGGTTCACACGCATCTTCTCCACTTATCTCATTTCATCACCACTACACATACACACACATCCCAGCACACTTGACAAAACCAACACTACTTGACCATTTCCTGATGACACACTCTCGTTTACGGTTCATTCGTGACTACTGATGGGGAAAAAAATGAACCTCACTCCATACACTTCCATACACTTAGGGGGCACGTTTCTCCAATCATTCCATCTTGCATTCCATTCCATCCATCCACAATGTTTTTCATGTAAATGTGTAACATGAAAATTGACAATTTCCAAGCACGACAACTATACCCTTGTGCCAATTTTTTTTATGTTTTTTCATTCCACGCACACCAAGTCCACCCAGTTAGTCTAGTGACCCCCAGCCAATGTTAACTCATCCCCTAGGTGATTTAGGAAATTCAAATCAGTCCCCTAGGTGATTTTAGGAGTTCATTGAAAATGTAAATTTTGGGCAGTCACGGGAAGGGCTATCACTGACCTTCCTAAGACTAGAGCAACCCCATGGAGCGGATCGGAAAAAAAAAGGATGTAGAAGCAATTAAAAGGCCTAGGAACATCATGAAGGTGATTTTGGATGGTTCAGGGAAAAATTGGAGCAATTGAGGTAGTTTCATCAAGGTTGGGGATTCACATGTCTAGGTAGTGCACATGCCAAAATAAGTTGCGGAGCTTTGGAGGGTGATTTCGGGAGCTTTAGATGGAGTTAGGAGTTAATAAAATATCTTTAGAAAGGGAATTTCAATCCCTACATGGTGGTAAAATCATATATTTCACAACACCTTGGAGCAATAGGTCTGCAGGTAGTTTTTCTTAGGCACAAGTGGAGTACCAAATAAAAAATATGCTTTTTCAGGGATCACCTGAAAGAATAAAGACATGTTACCCCCACCATTGGATTCAAATTTCCAATTCTAGTCAAGATCATATAATTTTTTTCTGAAAAAGTCCATCGGGAGCTCAAGTTATCACTGTCGTAAGTTGTCCTCTCGGAGCAAGTTCAGGACTTAGTCAAATTTTGGGAGGACATGTGTCAGCTCCAGGAGCCTGATGGGATTTTATGTCCCTGACATCCCTGAGGGTCAGGTACATCAACCTTGGAAAAATTTTCCCAGCCCCCATGTGACCTCTAGAACCCTATGTGACCATTAGGATTGCCAATTCATCCCCTAGGTGGAATTTGGAGCTCAAATCCCCTGCCGTCGGATCTTCGCCATGTGTCAACTTTAGGACCGCCATGGAATTTTATGTCCCTTACATCCCTCATAGGTCAGGGACATCAAACCTTGAAAATGTGCCCAACCCTCAAAGATATATTTTTGGTCACTCATGTGACTCGCTTCCAACCCCTTAGTGCTTTAAAGCTAGTTTGGAAGCACTCATTCCCTACCGTCAGATCAATGCCATGTGTCGCCATCTTTATCATCATGGAAATTGACTTCCTTCACATCCTTTTTAGTGAGGGATGTTAGGGACAAAAAATGCACCCAACTCCAACTCCAATATTTGAAAATTTTCTAACTCCTAGCTACTTCTTACTGCTTCTAACTACTTCTCCATTGCCAAAAGAAAGTTACAGAGAACACCTCAGTCCACCACTCCACCATTGCCAAAGCTCAAACCAACTTCACCACAACAATTAAATCCTCTACCCCATGGTGATACATAGGTCTAATAAGAATATTTCATTGAAATAAGAAGAAGAAACGAAGAATAGAGAAGAACAGTAGAAATCCCCATTGCCATGAAATTGAAATTTGAAAAAATCTTCCAAACTGGTGCACGGATTGACAAACCATCTATTTTTGAGTTCTTATATCTCGAAGGCCATTAAAAAATCATATTTAAACTTCCCATTTGCAGCTAGGAATGCTCACAACAAATAAATTTCACTTCTGTCTCCATGAAGAACAAAGTTCAAATTCCCGTCAAATCGGTGTTTGGATTGAAGTAAAAACCTATCATAATGGAGTTGATTTCATCGCAAATGGAAATAAAAACCAGACCTTTAGATTTCAAGCTCCATTAATGGCTTCCATGACATAGTAGTGGAAGAAATAGAAATCTACCTCTCCACTTCTCAGGGTTCTAGTGGGTGAAATTGCACAAAAACTGGAGGGAATCATCGTTGAAAAATATAGTTTCGCATGAACTAGTTTTCACGCCATGAAATCCGTATTTGATAGGGATATGGAGGACTAAATTTTCATCATATTTATTCCTTATCATGTGAATAACATCTGCAAAAAGGAAGCGATCTTCAATTCTCAAGGTTCCAATGGATGAAATTGCTCGAAAATTGGAGATCGTTGAAAAATCTAGTTTCATGTGAACTAGTTTTCACTCCATGAAGTCCCTATTTTTTAGGGATATGGAGGACTGAGTTTTCATTATAGTTATACCCTATCACATGAAGAACATTTTTGAAAAAGGCATGAGATACCTCTTCACTTCTCAGGGTTCCAGTGGGAAATCACGCAAAAATTGGAGGGAATGATCGTTGAAAAATCTAGTTTCACGTGAACTAGTTTTTACGCCATGAAGCCCCTATTTTTTAGGGATATGGAGGGCTATGTTTTTTTTCATTATTCTTCCCACACCATGAAAATATCATTTTCCCACTTTTTCAGATGAAGGAGTTACTCAAACACGGAGCACGGAACCCTGGAATAAAACCCAAAGTTTCAAGACTTGTTTTGTCGCATCCTAACATCTGCGGTGCACTTACTGAAAATATCATGCCTTCCTACGTAAGGGTATGTTACTTTGGATAATCCACCATTTGAAGGGGATATAAAAAAGGAAGTGAACACGAAGGGATTATCGCAGGAAAATTCATCAAAAAGGTCATCTCGGCTCACAATTGACACTTACTAAAAATAGTAAGTGGTTCCACAAGCCCTTGCTATAAATAGTCAGTTGGTACAAAAGGTGAGACAAACATAGTAAGAAGAAATAATTCAAACTACCATAGTGGGTGGAGGTTGGGAAAAGCTAACTATGACACTTACTAAAAATAGTAAGTTGCCCGAGTTGTACTTACTTAAAATAGTAGGTTGTTCTCAAAGGGCAAGTTTGGCACAATAGAGCTTTCCATCATCATTTGAGGATCATCAAAACTTTATCAAGAGAAACATATTCTCCTCTTCTCTCTCATTTCCTCCCTCTGTTTTCTCTCTCCTTTCTAATTCTTCGTTATGCGTCATCATTGTATTTCATCCTATTCATTTAAGTGACCTATTGTAAATTTGTAAAAAGTATTCTTTCAAAATTATAAGAGAAATACTTAATTCATGGAAAACGAAAGGTCATGAGTGGAATATGGAAATGAAGAGTCATGTGAGGGAGGTGAAAGGAAAATTCATATTTATATAAATTATAAATCCATTCTCTTTTCAAAGGGTTGACAATTGATCTTGTAAACTCAAGAGTGCATTGTACTTAGAGAAAGCAAATGAGATAGTCATTTTATTCCACTTTCCTCCACTCTTAAATTTCTTCCATTCCCACACTATGTACAACTTTTCTTTAAGAAATCAATACAAGAAGAAGGAATTTCTCACTTTCTTTGAGTAAGGGGTTTCTTGATACTTTGTGATCAATAAATTCTATTTTCTCTTGTTTTTATTTACAGAGGTGTTTCTTCTCATGAATGCATGTGATGAAGTTTCTAACTAGTGTGTGCATGAATATGATTTTCTACCTGCAACATTAGTTCTCCTACCTCATATTCTCACTCCCTTTCCCACTTTTAGATAAATTCTTCCCTAGCAAGAGATTGCTATCTTTGCCACAAGGTCAGTGGAGTGCCCCTGTTAGATCCCCAGTCATAAGGCCACCCAGATAAATCCACATTTTCTTGCACATGCATATAATGAAAGTTGCACCGGTTAATTAGAGGGACTTAGATTCCCATAGCACTGGAAAGAAATCCACAAGTTTATCCACCCGAAAAATTTTCTTGCCAAATTTTTTTGGTGCCCATCGTGGGGCATATTTAGTAGCAATTGCACCCAAAATATGACCGTAAGGTCCCAAAATACAAAAAATGAAATATTGAAAAAACACAGAGAAAAAGAGTTCACGAAAATACATTGCTGAAAGATATATTGTAAATTCTTGTATGTGACCTTTTATATTCCATAGTGTCTTTTTATATTCCCACTTCAAGAATTTCCAAAAGCTAGCTGAAGGAAGATACATCGGGTTGAGAGGTGTTGTTGATACCAATTTTGAGGCTTTGTAAAATCAGCGAGAATGAATTAGAGATAACCCATACTTCTTCTCTCAAGCCTCTTCTCCATCTGGATCTTCAAGCAGTTCACTTGGCATATCCTATCCAAACTCCTACTAATACCCTCCCTTCAAATCCTCTCATTTTTAAATCACCCTTGAGCATTGGGTTCCCAAAAGAAGAATAATTTGCAGAAGCAAGATCTGAAACAGAAGTAGAAATGAAAATGGAAGATGAATTAGAAACACCCCAACCCATTGTTCCATGGGGAATAAATACATTCCCGCTTGCTCTTAAACCCCCTCTTCATGATCTACCACCAGGTTCCCACAAGAACTTTCCAAAGTTCAAAGGTGATGGAACAAAGATACTTGAAGAACACATTGCCGCTTTCACCACAATCATGCGGGATTCTTGGAGTTTAACATGAAGATGTTTCCATAAGATTTTTTGTGGAATATCTCTAAGAAAAAGTAGAAAAATGGTTCTACCTTCTACCTGTTAGATCCATCACTGGTTGGAATGACATCAAGATTTCCTTCAATGAAAGATTTAAATCAACTGAATACTGTCAAGACCTCTTGGTGCAGTTGGCTCAAATGAAGAAAGGAGAAGGTGAAACTATGAGATACTTTATGGCTCGTTTCAAATGATTGCTTTGTAGGATACCTGAAGAGGATTCACCATTTGAAAACAACGTCAAGAGATTCTTCATCAATGCTCAATCACCAGAGGTAGGATTTCTCCTACAAAGATTTCAACCAAGGGATATTGTAGAAGCACAAAATATTGGCCATTGAACTTGATGATGATCTCATCCTCTCTGGAAAGATCAAGAATCCCTCAAAGGGTAAAGATCAACATCCTGGAGATGAAAGAACCAATCCTTTAATGCAGAAAATGGAAAATGAAATGGCATTGTTGAGGAGGGAAATTTTTGAACGAGTTTCTTTTCAAAGAAGCAATGAAAATCAGATTGTAGGAGCACCTCGAAGGCTTGCCTTGGAGGCCCCACCTATTAATGAAAATTGTAGGAGTAAGGAAAATGGAAGAGGAGCTTGAACAAAAAGTGAAGGTGGTGATTTCCTAGAAAGTGACAATTTTGAGAACAATACACAAATCAAATTCAATGAGTATTTTGGAGGTGATGAAGAAGATGAAGAAGATGCACCCAATTTCTCATGTGTGGTATTCACTCATTCTCAGTCTAAGAAAGGAATATATCCTTCCACTGTTGTAGAGAAAAAGAAGACTGAAGATCCTCCTATGGTGACTCTCAAAAATAAAATAATTAGTCGAGGATCTCCACTCCCATCCTCCATGGAGTCTGCATTGTTGAAGCCTGATCCTATAGCAAGTAAGAAGGCTCCTACTATCCCAAGTAAGTCTTCCAATGCCTCTTCCAAGTCTAAATCTAAATATTCCCCTGTAAAATCTAGTACTTTGAAAGCTCCTATTGTACCTTTCAAAATATCCTCCATTCCCCAAAAATCTACTCCTATTTCTAAACCTGTCCTAAATCCAAAAGCAGTCCCTTCATCACCTTCACCTGTATCTTCTCCTTTTGATTTCATAGAATATGCAAACAAAGCCAAAGTCCAAATTACTGAAACTGAATATTTACAGACTCATCCTGAACAATTTGAGAGGTTTGTTCTAATATATCAGGAGTGGTAGTCTAACACCCAATGCTGTAGCTTCTAGTTCCAAAGGCATGTTTCCAAACCCACCTATGCCTCCCTCACAGAACATGTTTTCCTTAAGTGCATCCAAGACTAAAAAAGGTCGATCCTTTCTACGTCTCCCTTCTTGTTGGAGAATATGTATTGAACAATTGCATAATAGATTTTGGTGCCTCAGACAACATGATGCCTTTGAAGGTTGCCAAGGCTCTCAAACTTACCATGACTCCACCCAGTGGTTCTTGTTATTATTTATAGTCAAAAGATTTCCCACTTGTAGGGAAGTTCAAATATGCACAGGTGGCTCTTGCCAGATTTCTAGACAAGAAAGTTTCAGCAATGATTTTGGTAGTAGACGTCCCAAACTCATTTAGAATGTTGCTGAGTAGAAGTTTCTACTGAGACTTGGGAGGGAAAATTCAGATGAATTGGTCATCCAAAACCATATCAGTGAAGGGAGATATGGAGAAATTGCTTCCTGAGAATAGATGAGGTATACGGTACGAAGTTATGGAAGCCCTAAAGCTAACATCTTGTACCAAAATAGCAGGTAGATGAATCACTTTGTGAAAACTAGGGAAGAAGATGATATTCCCATCTTGATAGGTCTAGACATGCCTTCCTAGAGAGATTTGGATTTTGAAGAAGCATTGAGGATATTTGAGTTACAAGAGGGCAGCCCCAAATCACCAGATGATGCAAACCATGAGGAAGAGGAGATGGTTCTTGATGATTTTCAAGATGAAAAATCAGCTTATATGGTTATCCAAGATGAGGAGTTATTCTCATTCCCATTTGGGGATGAATATGATCTCAATCAGGCCATCTATGGAGAGACAAAATCAGCTTGTGATGAGCCCATGAAAGGCTTGAAAGAAATCTCCATACAAGAACTGCTGAGATCCGTGGAAGAAACAAAAGACCTTGAGTTTGGTCTTGAACTCCTGATGCAAGCCATGAATATGAAAGATAAGCGTGAAGCTTGATTTGGAAGCCTTAACCAATGTGAAGGTTGGCCATATTGAGATAAGGCAAGATGAAAAATATGATGCCGCTCTTGAGCTAATGGTTGATAGATGCAATAACAAAATGGAGATATTTTCTTTCCCATTTGAATATGAAGACTCTTTCCATGATGAAGAAATTGAAGCAAGGAGTTTTGAGACCTCTGAAGATGAAGCTATTTTTGATGAATGATCAGTAGAGTGCAACGATTCCCAAAATGATGAGGTAATCCCTCTAGATAGTTTCCTTGAGCTTCATTCTTCAAAGGCATACAAAGATGAGTTATAGGAAACAATGAATCATAACTATGTGCAAGAAATCTTGGATGTAGTAGGAATTTGTGGAAGACCTCGAGCTGATTCTTGATCTCTTCACTCATGCCATGGACATACAAGACAAGTATTATTTTTCCTTCAATTCTCCTGTCAATACTCAAATGCCTCACAGTGGAGTAGAGATAAAGGATGAATCTAATGTTTCTCATGGAGAAGATGTCAATGAGCATAGACCCAGGAAATAAAGTAACACAAAATATTCAAGAAATTTGAACGAAAAATCAGCTTTAGGGCAACGATGAGATGCTCAATGGAGAATTAACTATATGGATAAACACGGAAGGCAATTGGCACATGAAACCGATTTCAAAGAATGTGAAGGAAATGGAATTTCCAAGCGAAGACCTGAGCATCAAGAGGCTTACATGGACTCACTCCTACAAAGTACAAAGAAAATCATGGAAGCACCTAGCTTTCATAAATAGTTAAGGAAAGGAGGTTACTTTCTTGAAGTAGTCAATGGCTTCGCAGAACAACATCACTCAGTGTTTCCCACTCAAGGGTAATTTTGAGGAATGAAAAGTGCTTCAGTGAATGTGGGTTGTCCCCCACCTTATACCATAGGTGATTGTTAGGTGTGTTTCCCTTTATGTCATGTGTCTTTCCTTTTAGCATGTGTTTGTTTCCCTTTTCCCTTGTTTTGTGTGTGTTTCCTCTCTCTCTCTCTCTCTTGTAAGTTCTACATGACTTCGTAGGGCCCAAGGGATAAGGCACTGATCAATGGAGCTATATGGTCTAAAATTGAAATTATGGATTCTTCATGCCATGTCTTCACTGCACTCATTCCATGTCATGTCCCCAAGCTAGAGCCAATTGTTTTCGTGTAAATGTGCAACAAGGAAATTGACAATTTCCAAGCACGACAAGTATACCCCTGTACCAAAGTTTTCATGTTCCTATCATTCCAAGACACCCAAGTCCACCCAGTCAGTCCAGTAACCCTGATCAACATTAATCTAATCCCCTTAGGTGATTTAGGAAAGTAAAATCAGTCCCCCTAGGTGATTTTAGGAGTTCATTGAAAATGCTAAATTTCAAGCAGTGGGAAGGGCTATCACTGGCCTTCCTAGGACTAGGAGAAACCCCATAGAGTGGATCAGAAAAAAATGGACATGGAAGTGATTAAAAGGCATAGGAACATCATGAAGGTTATTTTGGAAGGTTCAGGGAAGATTTGGAGTAGTTGGGGCAGTTTCATCAAAGTTGGGGATTCACAGGCCTAGGCAATGCAGGCCTAGGCACATGCCAAAATAAGTTACGGAGCTTTAAAGGGTGATTCCAGGAGCTCCAGATGGATTTAGGAGCTAAAAAAATAACATCAGAAAGGTAATTCTGATCCCTACATGATTGTGAAATCATATATTTCACAACACTTGGTGCACATCAGGTTTGTAGGTAGTTTTTCTCAGGCACATGTGGAGTACAAAATAAAAAATCTACATTTTCAGGATCAAATGGAATAATAAATACATGAGACCCCCACCATTGGATTCAAAATTCCATTTCCAGTCAATATCATATAAATTTTTTTGAAAAATTCCATCGGGAGCTCAAGTTATCATCATCGCAAGTTGTCCTCTTAGAGCAAGTTCAAGACTTAGCCAAATTTTGGGAGGACACATGTCAGCTCCAGGAGCTTGGCAGGATTTTATGTCCCCTGATGTCCCTGAGGGTCAGGTACATAAACCTTGGAAAAATGTTCCCAGCCCCATGTGACCTCTGGAACCCCATGTGACCATCAAGATTATAGGTTCAGCCCTCGGGTGCAATTTGGAGCTCAAATTCCCTGTCATCAAATCTCGCCACATGTCTAGATTTAGGACCTCCATGGAATTTTAAGTCCCTCACATCCCTCACAGGTCAGGGACATCAAATCTTAAAAATTTACCCAACCCTCTAGGATATATTTTTGGTCACCCATGTGACCCGCTTCCAAGCCCCTCAGTGCTTTAAAACTGGTTTGGGAGCACTCATTCCCTACAGTCGGATCAATGCCACATGTTGCAATCTTTCTCACCATGGAATTTGATGTCCCTCACATCCCTTTGAGGTGAGGGATGTCAGGGAAAAAAAATTCTCCCAACTCCAACTCCTTGGAAAATTTGAAACTTTTCTAACTCCTAGCTACTTCTTATTGCTTCTCCATTGCCAAAAGAAAGTTACAAAGAACACGGCAGTCCACCACTCCACCATTGCCAAAGCTCAAACCAGATTCACCAAAGCAATGAAATCCTCTACCCCATGGTAATACACAAGTCTTAGAAGGAATATTTCATCGAAATAAGAAGAAGAAACGAAGAACAGAGAAGAAGAATAGTGGAAATCCCCATTGCCATGAAATCAAAATTTGAAGAAATCTTCCAAACTGGTGCACGGATTGACAAACCATCTGTTGCTGAGTTATTATCTCTTGAAGGCCATTAAAAAATCATATTCAAACCTCCTATTTTCAGCAAGGAATGCTCACAACAAATAAATTTCGCTTCCAACTCCATGAAGAACAAAGTTCAATTTCCTATCAAACCGGTTATCAGATTGAAGTAAAATTTCGCGTGAAGCACCAGAAGTAAAAACCTATCGCAATGGAGTTGATTTCATAGAGAATGGAGAGAAAAATCAGACCTGAAAATTTCAAGCTCCATTAATGGCCTCCATGACATAGTAATGGAAAAAATCAGTGAGCTACCTCTCCACTTCTCAGGGTTCTAGTGGGCTAAATCACACGAAAAAATTACGGGAAAGATCGTTGAAAAATCTAGTTTCGTGTGAACAAGTTTTCACTCCATGAAGTCCCTATTTTTTAGGGATATGGAGGAATGAGTTTTCATCATAATTCTACCCTTTCACATGAAGAAAATCTATGAAAAAGGTAATGATCTACCTCTTCAATTCTCAAGGTTGCAACGGGTGAAATTGCGCGAAAACTAGAGGGGACGATCGTTGAAAAATCTAGTTTCGCGTGAACTTGTTTTCGCGCCATGAAGTTAATTTTTTTTAGGGATAATTTTTTTTAGGGATATCGAGGAATTATTTTTTATTATATTTCTACCATGTCACATGAAGAACATCTATGAAAAAAGGCAGTGAGCTACCTCTTCACTTCTCAGGGTTCTAGTGGGTGAAATCACGCAAAAATTTGAGGGAATGATCGTTGAAAAATCTAGTTTAATGTGAACTAGTTTTTGTGCCATGAATTTCCTATTTTTTAGGGATATGGAGGGCTATTTTTTTTGTTAGTATTCTTCCCACACCATGAAAATATCATTTTCCCACTTGTTCAGATGAAGGATTTACTCAAACATGGAGTGTGGAACCCTGAAATAAAACCCAAAGTTTCAAGACTTGTTTTTTTACATCCTGACATCCGCAACACAATAAATATAGCATGCCTTTCTACATAAGGGTCTATTACTTTGGGTAATCCACCATTTGAAGTGGATACAAAAAGGAAGTGAACACGGAGGGAGTATCACAAGAAAAGTCATCGAAAAGGTCATCTCGGCTCACAATTGACACTTACTAAAAATAGTAAGTGGTTCCACAAGCCCCCACTATAAATAGTCATTTGGTCCAAAAGGTGAGATGAAAATAGTAAGAAGAAATAATTCAAGCTACCATAGTCAGTTGAGGTTGGGAAAAATGAACTATGACACTTACTAAAAATAGTAAGTTGCCCGAGGTGTACTTACTAAAAATAGCAGGTTGTTCTCAAAGGGAAAGTTTGGCACAACAAAGCTTTCCATCATTGTTCAAGGATCATCAAACTTTATCAAGGGAAAAATCTTCTCCTCTTATCTCTCATTTCTTCCCTCTCTTTTCTCTCTCATTTCTAATTCTTTGTTATGCGTCATCATTGTGTTTCATCCTATTCACTTAAGTGACCTATTTTAAATTTGTAAAAAGTATTCTTTCAAAATTATAAGAGAAATACTTAATTCATGGAAAATAAAGGTCACCAGTGGAATATGGAAATGAAGAGTCATGTGAGGGAGGTGAAAGAACAATTCAAATTTATATAAATTGTAAAGTCATTCTCTTTTTAAAGGATTGGCAATTGTTCTTGTAAACTCAAGAGTGCATTGTACTTAGAGAAAGAAAAGAAGATAGCCATTTTATTCCACTTTCCTCCACTCTCAAATTTCTTCTATTCTCACACTATGTACAAATTTTGTTTAAGAAATCAATACAAGAAGAAGCATTTTTTAGCTTTCTTTTACTAAGGAGTTTATTGATACTTTGTGATCAATAAATTCTATTTGGTTTGTTGTTATTTACAGAGTTGTTTCTTCTCATGAATGCATGTGATGAATTTTATAACTAGTGTGTGCAATAATTTTATTTTCTACCTAAATCATTAGTTATCCTACCTCATATTCTCACACCATTTCCCACTCCCAGAAAAATTCTTCCCTAGTAATAGATTGCTAACTTTGCCGCAGGGTCAGTGGAGTGCCTCTGTTGGATCCCCGACCGTAAGGCCACCCGCAAAAACCCACATTTTCTTATGAATGTATATACAACAACTACACTGGTTAAGTAGAGTGACTTAGATTCCCAAAGCATTGGCTAGAAATCCACAAGTTTGTCCACTTGAAAATTTTTCTCATCAACACACAACATACTGCATTGTCTTGGTAGCATTTAATTTTGATTACTAGTGTTTTACATGTTCACTGTAATACACATGTTATCTTAATTTCTTATATGTCATTATCATACATACATGTGTGTTCATGTATTTATTTAGTGTGATCATATATAGAGGACATTTACACAAGGCATGAATGCTCACCTTCTACACTTACTATACCGGTCGCTGGGGGCACCCACATTCATCTCATACAGGTGCTATTGTTTCATTTTGTACTTAACATCTTATACTAATTACTTATACATGTTTGGACATATTGGTTTTCACTCTAACATGATAATGGGTGTTACATGTGCAAAACTTGTTTTGCAGGACTACATGTTCCCATGACTACTTATATTTCTACTTGTCTGCATTGTTTGCTATTATATCCGGGCTTTGACATTTTCTTGTGTGTAAACTTGACTGTTCTTTGCAACCATGATGGCCTTGCGTGTCTTGTGACATCGTGAGTGATGTCCCATGTTTGAAACCTGCTTTGTGCAGTGTCCTTGTTTTCTTGCATTTTTACACTACTTTGCTTAGTAATTTTTACATTGTCTGCATCTTTTACACTTATTTTCATGAATGTTTTTAGACTAACACTTGTATTGTCTAGCCATCCCCTTTGTTTGTGCCTTGGTATCTACCAAGCACTTTCCCTTTCCCCCCTGCAGGGATGAGTTGTTTACAAGGTCAGAGTATTGTTAGTCCTCTTTTAGAGCCGCATTATCCTTTTAGGGTTGTGTTATGCACCCCCAAAGAGGTGGGCATCATTGAGGGTTTATACTAACACATCGTATCTACATCGGATCACACAAAGTGAGTGAGTTCAGACCAGTATACGAACTCCATACACAGTGGCCTTAATAGGACATTGTGTCCTTCAACAATTCTGTGGAGTGGTCACAGGATCAAGGGTTACCGTGGGTGGCCTCTATACACTTCTTCATCTAGTGGCGTAGGATCTCCTAAAAAACCACTGTTGTGTAGAGATCTCTTCAACAAATTCTAGCAGAAGCGATTAGAGTTTGAGGACATAAAAAATTTCCTCCCTACACTTCTTCAGCCAGGGTGGCGTGAGATCTCCCAAAAAACTCACGACATTACAAGATATCCTTCTACACCCTTTTTCTTAACATGGACCAGGTACACATGTTCCATTTTTCCATTTACACTTTCTATTCTAGTGCACTTTACATTTGTGTACTTTACACAACATTTTTACATATATATATATATATATATATATTTGACTACTTGATCATTTTATCCTTACATGTTTGCTGTATGAGAAACAAGCAGTCAAATTGGGGGTAACAACAACAAAAAATGACAATGATAATGATAACAACAATGACAACACACCACAACTATACTTGCCATACTAACCATGAAATTACACCACACACATGACTCAACTACACACACATTCTGCCCTAGGTTCACTCTTATCACTTTTTACACATGTTTCATCTTTAGAATCCATACTCCAATATTTTTCTTTTTGTCATTCCATGCTTCTAGTCCGTCGATTCTTTTTCTTATACACTCTACATAGACACCAATTATGATTTTCTATCTACTTTATGTTACCAAGTTGTTCGCTCACTAACATAAAGTTGGGGCAAATGTAAACACAAATATTACACATTAGACAATATCTATCCTAGTCTTATACTACTATTTAGAAGGTTATCAAGTGTATAAAGTACCAATTAATCCCACCTTTTGCCATCTTTTTTTATGTTTTACTTTGTCTTTCCCGTGTATTTCTTGATACTTATCACCATATTTTCTAACTTCCCCGAGATTCTAGACCTAATTCTGAGTGCCCCACCCTATAATGGGGCACCTCAGTCCCACTTTGGGTGCCCCGATCTATGTTTAGCCTCTTTCGCTCCTTTTTGGGTCACTTCTAGCCATTGGTCATATTTATATTTTCAAGATTAATTGTGAAATTTAACTTGAGAGCCTTATAAATATAAAGCTTATAAGACCATAATAAGGGTCCTAGGTCATTGCATCCTATCACTACTATCACTACATCTAGGGATTCATCCGTACCATCTTGTATCCACATAACACCATACATTCAAGCTAGGAAAGTCTACATCACACACATTCTCAGAGGAGTAGGGATTCTATTCATTCTATTATAGTATCTACATCTTCTATAGCTACCATAACTCACTATTTCACAAAGTGCAATTAACATGAGAACAACTAGGGCACGACATACACACACTCACAAGAAATACATCAGGGTCTGTAATGTAGTGCAACACTCAGTGATAAGTCCATTGGTTTGGCAGGTGAGGTCAGTTTAACCCTTCTTCTTCTTCTTATGCAGGGCGTCATCGAGTTCATAGGGAGAATCCAATGCGAAAGACACAGAGTATTCATAAACACTTAGCGACCATTCTAAATTAGGGTTTAGAGCATTTATACTATTCTAAGTTCCCAAACTATAGAATAGGGCACCCCAAGGCTCCCTGATACACTCCCAGGTACCTGTGTCTCTTCAAATAGTCCAAATCCACCCTCTGTAGGGTGAGTGTTTTTCTGCACTACCGAGTTCCAGTTCCAAATTTGTGACAACCTGCGATAGTCATCATCAAATAGCTAAGTCATTTCCCTTTTCCCTCTTGCATCTTATGGTTTTAATTTCACTTAGAAAAGTTTTTCTACATTTATTTTTCACTACCTTAATTTATTTACATCGTTTTAGTCCTCCTAATTAGATTAACTAGGGTTACTATTTCCTTGCATTTAGTTAATTTTAGTTAATCATTGGTACCCTATCACAAGGGTATTCAAACCATCAGTAGTAGGTTACCTTAAGATAGATATGAGATTTGAACCTTGGACCTCCTAATTAATAGGAAACCCAAGAACCATTACACTACTACCCATTGGATAAAAGTGGTATGGTTCCCTCTCGTGGCAGTGCTCTAATACCTATTTCCCACTTGGAGATCAATTGCTACACTATACTGTACATCACCATCTTTAGTTCCTTTTTATTTTCCCATTTCTTCCTCTTCAAGTCTCAAACTCAAAGACCAACAAAAGTGGAGTGAAGTTCCAACTTCTCCTTTACTAATGACTTTGTTAGCATATCCGCAGGGTTCTCATCCGTATGGATTTTCTCTAACTTCAGCTGCCCATCCTCCAACACCTACTGTATGAAGTGATACCTCAACTGAATGTGTTTCATTTTTAAATGAAATGTTGAGTTCTTTACCAGATGGATTGTGCTATGAATATCACTATATAATTTACAATCCTTTTGCTCCTTTCCCAACTCTTTCATGAACCTACTCATCCAGATCATCTCTTTGCTCCTTTCCCACACATTTGAGTGTACAAGCTCTAATTTCTAATCCTTCTTTGTTGACCCAACCTTGAGAAATCTCACTCTCTTCCACTTTCTAAATATGCAATGCTCACAAATTTCAAGATCTAATTGTTTCAAATATGATAACTTACCCTTAGCCTTTAAGATTTGCATTCATTTTTTACTCATATGGCCTAGCCGATTATGCCAAATAGTTGCATCTGAATATGTAGTAGATAACACAAAAAAGGAATTAAACACAGGTAGATAGATATAAAGTTTCTACCTTCTTACCTCTTGCCGAAATAAGAGATCCATTGGTAACCTTCCAAGAATTAGCTGTGAATGTAACCAGGCATCCAGATTCACCTAGTTTCCAAACAAATATTAGATTTCTCTCGAGGCTTAGCACATGCCTCACATCTTTCAATACCCATGGATTTCTATTCTATAACTTTAGATGAACATCACCTTTACTAGTGATATTGCATGACTCATCATCTCCTAAATAAACTTGTCCAAAATGACCCTGAATATAATTTCTAAAATAACCCTTATTAGGGGTAGCATGGAAAGAAGCTCGAGAATCTATAACCCAAGATTCTAATTTATTATCTAAAGAGAGAATAAGAGCATATTGATTTACCTCACATACAATGTTTTCCTCTTTACCTTTGTCTGATGTATTCTCTTTGTTTTCCTTGGACCAACACTCCTTCTTTACGTGCCCTCTATTTCCATAATTCTAGAAAAGTAAATCTCTATACTTGGATCTAGATTTGCCATTTCTTGACTTTGATCTCCCATTCTTCTTGTTCTTTGATGATCTCTCCTTAGATCTTCCCCTGATTTCTATATTTAAAGTGTTTCTAGATGATTCTTCTCTTGAGCTTTTTCTACGCATTTCCTCATTAAGGATTACACTAACCACATCATCAAATTTCAAACCTTTAGAAGTAAATGTTTTATTACTAACAATCATTACTAAGTTATCATAACTATCTAAAACAAAAGCATAATAATAAAAGTTCTTTCACTTCATCATTAAACGAAATTTATACCAATTTTAATTGATTTACAATAGACCATAAATCATTCAAATGATTAGATATAGATCCACCTTCTTGTATCTTAGAATTAAACAATTTTTTCATCAAATAAACCTTATTCGAAGCACTAGGAATTTCAACCCTACCCTGGTTTTTGCTTCTATAAAATTTGAAGCCATCGATGTTGTCAGGCTCAATTTTATAGATCCTAAAGCCTTTCTTTCAAGAACCTTCCTTTCTTCATTGGTCATCATGATCGGTTGTGCATGCTCATTCAACGGTAGGTATAGATCCTTCTGATACAAATAATCCACCACTTACATCTTCCATAGTTGATAATTACGACCGTCAAATTTCTCTACTCAGTATATACTATCTTCTATCATTGTTATACTTCCACTCAATTAGAAAACCCTCTATGAGTAAATCCTGTCAACACACAAAACCTCCAAATAAAGCTCTGATACCAGTTGTTGAGGATAACCATATAACAATGTTGCATAAATCTAAAATCAGATAAAGCATACAAGCAATGAATGTGGAAATAAAATAAACAAGATAAAGATAACACCAGATTTAATGTGGTTCACCTAGTGTGGGCTACATCCACCAAGAAATGGAAAATATTACTATTTAGTGATTTACAGAGGAAATAAAATGAAGATCTGTTTTCTTCCAAAACCTCACATGATGTTCAATGCCTTTCCCTCACTCAACTACTCTTTCTTTCTCACCAAGAAAACTAACATGCAAAAAATTGTTATTTTCTTCTCTCATACCCTAATATAATGCATACATACATATATATCTATTATGGGTAACTAACTATGCTTTTACAATCAAGAAATCATCTTTAAAGAAAAATATTTATTCTAATTCTCAACAAAACAATAAAGCATCGTTACACAGGTGACCGATGCCGGTCATTACCTAACCAATGCTGATCACTCCTTGACCGATGCCGATTATTTTTTGACTGATGATGGTTGCTTCTTGATTGATGCCTGTGAAGAAATTAAGCTCCACACTCAACACCAGGTTCCTGTGTCACTTCAGATAGTCCAAATCTTCCCTCTATAGGGCCTCTGAGTGTTCTTCTGTGCTACCGAGTTCCAATTCAAAATCTGTGATAACCTATGACATTCATCATCAAATAACTAAGTCATTTCCATTTTCCCTCTTGCATATTAGGGTTTTGATTTCACTTAGAATATTTTTTCTACATTTATTTTACACTGCCTTATTTTATTTACAACTTTTTAGTCCACCTAATTAGATTAACTAGGGTTACTATTTCCCCGCATTTAGTTAATTTTAGTTAATTAGTGGTACCCTATCACCTGGATATCCAAACCATCGGTAGTAGGCTGCCTTAAGATGGAGCTGAGATATGAACCTTGGACCTCCCAATTACTAGGAAACCCAAGAACCATTACACTACTACTCATTGGATAAAAGTGGTATGGTTCCCTCTCGTGGCAATGTTCTGATACCTATTTCCTTCTTGGAGATCAATTGCTGCACTATACTGTACATCACCATCCTTGGTTTCTTTTTCTTTGCCAATTTCTTCTTCTTCAAGTCTTAAACTCGAAGACCAACAAAAGTGGAGTGAAGTTCCAACTTCTCCTTTACTAATGAATTTGTTAGCATATCCGCAGGGTTCTCATCCATATGGATTTTCTCTAAATTCAACTGCCCATCCTCCAACACCTACCATATGAAGTGATACCTCAACTGAATGTGTTTCATTTTTTAATGAAATGTTGAGTTCTTTACCAGATGGATTGCTCTCTAAATATCACTATATAATTTACAATCCTCTTGCTCATTTTCCAACTCTTTCATGAACCTACTCATCCATATCATCTTTTTGCTAGCTTTTGTGGCTGCAACATACTCTACCTCTGTAGTAGACAAATCCAAAACCTTATGAAATATTGAAATCTAGTTACTTATCATTCCACCTACTGTGAAAACATATCCAGTGGTGCTCCTCTTGCTATCCAAATCTCCAACCATATCTGAATCAACATAGCCATGTAAAGAAGTATCTGACCCTCTATAACGTAACTCCTTGTTGGATGTCCCTCTCAAATACCTAAGAATCCATTGAACTACTTTCCAATGTTCTTTACCTAGATTAGCCATAAACCTACTCACAACTCCCACTGCCTATGTAGTGTCTGGTCTAGTACAAACCATGACATACATAAGACTTCTTACTTTTAAAGTACAGGGAACATGTGTCATGTACTCAACCTCCTTGTGTGATAAAGCACAATGATCTTTGCTAAATTTGAAGTGTCCAACCATAGGTGTACTAATAGGTTTTGAATTTTGCATGTCAAACGTTTCCAACACCTTATTGATATAAGCCTACTAAGACAAATATAACTTTTTATTTTTCCTGTCTCGATGAATTTGCATGCTAGGGATTTTATTTGCAACTCCCAAATCCTTCATTGTAAATGTGTGACCTATCATTTCTTTAAGTTTACCAATGTCCTACATACTAGATTCTGCAATGAGCATATCATCCAAATACAGTAACAAAATAACATAGCTCCCATTTTCAAGCTTCTTAAAATAAACACAATGGTCAGATTCATATATCATATAACCATGCTCATGCATAAAACTGTCAAATTTCAAATACCATTTCCTTGGAGCTTATTTGAGCCCATGTAGGCCCTTTTTCAATTTACACACGAGTTTCTCTTAACCCTTAACTTCATAACTAAACAACTGTTGCATATAAATCTCTTCCTCCAAATCACGATGAAGAAAAGTTGTGTTAACATCAAGATGTTCTAAATGTAAATCTTCTGTTACAACCAAAGTTAAAAAAATCTAAATAGAATTCATATTAAATACAAAAGAAAAAATCTCATCAAATTCAATACCTAATTTCTATGCAAATCCCTTTACTACAAGTCTGTCCTTGTACCTTTTCAGTCCACCCTCTTCTTCCTTGATCCTATAAACCCATTTTTTTTGTAGTGCTTTCTTATCTACTAGAAACTTGATCAAATATGATGTCTGATTTTTTTCCAAGGAGTCCATCTCCTCATCCATTCCATGCTCCCACTACTCGTGGGTATCAACCTACATTACTCCTTCAAATATTTCTGGTTCACCAGTATCAGTTAATAATAAATAATAAATGGAAGGTGAAAATATCTATGGAGGTCTACTTACTGTTTTTGACCTTCTCACTGAGATCTTATGTGTCTGGGGTTCATTTTATGCCTGTTGCACTTTCAGCAATCTATGTCAATGACCAAAGTTGGTCTCGTGATACTGACCACGGTTCTGTAATCGACCATTTTCCCTCTGTCTGCTGACTAAATGTGGTTGCGTCACCGCCACCAGTTTGAGGAGTACAGATGTTAGTTCCAGTAACTGTCTATTCTAAACCTGATCTTATCTGCTAATGTTGGTTAGCCTGACCAACATCAGTTTCTATAGAACCGACGTTGGTGTCTATGGATGTCTGTTTTAGATCTAAAAGTTGATTTTCCTCTATAATCTTATTAACTTGTTCATTTTTAGGCACCAAAACCTGATCCCTGTACATTCTCCTTTCATTCCAAGCAACATCACGACTCCTAAAAATCTTAGAATCTTTAAAATCCCAAAAATGATATCCAAAATCACCAGATCCATAACCAATGAAACTACATCTCTTAAATTCAGCATCCAACTTCTTCCTATTTTTCCTATCAACCTGCACAAAAGCTTCTAAGCCAAAAACTATAAGGAAAGAAAAATCTATGTCTTTTCTAGACCAAGCTTCTTCTAGTATTCCACCATCTAGTGCCGTTGAAGGCCCACAATTGATCAAGTACAATATTATATCCATAGTTTTTTCCTAAAACTTTAAAGGTAAACCGACATGTATCCTCGTGCTTCTAGCACATTCCATGATTGTTCTGTTCATTCTCTTTACAACTCCATTCTCCTATGGAGTTCTAGGAATCATTATTTCTCTTCATATTCCATTCTCTGAACAATAATCACTGAAATCCTTGCTACAGTACTCACCACCATTGTTAGATCTAAGGCACTTGAATTTTAAGTTTGTTTCATTTTTGACAAGGGATTTCCACCTTTTAAAAGTCTCAAAAACATAAGATTTATGCTTAGTACAATAAATCCATACCTTCCTTATGGTATCATCAATGAAAGTCACATAATATTGGTATCCTCTAATAGAAGCTACCTGAATGGTCCCCACACATTTGAGTGTACAAGCTCTAATTTCTGATCCTTTTTTGTTGACCTAACCTTGAGAAATCTCACTCTCTTACACTTTCTAAATATGCAATGCTCACAAATTTCAAGATCTAATTGTTTCAAATATGATAACTTACCCTTAGCCTTTAAGATTTGCATTCATTTTTTACTCATATGGCCTAGCCGATTATGCCAAATAGTTGCATCTGAATATGTAGTAGATAACACAGAAAAGTAATTAAACACAGGTAGACAGATATAAAGTTTATACCTTCTTACCTCATGCCAAAATAAGAGATCCCTTGGTAACCTTCCAAGAATTGGCTGTGAATGTAACCAGGCATCCATATTCACCTAGTTTCCCTACAAATATTAGATTTCTCTCGAGGCTTATCACATGCCTCACATCTTTCAATACCCATGGATTTCTATTCTATAACTTTAGATGAACATCACCTTTACTAGTGATATTGCATGACTCATCATTTCCTAAATAACCTTGTCCAAAATGACCCTAAATATAATTTCTGAAATAACCCTTATTAGGGGTAGCATGGAAAGAAGCTTGAGAATCTATAACCCAAGATTCTAATTTATTATCCAAGGAGAGAATAAGAGCATATTACTTTACCTCACTTACAATGTTTTCCTCTTTACCTTTTTCTTTACCTTTGTCTGATGTATTCTCTTTGTTTTCCTTGGACCAACACTCCTTTATGTGCCCTCTCTTTCCATAATTCCAGAAAAGTAAATATCTATACCTGGATCTAGATCTACCATTTCTTGACTTTGATATCTCATTCTTCTTGTTCTTTGATGATCTCTCCTTAGATCTTCCCCCGATTTCTACATTTAAAGTGTTTCTAGATCATTAAGGATTACACTAACCACATCATCAAATTTGAAACCTTTAGAAGTAGATGTTTTATTACTAACAATCATTACCAAGTTATCCCAACTATCTAAAACAAAAGCATAAGAATAAAAGTGCTTTCACTTCATCATCAAGCATAATTTATACCAATTCTAATTGATTTACAATAGACCATAAATCATTCAAATGATTAGATACAGATCCACCTTCTTTCATCTTAGAATTAAACAATTTTTTCATCAAACAAACCTTATTCGAAGCACTAGGATTTTCAAATCTACCCTGGTTTTTGCATCTATAAAATTTGAAGCCACCGATGTTGTCAGGCTCAATCTTATAAATCCCAGAGCCTTTCTTTGAAGAACCTTCATTTCTTCATCGGTCATCATGATCAGTTGTGCATGCTCATTCAATGGTAGGTATAGCTCCTTCTGATACAAATAATCCTCCACTTACATCTTCCATAGTTTATAATTATGACCATCAAATTTCTCTACTCGGTATTTACTATATTTTGTCATTGCTATGCTTCCACTCAATCAGAAAACCCTCTATGAGTAAATCCTGTCAACACACAAAACCTCCAAATAAAGCTCTAATACCAGTTGTTGGGGATAACCATATAACAATGTTGCATAAATCTAAAATAAGATAAAGCATACAAGAAATGAATGTGGAAATAAATTAGAAGATTAAGTAAACAATATAAAGATAACACCAGATTTAACGTGGTTCACCTAGTGTGGGCTACATCCACCAAGAAATGGCCAAAATTACTTTTCAGTGATTTACTGAGGAAATAAAATGAAGATCTATTTTTTTTCGAAAACCTCACATGATGTTCAATGCTTTTCCCTCACTCAACTACTCTGTCTTTCTCACCAAGAAAACTAACATGCAAACAACTATTATTTTCTTCTCTAATACCCTCATACAATGCATACATACATATATATCTATTATGGGTAACTAACTATGCTTTTACAATCAAGAAATCGTCTTTAAAGAAAAATATTTATTCTAATTCTCAACAAAACAATAAAGCATCATTACACAGGTGACCGATGCCGGTCACTACCTGACCAATGCCGATCACTCCTTGACCTATGTTGGTTAGTGTTTGACCGATGCTGGTTACTTCTTGACTGATGCCTGTGAAGAAATTAAGCTCCACACTCAACACCAGGTTCTTGTGTTTCTTCAGATAGTCCAAATCCGCCCTCTATTGGGCCTCTGAGTGTTCTTCTGCACTACCAAGTTCCAGTTCAAAATCTGTGATAACCTGTGACAATCATCATCAAACAGCTAAGTCATTTCCATTTTCCCTCTTGCATATTAGGGTTTTGATTTCACTTAGAATAGTTTTTCTACATTTATTTAACACTGCCTTATTTTATTTACAACTATTTAGTCCACCTAATTAGATTAACTAGGGTTACTATTTCCCTGCATTTAGTTAATTTTAGTTAATCAGTGGTACCCTATCACCAGGGTATCTAAACCGTCGGTAGTAGGCTGCCTTAAGATGGAGCCGAGATTTGAACCTTGGACCTCCCAATTACAAGGAAACCCAAGAACCATTACACCACCACTCATTGGATAAAAGTGGTATGATTCCCTCTCATGGTAGTGCGAGGATAGGCCTCGTGTCATTGAACACAACTTCCATGCCTTCTCCTAACCTCCATTACATTAAACACCTAGATGACTTTACACCATGCCGAGAACCACCTCTACCACCAAAAGATCTGACCCACCCCACACTACCTAGCTAAGTAACAATTAGTTATAGAGGTGTACATCCCAAGGATTTGACCCCAAGACCTCCCACATATAACACACATTCCCCACCGCTAGGGTAAATTGAATTGGCTAAGCGTGAATTATTATTTTTTAAATATGTAATTTACGTAAAAAAAATTACTCTGATATGCCTCTTAATTCTCCTAAATCCATTTGCTTCATTTTTTTGATTAATAGTGTGCACTCCCAAAATCGCACCAAGTTAAATCAATTAGCCTCTCATGATTTTCTTCGAAGATTTTATTCCACACTCTATAACAATTTGATTTGAATATGTTACACACTTGATCAACAATTATTTTCTTAAAATACTTGAAACCCCAAAATTAAAAAGGTTTAAAATAGCATATTTTATTCAATATTAATAAGATGAAAAATGAATAAGTGTGACATTGGCATAAACTAGTAAAAGATAAGTTGACAAAAACTAATTAAGATACTTACATAAAAATATATATTAAATTAAATACTTTCTCTGAATATCCTCTAGTATATTTTTAACATTATTAACATACATAGTCATTTCCAAGGTCAGTCTCACTTTGTGTCAATACCTATCATGGATAAGGCGAGAGGGTATCTCATCATTTGATGTTGGTGGGGTTGGCATGCCCTCCTCCTCGTCATACCCCTTACTGAATATGGGAATATGTCATTGAGGCTAGATGGGGGGATATTTTTTCGTATATGTTTTCTTGTTTTAGCAAGAGTGTGAGGTCTGAGGGGTTAATTTATTAACCAAAATTAATATTAATTAAATAAACTATCAACCATTAAAAATCTATAACAATAAACAAAATAAAAAAAGAGACAAGATTTTAATGTGGAAAACCCAAAAGGGTAAAAAACCACGAAAAATATTTTCCCATTTACGAGAAACCACTTCAGTACAAAATCCTCCCCTCACTTCTCTCTCGTGAATTTTTATGTAAATTCATAATCACCTGATTTGATTTTCAATTGACCCCATAAGTCAATATAAATCAATCAAATGGGTGTGACTTCTCACGAAGTACCCCAAAAATAATAAGAATTGATTTAATAACCAATCAACCTTATAAACATACAGTTTATATTAAATAAATTAAAATCTATAATATTCTAATTTATTTAATTATAAATTATAGTTCAATACGTAGAACACTTAATATTAAATGTTCTAACACTCCCCCTTAATATTAAGTGGGGATCATATGCCAAAGTTACATGTTTATACATCGGGATTTACAATCCTTAAACCATAGTTAAGGTTTAAGCCAATATATCAATTTTTAAAGGATTTATACACTTTCATCATACTAAACTTACCTTTTAGTACAAAACAATTTGGAATCCATAAATCAGAAGTTATGATTAAGGTTAATCATGATTTGTGAGACTACAACTCATAGTTTCTCATGAAAAATCTATACCAACATCTCTATGAGTGTTTTATACAATAAGGACCTCCTTTACAATAGATGAAACATACTGGAATACACATTAAACTTAGAGTTATACATTTACTAAGATCATAAATATATATTTTACAATGTTTTACATCAAATTGGAAGTATAAAGGAGGAGGAGAAAACACACAACTAGCCATTAGGAGGTGGAATTGTAATACACACTCCCCCATAATGGAAACTCTAAAAGGCCAAACATTGCACAAAACTTGCATAACTTTACAACACACAAAGGCTTCATAAACATATCCACAATTTGATCTTCATTCAAGAAGTACTGGAGATCTATATCACCATAGAGTACCTTCTCTTGGATGAAATGCATATGAATCTATATATGCTTTGTTATCTAATGTTGAATTAAATTATTAGTAGGAGAAATACAACGTTGACTATCACACAGAAGAGGAGTACTTCCTTTAATTTCCATGTGAATCTCTTCTAACATCCACTTTAGCCACATGGATTTTTTCACTACTTCTATTGCACTTCTATATTCTACCTTAGTAGAAGAGATGGCGACTGTCAGTTTCTTTTTGTTGCTCCAAGTAATGACACCTACACCAAAATTGAACATATCCAGTTGTAGATTTTCTATCTATCACATTACCAACATGGTGAGAATAACAACATCCATATAAACATGCATTTTTAGAAGAAGCGTAATATAAATTATTATTGATTTTAATTTTATCCATATATAGAACCTACATTAATAGGTTTAAAAACAAGTTGTATAACAACTTAAATGATAATATATAAAAGTAACCATGTCATATTACCAATATATTTATTTTTTGAAAAAAATAATTTCAACATTTTAATCAAGAATAAATATTAGATGCAATCAGTATTGGATGTCTCCAATACAGACACAAAGGCATCGCCATGTGTCATTTGATATATATATATATATAATACTTTTTTTAGTAATCACATACTAAAATTAGAGTTTAGAAATGTTTTATCAACATATATATCTTTATTATGTATTTTAAGGCTTTCAAATTTGTGATAAGATTGATTGTTAACTAAGGCTTTAAATTTAGATAACACGTTTAATTTGATTTTAATAACGAATGACCAAATCATGCAAGAATAATCAATAATTACAGTAACAACATACATTGAACCATTTAGGTAAGAAACTTATAATGGTCTTCTAACATCATTGTGGACCAGTTCCATGGGTTCTGAGGAGTTTTCTTCATGATGAATATGAAAAGGGTTTTTTAATTGCTTACCACATAAGCACCCTTAAAAAGTTTCATGAGTATGAGAGATAGGCAACAAACCAAAAACTAGGTTAAGCCTAGACATTTCATATGTGCTCCTAAAATTAACATGACTTGATCTTTCGTGCCACATCTGAACATCATTCTTATTTTGAGTATACAAACATGAAGAATATGCATAACCTTTAAAAACATATAATACATTCTTTTGTATGCCTTCAACTATAGTAACATCTAATTCATTCTTATAAGCCATTTATCATTTAGCAAAATTGCATTGTAATGATTTTGAATTAGCTGCGAACAAAAAAGTAAATTCATTTTTAATTTAGGAACACATAAAAAATCGTTTATAAAACCATTAAAATTGTTTTGTGTTTTTACTTGACCCTGAACATCGAGAATGTAATGATCACCTAAATAGATTTGATTATTGTCTTCTTTGATATAAATTAGAATATTTTTTTTATACGACATGTGCCTAGATGTACCATTTTCTAATATATATTTGTTTACTTTGATAGTGACTAATGTAATTTATAAGGTAACTATAGTAGATTTTTTTATTCTTCTCTTCATTGTTGTTTTGATTTTGATTTGGTTTATTCTCTTTTTTATTTTTTAAATTTGGATTGTTTTTTTTAACTCTACAATATTCCTTTTTATGACCAAATTTCTCAGAATTGTAACATTTTCCATCAAAGACGACTCTTAAATTCCATGATTTATTTTTTTTACTAGGGGTTTTAAAGTTTGATTGTATATTCTTGTTAAATCTAGGAGTGTTTTCAAATTTTTGTGCAAGAAGTGAATGTACGACATTCTCCTTTGAATCAAAGTTTGGCATGACATACTCTTCTTGGATCAGGAGATCACTTAGAGTAGAAAATTTAGGGATATGTTATTCAGTTTGATATTTCATATCTAGAATAGAAATGAAATTATTATATATTTCATGGATGTTCATTTAAATAATGAAATATAGAAGTTTATCATGAATCAAATTGTAATTACATTCATCTAGTTGAGATTTAATATTTTTAATTTTGGCTAATAAATTAATTACTTTTTCACCTCCCTTCATGGGAGTCATCATTAACTCAAGAATAAATTTTATAATCTTCGAAAAATGCGTACCTTCATGAATTGATTCTAGTTATGTCCAAGCTTCACTCATACTTTCTTGATTTCCAATATGAAGTAGGAATTCATCTTGCATGCTTCTCAATATGATGGAAATCACTTCCTGCACCTTTATTTGATATGTAGATAAATTGTTTGATGTCACATGTCTTCCAATCAGTGCCTTCTTAGTACCATTTACGACTGTCCAGAGCTTGTGTGTCATGAATTGTGCATTCAATATGATTTTCCAAATTTCATAATTTGACCCATTCAACATTTACGTTTTACCAATGGTAAAGTGATTAGACCCCATTTTTACATAAACAATTCAAATGAGAAGCAAAAACTAGTTCACAATGACAATTGACCGTTTTAAAGCATTTATTTTTCACTTTTCAAGAAAATAGAATCTTATAATGACATAATTGCAAAAGAGTTTTTGGAATTCCCCCTATCATTTTTCAAGTGAATATGTGTGTTGAATTTCAGTGTTTTTGACCTATTCCATGTTGAAATTGACCATTAAAAAAATATTGCACATAATATATTAATTTAGCGATAAAGTTCACTGATTTAACTAAAAAGTAAACAATTTCTTTTAGTTTAATGACATACTTAACTTGTCATCAACTGGCTTCCCTATTTGAGAATACAAAAAAATATTTTAGAACATAATTTTTAGATTAAAAAAAATTACGTTCTCAAATATCTTAAAAAATTAATTTAAATGTTTCTAATTTTTTTTTTCTATGATTAGATTAATAAAAAATGTTTTATAGAGACTAGGATTCGAGCTCACAACCAAACTAGTGAATTAAAACTGAGTTGCATGGTGATTTAGGGACTAGGGGAGAGACACCAATAGTTAATTAGGGTCTAATTGTGGATATAGTGTCTTGAATACACAACACCCAATAGTTGTCATAAAAGTACCTGTGATTAGTCATTTTTGACATGACAATAGCCAATTATATCATGACATGTAAGATTTACCTTTTTGAAATTTTAATTGTTCAAACATTATCACCCATGATCAAATATGGGTTCAAATCAAAATTTAGTGTAACAAAAATTTACTATTTTAAATAAATTCAAAATATGTCTTTCCCTCCAATTCAACACTCTAAAAAAATATGTAATTTAAAAAAATCTTGAACTATGTGCTGGTGAAAAAATCAGGTTCCCATATTTTATAGAATTTATTTTGTGGGCCCCCTAACATAGGGTGCACCACTATTGGTGTCTCTCCCCTAAGATCACAACAAAATCTTACATATTAAAATAACAACCTCGTGGTCGAGTTACATACACAAACACACAACTGAGATAACTATTGATGAGTTGAGTGCTTAGCATGTTGGGCTATCAAAAAACCTTGCAAGTACATGACCAAAGTCACAATAAATAATCCAAGTTGAATGTTTTTTTAAACTATAATATTATCACCTACAGTCAAATGTGGGATTAAATTCATTTTTTTTAATGAATTCAAACAGTTGTGTCAAAGGGGAAAAGGCATGGTGATTCATGTTGTCCTTTCCTTAGACGTGGTTGAGTGGGTGAAATTTGGTCCAATGCATTGAAGCCCACGTGGATCCAAAGTCGGCCAAAAAAAAAGGCCAAGCCAAAGTCATGATAGCTTGTTAAGACTTGTTCCTTGCGGGGCAGAGATGCAAAAATATTAGATACTCTGTTCTTACCATAGTTTATTAAAATGACCAAACATATATAAAAAAGTGCATAGGTTAAAGGTTAAGGGGTAAGAATTTTAATAGTCTATCGCCAACCATGTTCCCACCATTCAACACGTGGAGTGCTAAGGAGATGGGATAAGTAGTTAATTTTTAAATAGTATTTGGGTCGGTTAACATATAAACATAGGTTAGTATGTTTTATTAAAAAGAACACATAGGTATAATATAAATTTGGGATTACATAATTTATTATGTCCCCATTTCTAGGGTCTTGACTTCGGCCAATCATAAAATTGGGAATAGAACTTTTCCCTACACAATTAACCATTAGAACTGATTTAACAGAAATATAATTTTGTATAAACCCTAATTGCAGAGTCACGTATGATAACTAAGCACTAAAGTACATATTCGACATAAGTAATAAGCTAGATAAATATAAAACCTTAAGTGTAAGAGAGGGAAAGAGTGAATCATTTGATTTACAATTCCCTGAAGATGATCTGGACTAGAAAAACTGATGAATAGGAAGGGCATATTGTTGTAACCGTGCTCGGTAAATTTTGAAATGGTCAAATGAGGCCAGACTAGGGTGTTTACAATGGGGCGAGGGAGCCTAGGTGATAGAACCTTTGCTAGGTGCTTGTGACCACACAGGGGCTTAAAAACTAGTATTTATAGTGTTGTTGGTAGTCATTGTTGGTTGTTTTTATGTCGTTGGATGATTGTTGAATTCTCCTATAACCTACAAAGAGATGAAGACCTTCAAACTACATCAAATCCCAAAAAGAAAAGATACAATATATGGAGTCAGACTGACCCCGGCGGTCACCTGAATGAGTAAACTTATGACCGAACACTACACTACATCTCAGAATCCATGTAGTTCTTACGCATGTGTGAAATAATTGTGCCCTAGGAATCCCTTGTGCAAGTGCACTTTGTAGACACCTAAAATCCACTTACGCAGTTTTATTGCTAAAATTATACTAACTATCCTATTTCCTATCATTTCTATTAGAATTAGTGATTTCCTATTAATTAACAAATATTTCCCTCTATTTTGGTTAATTAGTGACACTTCATTAATTAACTAGATTTTATCACATTTCGGATGACAATTAATGACACTTCATTAGTTTTAATCCTCTTCTAATCACTTAATTAACTATTATAAGTTATTTAAGCCTTTTAACACTATATTTAATCAATAAACCCTTTAATAGGCTAAATCCCTCTTTCAAATGCTTTAAATCATATCAAATTCCTCCTAAATCACTTTCAAATAGCCTAAAAATCTTATTCTAGCCTATTAATTAATCATAGTTTATTAATTAAAGCATCTCCAACTCCCATGAGTTGTTAATCACTTGTTAATTCCTCTAATCAAGCTTAACAAGTCTAAATCTAATTTATCCTTTATCCCACATTCATTGTGATTCAAGCTTCTCCCAAATAGGAAAGATATATAAAGGACCCTCCTACATCCTTCACACCTTACACCTTTACAAACACCATAATTTTGCTAGTATTTCATATAATACATATGATTAATAGCCTTCTCCATTATTTGGAATAACTAATTCATCTTGTGCATCCATTCTACCATTGTTGAGTAGAAAGGAAGATCCAAGCTTGGCCTTGTAGCCATTTCTTAGTGAGATCCTTCCCTCTCTTTGGTAATCAAACACGTTAATTTGATTAATCATGATCTAAAGAGGCTCATATTTTAGAGTAATCATACATTTTAGTAGGAATGGTTAGAAATTATATGATTTCCTTCATGTTCTTACATTTATTAGCTAGTTTCCATTAAGCTCTAATCATGATGTTTATAGTTAGATTTACTTTGTTTTGAAGCTACTAGTTGTTAGTTTAATTTCTATAGCATTTTAATTTAGCATAAAAAGATTTGGCATGCCCAGTGGGACTTACTCAATTGTCCTTTGCATTCATTTTCAATATTTTATAGATTAGTTTCAAGTTTTGGTTTACTAACCCTATTTTAGTAATTTTATATAAATATGGTGTTTCTTAACTAGATTAGTTGATTTTTCCTTGTCTTGTTTCTCTTTGCAACTATGAAGGAGGTGAGGTGCCTGCCAAATTTGGATCAAATTGACAAATTTTTAAGATTTTTGAAGTTTATTCTTTTCAAATCCTGTATTTTGATGATCTATAGGTTCCTTGCACTAGTGTGAAGGAGGCTTACATATTTTTCACTAGGCTTGCATCAGTGTCCACATGTTTTTGCTACCGTTGTTAGGATTTCGCTATTGTTTCTAGGCTTATGCTACCATTGCCTTAGTTTTAGCTTCTCTATGTTGAAATCTGCATGTCTTTGTTAAGCTTGTGCTACTGTCTTTAGGCTTGCGCTATTGTCTCTCTACATGCGCTAGCATAACATTGTCTCTATTTTTTGTCTCAGACCTGCATTTTTGTCAATAGGCTTGCACTAATGTGCTCAAAATTGTGTTACCGTCCATAGTCTTGCACTTCTATTAAGAGGCTTGAGCTAGCGTGTCGTGTCAAATTTTGGCTCTAATTTTGAGGTTTCTAGATTCTTATTTTTGATGTTTTTGTTTTTTTCCTAAATCTATTTTACAATTTTTAACATTTATAATAAAAATTTTAACATGTTGATAAGCTTTAATGAATATCATGTTTCCATTATTTTCTTAAGTTAGACTAAATTTTGTGTATGCTCTTCTCTTACACCTTAGGGCGATCTTGAGAATAAAAAACAACTTTATTTTTTATTTTTCTGAGATTTGGTTAACAAGAAACTTAATATTTCATTTTTTCTTAAGGGAATAAACAATTTATCCAACATTATTTCAGGTTCATTTTATTTAAGTTTTCCTTTGCATCTATCTAGTTGAATCAAATCATTGTGTATTATTTTATCTTACACCCTTGAACGATCTTGAGAATCAAAAGAAAATTTGATTCACTTTCTATAGGAAACTACTAATTATTTTGTGCACAGGACCTAAGGTTTATCAAAGACTTGGGATCTAAACAAACTCTAACTACAAGTGTGTTGTAGGTTTCAAAAGGTGTACAAAATGATATGTTTAGTATAATATTAAAACACCCCACATATTCAACACACTGTATTTGTAAGTTTTGGTTAAGAGCTACGGCTTATCCACTTTAAATTGGGGGAATTATTTTGGAATAAGCCATAAAACTCATAATGAGGATTACCCCAGGAACCCAAAAGTAGTCCACACCTTAAGAGAACTGGTGGAAAAAAATGGGAATCACCGTGCTACCCACTTGAATAGTTGAAGACCCTTGTGAGAAAAGCTTCATGTTTCTGGTATGAGGCCTTGTTCATTAATTTGACTGTGGAGTAATGGACCATTGTCTACTTTTATAGAAATGTGTACCTCTTCTAGGAAATAATTGGCGAGTTTGTGAAAAAAATCCTAGGAAACCATTTGGCATTGGGTCCAACTTGACTTTATCCATCGTGTTCCAAAGATATCTCACAAAGCAAGAACTTATTTTGGATTCAAAACCTTGTTAATCGAACAAGGGGAGATTCCATTGAAGTTTTAACTGTGTGTTATTCATCATGAAACTTACAGGGCATTACTTTATCTTTATTTTCTACCTTGTCCTAAGACAATGTGAAACTCTGCCAAAGTTAGGCTAAGTATTTTTCATCACCACTTGGTCTACTCCTTTGTTTTTCTTATTTCCCATTTGGGACAAAATAAAGCACACATACACATATACCACTAGAAATAATTGTGTCCACCACTTTTGTATTCTACTCACATGACTAGGTTACAATGTTGGAATATGAGTGTTGAAAGTGTGAATAGTATGTCTTCATGTTTTAGTAGGCCCTTTATCTCACACCCATATTGAGACTCATTATCATTGTATCTAGGTTGTCTTATAATTGAATTAATTTGATTTTTTTTACGTTGCCCGCATTATATCAATACAGTTGTGATACTTACATCTTATTTCCTTTGTGAAAATTCATCTAAGTCTATGAGTTGTATTTTTACGTTGCTCACATAAATAAAAAATTCTTGATATACATATACTTAGTTTTAATCCCAAAACTTCCTTGAGTTTTGGAAAGTTTCATCATTACACTACTTGAATTGTGGTAACATCATTTTGATACTAAAATATTTCTGTCTACAAAACTTGATTATCGTGTCCGAATAGTGTTGTTGCATTACTCACATTTATAGCTTCCATTTTTCAAGACTTGGACTTTGTGGGTATCTGAATTTGTTTAAGTATACCTTGTTTAGAAATCACATCAACACCATATTAGTGATTAGGTATTGTTTATCTCAAACTTGATCTAGGTATTGATATTGAGTTTTTTCATTATTGCACCAAACCTATCTTTAAGAATGAAGGAGTAGTTATTCTTGTGATTGGATCTTGGTCTTGTACTTGATTGATTTGTCCTAGATAATTCTTACCATATGACTCCATATCATTGGATTATTCTTTTAGTCTTTGATTCCTTGATTCATATTTCCTTGATTCTTTGGATTCTTTTCCATTAGTTATTTGACATTTGTAGTCGTCACACTGCTTGATATTTTCCTAAGGTCCTTGTATTATGTGTACACATTTTTCAAACCTTAGAAAAAACATTTCCTATGAAGAAACTTTTTAAACAATATGACATTGAAATTTTTTCCTTTGCAACCATTGTGTTGCTAAATTTTGATCAACCATTTTGACATTTACACTTGTAAATTTTTTTACAAACCTTGCTGGTTTATAAAAATTGTGTCATCACGATGTCTATTTTCCTTATATTCCCTTCTAAAAATCACATGAGTATTTCCATACTTAGAAAATGTCTATTTGGTTTCCATTATGCTACCCGAATCGACATGGAAATTCCTTCTATTTGAAGGAGGTCAATCACACTATCTAGGTCTAGGCATTTAGACCCAACAATGCCAACAATGACTAACTATCATATAGTTCCTCACACTTATGACAATAAGGAACCTAGGTTTTAGCATTCACATCAAAATATTCCCATCACGACTAAACCTTGTTTGGTTCTTCATGCTAGAGAACCCATTCGGTTACCCATTTTCCCACCTTCATCTCATAGTCAGTGGTATGATTTTGATGATTCTAATAAAAAATATTCTTCTGATTCCCCTCAGTTTCTTGATTATTATAATCCAAAGTATCTTTCAGATTCCTATCAGTCTCCCGAGCCTCATTCGATCAAATTTATCCTAAGGAATAATCAGTCAAATAAATGATGTTTTTCTCCTTTAAGGATTTGTGTCACAAACAATTCTCCCCATCATTCCTATAATTCGACTCATGAGGCACAATCCACCCTTTCTTCGCAAGAACCAATTTATCAGATGCCTTAATGACCTCTTCCTCTATTGAAGATCCATGCAACTCATATTTCCTTGTTGGGCCCCATAATATTAGCTAAGGACAAGAAGTTGCGTGGGTGTGCGGGTCCTAGTTGAATAAGGGCATGTAGGGTTAAAGGCGCACAGGGAAAGATTCTAGTAGTGTTTTGTAGAACACACAGTGTGAACACGTAAGAAAAAACAATTTTTGTACTTATCCCCATTCGGTATCCTAGGCAGCACATGAGAAAAGCATGACCTGTGTGGATAAGGTGCTAGCCTGGAAACTCTGGGATAAAAAAGGGAATATTATGGGCATGCGATGGAAGGTTCCAGAAGACATCATTTCAAGGAGTGGAGAGCTCAGATTTGAGAAGGCATGATTCTATGGAGGACCACCTCGACACTTGGAAACCAATTTATGACTTCTGAAAGGCATGGCAATGGGTATTAAGGCTATAAATGCAAGCGCTTGATGGAAGTAGAGGAGTGCAAGAAGAGAGTAGAATAGATAGAGTGTGGAGAATGCAAAGGAGAGAAAAGAGAGGAAAAGCCCTGCATAAACATAATGGGTGATGTTATGGGAGAGGGATTAGGAGAACTCTGTAAGCAATGACACTTTTAGGGGGTTGGGTTTTCAATCTTATTTATAATATGATTAGCATAATATAGCTCTGATGCATGACTTGGCTCTACATAGTTATATGAGGATCTGTTATGACCTCAAGGGATGTAATTTGGGTTATTGAACCTATTAAAATGAATATAAGGCTATGTTATAAATCATATATGTTCTCAGGAGTATAATACTTATGTATTTCCTTTCTGTATGAATCATTTCCTTATGTTGCTTGTTATTTCTCTTTTCTAGATGCAATAAGATAACAACTCATTCTAGAATGTGGCATGATTCTTTCTTCTCATTTCCATTTGAATATCCATTATAAGATGATGCATTCTCATAAGACTCACATAAAGGAGAGACTCGATGGTCATGCATGCCTCAGGTGAGCACCCACCACCCATTGGGTGATAGGTCGGCGCACATGGGATTAGACTATTGGTCTAAGGGTATGAAATATGACTACATCTTGGTTCCGTTGCCAGGACCTCTTTTTGAAGTTGTGAGAAATGGCATGCATCTTTTTCCCTGTAATGTGTGATGACAGAGCGTTTGACCTTAGAAAGTGTTGAAACATGGTTCAAGAGCACAGATGATGAGTTTTCTAAGAGATTCAGCACTGGACCTGAGTTTGATGCACGTAGATGGGTAGAAGACAACCTATACCATGGGTTATGTATGAGACATTATTTTTCTGCTTCCTATTAGAACTATATGAATGGATATCAACATATGCATCTAAATCAATCTAGTAATATAGATCATGCATGTGGAACCAAGTTGACTATCAGAGGCTGTAGGATGCAAATCTAAATTGGATGTGTGATGTTGATCACTGGTGGAAGAGAGTGTTGAATAATTATACTCTTGAATATGTCATTTCTACGTCTTCTTACCCAGAAGTCACTGAGTTCGATTTTACGAGGGAGCTGTTGATGATTATCCTTGTAGATGAACCATCAAAGTCATATGAAACCTTGGGTTAGTGGGACATGCACCCTAAGGTGACCTCTAAATTTTAAAGAAGCTGGATCTTCTCTGTTGTATGAGGTAAAGTTAGGAGAAAGATGAAAAGAAACATAAAATTTTAACGGGGGCGATGCGCCAAGATAAATACCAAAGAAGGAGAAATGTCTAGAGAGTTTGATTGAGATAGTTTGAAGAGCATTAAATCATGATCTATCTATTTGACAATACCTTAGATTTATATCAGAATGGTGAAAGAGGGGGTGGAAAACATAAAAAACATAGATAAGCCAAAATCTAAGGGCATAAAACATGATAGATTGTCTAACCCCCTAACATCATGTAACATAAATGAAGATTCAGAGTATACAGATCTCTATTGCATAGAACAAGAACTTAATATATAAAGAAAATCATACATAAGGAAGAAATGACATAGATTACAACTACTTATAATGGAATATCTTGTTAAGGCTGACTATTACAAAGTTGAATTTCCTTGTGTCTTCCTTAGTTTCTACCCCTTTTTCCCTTTGGCCCCCAAAAATATCTCCCCTTGTTATGGGATGTTATTCCTTCTTGTAGATGCTTGGGGCTCCATCTACGATGTCTAGAACCAGAGCCTTAACTTCTAGCATTCAATTATCTTACATGATCTTTCCTTTTCAAGCCAAAATCTCAACTATGTGTTAGGGATATCTGTAACCATCTTTAATTTATATGGCTAGCACTTCCTAATTTGGTGAATCTTTCTCCTTGTTACGGGGTGGGATGATGCTTCTTGATGATTTAATCCAAGACTTTGCACTTCAAAATACACCCAATAGACATGTGGAGAGTCCTTTGAGTGTAACTAATATCTTTCTGACTTTTCTCTTCTAAGGTAAACCTTTGGGGTCTATGACAGGTGTACAGTGCAGTGTAAGTTTAAGATCCCTTCTTTGTTCCTATCCCAATTGCGTCAAGGAGACACGTGGATATTCTCTACATTCCTCTTTATACTTAGTTGATTTTGGGAGTCGAGAGAACAAAAGAAGCCAAGAAGGGGAAACAAAAGGGAGAGGGTTATCTATCAAAAGAGCTCCACACAAAATAGATCTACAATTATGGAGACCCACCAGGGGAATCTATGCTGGTCATGGAAAAATCCTATATCTCCCATCCTCAAAATATCAAAATTGTGGCTTTAATAAATGCCACTCAGAGTTTCTACAACACAGCTTGATACCTGATCCATTCCTCTTTCATTGGGTAGGTTCTCCTCTGTAACACCTGAAAGGCTCGGTCTAGCTCAATTATCTCTTTATGCCAAAAATTGTGAAGATTATGCACTACTGCATGTAGGCAGAACTCCAACTAGAAACTAGGGTTTTAGATGTTCTCCCACCTCGGCGACACTAGACCTCTCCTTTAAAGACTAAAAGATAGTCTTGTCTTGGCGCTTAGCAATCAGGAGCTACTAGATTTGGTCCTTTGTGAGAACCATATAATTTTTAGGGAAGGGAGAAGGAAAACATAACTAAACTAACTCGTTAATGCTTTGCTTCCTCTCCTTGATCCTATGGTGTAGTTGTGCCAAGAGATTTTGACATTTGGTAGAAGCCTTGTCACTGCTTAGAATCTCATTAACTTTCACACCAACGAGCCACATGTATGTGATCCCTAGCCCCTGAAGGGTGGAGTCTGAAGCATCGTAAAGCTTCTGAATCAAGAGTCTGGCTTCTAAGACCTTGGAAAACACTGCATTGATTATGGTGGAAGTAGTAGATTCTACATTTGAGCACAATCCCTCTGCATCAGATATGAATCTAAGTGTGGGGGAAAAGGCCATTACCATAGTATTAATTTTGTCACAACATGAGGCGTAAAGCTCCTGTACTAACGTTATAATTCCTCCTTTATGAGATTTTCACACCAATTTATGGATCAAATCCTTGACCACATCGTCAGATGATCTGAGATTGATTTGGAGTCCGTTGTTTTTAGCCTGCAAAGCTATGAAGGTCTCTTGGAATGGGGCTCCTTTCAAATATTTATGGAGTTGGTAAATTTCTTTCCCTTTAGCCTTTATCTTGACTTGGTGAGTAGTGACTATGGCCTCTGCTTTCTGAAGGTTGGACTATACCTTCTTCAACTGATTATTGAGCTTAAAATTGTCTATAATGACTATTGTCATAGTTTTGTTCATTAATTCAACCTTATCTTGAGGACGGAATTCTGAAAGATCGAACTTGAAAAAACTAATGGAATAATCCTCTAGCTACATTTTCCTCATGGGTTTGGTTACCTGAGGGATAAGATGGGAGATTGTCAAGGAAATTTGTTGATGGTCATATAATGACCGCATGTGCTTGGTAGCTATAACAGCCATGTCTTTTTTTCTTTTTATTTTCCCTTCTATTGTCTTGGGAAGCCTTGGAATACTCGACTTGACTCAAAAAATCAGAGGAAGAAGGGACCATCCCTAATGCGAATGAGAAACTGGGTGGCAAGCCATAAGGGATTGTAATCTTTGGTTGGAGCTCCAAAGCTAGCAGGGTCATGGAGGAGCCAATCATCATGCGGGGAGACAAGGATGGTATGTTTGAGGGAATTTGTGGAAACGAAGTTATGGGGGGTGGAGAGAGAGTCTACGATGGAGCGAGAGATAAAGGAAAACCTTTAGAAAGGGAAAAAGGAGGTGGAGGGGGGAGATTGAAATAGAGCTCCAGGATGAGGGAGAGGCTGAGGGGAAATATAAACCACTACTAATTTTGACTTCTTACATGGTGGGATGGAGGCTAGTTTCTTCTATAGGTCTCTTCCCCCAAGGGGATAACTGGAGGCTGTGGCATGGAAGCTGGAACTGAAGGATTCTGTTGAGGAATGGAAGATGGAGGTGGGACAGGTGATTGTTGTCATTGGGGCATGGAGGAATATGTGGTTGATTTCATGGGCTACCCTAACATTATTATGACCGTATCCTCACTCTCTATTTCAGACGCGATGATCTACATCCCAACATTCTTTCCAATGCTCATCACTGGAGATAACCTCAAAATTCGGGGTGTTTTGGCCAATCTCCTACCTATATTTCCAAAAGGCCTCAATTTATTCTACACTCCAGTACTTTTCTTTTAGTGCCACTCATAGTCCTTTAGCCATAGTAAAAGTGGGATCATACTTGTATTTGAGCTGATGGAATGATTCCAAGCTCAGTGATGGTAAGTCTAAGAGCTCAATAAATGTGTCAGGTGAATCCTCCTGGGGACTTTTCCTTATGTCAAAAAAATTCCTAGACTCATGTTTGCATGAGTTTGAGACTTTGTTATCAACCAGAATCTTATCCATTTTTCCATCTAGGTCATACCTCCATGAATCTTGAATTAGGGAAAACCCATAAGAGGCCAACTTTTTCATAAGGCCATGCTTTTCCTTCCTTTTTATTATAGTAATTCCTCCCTTGCTTAAGGGGAGCTCAAAAATTTTCTTCTTCTTTCAGGTTGACCCAAACTCTGTGTTAGGATTACCAGCTTCTGGGTAATTTCGAGGCCAATCACCTGAGCTGTGAGGACCCTAGGGAGCATAAAGGATGCCTCCTTAAAAATGTGAAGGCGAATCATGGAAATTCCCCTAGTAAAGAAGTAATCACAAGGGTGTGGGGGATTTGTGAATATAGAATGCATCGAGTCACTCATTTTTTTGTTGATCCCTTCTGGATTGATTTTTGAGTAAAAGTGGCTCCACGAAATAATTATAGAATTCATATATGTCCTACGAGTGAGACAATACATGGGTCCATGCAGACACTGGTATGACGTTTTGGGAGTCTACTTCTGCATCCTAGATATTTAGGGTCATAAATTGACTAAAATATTTAGCATTTTGATAAAGAATGAGGTGAAACAAATACAATGAATACCTGAAGGTTAAGGACACTTAGAATTGATCAATATTTTCACAAATGGATCCCATGATGACTTCAAAAAATTTTAAGCGATACTCCTATTCTTTGGAGACAGACCTCATACAGAACAAGGCTCCCATCTACCAATCTTTGATGCCTCTATCTGAATCTAGCCTGAAAATGAAGGCTAGCATGGAGCAGGAATCTTGAGAGTCTAAATTTTTTTATGTAAGTGTAATGGGAAAGCAAACGATTCCCGTACTACCCGTATCTTCCTATCTTAGTTCCCTATTAAGGAACGAAACCTTGTTTTGACACTATGCCCAGACATTTTAAAGTTTTTCCATGTCATAGAAACTGGCTGATGGGTCTTTCATCAAGGCCAACATGTCCCTGATAGTTTGTGGCATAATCACCACCTTTAAGTGCCTACCTTGAATGGTGTGTGTTTTGGAATCAAAATAGTCCGTGCACATCTGAATGATTTCCGGGCATAGGTGTGTGAGGGGCACCATGTACTGGTCAAGTGTGATGCTCCAGGTCCTAGAGATGAAATATTATGTATCTCCCAGCTTGAGGAACCTAGCAAAGGCTGTCTCTCTTAAAGATTTGGGATTTTTATCGAGGGATGGGTCAAAAACATTATCGGTGAGAGATTATGGTGGGGTCACAGAACCAAATCCCTTCATGTGGAAACTTTAATCTTGGCTCTAGAGTCCAAGGTGGGCAAGGTCACCCTACATCAGACTTTGTGGCTAATGTGGAGCTAGAAGTTGCCATGGTGTTTGGAGTTAGCATGTTGAATTCTCTTTAATACTTAGGGTTCCATCCTCACTTTAGGCATAATGGTTCACATGAAAAATAAGGTCACTTCACATAATGGACCCTTTCCTATTAATGAACTCAAGATGACGCTCCATGTCTTTCGAGGGACTTTGTGTCATGTCAAAATCTTTTCTTATATCGGGTGTTGAGGAAATCGCTAGATCATTAATTCAGAAATAAAATGGGGCGGTACGAATTGCTCAAAATTTTGAATGGGAATAAATTCCTTAGAAAGGGACACATGTCTAAGATTCCTATAAAATCAACTGTACATATAATATAATATTGGTGAAGGACCTACAAGAACGACTTTAGGTGGATCTCATTCACTAGGATGGCTAAGGGATCACCCTCCATAGTTTTGAGCTCAAATGCATTGTGCTACTTGCACTTGTTGATTCTAAAGGGCCTTGTCCATAGGGGATCAAATGTTCCATGATTCCCAGGATTGTTGGCTCTTGTATCCCATTTTAGGACCATGGTGCCGACCTGAAAGTTTGGTTATGATGTCTTTTGGTCAAACCAATTCTTGACTATCTGCTAATGGCTAATCATGGCCTCGTGAGCTGATTCTCATTTTTCTTGGAGCTCTACTAGATCATCAAGTCTCACTTGAATTTCTCTATTCTCACTTATCTCGACCTGCTTTAAGAGTTGTAATGCGGGGATCTCTAGGGAAAACTGTATCACAGTGCTTTTCCCGTAAACTATATCATATAGTGAAGCTTGTAGGATCTTCTTTGGGGTGATTCTAGCAAACCATAAGGTTATCTTTATATCTTCATGTCATATTTTATTATTCTCATGCCCCATTCACTTGACGAGTCTGATTAAGTTTTTATTGGTAGATTCTACCAAACCATTTCCATGTGGATAATAGTTGGAAGATGTCTTTAGGTAAATTCCATGTTTTACCGAAAAATCAGATATCTTGGCTCCCATAAAAGCTTTAGCATTGTTTGATATAATAGTGTGGGGTGGCCTAAAGCACATGGTTATATCTTTTAGGAGTTCTAGGATTACATTTTATGTGGCCTCCTTAAGGGGCACTACTTCTACCCACCAAGTGAAGTAGTTAGTTGTTGTAAGGATCCATTTATGGCCAGAGCTGGAAATTGGATTTACCATCCCAATGAAATCCAGACCCCATTGGGTGAAGGGTTCCTCAACCAAGATAGGATTGAGGGGTAATTCCATGTTCATGCGGAAACTAGTATAAACTTGGCACACCCTACATCTGTTTACCTCTATCTGACTTATGGCAAATAGACTTGGCCAAAAGTATCCTACTTGCAGGATTTTTATGGTTGTAGTCCGGGAAGAAAAAAGGCCTCCCGAGCTCCCATGGTGTAATTTGTGTAAGACCCTTTTAGCGTCCTCATTTTCTATGCATCTCAGTAGGATTCCGTTAAAATTCCTCATAAAAAGGAAGCCATTAACTATGATGAAATTAATCCCCTATTGCCTATAATATCTCCTCTTTTAAGGGGAGATGACAGGGGTACTTTCTAGTTTGCATAAAGTGAATTTTATCAGAGACCCCATCCTTCAGACCTATCTTCCTATAGGTACATTACTTCCCCCCATTCGTTATTGACCTCTGGGATGGATTCATGTGTCAAATATTGACACAATCCCTTGCATCTCACAAGTTTCATGGGTTTCACTTCTATGTCGTACTCCAAGATCTTAGTGATCTAGTTGGCCCTTTTTTCAGTTATCTCACCCTCCATTATGTATTCTTTGACATTGGAGTGAGCCACCGTGACCTAGATTTTATTATGCATAACAAGGTGTCTGAACTTATTCAGACCTTTAACTATGGCGTAAGCTTGTCTTTCCATGAAATTATATCTCATTTCATAGTTGTGGAGAGTCTTTTAAAATAAGGTGATTAGGTGTTCCTCCCTTTTGGGTCAGCAAAAATGCTACGCTATTCTTTCCCCCGTATACATACATAATGAAATATTTTGAGAAGTTGGGGTTGTGGATCATGGGGGTTGATGTAATAGCCCTTTTTATCAATTCAAAGGACTGAAAACCTTCATCAGTCCATTTGAAGCTGAGGTCTTTTCTTGGCATGAGAGTGATTGGGTGGATTGTTCCCGCAAAATTTGATATAAAATTGTCAACAAAGTTGATATTTCCTAAGAAGGATTGAATAGCCTTCTTGTTAACATAAAGGGGAAGCTCCAAAATGGCTCTAACTCTTTTGGGATCAATAGAGAATCCCTCCTTCGACACAACATGTCCTAGGAGCTTTCCTTGGGGTATTCCGAAGATACATTTTTTTAGGTTCAGAGAGATTCCAAACTCTTGACATTTTTTGAATACGACTTCTAAGGCATCAAAGTGTTTCTCTTCTGTTTTAGTGAACAACGTAAGGTCATCAAGGTATATGAGGATTACCTTGTTTATTAATGCCCCAAATGTGGTATTCATGGCTATTTGAAAGGTAGCCCCTACATTGGTGAGCCCAAAAGGCATCTTCACATAAGTGAAGATTCCCCATTTGGTTGTGAAGGTAGTCTTATATTGATCTCTTTATGCGAGACATATTTGGTTATAACCTAAAAAGCCATCCAGCAAACAAAATATCTCGAAGCATGTGACCATTTGTAATATTTGTTCCATAGAGGGAAAGGGGGTAATGGTATTTTAGGGAGAACCTATTCAGATCTCTAAAATCCACACAGAGTCTTATTTCACCATTCTTATTCCTCACTGGGACCAAGTTGGAGACCCACATCGTGTGTTTGATTGGAAAAATTATTCGAGCCTCTAATAGCTTTCTCAATTCTTCAGCCATGAGGGCTTCTACCTTAGGGTTCACATGCCTCTATTTTTTAAGAATAGGCTTAGTCCCTTCTTCCAAGTCAATGGTGTGATGGATAATGTCTTTTTCATAACCATGTAGATCATCATATGTCCAAACCATTACCTTATCATATTTATGACACAAGGCCACGAGTCTGTCTCTTTCCTTTTGGGTCACTAATTTTCCAAATTTTAGTCATTTGTCCTTAGTTATTTCTAGTTCTATATAGTCTTCCTTCACTGCCTCGAAATTTCTTCGGTCATAAATAGTGTCATCTGAGTCAAAAAGAATTTCAAGGGTAATTAACCCCCTCAGGAGTTTGTTAGTCTTTAGCTGAATTATCTTATCTTCATATGCTTTGTCGATTTTGGGCTGGATTTGATTTGTGTATTGGTACAACTGTTGGAGGAATTTTATGACTTATTGGTCATTATCGAACACCTACCAATGGTTGAAGTTTTCAGGGATAGAAGGGAAAATGATCACTTTTATGGTGTCTTTATTTGTAATCAAATCCTGGGTTGGGTCAAATGGAGACCCTATCATGGCCATCCTGTTGGCCTCTGTATTTTGATCATGGGGAATTACCTTAATATTGGAGGATTCAAAATCATCTATCAAATCCCATACCCGTTGATGATAGGATCTCATAATTAGGTTCTTGGTGGTGGAAATATTCCTTACTTGTGTCACCACAAATCCAAGTCACCAAATACTCTCAATTAACTGATACCCTCCTTTCAAGTGGTCGACAAGACTTACACCGAGGCCTCATACTCTACCTCGTTACTGGTACATGAGAACTAGAAATGGACCGATTGGAGTCTTTTCTTACTGGTCAGGGATATTAGGCAATCTCTGGCTCCTGATCCATTCTTTCTTCTAGCCCCGTAAAATGTAGGGTCCACATTGGAGGATTCTTGAGAGGGTTTCCCTTCGATTCATCATGCCCCTTATCCACCTTTAAAATTGTGGGTTTTGTTGGTATCTAGATTTAATCTCCTTCACAACTCGAACAACATAATGAATCTACACAAGACACTCAAGGATAGATAGATGTTTTATATGTCATTTGGAGCCAGGGATCACACCCATCTGCTTATTTTCATTCAATAATTGAGGGAGTGGATAGCACCTTCAAGAGGGTTTTGATCTAACCCTCACTATTTTAGGTTGTGCCTATCAACCAAGGCAAGAGAACCTGTATTGCAGCCCCTATATGGTAAGGAGATGGATATTTCCTTGTGTTTTGCATATAATATGGACGAGGCTTTGTGAAAACATGATCAAATATCCATTATCCAAACTCAAAGGAGTTGTCACTACTAAATGATGGAAATATTCTCAAAACAAAGCTAGAGCTACTAAATACATGATAAAACCCTGATCACCTTTGTGCATTTTATTCAAAGGATGGAATTCTTTTGTAGATACACAATGCAAATGCAGGGGTATTATAGGTAGGATGAGTTAGTTTAAAGGGAAATTCTGATGAGAGATGTTGGGACAAGAGTAGTAAGGAGTCATCACCTTCTTTGGGAAACCTTGTAAAAGAATTACAACACCTAAACAACAGAGATATTTCAATGAATTTGAAATGCTCTTTCAACCAGGATGTGTTCACATATGGATGCCCAAATCTACACTATTCCATACAAAATTTGATAACCTACCATAAAGGCTTGAAGCAAAATATCAATAAAGCATTCAGAACCCCTTGTTAAATCATGTCTTAAGGTACACCCAAAGGTTTACAAACACCCTCAATTTACAAGGAAGGTAAGATGAATTTAAATATGTTTATCTCCACTCAAATGAATTCTCTTCTGAATGGAAGATGGTAGATGCCTTCAAACCCTCTAAAAGAAATGAGACCATGCATAACCAATAAATATCCCAAACACAAGATTGCAACATGAGCATGAAACACAAATTGAAAACATACTGAAATACAAGTGTGTGCAAGCTTTGCCAAGAGATAAAACCAATTAATCCAAGAATTTGATCAAATATATCAGTAAGGGAATGTTATTTAGACAATCTTAAAGCTTTTTGATGGCTTTACAGCTGAAACCAACTCAACATGATGAACATTTGATGCAAACTGGAATTAAAATGGCTCTCAGACAGTTTCTCCAAAAAGGAAATAGACTTCTTCCAGTTTTCCCTGTGAAAATTCTTCTCTCTCTCTCTCCAAAATTCTCAACAGAACTACAAAATGTTTCCAAAACTACATGATATACCCTATGCCAACTTGGATCCTTGCATCCCAAGCAAAGAATATGCCAAAAGGATCAAATTTGTTACAAAACCTTATCCATTTGATGAAAAATGATATAAAACTGTGATATAGCTCGCCAAATGCCAGAGATGCACAAATATTTTAAATATTGCATGAACTCAGATCCTTATCCATCCCAAGGTCATGTTTTTGGCATTCCACCATGCCAACATGCACTTGTAATCATTTTTCACCCTTTTCTCTCATCATTTTTAACTCTGCAACTTTTCATTTTTTACCTTTCACGTGTTTTTCACGGGCTGAGAAAAATATCTCATGAAAAACAATATAGGGCACAAAATCAGCTCAAATAAATGATGCCATTTTGTTCAGAAGGCCGAAGGGATGCAGATTCATATAAAATTTCATGTGTTTTGGTGCAAAAATGACGATTCCACACTTCTTGGAGCTCCAATGGCACCCAAAAAATGAAATGCACAGCTACCGTTGATTAAAATGAACTTTAAAATTCCGCCCTCCATATGTCTTGATGAGATTCATCATGCAGACCAAGAAATATCCTCTTTGACTTCTGGATAAAGTGGACACGTGTCCAAATACCATTGGACTGAGCCTCCAACTTTTAAAAAAATGCGTTTTGAACCTTTTCTACCCTTGGGAAAATTTTGAAAATTTTCCCCATGAGCCCTTGGATGCGCCACGTGTCCTTCTGTGGGCCTTCAACAAAACCACTGGCCAATTTGATGCATTTCACCACTTTTTTGAGAAAAGGAAAATTTTCTCAAACTGCTCTGTGCCCTCGAACGCCTACTGTTTCTTTGCCATGTGTCACTCTTGCATTGGATACGGAGCCGAATCATCAATTTTGCCTTCATCCCTCCATGAGCACAAAATCCCTTGTGGGCCCATGCTTCTTCCTTTTCCCTTCAAAACATGCCATGTGTCTCTTTCCTATTGGATGTGGAGACGAGCCTCAAATTTTTCCATGGGTTTATTTTTTACTTTGAGATTTTTTCGCTAAAATTTGGAAAAAAAATTGCTTTCTCTCCACGTGCTCCACATCTCCTACCATCTCCCGGACATGTGTCCCCCATTTATTGGTGGTGGGAGCTTGGCCCCAAAATTTTCTTTTTACCTTGTGAAGTGAAGTTTTAAAACTTCAAATTTCTCCAAACCTCCGCCCCATTTAGGACATGTGTCCTGTTTTCATTGGACGTAGGATTTTGAGGCAAAATTTTCCTTTTTACCTTTTGAAGTTAAAACTTCAAATTCCTCCAAACCTCTACCCATTCATTTCAACCTTTGCATACGTGTCAGTTTCTTATTCGCCACGGGACCCCGGGCGGAAATTTGACCTTAAGAAATTTGTAAAAAAATGAAGGCAAAATTTTTAAATAACCTCCGCCATCCTCCTAGCCCTCCTGCACCACGTGTCACCTACCCATTGGGCACGGGAGCGAGGGCCAAAATTTTCCCCTAACACCCTGAGCCAAAAGTCATCAAAAATTTTCGAAGTCCTTGACCATCCGCCTAGCCCTCCTGGACATGTGTCATCATGCCATTCGCTGCGGGCCTTCAGGTAAACATTTGATTTTGAGAAATTTTTCCAAAATGGAAGAAAAAATTCCTAAGTGACTTCCGCCACCCACCAATCCTTGACCAATCACATCGTGCCACGTAAGCACATCCCTGTAGCACTGTGGGGCCGCACGCAAAAATTTTCTTTCGACATCCTTGAGTCAAAAAGAATAAAATTTTCCCAACTCCCACGCTGTCTATTTGATCTCCCTGTGCCACGTGTCACTTCCCCATTGGGTGCGGGCCTTCGGAAAAAATTTGGATTTTGACAATTCTTCAAAATTTGAAGAAAAATTCTAATCAACCCCCGCCACCTAATGATCTTTCAACCAATTGTATCGTGCCACGTAGGCGCACCATTGTAACACTGCAGGGGCGTGTTCAAAATTTTTCCTTTTGCAAAAAAACTCAAAAATGACAAGTTAGCAATGTTCTTTTCACATATCTCGACCAATGAGATCCTGCCACATCAGCATAAATGTTTGCAATGATAAATTTGATGGGTAGAACATGCCCGTATGCCCATCAAAATGCAAAAAACGCAAGGGATGCTTCTGAAATCGAATTTTCTCATAAAGAAGATGGATTTTTTGGTTTTGAATCGAATAAAACATGGTTTGGGGATGATTTAAGCCTGGGGAGTGAGATTTTACCTTCATAAAAATGAAATTTGATCAAACACGGGTTTCTTTCACGCTTTGGCCAAGGAAAAAATAACACAGCCCGTGTAAATGAAAAACTAGGGCACAATAAAGGGGGAAACTTGGATTTTGTTTCAAATAAGGGCAGAATAACAACATTGAGGGCAGTTTGAAAACATTCAACTGGATAAAACAAGTTACAGATCTTTAGCTTGAGCCACAAGGATGTCTTGGAGTAAAAATGGAACATGGAAAATTAGAGTAAAGTGTGCAAACCCATAAATTGCACCAATAGGTTTTTCATTGAAAATGACGTAAGTGCCCAAGCCTGGTGGAATCAAATTTCCTAAAAGGATATCCAGGGGAGATTAAATAGATGATTGCTGCCATGAGGCTCCCCATCTTGTAGATACAATTCTTCTTCTCTAGTGATCATAGCCGAATACGGAAGGCACTTGGTCCATTATATGCTCCTTGGAGATGGGTTCCCACAAGACCTTCATTTTGGACCCGTACTTGGTTCGTAGGATTAAATAGTACTAATATAGAGACTTATACCCCCCAATCTTAGCTATGAAATCTCAGGAGAGGCAAAGTTTGAAGACTAGTGAAATATTAATCACCATGATATCTTGTTAGGAAGTTATATTCGGGAAGGAATAGAGTTGTAATGGGATTCCCTTGATAATCCCAATGGTTTGAATAGACTTCTCATCCAGTTGCATAAATCCTTTCTTCAAGGGTTTGTACTGAATTCCTAAAGCATTTGTAATTTCCTGGGGCATGACAGTAGTGCTTACACTAGAGTATATCATGGAGTTATGTAATAACTTCTCACCTATAATAAGAGTTAAAAAGAAGGGGTTGGGCCTTGGTTTACTAACCTCTCATTTTTGGTTCAATAATATGGCCTCCATAGGCACTCAGGCGACTTTGACACATCCTTTATCCATGGTTGCGATAGTCAAATCATCGTTTGGTTTGAGCGCTTCTTGGAGCAACTCCTTTTTCTCAGGGATACTTAGAAGATCCCATAAGGATGCATTAGCTGGTGTTTTTTTAATCTGTTGGACTACATTGATGGGTCCAAGTTGCGATGATTTAGGAGGTGGCTAATTCTTCATCCTTTCTTTATCGGGGTGATGGATATCTTGATTTTGGATAGTTTTCTTTGGAGATTCCCTTACTCTTGGTAACAGTGTGTTCATAATGGTCGGAGGATCTGTGTACGTCTTCTTAGTTTAACTTGAAGCTGATGTTTTTTCTTAAATGATTCTCTTCTTGAAGTAGGTGTTATAGTTAAACTGAACAGGTTTCAAGATAGAAACTTCATTTGTAAATAAAGACTCCTCTCCTTCTACCCAAGAGAAAAGGACATGATTTGGTGCGATCTTTACTTCTTGTTCCAAGTAAATTCCTTGAATTTGAGCTATGAAAGTGGTGTTTTGGGCTCCCAAAGACTTGTGGGGTCCAGACATATATGCATCATAACATTCTCTTGATCGTTGTTCCGCTACCCTTTGTTACACGTTCCCTCATTATATGAGAATTATTGCAAGGGAAGAACCAAGTGTTGGGGTCTTTAGCTAGATGGTTCTGTCTAGGGGTCATTTCTCTCCTACTATTGGGAGGAACAATCCAAAGTTGCATTGGTATAGGAACTATTTGATTTGATAGTTGTGTGGTTGGTGGTCTCTGAGTATTCTAATATTGAGAGGGATAAGTGGGTCAAATACCTTGGAAATTTTGATAATTTTGCCTTGGATAAGCCACCTGGTTCCTTGTAAGTTTCATTATCTCATTAGAAAATTTTATTAGGATATTTATCATCTCATGCATCTTAGGAGAAGAAGATGAGGATGTGGTAGCAAAAGTTGGAGTCATATAAGTAGGTAGGTAATTATATAAGGATGTAGGGACTTGAGCCGGGTTTGGTATTTGTACTTGTGGAAGGGGGGTTATCTCGGGATTTATTGGTAAAATATTTCTGGGTGGAAGTTTCCCAAAATTATTAAATTATTATTATCTTGGACTACAATGTTATAGTTCTGTGGTAAGGAATCCCCTCCCAATGATTGAATCATTACCAAAATATATGAATTTAGAGATTTTAAATAAAAGACAATAGCTATGTTATCCCAAATACACCCCCAGTAAATTTGGTCAAACAAGACCCTACACATAAATAAAATTTGAAGGGGTTGATTCAAACCCGCGAGCTCTTCTAGAATGACAAATAAAGGGACAGGCAAGCTCAAATCAAGGAGCGCAGGGTAAAAATGAGGCAGAACGACATAAAAGAAACCAAAGGCCCAAAGGAGGAAAAAAATGACCCTGCACAGGAAGAAATCGAAAGCCTATTTAAGTTGAACAACCTACATTCTAAATACCAATAGTTAGGTTACATGAAGACTCAGAAATGGAGGAGCAGGGTCGACAAGGAGAAGACAGTGTCAAAGAAACCAGAGGCTCAAAGGAAAAGAAACGATGAAGGCTCGAAGTCTTCAGGCTCTACAAATGACTCGGAACAAGTCCCCAAAATTGGCTAAGTATAAAAGAGTTGGCGGAAGCTGCCAAGTGTCCAAGTGGCACATATCTAAAGATTAAATTCAAATGGCATACTCGAACAAGTGTCAGGCTTTCGCGTGTCCAAGAGTCAAAAAAGGTGAATTTCAGGCCCAAACAATTAAGTATAGTAGACCGGTGGAAGCCTCCACGTGTTCAAATGGCGCACCTTCAAGGGGAAAAGAAAAAGGTGATTCCTAGATGAGCATGGAGTTTCCATGTGTCTCAGACCCAAAAATGATAGAGTTAGCTGTTGAAAAGTTTGAACAGGTGGAAGGCACCACCTGTCTTAACGACGCTCCTTCAAAGATGAAATCCTGAGCGGGTTTCCAAATTAACACGGACCTTCCACGTGTCCCAGGTCTAAAAAAATAGACAGAGTTAGGGGGTTGAATAGTCAAGTAGATCCAAGCCAGCAGAGGGAGCCAAGTGTCAGCGCATCGCTACTTCAAAAGTAAAATTTGGGGTGGGTTTTCAAAAAAGTGCCAAACCTCTAAGTGTCTAGGGTCAGACTTTTAGCCTGCTAAGAAAAAAGACTTAGGAAAAATACAAAGGAGCCTAAAGAGGCCATAGAATCCGCCACATGTCACTCCGACATGATTTAAAGAGCATAAGGAAAGATCCAAATCTCTAAGATGTGTGAGGCTGCCACATGGACCTGGTACGGGCAGACTTTTCAAATATTGTGTGCCCACGACCCCAATCTTCAAATGGTCATATATTTTGATTGGAAACTCAGTTTTGGGTGGGAGAGGAATTTTTGGAAATGTCTCAACACCCTCTATGCTTAGAAATATAAAATATCATTCTTAACAGATTTTAGTATGTTTAAAATGGGAAAGTGTTTTCCAAGTCATTAATGTAGAATCTGATTTCTTTAGCCACCAGACTAGATTTAATTCGATTCGCTAGGGAACCAGAATCAATAGATTGTAGGTGGATTTAAGAGAGGAATTGATTGATGGTGGTTGAGTTTTCAAAGTAGGATTCAATGAATATCTCAAGGTGGTTGAAGTAGGATTCAAATTCTTCCCTCCTCTCTCTCCTATTCTTCCTATATATTGTAATGAAGGGGGCATATTTAAGGGTTGGTAATTGTTTCTCCTCTGCCCCCCTCTCTCTTTCTTCCTAAGGGTAGAAGGTAGAGTCTAAGCCTCCTGTCATGGCTCTATAATGGCATTCTCTTACCTCTTTCCCACTGATGATGTACCGTGTAATAGTTTCGAGTAATAAAATTTGTTTTTTGATGCATCTATCCATTCTTGGATTTTTTGTCTCTTCTTACCTCTCATCATTGCAGGGTATAATGTGCATACTCTGATGTTCATTACAGGTCCTGGGAGTTATGATTAAGGGTTTTTAAAGTGGTGTTTCATGTGAAATCTATCTTTATTTAGTGGTGCATTCTGTCTACCCTCTCCTCTTCTCACCTCTCTCCACTTCAGGCAGTCGGATCTATGATTTAACCACTTCCTTTTCTAGTGTATCACTGCTTAGTGTAGGCTCTCTCTCTCTCTCTCTCTCTCTCTCTCTCTCTCTCTCTCTCTCTCTCTCTCTCTCCTTGGAAAGGTTAGATTTAGATAAAATAGGTTCTACCTACACTAGAGTAGCTTGTGGCAGGTAGATTAGGAAGTAAGAACCAACTTTCTCTGGAGGTCCATCTCAAGCCTTACAAGTCCCATAGCTTGAGAGATGGTCCCATGTTGTGCAATCACACCGAATACCCCACTTCAAACCCAGGTCATTCAGGGGTGTTGTGATTCTTCTCTAACAAGCCATGCCTACAGGTGGCCTAGCCAAGGCCAGAATCCTTTGCCAGGTTTTATGGAACCTAGTATTAAAATATGTCATTAACTCTTATGGGCCCTTTTTTATACAAATCAGTTGTTATAGGAGTGATGACCGGTCCCATTTTTCACTAAACCTTGTCACCAATTCCCCTCCTAATTGGTCCCAATTATTGATAGTATTAGGGGTTAAATATTACCATTCTAGGGCCTTTCCCTTAAAGGATGCGACCAACAAATGTAAGGTGACGTCTTGCTCTCTTATATAATGCATTGCACATATTTTTGCTACATCTTGGAGGTGTTCCTCAAGGGTTTTGAAGTCTTCCCTACTAAATTTGGGTAGTGCTTTTAACACGTTGGATGGAATAAGGTTCCACACCGCTGGGGGCATGGGAAAAATGAGTGGGCTTCCCTGATCCCAAGAGACAAACTACCTCGGAGGTGGGGGTTGAATATGAGCCATGGAAATGGGTTTGAGAGTTCTAGTTGACTATGTAAAAGGCCTACCTAGTGGAGGTGTTGAGAGAACTCTATTCAGAGGAAACAAATATCTTTGGATTTTTCAAACTCTCTTGTTGTGTGGTGGAGATAGCTGTAAATAGTCAAGTGGACCTTCCTCCCTCACTCTCACCCTCGTTTGCATCTGACTTTGTAACTTGAATGGATTACTTGAATACTATTAGGATTTAGTAGATTTTTGGTAATGGAAATCTGAATTCTAATCAAGCTATTGTGGGTTCATCCTACTGGATGTGCCGGAAAAACTATTGACAATTATCCTTGCAGATGGACTGTTAAAGTCATAGGAAACCTTGGGTTAGTGGGACGTGCACCCTAAGGTGGCCTCCAAATTTTAAAGAAGTTGGCTCTTCTCTATTGTATGAGGTAAAGTTAGGAGAAAGATGAAAATAAACATAAAAATTTAATGGGGGTGATGTGCCAAGATAAATACTACAAAAGGAGAAATGTCCAGAGAGTTCAATCAAAATAGTTTGAAGAGCATTAAAGCATGATCTATCTATTTGATGATACCTTAGATTTATATAAAAATGGTGAAAGAGGGGGTGGAAAACATAACAAACGTAGATAAGACAAAATTGAAGGGCATAAAGCATGATAGATTGTGTAACCCCCTAACATAATTTAACAAAAATGAAGATTTAGTGTATGAAGAGCTCTATTGCACAGAACAAGAACTTAATATATAAAGGAAATCATACATAAGGCCAAAATGGCACATATTACAACTCCTTATAATGGAAGATCTCACTAAGGCTAGCTATTACAAAACTAAATTTCCTTTTGTCTTCCTTAGTTTCTACCCCTTTTTCCCTATGGCCCCCAAATTGATATCCCCTTGTTCTGGGATGCTATTCCTTCTTGTAGATGCTTGGGGCTCTATCCCCGATGTCTAGAACCAAATCCTTAACTTCTAGCATTCAAGTATCTTACATGATCTTTCCTTTTCGAGCCAAAATCTCAACTGCTTGTTAGGGATATCTGTAACCATCTTTAATTTATATGGATAACACTTCCTAAGTTGGTGAAGCTTGCTCCTCATTACATGGTGGACTAACGCTTCTTGAGGATTTAATCAAATACTCTGCACTTAAAAATGCACTCGATAGACACATGGAGAGTCCTTTGAGTGTAACTAATATCTTTCTAAATTTTCTCTACTAAGGAAATCCTTCGGGATCCATGACAGGTGTACAACGTGATGCAAGTTTAAGATCCCTTATTTTTTTGTTGCTATCCCAATTTCACTGAGGAGACACATGGATATTCTCCACGTTCATCTTTATACTTCGTCAATTTTGGAGACGAGCAAACAAAAGAAGCGAAGAAGGGGCAACAAAAGTTTGGGGAATATTTATTAAAAGAGCTCCACACAAAATAGCTCTACAGGAGCCTAGAGGATCATTTTTGTGTTTTATTCCTTTGGATATGAAGCTCTTGGTCATTACTTTGAGTCTAGAAGCATTTCTCATGGTCGGATAAGCTTGTTTGAGTGCTGGGAGAGGAAGCTAGGGTGGAGGAAGATGGATGACATTGCAGCTAAGAAGAAAAGGGAGGAGAGATGACTCGAGTATAGTGAAGTTTATGAAAGGGAGATGACTAGAGAACACAAGATTGCAAGTGTGATGGATCTCTAGAGGCAAATGTTGTGGGAAGGAGTTAAGGTTCATGCAGAGGATGTGGAACCTGAGAAGTTTTTGCTACCCCATCTTAGCAAGTGCGGGAAGCTTCTGATGAGATTTTGTTGCATGGAAAAAGGAGAGCCGTTGGCGCACATCTGAACCCGCCTAGTGACCAACCCCTAGTGTTTGGTTTTCTAGATCAAGGGAGAAGTATTGTTAACCTATTTGGTATCGGTGGGAGTAACCGATCTATGCCCAGGAGATATAATTTCTCATTTGAAACATCAATGGTTGTGCAAGCCATTCATGTATTTGGAGGAATCTTTGGATAAGGTGTAAGTATGCAAGGATTGGGTTTCACATCTGGGAGTGGCGCGAGACATATAACTAGAAGTGGGACATTATCACAAACCATCAGCACATAGTTCAGTGGAACATTGGGAACACTAGGCACGACCACTTCTGGTCCTTTTCTGACTACAGGAGGTGGATCTGGTGGGTGAGGAGGAACAAGACCTAGTGGATATGGTGCAGGAGGAAACACAAAAGGAAACCAAAGGCTCTGGATATGGAGGACAAGAAACCTAGCCTCCTCCCTAAGTGTTTTTCAAGATGTCTTTGCACTTACCAGACTATAGGGGTATTGAATATGCCATAGAGCATGTGCTTAAGTTTAAATTACTATGACGCATGAAAGGGATCACTACCCCAGAGTGGAATGCAAGCTAGTTTGTAACAACATTACAAGGGTGCGCACATAGTTTGTATAGAAAGTATGACCCCCATTAGACGGTGGTCAACTACACTACATTTAAGAACACCTTCCTAACAGAGTTCCATATTCCTAAGTTTGAGTAGAAGAGAATCAACGCTTTGAAGGAGATCCAGTAGGGAATGAAAGAGAGTGTGCTGGAGTATGATGCACATTTCAAGACTCTCTTGTCAAAAATATCCTATGAAATTCATCTTTCTCAACATGCTTAATGGTTTTTCAAAGGATTGATAACATGATTTATAAGGGATATATCACACAAGACTTTCACAAACCCGCGTGAGGCAATGGAAGCTACCATGCATTCTGAAACTATTGGGAGCATTGATACTAGTGTTAGTCCTTTTCTAGAGGCTCAAATTACTGTAATGTCCAAGCAGTTGGAGAAGTTGTCTACAAACTCAGCGCATGAGGTTCATAGTGGGATTTGGTCTATAGATTGTGAAGTAGAGGGGGTATGCAAAGGATAGTTTCCCTTGGAATTCAATACGTGTTATGACGGTAGATTGTGAGATTTTCCATGGGGATCATGATGCAAGTAGATGCCCTATACTCCAGTGTGCAATCCAAAAGAATTTTTCTTACTTTTATAAGATCTATACCTCTACGACCCATGATACTAAGGATTATAGACTAATTGATCAGATCCGTGATGCTATTGATCTGGGTGTGCACCAGACTATCCTTGTAAGAATTTTCAAGGATGATGACCATCAGTATGAAGGACATGTAGATTGAGGAGCATGTGGAAGAGGTTTTCACATAGGATTTTGTGGTTACCTTAACTGCGATAGAGGAAGAAGTGAGTTCCTGCGAGGAACCTATTATAATTGTGGATCTTCAGAGCATTACAAACATGAGTGTCCTAATATATTATAACGCTCATGGTGCAGAAAGAAACACAAGTATGAAGAATGTCTAGAACTTGATGAGCATATGAACCAAAAACACCATACATAAAAAGGTGCTGGGATGGTGAGCATCAAGAAGGTCGATTCATAGTGGATGCCAAGAGTGGTGCGTGAGTCAAGGCTAGAACGTATGTTGGTGAAGATGTGAGCAAAGGCCATGCACGACAGGGAGATGCCAAGACAAAGGACATTAGTTTCAAGAGAGGAAGTGGTACATTTAAAGTATCCAAACCCTGGTCATCAGAAGGAAGTGTACTAGGAGACTATGGAAATGATTCACAGTTTACAAAGGGAGATCCAATGTCTAAAGGAGTAATCGAGGAAAGCGGAGAAAATGAAGATGCTGAGGTTCCAAAGGATGACCTGGATGAGGCCAAGGAAGTGTGTAAGATGTTAAGGAAAGATAATATTATCCCCTTGCTAGGAGAATGGCTGAGAGAGAAGATACCACATGTCGAAGTAGAGCATGAAGGAAATTTTTACATGTAAACCTACCTCCTCATAGCCTCGACTATGACAAGGAGATTAATTTGAATGGGTTGTTGATGGATGGATTTTGATAAATATTCTCATTGACATGGGAGCATAGGTAAATGTACTTACCTTAAATGCTTGTCATCAAATGGGAAGACCCGCGTTGTAGCCATATTCGAATGTGTTGTATATGGTAAACAAAACTAAGGCAATTCCCATTGGAGTTCTGAAGGATGCATTTATTACCATTCAAGGGGCCAAGTTCATTAGATACTTTGAATTCTTTTCTCTCACTGAGGTAGATAAATTTCCAGTGTTTCTTGGGCACCCATGGTGTTACAAGAACAATGCCAACCTATGGTTTAACAAAGGGTATATCAGCTTTGAGAACAATGAAGAAAGGGTGGTCATTCCTTTGACAGATGGGAATTCAACACCCTATATTGAGCCCTTATGAGAAGAATTCCTTGATAGAATCTATGTGTGCTCCATCAAAGATCTTGAGATAATTCACCCCACATAAGGAGTTATCCAGTTCAAGGATGCTCTATCCTTGAGTGATACCATTAGTGTGGCATACGAAAATTAGGTGCATGGGACCTATGAGTTGATTGGGTGATAGTTGAGAGGATATGTAACAAGGGTAATAAATGTGGACTCAATAAAGTTCCTAGGAGGAAAGAAGTTTCCAAGTTACTCTGGAGGAGCATATCCTAAAATTTTCTTGCGAGAAATGGAGGCTCAGTGGAAGAAAAAATATGAGAGGAGGGAAATGCTCAACTACAACCTACTCAAAACTGGAGCGCACTGGTGGGCTACACATCAGGAGAAGCTCCTAGAGTGGCACAAGGTGAGGATCACATTTTCTATAAGGTTCTCCAGAAACAACGTGCCCACTATCATACAAGACTACCATGGTAAAGATACCACCTCATTTCATATCCAAGCATGCGAGAAGGCCTTTATAGGAAGCGCAAAAGTGTTACTACCTTAATTTTGGGTGCATAAATTATATTCCACCTTACAAGGTTATGCACACGCTTGGTAAGTTCATTCGGAGATGCATCAAATAGGTAATTGTCAAGAGTTGGCGGCTAATCTCATTCAAGATTTTGAGTATAGGAGTACCAAGATATCAGTGGATAAGGCATTGTAAGTAATCAAGCACCTTACAATGGGAGATAGTGCTATGACAGAAGATAGGCTACTAGAGTTGTTAGGTGATATTTATTTAGAGATGTGCTGCAATGAAGAAGAATTAGAGGAAGTACATCTTGAGCGTGCGTGTGAGGAAAAAGAAAAAAGAAAAATAAAATAAATATGGTCTATGTAATAGATGGAGAAGAGATGTATACTTTGGATGTTAACCATTCGGAAGGTACACGTGAGGTCATAGATAGATCTAATGAGGGAGCATGTGCCTACCATGATCCCTTGAAAACAAAAAAGGTCAACATTGGGACAGAAATAGAAGCTAAGGAAGCCATTATTGGGGACTATTGGACAGAAAAAGAAATTTCAAATATCATTGATTTGTTGCGTGAGTTTTAGGATTTGTTCCCTTGTGGGTACCCTGAACTCAAAGGCATTCACTAGTCCTTAGGGGAGATGAAGATCAAGTTGAAGGAAGGTGCACGCCCAATTGGGAAGAGGCCTTATTGGATGAATCCAAATTTTTGTGTACGGGTCAAGGAAGAAATAGACAAGATGATAGCATTTGGTATCATTGAGGCAGTGGAAGAATTAGAATGGATAAGCCCAATGGTTATCAGTATCAAGAAGGATGGAAGGATAAGAATTTGTGTTGACTACAAGGATCTAAATGTAGTATGTGTCATCAATCCTTTTCCAACCCCCTTTACTAAATAAATTTTGTAGGGAGTAGTTGGGTGCAAAGTCTACTCTTTCACGGATGGGTTCTCAAGGTATCACCAAGTCTGGATTGTAAAGGAAGACTAGAGAAAGACAAATTTCACCACTGAATGTGGAATTTTTTCCTACATGGTTATGCCTTTTGGATTGAATAATGTTCTTGTTGTGTTCTCACTCATCGAGGTATAAACATTTAAGGAATTCATCCATAAGTTTCTTCAAGTTTACCTAAATGACTAGACTGTGTATAGATTGGTGAAAGACCATTATGAAAATTTAAGGTTGATGTTTGAGAGATGTCGGAAATTAAGGATATCCCTCAACATTAAGAAATGTGTCTTTGTTACTCCATTTGGAACCCTGTTAGGACACATTATATGTAAAGAAGGCTTATTAGTGGATCCCACTAAATTTGCAGTTATTATAGGATTAGGGGAGCCTACTAATCAAAGTGTAGTGCACAGATTCCTTAGGCATATAGAGTACTACAGGAAATTCATGAAGGGATATGCCAAGATCATAGCGCCCTTGGAGAAATTATTAAAACACAAGAGTGCCTTTCATTGGGGAGAGGCACATCAGAAGGCATTCGACACTTTGAAGGATAGACTTGTCACGATACCCACATTACATTTTCCTTCTTGGGATAAGCATTTCCATGTGCATGTTGATGCCTTAGGAACAACTATGGTATTAGTGCTAGCAAAACTTGGTGAGGGAATTGTTGATCATCCCTTGTTCTTTGCAAGTAGAAAATTGACACCAGCAGAACATAATTACACAACTATTGAGCGTGAAACATTTTCTATGATCTAAGCACTCCACAAGTTCATGTAATATCTATTGGCAACATCGTTCACATTCTACACATACCACATGGCATTGAAATACTTAGTTAACAAGATCATTATGCAATGGCACATATGTCGTTAGGTCCTATTATTTCAATAATTTGAGTTCACAGTGGTCATAAAACAAGGAAAAAGAAATTCAAGACTTGACCACTTATCAAGGATTAACTTAGGGGAGGATGTGCAAAGCATTGAGGTTACCATGCCAAATGCATAACTATTTAAGTTTCAGGGTGCACCCTCATAATTGGAAGATATCACAGTGTTCTTAAAAACAAGTCTAGTGCCTGAAGGGATGAAGGATCTATAGAGAAAGTAGTTAGCAATACGCACCAAACCGTACATGTTGATTAGTGGAGACCTATATAATTTATGTCATGATGAGGTTCTGTGCCGATGTGTATTAGAGCATGAGCGCGTGGAAATTTTGGAAGAACTGCATGGTGGGATTGTAGGAGGACACTATACATGAAATTCTACCGCGTAGAAGATTTTATTAGCAGGGATTTGGTGGGAAACCATATACAAGGATTGTATTGAGTTTTGCAAGGCTTGTGACCATTTCCAGTTCCTTGGAAAACCTGTAAAAAGATATAAAATGCCCTTGTGACCAATAGTGAGTGCTGAACCATTTGAAAAATGGGCAATCGACTTTGTAGGGCCAATTACGCTAGCCACACAAAGACTGGTTCACAGTATATCATCACTTTCACCGATTACTTGACACGGTGGGAAGAGGCAGCACCTATGATGGATTACACCACAACAAAAACTACTAGATTCTTATGGAAGAACATAATCAACAAGTATGGCTGCCCTTTAAGTTTAACAAGTGATAGGGGTACACACTTTCTCAATGAAACAATCATGATTTTGTTAGCAAAGTTTATGGTGGCCCATCATAAGACTACCCCATATCATCCTCAAGAAAATGGAACTACTGAGGAATTTAACAAGATAATAAGTCACACGTTAACTAAGATCTGTGACGTTGGAAGACAAGATTGGGATGATAAAGTATCAACCATTCTATGGGCATACATGACAACCTACAAGATGTTGAAAAAAGGCCACACCATTTTTCAATTGGTGTTTGGTGCAGAGGCTGTTTTACCAGTGGAATTCATGTTACCATCACTACATATAGCATGTGCAGGAGGGTTAGATAACAAGAAAACACTAGAAGAAAGAATTGGTAGGTTGATGTAGTTAGACGAAAGGTGATCACTTGCTAGATGGATTCAGAATACAGAAAAATTAAGACAAAAGGCATGCAATGATTTTCATATCAAGAACAAGAAGTTTGAGGTTGGGAAGATGATGTTGTTGTATGATCCCAAGTATTTGTGCCATCCTGGGAAGTTGAAATTCCATTGGTTGGGACCCTACATCATCTCGTACATTCTTGATTTAGGCACTTGCTAGTTACAAGTGTTAGATGGGACAAGGTTACTAGGTCACTTCAATGGGAGTAGGTTGGAGCCCTACTATAAATAATTCTTCTTGGTGTTTGTAATAAGGTAGTATTTTCAGTTAGCTTAGAATTTTCCTTTATGCTTTTTTCTTGTGTTTTTCCCTTTCTTGTTGCTTGTTCCTTTCTTTTTGTTTTGTTTTTGCACATTATGCACTGATAACCACATTATTTTTCTAGGGTTGTGTATGCGCAGAGGACCACACATCTATTTTACTTTGGGGTGGAAGTGATACAAGGTATAGGCCTATAATACAATTTTGAGATGGTAGTAGAATTTGGGGTGAATGGCTCGGTTGAAGGATATGTTGGTATCCAGATTTAATCTCCTTCACAACTTGAACAACATCATGAATTTTCACAAGAAACTCAAGGATAGATAGATGTTTTGTATGTCATTTGTAGCCAGGGAAGCACACCTATCTGCTTGTTTGCATTCAAGAATTGAGGGAGTGGATAGCATCTTCAAGAGGGTTTTGATCTAACCCTCACTATTTTAGGTTGTGCCTATCAACCAAGGTAAGAGAACCTGTATTGCAGCCCCTATATGGTAAGGAGATGAAGATGTCCTTGTGTTTTGCATATAATATGGAAGAGGCTTTGTGAAAACATGATCAAGTATCCATTATCCAAACTCAAAGGAGTTGTCACTACTAAATGATGGAAATGTTCTCAAAACAAAACTAGAGCTGCTAAAGACATGATAAAACCCTGATCAACTTTGTGCATTTTAGTGAAAGGATTCAATTATTTTGTGGACACACAATGCAAATGCAGGGGTATTGTAGGTAGGATGAGTTAGTTTAAAATGAAATTCTCATGAGAGATGTTGGGACAAGAGTATTTTGGGGTCATCACCTTCTTTGGGAAACTTTGCAAATGAATTACAACACCTAAACAATAGAGATGTTTCAATGAATTTGAAGTGCTCTTTCAACCAGGATGTGTGCACACATAGATGCCCAAATCTGCACTATTCCATGACAAAATTTGCCACAAAGGCTTGAAGAAAAATATCAATGAAGCATCCAGGAATCCCTATTTAATCATGACCTAAGGTACACCCAAAGGTTTACAGACAGTCTCATTAATCAAGGACAGTAAGATGATTTTAAATTTGTTTATCTTCTATCAGATGAGAGCTCTTCTGAATGCAATATTACAAATGCCATTAAACCATCAACCAGAAATGAGACCCTATATGATCAGAGAGATCCTAAACACAAGATTGCAACATGAGCATAAAACATAAATTGAAAACATATTGAAACACAAGTGTATGCAAACTTTGCCAAGAGATAAAACTAATTAATCTAAGAATTTGATCAGATATATCAGCAAGGGAATGTTATTTAGACAATCTCAAAGCTTTTTGATGGCTTTATAGCTGAAACCAACTCAACATGATGAACATTTGATGTGAACAAGAATAAAAAATGGCTCTCAGGTAATTTCTCCAAAAGAAAATGGACCTCTTCCAGTTTTCCTTGTGAAAATTCTTCTCTTTCTTCCAAAATTCTCAACCGACCTCTAAAATGCCTCCAAATTACATCATATATCCTCTTCCAGCTTGGATCCTTGCATCCCAAGCAAAGAATATGCCAAAGGGATCAAATTTGTTACAAAACCCTATCCATTTGATAAAAAATGATATAAAACTGTAAAACAACTCGCCAAATGCCAGAGATGCACAAATATTTTAAAATATTGCATGAACTCGGATCCTTATCCATCCCAGGGTCACGTTTTTGGCATTCAGACATGCCAACATGCATTTGTAATCATTTTTCACCTTTTTTCCTCATCATTTTAACTCTGGAACTTTTCATTTTTTACCTTTCACGTGTTTTTCATGGGCTGAGGAAAATATTCCATGAAAAACACTACAAGGCACCGACTTAGCTCAAAAGAATGGTTCCATTGCACTTAAAAGGTCAAAAGGATGCGAAATCATATAAAATTTCATGTGATTTGGTGCCAAAATGATGATTCCACACTTCTTGGAGCTTCCATGGCGCCCAAAAAATGAAATTGCATAGTAACCGTTGATTAAAATCAACTTTAAATCTCTACCCTCCACGTGTCAGATCAAATCTTGAATATTCCCTCGAAAATACCTTTTTTCCCTTTGGATGAGGTGGGACACATGTCCAAATACCATTGGACCGGGCCTTTGCCTCCAAAAATGCATTTCAAACCCATTTTTGGACTTTGGGAAAATTTTGAATATTTTCCCCACGAGCCCCTGGATGCGCCACGTGTCCTCCTATGGGCCTCCACCAAAACCGTGGTCCAATTTGATGCATTTTGCCACTTTTTTGAGAAAATGAAAATTTTCTCCAAAACCTCCGCGGGGCCCGAACACCCGCTGTCGCTTCTGCCACGTGGCAGTCTCCCATTCGCTGCGGAGCCAACCCCTCCTTTTTCCTTCACTCCTCTGTGAGCAAAAAATCCCTTATGGGCCCACGCTCTTCCTTTTCCTTTTGAAACATGCCACATGCCACCCTTTGATTAGATGCGGGGGCACACCTCCAAATTTTCTGCGGATCAATTTTTTACCTTGAGATTTTTGCCAAAGTTTGGAAAAGTTTTACTCTCTCCACGCGCTCCACATCTTTGCCAAATCTGAAGGACATGTGTCCTCCTTTAATTCATCGCAAGGTCTATCTTGCACTTTTTACCTTGTAAACATAGATGCTAAAAATTCACAAACTTATCCTTCGGCCCCTTCCTCCATCTTGCCTCTTAGACACATGTCCATTTCTTATTGAGGGTGGGCTCTTGGGCCAAAAATTGACATTGAGAATTTTTCAAAAATTGAAGGAAATTTTTAAGTGACCCCCACCACCCGCCTGACCATCCTGGACACGTGTTTCCTTCCCATTGGGCATGGGCTCACGGGCCAAATTTTTCCCCTGACACCCTGAGCCAAAAAACACCAAAATTTTCCCAAGTCCTTTGCCATCTGCCCCTGGCCCTCCTATGCCACGTGTCATCATACCATTTGGCACGAACCCTCAGAGCCAAAAAATGTCATTGAGAATTTTTTCAAAAATGAAGAAAAGTTTAAGTGATCCCCGCCACCCGCCAGTTCATCTGACCAATCACATTGTGCCACGTAGGCACATCATTGTAGCACTGCGGGGCCGCGGTCAAGAATTTTCCTTTCACCTAAATTTCAAAAATGACAAGTTTAATAATGTTTTCCCACACATCCCCAGCCAATAGGAGCCTGCCACATTAGCATAAAGATTGCAATGATAAATTTGACGGCCCGAGAGCCCGTCAAAACGTGAAAAATACAGGGAATGCCCTAGAAACCAATATTTTTTATAGGGAAGGAAGAATTCTTCATTTTAAACCAACTGAGTCATTTTTTGACATCATTTGCGACCTTGGGATTGGGGAAACACTTGCACGAATTCAATATTTGATTAATTTTGAGTTTTTGCAATGATTTGGCAATGGAAAAGATGACACATCCTGAAAAAATGAAATATTAGGGCACAAATGGGGAAACTTGGATCTTATTTCAAAATAGGGTAGAATAACAACATTATGAGCATATAAAATGCATTCAATTGGAAAATGCAAACTACAGACCACGAGACCAAAAAATGAAATGTTTGTGAGTACATTTGGTCATGAAAAATAAGGCACATTATGGAAACTCAATAATGGGACCAACATTGGCTCCTGCTTGGGGATGGGCACTCCCAGCGAGTGCCACAAGATCACAACGTAGACCAAGTGCCAAAAATCCATTGGGTAAGGAGTCAAAACATGCAGAGCAGCCCAAAAACCAGAATTTCCACTAAAAAGGACCAAGAAAACCAGACCAAAAATGGTTACCAAGGACAAAAGGGAAAACCACGAGCCGACAATAGCAAGAACAAGGAAAAGACAAAACAAAAACAAGGGCTATACAAAATGTACAACTTGTGCATACCTCACATGGGGATTCAATCCAAGAAATGTTTTAAATGTCTGCCATTAATAGGTAGCTCCAACAAATCCCCATCCAAATCCTTGAGAAAAAATGTGTTTTCTCCAATCCTAATATCAATGGCATAAGGGCCCATCCATAGAGCATCAAAATTTCCATGTTTTCTCTTGTCTTCATGCCTACTATCCCACAGCAAAACCAGATCTCCAAAACTGAAAGCTCTAGGGGTGACCTTCTTATTAAACAACTTCTTCAATTTCTCCCTAAACTTGACATGCCTTTGATGAGAAGCTCTCCTTTCTTCATCAAACTCAATGATATGATTGATTCTTGATTCATATGGGCTATGTTATTGATCTTCCAACTGCTGGGCAAACTGAAAAGTAGATAATTGCAGGTGTAATGGCAGTAAAGCCTGAGTTCCATACACCAGTTCAAATGGACTTTTACTAGTTGCTCTTTTTGGAGTTATTCTATCAGCCCAAACTACAAATTTCAACTGTTCTCCCCACTTCTTCTTGTTGATTTCCAAGGTTCTTCTAATGATCTTGAGCAAGTTCTTGTTACTTGATTCAGCTTGTCCATTACCTTATGGATTGTATTTTGAAGAATAAGTCAGATTTATCCCATATTCATTGCACACTTCCATCAAAGGCTTGTCTCTAAAACACATAGCATTATCAGATACAATCTTAACTGGAACTCCAAACCTACATATGATATGATTCAACAATAAATCCATTACCACTTGGTGTGTTGCCTTTCTAGATGGAATTTCCTCAACCCATTTTGTAAAATAATCAGTTGCTACAAGGATCCATTTGTAACCAGCACTAGAAGGATCTGAAATCTCACCAATAAAATCCATTCTCCATTGTTTGAAAGGAGCTTCAATTGATACAGGCTGTAAAGGAAGGGATCCTGAAGCTTTCAATCTTCCCAAGAAGTGTTGACAACTATCACATCTTCTAACTAGCTGGTTTGCATCTTTGAAAAGAGTTGGCCACCAATAACCAGCTCTTAAAATCTTATGTGTTACCACTCTCCCAGAAAAATTCCTCCACAAACTTTTCCATTGAAATCAGAAATCAACTCGGGAGCTTCATCTTCAGTTATACATTTCAAGAGGACACCCTCAAGGTTCTTCCAAGCCAACCCAAGGTCTGTTATGATATATTTTTGAGAAGCCAGCTTAAGGGCTCTTTTCTTATTTTTATTCAAGTGACTAAGACAGCATAGGTGCTTGAGGTAGAAGATCACATCCTTGTACCATTCAGAATTCATCAATTTGTCAAGAAGGTTTTCCCTTCCTTCCTCTAGCTAATTCACTTCTACGTTTTGTAAATTACTCTCAGCCATGAGCTTGGCAAGACCCAAACCTCTTACCAGCTTTGTAGTTTGGATATCCATATCATATTCTTGTAATTTTTTGACCCACCTACATCTCATGCTTGATATCTCCATGTCAGATAAGATGTCTTTAACCATGGTGTGGGGAACATAAGCAATAACCTTTGAACTCAAAATGTAGGGCCTGAAAATCTTTGTTACTTTTACCAATGCAAATGCTTGTTTCTCCATAATTGTGTACTTCAATTCAGCTTCTTGTAAAGCCTTGCTAAAGAAAGCAATAGGCCTCTCAGCTCCATTCTCATCCTTTTGTAACAAAACTGAAGCAATAGTAAATTCAGATGCAAAAGAGAAGATTTGGAAAGGCATCTTATAGTTTGGAGCTGCCAAAACAAGTGCATGCTTGAGTGCATCCTTTATTCCTTCAAAATCTTGGATGGCAGCCTCTTCCCACTTAATAACTTGATCCTTTCTTAGCATGCTTGTGATTGGAAGAGTTAACTCAGCAAAATTAAAGACAAACCTTCTAATGAAATTGATTTGGCCAAAGAAAGATTGAATACCCTTCTTGGTTCTTGGAATAGGCACTTTACTGATTGCTTCCACTCTCTCAGGGTCTATCATAACACCTTATTTGGACACAATATGCCCCAATAGCTTGGCCTTTGGCACACCAAAATGACACTTCTTTGGATTAAGTGAAATGCCTCACTCTCTACATCTGATCAACATCTTCTCTAGGTGTTGCAAATGTTCTGCTCGCTGCCTTGAAAAAATAGTCACATCATCTTGGTAAACTGCAATAAACTCATTGATATAACCAGCAAAGGCAACATCCATTTCCCTTTGAAAAGTAGCACCAGCATTCATCAATCCAAAAGGCATCCTTACAAAATCATAAGTCCCCCAAGGAGTAGTGAAGGTTATCTTAAGTCTTTCTAATTTTTTGACAAGTGAATAAGGCATGACTAAATGTATGCCAGAAGATATCTGAAGGAACCATCTATAACTTGTCTTCTTTCATCATAGATGAGATTATAAGAAGCGTGTAGGAAGGAGAGAAGATACTCTTTAGTAACATCCTCCTCACCATTGTATTTTCAGAAATTGGAGTGCCCGATGGGTCAGAAAAGTTTGTTTGGCAGTATCTAGAAGAGGATCCCTCACTCGCAAAAAGGTTTACAAAGTACACTTGTGAAACCATGACGACTGCTCACAACGCGCACCTAGAGAAGTGGTATAAGCGAATGTTTTATGCATTTGGGACTGAGAGGAGGATCCTAGAGTAGTTTCCCATGCTCATGGATGGAGAGGTAGAGTTTGTAGTATTCCAACACTTATGCATTGGCACATTTACATTGACATATGGGAATATAATTCTATGGTGCAAGCTACCCTTCTCCCTCACTGCGCAATACTTCTAAGCCAGAGTTAATTGGTTCAATGAGGCCAAGAGACTAAGGTTTGACCTTAGTGAGGTAGATATAGACCACAGTGAGCTGTACCGGAAGCTTGTTTACCCAAATAAGCATACGTACATGGAGAGATATGTCTCCCATGAGATACAAATGATTAATCCTTTAATGTTGCCAATTATAGGAAGGGACGCAGGAAGAGTTATCTACGCATAAGGCCAAAATTTGAAAAAGGAACTTACTTGGAGAATGATGTCTCCATCCCTAAAGACCCTATAGGAGGGAAGAAGGTCACGCCTAGGAAGAGAGAAAGAGAAGAGGTACAGAAGTCACCAAGTGTTCAAACCACGCAAATGATGAGCGCATTGGAAGCAAGCGAAAAGCCTAGTACTTACACGTAGAGAAATATATCTCATGTCAAGGAGAATACCCTCAAAGAAGAGGCACTTGAACATGAAGAGCCCCTCACCCATGAGGAATCACCAATGAAGACATCACCTGTCAAAGAAAAATAAAAAGAATAATCTCCTGTACTGGAATCCCCAGTAAGGAAGAAGAAGAAAGTGACTGATGAGATAGATTCAAAAGAGACACAAGGTCTAGATGCCTACATCAATGACAAGGATGATGATGATGAGCTAGAAGGGGGTGAAGACCATCCAGTCTATGAGATACATGTTTTTAAGGAAGAAGGAGATGAGGATTATAACAAAGTTGATGAGGAGAAGGAGGATGAAGAATAAACTGAGGCCCAAGGCAAGGGGGTAGGCGGGGAAGAAAATACAAAAGATCAAAGGACCCCAAGCCTCATAAAGGAACAAGTAGACAAGGCTGTAAAGAAAGAAGTGGAAAAAATCGTCAAGGACTTGGTGGAACAAGAGGTAGAACACAACATGTACAAGTTGATGAAGGAAGTTGAGGAGGAAAGCATAGGAAAAGAATATGGAATCATGGGAGGAGATCCCAGTTTGGATATAAGCTTTCCAAAAGTCACATGCACAAGGAGGAAGAGCATAGAAGTAATACAAGGAGAAAGAATGGGCTATATCGATGATCCAAACAAGGTGTTGTGCACGTGATTCCAAAGCACCATGCCAATGGAATAGCTCTTAGCCATGGAATCATTTGATGAGGAAGGTGCATACCCTCAGACAAGGAAAATGTTATCATGGGAATTTGATTCCCACATTGATGAGCCCAAATTTGAGGTAATCCAAGGAGAATTGTTGAAGGTGATAAAAATAAAAGAAATAAATCCCTTGGTGAATGCCCAAAATTATCAGATGAGAAAATCTACAATGCACTCAAAAAAGTTTCAATTGAGGTTGAAGTCAGGCTCTTCGGAAGAAATGACAGGGTGAAGTTCCTAGAGGCAAAGCTAGAGAAAAAGGAGGAAGATATCCTTGAGAAAAGAAAGAACCTGAAGCATGAGGAACTAATCAGTGCTTAGTTAAGGCATGAGTTAAAGGATGAGAAGGAAAGGGTACACAAGGCATACAAGAAAATAGAGATGATCATGGATGTCATTGTCTTGAATCATCTAGACTTAACATCGCCCACAAAAAAATATGGATCAGCCTTACAATGCCTAGAGGAATTAACCCGCATACTCATTATGGAAAGGCAGCCACTTGCCTTAGAATCTGCAGAAGAGGCGTTGGTGCTCCAAGAAAAAGAGAATGAGAGGAATGTTGTGGAATTTGTTTCTCAATACAACAAGATCCTCGTTAATGTAAAGGCCTCCACACAAATTGTCGAGGCTGCCTATGATAACTACGCAGATAGGGATAGAGTGGTAAGTATCTTGGTTACCACCCATAAAGTGGAAATCAAGGAGTTCTAGAGAAAGAAAAAGGGGAAAAGAGTTGAGTGAGTCAAAATCCTCGCTGAAGTGGAAAATAAATTAGAGGCCACTAAGACCTTACAAAGATCAATCAAGAACCAGCTAAAGGAATTATACCCCCAAATCACTCGAAGGATGGGACACGCTCAAGGATTTGGGAGAAAAAACTGGAGGAGATCGTAGAGACAATGCGTGTTAAAGGAGAGGAACTAAATTTTGAAAAAGTGAGCAACCTGGTGGGTGACCTCTATCAACAAGCTCAAAATGAGGTCGACACTTGGGGAAAATTAGAAGCAGAATTAGGGAAGGATTTCCCTCTCCTCCTCTAAAAATAAACATAGTTCCCCATTCTTTCATTCTTTTCCCCATTTCTTCATTCCTTTATTCTTCCATTCCAGCCATTTGTAAGGATCTTCCATTCTTTATTTTTTTATTAAAGAGTGTTTCTGAGGACAGAGAATAGGTGTAGTGTGGGGTGATGTTGGGCCCCAGAATATCAGCTAAGTACAATAAGGTGTGTGGGCACACAGGACCTAGTTGAAGAAGGGTGCGTAGGGTTGAAGGCACGTAGGGATAAATTCTAGCAGTGTTTTACAGAACACATGACATGCGTGCATAAGGAAAAATAGGTTTTGTACTTAGCCACATTCGGCATCCCAGGTAGCACACAAGAAAAGCATGACCCTTGTGGATAAGGTGCCAGCCTGGTGACTATGTGATCAAAAAGGGAATATTCTGGGAATCTGATGGAAGGTTCCAGAAGACATCATTGCAAGGAGTGGAGATCTCAGATCTGAGAAGGCATGCTTCAATGGAGGACCACCTAGACACTTGGAAACTGATCTATGACTTTTGAAAGGCATGGTAGTGGGTGCTAAGGTTATAAATACAAGTTCCTGATGGAAGCAGAGTAGTGCGAGAAGAGAGTAGAATAGATAGAGTGTGGAGAATGCGGAGGAGAGAAAAGAGAGGTGAATTCCTGTAGAAACATAATGGGGGATGTTATGGGTTATGGATTAGGAGAACTCTGTAAGCAATGGCACTTTTAGGGGGATGGGTTTTCATTCTTCTTTGTAATATGATGAGCATAATATAGCTCTGATGCATGACTTGGATCTGCAAAGTTATATGAGGATCTGTTATGACCTCAAGGGATGTAATGTGGGTTATTGAACATGTTAATAATAATATAATTCTCTGTTATAAATCATTTATGTGCTCAATAGTATAATACTTATGTATTTCCTTTCTATATGAACCATTTCCTTATGTTGCTTGTTATTTCTCTTTTCTGGATGCAATAAGATAACAACTCATTCTAGAATGTGGCATGGTTCTTTCTACTCATTTCTATTTAAATATATGTTATAATATGATTAATTCTCATAAGACTCGCATAAAGGAGAGACTCGGCACCCGCGCGTGCCTCGGGTGAGTGCCCAGCACCCACTGGGTGATAGGCTGACATGCATGGAATTAGACTATTGGTCTAATGGTATGAAATATGACTATATTCCTCCAATTAATCATCTAATTTGACCCCTATGTCAGAATCTACTGACTTTTTACATAATCCTATTTCCCTACTTACACTATGTCATCTTTTAGGAAACTAAAACCAACCTATTCCAAATGCACTTCTTCCACTTGCGAGACATCTAAATACAAATCTACTTAATCTCTTGTGTCATTTTCTTCTATCAATCAAACATCTTCTAAATATTCCACACCTATTGGACATCTTTCTTCCAATCAACCTTGTATAATTGACCAATAATGACCCATACCAATCAATTTCTTTCATAATGAAGAAGCAATTAAATAATTCATGGGGCTACACAATGACATTCCTCTAGAGGATCACGATAAAGGATTCTCTTTAGATCTCGATGAGTTTGCATAATTTGGGGAAGAGGTTAATTCCTTTTGTTAGAAAATAGAGGAAGATCCTAAGATCATCACACTTGATCCTCTTCTTGTTCTTTTGTTTTCACATTCTCCATTACATGGATAAACGCTTGGGTCTATCATTGATCCATGACCTATATTCTCATCAACCAATCATTCCTTACATATCAAAATTCCTTAATCACAATCTATCCTTGGGTCACCTCCTAGGATCCCATCATCTTCTTCTATATTTGGGCCACCTCTTAGTAGCCCTTCATCTTCTATTTGTGGTTCACCATTAGGTAGCCCTTTATCCTCTATTCTTGGGCCACTTCCTAATATACCTTCATCTTCTATAATCAGGCCATGTCCTAGTATCCCTCCATCTTCTATTTATGGGACACCTCCTAGTAGCCCATTTTATTCTATACTTGGGCCACATCATATTAGCCCTTCATCTTCTATTTATGGCTCATCTCTTGGTATCCCATTTTATTCCATATTGAGACCACATCCTAGTAGCCCTTCATCTTCTATCTATGGATCACCTCCTGGTAGCCTATCCTCTTCAATTATTTGACCATATCCTCTTCATCCATCATATCATCCTTTTATAAAAAACTATGGCCAGCCTACCACCATCCCTAATGTTCTTATCATTAATCCTAAACATCCACTTTCTTCCCCCATTTCTCGGAATCAGGAAAATCATACATTAGTTTATATGAAACGTAAACATTTTCTTCATCAAGATAAGATCAAAACTCCAAATATCTCTAAAGCTCCCAACAAGTCAAACAAACATAAATTTAAAAATCAAATGTGATTCAAGAATGCACACCAACGAAACCGTAAAATATGGTGCAAAGTGTAGAAACCTATGGATAGGGAACTCAAGCTCCCACATACAAACTCCATGTTGAAAGATAAGTCACAGTCACTTATCCAATATGAGCTCACCACGATCATCAAGATTAGAGATAATATTACTCTTAATAAGAAAATACTCCTAGTCTCCCTTATTAGATAAATCAAAAACATCATTTTCAGGTCCTATCACGTGGATTGACATTGTTGGACCCAACTTCCCAATCATTAATCTTCAACATCTTCTCCCTTCATGGTTTTCCCTTCGTAAAACTATCAAAACTCTAAAAATACAAAATAATGAGAAAACATTAAAACATTAGAAAAAAAAATAAAAGGTACAAAGATCAAACATTGCAATCAGGTATTGCATACACATGGATGTTCTTTCTTCCCTTTCTTTCTATTCCTATGCAATTCATCTACCATGTCCATCCCTTAGGTGATCTTGTGGTTATTCTATTTGTGCTCATTATGTGAGATTTATCTCTATGGTATCTGTTTGACCTTGGTATTTTATCACCTTGGTAAATTAAATAATGACTTACCTCTTAGAGATCCTATCACTATCTACATCTAATAAAAATTTTCTGAAGAAATTTTGGGCTTCTAGCCAATGTCGTCATCACAATCACTTCCACATATTTCCATCAAGTCATCTATGGCTTTTAACCCCTTATCAAAAAAATTGAGAGGTGAAATAAGTTTTCAGAAATAAAAAGTTAGTAAAAAAATCAAAAGAAAATCCATATATAACTCTCTATTTGAGTATTTCCAATATCTCTACCGGGGCTATGGACGCCTAGTGGGCAGTAGAGAAATGTTGCAATTAGAATCAAATACATATCTGTCAGGGATATGAATGCTTGGTTTGGAGCAGAGTAATGTACGAATCTCCTTCCACTTTCCATTTACAAATCACCTTTCAAAATAAATCATTCCTACACATTAGCTAGTGTGTCTTCACTTATTGCCTATCAAATATTCACTTTGAGAAGTAATTAATTTCCATGTGCACACACTGGATCTCGATGAGAAAACAAGATTAGTATGTTACCAAGTGTTTTTTTGACCTTTTTCAAACTCTTACTTTAGTCCTTATTTTGTCTCATGATTTTTGTTTTTGGCTAATCCCTTTTTCATCGTGATTCTTCTCGTTATATTTTCCATAGTATTAATTGTTCTTCTACTTCATTCAGAACATCCATGTGTATATGATTTCCTTTTTACCATGTTTGAGGGAATATTTTTCCCTTCTTTCAATAAAACAATACTCTACTTCTTTTCTATCATGTGTTTTTTGGCTAGCTTGCATTGGGGGCATGCTCACTCCTTATTAGCTCTTCATTGGCTTGCATTCATCATCATGTTGAACCTATATATCTTAGCCTTGATCCATATTATCTTCCTCTTGTATATATGTGGAGATTTTTCCTTTGTACATTCCCATCTAATAGTGGGGGCATCTTTGCATATTCACTTTCTTATATATAGACATGACATTTTCCCAAATACATTATCACTTGTCACTGGGGAAATCCACTTTTGTTCATTTTCTTGTACATAGCTTCAGAAAAACTTTCCAAAAAACCTAAAAATTTAAAAAACATTAAAATCCAAAACATTGGTAAAACAATCAAAAAATCCAAAAAATTGGTAAACAATAAAAAAAATCCAAAAAATTGGGAACAATTCAAAAAATCCAAATTTTTTTGTAAAATTTAATTTTTTCAAAAATTGGCAAAAATCATGCACACAATTGAAGCATTTATTAGACACATCATTTTAAAACATGGTAATTCGTCCTACATAACATATTTCTTTAGTCCTCATTTGTTCTCGCAAAATGACTCGTTGATCATTTTGAACTATCTCCATTAACAAAGATGGTCTGCTTACTATGTATGTACTCCCCTACACAACGAGTTGCTTGGATATGTTTCATAGTGCACGATTTATTTTTCATAGGACCCCTGTGTCCTCCATTTATTAACCTTACATGTATCTTTGCTTGGGGTGCCATTTTTAACCCTTGTCATTAATTTAAACATTTGGGAACTTAAGCTTGACAAAAAAAAATGGTACAACTGTCTTGATCATTATTTGTTTGAGTACGTATGTTTTAACTTGTCTCCCTATCAAGTTATCTTGTTTAATATCTTATATGGAATTGCTTTATGTAAGTTTCTTTGAGTTAGTGTTTTAGTAATGAAAAATGTTAGTATTACAATTTTTCATGTTATTTTACACTTTTGTTGTATGCATATATTTTAATAAGAGCTGATGATGTAGATCATATGTGAAAAGTGATGAATTAAAGTTTTTTATTGAATGATATGGATGCAAAATCTATTTCCATATTATTCACTATCATGTCTTATCACTATCAATTTTTCTTCCAAAACACTCTGGGCGATAGGGATCATTTTTATCCCTCCCCTCCCCCACCTTGTTTCTTTTATTTGTTTCCTTCATATTTTCGATCATCAATCGACCTCTTCCATCACCCCATTGAAGCTCGAGGGGGAATCCTTCATTCTACTATTTTTTTAAAAAAATTTACTTGTTTATATTTCTCTACTATCTTTGAAGTGGCATCACTTACACCACCCCAAAGAGGGGAAAATGTAGACACCTAAAATCCACTTACACGGTTTTATTGCTAAACTTATACTAACTATCCTCTTTGCTATCATTTACATTATAATTAGTGATTTTTTTCTAATTAAATAATGTTTCCCTCTATTTTGGTCAATTAACAACACTTTGTTAATTAACTAGCCTTTATCACATTCCGGATGCCAATTAACAACATTTCATTAGTTATAATCCTATTCTAATTAATTAATTAACTATTACGAGTTAATTAAGCCTTTTTAACAATGTATTTAATTAATAAAATCTTTTATTGGATAAATCTCTTTCAAATGCTTCAAATCATATCAAATTGCTCCTAAATCACCTCCAAATAGCCTAAAAATCTTATTCTAGCCTATTAATTAATCATAGTTGATTAATTAAAGCATCTCCAACTCCCATGAGTTGCTAATCACTTGTTAATTCCTCTAATCAAGCTTAACAAGTCTAAATCTAATTTATCATTTATCCCACATTCATTGTGATTCAAGCTTCTCCCAAGTAGGAAAGATATATAAAGGACCCTCCTACATCCTTCACACCTTACACCTTTACAAACATCATAATTTTGCTAGTATTTCATATAAGACATATGATCAATAGCCTTATCCATTATTTGGAATAACTAATTCATCTTGTGCATCTATTCTACCATTTTTTAGTAGAAAGGAAGATCCAAGCTTGGCCTTGTAGCCATTTCGTAGTGAGATCCTTCCCTCTCTTTGGTAATCAAACACACCAATTTGATTAATCATGATCTAAAGAGGCTCATATTTTAGAGTAATCATACATTTTAGTAGGAATAGTTAGAAATTAGAATATTTCCTTCATGTTCTTGCATTTATTAGCTAGTTTCCATTAATATTTAATCATGATGTTTATCGTTAGATTTACTTTGTTTTGAAGCTACTAGGTGTTAGTTTCATTTATATACCATTGTAATTTAGCACAACAAAATTACACTTGATAGAGGGTGATAGCTAGATGTACCAATATAAATAGATGTGTGGATGGAAAAATGAAATTCCCCTTCTTGTGAATTGTATACAAAAAATACATTCCTTATCCCTTGTATGAAAGCTAGATGGATGTCTTTGATGCTCTTAAATGCCTTTGGATGTAAACTTAGGTAATGATAATAGATGCTCAAAGTTTGGTCATTTATTTTGGTCACATATATTTGTATTTATATAATCCCCTTGGTTGATTTTTGTAATTGACAACTGGAAGGCCGACCATAAGAAAATAAGATGCCCAAAATATAAAAGAGGACCAAAAGAGGTGAGTAAGATAGAAAGAGGTTAGGGGCACCCAGAGGAGATGAGGGATCCTAGGCGCTGGTGTCCAAAGCCATAAAATAGAAACAAGTGAAGTAATGATTAGGATGTAGTGTGTAAAAGACCAGAAACAAAGAAAAGAGGCTAAGGATGTTGTCAATTACTATTTTTCTCACTAGTAGGAATCATATAAATGAAAGTATGTGTTTTAGAACCTTGAAATGTACCCAAGTGCATGATTTTGTGTTTACATTTGGCCCCACTTTATTTTTTTGAGTGAATACTCGATAACATAAAGTAGATAAGAGATGTGTACCTGATAGCCATGTAGAGTGTGATGGAGATAGCGTGCCGGAGAGACAAGTGAAAGTGTGGAGTGATAAAAAGGAAGCATGGAACCTAAGAAAGAGGAATTGACCCTAGGGGTGAAGCATATGGTGTTGTACCGTGTTGTAACTTTTGTTTTGCTTGATGTATGGTTGTATCTTGTCGAATATTAAGGAGGGATCTACAAAAGAAGAGTGAAGAGTAGTCAAAGTCATGTATTATGAAAAATCTATGAAAATATGTAAAAAGTATGTAAATGTCGATAAAAAGGAAAGTGTGCACATGATCCATGAAGAGAGAAAAGGATAGAAAATGTCCTAAACTGGTGTAGAAGAGTTATATTTTGGTTGATCTCACACCAAGTGCAAGTTTTTTGGGTGACCTCACACTAAGAACAATTTTTTTTGGGTGATCTCATGCCACGGCAGAGGAGTGTTGGGGAGAGAGGTTTAGTGTTACTCTCCTTCCATGATTGCTTCCCGAATAAGCACCATTGCAGATGGTACATCCCTTGTTTTTTCCATATTGTTCCGTGTTTTTCTAAATGTACTAATTGTCCCAATTGAAGAATATTGTAGGAGATTGCATGCATTACGTATTCTGAGGTCAACCACTCAATCCTTTGAAAACTAATCTTAAAAGTGTTGTAGATTGTACTGATCTGAGAAAGTAATTGTAAATACCCCCCTAGTCATAGGCTCCCAAGAAAGGTTAGGAACTCCCAAGCGCTAGTGTCTATGATGAAATGAGGACCCAAATCAAATTCTAGTTCATTTTTGTAATTGTAGCATGTGATGTTTATGGGGTGGTTGATTCACCCAATGTATGTCCCCCTCATTTAGGGTGCATGTGACGCTGATAGGAGCATGAGGTCAAAAGGAGAGAACGTGAAATTTATTTGAAGTGGATACCCTACAAGGGGAATGGGATTTTCATGGTAAAAACCATGACACAAATGTAAACAAAGTGGCTAGATACATGTGTTAGTAGAAAAAGATAGCAAAAATTCAATAGAATACAATGAACAAGCAAGAAGGCAAAATAGACCACAAAAAGAGGGTTTCAAACATGGGACATCACTCATAATGTCACAACACAATCAGGTCCAAAGTAGCCAAAAAAATATAGTGTGCACACAAGATAAAGGGCATAGCCCTGCAAATAATATCATACAATGTCAAATAATAGCAAACAAAATAAATCAGACAAACTATGGTGGCATATATTCCTGCAAAGCAAATGTTGTACATGACGCACTCATTAACATGTTGAAAATATAAAGAGTATGTTAAAGCTTGTATAGATCAAAGGAAATTAATGTGCTAGTAAGAGTGGGAAGTAGTAAATAATGAATAATATCACCAGTAGTATGTGAGAATGTAGATTCTTATAGGAGCCTTAGTAGGACTAGTAAGAGGCATAGTGCCAAACATCATTGTTGCGAGTAGATATATGTAGGAAGAATGCATTCCACAAAGAAATAAGAAGTGGAAGTTCATGTGTATATGATCAAGATAATGACATACTAAGTATCTGTCTAGTATGGAAACAAAGTGTACATGTAAGGAGAATCAAGCAAGAGGATGTTCAAACCAAGATATGTAATGTGTAGTGTATGAGTATAATGGAATGGTATGCAATATGAATGTCATAGGAGCAACTTTCCCCCCGAGTAGATGTGTATGTATGAGATGAGGTTCATTTATAAAATATCCCTTGATAGTCAAGAGAAAACCATAGAACAAGATTGCATCATCAGGAAATGGTTTGATAACGTGCACTAGAAAGATAGATCATGAAGCATAAAGTGTTAGGAGTAGAAGAGGTGAGGTTCATTTAAGATTTAGACCCTCATCATTTGAGTATGAACCATGGAACTAGAGTGCATAATAGGAAAATGGATTGATAATGTGTGCTAGATGTAACATGAAGTGCAGATCTTAGATTGTAGAATAGGATGGTATGATGTGTGAGAATGGAGTGCTAGAAAGATGAATTGTGAAGCATAGAGCATGAAATGTGTAGTGTGTGAGGTTCATGGATGTAGTATGCCCTCAACAGTCAAGCTTGAACCTTAAACACAAGAGCGTGCCATAAGGTAATGACAATACAAGGTGTGTGTATCAAGGTGTGTAAGATTGATTCTTAGAAATATGACTTATGAAGAAAAAAGGGTAATAGTAAGAATGTTAGACACCTGATGATGTTAGAAGGGGGGGAGAGAAGTAAGCATGATGCCCCAAAGTGTATGATGTGTATAAGAATCAAGTAACATCATCTAAAATATCATCATTCTCATGGTCAAAGCTGAACGAAGAATCCTCAAAGACCTAGTAATAAATAGAATGGGGTTGATCATATAAAGAGCCATTACAGTATAAATTGTACATGCCCATTGTTTATTTTTCATCACTGAAATGTAGTAGTGGAAAACAATGTGCATAGGTCAGTGAGTAAAATTTTTTGTATAGTCGAGAAATTAATCATTGAAAATATAAACAAGGATGAAAGGCATGGGACATGTGATATCAATATGATTATGATCCAAAGTGCCACTGATGTAGTCAATCCAAGACTGCCTAAGTGTGAGTGGAGAAGTGCAAGAAGTTCGTGCAAGAAATATTGATAAATGGAGGACATGGATGCCATAAGTAGAAGTAAAGCATATATATCTATGATAGAGGTGAGGATAATGATATGAAGGAAGGAGGCCATCAAGTGTAAATATGAGCTGATCCAAGCCATCATGTGTGCAAACAGTGTCAGAAAAAGCAAGATTGAATGGAATGTGAGGCCAATAAGAGTTATTTATGAATAGAGCGCATATGAAAGGAGGAAGCACCGGTGAAGGGTGTACATGGGAAGAGGAAGAAGGTGACATGGGAAGAGGAAGAAGGTGGTATGTCATCCAATGTATAGAAATACTCCTAAAAAAAGTACCATAACATTAGTAGGAGGGGGTTTTTAAATTTATATTCACCATGGCCAATAACAACAAAAGTATCATTGAAATACGACTCATCTATCTAGATAGGAGTAAAATTAAGATTGCGTAAGGTTTCATTTGTAAGCTTGACGGTATCAAAATAATCATCAAAATCATCAATGTTTGCATTGTCATGTTGAATAACAATATCAAGAATATTGGTGGGAGTAGAGCCAGATGTAGGAGTGAGATGAGTCTTGAGAAGAGGGATAGTGGTAGCTATAAGAGTAGACAAAGTTTTTGAAAGGATATCTGTAGTATGAGTGGGAATAGATGGTATGCTTGTAGAATTGGAAGAAGGATGTGGAGAACTAGACTATCTAACATAATAGGTGTCAATATTGCTATCTGGAATAGGCTGTGATGGAGGAATGGGCATATCAGTAGCAAGGTATATGCAAAAAAAACTTAAATGGATCCAGGTCAGCCATAATGGTATGCTCATAGCCATCATGTAAGAATTTAATGCATCGATGAACTGTAGAAGGGACAATGCACATTACGTGAATCCATGGTCTACCCAGCAAGAGATTAAACTGAAATGATGCATCAATAACGAAGAATACCATAGGAACGATCTTAGGCCCAACTTATATAGGTAAAATAATAGTGACAAGACATGTACGAGTGGTGGAATCAAAGCCATGAATGAGAATAGATTTTTTTCATAATTAGGTTATTAGTAATATCAATTTTCCTGAGAAGGGAGTGAGCACATAGATTTAAAGCAGAACTATTGTCAATGAGTACACGCTTGATACTAATGGTAGCTATGATAAACAAAGGTGAAAATGAATTTTCAACAGTAGATGGTGGAATATCCTCATCATTAAATGATATAGCATGTGGTAAATGTTTGAGAGAGTGAATGAGATGTGTGAAGGCCACTGACAAGTTATTGCTTTCAATGTTAATAGAGTGAAGGGAGGCCTCTTATGTTTTACGGTAATCGGGTGCACTACACAATAAATCATAAAGAGATATTTTTCCAGTGTATTATTAAGTTTTTTTATGATGTCATAACCCTTAGAAGTGGTGGTAGGAGATGTAGAATTGATAGGTGGTCGGATAGAAACATGTTAAGCCATAGGAGGAAGAGTGTGGTGAGTAGTGTTTACATTTATGGATGGATCAACCATATTCACCTATAACCGACAAATAGATGAAGACCTACAAAACCTTCAAACTACATAAATCCCAAAAAGAAAAGATGGAATATGGGGATTCAAACTGACCCCAACAATCACCTGACTGAGTGAACTTATGACCAAGTGTTGTACTATATCTCAAACTCTATGTATTTCTTGTGTGTGTGTGAAAGAATCATGCCCTAGGAATCTCTTGTGCAAGTGCAATTGATAGTGGGTGATATCTCAATGTACCAATGTAAATAGATGTGTGGATGGAAAAATAAACTTCCCCTGCCTATGAAGTGTATGAAAAAAAAATGTAGTCCCTTTCCCTTGTATGAAATCTAGATGGATGCCTTTGATGTTCTTAGGTGCCTTTGGATGCAAGCTTAGGAGATGATAATATATGTTTAGAAATTGTTCCTATATTTTTGGTCACATAGCTTTATATTTATATGATTCCCTTGGTTAAATTTCTTAATTGACAATTAGAAGGTCCACCCATAAGAAAAATTAGAGGCCCAAAAGAGGTGAATAAGATAGAAAGATGTTGGGGGTGCCAAAACGGGACAAAAGAACCTAGGTGCTGGTGTTTGAACCCATAAAAGATAAAAAAAAATTAAGTACCAACTAGGATGTATGGTGTAAAAGACTAGAAAGAAGACCAGAAACAAAGAAAAGATGCCAAAGGTAGTTGTCAATTACTAGTTTTCCTCACTTAGGAATCATATAAATGCAAGTATGTGTTTTAGTACCTAGAAATGTACCCAAGTGTGTGATTTTGTGTCTACATGAACCAAATGTTAAGGATTTGCAAAATATTAAAATAAATAAAATTTAATTATATGAAGCGATCCTGGAGAGTAAGTTTCCAATTTCCACCAAACAAATAACTTTGTCAATGTTTTTCACGAGCGAGAAAAATTTGAGAGATAATTAAGAGGGTGGGTTGAAATGGAGGGAGGGTATTTATTTTGAACCTACACACCAACTAAACGGTTTGTGTTGTTTAATTTATTCAATTAAAAACATTTGAACCTTCTTTGGTACCATGTGAGGTCTGAGGGCTTAATTTATTACTAAAATTAATATTAAATAAATAAACTATCAACCATTAAAAAATAAAAATAGTAAATTAAATAAACACAGAGACAATATTTTAACATGGAAAACCTCGAAGGGTAAAAAACCACAAAAAATATTTTCCATTTACGAGAAACTAGTCTTGTACAAAAATCCTCCCATCATTTCTCTCCTCCTATGAATTTTCACGTAAATTCATAATCACCTGAAATGATTTTTAACTGACCCCACATGTCAAAAAAACAATCAAACAGGCATGACTTCTCATGAAGTACCCAAAAGAATAATAATTGATTTAATAATTAGTTAACCTTATAAACACATAGTTTATATTAAATAAATTATAATATATATTAAACTAATTTATTTAATTATAAACTATAGTTTAATATCTAGAACACTTAATATTGAATGTTCTAACATGGACTAGGTTGAGAGGGTCCTGCACTGGAAGAGGGTCCGCAATAAATTTATAAGTTTTCATTATTGAATTTAATAAAATCAATTTGATGACAACAAAATAATTATACTTCCAAGTTGGTAACTCCCTCACTGCAACTAAAACACATGTACTGCTATCACCCTCATCCTCCTCCAAGTCTATAAATGAAGTAGACATGTCATAATGAAGTGTTATTATTTTTAATGAATAGAAATAGTTTTAAAACACTCTAATTTTAATCAATAAAATAAAATAAACTTGTATTTAAAAAAATATAAAATCATACATCCATGGTTGGTCCATGGATTTCCAGGAACGACCATTGCTACAGAGATGTTCCTGAATACTAGTAGACCTATCATTATAAAGTATACGATTAAAATGCATAAATATGAAACAATACTCTTTAATTACATAATACAATGTAAATTAATACCTTTGTGGTGGGTGCATGGAGCTCCATGGATGTGCAAACATGGAAGATTATCATGTTGGGTCATCCGACTCCTCCATGTCATGTTATGTAGAAGCATGAACACTAGAGTCTCCAAACATAAATGTGTCAATCAAACAACCGATTACTCCATGTCATCTCTAATATCAATACAACATGTAAAAAATCAATATAAGAATAGTGAGATTGAAACTATACAACATTTCTAATATGATTGTAATATTTCAAAACATTTAAAATTACACAACACTTCTAATACAACATGTTACAATCTTTTCTTACAAGATCTACTAATTTTTTCTTACATAAGGGTTTGTTAGAGTTAAGTCAGTTGATACATGGGCATACACTTTAAACCAAAAAATTCCATATTCACATTACTTCATCTCTCCATGTAGTCACTAGATCACTCTCTTCTTATGTACATATAGCCTCTAAATATGTCATTTATATGCATGATTCCTAAGTATATCCTTTTCATATTTATTGCTTGTTTCTTATTTTCAACTTATAACTTTACATACCAGCTGACATCTTAGCCCACTTTGATTTCATTGTTTATCTTTTTGGGCACCCTTTATAAAACCACCCATTAGGGACATGAGCACCTAATAGCTTATATCTTTTTCTCTCTTTTTCCAAATTTTCAGATGTTACTTTGTTCTTGTCTTACATTATCACCCTTAGTCAGATTTTATCTTGTTAATGACGAACCTTGAGTGAAGGAATCATATATATGCATGACTCATTAATCCTCATTAAGGGGGGTGCAAGCATTTCAAGAGGCACTTACTAACACATGTAGCTAACTATTTCCAATCTACTACATCATCAAAGGATTGTATTATTCACTACATAGGGGGAGCTACTCTAAATTTCATACCACATATTTTACATTTGGACAAAGTAGTTGTAGCCCACTATTATTTTTTCCACTGGTACTAGGGAATCCTATCTCAAGGGACATTATTCCAATCACTCACACACACACACACACACACACACACACACACACACACACACACACACACACACACACACACACACACACACACACACTAGAACTACATTGAGTCTGAAATGCAGTGTAATGCTTGGTGACAATCGCATAGGGGTGACAGTCAAGTTCGATCTGACTCAAGCATATGCATTACTTATTCATCTAATGTGTGATTGAGTATTGTGCAGGTAGTTAGGGTTTATTTTTTAGGTATAGGTGTAACTAAGCATAATTGTAGTGAACCTGACATGACCTAAAATGAACAAGAAGTGACACAGAAAGAACCAGGACCAAAGCTATTATGCAGACACTAGTGCCCATAACAGACACTAGCACCTAGGAATATATATTCCATTCTAGGTGATTCCATCCATGTGATCATCACTTTACAGAATCTGAAACAAAGCTCGAATAGTACATAATTAGCCTTTCTAGATCAATCACCAACCTAAAATCAGTTCAGACCCATGGAGGTAATCTGACTCATTCTAAAAACCCTATCTATCACTTTTTCTTGTATTTCTATAGCTAAATCTTGCTTGAATATTGTTATATTTATGTTATCAACAGTTCCCTTATCTTAGATTTGATTTTTTTATTTGTCATTTGGTGTACCCTGGTGAGCCCAAGAAATATATAAAGTGAATTTAAGTCTAATATATGAACTTATGGTTCATTTAGGATAAAATATAAAGTATTAATCATGGTTATTTCTTTAGAATTCATTATTATCTTTATGTTAGTTATTTCTAATGACTATTGGGAAAAATATGTTAATTTTTGCATATACAGTTCATACGTTGTTATCATCATTGAATAAGGAATTTTGAGAACTAAGCACCAACCAGCCTTAGAAAATCTTCAAAATCTCTCATATAATATACAAAGATTGTTATTTCATCATTGCATTAAATCTAGAGGTTACTTCACTAACACCGGAAATGTTCAGTAGTTCTATGAGTGACTCCTTAAGCATATGTTTGGGAAATAATGAAAAAATGTCATCCATAATATACCCGAACCCAAATTTGATTGCATATTCAAATTCCTCTCAAAAAATTATGTAATTTCCAAAAAAATCATGTTGATTCGAGTTCATATACATAAGTTATATATGTTTTAAGAATGCTTCAGAGTCTCCCTAGAATTCCCAGCTCACTTTAGAGTTCCTCCAACTCAATTCGGAGTCTCTTTGGAATGCTTTGGAGTATTTTTGGAATGCTTCAGAGTCTCGTTGGGATCACTTTAGAATTTATTATTATAGCTTCGTATTTGGATATCAGAGCTCTGAGGATGAATACTAGAGTTACAGAGATGAGCATAACTCCAAGGGTGCATTGTTATCTATTTTTGGAAGTCATTCTAAAAATAGATATTTCTATGTTTTATTATTTGTAAAATAAAGAAGAATCAATATTCATTTTGATTCTCAACAATAAAATATGAGATTCAGATTGTTAGTTAGAATTAGATAAGCTATCTCCATATCTTATGGAGATTGATGTTTTTCAATAGATTGCAATATTAGTTAATAAAGATATATGCCTTAAAATAAGGAACGGGTTGAAAGCATGAAAATATAAATGTAACCTCTAACATATTTGAATGTAACCTCCATTTTTTTAATTAATTCAATTTGAGATTTCATTTTGTCCATTTGTAAATAGTGTATATTAAAATCCTCTTTCGAGGAATGAGCTGACCACTCATTCCAAGGAAGATGGATCTGTATATTTATGTTTATTTTTCCATTATGTAACTATTTTTTTTTGTCTTTTTCTTTGTGTCTGTAATTATTTTTGTGATGTACAGTTTATCATAAACATGCATGTGTATTTTATGTTTTACCTTTCTTTCCAATTTAGCAATTTACTTTAAAGTAAATGTGTTTCATTTCCCGCAAGTGTTTTTCCCTTTCTTGCAAGATTGTGTTCATTCCATTCAAGTGTGTTTTTTAATTCATGCAAGTGTTTTTCTAATTTTTGCAAGTGTGATTTGATATTTCTACAAACATGGATTTTGGTAGAAGGGACCATTGCTAAATATTCTTTCTCCTTTTGCATATAGCCTTCAGACACCAACCCTATATTGACATTATTAATGTTGGGGATTGACAAAACTCATCATTTTGGAGTTTTTTCCATGGACACGGTGTTATTAGGGAATTCAAAATTTTCTAAGAGAATTGTCTAGTTGCAGTAGATAAACAAGTTCATTGTGACAGGGAATGTCTCTTAAAAACATTTATTACATGAGATACTTTGTTGATGGTTTCTTTAGGATTTACTTTCCTACAAATAGAATAGATTTTCTTTCCTAAAAAATAGATTAAAATTTAATTTCATGTAAGTAGATTAGACTTTATTTTTCTATAAGTAGAATTTATAACAAAACCCCCTCCTATACTAACCCAACTATGTAAAAAATTTAATTAGAAATATCATTATAAAGGAAGAATTGGTTTGTGATGCGGGTTGGATAAGACGGAATTCAATGGATGGTGATGGCATTACAATGATCATGTAGTCATTTTTTATACCCTTAGATTAACAATAAAATCCCATGCACGTCGACCTATCACCCAGTGGGCGTTAGGCGCTCACCCGAGGCATGCATGGGCACTAAGTCTCTCCTTTATGTGAGTCTTGTGAGAATACATCATCTTATGACAAATAATCAAGTGTAAAAGAATAAAAAAGAACTGTGTAACATTATGAGAACCTAGGATGATTTATTACATCAATGCATCCATAAAATAGAAATAACCAACAACATATAGAAATGGTTCATACATAAAGGAAATGCACAAGGATTATACTCATGAACATATATATGATTCAAAACAAAGTCTTATATTCATAATGATGCATCCATTAATCATATTACATCCCTTAAAGTCATAACAGACCTTTATATAATAATGCAGAGCCAACTCATGCATCAGAACTACACTATGCCCATCATATTACAAAGATGAATATAGACCCATCCCTTTAAATATGTCATCACTCCTATATTTTACTAATCTCAACCAATAGAATCCTCCATAAGATATCTACAAAGCTTTCCCCCCTTCCAGTACCTCCTCTCTCTCAGGATGACTACATGTATCTATATTTTTTTACTACCGGCGCACCTCAATATATAGCTTTCTTACCTTCACCTCCATGGCTCTAAGGTAACAGATCGACTACCAAGTGTCCATGTGGTCCTCTAATGGAGCATGCCTCCTTTGATCTGATCTCTCCACTCTTTGCAATGATGTTCTTCTGGAACCTTCCATCGCATGCATGGAATATTCCCTTTTTGATCCTATAGCTACCAGACTAGCACCTTATCCACTCTGCATGCTAGAAGGGTCATGCTTTTCTCGTGTGTTACCTGGGACACCAAATATGGATAAGTCTAAAACTTTTCTTTCCTTATGCGTGTGTTTCGTGTTTTACAAAACCCTACTAGAACCCTTCCCTTTGTGCCTTCTACCTGCACGCCCTTCTTCAACTAGGTCTCGCACGCCTACATGTCTTCCTATACTTAGCCAGATTTTGGGGCCCAACATAACCCCACAATATGCATGTTCTCCATCCTTGGAAACACTCTTCAATAGAATAAAGAATGGTGGGCTCTTAAAATGGCTGGAAAGAAAAAATAAATGAATGAAGAATTGGGAGAAAGAATGAAATAATGTGGAACTTGTTTATTATTGGAGGAGGAGAGGGAAATCCTTTCCTATTTATGCCTCTAAATTTTTCCAAGTGTTGATCCCATTCTGAGCTTGCTGGTAGAGGTCACCCACCAGGGAACTCACCTCCTCAAAACTTAGCTCCTCGCCTTTAGCACTCATGGTCTCAACAATACCCTCCAACTATTTTCCCAAGTCCTCAAGTGCATCCATCCTATGAATGATCTGTGGGTATAATTACTTTATCCAGCTCTTGATCGAGCCTTACAGGGTATCAATTGCTTCTGCCTTCTTCTCTACCTCAACTAGGATCTTATCTCTTTCTGCTCTATTCCCCTTATTTTTCTCTAATAACTCCTTGAGTTACCTCTCATGGGTGGCAACCAAGATGCTTACCACCCTATCCCTATCTGCGTAGTTGTCATAAGCAGCTTCAGTGACTTGTATGACAACCTTTACCTCTATAATAAGCTTACTATATCGAGACACAATCTCGATAGCCTTCATCTTGTTCTCTTTCTCTTGGCACACCTATGCCTCTTTTGCAGAATCTAAAGTAAGTGGTTGCCTCTCCATTGTGATAATGCGAGTCAGATCCTCCAAACACTATAAGGATGATTCATACTTCTAATCGAGTGGCACTAAGTCAGGGTACTTTAGGACAATGGCATCTGTAATCATCTCCACCTTCTTAGAGACTTTGCACACCTTAGCATATTCTTCTCTCAGCTCATCCCTCAATTAAGCACTAATCAACTCCTCTTGCTTTAGATCCTTGTTTTTTTCCATGAGCTCCTTCTTTTTCTTCTCAAATTCCTCCTCTAGGAATCTCACTCTATCATTTCTCCCAAACAGTTTGGCCTCAGTTTTGACTGAAACCTTGTTAAGCACATTACAAACTTGTTAATCTGATAGCTACTGAGTGTTCACCAGTGGATTTATTCCTTTGGTTTCTGGAACCTTCATTATCACTCTCTGACTTACTTCAAATTTTAGTTCATCTACATGGGATTAAAACACCCAAGATAGCATCTTTCTTGTCTATGGATACGCACCTTCCTCATCAAACGGTGACATAACTAGGAGTTTCTTTGTTGGTATGGTGCTCTAGAAGCATGTGGGTAGCACCTTGTTAGGATCATCAATGTATCCCATTACCTACCCTTGTGCCACCACTACACCTTTCCCACATGTTTACGTAACTTTTGGGAAGCTCACTACCAATTTTGGATCTCCACCCGTGTTGTCATACTCTTTCCCAACATTTTCTTCTTCTATCTCCCTTAAAACCTTGTATGTGCTTCTCTCCAACTCTTGTTCTACCAAATCCTTCATGATGCCACTTCTCTCTCCATAGATTTCTCTACTTGCTCCTTGGTGAGGCTTGGGGTTCTTTGATTCTTGGTGCTTACTTCTTGGCTCACCCCCTTGCCTTGAGCCTCAACTTCTTCCTTGTCAGTCTTCTCCTCATCTTCCTTGTTATACTCCTCTTCATCTCCTTCTTCCTCAGAATCATGTACGTCATAGACTAGATGGTCTTCACCTCCTTCAAGCTCGTCATCATCGTTGTCACCGATGTAGGAATCTAGAATTTCTATCTCTTCTAAGTCTTCCTCATCTGTCATCTTACGCTTCTTCTTTACTGAGGATTCCAGTACAATAGATTCTTCTTTTTCCTTCCCCTTGACAGGCGACCTCTTTTTCGATGACTTCTCATGGGTGAGGTGCTCTTCATGCTCTGAAGCCTCTTCTCCTGGGGTCTTTTACTTGATAGGATACTTATTTCTCCATGCGTAAGTGCTAGGCTTCATGACTGATTCAAGAACACCCAACGATTGTGTAATCTGCACACTTCATGCTTTCTTCTCCTTCCCTTCTTCTCTTTCTCTCTTCTTCAATACGGCCTTCTTTAATCCTGTGGGGTCTTCTGGAATGGAGAAATCATTCTCTAGATATGCATATTTCTTGAACTTAGGTCTTATGCAAAGGTATATCATTATTACAGCCCTTCCAGCGATTGGCAACAATATTGGTTTCATCATTTGAACTTTTTAGGAGACATACTTCTCCACGTACACATGTTTTTTAGGGTACACAAGATTTTGGCACAGCTCGTGGTGGTCTTTTTCCACCTCACTAAATTCGAACCTTAGTCTTTTGGATTCACTGAACCTGCTGACCCCTGCCTGGATGTATTGTGAAGGTGAAGGGTAGCTTGCATCATGGACCCTTAGTCCCATTTGTTAAAGTAAATTTTCCAATGTAGAAATGTTGGTACACTAAAAATTCTACTTCTCCATCCATGAGCATGGGAAACTACTCTAGGATCCTCCACTCTTCCTCGAATGCATCACGCATTTGTTTATACCACTTCTCCAAGCATGCCTTGTGAGTGGCTGTCATGGTTTCACAAGTGTCTTTTTCAAACCTCTTTGCAGGTGAGGGATCCTCATCTTGATACTCCAAAAAAAAAATTCCAGCCCATCTGGTACTCCAATCTCTGAAAATATAATGGTGATGAGGACGTTGCTGAATAATATCTTATCTCCCTCCTGCGCACTACTTATAATCTCATCCATAATGAAAGTAGACAAGATATAGATGGTTCCCTATGATATCTTCCAGCATACATTTATCCATGCCTTGTTTACTTGCATCCATCATTCCTAATCATTAATCTTGGTCACCATGCATGTGGTCATGCTCATAATAGTGTCTGGTATCTCTACAATGTCAAAGTATCATGAACCCTTTTTGTATTCATACGCTACTACAATCTACTTGTTAGTTTCCTTGTCACTCATATAATCATCAATAATTTCTTCTTCACAAATAAGGCTTGTGAACTTGGATATAAAATGTGGTGGTATGTGCATCTTGTGCCCTGATAAAATAAATTTGATCATCATGCATGTGCACAACATCAACCATTGATAAAGGTGCTCAGAGCTTACCAAAGTAAGGCAACTCATATAGTTGTAATAACCATGCCTTCTCTAATTTGACCTTCACTTTGGCACTGTATAGGGGCGTCCCATATGGTGTCCTTTTGTTAGCTGTAGGTGAACCAACTCTAGTGTCGTTTCCTTCTTAGTTGTGCTCATGTGACTGGTTATAATCACTCACATTCATTTGTCTTATATGTGATACCACATTCCTTTCCTAGTAATACTCCATCTGGGTATTACATTTTTTCATACCATTCTTCATTGGAGCTTGTGACGGCAGTGAGTTTTCTTTCCTTTTCCCTTTCCCTTTGGTTTCTTTGGTGAAATGGTTACCTTTTTGGGTGTCATGCTTTCTGTCGAGATAAACTATGAAATCATTATTGTGCTCTATGCTACTCTTCTTAAATCAAAACTCAACTCCAAAGCTCAACTCCTGGAATAAATCCTTCTATCTCTCGTGCCCTAGCTACCAAAACCTTACTAGGAAAACCTATCCACAAGACGATGCACACTTCAAACAACCTTTCTCTCATGCCCATGTATTCCTTCCTTCTGGGTTTGCAGAAGTCCACTCTAGTCACACTCTTATATTATCTCGAATTCTTCTTCCTTCAGCACAAATTTCTCTCTGGGTATGCCCTAATTCACAAGAGTGATTCAAATTGGTAATAGCAAGGTAAAATAATGACTTACCCAACCTTATATTTATAGTTTTTTCTTCCCTTTAGCAATAAATGTATATGTCACCTACCAATGTACTTTAGCATTAAATGTAAGTTTTTGTCACTAGCCAACTTTAAGTGCCCCTACCCACGTACGCCTACATCCTACGTGCACAAAAAACCTTCTACAACCTTCTGGCGTGTAAAAATAAAATGTAGACCAAAGACTCTTATAGCACACATCTATAGCACTGAAGGAACTTATTTTTTCCTTTACCCTATTTTTTCCCTTGCCTACCTCATGTTGTTCATGCGCTCTTTATCTTTTATATGTGGTCTTTTTTACAGCCTTCTTGACACCATAATTCATAATCCACCATTTCCTCAAGCACTTTCTCAACCTTACGCGCTTCCTTCTACTGGGCCACTCAACTTATATTTACAGGCCTATACTTTACTTTGCATTACTCCACCCCACACTAAAATATATGTGCGGTCATCTGCACACACACAACCTTGGAACAATAATGTGGTTACCGGTGCACAAGGTGTAAAATGAAACAAAAATAAAGGAATAAGCAATGAGAAGGGGAAACATAAGACAAGAAAAAGCATAAAGGGAAATTCTAAGCTAACTGGAAATACTGGCTTATTACAAACACCAAGAAGACTTATTTATAGTAGGGCTTCAACCTCCTCCCATTGAAATGACTTGGTAATCTCATCCCATATAGCACTTATAACTAGAAAGCACCTTATTAAAGAATGTACGAGATGATGTAAGGTCCTAACCAATGGACTTTCAACTTCCCAAGATGGCATAGATACTTGGAATCATACAACAACATCATATACCCAACCTCAAACTTCTTGTTTGTGATATGACGATCATGCCATGAATTTTCTCTTACTTTTTCTGTCTTCTAACTCCATCTATTAGGTGATCACCTTTCATCTAATTACATCAACTTATCAATCCTTTCTTCCAGTGCTTTCTCATCAGCTAACCCTCCTGCGCATGCTATATGCAGCGATGGTAACATGAATTCAATTGGAAAAATAGCCTTTGTGCCAAACACCAATTGAAATGGTGTGGCCTTGTTTAACCTCTTGTAGGTTGTCTTATATGCCCATAAAACTGCTATTACTATTTCATCCAAATCTCTTCTTCCAACGTCACAGATCTTAGTCAATGTGTGACTTAGTATTTTGTTAAATGCCTTAGCAGTTCCATTTGCTTGAGGGTAATAGGGGGTAGTCTTGTGATGGGCCACCATAAATTCTTCTAACATAATATTGACCATTTCATTGAGAAAGTTTGTACCTCTATCACTTGTTAACCTTAAATGATAACCATACCTATTGATTATGTTCTCCCATAAAAATCTAGTAGTTGTTGATGTGGTGCAATCCTTTGTAGGCGCTGCCTCTGCCCACCGTGTACAAGTAAGGATATATCGTGAACCAGTCCTTCATGTGGCTAGTGAAATTGGCCCTACAAAGTTGATTACCCATTTTTCAAACATTTCAGCACTGGCTATTGGTCACAAGGGCATTTCATCTCTCTTTTCAGGTTTTCCAAGGCGCTAGAAAATGGTCACTAGCCTTGTAAAACTCAATACAATCTTGGTAGATGGTTTCTGACTAAATCCCTACTAGTAAAACTTTCCACGCAGTAGCATTTCCTATATAGTGTCCCTCCTGTAATCCCACCATGTGCTTCCTCCATAATTTCCATGTGCTCTTATTCTAATATGTGACCTAACTTATATAAGTCTCCACTAATCAACATGTAGGGTGTGGCATGTATTGCTAACTAATTTCTCTCCAAATCCTTCATCCCTTCTGGCGCCACACCTATGTTTTTAAGAACACTTTGATATCTTCTAACTTTTAGGGCATGTACCGCAACCTAAATAGTTGCACGTCTGTCATGGTGTCCTCAATGCTTTGCGCATCCTCCCTGAGTTGATTCTTTACAAGTGGTCATGTCCTAAATTTATTTTTCTTGATTTTACAACTAATGTGAACTCAAACTCTTAGAATAGTAGGACCCAACAACATTTGTTCCCTTGCAGAATGGGATTGTTGACTAAGTATTTCAATGTCATGTGGTTCGTGTAGAAAATAAATGGTGTTTCCAATAGATACTACCTAAACTTGTACAACACGTAGATCATAGACAATGCTTCCTACTCAGTAGCTGTGTAATTCTATTTTGATGGGTGTCAAATTTCTACTTACAAAGCACAAGGGGTGATCAAAAATTCTCTCACCAGGTTGTGCTAGTACTACTCCCATAGCGGTCCCTGAAGCATCAACATGTACATGGAAAGGCTTATCCTAAGAAGGAAAATGTAATATAGGTGTCGTGATAACTTTATCCTTCAAAGTGTCAAATGCCTTCTGCTGTGCCTCTCCCCAATGAAATGCACTCTTGTTTTTAAGAAATTCCTGCAAGTGTGTGGTGATCTTGGCACTACGCTTTGACTAGTAGGCTCCCATAATCCCACAATAACTACAACTTTGGCAGGATCCACTGGTAAGCCTTCTTTACATATAATGTGTCCTAACAGGGTTCCAAATGGAGTAGCAAAGACACATTTCTTAATGTTGAGGGATATCCTCAATTGGTGACATCTCTCAAACATCAGCCTCAAATTGTCACAATGGTATTTCACTAACCCATACATAGTCCAGTCATCCAGGTAAACTTGAAGAAACTTATGGATGAAGTCTTGAAATGCTTGAACCATGATATACAAGAACACAGTAGGTGCATTATTCAATCCAAAAAGCATAACCATGTAGGAAAAAATTCCACATTTAGTGGTGAAAGTTGTTTTCCTCTGGTCTTCCTTTGCAATCCTGACTTGGTGATACCCTGAGAACCCATCTGTGAAAGAGTAGACTTCGCGCCTAGATACTCCCTTTAAAATATCTTCAGTAAAGGGGGTTGGAAAGGGATCGATGACACATACTACATTCAAATCCCTATAGTCAACACAAATTCTTATCCTTCCATCCTTCTTGATATTGATAACCATTAGGCTTATTCATTCTGATTCTTTCACTACCTTAATAAAACTAGATGTTATCATCTTGTCTATTTCTTCCTTGACCCATACATGAAAATTTGGATTCATCTGATAAGGCCTCATCTGAATTAGGAATTCACCTTCCCTTAACTTGATATTCATCTCCCCTAACGAATGGTGAAATCCTTTGAGTTCATGATACCCGCAAGGGAATAAATCTTGGAACTCGCGTAATAGATCAATGAGCTTTGAAACTTATTTTTCTGACCAATAGTCTCTAATGATAGCTTCCTTAGGTTTTGTCTCCATCCCAATGTTAACCTTATGTGTTTTCAAGGGCTCATAGTAGGCGTATGCTTGCTCATCAGCATTGTCTATGACTTCGTGTGTATGTTTAGAATGGTTAACATCTAAAGTTTCCATCTCTTCATTGTTTACTACATAGACCATTTTTCCTTTTTCTTTTTCCATACACACGTGCTCAAGATGTACTTCCTCTGATTCTTATTCATTGAGGCACATCTCCAAATAAGGCTCACTCAGTAACTCCAGTAGCCTATCCTCTTCCAAAGAACTATCTCCCATCATAAGGTTCTTGATTACTTGCAACGCCTTATCCACTAATGACTTTGTACTCCTATACTTGAAAGCTTGAATGAGATCAGCCGCCAACTCCTACCAATTACCTATTTTTAGCACATCTCTGAATGAATATACCATGCGAATGCATGGCCTTGTAAGGTGGAATACAACTTATGTACCCATAACGAAGGTGGTAACACTTTTGTGCATCCCATCCAGGCCTTCTCACATGCTTGGATATGAAATGAGGTGTTCTCTTTACCATGGTAATCTTTTATAACTATGGGCACATTAATCCTTGAGAACCTTATAGAAAATGTGATCCTTACCTCGTGCCATTATAAGAGGCTCTCCCAATGTGTATCCCACCAACGTGTTTTAGTTCTGAGAAGGATATAATGGAGGATCCCCCTTCTCTCATCCTCATTCTTCCAATGAGCCTCCATTTCTTGCAAGAAAATTTCAGGGTATGCTCCTCCAGAGTAACTTGGAAACTTCATCCCTCCTAGGCAATTGAATGAGCACGCATTTGTTCTCCTTTTTATAGATCCTCTCAACTATTGTCTAATCAACTCATAAGTCCCATGCACCCAATTTTTGTATGTCATGCTAGTGGTATCACACAATAGGCTGGGCATCTTCAAACTGGATGACTCCCTCCATGGGATAATTATCTCTGGATCTATGATGGAGCGCACATAGATTTTGTCAAGGACTTCTTATCCTAAGGGCTTAGTATAGGGTGCTAACTTCCCATCTGTCAAAGGGATAATAACCCTTTCTTCCTTGTTCTTAAAATTGATATACCCCTTATTAAACTGTAGGTCATCATTGTTCTTGTAACACCATAGGAACCCAAGTAATGCTAGAATTTTTTTCTACCTCTGCGAGTGCCAAGAATTCAAAGTATTCAGTGAACTTAGCCCCTTGAATGGTGATAATTGCATCCTTCATGACTCCAATGGGCATTGAATTAGTCTTGTTTTCCATATACAACACATTGGAAGATGGTTGTAATGCAGACCTTCCCATTTTTTTCCTTACGTCTAAGGTAAGAAAATTGACATCTACTCCCGTGATGATGAGGATATTACTCAAAACCCTTCCATTAATAACCACATTCAAATTAATCTCCTTATCATTGTAAACGTTGTGAGGAGGAAATTTTTCTTGTAAAACCTACCTTTTCACGCTCTTCTTCAGCGCATGGTACCTTCTCCCTCAGCCATTCTCCTAGCAACAGAATAATATTCTCTTTCCTTAACATTCTACATACTTCCTTGACCTCATCCAGGTCATCCTTTAGAGCCTCAACATTCTTCCTTTGCTCCAACTGCTTTAATTGATCCTTTAGACATTGGATCTCCCCTTGTAAACTTCAAATTATGTCCATAGTCTCTTGATACACCTCCTTTTGATGAGAAAGGTCTGGATACTTTCCATGTACCACTTCCTTTCTTAAAACTAGTTTCTTTTGTCTTGGCATCTCCTTAGTGTGTACGATCTTTGCTTGCGTCGTCACCAGTACATGTTCTAGTCCTGACTCACACGCCACTCTTGGTATCCACTATGAATTGACTTTCTTGATGCTCACCATCCCAGCGCCTTTTTCCTTTTGGTGTTTCTGGTTCATATGCTCATAAATCTCTAGACACTCTTCCGTACTTATGTTTCTTTCTACATAATGAGAATTGTAACAAATCAAGACACTAACATTTGTAATGCTATATAGATCCAAATTTATAACATGTTCCTCATGGGAATTCACTTCTTCCTCTGCCATGGTTACTGTAACCAAAAAATCCTCTGTGAAAACCCCTTCCACATGCTCCTCCATCTACGTGCCCTTCATAACTATGATCATCATCCTTGGAACTTCTTACAAGACTAGTCTGGTGTACACTAAGATCAATAACATCATGGATCTAATCAATCAGTCTGCAATCCTTGGTATCATGGATCATAGAGGTACAAATCTTAAAATAGCAAGAAACATTCTTGCAGATTGCGCACTCGAGTAGAGGGCATCTACTTGCATCATAATCCCCATGGAAAATCTCACAGTCTACCACCATAACACGTACCAAATTCCGAGGAAAACTATCCTTTGCATGCCCTTCCACTTCACATTTTGTACACCAAATCCCACCATGAACCTCATGTGCTTAGTTTGCGGATAGATTTTCCAATTGCTTAGCCATTGCAGAAATTTGGGCTTCCAGAAAAGGACTAAAACCAGTATCAATGCTCCCAACAGCTTCAGCGCACAGGGAAGCTTCCAATGCCTTGCATGGGTCTGTGAAAGTTTTGTGTGATAGAGCCCTTCTAAATGGTGTTATCAATCCTCCAACAAACCATTGAGCATATTAATAAGGATGAATGTAATAGGATAGTTTAGAAAAGATAGTCTTGAAACGTACATCATACTCCTGCACACTCTCTATCATTTCCTATTTGATCTCCTTCAGAGTGTTTGTTGATCAAAGAATACTTGGAAAAAATCACACAAGGAGTTTGCGCGGGGTAGAAGGCCATGATTGAAGGCGCAGAAGGATAGGAAGGACCCACACGCAGAAGGTAGGTTTGGATTTTAGGACTTAGCCGATTTTGGGCATGAGGATCTATTTTTGGAAGATGGCATGTGGAACACATCAACGATGCAGGGAAGTGCGTGCTAAGCATTGTCAATATCTAGAATAATAGTTCAAATGTCTATGCATGGAGGCAAGCTAAGAATGGAATGAACACTTCAGTTATCTGTAAGAGGGCTATAGATAGTGCACTTGCATGTGTGGCTATAATTGTAAATGGCATGTGGCTATTAATAGCATGTGACCTATTTCTGGAGTAGTTAAGTAGTGAAGGGAAAGTCCCCACCCTATATATGATGGTTAGGTGTATAGTAAAAGAGATATTTGTATGATGTATCAGAGGGATATAGGCATGTATGTATGATTCTAAATATGTATATCAGATTCATATGCACCTTAAGATGAATTGACAGTACTGTAAGGAGCTTCTATACTTATTAATATATGGAGGATATTGGCTGAATCTAAGTGTCATTCTGTGTAATTGAGTAGTGCATGTTAGTTTTTTAACCATGATTATTGTTTAAGCTCAATCTTTCATAGATCTATGGGTAGCATGTGTTATAGAATGATGGATTAGTCATGAGTATTTATGGTTCATTCTTCACTATGTGTCATCCTGTTACAACAACCCTAAAGAGGGACCTAGTACATTTGTGTGCTTTGGGTGAGCACTTAGTCTAGGTTGAGTGATGTGCTGGTGCGACTAGGGTGTTATCTTGTAAATTCTAGGCTACATCATTATTTCTCTTGTCAGGACCTCTTTTTCAGTTGTTTTTAGGATGGTTCATGATGAATACGTACCGGTTAACTCTAGCAAGTATTGAGGAATGGATACATGATCTGGAGGAAGAATATGCACGATGGTTCAGCAGTGGATCTAAGTTTAATGCATGCACTTAGGTAGAATAGAACCTGTACGACAACTTATATGAGATATTTTTTGCTATCTTTCCAGTAGAACTTTACGAGTGGCGTACAACTTATGCATCTCAGCAAAATTGGAGATATCGCGCACTTGTTTGGACAAAGGAAGAATTTTAGGCTCTTTATGATGTTGATCTAATTTGGAATTTTGTGGTGGATACGTGGTTTCATGGCGTTCTAAATAGTTATATTCTAGATTATTCAATTTCAACATACTCTTGCCCAGAGGTTGCTAAATTTTAGTTTTTGAGGTATCCAAGAGGAACATATTTGCACGGTATTCCACTGGTGATCAAGATCTTGATGGTGACTTTGAACCTGGAGAGTAAATTGATGGCTAACTAAACTTCACCATGCCCGAAGTAAGGAATAGGTTTGGTATTAAGAGGGCAGACCTAGTGGTGGAAAATCAGAGAGAGGAAAGAATGCTTAAGTATAATGAGGCACGTGAGAGGGAAATAGAGAAGCAACGTTTCATTGCAGAAAGTATGGTGTTGAGGAGAGAGGTGGCTCGTGAAGGATTTACTGCTCACATAGAGGATGTGGAACTAGAGCATTAGGAACTCCCCCATCTTGAAAAGCATGATATATATCCCTTCTCGGCCTCACATGGAAGTACGCTAGTAGAGAATACTTGGGCCGTAGGTGCATATTTTAATCCACTTGGTGACCTAGCCTTTGCACTTGTTTTTTCAGTATCTAGTATGACAAGTACTTAGCAAGCTAACTTGGGAAGTAGGAGCGCAGGAGTAAGCCAAGGATCAAGTACATCAATGGCAGGACAAATACCTTCAATTTTATATAGAGGAGCATTCTTGGGTGCGTCATCTGCACAGAATGTGAGCGCATAGAATGTTGGATTCACCTCTAGAAGTGGAGCTACCTCGCATAATGTAGGGGTTTAGTATAGTACTACTATCAGAGCACAGGGGAGTACATCTACAGGTCCTACTCTAGCTACAAGTGGAGGATCAAGAGGTATAGGTGGTTCTAGTTCCAGTGGATCTGGTGGTTCTGGAGGAACAGGAAACCCAGGGGGTTCTAGATCAGGTGGTCAAGGTCAACAACAACCACATAATATCTATATGGATATGTCCCTTCATCTCCTAGAGTATAGAGGTATAGAGGATGCTGCTGAACATGTGCATATGTGTGAAATTTTGTGGCGCACTAAGGGGATTACATCTCTTGAGTGAAAGGCAATTTAATTCACTACTACATTATAGGGGCACGCACACAGGTGGTATAGGAAGTTTGACCCTGATCAAACTTGCGTGGATTATGTAGCACTGGTGGATGCTTTCTTAAAAGAGTTCCATATTCCTAAGTTTGAATAGAAGAGTATAAGTGTACTCAAAGATATTAAGCAAGGCACTATTGAAAGTGTACGTGAGTATGATGCTTGTTTTAAGACACTTTTATCTAATTTGTCTTATGATATACATGCTAGCCAACATGCATATTGGTTTGTTGGAGGATTGATCACACCATTTAGGAGGGCGTTGTCACATAAGATATACATAGATCCGCATGAAGCACTGGAAGTAGCTTTATGCACTGAGGTAGTTGGGAGCATTGACACTAGCATTAGTTCATTTCTAGAGGCATAGATTGCAGCTATGGCAAAGCAGTTAGAAAAGATATCAGTAGATTAAGCCCATGAAATGTGCTCAGGAATTTGGTGTACATATTGTGAAGTGGAAGGTCACACCAAGGATAGTTGTGCTCATAGATCTGTATGTTCATTATTATTGGACTGTGAAATTTTCCATTTGAATCATGATGCTAGTCACTGTCCTTTGTTACAGCGCACTATAAGGAAGAATGTATCTTGCTTTTGTAAGATTGGTAGGTCCACGACCCATGATACTGAGGATTTTAAGTTGATTGGTCAGATCCATGATGTCATAGACATTAGAGTATGACAGATAGGTACAATAGATAATTCTAAGGGCAGGAATGAGCACCAAGATCGGGATCATAATCAAACGCACTATGACATGAATGAGGGGTGTTTTGAAGGAGGTTGTGGAAGAGGACGTGGATATTGTGGTTAATAGGGAGGATGAGGCTATGGTGGAGGAAGAAGAGAGTTTCCTCATGGAACATGTTATACATTTGAATCCCCTAATCACTATAGGTGCAAATTTCCTTAGAAAAATGCATGTTCTTTCTGCGGGAAGAACCATAGCTATGAAGAGTGTCCAGACTTATATGAGCATCTGAGTAAACAACATATGCAAGAAAATAAAGGCGTCAAGATGGTTCAAATCTAGTGTGTGGTAGAATACTAATGGATTCCCAAGATAACAAAAGGACCTAAGGCATTGACAGTAAATATCACTACACGTGCTGAAGCTACGCACATGCGAGAGGCATTGCATCAGAAGCCTATGATTACCAAGGAGGAAGTTTTACATGCGAGGTATCTAGATCTAGCTCATCAAAAAGAAGTTTACCAGGATACCATGGAAGTGCTAAGGAATCTTCAAGGTGAGATACAGTACCTAAAGGAACAAAAGAAAGCATCAGAGACAGTCCAAACTGATATCAATGATTTGCGGGAGGTATGCAAGATGTTGCGCCAAGAGAAGATTATTCCACTATTGGGAAGTTGGTTGAAAGGGAACACTCCACGCACAAGTCTTGAGATCGGATGACAGATTCTACATGCAAATCTCCCCCCTGATAGAATTGATTATGACAAGGACATTACTTTGAATGCTATTGTGGATGGGTGGCTATTGAGCAACATATTGATCGATATAGGCATGGAAGTAAATGTTCTAACATTAGATGCTTAGGTACAAATAGGGAGGCCTCCATTGTAGCCATCATCTAATGTGTTGTTCATGGCAGACCGGACTAAGGCCACCCCCATAGGAGTGTTGAAGGATGCATTTATAACTATACAAGGGGCCAAGTTTACTAGGGATTTTGAGGTGTTGTCACTTGTGGAAGTAGACAGTTTTCCATCCTTTTTTGGATGCCCTTGGTGTTATGCCAATAATGCTGACTTGAGATTCAATAAGGGATATATTAGCTTTGAAAACAAGGAGGATAGGGTTATGATACCATTAACAGATGGGAAATACACACCCTATGTTGAGCCCCTAAGTGAGGAGGACTTAAACAGAGTCTATGTACGTGCTATTCAGGACCCAGAGGTCAATGAGCCATCAAAAGAAGGTATTTTATAGTGGGAGGATTCTCATTCTATTAGTGATACTACGAGTATTGCTTGTGAAAATTGGGCTCATGGTATATATGAATTGGTTGGACGCGAGGTGAAAAGCGTGGCTGCCTGCATGAATAGATTTTGCTCAATTTGATGGATAGGGAGCACGGTACCTTGGTATACTAGGATAGAAGATCTTTCTACCTTTTTGAAGGCCATGGAAATGAATTGGGTAGATCCAGTTGTAAGGAGAGATATGTTAGTGTATGTACTATGTGGCATAGCAATGCGCTGGTGGGTAGTCCAAAAATATAATCTTATAAATTGGGAAGAGATTGGCTTAGCTTTTTCTACTAGGTTTATAAGGAACAATGTAGCTACATAAATCTGTGCTTATCATGGTGATCAACCTATTCAGAATCACATTCAGCAGTGTGAGAGACTCTAGATAGCAAGACAGGAAGCATTACCACTTTCACTCTGGGTACATAGATTGTATTCTACTCTCCAAGGATGTGTATGCACTTGGTATGTATATACAAAACTACATAGAGAAACTGGGAACTAGCAAGAGTTGACTGCAGGTATGATCCAAAAATTTGACTACTTCTTGCCTCAACCTCCTGTAGTAGAGGCATTAAAACTTATCAGATGCTTAACTATGGGAGATATTGCAAAAGAAGAAGAGCATATTCAGGAATTAATCGATGAGACAGAGTTCAGAGCATGTTTTGCAAAGGAATAAGAAATAGACTCCAAACTATTTGAGCGTACTTTCCTTGAGAAAGAGAAAGGAAAGATGGTCTACATCATGGAAGATGAGTAAGTTGAGAACCTAGATATTGAACATTCACATGGGGTGCGTGAGGTCTTGGATAGTGCATACAAGGATACACATGCCTACCATGAGCCCATGAAGACAAATAAGGTGAATATAGGTTCAGAGGCTGAGCCTAAGGAGGCCATAATTAGAGATTACTGGTCAGACTCGGAGGTAGCAAAGATCATCGAATTACTCAGAGACTATTAGGACTTATTCCCTAGAGGATATCATCAACTTAAAGGCATACATGAATCACTTGGGGAAATGAAGATCAAACACGGCCAGTTAGAAAGAGACCTTATAGGATGAATCCTAATTTGTGTAAAAAGGTAAAAGAAGAAATTGATAAAATGTTGAAATCTGGAATTATCAAGCCCCTTGATGAGTCAGAATGGGTCAGCCCAATGGTGATCAGTATCAAGAAGGATAGATGGATTAGGATATGTGTGGACTACAAGTAGCTGAATGCTGCATGCATCACATATCCTTTCCCTATGCCATTCACTGAGGAAATACTAGAAGGAGTTGCAGGGCACGAAATATATTCTTTCACAGATGGATTTTTTGGGTATCATCAAGTTCTGATAGCTCAAGAGGATCAAGAAAAGACAACATTTACAACTAAATGGGGCAATTTTTCTTATGTTGTGATGCCATTTGGATTGAAAACTATGCCTGCTATATTTTCACGCATAATTGTTCAGGAATTCAAAGATTTTATTCACAACTTCTTACAGGTTTATCTAAATGATTAGCCAGTATATGGGCTTGTATAAGACCATTGTGACAATCTGCGCTTAATGTTTAAATGATGCAGACAATTGAGTATCTCTTTGGATATAAAGAAGTGCATATTTACTACGCCATTTGGGATACTGTTAGGACATATCATCTGCAAGGAAGGTTTGCTAGTTGATCTAGCCAAGGTTGTAGTGATTTTAGGCCTCGAAGCGCCTACTAGTCAAAGTGAGGTGCGCAGATTTTTCAGGTCATACAGGGTATTACAGAAAGTTTATAAAATGGTATGCCAGAATTGTAGCACCCTTGGAAGAATTACTGAAGGGGAAAGGTACATTTTATTGGGGACACAACAACGTGCATTTGAGGTATTAAAAGAGAAACTAACTACCGTGTCCATTCTACACTTTCCATCATGGGATAAACCATTTCATGTGCATGTGGATGCTTCTAGTATGGTCATTGGCACTATGTTAGCTCAACCTTGTGAAGGTATTATTAATCATCCAATCTATTTTGCTAGTAGGAAGCTGACTCCTACTGAATGGAATTACACAACTACAGAGTGCGAAGCTTTGTTCATGATTTTTTCATTGTACAAGTTTTGACAATACCTGTTAGCAACCCCATTTGTGTTTTACACAGATCACATGGCATTGAAGTACTTGGTAAATAATCCAATCTTACAAGGGCGCATATGCAGATGGTTGCTCTTGTTTCAAGATTTTTACTTCACAGTGGTGGTGAAGCCCGGGAAAATTAATTTTGGACCATACCATCTATCTAGAATCAATTCAGGAGAGGATGCACAAATAATTTAAGAAACAATGCCTGATGCACAATTATATAGGTTACAATGCACACCCATGGAATTAGAAGACATTGTTGTCTTTTTATGAACATGTATGGCACCAGAAGGAATGAAAGCATTAGAAAAGAATCAACTTGTTATATGCGTGGCACCATTCATGTTAATCAGTGGTGACCTGTACAAGTTAGGTAGAGATGAAGTGTTACGCCACTGTGTGTTAGAGCATGAGTGCAAGAATATCATGGAAGAAGCTCATGGTGATATTGTAGGAGGACATTATGCAGGTGATGCAACTGCCTGAAAGATCTTAATTGTTGGATTATGGTGGGAGACATTTTATAAAGACTGTAAAGATTATTGTAAGGCGTGTGATCATTGTCAGTGCCTAGGAAAACTGGGGAAAAGAGATGAGATGCCTTTGAGACTAATTACTAGTGCTAAACCATTTGAGAATTGGTCCATTGACTTTTTCAAACCTATTTCACCAGCCACGTGTAGGACTAGATCGCGCTATATCATTACTTGTACAGATTATCTCACATGGTGGGCAGAAGCAGCACCTGCCAAAGACTGTATGGCAACTACAACAGCTAGATTTCTATGGGAGAATTTTCTTACATGATATGGATGTCCTCTAATCTTGACAAGTGATAGAGGTACACACTTTTTTCATGAGACCATTAGGATCCTATTAGATGAGTTTATGGTTGCACACCACAAAACTACACCTAACCATCCTCAGGAAAATGGAACTACTGAGGCTTTCAACAAAATTTTGGGCCAGACTTTGACAAAAATATGTGATGTTGGAAGAAAGTATTGGGATGACAAGGTGTCATCTGTGCTTTGGGCATATAGAACAACTTACAAGAGATTAAATAAAGCCACACCATTTCAATTGGTGTTTGGCACCGAAGCTATTCTTCCTATAGAATTTATGTTACCTTCTTTGCACATTGTGCGTGTTAGAGGTCTAGATGATGAACAGGCTTTACAAGAATGCATTGCAAAGATGATTTAGATGGATGAGTGTTGAGCCATAGCATGATGAAGTCAGAAGCAGGAAAAGGCCAGGCAAAAGGCATGGCATGATAGAAAATTAAGGGATAAGAAGTTTGAGATTGGACAAATAGTACTTCTTTATGACTCAAAGTTCTTGCACCATCCAAGAAAGCTCAAAGTACATTGGTTGGGGCCATATGTTATCACTTCTATAATTGGATCAGGTGCATGCCAGTTAGAAGCACTTGATGGATCACGGCTACCCGATTATTTTAACGGGAGTAGGTTGAAGCCCTACTATAAATAAGTCTTCTTGGTGTTTGTAATAAGACACTATTGCCATTTAGTTTAGGTTTTCAATTTAGTATTTCTATAATGTATTTCTGTTATTGTCGCTATGCTTTGTCAATTTAGTTGTTGTTTGTGTAATAAGCATGCTTGCGCACATGAAGCTAATTACTGTAAGAATAATGTTTATGCGTAGAGGACTGCACATACCTTCAGTGTGAGGTGGTTGTTGTTATCCAAGAAAAGGACTAAGGGACTTGAAAGGTGGAAGAAATAAGCTGCTACATGTGTGCTTTAAAGAGGATTGCTTCTCAAAAGGTGACCAAGGATGAAGATGGATGAAGAAATAGTATAACGCGAGGTAAGTAGAGGCCATGATAGCTACTAGGAGAAGGTGCAGTGATGAGGTAATTGGGCATAGGAGCACGTGCTGAAGAGAAGTTTGTGACCAGAAGGTAGAAAGGTACGCTAGAAGGTTATAGCTAGGTGCAAATATGTACCACGTAGAATGGAAAAATTTGGCCAATGAATGAAGGGATATTTGGTAGGTGAGGAGCAATAAATGCATCAAAATTTGAAAAATTTATATAAGGAAGGGATGTGGATTCATTTTTACCATTGTAACTAACAGTATTTAAGAGAAGAGCCAAGTGTGAAGAGCCGAGTGATCGATTCAAGGTGCGAAGGGTGTGAAATCAAGCATGACAACTAGATCTATGCTTTCAGAAGCTTACGTCCCTGATAGTGAAGGGTTTGAGCAAAACAGGGAGATAGAAAAGAGTTAGGTTACAATGTTTCCACCTAGGGCAGAGTTAGATCAAGCTAGGGTTTGATTCGTAGAGTTGCAAAGTTGAAGAAGAGACATTGGCCAGGTAGAAATGGCACTAAAGAAGGCATCTACTATAGCAGCAAAAGAAAAGAAGAAGGTGGTCATTGAGGAAGAATAGATTGGACCCGAAATTCATTTCTCATAGATGCAATACCTAGAAGGGGTTATTGTTGGCCAAGAATGGGATTCACCCATTAGAAAAGTAAGGTGAGTGAATATAATCATAGGACATCAGAGAACAAAAAGAAGTTGGACTCCTTACTCATGGTTAGAACCAACAAATGCATGGCAGATGACATGCCGGTATATGATGATGCGGGTGAAAAGATCTTGAAGAAAATTGGGGTATATCAGTTGTATGAGCTGCCATACTTCGGGGAATATGAGCCCTTATACAAGTGGGTCATGAGTAGGGTTCATGAAGACTGCTTCTACTTTGCAAGACGTAGAACTAGAATTTTTTCTGCATTTGTTTCATCAGTGACAGGTCTGAAGGCCACAGGAGAAGATATAAAAAGTGACCTCACAGACAAAGCCATGATTTTGAAGACCAAATAGGTGTTGGGATACCTGAAGGGTCTGCGCAGAATGGACATTGACAAATTCAAGAATTGTCCAGTTGTACAAGCTGCAGCACACTTGGTTACCAAATTAAATGATTAGGAGCAGTGGTTACAGGTAAACACCATGTGGTTGCATGTGGCGCGGAAGATGTCGAAAGGGATAGTATACAACATTTCCGGCTATATTGGAGAGAAAATAGTCAAGGAAGCATGCACAGGGGGAAGATCAACTTTGGGGCTGTTCTCCTATCACTGGTCTTCATGGAAATTAGAGTACCAGACGGACCAAAGGAGAAAATATGGGAATACCTCATGGAGAACAAGTCCCTAGCTTAAAGATTCAACAAATATCTATGCAAGGGGACTATGATAGATGAGGTAAAACAAATGGCAGAGAAGTGGTATAATAGGCTCCGCACGGCATTTAGAGAAGAATGGCGCATACCAAAGGACCTACCAGTAGTGGTAGGAATCAAATTCATTTTTTTGTATACCAACATTTTTACATTGTGTGCTTTCTAATGAAGGATGGAACTTGGAGCCTTTGGTGTAAGTTACCTTATGCCTTCACTGTAAGGTATTTTCAAGAGTCTATTCATAGGTTTACCAACACTCGTAGATTAAACTTCAATGCAGACAAGGTAGACTGTGACTACTGTACACTACAGAAGAAGTATGTATACCCTGACAGGAATGCCTACATAGAGAGAATCATTTCTGAAGTGCTAAACATCAAGCCAATAAGCTTGCCTATAGCAGATTTGGGGGTAGCACTGGTGTATCTCTAGTTGAAGCTGAAGATGGAGAATAAAAAATATGTGGAAGGTGAGTTCACACTTCCAGCACCACCAAAAGGGAATCACACAATGGAGAATTTCCCAACACCTAAGACCTCAGAGTAAAGTGAAGTGTAGGATGAGGAGGAAGAGCATGAAGATAGTGGTGGCTTGGAGCATAGGGGTAGGAAACATCTTACAAGTCAGAGAGAAGCTAAGCATGCCGTTACACCACCTTATCCACAATAGGAGGAGGAAGAGGAACTTGAATTCAGTCTAAGGGGAGCACCAGTTTAAAAGGGTATTTAGGAGAACAAGGACCCAAGGTGTTACCCTAACCTCTGTGTGTAGATCACCCTGACTCTCCCCGCATAAGGAAGCAACCATGCTAAGAAGGAGGAAGTTTAAGTTGAGTGAGGAGGCAGAAGATTCTGAGGAGAGTGCGCCTACATCCCCTACACCCCTAGAGCACATGGAAGAAAGAGGTGAGGCAACAAAGGAGAAGGATAAAGAGGAGAAAAGACCAGAGGAAACAGCTGTAGGAGAAACATAAGACATGGAGACGCAATCTCCAAATTTGGAAGCTAGAGTTCATAAGAAGTAGAGGTCTAAAAGGGTGAGTGGAGAGCACATTCCACTGGCCATGGGGTATGCAGAGGACACATGAAAGATTTTCTATGCCCACTTCCAGAGCACAATAGTGTAGAAGGATCTATTTGGCTAGGAGTTGATGGATAAAGATATGGCAATCGTACGAACATGAAAGCAACTATCCTGGTCAATGCTCACCCACATAGATGAGCCTGATTTTGATGTATGAGAAGAGTCATGTGTTTCAAGGTGATTAAAGAAGGCACCCCAAGCTAGACACATGACAGTAAATCCTACTATCATGTCAGACGAGCAGGTCAGTAATGTGTTGGTGAAGGTTTCAGCAGAGGTGGCTAGAAGGAACATGGATAAATATTCCACAATCAAGGCACTGCGTGAAGATCTGAAGATGAAGGACGTAGAGATAGCACGCATAATGTAGGAAAGGGACTTTGCATAGAAGAAGAATGAAGTATTCATAAGCGTCACAGAGGAGATTGGGGATAATGTAATCAAAGCTAGGCCACACTTGGATCCCAAGGTACCACAAACATTTCCTTCAGCGATACACTATGTGGGGAAGTTGGTGGACTTGGTGCTAGAAGATGAAAATTTGTGTATGCAAGCACCTGAACAAGCAGAGAAGGATACTGAATGGGGGAAAACATCAGTGATGAGGAAAATCAGATCATATGAAGGGTTGTTGCAGGCATTACAAGAAGTCTTGAAGAAAGCAGATCAAGCTTTAAATATATGTACAGCTCCAGAGGTGCTCATCAACATTAAGACCTTGGAAGAGAACAATGGGGTCCAGAAGGCCATGAAAGATGAGACCTTGGGCCATGCAGAGAGGCTGGAAATGGTTAAACAAAAGTGCGAGGCCCTAATAGTAGCACAAGAGCTACACAAAACTTAGCTGGAAGAGCTTGGCAAACTGATTGCATAGAAGATGGACCTTTTGGAAGTAAGAATGACATCCATGTCTAGTGTTGTGTTGGTTCTACAGAACAAGAAAGGGGAAATAATGTGATATGAGTTGGATTTCATAGTTGTGGACATCCTAAAGAAAGTGGAACAAGCACTCACTGAATGGCAGGATTTGGAGGTTGCAATAAAGGAAGAGTATCCAGAGCTGATACTACAAACTGATAGTGAGGAGGTTTCTTGAATAACCTTGTATAAATTCTTGATTTGTTAACATTCTTCATTCTTATTCTTTCATTCAAAATTTGGAGATAACCATTGTCGTGATGACAATGATATTAGTGTGGGGTAATGTTGATCAAAGAATACTTGGCAAAAATCACATAAGGATTCTACGTGGGGTAAAAGGTCAAGATTGAAGGCACGGAAGGACGAGAAGGATCCGAGCACAGAAGGCAGGTTTGGATTTCAAGACTTGGCCGATTTTGGGCATGAGGATCTATTTTTGGAAGATGGCATGTGGAACATATCAATGATGCAGGGAAGTGTGCACCAAGCATTGTCTATATCTAGAAGAGCAGTTCAAATGTCTATGCATGAAGGCAAGCTAAGAATGTAATGAACACTTCAGTTATTTGTAAGAGGGCTATAGATAACACACTTGCATATGTGGCTATAATTGTAAATGGCATGTGGCTATTAATAGCATGTGACATATTTCTGGAGTAGTTAAGTGGTGAAGGGAAAGTCCCCACCCTATATATATGATGGTTAGGTGCATAGTAAAAGATATATCTGTATGATGTATCAGAGGGATATAGGCATGTATGTATGATTCTGAATATGTGTATCAAATTCATATGTTCCTTAAGATGAATTGACAGTACTGTAAGGATATTTAATACTTATTAATAGATTGAGGATATTGGTTGAATCTAAGTGTCAATATGTGTAATTGAGTAGTGCATGTTAGTGTTTAATCATGATTAATGTTTAAGCTTGTTCTTTCATAGATCTGTGGGTAGCATGCACTGTAGAATGATGGATTATTCATGATTCTTTATGGTTCATTCTTCATTATGTGTCATCCTGTTATAACAACCCTAAAGAGGGACCTGGTACCTTTGTGTGCTTCGGGTGAGTGCTCAGTCTAGGCTAAGTGATGTGTCAGTGTGACTAGGGTGTTATCTTACAAATTCTAGGTTGCATCAATGTTGATGCTCTTCTACTCAAAATCAGGTATATGGAACTCTGCTAGGAAGTCATTCTTCAACGCAGTGTACTCTACCATCATCTAATGGGGGTCATACTTCCTATACTAACTATGCACATGTCCTTGCAACGTTGTTACAAAATAACTTGCCTTCCACTCCGGGGTAGTGATCCCTTTCATATGCCATAGTAATTCACACTTGTGCACATGCTCTACAGCATCTTCAATACCTATGTAGTCCTTTAAGTGTAATGACATCTCAAAAAATAATTGTGGAGGTGGTTAAGGCCCTTGTCCTCCTGATCCAAAGCCTTGGTTTCCTCTAGTTTTTCCTCCACCAGATCCACTGGATCCACCAGGTCCTATTCCTCCTGATCAGCCAGATCCACTTCCTACAGTCAAGAAATGGCCTGAAGTGGTCACAATAATTGTTTCCAATGTCCCATAGAATTGTGTGCTGATGGTTTATGATATTGTCCCACTACCATTTGTGTGTCCCGCACCTCTCCCAGACATGATACCCAAACCTTGCATACTTGCACCTTTTCCAAAAATTCCTCCAAATACCATAATGGACTACGCAGCCATGGATGTTCCAAACAATAAATTATTTCTCCTAGGCATAGATCAGTTACTCCCACTGATACTAACTAGGTTAACAATACTTCTCCCTTGATCTAGAAGACCAAGCCCCAGGGGTTGGTTTCCATGTAGGTTTAGATGCACACCAACGGCTCTCCTTTCTCCATGTGATGAAATCTCATCAGAAGCTGAAGGGGATTCTCTCCCACACTTTCCAAAATGGGGTAGCACAAATTACTTAGGTTCCATGTCCTCTGTGTGAACCTCAACTTATTCCTGCGATGTATACCTCTATAGATCCATCACACTTACAACCTCACATTTTCTAGTCATCTCCCTTTGACAAGCTTTGTTATACTTGATTCATCCCTCCTCCCTTTCCTTTTCATCTGTAATGTCTGCCATCTTCCTCCACCCTAGCTTCCTCTCCCAACACTCAGAGAAGCTTAGCCGGCCATGGGAAATGCCTTTAAACTTAGGGTAATGATCAAGATCTTCATAGCCAAAGGAATATCATGCGAAACCAATCCTTGGGCTCCCTCAGAAACTCAAACTCAGTAACTTCTGGGCAAGAATACGTAAAAAATGGCATATTCTAGAGTATAACTGGTTAGCACTCCTTTCCACCAGTGATCAACATCACACGTCCAAGTCATATCTGTATCCTACAGCCTCTAATAATCATCTTGGATCCATACACCTGACCTGTAGTACCAGCTTGATCTGGATGCATATGTTGACAGCCATTCATATAGTTCTACTAGGAAACAACATAATAATGTCTCATATAACTCATGGTATAGGTTCTCTTCTACCCATCTATGTGCATCAAACTCAGGTACAATGCTAAATCTTTGAGCAAACTCATCCTCCATGCTTTTGGACCATGTCTCAACACTTTCCAAGGTTAGATGTTCTGTCATAATGCATCACAGGGACAAATATGTATTTCATTTCTCATAACAACTTGTAAAAGAGGGCCTGGTAATGGAACCAAGATGTAGTCATTTTTATACCCTTAGATTAACAGTAAAATCTCATGCACGTCGATCTATCACCCAACTGGCACTGGGCACCCACCTAAGGCACACACGGGTGCCGAGTCTCTCCTTTATGTGAGTATTGTGAGAATACATCATCTTATGAGAGATAATCAAGTGTAAAATAATAGAAAAGAACCATGCAACATTCTTAGAACCTAGGATGAGTTATTACATCAATTCATCCATAGAAGATAAATAACCAACAACATATAGAAATGGTTCATACATAAAGGAAATGCACAAGGATTATACTCATGAACACATATATGATTCAAAATAGAGTCTTATATTCATAACGATGCATCCATTAATCACATTACATCCCTTGAATTCATAACAGACCCTCATATAACAATGTAGAGCCAATTCATGCATCAGAACTACACTATGACCATCATATTACAAAGATGGATACAGACCCATCCCTCTAAATATGCCATCACTCCTATATTTTCCTAATCCCAACCCATAGAATCCTCCATAATATCTCTACAGAGCTTTGCCCCTCTTCCAGTACCTCCACTCTTTCAGGATGACTCCATGTATATATTTTTTTTTGCTAGCCACGAACCTCAATATATAGCTTTCCTATCTTCACCACCATGCCTTCTGAGGTAACAGATCGGCTACAAAGTGTCAAGGTGGTCCTCTAATGGAATATGTCTCTTTTGATCTGAGCTCTCTACTCTTTACAATGATGTTCTTCTGGAACCTTCCATCACATGCATGGAATATTCCCTTTTTGATCCTATAGCCACCAGTCTGGAACCTTATCCACTCCGCATGCTAGAATGGTCACACTTTTCTCATGTGCTGGCTGGGACGCCAAATATGGCTAATTCCAAAACCCATCTTGCCTTGTGCACATGTCGTGTGTTATACAAAACCCTGCTAGAACCATTCCCTGCGTGCCTTCTACCTACACGCCCTTCTTCAACTAAATCTTGTGTGCCCATGCGTCTTCTTGTACTTAGCTAGAATCTGAGGCCCAATAGATCATAAGATACAAACACTCATTTTTTAGAATAAAAGAAGAAGAAAATCACACTACCACTAACTTCTAATTTCTGAAATAAATCTGCTATAGAGTTGCTATAACTGATTTAGATTCTGAAGCAATGTTGGGTATTAAATCCTTTAAGTAAGAGCACTAAATTTTTAGAAATCACTAACATAGGTCAATTGGAGAAAGTAATGATTTTGGATTTGGAGATAACACATGCAGAGTCTTCCAAGAATATTGAGGAAGTTATCCACTATCTTCACAATCTAAAAACGGCTCAGATGGAGCATTTCTCAGCCCAGGAATCTGCTGCCAAAACTCATGCCTTCATGAAAGATTTTGAGAACTACAAACTGAAAAATGACATCAATAGACACAAAATCAGTTTGCTCACCATGGACATTAAGGAGCTGTAAGAAAAAGTTGATAAAATGTCTACCCTCTTCCTTAGTGAAAACTTCAAAAATGTAAATGCCAATAGAATGGAAATGGAGAAAGAGATGCTGAAAATGAAAGGAATCATTATGAAAATTAGATATGCTCATGTCCTTAATGTGAAGAGTACTATTTTCCATCTCAAAATGCTAGTTGAAATGATACAGTCAATGGAATTAGAAAAAGAAAAATAAATGGATGGCACTGGCCCGAAGGTGGTGATCAAAGAACCTAACTACAAGTACTAGAAGGAGACTATAGCAACATTGGTCAAAGAATGAAATGGATGCATGGAGATGGTGGATGATCTGGTCAAAGAGAAATGAAATGTTATGGTTTGGAATCTGCTGCTTGTTTACCTTTTGTTGTTAGTATTATCTTTGGGACTACTATATACTGTATAACATATATAATGGATATCATATACTGGTGTTTTGTTTTTGATATTTTGGATCATGAATGGCCTTCGAAGGTAAATAATTTGGCTAATATGTAAGTAAATGGTAACTCTTTGTAAGGGGGTAGAGTCCCCTCAACCCTAAATTTTACCTCTAATTAAAAAAACACAAGCGGATATGAAGAATTTGAATTGTATTAAAATGAAGACCCTGTAATATGACATTGTAGCATCAAATTCTTTCAAGACCGTCAATCGAAAGAGGTATGTTTTATACTTGTGTAAGATTTAATGATGACTACATTTTCCTGAGAGCAATCAAATTGGGTTGAAACTTTTATTTTTAATTTCCAAACCATTATAAAGAAGAACATAGTCAATCATATAGTTTTATTTTTGAAAAAAATCATGTAAATATTTGCATGTAACTTGGTTAAAAAAAATAATTTTTAGGAATAAAAAAAAATTATACGAATCATGCATTAGTTGTACCCTAATTTGAAAGAATTAGATAAAATAAAACACCCTAGGAACACGTGGAGAGACTACATACATCACATGTTGAAAAAATAAATCATTTAGAATATGGAAAAAATGCAAGAATCATGAGAGGAAATATATCATAAAGATTGCATGCAAAATGTTATCAAATATAATGTTTAAAATAATGTGTCATTAAATGCAGCAGATGAAAGGAACGATAACCAGATCATACCAAGCCAAGAACACAGATGCTAATCAAACACCACGATCTATAAGATGAAAATAATTCGCTAGAATAACTTTACATAAAACCTTTGCAAATAAATGAGAAGAAATATCATATATTATTATGGAACTCAATGCAATACATTGAGAATGGGCCTTTCTTAAATAGGAAAAGAATAAAAATCTAAGAACTAGTCAAGGTCGTAGATCAAGCCATAAATCAAGGAAATAACTAGTCATCAAAGAACTAGTCAAGACCATAGATTTAGGAGAGAACTAGACATCAAGGATCTAGTCAATACCATAGATCAAGGAAAGAACTATACCTAACAACTAGATAATATCTCCTAATATCTAAATAAGATAAAAGAAATATCAACACACATAAGTGGGTGAGGATAAATACAATAAAGGTAAATAAAGTACCTAGGTGAACATGAGCTAAGTTAAATACCTACTCTAACAGAAAATCACAAGAAAACATGCTCTAAATTTGGTAAAGATATTGCATGACGTATTAACAACTTACAAATATTGCATAAACAAATAAATTTTGGATATTTATGGTAATTCCTACGTGTCACTCCATAGTCATTGATTTTATTCAAGATAAATAGCTAATTTTTAGCACCCTTGATTTTTGAGATTTTTTCTCTTACATTAGTGGATCCAAATTTGTCAAGAGCTATTTTCTCTCATTGGTTTCTAAGTTTATGCATCAATTTTCAAAAAATTAGCAATAACAACATATAGGAAATAGAAATATAGTTTTTGCTTGCATATAAAGCACTAATGTTCTTTGAAAACAATTTAATTGGGAATTCTAACAATATGGTCTCAATTATAATTTTGATTTTTTTTTTGTGTTTGTTTTCAAATCTGTGTGGGATGTTAAGTTTAATAAAAAAAAGACGATAGTCCCAAAATAAGCAGACTTACATTTGTTGGTGTGAGTTATCCTATGTTTCCTCCTCACATATTGAAGGGTCATCTCACATGGGTTAGGTTTAGGGTTACTCATCACCCTATATGTACTCTCTTACTATTCATTTATGAGCATGCCAAGACACTCCATTGTCTTTTCCTTATGAGCACCTTTGTTTCTGTTTTGCAAATCTTCCAAGGTTGATCGATCCTTGCAATTACGTTGGAGCCATTTGATTCCATTGGAGTGTAACCTCTTCATGGTGTATTGTTGCCGATATGATTCTTGTAGTCTCTTTCATGGTATCAGATTTGCATGACTTTCCATCTCACCAAAAACTCAAACTTATGGTGGAGAGGGATCTCATCATGTTAATCAGTTGTTATGCCAATACCCTCCCACACGATGGAGCCAGGTATACACCCAATCAATCCCAATAGCATTAGAAGGAAGTGACACTAGGAATTTCCCAGGATATCACCTATCCCAGCACTACTCTGGGGCTGGCGCGCTTAACTACTAGTATCAGAGCTGCATGACTTATCGTCACACCAAAAGCTCAAACTTATGGTGCATAGGTATCTCATCGTGTTAATCAGTTGCTACGCCAATACCCTCCCACATGATGGAGCCAGGTATACACCCAATCAGGCTCAACGGTGTTAGGAGGCACATTGAGATCCATATGCACTTCATACAAGAGCTTATTCATGATGACATCATCAACATTCAATACATCCAGATAGCTGATCAGATTACAGATTTATTTACCAATCCCTTCACTAAGGTGAAGTTTCTTCACTTACGGTCTCTTCTTGGGGTGAGGTCTTCTACAACCGCTCATCTTCTTCAGGCTAAGTAGTCCTTCTTTTCTTCTTCTTCTTCTAGGAAGATTGTATTTGTATATGGGCACCTTATTAGGCCTTTAGTTGTTGGGCCCCCATTGACACATCTTTCTTAGTTGTTTAGGAGTGTCTTCTCTTTCAGTCTAACTCATCATAGCCACTACCCCATCTTCGATGAAGGGGGGGTGTTGGTGTGAGTTATCCTATGTTTCCTCCTTGGAGGGTCATCTCACATGGGTTAGGTTTAGGGTTTGTTATTGATTCATGCAATAGGGTTACTCAGCACCCTATATGTACTCTCTTACTATTCATTTATGAGCATGCCAAGACACTCCGTTGTCTTTTCCTTATAAGAAACTTTGTTTCTATTTTTCAAATCTTCTATTGTTGATCGATCCTTACGATTCCATTGGAGTGCAACCTCTTCGTGGTGCATCATTGCCAATACAATTCTCGCAGTCTCTTTCAACATTCCAAGCAAGATTAACATGCAATCCAAAAAAAAATTAAATATATAATATGAGACTAATAATTTTTGAGTGATGTGGATGCCAAAATTAGCAAGAATTTAACTTTTTTATCAAGTTTTTCGGATAAAACAAAATTAGAAAAACATCTTCAACGATAAGCAATTTTGTGGTTGCAAAAGTGTTAATTTGGGTTTGGTATCACGGGGCACTGCCCCTCAACCCCCCCCCCCCCCCCGCTATATCATGATAAGGAGTGTGCAAGGGGAACTACCCCTTGACCCCATTGAGGGTTGTCACCCCCAGACCCTCAGTTTTTATTTCCCAACCAAAGGATAAGATGGTGAAGAGGTTATGGAGTATAGTAGTGTTGTTTTATTAACTCTCCTGGTGAACTTTTCTCAAGTAACATTTTTATTTCATTTTGCAATAGAATCTAATATCAATATTCTTAGCAGTTTTTTCAAGAAGAATGAGTGATATTAAAAGCTAATCATTATTGCTATATATAAAAAACATGATAGAAAACATATATTTTGGAGTTACAAGAACCATGCAAACTTTATTTACAACTCACAAAAACATTGACCTTCGAATTTCAAAATTCAGGTATGTTTTCTAACTTTATATTTAATTATGTTATTCATTTCTAATAACCATTTATTCCAAATACTTAAATTTCAAGCTAGTATTAGAAACCACTAACCAACATTAGCATCGATATTTTCTATATATCACCTTCCTTGTACAAATAACAATTAATTTTTCTACATGATCTATGAATAAAATAATTGATGGAATTTCACTTCATTTCATCCCATCCACATTTAGGAATTAGTTGAAACCATATGAATCATCATAATAAGAGAACTTATCACATGGAGTTCTTATTTTTCATAATAACATTCCATTATTAATAATACAAATTCTTGAACCATCAATCATTCTAAAGTAGGTTGGAATAATTTCTTCCATATGTATATTGTTGATAATTCATATATATGGTTGATAATATGCTTGGAAAGGTTTTTTTGTTTTTGGAGGATAATCCCGTGATAAGTAATTCTTTTAGAGATCATAATGGATAGATTTCTTTCCATAACTTCATCAAATGGAGGACATATTATCTTAAGCTAACACATTCAAAAACAAGAAGCAATATTATCATAAATTAGACTAAGGATGAAGAAACATCAACAATTTTGATACATTTGGAAGTAGTATGACGATGTATTCAACTTATTGTTAATACTTTCCATGTCATCATTTCTCAAAAAATTCCAAAAAAAAAAACAACAATGAAAACTTTGGGTGTTGTTGGCAGTATTGATTTGAAAACTAGCTTGTTGGAGGATCAAGTACTAGAAAAAAGAGCCTTGATTATAAAATCAACTTGTTGGTTGATCAAGAGAAAAAGTAAAATATATAAAAAAAATTTAAATGGAAATTTTGAAAAACAACAAATGGCATCTTTTCCAAATAAGCAAAAAAGTAAATGATGCCTACTTTCGTGCTCTTGTTTCTCAACATAACAGAACTGCAATTGTATCAGTATTTTTCCCAACATTTTTAACTTTTGTTGACAAGGAAGAAGCAATGAAGCCTAGAGTATACTAAGGTATTTTACAGTTTTAATTTTGTTTTAAATTCACTTGTAGTTTTTTCCATTACATAAGGATACACTTTTACTTCACATGCATAAGATTGAGGATGAAAAAGAAGGAAAAATAATTGGGCATATAAAAACATCTTTTAGTATATGATTTTGATGATGACCATCATCCCTTCAAACCTATGTTGGAGAAGTTCAAAACAACAAGATGTGTTATGATAATCCTTTCTATATGGATTCATTTTATTAAAAAATTAATTGAAATAAAATAAAAGTAAATGTTTTTTTTTAGAAAATAAAAATTGTTTGCATAGAAGGAAACTCTTAACAGAAGAACCTACTCTCACAAAAGAAATGAAGAGTAGTAGAAAAAACTGCACACAAGAACCTACTCTCACAAAAGAAATAAAAATAGTAGCAGGAGAAATTCAACACAAGAACCTATTTTAAAATCTATCAAGAAGAGTAATAGGAAAACCTCCATATAATAACATGCTTATGAATCAACACAAAAAGAAAAACAAGTAGCATGAGGGGATCCACACAAGAACTTATACTTCAAAAGAAGAAAGCATAATTTTAAAGGAGGATAATGGCATGCATGAGATTAGGCATGAGGGAGATGACAAGCCCAATCAATATCCCATTTAATACAATCCTTGCATATATAAAGTGGATCTAAAGGTAATCTCTGAAATTATGGTTTATTTAGGATAAAATTGAAAGTATATATCATGGCTATTTATTTATAATTCATTGTTATCTTTCTGTTAGTTGTTTCTAATGACTATTAGGAAAAATATGTCAATTTGTAAATATACAATTCATACTTTGCTATCATCATTGAATAAGGAATTTTGAGAACTAACCACCGGCTACAAACAACCTTGGAATATATTCAAAATCTCTCATATAATCTCCAAAGATTGTTATTTCATCATTGCATTAGATCCATGGCTTACTTCACTAGTACCAAAAATGTTCAGTAGTTCTATGAGTGACTCCTTAAGCATATGTTTGGGAAATAGTGAAAAAGTCACCCAGAATATAGCTAAACCCATATCTGATTACATATTCAAATTCCTCTCAAAAAATTATACAAGTTAAGAAAAAAACCATCTTGATTCGAGTTCGTGTACAAAATTTATAGTCATTTTAAGAATGCTTCAAAGTCTTCCTAGAATGCCTAGCTCACTTTAGAGTTCCTCTAACCCACTTCAGAGTTCATCCAACTCACTTCAGATTCTCTTTGGAATGTTTCAAAGTCTTTTTGGAATCACTTCAAAGTTGATTATTATAGCTTTGGAGTTGGATATTAGAGCTCTGAGGATGAATACTAGAGTTACAAATATGAGCATAACTATGAGGGTGGCTGTAAGCACCCAAAATTACATGTGCTACATTGTCGAAAAATGGTTAAAAAGGGTCCCCAATGATGACTCATGTCTTTTCCAAAGTTTTTTGAGCTCTTAAACCTCCTTCCAGCTTATATTTGTAGCCTAGTATGCCTTACTTATCCTTTGTATGATTTTTCTTAGCTTCCTGCTTCTTTTTAGCCTTGTTTTGACCTTTAGTGTCAAAACTGCCGCCCCTGCCTATGTGGCGGTTTCAAAACTACCGACAGGCAGGGCGGTGGTTTTGTAACCTCCACCCTAAACAAGGTAGCATTCTACTAATCGCCACTATGTGCAAGGCGTCAGTCATGTGCAAAGTTTCCAAAATCTTCCAATGTGATTTAAAACACATGTTGTTTCACTTAACTTCACTTTAAATGCACATTTCTTACCCCCGTTTTAGCTTATTTCAAGCTTGATTACCTTATGGCATTGTCCTCTTCACTTATAATTTGTAATTTATTGTGATTGATATTTCAAAATCCCTCTTCTTTATTGATGTGGTACCCCATGGCTGTCAAGTGTTGTATTGCACATCTCAGCCAACCTTCTATAGATTGGTCACTTTTTCTCAAGAAAATGATTAGAGATAATTTTTTGTGTATTCTTGCATTGTTGAATTTCCAATTTCTTGTTTGAAATTTCATAGCCAAGCTCTATTCACTTGTGTTATCTCTCTTCCACCTACATTTTTTCCATACTGCCATCAAGCTACCACTACTCTAGTGCTTTCTCTTTACTTCTTTATTGCATTCACAATCCCTTAGACTCACGTGAACACAGGAGAAATAAAATACAAGTTGAGGGGTCAAAGAACAAAACAACTAGATTTGCCATAACTCCATTCTTCTAGGTTGGACTTGATATTGCTTTTTTCATTGCTTCAAATTGTTATTTTTGAAGCATACGAATACATTTTAATACAAATAGAGTAGAAAAGGAGCATTTCCATTGTTTTAATATTTTAATAGCTTCAGTAAATCAATTTAATAGGAAATACTCAATAGAATTCTTCTTTATTGTTGTCAGGGAAGTTACAGGGAAGAAAAGATTATGAGAAGATCTTATTTATTTCCCTGCTTCTGAAGAAAAGTGGAAGTTAGATTTGCATCCATAATTTAAAGTGAAGCTTTCATTTAATTAGAATAGACTAGATACACTCAACACAGGAAAATAACTACACCGGGTTATTTACTTGTTTAGTTTTAGTGTAGAAGTAGTTTAATTTTTTAGAATAGAAGCAATTTGTTGTCTATGTTTGTAATAATTCAGTTTAGTTGATTTGTTTAATTAGTTTCCCATTCAACAATAGATTATATTGTTGGTTTCATTTTATTTAAAATGAACACTTCAACGTAGTTTAACAATTAAGTTCTATCAATTAGTTTAACCACAGTAGGGGATTTACGCTACCTGTACTTAGCCTCTAATTTCCCCTTTTCCAAATTAGCTACTAGGAATTCACACTAATAGATCATAGTAATTGATTCTCCTACAGCCAGCCATCCATATTTCCACATCGGCTTCCTGGCATGACCTCAGAGAGTCGACTGCAGTTAAAGTTTGTGTGTCGATTTTCATCCGTATAAATTGGTGAACTCGACGTGAAGGATTAATTCCTTCTTATTTCCTTACTTTCATTACTATTACCTCACCTTTTTGTTTCTTCCCCTATTTTGGTAGGTATTTTATACCTCCTAAAATATGTCTAGTAGAGAGCTTGGTGGGCCATTTGGCTCTGACAGATATTACACCAACGTTCAATTGCAATAATCCCCTTCTCTTTCGAGGTGGGGTGACAATTACACAAACAACATGCAAACCTCCCCTAGTTACATCTCAAACCCCACTAGTCATATGAGAATAGAGGATTTTTATCAACCTTCAAACATGTAGTGCAGTCAACCCAATGCAAACCACATTGTTATCACAAGTGGAACAAATCCTTATCCTAGGATCTTGTTGAAACCTTGCATTGTCATGCAATCAACAAAAGATGACATATTTTCACATATTTTTAATCCTATTTTCCAAATAGACAAGTACCTAGAAAGGATGAAGATTTAAAAATCTGAAATTTCCAACAATAATACATCGATTACATATCCTAAGATTCCCTATTTTCAAGGAAGAAAAGAATAATAACGATGAACAATTTACAAGGGGGTATCATATGCCCTCTCTACCAAATCCTACACAAAAGGAACCCAAAAAAGAGGTGCAATCCTCACCCCATGAAGTCATTTCCACTTTAGTAGGGAAGATTAGAGGACTAGAGAGTGCCCAACCTTCACAACCAAACTATATATTGGGGAATAACACATGGTATCCATCTGATAACAAAGGATACATACTCACTAATGAACAACCAATGTAACAGCATGTATAACAAGGTTATCCACTTCAAATGAATTTAGGTGATCTTCTCATGGGATTTGACACACTAGGGATGGGGCCTCATCCTTCTCAAGCTTATCCTATGCAAGGTTTTGCTAGAAATGTGTTCTCGAATGTCACTTCATCAGGAAATACAACGTTCCCTAGTTTTACACCCACTAGTCCATATCCTGGTATCATCCCACCTTACTTGCATACATATTCAAAGTCCCCCCAAATAGACCCATATGTCGTTCCTCATCCTTATGCATTGTATCAAGGAGCTCCATACATTCTGGTTAATGCCTATAATGCATCTTATCCAAATCCTCCTCCACCTCCACATCAAGAATCTTCAATAGTGGAATCTCGTGCAATGGATACTTACGTTGAGTACTTAAAGGAACCCCTTGAATTTGTTATACATAGTGTCATGCATCCTTGCCCATTACCTGATCTTCCTAATTTTAAGGGAGAAGCAGACCCAAATTCTCATATCAGGGAACTGCTTCCTTAGGACATTGTAGTAGCTCAAATATTTCCGAAGACTCTCGAGGGAATCGCATTGGATTGATATTATTGTATTCGAGAAGCCTCTATACATTCTTTTAAACAACTTGTTTCCAAATTTATCAGAGCATTTGACATGAACATACAGGGATTATGGATTTTCTACATATTAGAAATGAGAAAAATGAATATATCACCCATTTCATCTAGATATGGCATCAAGTTATTTACTCCACTGTAAATGCACCCAACATGGACTAGATGGAACTTTGTGATTTATTTATTCACTCGCTCAATTGAGAGACTAAATAAGAATTCCATAAGTTTCCTTTTCATAGTTATGAGGAAGTATTAGAATGTGCGATTCGAATCGACCAAGCCTCTATCGATAGTGGGTGTAAGACCTACAGTTTCAATGGGAAATTGCTATCCACTAATCAAAAAAATTTAAATTATAAAAATAATGGGACAACAACCAAGGACCTAAAGGTGTGAATCGTAATTGTGGTGCTACCACGAATGGTGTTACTAATCAAGCCAAGAACGTTGGTTTTACAAAAAATAAAACTAATAACCATAATAATAACAACAACACGGGAAATCAAAGAGGCCCTAACACTATCTCCTTGATAAAAATGATTGATTTGAACCATTCCCCTCAAAGGAAAAATCAAACCCTATGGCCCAAACCAAAACCAAAACTTTTACCAAGGGGCATCGAATCATGGCTATAACAATTAATTTCAAAACTAAAATAAAGTTTATAATCAAAAAATACAAGATGCTTATCAAAGGCCAAGAAATTATGACCTTAGCCTATATTTTCATTTCCATAAGGTTCAAGGTCATGATGGTAGAACTTTCAGTGATTGCAACAAGTTTCTACAAATACTTCTCAAAAACCAAAGACAACTCTTTGTAGACATGTTCTTCCAAAATCATGAAACAAACCCCTGGTCTGATCATATGGGAGCTATCAAACCTCATAATGCAAACCTAAGCATCTTTCAAGATACATTCCCTAAACATCCTGAGGATTCCAAAGTGAATCTATAGAACATGAACAAGGGAATTCCTATAGGGAATAATGACCATGAGGCCTCAACTTATGATAACTCTCAAGTTTCTCCTAACCTTGGTTGAAATAATGATACAAAGATATTGGGGTTCGTAGAGTTAGAATTTGAACCAGAAATTAATGCAACAACTGGGGTGAAGGAATACTCTTTGTAACCCTTACCCACTCATTCATTCTCGCAAGATCATGTTCCTACAATTTCAAAACTGGTAGGATCCTATGATTTAATATCTTATTTGAACAACTCCTTCTCTCACATCTCATTCCTAGATTTTCTGAATAATTCCCCTGTGCATTATTCTGCATTGTTTGATGCATTAGGTCCTAGTCATCTAATCCATGTTATTCCACCTCTTAGTTCTCAAATAAATCATATCGAATCTAACATACATCCTTCCAGATACAATGATATGGATACTTGGTTTTTTTTACATCGACAAGATTTCATCTGATGTTGAAATAGCTCGAATAGGTGATCCCTCCTTATATTTACAATTCTAGGTTTATAACAATTGTATTAAGAGAACCATGATCAAAGATGGGGCTTATGTAAATGTGGTTCCTTTCTCTTTCTTGCAGAAGTTAGGAAATAGAGAGACTAATTGCTCATCTACAAGGAACCCATTGCAAGGGTACAATAGTCTCAAGGATACTTTGATTGAAACCATAGTCCTTCTCATCACCCTTAGGAAAAAAACCATCTTGATGGATTTTTACATCATCGACGGGGAAACAAATTATAACATGATCCTTGGGAGACCTTGGATTCATTAAATAGAGGTTATTCCTTCTACCCTGTTCCAGGAAGTTAGATTCCTCCATTTGGGAAAAGTCTTCATCACCCAAGGGGATCCTAAGCCCTTCGATATACACTTAGAGAATCTATGTAGTCATTTATCTACCCTTAATACTATTTTCTAACCCCAAGCACGTCGGCCTATCACCCAGCGGGTGCTGGACGCTCACCCGAGGCACGCATGGGTGACGATCCCCTCCTTTGTGTGAGATTTGTGAGAAGGTTTTGCCATTAATGGAGAATGATTTATAGAAGTAGAAGTACATTCACTTATTTAAAAAGGTAGAAGGTGCAACTAACAGATCCACACATTCATGCATTACAGAAGCTAAATAAAATTTCTAAGAATCATAATAAACTAGATCTAGGCCATGATAATACATATAACATGAAGGTTTACACCCATAAAGAAGGTATACAAAACAAAAGCACACACACACACACACACACACACATATATATATATATATATACTGATTTAAAAATAGTTCTAGTAGCCACATTATAGTCATAATGGTCATCTCAAACCATATATATTAAATGACAGAGACTTATCTCCTATAAATCTTCCTGATATGAGACCCTATAATATACTTTTTCTTGTTCAAACCCTTAATATAGATAAAATTACCCATAAATATGCTTATGGCATCACTTACAACCCTTGGAACCAAGTACTATAAAACCCTTATCATTTCTACAGCACTTCATTACTCTCCTTCTCTTTCTCGGCATTTTGTATGCATTCTCTTTGTGTGTTTATCTCTATCTTCTCTCTATATCCCATATATTTGTCTCTGGCTGAGCATTTCTTTATATAATATTAGCACCCACTGACATGCCTTCTTTAAGCACAGATCATGTGTCAAGTTTCAATGTGGTCCTCCATTGGTGAATGCTTATCCCTTTGCAAAACCTCCACTCTCTGTGGCTAAGTCCTTTAAACTCGTGTTCTGCCTCCCCTACGCACCTTAGTTTCACTTAAACCCCCTTTGTCCTATGTGCTTTCTCCTAAGTTCCCTTCTTTTCACTAGTCCTACGTGCACGCACTCTTTGTTACTTAACCAATATTTCAGGGCCTAACATCACCCCACACAATGTGTGTTCTCTGTCCTTGAAAATGTCTTTATTCTTCAAAGAATAAAGAATAGTGGAACATGGACAATCTGAATAAAGAATGAAAGAATAGAAGAATCTACCACTACTATAGGAGGATTGGTAATTCCTTCTTCATTGTTTCCTCAATCTTTTCCTAGACATCTACCTTACCCTACACCTACTAAAGTAGGTCACCTACTAGATCACTCACCTCATCAAAACTCAATTTTTTGCTCTTAGCATTTAATGTACCTACAATTCCTTCTAGCTACTTGATTAGGTCATCCAGTGTGTCCATTCTATGAGTGACATGAGGATATATCTCCTTAAGCTGATTCTTAATCAAACCCTTAAGGTTTCAATTACTTCCAACTTTTTCTCAACCTCAGTTAGGATCTTATCGCTCTCCACCCTATTGTCCTTGTTCTTTTCTCTTTAAATTCCTTCATATCCACCTCATGTGTAGAAACCAATATGCTTGCTAACCTATCTCTATCAGCAAAATTTTCATATACAAGCCTTGTCCATTTGCATGGTGGTATTTACAGTGGAAATGAGCTCGGAATACCAAGTAAATTGTCTCCCCAATATTCATTTTTTCTTCCTCCTTCTGGCGCGTCATTTCCTCTTCTACCAATTCCAATGCAAGCAGCACCTGTCCATGGTGAGGATTTAGGTCAAGTCTTCTAAAGCATTATATGGTTGACTCGTAATTTTTCTTAAGCAGGGCCAGGTCCAGGTGCTTCAAGATTATGGCATCTAAATAAGCTCTATTTATTCTTATGGATATCGCACTTCTTTGGCACTGTGCTCCACCTCTTTATCCACCTAGTCCTTTATAATACCTATTACTCTTCCCTCTCTATGGCATCCCCTATATGCTCCTTAGTCAAGCTTGGAGTCTTTTGATCCTTCATGTTGACTTCTTCACTTCCCCCCTTGTCGTAAACACCTCCTTCATTCTCATCCTTCTCCTCTTTTCCCTCTTCCTCTGACTCATGTACATCATACACAAGATGGTTTTGAGCCTCACTTTACTCTTCATCATCGTCATCACCCTTTTCTTCCTCCATGCTCTTTGTTTCTTTTGAGTCCACATTTTCTGTTACTCTTTACTTCTTCCAAACTGGCGATTCCAATATAGGAGACTCTTATTTTTCTTCTTCCCTAGGAAACTCCTTTCTTGCCAGTGATTCTTCTTTTGTAAGGGGATTCTCTTGCTATGGTTCATCTTCCTCAGGTGTCTTCTCTTTCTCTTTTATGGGGGACTTCTTCCTCCGTGCATAGGTGCTTAGTTTTGCACCTGACTCCTGCGTGCCTACAGACTATGTTGTATGTGTACTTGGTGCCTTTTCTCAGGGGCCTCCTCTCTCTCCCTTTTCCTTTGTGTGGTATTCTTCCTTACGATGGGGTCCTCTAGGATAGAGACATCATTTTCAACGTAAGCACCTTTCTCATACTTAGGCCTTATACATAGGTATACACTTGTTGCGGTCCTCCGAGAAACAAGAAATGTCACTCACTTGAACATATGTACGTCATGGGAGATATACTTCTCCACATAGGCGTGCTTCTTTGGATATATCAATGTTCTACGTAGGTCACAGTAATCCTAGTCTACCATGCTAAGTTCAAACCTTAGCTTCTTTGCCTCTTTGAATCGATTGACCTCGTCCTGGAAGTATTGTGTTGTGAAGGAGAACAAAAAATTTACATGAGGGACCCTTGGTGCCATCTGTCAGAGTAAACCTTCTAATACAAAAAAAATTGGTACACAGTAAATTCAGCCTAGCCTTGTGTAGATCAAGGATTTTGCGCTTGTTACCTGTCCAAGTTAATGCACCAAACTAAACACAAAAACCCTGAAAAACTCCAACGAAATCGATACCTGATGGACAAGATCCGAAGATGTAGATGGATAAGGAGGTCGATGTAGATAAGACGGGCGCACACGAGCAATTCGCACAATAGATCCGAGTAACCTGCAAGACACCAATGCTTGACAGAAAAAGATGGCGTTAAAAGATATTTGGGTGGACTTCCCGAGAAGCGGGTCCGGGAAGCTGATAAGCTTCCTTGGCAGGATGTCAATCCACATTTTCAATTAAGTAGAGAAGCATACATGATAAAAGATGTACATGTAAGACTAGATTTTCTGATTATAGTAATGAAACCGAATTTAAACAGCAGACAGAAAGCTAAAGAAAACAAGAAACTATGAAATAAAGCTGGATTTGTGTTACCTGTGTCCTTTTTACCTATCTGCAGGATGATCGGCGTCGATTAATGTATAATCGGCATCGACTGATGTGATCAGCGTCGAATATGAAGAATCGGCGTCGACTGTATAAGATCGGCGTCGATTGAAAGTAGATCAGTTGATCAGGGACAGTGTAAGAAGATTCAGAAATTGGAAAGTGATGGATAGATAGTCGACGTCTGTTGGATGTGTGAAAGTTGGTAAGATACTGGAACAGAGTCACCAGAAGATCGATGGATACGTGCGATGTTGATGTAATAGAAGCAGAGTAACGGTGCTCCTCTCAGGGATTGATTCGGACAGGATCCAATCTCATTTGATACACTTGATGCTAAAAGATATCTCTTTCTTACAACCTGTGTCTCTTTCGCGATCTGTCTCTTTGTCTGTCTCTGTTCGTGCGCGTCCTTTTTCGTGTCGTGTGTCCTTCTATCCCTAGAACTGAGTTCTGGACTTGCTTTTATAATCGGTGCCGCTCCTAAAAAGTCAGCGCCGACCGTATAGGTCAGCGCCGATCGCGGGACAGACTCCCGAGATGGCCAAAATGAACGATTTATAGAAAGATGAGAATTACCCCTAATACGGGAAATATCCCACTTGGGGAAGAGGAAAAATAGGGGTGATACATAGATAGAATAAATTTGGGGTAGATAAGTGATTAGGATACATGGGAAGAGGTGTAATTAAATATTTAATATTTAATTACTCACAGGTAAGATACAATGGGGTGAATTAAACTTAGGATAGATTTTTAAACCACAAATCGGATAATATCCCCAAGGGGATAGTGGTGACGTAAACGTGCCCCAAGTTACCTAAGAAGGTAAACGAATGTGAGGGACACTAAATTGAGTAACCAATTTTAAGTGTCTACATTTTGCCGCTTTTTTGTCAAGTAACTTGCGATAAGCAAGGTTATGAGACAAAAACAAAGAGATGGAAGAAGGGAAGATTGTAGTGATGATGTGATCCCCCCTCAAACTAGGGATGGGATGGGTGATAGAACAGACGATCCCAAGTTTGAAAGAGGTAGATGAAAACGTAGGATACCCCAGTCGGATGTCTGGATTAGATCTGATCATTAACGATGTACAAAAAATAAATAAAAAGGTAGCAACCTAAAAAACTCACATTGGTAGGGAAAACTAGACGGTCTCCTCATGAGACGACGTTAATACCTACAGACCCATGAGTGTAAGGAGAAACTGCAAAATAGTCAGCATCTAAAGAGAGACACATTGGTAGGGACAACTAGACGGTCTGCAAAGCAGACAACGTTAGTGCCTACAGGACCCCGTTTAACCCCAAGCTGCCAAAAAGTACGAGTGTCCCACGCAAAGGGAACAAAACCCGAAATAGACGGTGATATCGAAAAGATGCACCGAAAGGCAATATTCAACACAAAACAATGATCAGATGGATAAATAAGCCGAGCATCAACACTATGGCAAACAGACATGGAAAATCGACGGCGATCACAACAATCGGCGACGACCAAGATAAACGGCGTCGATAAAAAAAAATCGGCGCCGACCAAATGTAGCGCATATAAATATGCGAACGGAAAACGTAAACGATTTATTTTCATTGTGACGATTGATTCAGAGAGAGTGAGAATTTAGATTTGAGCACCATGGAAGCCTCTGGGAGCGGTCAGAAGCGTAGGAGGACACAACCTGGGGTAAGTGGTTCTTCTTGAACCCGTTGAACTTAGTTTTTTTTTTTTTTTTTTTTTGTTTGATTTTTTTTGTTTGTGGGGGCAATGGTCCAATTTATGCCCGGACAGTCAGTCGGCGTCGATTGGTAAAATCGACGTCGATTGGTGTTTAAGCGGCGTCGATTGGTATTAATCGGCGTCGACTAGAAATAAACGACGCCAATTTTATTAAATCGACGCCGATTGGAATAGATGAATTTTTTTTTTTTTGTTGTTGTTTTGGATGCTGTGAGTTGGGACTAAAATTGCTCTTGATGTCGTGGGTGCAGGCACGAGAGGCTCTACACATGAGGGATGCTATTCTCGAGTTACTGGAGACTATTCTCCCGGATGTGACTGATGTAGATTGGCGGCATCTAGAGTTAGCCGGGCTCGGGGGCTTCAGATATTACGGACGAGTGCCGCGAGATGTAGAGCTGATGCGGGCACTAGTGCGACAGTGGGACAGCCATACGTGCACATTTTGGTTTAGGACGGGTGAGATGACCATCACCTATGAGGATATATACAGGATTCTGAGACTGCCCGGTCACTGGGGACCCGATCGAGATTACACCACAAGAGCAGTAGCAGAGGGCCCTAGTTCGATTATATAGAGACAGGGCAGATGATTCAGAGATAGTGTCTGGGGCAGTGCGGATAGCCTCACAGTATAGACAGGACAGTCCCCGGAGCAGAAGGATAGTGCTAATTTAGATGGCCATATCCTATTTTGCTCTGCCAGATTCAGGAGGTGGGAGATTCCCACTATTGTTATTAGACTGTGTTTGCGACATTCTGCAGTTCAGGCAGGTGTTTACTTTTGCTGATGCCCTGATAGCTCAGATATATCATGAGCTATGGATGTACACCACAGGCCGGAGGACAGGTATCGATGTCAGTTTTGTGCTCCATTGCTGGGCCTATGAGCATATAGCGGTGATCAGGCCATCCGGGCTTCCTTGGATGCCATCAGCAGTGGGAGGTATCGATTATGAATTCTGGCGATGGCGGGCTGATATGGCCGTTGGGGATACAGGGAGATCGGCCGATTGGTACACCGAGCGTTTCAAAATGCTGACACCGGATCAGGTCATCTAGAGGCCATATCGGGTATTTTCGACATGGGCAGGTCAGGATGCTCACTTGGTGGCATTGAGGCGGAGCAGGGTGGTTAGGGGCCGCAGGCCTGATATGTGGGAGTGAGTCCCGTTTTTGCAGGTATTGAGACAGTTCGGCTTAGTACAGACAGTGCCGACCACCTACACGCCTTATAGGTGAGATAGCAGGGAGACTGATCTGCCAATTTTGATCTCGGCAGATCCATTGAGAGAGGCCCCACCCTCTACAGACAGTGATGATGATGCAGGGGTAGATGAGGGTTATGCTGCATGGTATGATACAGAGCTACCACGACATCTCCCGGCATCTATAGATGCCGACGAGGATGACATAGTTGCGATGCTGGATAGACTGGAGGGAGAGCATGCCACCCTGACACAGACACATCAGGTAGCTCTTGAGGAGATCAGGGCTCTGACAGAGGAGAGGGATGCCCTAATTTTGGAGAGAGACACCACTCGCCAGGAGTGAGATATAGCGATCCAGTAGAGGGATCGCTACCTTCGACATAGGGAGGCCCTCAGGGCCAAATATGGGGAGACAGGTGCCATGTCGGAGTCTGGTACGTAGGGTACGACCCTAGGAGGAGGACCACCAATAGCGCCAGTAGCCCCAGTAGCACCAGCAGCACCATTACGAGCACCCGGTACCGTGAGCTTGAGCACATATCAGTCTCTCCTTGCTGAGGTGAGATACTATGAGGATGCCTTAGCGCAGCATGCCCCAGATGTGCCGCAGTACGGGGCGAGGAGGAGGGCAGCGACAGCTACAGTGAGCGGGGCCTCAGGCGGAGGGAGCACCGGGAGAGATCGAGGTGGACAGAGACCTCCAGTAGTAGGTGCATCTAGCTCGATAGGAGGCGGCCAGGAGAGACAAGCCTGGTCCAGAGGAGGGTGGAGGAGATAGTGTCCTCCATGCATCAGACTTTACCATATAGGGATTGATGTATTTTGTATCTGTATAGTGATGTAGCCTCGATTGGAAGGTATTGTATAGATGGCTTGATTGAAAGCCACCCATTTTTTTGTTGTACAGACACACATGTATATATAGATTCATCATTTCATTTGTCATATAATTGTTCTCATGCTTTTGATTTTGATATACATGGATAGATGTAGCGTAGTTGTGATGGATATAGATATAGATTGATAGATGATGAATAGATGTGATTGGATAAATATAAACTGATAGAGGATAGAAATAGATGTGATTTGTGATGTGATTGATATGTGGATATAATTTTGATGAAAAATAGAGATAGATAGATGTAATGTAACTTGGATGTGCAAGTTTTTAAATATTTTGATGGATAGATAGATAGATGTGATTGATGTATGGATTTTATTTTGATGGAAAATGGATATAGATAGATGTAGTGTAACTTGGATGCACTAGTTTGGAGATGTTTTGATGGATGGATAGATGATTGATGTACTCGGCATGCTTGAGATGTTAGTTTAATTTTGATGAAAATAGATAGCCAGAGCCACATGTGTTGATAATAGATGCTTTGATAGATAAGATGAAATTAGATAGAAGATAAATTTTGATTGAATTAACATACGAAATGTCAATTTGACTAGATGAAAAACAAAGAATAATGGGGAATACTCTTTGCGAGAGCCAAGGAGGTAATGAAAACGACCTTGACTAGAAATAAAGAAAATATGCCCGGATAAGAAAGAAAATGATAAGTTGGACTCCCAACCGACCATAGACAGAATCCGGATAGGAAATCACAATATCATGCATGTAAGGCCCTACATGAGGTTAAAATAAACCTGACACTAACTAGCTGCAAAACAGATCTAAGAGGGAAACGAAAGGAACAGTAAGTAAGTATCTTATCGGAATTTACAAGGGACAGAATACATGTCCATAGTGGGAAAATAGGATTCTCCATATGATCGACAAAAGGTCTTAAATCTCAGCTTCATGATTTTGGCAGAAGAGCAAACTGATCAATGCGGGAAGTTTGCTTTATATAGAAAGACTAATCAATACGGGAAGTCTTTCAGTGATGCTAAAAAGTGGATAAACTGACTGAAAGGCTGATTAATTGCAAGAAGCCTTGAATATGTCTTTGAAAAATAGCCGTCCTTCCAGGGAGTGGTCTGTATTTTGAATTTCAATGATAGCCATCCTTCGAGGGTATGGTCTATATTTTTTCTTTTTGAGTCATTTGATAATGTAGGGATAGCTGTCCTTCGAGGGATCAGTCTATCTTTTTGGATAGCATCTCTTTTTTTTTTTTTTTTTTGAAAATCTTTTTGGAAGAAGCTGAGTTTAGACCTAGATAGATCAGATGGAGGGGAAGAGAACATAGAAGAACATGCACTCATGCCCCGAGTAGATCCGATTAAGATAAGCACTTGGGATAGATGAAGTGGTGATTAAGGTATTCCTACCATGAGGAGGAACATATCCAAAAGAAACATGCAATGAGTAGAGCCGCGATACTCATATTTTAAGGTAAAAGAGGCAATAGGCGGAGAACCACATAGTTTCGAATCACCATGAAAGTATATGACTGGTTGTTTAGATGGATGAAAGATCTGTGTTGCGACTAGACTTGTGTAAGATAGATTTTAACAGTAGAAGGGCCGTAGATGCAAGGCATTAAGAGGTTCCACTTCAGGTATACCATCCATGGAAGATAAACGATAAGCCCCAGACCCATATTTATGAGTGATAATGTATGGGCCCATCCAGTTGGGAGCAAACTTACCACGTTGACTTCTTTCGAGTGTAGTGACATTTTGATTTTCTTTAAGAACAAGATCCCCAATTTTGAAGTCACGGTGCTGCAAGTGCTTGTTATAAGCACGTTTGATACGTTCAAGATAGACTTGATGATGTTCGAGAGCGTTGAGATGCCACTCATCTAATAATTCAAGTTGTGCTAGATGATTTTGACGATAGTCCTCATCGGAGACAAATTCTCTGAGAGAAACACGGAGAGATGGGATTTGGACTTCCAAAGGAAGAACAGCCTCAGACCCATAGACGAGAGAGAAGGGAGTAGCACCAGTAGGAGTACAGAATGCTAGTCCGATAAGCCCAGAGAGCAAAAGGGGATATGTAAATGCCAATCCCTACCAGCTCGACTAGTTACCTTTGCGAGGATATTACGCAAAGTTTTATTGGAAGCTTCGGCCTGACCATTAGCTTGAGGATAGTATGGAGAAGAAAAACTGAGTTTGATATTGAAAGCGTTGCAGAGGTTCTACAAATCAACGTTCTTGAAAGACTTACCATTATCTGTGATTAGCTTGTGTGGAACGCCAAAGCGACAAATGATGTGTTGATAGACGAAATCAACTATGGGTTTAGCCTTTGTTGAAGAAAGAGGGATAGCCTCCACCCACTTAGTAAAGTACTCAGTGGCAGTAATGATAGAATGATGACGTTGTGAAGAACAGGGATTGATGAGACCAATAAGATCAAGACCCCATTGCGAAAAAGGCCACAAATCCGCCGTAGGTTGCAAAGCTTGACTAGGGATGTGTGTAAGATTGGAATGTTGTTGACACTTGACGCATTTCTTAGTGTATTCACAACAATCTTGATTAAGAGAAGGCCAATAATATCCCAAACGTAAGATGCGTTTAGCCACAGCCAAGCCACTAAAATGTCCACCACAGATACCGTCATGGACCTCCTGGATGGCTTTAGATGATTCATGGGTTTTGAGGCACCGAAGCAAAATACCATCAAAGCCGCGTTTGTAAAGAATCCCGCCTAGAATAGTATAGCGATTAGCGCACGTTGGAGAAAAGATCTTCTACCATTGGAAGTCAGATCTGGAGGAAGCACCGAATGAGATAGATAATCAACAATCTGTTGATACCACTCATCCTGAGTATGGGTTGTGACAGCATGGATTGAAGTTAGTTGCCTAAGATGAGATGGTTGATCTAATCGTTGCACAGCCACATAAAGTCGCGAGTCTTCGGTGAAAGGTGGGATAAGTGAGGCTAAGGAAGCCATTGTATCTGCGAATCGATTTGCAGTGCGAGGAATAGCTTGGATAGTGAATTTATCGAAAGATTGGAGTTGAGCAAGAACGATATCACGATATTTTTGAAGGATATCATTCTTGCATTGATAGACACCCGTGACTTGATTAACGATGAGTTCAGAATCACCAAAGATGTCAATATGACGAGCGCCGAGATTAATGGCATTTTGGAGACCTAAGACAAGAGCTTCGTATTCAGCCATATTATTGGTACACTCAAAGTTCAATTTGTGTGTGACTGGGATAGGCGTACCCCAAGGAGGAATCATCACGAAACCCACACCTCCCCCTTGCTGGCATTTGGATCCATCAAAGAAGAGCCTTACTTTAAATGGAGATAGACCAAAATCAATTTGTTGGATATATTCATCGGGGAATTGAGCAAGGGGGTCTTGAGTGTCCGGAAGAGGAGCATCAGCTAATTGATCTGCAATAACCTGACCCTTGATAGACTTTTGCGGGGATAAACTCGAGGTCAAATTCTGTCATAAGCATGAGCCAACGAGTGATACGATCATTGTGATAAGGCTTTGCATGAATTGTCTTGAGTGGATTGACACTTGTGACAATATAAGTTTTGTGATTAAGGAGGTAATGACGAAGCTTAGAAGTTGCGAAGAAGAGAGCACAACATAGCTTTTCAGCTTCGGAGTAACGTGTTTCATACTCATGGAGGGTGCGACTGATGTAATAGACAGCTTGTTCTTTACCCGCAAGTGTCCCGATGCGAAATCATGGCTCCCAGAGCATGGTCAGTCACAGAGATATAAAGATAGAAAGGCTCCCCCTCGCGTGGAGGTGTAAGCACAGGTGGAGAAAGAAGATAAGCTTTGAGATCATCAAAGGCCTTTTGGCAATGTTCATCCCATTCAAAATGAACATTCTTACGGAGGAGATGGTGAAAAGGCTGACAACGGTCCGACAATTGTGAGATAAAACGACGCACTGATTGAAGACGTCCTTGGAGACTGCGGAGTTGCTTTAAGTTAGAAGGGGGAGGCATCTCAAGGATATATTTTATTTTTGCGGGGTCCACTTCAATACCCCTGATGGAAATGATAAAACCTAAAAGTTTACCAGTGAGAACGCCAAACACGCACTTAGCTGGATTTAGACGAAGACAAAAGTGGATAAGCCTCTCAAAGAGAGGTGCAAGGATGAAAAGATGATCCTGACGACGTTTGGACTTACCGAGGAGATCGTCAACGTAATCTTCCACAGTTTTGTGTAAGAGATCATGGAAGATGTAGGTCATTGCTCGCTGATAGGTTGCTCCTGCGTTCTTAAGACCGAAAGGCATGACGCGATAGCAGAAGGTCCCCCAAGGAGTTATGAAAGAAGTCTTATGTTGGTCTTCTGGTGCGATGAGAATTTGATTATATCCAGAGAAACCATCCATAAGAGAAAGCATCTCATGACCCATAGTTAAATCCACGAGTTGGTCGATATTAGGTAGAGGAAAATCATCTTTTGGACAAGCAAGATTAAGATCCCGGAAGTCGGTACAAATTCAAATTTTCCCAGTAGCCTTAGTTACTGGTACTACATTGGAAACCCATTGTGGATAATCGATGGGTTGGATGAAGTTAGCCGAGAGTAAGCGCTGCAATTCTTCTTTAACAAGAAGGGCTACTCTAGGGTGCATTTTACGCAATTTTTGTTTAACTGGTTTGATGTTGGGAAGAGTAACGATATTGTGGACCACAATATCGGGATCGAGTCCTGGCATATCCTCATATGACCAAGCAAAGGCTTGACGATGGTTGGAAAGAAAAGTGGTAAAATCTCCTAACTCCTGTGGATTAAGGGATTGGCCGACCTTAATGATGCGAGGGTCTTCAGAAGTCCCTATATTAAGGTCGACAGTGGCTTCGTTGAGAAGCGTAGACGTGTCAGAAGGAATAGTCTTGGGGAGATATGAATCCTCTGCCCCCAGATAGGTGAGGATAGAATCATCATCCGCACAGTGGATAGTGTTGATAGTAGGAGAGTCATCTCCAACTATTTCAGGGAAGATTAACGGTATGGAAGCGGACCGGTTGTTAGTCTTATAGGCTAGCGGCCCTAAGGAAATGGTATTGATCAAAAAAAAAAGTTAGGTGGGATGGAAATGTCATCGTCCACATCGAGTGATGCTTCTGACTTAGCGGGAGAAGATGGTTCCTCAGTAGGAAGAGGCTCATCGAGGATAGTGACGGTGGCTTTTGAAAGAGGTTTAAATCCTAAACCAAATTTTTGATGTGGCATGAGAGTAGGAATGGATGTGAGGTCATGCACACCTTGTTCATATTTTCCTAGACCAAAAAACCCTTCCACGCGCATCGATATAGATAAGTTTTTTGCAAACGTGGGATTTTGTAGATAATCGAACCCTGTTAAGTAAGGTTTGGTCCTAGGAGGAGAATCTGGGTGATAGTGAGGCGTATCAAGACCACCGTAGATGAAATTAGTCTGTTGATGGGGCAGACCAATGGTGACGATGTGACCGAGACCCTGGTTGATATTCAGGTTGTTTTTCCGGTCTACCATACTCACTAGGATTGAGATGGGCGTCGAAAGAAAAGAGAGGAAGCTCTCCCAGTGAGAAACGCTGCAATGTCTCTTCTAGATTTTGTAAATCCGGTAGTTTGGTTGCCGGTATGGAATGAAGATGAGGCCCTGTCAGGAGAAGAAGTATTTTCTTTTAGAGGGGCAGACCTTGTGGTCATGTCGCATTGTGCGGAAGGAAAAGGATCTCCTGGATGAGTATATACTTTGCCCTCATATTGATATTTTAAGCATTGATGGAGGGTGGATGGGACACAATGCATTGCGTAAATCCAAGAGCATCTGAGGATCATATTATAGTGGAATTTTCCTTCGACAATGTAGAAGAGTTCGTGAAGCAGCTTCTTACCTAGTCGAATGGGTTAAGACCACAGTTCCTAAAGTAACTGCTAACTGATTGTTAAATGATCGAAGGGCGAAAGGCGGGGGGTGACACTACGTTCTTTGGTAACTTAAGTTGCTCAAATGTGTGCGAGGAGATGACGTTGAGTGCAGCTCCACTATCGATCATAACGTGTTTTAATGTGGTGTTGTCGATTTGGACTGTGATAAAGAGGGGAGCCTCCAAATCCTCTGAAGAAAGAGGAAGAATTTCTGAATCTTACAAAAGAAATGGCAGTTGATGGTCTATTCAATCCAACAACCAACTCAAAGGGATGGGGCTCATCTGAATTCACTGCGATGTGACGCAGATTATCAATCAGAGCCTGGCGATGTTGTGGAGAGGATTGGATGAGGTCAAAAAAGAGACATTTTGACCGGATCCTGGGTGAGTTGTTTCATAACACTCTCCTCAACTGACACGGGAATTTGAGCTCGAGGGGCAGCATGAATAGAGACCTTAGGTCGTGGGGCTAATGAGGAAGGAGGAACTCCTTCAGGGGCTGCAGAAATGGCAACCCATGGTCGAGATGCTGTAGATGAAGGTGGATTATCATAGTGTTGGGTTCTAGTGGCGATATGGATTATGTCAATTTTGAGAGGGGTGGAAGATCCATTGGAGTGGAATCACTAGTGGTCTGAGTGGATCGTTGGGGCTCAGATGGGGCAAAGATGGCAGGAGATACTTGTTCCTCCTCCTCCAGCAAAAGGTCACTTTCTTCCAAAAGGTTGTTGACAACAGCTTGAAGAGCTTTACATCCCTCAGTATCATGACCCCGGGGTACGGTGGTAAGCACAAATTAGATCAGAGTTAAACCAGGTAGGTTTAACTCCTTTAGGGTTATAGGGTTTACTCGGAGGAAGGGATATGGATGAAGATTGGATAAGTTGGCGGAAGGATTTCAGTGTAGAACCCGGTAGATGAAGATGAGGATAGAGGTGATGAAGGTGCCTCTTTTGCCTTAACAGACTGCCGAGGCAAAAGAACCTGCATGTTAGGTTTGACAGTCTTTTTAGGGATCATCTTATTCTTTTGGGACACTTAGGGGTGTAGCAGTCTTGGGCATTTGAGATGGAAGTAAGTGAGACATGATTGATTTTGGTGGAGGAGGAGCCCCCTAAAAATAGATTTTTGAAGATGACGGAGATGTGACAAGTGTTGTGGTCTTCAAAGATAAAGGAGGTTGCTTGGTCAAATTTACTGATGATTTAGATAATGTCAATTTAGATGAGGTAAGAAGCTCCCAAAGTAGGTGTAATCAGAGGGACATAGGGCGCCCTGGCTTTTGGTAATGAAGATGATGATCCTGATAGAAGAGGGTGGCGTCTTGTTAGTATGTAAATCCACTTTTCGGGGTGTTGGTGAAGAATGTGTTGTAGAAGAAGATGATGGTTTTGATAAGTGTGTAGAAGAAGATGCCTTCTCAGCGGATAAATCCAATCTTTTATGGGGCGTAGAAAGAGATTTTTATGGGAAAGCACCAAGGGTCTTGATGGTTCGAAATATGGGCTTTCCTTTTTCAGGGATGGTGACAACTTCAACGGCATAAGGTGATTGTAACCTTTTCGGAGGAAGCAAGTGGGTAGGTACTGATGGCGCAATGTTAGATTTTGGTTGTCTCGGTTTAAGTTCAGGAACCGAGCGTATAGGTGTTGGTGCTACTTCTTTTGATTTTCCCTTAATAGGCGAAGTAGCATTAGTGGTGGAAGAAGTGAGTGATGAAGAAGCAGTTCCTTGCGAAGGGACGACTTCTGGTGCAGTAATTATGGGTGGAACTAATGTAGGAAAAGAGACGGGAAGAGTCAAAATTGAAGATGCTTCCGTCAGAGTCGGCACAATTATAAGTACGTTCACCCAGGGGCATAGTTGCAGCGAGAATGGGAGCAACAGAAGTAGATGTATCTGCAGTGGAAACTCAAAGGGATGTAATTGCCTCGAGCATTGAAAGAATGTTTGACGATGAGACAGATGAGGATGACACTGTCTCGGGTATGGATGGAAGGTTAGACAAAGGAGTGGAGAGAGATGAACCCGTATCTAGCAATGTAGGAATATTCAAAGACGGGGCTATCAAAAGATGGTGGAATTTCAGTGATTGGCGAAGTGGAAGGAGGTTTTGATTCGGTTGATGTGTTCGCAGATGGCTTGGTTTTCAGAAGAAGATTCTTCAGTAGAGATGAAGTTGATAGTATGAGTGTTTGGTTTTTGAGACTCTGAAGCATTATGATTCGGGGAGTGATTGGGAAAAGGTTGTTTTAAAAAACATCCAGTGCCTGATTTGGGGGAGCATTTGGGTTATCCAGAATGAGCTCGCCTTTATCAATAAGTTTCTGGACAAGATTTTTGAAAGTCTGACATCGTTCGATGTCATGACCTTTGGTTCTATGATAATGACAAAAATCATTTTCTCTATACCAGAATGGACGTTCTTGGCTTTCATCGATATTCCTAATAGGGGGAAGTTTGATCATGCGAACTTCCAACATTTTCTCTAAGATAGAGGCATATGATTCCCCCAATGGAGCGAAGGATCGAGATGATGAAGTCCCTTTTCGAGAAGATGAGGGGTCTCTTCGTGCTGTTTGATTAGAAGTATTATCGACTCGTGATGTTTTTAATATGATGGCGTTGGTGGATCCCTGATTCTTGTCTTTAGAAGGGGAAGAATTTGGTTTGGTAAACCGAGAAAAATCGGGTTTAGATTTAGAGCGAAGTTTTAGCTTCCCTTGTTCAATGGCGCGAGATTCAAGTTTGCATGCCATTGTAAAGGCTTCTTCAAAGGTATGAAAAGTCTGGATCCTTAAAGTGGAAGAAATATGATTAGCACAAGATCGAGTAAACAACTCGATCTGTTGGGATTGAGGAAGGGAGAAAGACAATTGGTTGATTATCCCTCTCCAACGAGCGACAAAGTCTGCAATAGACTCATCATCGAATTGACGAATATTATAAAGATCTGTAATCGAGATCTTATGCGCGATATTTATTGAAAAGTTTTCAACAAACATCTGGGCCAATTGAGAGAAAGAAAACAAGGAATGTTGAGGAATGTTATTGTACCAGTCTAAAAGCAGGACCTGCTAGAGACATTGGAAAGGTACAGAGCATAAGCTCCTGATCCTGGACTATGAGGTAGCAAGCATGTTTGAATGCTCGCAAATGTTGTTGAGGGTCCTCTTGACTATGAAACTTTGAAAATTTAGGAAGTTCCCATTGGGGAGGATAAGGCTTAAAAGCCACTGAGGGGTGAATGGGTTCATTACACACTTCTTCAAAGGAGTATGAAGGTCGAGCCCCCTTTTGTGGAGGCTTCCAAGTCTGCGATTTTCTTGAAAAGAATTTGAACCACGTCAGATTGAGGAGGAGGCACACTAGCATGTCCTACATAAGAAGCAAATTGTGGATGTTGTTGAGGTGTCAACATGGGGGATTCATCTGTTGATTGGTAGGATGATAAGAGGAGTAACCAGTGGGTTCTGGGTGACACCTGGTGGGGTATTTGTCTGTGAAGTGGCTTGTGTATAGGCGGGCTGTGAGATAATAAGTGGTTGAGAAAATGAAGGTTGGATGACGGGTGGAGCCTGTGATTGGTGGACTCCTATGCTTGTTGATTGAATCGGGACAGATTGAGGAACATGAATGCCGACTTGATTGGACATATTGGGGAACAAAACCTGAAAGGGGCCTTCTACTGCCGGATTAGGCATTAAGGGTGCCGATGCTAGAGGATGGGTGAAGGTCACTGTTGCTGGAACATTGGAAGAAAGACCTACTGAAGGATGAGAAGTAGGAACTAACTGACTAGCCGGAGGGGGTTGACTCATAAAGAGGTACTGACCTTGGGACACGATGGAGGGCATAGATGAATTAACAGCAATATGCGGATGCGCAGACGTATTCATTATAGCCAGGGCAGAGGACCTCTCAGAAGTAGGTTGTGGAAGATTCGAGGTAACTGCGGTGTTAGGAATAGGTAAGACTATTTGGGGACTAGTCAATATGGTCGGTGGAAGAGAAAAGGGGGGCATAGGGGTGTCACCCTTCTCCGTGGCTCGAGGCGAGAGAGATGATGCAAACTGTTCTCCAAAGGCCTGGGATGGTCCACGAGGATAATCGTACACTTGCTGGATTGGTGGTCCTTGATCAGATATTTGAATAGACTTGTGTACTAGGTAGTCCATGAGGGCTATCGGATTGCGATCGAGGAAAGCCTGAAATTCAGGATCCCCGCGAGGAACATACTCTGAGTCAGATGATATTTCTGAAGGACTAGGGGAAGCTGGACGTGATGGGGTTGCCTTGGCTTGATGGAAAGGATTATATGACCAGGATGGGGAACCAACTAACAGCGGTCCCGAGGAAGGTTTGGGGGGTGCCAAAACATCCACACTAGTGGTAATCCTCGGAAGAAGAAGGGGCCAGTTGACCCATTCTTCTAGATTGTAACCGAGTGATAACCGTCATAAACACGCAGAAAAGAAGATTGACCTAACTAATGCACAGAAAATTCAAGCAACGCAGGTGATTATCTCCTTTAAGTTTTGATGCTTTTAAGAAAAGAAAATATTAGGGAAGGCTTTTTAGAACAGGAACTACTCAGATAGCCAAACTAAGGATGGTTTGGGGAATGTTTGGTGAGGAGTCCTGAAGGCACTTCAGTAAAAGACCGGTACGTGGCTTGATATAGGGGCCTACCCCCGCACTTCACACACCGCTGCGATAAGGGAGTCGGGTGCTTTGCCAATATATACCAGAACTTCCATGAATTTATAGCGCGGCCTGAGTACCGCGTAGGCTCTTCCTCTTGGATGTCACTTCCAAGTAGGCGAGGCCAGGGAAGGAGTTTTTGTTTAAATGCTTTATACCTAGTGATTTTGGCTTTGTGTGCAAGGGTGAAAAATAAAAATCAAATAGTGTCACTACCGATTTTGATCAATTTTCCAACCTAATTAAAACTAGATGAGAAACATACAACAACAATGACAAAGAAAAAGTTCTTTTTAAGCACTTAAAAACGAAGTGTTTGATTTCAATGAAGACAAGTCAAATAGATTCTTTCCCAAATGCGATTAAATTCCTTTTAAGCACCAAAAATTGAAATGTTTGGATGTGATAGACAACAAACAAAGAAATCCTAAAAAGGAGAAAACACCGCAAAAGAGAAATACCTGTAGTTTTAGCTCTCCAAGGTGTGTGGACTTCAAAAAGCGCGTTGTTGAGCTCTTCCCCTCGAGCAATCCCACGAACAAGCAAAGTGCTCCGCAAGAAGAGGTTAAGCAAACACCAAAAAAATTCCAGAAAGATATATCCAGATAATGGTGAGACAAAAAATTTCTATTTCAAGGAAATAGAAAAATTTCAAGACAACGATTCCGCATAAAAAGCAAGATTGAAACAATGAAAAGAAACGCTCAAGCAGAACTGATAAAAATCAGGGAGGAAAAAGAACCAAGCTCAAAACTAGAAAAGAGATGAACTTACCAATAAGGGACTTTGGTTGGGTCCCACCGGGCGTGCCAGAATGTAGATCAAGGATTTCACGCTTGTTACCTGTCCAAGTTAATGCACCAAACTAAACACAAAAAACCCTGAAAAACTCCAATGAAATCAATACCTAATGGACAAGATCCAAAGATGTAGACGGATAAGGAGGTTGATGTAGATAAGACGGGCGCACACGAGTAATTTGCACAATAGATCCGAGTAACCTGTAAGACACCAATGCTTGACAGATAAGATGGCATTAAAAGATATTTGGGTGGACTACCCGAGAAGTGGGTCCGGGAAGCGATAAGCTTCCTTGGCCGATGTCAGTCCATGTTTTCAATTAAGTAGAGAAGCATACATGATAAAAGATGTACATATAAGACTAGATTTTCTGATTATGGTAATGAAACCGAATTTAAACAACAGACAGAAAGCTACAAAAAACAGGAAACTGTAAAATAAAGCTGGATTTGTGTTACCTGTGTCCTTTTTACCTGTCCACAGGATGATTGGCGTCGATTAATAAGGATCGGCGTCGACTGATGTGATCGGCGTCGACTATGAAGAATTTGCGTCGACTGTATAAGATCGGCATCGACTGAAAGTAGATCAATTGATCAGGGACAGTGCAAGAAGATTCAGAAATTGGAAAGTGATGGACAGATAGTCGACGTTTGCTGGATGTGTGAAAGTCGGTAAGATACTGGAACAGAGTCACCAGAGGATTGATGGATACGTGTGATGTTGATGTGATAGGAGCAGAGTAACGGTGCTCCTCTCAGGGATTGATTCGGACAGGATCCGATCTCATTTGATACACTTGATGCTAAAAGATCTCTCTTTCTTACAACCTGTGTCTCTTTCGCGATCTGTCTCTTTGTCTCTCTCTGTTCGTGTGCGTCCTTTTTCGTTGTGTGTCCTTCTGTCCTTAGAACTGAGTTCTGGACTTGCTTTTATAATCGGCGCCACTCCTAAAAAATCGGCGCCGACCCTATAGGTTGGCGCCGATCGCGGGACGGACTCCTGAGATGGCAAAAATGATTGATTTCTAGAAAGATGAGAATTACCCCAAATACAGGAAATATCCCGCTTGGGGAAGAGGAAAAATAGGGGTGATACATAGATAGAATAAATTTGGGGTAGATAAGTGATTAGGATACATGGGAAGAGGTGTAATTAAATATCTAATATTTAATTATTCACGGGTAAGATACAATGGGGTGAATTAAACTTAAGATAGGTGTTTAAATCACAAATCGGATAATATCCCCAAGGGGATAGTGTTGACGTAAACGTGCCCCAGGTTACCTAAGCAAGTAAACGAATGTGAGGGACACTAAATTGAGTAACCAATTTTAAGTGTCTACACCTTGCAATAAAATAGGTGACTATTCAGGTATTCTCCATTCTGCACCAAATGCGTCACGCATTCGCTTATACCATTTTTCTAGGTGCACCTTGTGGGCGACCATCATGGTGTCACAAGTGTATTTCTCAAATATTTTTGTAGGGGAAGGGTTTTCATATTGGTACTCCCACACAAATTTATCTGCCCCATCGGGCACTCCAATCTCTGAAAAGATAATGGTAAGGAGGTCATTACCAAACATGATCTTCTCTCCATCACGTGCAGCATTGATGATTTCTTCTGCTATGAAATCCGAGAGGTTATGGATGTTCCTGTACAACGGAAAAGTGACAAGTGAGCTTGGGAATCTTTAAGTAACTCTTCCTCGCACCTGACCTCCCGAGGTCATGCCGAGACAGCTGGTGGGGATGGAATATGTGTGGGATACAGACAAACTAGTTAGGCAATCTAATGTCTTCTACACACACTAGTGGAAATTGTGAATCTAAGGCAATGAAGGCCCTTCTAACCTGAACTGGTGTGATAGATCGATCAGCAAGGATGACTGCTCGAAGGCTCCAATCAATATCGAGCTCTGGCGTGATTCGGTCTATAGGTTGTGGAATACGTGGAAAATGACCTGGGATAGTTTCGTGTATGTCTCCAGATAAGGTCATAGGGTGGATGGTAAATATAGTTGACTCTATGGGTGATTCTCTGGCCTAGTCCAGAACTCCTTAGCTTTGTTAGCTGCTGTGTCTAGCAAGGATAACTGTTCGATGATGATAGGTGGAAGTGGAGTAGATCTGAATACTAGTGTACGTAGGCCAGTATCTATGTCTGATTCACCTGTGGATTCGTTGGGCTGTGGGATTTGTGGGTCACAACTGTATATTCGTGGTTGTTGCAGTCCTGCTATGGTCATGTATGGAATCAGTCCCTAATCCCTAGTATCCAGTAATCGTATGCTTTCTCAGCTTCTATATTTAGAATCAATAACTGTGTGATCTTCTCAGAATATCTTACAGTTGTTCGTGCAACCTGAATTCTTAGGCTGGTATCTATATCTATGAGGGTGTCTCCTGCGTCTGGCTGTGGGACCAAAGGATCACAACCAAATGTTTTCTCTCTTTCAAACCCCTCCACAGTCATGCGGGCATGTATCTAGGGTAATCTGTAGTTTGGTTGACTTGACCAAAATATGTGTGCTTGGTCATCTTCTATGTTTAACCCGTGCAGTTGGAAACTGATTTGTTGCAAGTTTACCGTTGTTCAGAAGACTTGGATCCTGAGATTCTGATCTATATCAGTTATGGCTGTGACGAGATTGGGTTGGGGCACGATTGGCTCGAATATGTATTCTCTGGGCTCCCTAGGTCCCGTGATTGTCATACAGAAGCAACAATGTAAATTAACTACAGCAAAGTGAAATTTAACTACTTTGAGTATATCTATAGCATATATGATTTCTCTATTTTTGTATTTTCTGATGAACTATTCGAATGAATTTAAAGAGTAACTGTTTAACATATCTAGAATTGACAGCTAAAATAACAAATTAAAACAAACAAGATAACCGAGTATAGCTATTTGTCTGTGCAATTTGTGAATCTATTCTAAACAATGAAATAACTGATCTAATCTATTTGCAAGACTCTCGATCCTACCTCAGAAGTGAGGAATGAATCATAGTCTCTCAGAAACTATCAATCCCCACAACTTCCCTGGCAATATCGAAAGTGAAATTGACTGAAATAAAGTGATTAACTACTCTATTTGATATGTTTCTAATTTAGAACTTTGAAAGCTAGAACCTGGATTCTGCAGAATAGTGGTGAATCCGATGGTGTGTGTGATCTTGTCCCCTCAGTGTGATCTCCTCGTTCCTTCGTGTTCACGTGGATCCAGAAAAGTGTGTAATGCTAGCATCAACAGAAGTAGATATTGGGACAAAGGCAGCTCAAGATACAGACTGAATACAATGCGAGTAGGAGAGGGATAGCGCAAGAGTACAGAGCTTGGCTTATGTAATTCCTAGCGGGATTTATTGCGAGTCATGCAACATAAAACGTCCAGAACCTGAAACTATCCTGTTTGAAGAACAAAACCTGCAACTTTAATGGCTTCCTATTGAAAACAAACTATTCTACTCCAATGGATTGGATGAAATATCAACAGCACTTGCACAAGATGGATATGTGGCTTCCTAACAGCAAAACAATACTAACTAAGCATGCAATGAAAGAAACTAAGGACTCTAAACAAAATGAAAGACTAATCTATTGCAATGAGAAATTCAGAGGCAAATTTGAGGGGCCATTTGCTTGAGCACAAGCCAACTATTTATAGCATTTGCATTTACCCAAGGTAAAAACCAAATAGAACTCTTAAACTATAAACAATGGCAAAACACTATTCCAGGGAACCAGAATCATTAATGCAAGCTTATGGCGGTGAAAAAAATCTGGTGAATCATTGATTTTTACGTGAGTCATGTTAAAAGAGCTTTCTGGAAAATGCGTAAAGGACCGCCGCCCTGAGCAGGGCGGCGGTTACAGGACCGCCGCCCTGTTTAGGGTGGCGGTCACGAGACCGCCGCCCAGGCAGGGCGGCGGTTTCGTCACTGAAGAGCAGAAGGCCAAGAAAAGAGGGGAAAAGGGAAAAACAAAGCATGCAGGGGCTAAGCGGGGCATGCGGGATGTTAACGCATACTTGGAGAGCTTTTCCGGATCCCGAACACCTTGCGAGGAGACTTGTATCATCATTGGGGCACGTGTTACGTTGTTCCGGCAGCGCAGTACCCTACAATTTTGGGTATGTACATATTGCCCCCTCGGAGAAGCGTTTTAGCCATGAAGAGGCACAAAATGGTGGGTCCGAGTATGGCGGTCCCGAAATGGGAAGTTAGAAGTTATACCTGATACGTCCGTGTGTTGAAATGACGCCGTCCAAAATTCCTGCCACCTGCAAAACGAAAAGAGAACTCAAGTGCAGATAGACACAATAATTTGGAAAATAAATGCTAAAATAATAGGAAATGAGAACGTACCATTTGTGCGGGGATAAGAACTTACCTCCGTCGGTGCTCCAAACCTGCAAAAAAAGGCATTTTAAAACAAGTCAGGTTTGCTATATATATGAAAGTGGGCCCATTTTCCTATTCATTTGCGTGAGTTGATTTGATTGATTCTGAGCTCTGGAACCCACGGTGATGGTTTCTTGCGTGAGTAGAGTCAAAACGTTCGTGACGGGATAGTGATCATGCCTCCACGAGCGGAACATCGACCCGCGAGATCACATGTTAGTTTTCTTCAATTTATCCTTTTTACCCCCTTAATTTTAAAATGCTAAAATCTTTGTCATGGGGGGGTAATTTTTGAAAATGTTAGGTTTAAAAGGTCCATCTAGGGGGGGCGCCTACTGGGTAGGCTTTGTTTTTAGCTAAAACGGTCCTTTTTTAGCGTTTTTAGGCTTTTTAAATTATAAAACCCGCGTGGGTTTTTGGCACACGACCGCCACCCTGCCCAGGGTGGCAGTTACACGACCGCCGCCCTTACAGGGTGGCGGTTACACGACCACCGCCCTTAAGGCGGCGGTTACAAAACCGCCTCCCTGCTCAGGGTGGCGGTTTTGCACAGAATGCCAAAAGAATATCTGTTTAAGGTTGTTTTTGTGTTTTTAGCATTTCTACGTGTTTTCATGATTTTTCTAATATCACTCGGATGCTAACTTGCTTTGTTTTGTGTGTTTTTGGGTGTATGCAGGTGAGAGAGGAGTATATCCGGTGGAGCCGAGAGAGGGAGTGTGACTGGCTCCCAGGAGTACTAGATGCCCTTTCACAGGATGAGGAGGACACTCTTCAGAGGGCTGGGATACTACGTATCTCACGTGTTCCACATGTTGCACCATCCAGTCACATTCTTTGTGACCTATTCTCATATTGGGATGTTGATCGGAACACCTTCCGATTACCAGGGGTCCGCGGTGAGTGGACCATCACTTTGGAGGATGTTTATCACATTCTGGGGGTCCCAATCATTGGGAGACGTCTGACCCTTGAGACAGCAGGCTCACGGGCCCAGATAGCACAGTGGGCCACATACATGGGAGATGCAGTCATCTCCACGGGTTCGAAGAAGGGGGTCAGAGTTCGATCCATTCCTAGTTTTCCCATCCCCTTGCTTCGCCAGGCTATTATGGGGATCCTTGCCTCGAGATTGATCGGGGACAAGGGAGGAGACACACTGTTATACTGCTGGTCCCCCATCATTCGCACAGATAGAGGGACATGGCCAGATATATGCCTGGGGAGCAGATATTCTTGGGACTACCTACCATGATTTATACAGGGTAGTCATTTACAGGGGCAGTCCTTGAGCCACCCGACCCTGGTCATGAGTTGGGTTTATGAGCACTTTATCCCCTATGGCAGAGGTGTAGAGGTGACAGATCCCGGAGCTATGAGGGCAGCTAGATGGACAGATATGTCGGTGCTCCGAGCACCTCATCAGCCAGTTGCTTCTCTGACCACTGCTGACATGGAGGCCACACCGTATCAGACTATGGCAGGTATATGGGGCGAGGAGGCTCTTACTTTGATCTCCTGCTCCACCACAGGGCAGCTTATTGATAGAGTGGGGCGAGTGGAGATACACCCCTTTGGCCGAGTTCCTCAGCAGTTTGGCCTACCCTACATGGGCATGCTTCCCCCAGTAGCGCCAGTATACAGGTCAGTTCGAGAGGCCAGAGGGGGTCCTAGAGGCCGGGGTTGGACAGTGGTTACTCCTGGCATTCCTATTGTGGCCAGGAGGGTAGTACGTGCCAGAGGGAGAGCCGGTGCACCTCAGGCACCCTTGCTTCAGATTGCCGCGGGTCCTGCCCATAGTAGCGATGACCCCATTGACATAGACTCTGAGTCTGAGGAGTTTACAGGGGGAGAGACAGAGGAGGACAGCGATCCTGAGTGGCATGACACTCAGGATATTATGCAGGCAGCGAGGGCCGAGCAGAGTGCAGAGAGAGTTACTCTGGTCTCAGAGGAGCCACTCTCCCAGGGCCATGGTGGGGAGGATGAGTCCGTTGCGGGACGCTACGTTGCTCCAGTCACAGGAGCAGCACCCCAGTCAGTGGCGGCATCCGTGGCAGGTGCTGACCCTAGCGATCCATCCTGGAGGCCTGGTGATCCGAGTAAGTTACCATCCTTCCTTTTAATGTTTGTTTTTAGTTAGGATTTCCTTAGTTGCTATCTCTCCTTTTGTTTTATCTTGTATTTCTAATCTCTTGTTTTGTTTCTAATTTGTTTTCTCCTTTGTTTGCAGAGACCGCCGATGAGTGGCGGGACTTGATTCGCAGGGTATGCACCGATACCCTAATGATCCCCATGGAGAGGACCCGCGCAGAGTTGTCTGTGGATGCTGGGGAGCCCTCAGCAGCTGGTAGACATACTGACGTCTTTGCCCCAGTCTGGCATGTGGCCAGGATGGTATCGACTCTCCACACGGAGCTAGCGGGGTATAGGACAGCCGAGCGCTTGATGAGGAGTCATTCTCGTGGCGAGACTGTGGCTGCCCCTCGGGATCCTGAGCCCTCCGTGCACTCAGAGCGCCGGCGTAGCTGGAGTCCTAGGCGTGGGCGTGCACCTTCAGAGGGGTCTCGTAGGGATTGAGAAGCCACTTGGCTCTCCTAGATTTTGTATGATATATTCTTTTGTATATCCCGGGCTCTTTGAGCATTTTGACCATGCTTAGTGCATGATGGCATTGTACAGAAACTTTGATCATATATATATATATATATATATATATATATATATATATTCTTTTTGGATCAGACTTTTGGCATTTATGGCTTTGTTTCCTTTCTAGTTTCCTCATGTAAATTATGATGTTATGCATGTATGCTCCTTAGAATGTATGTAATGGAGAACAAATGATGCAAGTGTTTTATTTTCTTTTTGTATTTCATGATGCTGATATATGATAATGTAGATACAATGTGATTTTGAATCTTAGTTTCTGTAAGCAATTTTGGATACTTCATATTTGTTTTGGCAAAGTGGTGAAGATAAACTGATATGATGAGCAGATAAACCTGCCCCTACTCCTAACTCCACGCAACTAGTAAGATGCGAGGGCTCATCACCGAGAGTTGGGAAGGGCGCAAGTTATGAAATGTGTTGAAATGATAGTGATGAAAGATAGACAAAGCTTTGGTGGAACCAAATTAGGATGCCACAAGCCTACTCCACTCGAGTGACTTCATAGTTTTTGGATGCAACTTGCTTTGCGGTTTATCTAGACTTAGATCCGTAGATGGCCACATGGTAGACAAAATCTGGGATTTTAGGATTTTGAACTCTCTTGGAATTTTAGACATCCGATTCATTTGTTTTTGACTCAAAGACTTCAAGATTTGAATTGTTTGTTTATGACCTTTTGCATTTGTTTGTCAAGAGGACCCCCTACACTTTGCCCCATGCTACTAGTAAGAAGCGTGGGTTTATCACCGTGGGCAAAGCATAGGCGAGTAAGGGCATTTCCATCCTTTCCCAACCCTACGTCACTAGTAAGAGATGCAAGCTCATCACCAAAGGTTGGTGGGGCAAGGAAATGTGTAAAATTAAAATTTTCTGTTTGATCAATATTTGACTTGTTTACTTGAGTAAAATGTCAGTATGTGCTTATTTCCAAAGAGATATACATATGGGATAGATGTGACACCATGAAGCTTCTAGAACAGACCATAGGCAAGACACCTATCCTAAGAAGAAACCAAAAGTGAGAATAAACCCGCAGATCTTGGCATGGTTACCGTTAAGACCTTGTCATATCTAGCTTTATTTGATGAAATGATTCCGAGATAGTTTGATGATATCATGGAAATGGAGAAGTATGATTAGAGTGTTTATGCCAACAACATCATGAGTTTGTAATGAATTGCTTTGAGAACAAATTCCTTGATCACATTTTTTTTTGTATAAAACAAGCGGACAAAATGATCCTAATCTATATGAAGATGCAATGTAGATATAATTATAAATAGTGCTAGTTGCTTACGCGTAGAATCGTTTGAGGTGTAGGGAATTGACTGTTTCACCAAATTCCTCACCTTCCAGCGTACATAAGAGGTATGCACCATTTCCATAGTCCTTCATGACTCGGTATGGGCCCAACCATTTGGGCCGGAACTTCCTTCCTTCGCCGGTCTTTTTGTCGATCCGGCTGTCTAGCCTTAGAACTAGATCACCTTCATATATGTCATGTTCATAGACTTTCTTGTTATACTGCCAGCACATCCGGTCAGCATAGACTCTGTGCCACTGTTCAGCATCTAACCTAGCTTCATCTAGGCTTTCTAGTTGGGAAAGACGTGCTTCTCTATAAGCGTCTTCATCCAGGATCCCTTGTAACGAAATGCGGAGACTGGGTATTTCAACCTCAAGCGGGAGAACTGCTTCTGCCCCGAATACTAGCGAGAAAGGAGTCACTCCTGTTGGTGTTCTTATTGAGGTTCGGTGGGCCCATAAGGCCGGATATAACTTCAAATGCCAATCTCATTTGTTTTCTTTCACCGTTTTAAGGAGAATGGCTTTTAATGTTTTGTTTGTCGCCTCAGCCTGTCCATTGGCTTGAGGGTAATATAATGAAGCCGTATGATGGCTTATTTTAAATTTATTGCACAATTCGTGAACTTCGTCATTCTTAAAAGAAGTTCCATTATCTGAGATAATGATTTGTGGGACACTGTACCTGCAAATGATTTGGTTCAAAATGAACTTGGCGATTACAGAACCTGGTACAGTAGTAAGAGGCATAGCCTCTACCCACTTGGTAAAATATTCGGTGGCCGTGATTATAAAATTATGGCCATCGGTGGATGAGGGAGAGAATTTCCCTATCAAATCTAGGCCCCATGTGGAAAAGGGCCACGGAGTAGCGATCGGTTGTAGAGCTTGTGCTGGCATGTGAATCTCGTGGGAGAATTCTTGACACTTATGACATCTGCGTACAAACTCTACTGCGTCGTGTTCTAGAGTGGGCCAGAAATAGCCCATTCGATGTATTTTACGAGTGGTGGCATGGCCACCGAAGTGACCCCCACACATTCCACTGTGAGATTCATGGAGAATCTTCTTGGATTCTTCTGTGTCGACACATCTTAGAAGCATTCCATCGAATGCTTTTCGATAGAGCACTTGCTCTATAATGACGTATTTTGCTACGATAATGCGTAACCGCCTTCTTTGTTGTGGAGTAGCACTTTCTGGATACGTATGGTCCATGATATAATTAATGATATCAGTGTACCAAGGACACTCAGAGATAGGAGGTCTGGTTTCAATGTAGTATACGCACTCATCTGGAAAATCCAGATCTACTAGATTGCCTCCATCTAATGGGTTATCAGCTAACCAATCCACGATGATTTGTCCCTTAACGGACTTCTGATTTACAAATGTTAATTTGAATTCTCCCATTAAGGTTATAAAACGTCCAGCCTTTTTAGACAAGGACCCTTGCGTGAGGAAAGTTCGTAAATGGTCCATTTTTACCATGACCCTTGTTTCTTGATTTAGCATATAATGTCTTAAGCATTTGGTTGCAAAGACTATGGCGAGGCATTCTCGTTCTGCTTGTGTATAACATGTTTCATAGTCGAGCAACGTTCGGCTAATGAAATAAATCACACGTTCTCTCTTGTCATCGTCTTCTTGAGCCAGCATACAGGCTAGCGAGACATTGGTAGCTCGCGAGTATAAAATTAACGGGTGATCTAGCTTAGGTGGCATTAGCGTAGGTGGTGATAACAAGAAACGCTTAACTGTGTTGAAAGCTTCATTGCAATCTTCAGTCCAATCAATGCTATAATATTTCTTGAGTAGATTGTTGATTGGATGAATGGTGAAACTTAAGTCTGGGATGAATCTCTGGATTGCACCAAGCTTTCTCGAGAAATGACCTGATTCCAGATTCATCCGAAGGTGGGACCATTTCGAGGACAGCCCAAATTTTGGTTGGGTCAACATCTATCCCTCGTGACGATATGATGTATCCTAGAAGCTTCCCTCCTGTTACACCAAAGACACATTTTTCTGGATTTAGCGTGACTCCGTATTCTATCAGACGTGAAAGAATGATGCGAAGTACTTCTGGATGGTCACAACGCTTCTTGGCCTTAGCCAACAAGTCATCTACGTAGGATTCCATGATTTTATGAATTAGATCGTGAAATATATATGTCATAGCTCGCTGGTATGTAGCACCAGCGTTCTTGAGACCAAATGGCATAACAACATAGCAATAGGTTCCCCAAGGAGTTATAAACGTGGTTTTAGCTTGATCTTGTTCAGATATTCTGATTTGATTGTATCCTAAGAATCCATCCATGAGAGACAAAAGTTCAAATCCAGCTGTTGCATCAACAATGACATCAATGGATGGCAACGGGAAGTCATCTTTAGGACACGCTTTGTTAATGTCTCAGAAATCTATGCAGATGCGTATCTTCCCATTTTTTTTAGAACGGGAATGATATTAGATACCCATTGAGAGTAATCGACTGGTTTGATGAATCCTACTTGGAGGAGCTTTATCACCTCCTCTTTCACCATGAGAGCTACCTTAGGTTTCATTGGTCTCGATTTTTGTTTAATTGGCTTTGCATCTGATTTAGTGACGAGGTTATGTACCGCAATGTGCGGTGTAACTCCTGTCATTTCTTTATAATTAAATGCAAAAGCCTTCTGATGTTCTTTGAGGATTCGAGTGTGTATTTCTACTTCTGATGGAGTTAATGAGGATCCTAGTTTTAAGATCCTTGGTTCATCCTCTGTTCCGATGTTAATATCAATTGTTTCTTCGATCAAAGAGGCGTTACCTTCTTCAAACTCAGGCGGGGCTGGAGGTAAATCTAAATCATCTCCATTCTCGACTGAGTATATGCTAAGTTCCTTTTGTGGGAGAAGCTCCATCATGGGATTCCCATAATAGGAAGATGAATGTGGGATTAAGGACAAATCTATCACGTGATGGGAGAGATGTAATGTTGCATAGGCGTTTAAGAAATCAAGAGTGGTTGTATCACTATCAATGTGTGTTAGGATAGTAGATTTTTCCTCATCTTTGTTCATTAAAAGAGGGCTTGACATTGCTTTTACCAATGGTTCATCACGAAGGGATACCATGAAACGGGTATCCTCTAACTTACTGTTTGGAGTGAAGCGTGATGCTGAAGTTGCTATTGAATCAGCGAGAAGATTTTTCTCTCGCGGGATTGCTTCAATTGATATGAAGTCAAACTCCTTGCTTAAATCTAATACAACTGTTTTGTAAAGCTGTAAGTGCTCGGCTTTCGTTTCATATATCTCAGAGACTTGGTTCGCTACCAATTGTGAGTCTCCTAAGACTCTGATGTTATCAACACCGATTCTCTTAGCTAAGATGAGGCCAAGGAGGAGGGCTTCGTACTCAGTGCCGTTGTTTGTGCATTCAAAATTTAGTTTAAAGGAAAATGGTAGGACTTTTCCCTTGGGAGAAGTAAGGATTATACCTGCCCCAGCTCCATAATGACATCTAGCTCCATCAAAATGGAGAGTCCAATATTTAGCTGGGAGTATAGATGTTGGGATATTTGTTGTGTTAACATCTTCTACCTCTACCATGCAGAGATCTACCGCTGGGAGAGAACCGACACCTAGGGAATATCCCACGCCTATAGAATCAAATGGTAGGAACATTGGTAGATCCTGTTCTAATAATTCAACAATTTTTGCAGTAGTTCCTAATGATACTGTTTCTACAGTGTTAGCCTCATCTTTGGGGGCTGGGGTTGCCTTGGCTAGGCTCATAGTTTCAAAATCTGTCGTAGGTACCAACTTTTCTTCTGGTTTTGCATTGGTAGGTTTGTTAAGTTGGTTTGTTGGGAGTTCAAACTCTGAGTGCATGCCTGGTCTTTTCTTTAAGTCAGCTAGGTGTACATCGAATGGTTTTGGATCACCTTTGGCTACGAATATCTTCCCTAAGTGTAAAAACCTTACTTCTTGAAATAGCGTAGAAGGGATTGCCTTCATGCGGTGTATCCATGGTCGGCCGAGGATCATATTATAGTTAGTTTCCCGATCTATAATATAAAACTCAGTCAGGATGGTTTTGGGTCCTAAGGTGACCGGTAATATTATAGTTCCAACCGAGGTGGCTTTAAGGCTATCATAGCCTCTTAGTGTGTTTTGAGTTGTGGAACAATTGGTTTCTCCATACCCTAGCTTTTGAAGAAAAGAGAAGGGGACTATGTTGACTGCTGCCCCATCGTCTATCATTGCACGCTTTACATAGTTGTTATAAACCCATACTTGCAAATGTAAGGCTGGATCACCTCGGATGTGCGATCTCAGCATCTGTCGGCATTTTGTTTATTTCGAATATGAATTCGACATCCCTATCCGCCTACCCCGGAGGATGAACATCAAAGTCTATATGATTTACCTGTGTTTCAGGAGGTGGAGTGATGTTAATTAAATGACCTAAACCTAATGCTTCTAAAAGAGCAGCCCTGTGGGCAGGAGAGTTCTTTAGTAAGTCTAAAAATGAAATGTGCGAGAAGGTTTTTGTTAGGTCGTTAATTAAATCATAGGCACCCATAGGTTTTGCTACTACTTGTTGGAAGTTATCTGTCCCTGGCAGGTGGCTTGGACTTGGCTGAGAGAAATACTCTCGTGTCCTTGTTACAGCTTCGATGGGTAGTTCGGCGTCTAACTCTACTAAACCGACTATCTTAGGTCATGGCTGACTCCCTAGTTGTGGCGCAACTAATGGATTTAGTGAAGTTGAAGCTTCATGATCATTGTTTCCTATCATTACGCTCTTGTTTGTCCCAGTTAGATTTAGCCTATTGTTATCGTGATTTGGGAGTGGATCATTAAAGATCTTCAGGGGTGTGTTTTGAGGGGAAACTTCCCCTGAAAAAGTATTTGATGCTGGTGACGTAGGATCTGCCAAGAACATATCCATGAAAAGTTGTCTTTGTTCATCTGGCAAGCGTTGCATGAACTTATTGTAGTCACGACACGTTCTAGTGTCATGGCCCTGAATTTTGTGGAAACCACAATACAAATTAGGATTGTAATTCCTAGTTTGTTGGTTTGGTGCGTATTGTGGCCCAAAATTTTGATCAAACCGTTGCCTATTAGGATTAAAATTTTGCGTTTGTTGTCTTTGGTTTGAATTCTGGTTTTGGTACCTAGTTGAATTTTGGCTTGGACCCTGTGTGGGATTTAGCCGTTGTTGTTGTTGTTGTTGTGGATGATTAAAATCCACTGTATTGATTGTCGGGGTAAAGTTGTTGTTTCGTTGGTTGTTTATTTGTGATGGAGTATTGACAACATTTACCTTCTTAGGCTGGTCGGTTACTCCATCTGTTGTTACACCCTGATTTTTATTAAGGATTTTAGGTCCTTGATTGACATTCGTGGTAGTAGGATAAGTTGTAGTGTTCTGGTTGGAGGTGATTAACCTCCCATTTGCTCCATATGTTTTGCGACCACTATCAATTGCCACTTGATCTATTCAGAGAGCGCTCTCAAGTACTTCATCGTAAGTTCTTAATGGGAACTTATGGACTTCTTCCTTCACCTCTCTGCTAAGAGAATGAAGGAATAAATCACATAGTTCCATCTGATCCATGTTTGGAGCACTTGCCAAAGAATAAAGAACTGTACGCCACCTTTGGATGAAATGGGTGACAGATTCATTGTGTTCTTGCTTGATGTGTAAGAATTCCCTGATTCCTATCCTTAATAATTTGTTCATGTCAAAGGCCTTGATGAATTCTGACACGAGTTGCTTGAACGAATGGATGGAAGCCTCAGGTATTCTATAATACCAATCGAGAGCGATGCCTTCCAAGGTTTTTGGGAATATTTTAGCAACAACCCCATCCCATGGGAGTAGTTCTCAAATGGCTGTAGCGTAAGCCTTGATATGTGCATTCGGATCTCCCTCACCTTTGTATTTGGGCAAGTCAGGAAGAGGTCTTGGAAGCATGACGCTTCGTATGGTGAAATCTAAGGGCTCTTTCAAATATTCTGAGTAGGTCCCTATCGCATAGGTTTCGACCATTGATGGTGCCTGTTGAGGGAGTGGCGGTGGAATGGGTTGTTGACATGGCATAGCGTACATGTTAGTGGGGGCATAAGGAAACCCCTGTGTTTGAGGAACCATGCCGGGAGAGGAGAACATATCCCCTTGTGGTGATTTGGAGTACATGTTTAAGTATGCAGGGGTATTGTCCAAAAATGGATTACTTTGTATTAGACCGGGAGGAGCGGTGTTAGGAATGGCAGCTCTTGTTGGGGTTTGTTGTGAATACTGAGGAGTCATGCCTAATGTGCCTACTCCTGTGAGGAGGTCTACTTGGCTAGGATGGTGTGGAGGATTGGAACTTCCTGCCTGCATAAATTGTAAATTTTGACTTGCTTGGGCAAGTTCTAACTCCCTAACCTTTTCTACTAGAGTTGAAATGACTTCATTTGGTGAAGTCCCGATACTTTGCCTTGGCGGCATTTTTTGTATATCATGGTGTTGTATAGGCATGTGATATCCTGCTATGAACTGATCACTGCCCTGCCAAGTTTCTCCGAGGGTATTTTCTGTATGCAGTGGCATAGAGGTATTTTCTCAAAAAAAGACCTCAGGTTGTGTTTGTAAACCTCCTATAGGTGGGTACATACCTTGAGAACGTTGTTCATTCCTGGCATAACGTACCGAATGTTCATCATCTAAACTTAGGTATGAGTCTGATTGTCTACTAATTTGTGGTCTAAGTAGTACCTGAGGAGACGAACTTGATTCTCCTGTGAGCGTCATATTGTTCGAGCCTGAAGGCTCTGTTTTCCGTGTTTGAGTGAACTGATCCAACTCCTCTGTTTAGAGGGATGAGGTATATCTAATCCTTGGAGTTTGTGTTGACAACTGGTTAGTTGAGTAGTTATCACCCCATACTGAGAGTGAGGGTGATGATTGTCTATTCTGTTGGGCGTAGTATGCCTCAAGACCCAAGAGGGGTCTGCCATATGCATCGAATCCTGACATATTCGGGGGGTATATGAATACCCGCAAAATAATGGGAAGGATTGAAGGTGATGGTAAAATCTAATGAGGTAGTAAAGATGAAAGAGTCATTTAATTTGAAAGAACTAGTAGAAATCTGACTCTAGAGCAGAAAGTAGAAAATTTCACGTCGGGTTCACCAATTTTGTACGACGGAAAAGTGACAAGTGAGCTTGGGAATCTTCAAGTAACTCTTCCTCACCCGACCTCCCGAGGTCATGCCAAGATAGCCAGTGGGGATGGAATATGTGTGGGATATAGACAAACTAGTTAGGCAATCTAATGTCTTCTACATGCACTAGTGGAAATTGTGAATCTAAGGCAATGAAGGCCCTTCTAACCTGAACTGATGTGATAGATCAATCAACAAGGATGACTACTCGAAGGCTCCAATCAATATCGAGCTCTGGCATGATTCGGTCTATAGGTTGTGGAATACGTGGAAAATGACCTAGGATAGTTTCGTGTATGTCTCCAGATAAGGTCATAGGGTGGATGGTAAATATAGTTGACTCTATGGGTGATTCTCTAGCCTAGTCCAGAACTCCTTAGCTTCGTTAGCTGCTGTGTCTAGCAAGGATAACTGTTCGATGATGATAGGTGGAAGTGGAGTAGATCTGAATACTAGTGTACGTAGGCCAGTATCTATGTCTGATTCACCTGTGGATTCGTTGGGCTGTGGGATTTTTGGGTCACAACCGTATATTCGTGGTTGTTGCAGTCCTGCTATGGTCATGTATGGAATCAGTCCCTAATCCCTAGTATCTAGTAATCGTATGCTTTCTCAGCTTCTATATTTAGAATCAATAACTGTGTGATCTTCTCAGAATATCTTACAGTTGTTCGTGCAACCTGAATTCTTAGGCTGGTATCTATATCTATGAAGGTGTCTCCTGCGTCTGGATGTGGGACCAAAGGATCACAACCAAACGTTTTCTCTCTTTCAAACCCCTCCACAGTCATGCGGGCATGTATCTAGGGTAATCTGTAGTTTGGTTGACTTGACCAAAATATGTGTGCTTGGTCGTCTTCTATGTTTAACCCGTGCAGTTGGAAACTGATTTGTTGCAACAAGTTTACCATTGTTCGGAAGACTTGGATCCTAAGATTCTGATCTATATCAGTTATGGCTGTGACGAGATTGGGTTGGGGCATGATTGGCTCGAATATGTATTCTCTGGGCTCCCTAGGTCCCGTGATTGTCATACAGAAGCAACAATGTAAATTAACTACAGCAAAGTGAAATTTAACTACTTTGAGTATATCTATAGCATATATGATTTCTCTATTTTTGTATTTTCTGATGAACTATTCGAACGAATTTAAAGAGTAACTATTTAACATATCTAGAATTGACAGCTAAAATAAAAAATTAAAACAAACAAGATAACCGAGTATAGCTATTTGTCTGTGCAACTGTGAATCTATTCTAAATAATGAAATATTTGATCTAGTCTATTTGCAAGACTCTCGATCCTACCTCAGAAGTGAGGAATGAATCATAGTCTCTCAGAAACTATCAATCCCCACAACTTCCCTGGCAATATCGAAAGTGAAATTGACTGAAATAAAGTGATTAACTACTCTATTTGATATGTTTCTAATTTAGAACTTTGAAAGCTAGAACCTGGATTCTGCAGAATAGTGGCGAATCTGATGGTGTGTGTGATCTTGTCCCCTCAGTGTGATCTCCTTGTTCCTTCGTGTTCACGTGGATCCAGAAAAGCATGTAATGCTAGCATCAACAGAAGTAGATATTGGGACAAAGGCAGCTCAAGATACAGACTAAATACAATGCGAGTAGGAGAGGGATAGCGCAAGAGTACAGAGCTTGGCTTATGCAATTCCTAGCGGGATTTATTGCGAGTCATGCAACATAAAACGTCCAGAACCTAAAACTATCCTACTTGAAGAACAAAACCTGCAACTTTAATGGCTTCCTATTGAAAACAAACTATTCTACTCCAATGGATTGGATGAAATATCAACATCACTTGCACAAGATGGATATGTGGCTTCCTAACAGCAAAACAATACTAACTAAGCATGCAATGAAAGAAACTAAGGACTCTAAACAAAATGAAAGACTAATCTATTGCAAAGAGAAATTCAAAGGCAAATTTGAGGGGCCATTTGCTTGAGCACAAGCCAACTATTTATAGCATTTGCATTTACCCAAGGTAAAAACCAAATAGAACTCTTAAACTATAAACAATGGAAAAACACTATTCCAGGGAACCAGAATCATTAATGCAAGCTTATGGCGGTGAAAAAAGCTGGTGAATTGTTGATTTTTACGTGAGTCATGTTAAAAGAGCTTTCTGGAAAACACGTAAAGGACCGCTGCCCTGAGCAAGGTGGCGGTTACAGGACCGCCACCCTATTCAGGGCGGCAGTCATGAGACTGCCACCCAAGCAGGGTGACAGTTTCGTCACTGAAGAGCAGAAGGCCAAGAAAAGAGGGGAAAAGGGAAAAACAAAGCACACAGGGGCTAGGCGGGGCATGCGGGATGTTAACGCATACTTGGAGAGCTTTTCTGGATCCCGAACACCTTGCGAGGAGACTTGTATCATCAATGGGGCACGTATTACGTTGTTCCAACAGCGTAGTACCCTACAATTTTGGGTACGTACAGGTCCCCTTCGAGATCTTATGGAAAATTTTCAACCAAGCCTTGTTGATCTATGTCCATCTCTCCTACCCATTCAGCTTTGTGACTAAGCGTACAACCATCCTCATTACTAGGTCAGAAATCATAGAAATGTCAAAGTATCACAAACCCTTCTTGTAGTCATAAGCTTCAACAATCTTCTTAGTGGCCTCCTTATCATCCAAGTCATCATCAAAATATTCTCCTTCACAGAAAAGATAGGTAAACTTAGAAATAAGTTTGGGAGTTATTCGCATCCACCATCTTGTGAAGGAGAAGTGGTCTTCATGTACACGAGGCATTAACCACTGGTATAGTCGCTCAAGTTTTCTGAAATAGGGAAAATCATAGAGTTGTAATAACCTAGCCTTCTCCATCTCCAGCTTTACCTCATCATCATAGATAGGCATTCCATCTGGTGTCCTCTTATCTATAGGGTGAACCAATTATAATGCCATCTCATTCTTTTCGGTGGTCTTTTTATGGTTGTAGTCACTCATAGCCATCTTTCTAACATGAGACACCCATTATTTTCCAAGTAATACACCATCCAGATATTACATCTCTGCGTACTATTCTTCATTGAAATTGGTGGAAACCACTTGTTTCCCCTTTCCCTTGGCCTTCTTTGGTGAAATGTGTGTTGCTTCCCTTAGTTCCATTTCTCCATTGGGTCACTAAAAGTCTTCCTTTCCCTTGATTCTGCCTCTACTCAACTCGGTGGCTCCACTCCTTTACAAAAATCCCCTTAATCATGTTCCCTAGTTGTGGAACCCTAACCTAAAAAACCCTTTTTCCATAAGATGATGTAATCACTAATGGGATTCTTCCATAAAACCTTCTCCACTTACACCAATGTACTTCTTTTTCCACTCTAGTTCACTAATCGAACTGGCTATGTACACAAATATTCACAACCCTTTTTCACACAACTTTTCTTCGAGGATGCCTTATTTCAAAAGAGCTCTTCAATAACATAAATGAAAGGTAAACAATAATACACCTTGACCTTCTACTTATAGCTTTTAATTTTCACCGTAGTAAATTCCAGGCCACATACCAACATACTCTTGCAATAAAGGAATATTTTTCCTACTGCCAACCTTAAGCGCTTTTACCCCCATGCCCAGTCTTGCATGAAAACTTCTACAACCTTTTGGTGCGTAAAAACCCTTACTGACCGAAGATCCTTACGTGTGCACTTTCAACACCGAAGGCACTTCTTCTGTCTTTATTCTAATTTTTGACATTGCCTACCTTATGTTGTTCCTACGCTTCTCACCCTTGTACATGGTTTTTGTAAATCCTTCCTGACACCAAACTCCTCATGTTCACCTTTTCCATGCATGCTCTTCCAAACTACGTGCTTTGATCCTTTGACCCGGGCCATCGAAACACAACTTCCAATACCATCTTCCAGTTCTTGTTGCATCACTTCACCCCACACAAATATAGATGTGTGGTCCTCTGTGCATAGAAAACTTTTGAAATTGTAATTTTCTATCAGTGTACAACACGCACACAAAAAACAAAAAGTAAAGGGAATAAGCAACGAGAAAGGGAAACACAAAGAAAGGAAATGCATTAAGGGAAATCCTAGGCTAATTGGCAATACTTCCTTATTTACAAACACAAGGAAGACTTATTTATAGTAGGGCTTCAGTCTACTCCCATTGAAATGGCTTGGTAACTATGTTCCATCCAACGCTTGTAACTGGAAAGCACCTAAATCAAGTATATAGGATACAATGCATGGGCCCATCCAATGGACTTTAAATTTCCCAGGATGGCGCAAAAACTTGGAATCATACAATAGAACCATCTACCCAACCTCAAATTTTTTCTTAATGTGTCTATCATGTCATGCCTTCTACCTGAATTTTTCTATTTTCTAACTCCAGTGAGTAATAGCTCACCTCTCATCTAATTGCATTAACTTATCAATCCTCTCCTCAAGTGCTTGTTCATCAGCTAATCCTCATGTACGCGCTATACGCAGTGATGGTAACATGAATTCAATAGGTAACATTGCTTTTGTGTCAAACACCAATTGAAAAGGTGTGGCCTTGTTTATTCTCTTATAGGTTTTCTTATATGTCCATAGTACGATAGAGACTTTATCATAACAATCTTATCTTCCCACATCACAAATCTTGGTTAATGTGTGATTCAAAAAAAATTTAAATGCCTCAGCAATCCCATTAGCTTTTGGGTGATAAGGGGAAGTCTTGTGGTGGGCTACCATGAATTCTGCCAATAAAATCCTATCTCATTTAAGAAATGAGTACCCCTATCACTTGTTAAACTCAACAGACATCAATATCTACTAATTATATTTTCCCACAGGAACCTAGCTGTTGTTGTTGCTGTTGTACAATCCCTTGTAGGCACTGCTTCTTCCCACCTTGTAATATAATCTATGCATGTAATGATATAGTATGAACCTGTCCTTCGCATGGCTGGGGAAATAAAGCCTACAAAGTCAATTTTCCATTTCTTGAATGGTTATGCATTAGCAATTGGTCTTAATGGAATTTTATCTCTTTTCCTTGAGTTTACCAAGGTGTTGGTAGTGGTCACAGGCCTTGCAATACTCAGTACAATCCTTGTAAACCATTTCCCACAAAAAAACTTCCAGAAGGATCTTACACGTGGTTGAATTCCCTACATAGTGTCCTCCTACAATTCCACCATGTGCATTTCCTCCATGATTGCAATGCTTTCATGCTCTAACACACATCGGCGTAAAACCTCATTGCGGCCTAGCTTGTATAAGTCTCCACTAATTAACATTTAGGAAGTGGCACATATGGCTAACTGCTTCCTTTCCAAATTCTTCATTCCCTCTGGTGCCACACCCATTTTGAGAAACATAACAATATCTTCCAAGTCAGAGGGCGTGTGCCGCAATGTAAATAGTTATGCATCTGGAATTGTATCCTTGATGCTCTATGCATCCTCCCCTGAGTCAATCCTCGATAAATGGTCAGGTCCCAAATTACTCTTACCTAGTTTCACAACAACTGTAAACTTGAATTATTGAAACAACAGGACCCACCGGCATATGTGCCCTTGTAAAATAGGCTTGTTTACTAGGTACTTCAATTCCATGTGGTCCATGTATAAAATGAAGGGTTTTTCCAATAGATACTACCTAAATTTTTGCAATGTGTAGATCATTGATAAATGCTTCGCGCTCAGTAGTAGTATAGTTTTCTTCTATTGGGTTAGCTTTATACTAGAAAAACACAAGGGGTGGTCAATAACTTCCTCTCCAGGTTCTACTAAGATTTCCCCAATCACCATCCCTAAAGCATCAACATGTACATGGAATGACTTATCCCAAGAAGGAAAGCATAATATGGGCACAGTGATAAGCTTATTCTTCAATGTATCAAATGCCATCTGTTGCGCCTCTCCCTAGTGAAATGCACTTTTGTGTTTTAGCAACTCTTCAAATGGCGTGGAAATCTTGGCATGCCCCTTAATAAATTTCTGGTAATACCCTGTATGCCCAAGGAATCCACGCAGTGTGCTCTACCTGGTAGGTTCCCCCAATCCCATAATAATTTACAACTTTGGAAGGATCCACCAACAAACCTTCCTTACATATGATATGCCCCAAAAGGGTTCCAAATGGAGTAGTGAAAACACATTTCTTAATGTTGAGGGATATCCTCAACTATCGACATATTTCAAACATCAGCCTCAGATTGTCACAATGATCCCTTACTAATCCATATATCATCCAATCATCAAGGTAGACTTGAAGAAACTTATGGATGAAGTCTTGAAATGCCTGCACCATAATGTGTGAAAACACAAAAGGCACATTCTTCAGTCCAAAAGGCATGACTGTGTAGGAAAATATTCCCCATTCAGTGGTGAAAGTTGTCTTTTCTTGGTCTTCCTTTGCAATTCTAACCTGATGATATCCTAAGAAGCTATCCATGAATGAATAGATCTTGCACCCAGCTACTCCTTCCAGGATCTCCTCAGTGAAAGGGGTTGGAAAGGGATCAATGACACATACCACATTCAAATCCCTGTAATCAACATAAATCCTTATCCTCCCATCCTTTTTAATTTATGACCATCAGACTTATCCATTCTGACTCCTCAATGGCCTCAATGATGCCTATGATTTTTTCAATCTCCTCCTTGAATTTGACGTAAAGATTCAGATTCATTTAATAAGGTCTCTTCTGAATTAGGTGCGTAATTTCCTTTAACTTGATTTTCATTTCCCCTAAGGAGTGGTGAACTCCTTTAAGCTCATGGTACCCATGCGGAAATAAATCTTGAAATTCATGCAACAGATCAATGATCTTTGAAACCTCCTTTTCTATCTAGTAATCTCCAATAGTAGCCTCCTTAGGTTTGTTTCCAAACCAATGTTAACCTTCTTGGTTTTCATGGGTTCATGGTAGGTGCATACTTTCTCATCAACACTATCCATAACTTCATGTGTACCCATAGTATGGTTAACATCCAAATTTTCTGCCTCTTCACCATCAATCACATAGACCAATTTTCATTTCTCTTTTTCCATGCATGTGCTCAAGTTGTATCTCCTCTAATTCTTCCTCATCAAAGTGTGCTTCTAAGCCAAGTTCACCCAATAATCCCAGTATTCTATCCTCCTCAATGGCACTATCTCCCATAGTTAGGTGTTTAACAACCTACAACGCCTCATCCACCGATGGCTTGGTACTCTGATATTTGAAAGCTTGAAGGAGGTCAGCCATCAAATCTGCCAGTTTCTTGTCTGATGAACATCTTTGAGTGAATGTACCATGTGTGCATGTAACCTTGTAAGGTGGAGTACAAATTATGCACCCATAAATAAGGTGGAAAGGACTTTCACTGTGCCTTCCATCCATGCCTTCTCACATGCTTGGATGTGAAACAAGGTGGGTTCCTTCCCATGATAATCTTGTATGATAGTAGGTGCATTTCTCTAGGAAAACCTAACAGAGAATGTGATTCTCACTTCACGTCACTCTAGAAGGTTATCGCAATGGGTTTCCCACCAATTTGTTACAGTCCTGAGTAAGGTATAGCTAAGCATCCTTCTCCTTTCAATCTCACATCTCCACTGGGTCTCCATTTCTTGTAGGAAAACATCAGGGTTGACTCCCTAGAATAACTTGGAAACTTCTTTCCTCCTAGGCTGCTTGACTGAGCGTACCTTTGTTACTCTCATCACAGAGCCTCTTAACTGCCTTCTGACCAACTCATATGTCCCGTGCACCCAATTGTCATACATGCCACACTAGTTGTATCACTTATAGATTGAGCTGTCTTCCCACTAAATAACTCCCTCCTTTGTTCAGTTGCACAACTTCAGGGTCCCAGATAGTGAGCACGTAAATTTTGTCTAGGTATTCTTCTCCTAAAGGTTCAATATAGGGCACTGACTTCCCATCCATCAAAGGAATGATAACATGTTCCTCTTTGTTCTCAAAAATTATATACCCCTTATTGAAACCTAAGTCAACATTGTTCTTATAGCACCAAGGGCACCCAAGTAATGCTGGAAAGTTTTCACCTCAGCAAGTGCTAAGACTTTGAAGTCTCCAGTGAATTTTTTCCCCTTGGATAGTGATAGCAGCATCCTTTAAAACACCAATGGGCATTTCCTTTATCTTATTGGCCATATACAACACATTTGAAGATGGATGTAATGGGGGCCTTCCCATTTGATTCCAGGTTTCCAAGGTGAGAACATTGACTTTCATGCCCATGTCAATCAGAATATTGCTTAGGAGCCATCCATCAACAACTACATTCAAGGTAATCTCCTTATCATAGTCGAGGTTGTGGGGAGGAAGGTTAGCATGCAAAACCTACCTCTCGCACTCTACTCCAGTGCTTGGTATCTTATCCCTCAACCATTCTCCTAATAGAGGAATGATATTCTCTTGGTGTAACATCTTACACACCTCTCTGACATCATCTATATCTGATTGAGGGACCTCAGCACTTTTCTTCTACCCCAACTTCCTGGATTTCTCCTTTAGACATTGAATTTCCCCTTGAAGACTCTTGATTACATCCATGGTCTCTTGATAGACTTCCTTCTAATGGGTAGGGTCTGGATACTTCCCATACACCACCTCTTCTCTTGTAATCAGTGGTCTCTACTTTGGTATCTCCCTGGTGCGTGTAACCTCAGCTCACATCATCACCAGTATAGGTTCTAATTCTGACTCATGTGCCACCCTTGGCATCCACTGCGAGTCTACTTTCTTAACACTTACCATCTCGCACCCTTATTTTCATTTGGTGTTTGGCTCATGTGTTCAAATAGCTCTGGGAACTCCTCATACTTGTGCTTCTTTCCACACCATGAGCACTGTAGTAGGTCGGGACATTCACACTTATAGTGCTCTATAGACCCATAATTGTAACAAGTTCCATGTGGGAATTCACTTCTTCTACCTCCGTGGTTTCCATGACCTCTAAATCCTCTGTGAAAGCCTCTTCCTCATAGCTCCTCCATCCACGCATCCTTCATAGTGATGACCATCATCCTTGGAATTGTTTGTAACGCTGGTTTGGACAGTACACCAATATCAATGGCATCATGTATCTAGTCAATCAATCTACAATCCTTAGTGTCATGAGTAGTAGAGGTAAAAATATTACAATAGCAAGACACATTCTTACGGATCATGCACTGTAGTAGTGGACACCTACTTGCATCATGATCTCTCGTGGAAAATCTCATAGTCTACTATCATGGTGGGTACCAATCTCCAAGGAAAATGTCCTTCATATGCCCCTCTACCTCACAATCCATGCACCATAGGCCACTATGAGTCTCATGGGCCGAGTTCAAGATAGCTTCTCTAGCTGCTTTTCCATTGTAGTAATCTAAGCTTCAAGAAAAGGACTAACACTGGTATCCATGCTTCCTATGGCCTCGGTGTGCAGGGAAACCTCCAAGGCCTCACGCAGGTCTATGAAATTCTTATGTGAAAGTGCTCTCCTGAAAGGTGTTATTAATCCTCCAACAAACCATTGAGCATGCTGAGAAGGATGAATATCATAAGACAGTTTTGATAAGAGAGTTCTTAAAATGTGCATCATACTCCTGCACACTCTTTTCCATACCTTGTTGAATCTCCTTCAGTGTGCTAATGCTCTTCCATTCAAACTCAGGAATATGGAATTCAGCTAAGAAGGCATTACGCAGCGTGGTATAATCTACTACTGTCTAGTGGGGGTCATACTTTTGGTACCAACTATGCATGTACCCTTGCAACATTGTTACAAAACTGACTTTCCTTCATTCCAGGGTAGTGATCCCCTTCATGTGCCATAGCAAACTCACATTTGTGTACATGCTCTGCAACATCCTCAACACCTTTGTAATCTGGTAGATGCAAAGACATTTCAAAAAATACTTGCTAAGGCAAGTTAAGGCCCTTGTCTACCTATGATCTGGAACCTTGATTCCCTCCGATGTTTCCTCCACCACCAGATCCACTAGATCCACCAGCACATATCCCTCCTGACCCACCAGATCCTCCAAATCCACTAGGTCCACCAGGTCCGCTAGTTCTTATTCCACCCTAGATCCACCTCCCGTAGTTGGTAAAGGTCCTCAAAGTGGTCACACCTTGTGTCCCCACTATCACATTAAACTATGTGCCAATAGTCTATGATATTACACCACTACCAGATGTGTGTCATGTGCCACTTCTAGACATGATACCCAAGCTTTGTGTACCCATACTTTTCCCAAATTTACTCCAGACAATATACCTCCAAACATAAGAAATGATTGTGTAGCCATAAATGTGCCAAATGAAAAGTTATACCTCCTAGGTGATGATCGGTTACTTCCACCAATACCAACTAGGTTAGTAATACTTATCTCTAGATTTGGAAAACTAAGCACCATGGGTTGGTCACCAGGTGGATTCAGATGTGCACTGATGGCTCTCCTTTCTCCAAGTGATGAGATCTCATCAGAATCTGAAGGGGTCTCTCTCCCACGCTTGCCAAGATGGGGTAGCACAAACTTCTCATGCTCCACATCCTTTGTGTGAACCTCAATTCCTTCCCACAATGTTTTCCTCCATAAATCCATCACTCCTACAACTTCATGTTATCTATCTAACTCCCTCTCACAAGATTCATTATACTTGAGTCATCTCTCTTCCCTCTCCTTTTTAGCCGCAAGGTCTGCCATCTTCCTCCACCCTAGCTTCCTCACCTAATGCTCAGAAGAAGCTTAGCCAGCCATAGGAAATGCTTCTAAAACTCAGTGTAATGATCAGGATCTTTATAGCTAAAGGGATAACATGCAAGAATGATCCTCTTGGCTCCCTCAAGAACTCAAACTCAACAATATTTGGATAGGAATACGTAGAAATCAGTACTCCAAGGTGTAATCTCATCAACACTCTACTCCACCAATGATCAACAACATGTGTCCAAGTTAGATCAACATCATGCAACCTATGATACTCATCTTGGGTCCATATGTGAGGTCTATAGTACCATCTTGATCTAGATGCATACGCCAAAATCCATTCATACAACTCCACTAGAAAACAACAAAATAAGGTCTCATATAGCTCATGATACAGATGTTCTTCTACCCATTTACATGCATCAAACTCAGGTCTCCAGTACTAAATCTCTAAGAAAAATCATCCTCTGTGCTTTTAAGCCATGCTTCGACACTATCCAAGGTCAAGCACTCTGTCATAACATGCACCATTCTCACAACATCTTCGAAAAAAGGTCCCAAAACAGAACCAAGATGTAGTCATTTATTTACCCTTAATACTATTTACTAACCCCAAGCGCACCAGCCTATCACCCAGTGGGTACTGGGAACTCACCCAAGGCATGCGTGGGCACCAAGCCCCTCCTTTATGTGAGCTTTATGAGAAGGTTCCACCATTAATGGAGGATGATTTGTAGAAGTAGAAGTACATTCACTTATTTAAAAAGGTAGAAGGGTTTAACTAACAGATCCACACATTAATGCATTAAAGAAACTAAATAACATTTGTAAGAAGCATAATAAACTAGATCTGGGCCATGATAAGTCATATAACATGAGGGTTTACACCCATAAAGAAGTTATACATAACGAACACACATATATATATTGATTTAAATTAATTTAACATAGTTATGGTAGCCACATTACAGTCAAAAGGGTCATCTCAGACCATATATATTAAATGACAGAGACTTGTCTCCTACAAATCTTCCTGATATGAGACCCTAACTATAATTTTTCCCATTCTAACCCTTGTTACATATCCCAGTACCCATATATATGCTTATGGCATCCCTTACAACCCTTGGCACTAAGTACTCTAAACCCTTAGCATTTCTGCAGCACTTTGTTACTCTCCTTCTCTTTCTCTGCATTCTCTATGCATTCTCTCTATGTGTGTCTATCTCTATCTTCTCTCATCTCCCATGTATTTGTCTCTGGCCTGAGCATTTCTTTATATAGGATCAGCACCGACTGCCATGCCTTCTCCCCTAAATAGATTGTGCCAAGTGTCAATGTGGTCCTCCATTGGTGAATGTTTATCCCTTTGCAAACCCTCCACTCTCTGTAATGATTTCTTCTAGGAATATTCCCTACATGGGGAATATCCTTTTCTTGACCTCCAAGGTTCATAGGCTGGCACCTTATCCACTCATCACACCTAGTCCAGGTCCTTACATTTTTCCTCAAGTGCCTCTAGAATGCTAAATATGGCTAAGTCCCTTAAACCTCATGTTCTGCTTCCCTCTCACACATTATTTTCAATTAAACCCTTCTTAAACTCTTTTTTTCCTACGTGCTTTTCCTTTGAGCACCCTTCTTCTCATTATTCCTGCATGTGCACACCCTTTGGTAACTACTCAATATTTTAGGGCCCAACAATCTCAAGAATAAAATAGGATTCCATTCATAATATGAGCTCCTCACGAACCAATTTAAAAAACCGCCTACGTCAACAACAATGGTCACGACCACCCTGAGCATTCTGAAGGTTGAAAAGTTGACTCAAAAAATTTTAAGGTTGCTGAAACTGATAAGGGTAAATCAATATCTATAGAAATGGTGTCCACCAAAACCACAACAAAGATCATGAAACTCTTAGAGAGTAGTGATATGATCTTCCTCCCTTTTGAACTACAAGGAATGGGTAGCCTTTTTTGCACAACCTCTCTTCCTACCGATGATCTTGGTCTAAACGTAAACATGATCGAAATAATAAAAAAAGAGGGATTTAAGAACGAAGCGATACCTATCAAAGCTATATTTAGGGGTTCTCCCATTCTGAACCTTGGTCTAGAAAAAAATACGTCAAAAGCCAAACTTTTTGTGTTCATGAGACACAATCCATCAGCGTGAAAAATGTCAAATGTAACCATTACTCCCTACGTAGGGAATGAAGTTAAATAGCGTAGTCATGTTCATGCGAATGCAATATGTCAAGAACGTGACAAATAGATTCACAAAGACCTCTTTCAATCAAAGGAATTTACGCCAATGTCATGTATTGATACAATGTTAGGCAAGAATTATGAGTCCAAACCCAAGGTTTTAGGCCCTTGTCAAGAAAATGAAAACTTCAAAGATCATATGAATCACTTATGTACCTTGGGTGGTGAAGAATTTGACATCCATACACTCACTTCACCTTAAGCATACCTACGCATGATCTATCAGCATTTCCATATGTATACTATTGCATCCGCATTGCATTATCATCTGCTAACTCATTTTGTAAAATTTATAATCAAGGAACTTATTTTAAAGTAACTTTCAAAAACTTCTAAAAACATTGGAAATTATTCAAATCACATCTCTCTAAACATCCATAACATTTTCATCAACATTTCTTATCACTTCATCAGTTCAATAAGAGAAGACGAAATTTTGACACTAATCCTACCAAGGCTTGCATGCTTGGCTCTGCCTATAGCTTTCTTCTAGCATAGTTTTTCATTGCCCATAGTTTGTTCTAGAAGCTTCATGATGTCACATCTTTCCCAAAAATACCTCTTTGGTAGTGAAGCATTCTAAAACATTTTCACCTGGGACTCTTGTTCACCTAGCTCAGCCTTCAGTGTTGAGCCCTCATATCTTACTAGTTGCGTGGGGCTAAGGCTAGGGGCAAGCTTTCCTTCCCAAAAGTACAACTTAGAAACTTAAAACAAACAAAAAAAAAATTATAAATCTCAAGTCAAAATCAATACAAAATTTTCATTTACACACTTATTTTCTCTACCAACATTCAGTGTTGATCCCTCGCCTTCTACTGGTGGCATGAGGTTGCGAAAGGAGGTAGTTTCCCTTACTCACCTATGCTCTATCCTTAGTGATGAGCCCATGCTTCCTATTGGTAGTGTGAGGAAATGTGTCGAGGGTCTATGCAAATAAATTAGTAAGTTAAAAGCAATTTCATTCAATAAAATGTGCTTTGAAAATATTAAAATCCCAAAAGATGAATTAGATGTGTATGTTCCAAAAGAGAGTTAAAACATTAAAACCAGATTTTATCAATCAAGAGGCCATCTACGAATCTAAGTATAGATAAATTTTCAAGCATTCACATTCAAGGATATGTAGTAAACTATATGCAGAGTTAAGTTGTAGCTTCCTAATTGGGTTTATGTCAAAATCTTGTCTTTCTCTTACCATTTCCATCTCTATCAAAACCATACAATTCACGTCCCTCCTATCTCTCAATGTTGAGCTCTTACATCTTACTGGTTGTGTGGGGTAAGGAGTGGAGCAGGTTCATTTTATTATCATATCATTATTCATCACACATTACCAATACAAAAAGAAGTACCAAACATTACTTGAAAAGATAAAGTTTAGCATTACATTGTGTCTACATAATCACCACACATCAGCATTACAAAACAGAAAAAAGAAATCATTCTATTAGTATTCATCATCCATTGCATACATTCTAAAAATCATATAAAATCAAAAATTCTAAACATCTAGAGTACATGTGCAAAGCAAACCATTAAAGAAGTCAACTCTAGTACAAAGGACAGTCGAATCAAAAAGAGACATCTGCATCAATCATGGTAAATCATAATTTTTGTAAAATTCCATCACACACTAGGTGTGGTCTAAACGCTCATAATGACCATGAAAATACAAAAAAAATCATACATACACCTCAAAAAATGGTGACGATGTAATAAAGGCTCAATGGCCTATCAATCCTAGTGGGATCCCTGAGATGTTGCATGACTGCAATCAGGGCTTCTGTTGTGGCTCCGGCGTTATGAGTGCACCGAGTGGTGAGAGTGACCATGAGAATGACCACTAGCTATGGTCTCACTATGTGAATGGCTACACCTCACCAATCTCTCATCCACCTCATACCCTGCAATCCTCCTGGTCTTAGCAAGAAGGATCTCTTCTGCCTTCCAAAGGGGCATAAAAATGTCAGATGTGGTGGTGTAGACACCAAATTTGTGTCTTACGACCCCTTGTGACCCACATCCCATTTCGCAACCTAACCTCATTACCTAAACCTTACACAATTATTTATTAATTACCTTATAATTGATAAATCCACATCACCTTACCCGCCACCTCACTTTGCCACCTCATCATGACCTAGCCCTAACCCTAAACTAACCTAATTAAGGACCCGTGACTTGGTCTAGACTCACATCCATAACTAATGCCTCCTTACTCGCACCTAAAGCCAACCTTCTAGCCACTTGACCAAGCCCGCAACTGATCTCTCGAGAGAAAAGTAGGGAAGGTGGGCTATTTTACTAAAAATAGCCTACTTTTTCTTTACCGATGCCGGTTCCTACTCGACCGCCGTCAGTTACGCAACCGCCATCGGTTCCCTGTAAATGGGCTCCCCAAACCAAAACAACGGATCGTAATTTCATTTTTAGAGATCAGTCAAAGGATTTCTGGATCAACAGAGAGCATTGCGAGCGAGGAACAGAGTCCAGATCTTCACTGGACAGAGCAAAGACGAGTGGAAATACCAAAAGTGCTTACAGTAGAGGATATCAACGTGCATCTTCGCCAAAACCAGTAAGTCGTATCTTGCATGTCCTCTGTTATAACATTTCTTCTGCTCTGTGAATTTCAGTCCTCCTAAATCCGTATCTGAATCTACTACCTAACATGTCATTGCATCTAACTGTTATCCTTTGCTTCTAATCATCCCATTTCCTAATATCATCCATAAACCAGCCTTACAAAACACCATAGCTACCAAGAAGATCCCAGAACCTACCGGTATCGGTTATTAGTAACCGGCATCGGTTATCAGTAATCGGCATCGGTTCCTCTCATCAAAACCAGAAAACCATCCTTTCCCCTACCCAGTTTAACGAAACAATTTAGTTGATATTTAGCAGTCTTTTGTGTTAATTCATATTAGCAGGGGAACTGACCACCTTCGAAAGGAAGTTTTATATTTCCTGGGCCCAAGGCAGTTTCCTCATTTATTGTTTAATCAAAATCTTGTGGTCTTGTGTTTCTTATATATAGGTAGTCCTTCCAAGACAAAAAGGAGTTCTCCGCAGTCAGCCTGATCTTTCTCTACGGTACACGCACACCATCTCGACATTCAACAGGTATTCCTCCTAACCCTAACCTCATTTGTTTCTAAAAGGAATGAAAGGATAGAAGCAACTCTATTCCCAGAAGCCGAAACATTCTGAGTGAAACATTTTGGCACGCCCGGTGGGACCCATTTTGGGTTTCTTTCTCTTGCTTATTTTCATTTTAGGAAGCATATTTGCTGTTGCTGCTTTTGTTATATATTTCGTAAAGAATTTGTCTTGCTTTCCTAGTTTCGCATTAGTGAAAAGTCATCTCTCTTGCTTCATCGAATATAATTTTCAATTTGGGTTTAAAACACATGCATTGCATTCCTGCTTGTTGTTCTTCAATTCTAGTGAACATAGATTAAGTAACAGGTCGTACACGTGGGGGTGATATCCACGGTATTGACAGGAAAATTAACCTTAGTTTCACTACACAACACATACCGAATCACTTCACAATTAACACAACAGCTCAAACATCCCCTCTTTTCTGTGGTATTCCTCCGCCCGATTGAGGTAACCTTATAAGCCAAAACAAACTTGACATTTCCCGTAGGTCTTGTTGTTTAGGATTCTGACATCATCTTACGTCTAAAGGCATAAGCCCACGATAACTAAAATTAACCCTAGGATTAGTCTCTGGATTTGCGTGTGCCTCTTGCTTGTTTTCAAATTCTGTTTCCTCTGTCATACTTTGTCTTCTGTGATCAATAAGTTGATAAATATACTCAACGTTGCTAAAAAATCAAATTAGCAGCCTTTTACATCTTCTTATCCTAGACTTTTGACACCGGCATCAGTTAAGGGACCGATGTCGTTTGCTCTGTGACCGACACCGGTTACTAAACCGATATCAGTTACTGTCTTCATCAGCCCCTGACAAACCAGCAACTTGCCAAATTCATCATTCTGAGGTTGTTTTTGTTCTTGATAGATTGAAACTTTCCTGTGTGTTCTTTTCCATGGTTGTCATCACTCGAAAGCAAGCCGCCGCCATGGTTTCACATGCCTGCTCTGTGTCTTTGCTTGAATCACCCCCTTCACATTCTATAGGGAACCCTACGGACACCAGTGAGATCCCCCAAAATTCCTGTAGGAGACAAGGACTTTGCCAAATTTCTAGATGCTAATCCCAGCGCTGTACAATACTATTTGTCTCATGCCCCTGACCGTACGCCTGATGGTCAGCTCCTTATTGGCATGCCTATTAGTATAGCTGCTCATTTAGCTCCCACTCCTCCTGATAACACTGCCTTACTTCCTGCATCTCTAGCCCCGTCTCCCAATCCGACGGCTTCAGAGGTTCATACGACCCCGATTAGCTTTCCTTTGGTTAATCTTGGACCCCACGTATCGTTACCACCAACTGCCCCTATCTCATCTCTCTTTCAGACCACTCCATTCATGACTTAGTCTCTACCACCTATTCACATGAGCTTTCCTTCTCAAGCTCCGCCTACCTTTTCATTCCCATACACGTATCCAGTAGCCTCAACACCTTATATGGGACATCCCTATTCTATGGCACCATCATCTCATCCAACCACAGATTTCATCAAACAAATGATGGAAAAAATGCAAAACCTGGAGGCTTCCGTTTCAGGAAGTCATAGCACCTTGACATACGAGCAAGTTTTTTGGGAGCTCATTCACCCTTCTGTCCCCCTTCATTCATATCCTCCTCAATGGGAGTTGCCAAAGTTTACTCGTTTTAACAGTAAAGAGGATCCTCAACAACACTTGCGATCATTTAGACATGTTTGTTATTTGATTGCCCATGATGACGCCTTGTTACTTCGCACCTTCCCCATGTCCTTATCAGGACCCGCCTTGGAGTGGTACAGTGCTTTAACCCAGCGCTCGATCTTCTCTTTTAACCAACTAGCCCAATCTTTCTTGGATCATTTCTCCATTAACATTGCCAAGAAATTATCTATCACTGACCTCTATGCCATCCGACAATTTCAAGATGAATCTATCACAGATTTCGTTGGACGATGGCGGGGCCTTATCAACCAACTTACGTATGCCTTGCCTCAAACTGAACTCATCGAACTATTTACGCGGGCCTGCGCTAAGCACATCTCCCCTACCCTCCAAATTCAAACTTTCCACACATTCGACGAGGCCTTTACCATGGCTCAGAAACTTGAAATTCGAGCCTTAGAAGAAGAGAAATTGCGGTTGCGTAACAAAAACCCCAATTTCCAAACTCCTGATTCTACCAACAAGCCAAACACCACCACTCCTCACGCGTCCACTTCTTCTAAATCAAAAGGAGCTGTCCACGCGGGTAATGGTCAAATCTCAAACACCGTCCAATACTCCACCGAAAAACCACTTATAAGTACAAAGCCGAGCATACCAATTACACTCCCTTGGGAGAAACTTATGGCGTCATCCTGGAGAAATTGCTCAAAGCTGGGGCTATCACCTTGCCCCCTGTTAAACCTCACTCTGGGTTTGACTCCACCCGCGCAATACCTTCCTGGTACAAAGAAAATGACTTTTGTAACTTTCACCGCGTAAAAGGACATAGTCATGAAAACTGCAAGATGTTGAAAAAACATAGTGCAGGAAATGGTTGATGCAGGGGATATAACCCTCGATAATCCTAACGCCCCTGCTAACTGAAATCTGAAAATTTTCAACAAGCCATTCCCGAATCACTCGTCCAACAGTAACGTGAACCAAGATATCTTAGCTGAGGAGAGTGTTCATGAGATCCATGTAGTCTTCGATTCTCATCCAAAAGCCTCTATTGAAAAAATTTTAAATCAAGCCTCTCCACCAACACAGGAGTTTGAACCTCCTTCACCACCATCAAGCCAAAGTGAAATCATTCCTTTACCCATAGAAGAGTTAACTGCCCGGACTTCTCTTCTCATCGACGAGTCTTCTTACACCACATCCCTACAAGACTGTGAGCGGATGCTATCTAATTTATCTATTTCCCAAACGTCCCCTTCTACCGCTCTTGCTACACAAGAGGAAGGCTCGCCACTCCTTTTGACATCCTTAGATGAGAAATCTCTTACACTAACATCACCACATTCTTTAAACATGACAGATCCCCTCAAACACGCCCTCCTACCTATTAGTCCCTCATCGCCTAAATCTTTTCAACGACCGGTTGACCTCTTAAAATCTATTGATACAGTGCCTCATCTACCTCCTGTGTCACACCCATAGTGGACTGGAATCACAACCCGTCGTTCTTCTGTACAAAAATTACAAATCACACCTAGAGACTGTCATTCCACAGAAGATAGACAGGCCCTATGGGAACGTTTTAAGTGCCCCTTTTTCTACTCAAATGCAAATGACTGATCCTGATGTCTCCACCATATACCCAAAGTGTTTATAGAAGCTTAAAATGCCCCTGTTCTCACCTTCACCCCCCCTCACCTCTACCAAATGCCCCGTCCACTTCTATCAACTTAACCAGATCTTCCCCTACGCTCGGGACCTCACCAATGCCCAGTCTAAGGCACCCGCCTAAGTGACTCGATCTATCCAAAAATAAATCCGGCCCCACCACCTAGGAGACAAACTCAATCCGTGTCCCTATCACAATCAAAAACCATCATCGTCATACCTACCTTTCATATTGGGACCCCATCCCTCTACCTTACATCAATATATCATACCTCCTGCATTTTATTCAAAACAACCTACGCCTTCCGCACCTATACAGAAATTCCAGGGTATAGCAACACCGTCACTCCGCGTATCCTGTCCACCTATCAACCCTAAACAAATTCCATCATCAAAAGATTTGTTTTCAGTCACTCCTATTTCCCCGTGGTTGTTTTCTGATACCACATCATCTGCGGCCTCATCATCCAACATAGCTTCTGCGCCAAAGAAATCACGTTTAGTGAAAACCACGTATCAACACCCCTCGGCTAAACTACCACCCGTGCGAACCAACCACGCCCAAACATTACCGAAACCCACACAACCAATACCCTCATCCTCTTCTGATTTTGACCCACTCAAAGGATCTTACGCCAAAATCCTTGCTATGTTGGTGGAGAATGCGACCATTTCCCTACCTCCACTTAGACCTTATGACCCGTCTAAACCCCGACCTATGGGTTACGATGAGTCTAAAATCTGCGCTTATCACCGCACACCAGGACATGATGTGGAGGGATGCAAAGCTCTAAAAACCATCCTTCGCCAGTCACCTCTCCCGGATATAAAGATTAAGAAAGACAACTTACGAAGGGAGAGACATTTAGTTTCCATTCCCTCTCCTATACCATCTATCCCCGCCTTACCAAGATCTATCATTATTACAACCCCACCTCTTGAAGACCATGAGTTATCCCAACCATCTTCCTCATCTCAGGTCTACGAGATTAATATGATTAGTGTCGCTACTCGAGGGCAGAAAAAACAATGGGAAAGTAAAAGAAAACACACCTGCGGCATCTCTTTCTCCGTCAAACATCCCGATTGCACCACCACCTAAAGTGGTCATTCGCGGACCCGCCTATCCCATCTCTAATGGCATTTCCCACCGAAATATGATTAAACAGCTTCACCAATCGCCCGTAAAAATGACACTGTATGATCTCATTCAGACTTCTGAATCTCATCGACAAGCTCTCGTTGAGATCCTTCAAGGGATAGAGGTTTTTACCTAATGAAACCCTTCCTGTCGCCTCCATTCTAACACCCAATCATGTTGCTTCTCTTACCAAAAAACCCACTGCCCCAACCACTTCTGTCTCTGTACAACAAGCTGCTGCAGTCAGTTTCTCTGAAGATGAAATTGTTGACTTTGGTACAGAAGACCCTGACCCTGCCCTTTTCATTTCCGCTTACGTCCGAGACATTCGAGTACGTTGGGTTATGATTGACGGGGGCGCTAACCTAAACATCATCTCTTCAAAAGCCTTCCAACAAATGAATATCCCTTCTAGTTGCATGTATGCCAACCCCATCATGTTGCGATCATTCAATGACGCTATTACTTCTACCTTAGGCACCGTGATCCTCAACATTCGGGTAGGACCACGTACTTTACCCAAACTCTTCTATGTCTTGGAGGGAGAGTTCCAATATAATATATTGTTGGGTCGTCCTTGGATCCGAGCCATGGGATGTGTTCCCTCAACATTACATAGATGCATAAAATTTGAGTACGAGGGGAAGTCCTACACCATAAAAGCTGACCCTCCCCCCTTTAAAACCTACAATATGTTATACCGCCCTAACAATGTGCTTATACCAATCAAGACACCCATACATTCAACCCAACCATCCTCTTTAAATGTACCTCAACCATCCACCTCAAATGCGCCTACGCCTTCAACTGATGAAACCACCATCGCAAAAACCACTTCCCTTCCCGCAGCTAACATTCCAACCTCCGACCCCTTAGTAGATGTTTTTCAGCGCCTTACACTGGGGGAGTACCGCCTATATAACGTTAGTTCTTTCCCTACCCCGCAGGAGTACGGACAATTACATGCACATCCCACCTACGACCGTCGCGTGGGGGAGATAATCCATTACACCTAAACCCCCATTACACCTGAACCCCCTCTTGGTGTGGTTCCCTTCCAATCTGATTTTCAATACTTGACAAATCGTCATTTCGCCCTCACCTTCTTGACTCGCTGTGCTTGGAAAGGCTTTGGTTTTGGTCTTTACGAACAAGGCCGACATACACTCATTCCCGTGACTACCCGTAAACATAATGATCGTAGTGGTCTCGGTTTTCCCGAAACACCTACACAGGAGACACCTCCTGTCATCTGTATCCTGGAAGAAGAAGACGTTGCCCCTACCAAACCATCATCACCCACTTTGCCATCATCACCCACAGAATCTATAGACCTTGAATCCATCCCTCCTAACTTTTTTTTTCATAAATGCTATCTTCATAGGTCCTCTCACTTATCAACGTGATAATGAGGACCCATCTTCTCTTCCCCTTTTGTATCCAGACATGATCGAAGAGGATTCACCTTTGATTAATGTTGTTGAATGCCAGGATGATGACTCCATCCTCACTTACCTTGGCGCGGATGATTCTTATATTTAACGAGCCTTACCATCTGAAACCCAAACCATGCTGAACGAATCTACCATAGAAATCAATATCCAGACGGAGGAGGATCCTCACATTGTAAAGATTGGACAATCCCTTAACACATCAGAACAAGCCTCCTTTACTACCTTTCTACGTGCTTGCAACCAAGCTTTCGCATGGTCTTACGCTGACATGCCAGGAATTGATCCTACCATTGCCGTCCATAACATCACCCTAAACCCCGATTCCAAACCAGTCAAGCAGAAATTGAGAAAAATGCATCCACGCATTGCTCTCTTGGTCAAAGAGGAGCTCCAACGACTCCTTTCTGTTTCCTTCATCCTGCCTATCGACTACCCTCAATGGATTTCTAACATCGTACCTGTCACTAAAGCGACAGGGGGACTTCGGATATACACGGATTTCTGAGATCTTAATCTCGCTTGCCCCAAGGATGACTTCCCCTTACCTAGCATTGACCAACTTGTTGATCTAACTGTAGGTCATGAGATGCTCTCTCTCATGGATGGCTTTTCAGGATACAACCAAATTTTGGTTGCCCCTGCCGATCAACACAAAACTACCTTCATAACTCCTTGGGGAACCTTCTGTTATCGTGTCATGCCATTTGGCCTTAAAAATGCTGGTGCTACCTATCAGCGGGCTATGACCTACATTTTTCATGACATTATGCACACTATCCTTGAAGATTATGTCGACGATCTTCTCGGCAAGTCTAAATATCATAGTGAATATCTCGATGTTTTAACCATTATTTTTGATCACCTGTTACAATATTTTGTCCGCCTTCAACCGAAGAAATGTGTCTTTGGTGTTCTTTCGGGAAAACTTCTTGGCTTTATCGTCTCTTTGCGTGGCATTGAGGTCGATCCATCTAAAGTCAAAGCTATCCTAGAAATTCCCCCACCCAAAAATCTCAAACAATTGCGTAGTTTACAAGGTAAGCTTCAATCTATCCGACGTTTCATCTCCCAACTCTCGGATCGATGTCAACCTTTCCATCACCTCCTTAAAAAGGATATTGCATTCCAATGGAGCGAAGAATGTCACCAAGCCTTCAAAGCTCTCAAATCCTATCTCTTGCAGCCACCCGTGCTTATCCCACCCCAAGACGACCGCCCTTTCTACCTTTACCTTTCCGCCACCAACCACGCTGTAGGAGCCATGCTTGCACATCGTGACTCTGAGAATCGTGAACAAGCCGTTTATTATATAAGTCGTACTTTAGTGGACTATGAGACTAGGTACACACATGTAGAAAAATTGTGCCTTGCCCTATCATTCGTGGCCACAAAACTCCGACACTACCTTCTAAATCACAAGACTTTCGTCATCACTAATACAGACCCCATCCATTACATGTATGCCAAACCTCATCTGAACCAACGCATTGCCAGATGGCTCATGCTTCTCGCCGACCTCGACCTTGAGTTTGTCCACCAGAAATCAATCAAAGGACAAACCATCGCAGACCAACTTGCAGAAGCTCCTTTACCTGGGGAACAATTTACCAATTTCACATTTCCCGACGAACTCATCGCCACTCTTTCACTCCAGGAAGAGTCGTACCCAATGACCCTCTTCTTCGATGGATCTAAATGCCAGCGTGGTGGAGGAAACGGCGTTGTTCTTATTCCTCTCGACGCTGAGCCTATGCCTCTTTCATTCCGGCTTGATTTCCCTTGCACTAATAATACAGCGGAATACGAGGCCATTGTTCTGGGTCTCCAAGTTGCGTTACACTTAGGCATCAAATCTATCAACATTTTTGGCGACTCTCAATTGGTAGTCAATCAAGTTATGGGCGTCTACCAATGCAAAAACGATGAACTTCAAAAATACAAACACTACGTGGATTCACTTTTAGCCTTATTTACTCACTATTCTATACAAACCATTCCCCGCTTCACTAACAAATTTACGGATACTATGGCTTGCTTAGCCTCGCAAATTCCCGTCGCGCCAACTGACTCTGAATTATTCGTCATGGTCCAACAAATTTTTGCCCCATCCTATTCAACCCCGGTAGTTTGTATGATAAATACTGTGTCTACTAATTCACAGGATACCTGGTACCACCAATTTCACAACTACCTTACAATCTCTGTCCTCCCACCTGACCTTACTAGTAACGGAAAATGTGCTTTCTTAAAAGTGTTTCGCGTTATGTTGTCATGGGGGGACTCCTCTATAAACGTGGCTTTGATGGCATCCTCCTTCACTGTCTAACTGGCGCGGAGGCCACTCATACCATCCAACAGGTCCATGACGGTATTTGTGGTGGACATTTTAGCGGCCTTGCCGTGGCCAAACGAATCCTTCGCCTTGGTTATTATTGGCCTACTCTCAATAATGACTGCTACGAATATGTTAAGCGTTTTGTTATGTGTCAGCAACATGCCAACCTTCAACATACTCCTAGCCACCCGCTCCAGGTCGCTCGAGATATTTGGCCCTTCTCACAATGGGGTTTAGACCTTATTGGTGAGATTCACCCAACCTCTTCACAACGTCACCGTTGGATAATCACAGCGACCGAATATTACACAAAATGGGTGGAGGCTATTCCACTCATTTCATCAAAAAAGAAAAAATTGTCGAATTCATTAACCATCACATTATCTGTCGTTTTGGTATTCCTCATCGCCTAATAACGGATAATGGTAAATCTTTTAAAAACAAGTTGTTACAAGACCTTTGCGACAAATTTGGTATCAAACTTAGCTTCTCATCACCCTACTATCCACAAGCCAATGGGCAAGCCGAGTCCTCTAATAAAACACTAACCAAAATCCTCATGAAAGTTGTCAATGAATCCGGAAGAAATTGGCACGATCACATCCCCTTTGCCCTTTGGGCTTATCGCACTAGCATTCGTACCTCTACTAATGCCACACCTTTTTCTTTGGTATACGGTACCGAGGCTGTTTTTCCTCTCGAAATACAAATACCCTCTCTTAGAATATCTCTTCAGGATATTCTCACCAACGATGATTTCCGCCAAGAGCGGTTAGCCCAATTGGAGCTTCTTGACGAACGCCATCTTACAGCTCTTGATCACCTTCAAATCTATCAAAAACGCATTAAACGTGCTTATGATAAGCGACTTCATGAGCGTACCTTTAAGGTTGGTGATCTTGTCCTCAAAGAGAATCAACATGTAACCAAACTAGAAAAGAGCAAACGTGGAAAAATTTGCTCCTAATTGGATTGGGCCTTATATAATCACTCACACCTATGGATCTGGTACTTATCGTTTAGCTTGCTTAATGGTAAACCGGAGCCTGAACCCCTTAATGCCTTGCATCTTTGACCATTCTACTGTTGAAATTAGTGTTATATCATCTTCTTATCTACCTGCCGCTCGTCCCTTGAGCTCACTTACCACTACATACACTCTGTTTCCTACACCTCATAATAACAATCAAGCTCACATAGTTTGATTCTCACCTCCCCTTGATGATTGCCTTCCCATTTTTTAGTCTAGTCCATGACTTCAAAGTATTAAAATAAGCCGTAGTCTTATTGGGATTTTCTGAGTCAAACTTCCTACTAAACTAGATGCTTCAACGCCAAAAGAACATCTAGTCATCTAATTAAATATAGACTGATCCCTTGAAGGACAGCTATATGCCGAACTATTTGCTGCTATTATATAAGACTGCTCCCCCGAAGGACAGCTATGCATTAAAATCATATCGTGCTACTATAAATAGACTGCTCCCTCGAAGGACAGCTATACACAGTCAGCCTTTATCAGAAGCTTCTCGCATTGATCAGCTTCGTGAAAGACCATAAGAATAAAACAATCAATATCCCTGGTATACTTCCCGCATCGATCAGTCTATATTCAATAAAAGCAAAGCCTCATTCAAAGGACTTTTGAGTCATGGACTTGTATATTTAGGGTAGGTTCTCTTTCGTCAGAACCTCACTTTGTAATAAGTTCTCTGCACCTCCGCTATACATCCACCTCACCTCCACCATTTGTTTCACTCAAGGGGACGTAAATGTATGCTCGAGATATTGTGATCACACAACTCTTTTCACCTATTGACTTCTCGTCTATGCCACGGTACCTAGGGATCCAAGCGCGTTCGACATGGTGTGGTTTGTTTAGCTCTCTTAATCTACGGAGCACTCTTTATGCTTTACCGCATCAGGATTGTGTGGTGACTTAATCAGGACCCGATTCCATACTAACTTTGGGTAGGCTTAACTTTCCTTCCCTCAACCTTTACACAACACCACTTCATTACCAACACCATACCCTTACCTTTACCCAATATAATATTTTTACCAACCAACCAATTGACTAAACGTACCAAATATCTGAATTCGCCGATCCCTGATCGTAGGGAGAACGTACATCGGTCTTGAGCCCCTCCTTGCTTTGTGCAATGGGCTATGAGGCAGCACTTGGAGACATGGCGTCTCACAGGTAGCTCGGCCCATCCCCTACCATAAACCATAATGTGTGGTAAATATAAATCTTTTGGGTATTTCTATTTACCACTCTCTTATCCTTTTTCCAAAACACCGAAAGTCAAACGAAAACATCGTATTTATTATAACTCAAATCAACATACCATATCTCGTTCTGTTAGATGTTAACAAATACATATCCTATAATCGACACGCAGGTAGGTACTCTTATTTAGTCTTATACGTGCTAACATTACTCAAGACCCTCATGCATCACCCGAACTAGGTGATGATCGTGTGACGTCGACCCCTCTGCCGGGCGCCTCTCTGTCCTCAAAGGGACCACGGCTATTCGGTACCGCACACTGATGGACATCTTCCTATAACATATGAATAAAGCCCCTCTGAGCATGGATGGACTCGCCCTAGTCCTCCACCATGACTCCGCACCACTAACAATCCTCTGGTCTCATTCACATGCGGTTTGGAGCTGGCTGAACCAAACGCTGCAGATGAATCCCTCTCTGCTGTAATCACCGCTATGTCAGGGCGTCACGTACACCTCGCACGATTTATGCTACCCACATAATCTTATAAGCCTATGTTGGTCCGCATTCATTACCTGCGGATCGGTGACTACATCTTAAGGCCCTTCTAGAGGTGTTGGCCGAGAGGTGGAATGATGCTCGGCGTCGATTCTTACTATATGGTCTTAAAGCCAGGGGTATATCCTACACAATCCAAATGTCGCCGTACGCGATCTAAGGAATCCCTCCTACTCACCCGGCCTGTGCTATGCGACCACCTCATCGCTCTAACCCCTCAAATCCTAGCTATGTTCTCTGTTCCATATGTTCTGTTATTGGCCTCACAGATGTCCGCAAACGTACCCCTCTCCCATACTGCATGTAAACTCAATATCCCACCCGTCACGCCTGGGATCGGCATCTGTTCGTCTGGACCTATCGTCTGAATCCCAACCTCTGCACTCCGGTTTCTCTCCGATCGGAGGGGTCAGACTATTGGTTCGCACCCAAAAACACTGTGCTCATAGGCACAACAGTGAATAAGTATGAACTATCCAGTGACGTCCTGTGATTTCACCTACAAGCCCATAAACCAGTATAGCTCCGACCAAAATATGAAGGTGCCCACGTACAAGTTCACGTTCCTTTCTATCATCTCCCAAATAACACAATCAAGGCCTTTGGAAATCTCCCCCTTCCGCCGCGGTAACGCATATACCCTACCGATATCATTAATATCAACTGCCTAACCTTGTATCCTAGGGTGTGCCTGCTAACATGACCCCCATATGTAACGGATAAAAACCTCGCGGGTGGCAAATTCTGGCATATGGACAAATACTGTGTTTATCGCTCCCCGTTGCGCGATAGGTAGTGCCTGATAATTGTTCTCTTGTAAAGGAGTCTCAAAAATCTGAAAAACCACATCTTCCCATGTTATTCATCTCCCCTTGTTGGCCAGATTATAAAAGGTATTTGTCTCGGGATTCAATCTCTTAAATCAAGGCCTGCACAACATAGCATGGTTCCATTAATTCGGGATCCGAGACATGGGAATGCGTTCCACTAAACATTACGATAGATGCATAAAATTTGAGTACGGAGGGGAAGTACCTACACGTAAAAGCTTGACCCTCCCCTTTAAAACCTGCAATATGTTATACCGCCCGAACGATGGGCTTTTAGTTACAATCAAGACACCCATACATTCAACCCAACCATCCTCTTAAAAGTGTCCCTCAAACCATCACCTCCAAAAGCGCTACGACTTCAACTGATGAAACCACCATCGACAAAAACACTTCCCTTCCGCAAGATAACATTCCAACCTCCGACCCCTTAGTAGATGTTTTAAGCGCCTTAAACTGGGGGGAGTACCGGCTAATAACGTTAGTTCTTACCTACCACGCAGGAGTACGGACAATACATGTTACACATCCCACCTACGACATCGGGTGGGGAGCTAACCATTACACCTGAACCCCCATTACACCTGAACCACTCTTGGTGTGGTTCCCTTCCAATCTGATTTTCAATACCTTGACAAATCGTTCATTTCGACCTCACCTTCTTGACTCGCTGTGCTGGAAAGGCTTTGGTTGGTCTTACGAACAGGCCAACATACAATCATTTCCCATGATACCCGTAAAACATAGATCGTAGTGTCTCGGTTTTCACGAAAAAACCTACACGGAGACACCTCCTGTCATTGTATCTGAAGAAGAGACGTTGCCCCTACCAACCATCATCACCAACTTGCCATCATCACCCACAGAATCTATAGACCGTGAACCATCCCTCTCCTACTTTTTTTTTCTAATGCTATCTTCATAGGTCCTCCACTTATCAACGTGATAATGAGGACCCATCTTCTCTTCCCCTTTTGTACCAGACATGATCGAAAGAGGATTCACTTTGATTTAAGGTTGTTGAATGCCAGGATTTGATGACACTTCCATCCTCAATTCCTGGCGCGGATATGATTCTTATATTTAAACGAGCCTTACCATCTGCAACCCAAACCATGCTGAACGATCTACCATAGAAAGCAATATCAGACGGAGGAGGAATCCTCACATTGTAAAGATTGGACAATCCCTTAACACATCAGAACAAGCCTCCGTTACTACCTTTCTACGTGCTTGCAACCAAGCTTTCGCATGGTCTTACGCGACATGCCAGGAATTGATCTACCTTGCCGTCCATAACATCACCCTAAACCCCGATTCCAAACCAGTCAGCAGAAATTGAGGAAAAAAGCATCCACGCATTGTCTCTTGGTCAAAGAGGAGCTGCCAACGACTCCTTTCGTTTTCCTCCATCCTGCCTATCGATACCCCTCAATGGATTTCAACATCGTTACCTGTCACTAATAAAGCGACAGGGGGACTTCGGATATACACGGATTTCTGAGAATATTAATCTCGCTTGCACCAAGGATGACTTCCCCTTACCTAGCCTGACCAACTTGTTGATCTAACTGTAGGTCATGAGATGCTCTTCTCATGGAGGCTTTTCAGGATACAAACCAAATTTTGGTTGCCCCTGCCGATCAACACACAAACTACCTTCATAACTCCTTGGGGAAACCTCTGTTATCGTGCATGCCATGTGGCCTTTAAAAATTGCTGGTGTGCTACCTATCAGCGGGCTATGAACATACATTTCTCTGACATTATGAACACTATTCCTTGAAGATTATGTCGACGATTTCTCGGCAAAGTCTAATATCATAGTGAATAATCTCGATGTTTTAACCAATTATTTTTGATCACTTTACAATATTTTGCCGCCTTCAACCAGAAGGAAATGTGTCTTTGGTGTTTCTTTCAGGGAAAACTTCTTGGCTTTATGTATCTTGCGGGGCATTGAGTCGAGCCATCTAAGTCAAAAGCATCTCCTAGAAATTCCCCACCCAAAAATCTCAACCATTGCGTAGTTACAAGGTAAGTTCAATATATCCGACGTTTCATCTCCCAACTCTCGGATCTGAGATTGTCAAACCTTTCCATCACTCCTTAAAAAGGATTATGCATTCAATGGAGCGCAAGAATGTCACCAAGCCTTCAACGCTCTCAAATCCTATCCTTGCAGCCAAAAAACCCCCCGTGCTTATCCCACCCAAAGGACGACCGCCCTTTCTACCTTTCCTTCCGCACCAAACCACGCTGTAGGAGCCATGCTTGACACATCGTGACTCTGAGAACGTAACAAGCCGTTCGTTTATGATAAAGTCGTATTTAGTGGGCTATGAGACTAGGTACACACAGTAGAAAAATTGTGCCTTGCCTAATCTACGTGGCCACAAAACTCCGACAATACCTTCTAAATTCACAAGACTTTTCGTCATCACTAATACAGACCCCATCCCATACAGTATGCCCAAACCTCATCTGGGAACCAACGCATTGCCCAGGATGGTCAGATTCTCGCCGGGACCTCGAATTGAGTTGTCCACCAGGAAATCAACAAAGGACAAACCATCGCAGACCACTTGCAGAAGTCCTTTACCTGGGGAACAATTACCAATTTCACATTTCCCGACGAACTCATCGCCACTCTTTCACTCAGGAGGAGTCGTACCCAATGACCCTCTTCGTCGATGGATCTAAATTGCCAGCGTGGTGGAGGGAAAGGCGTCGTTGTTCTATTGTACTCTCGACGCTGATTGAGCCTAGCCTATTTCTTCCGGCTGATTTCCCTGCACTAATAATACGCGGAATACGAGGACATTGGTTCTGGGCTCCAAGTTGCGTACATTAGGCGTTATCAAATCTATAAACATTTTTGGCGACTCTCAATTGGTAGTCAATCAAAGTTGATGGGCGTTTCTACAATGCAAAAACGAGAACTTCAAAAATACAAACACTACGGATTCACTTTAGCCTTATTTACTCACTATTCTAGACCAACCATTCCCCGCTTCACTAACAAATTTTCCGGATTACTATGGCTCTTAGCCTCGCAAATTCCGTCGCGCCAAATGACTCTGAAGTTATTCGTCAATGGTCCAACCAAATACTTTTGACCCCTCCTATTTCACCCGGTATTTGTTATGATTATAATGTGTCTACTATCACAGGAACCTGGTTACAACCAATCACAACTACCTTACAATCTTGTCCTCCCCACCTGACCTTAAAGTATAGGAAAATGTGCTTTCTTAAATTAGTGTTTTCGCGTTATGTTGTCATGGGGGGATCCTCGACAAACGTGGCTTTGAGGGCATCCTCCTTCACTGTCTAACTGGCGCGGAGGACACTCCATACACACCAACCAGGTCCCGAGGTATTTGTGGTGGACATTTTAGCGGCCTTGCCGTGGCCAAACGAATCCTAGCCTGGTTATTATTGGCCTATACTTCAATAATGACTGCTACGAATATGTTAAGCGTTTGTTATGTGGCAGCAACATTGCAACCTTCAACATACTCCTAGCCACCCGCCTCCAGGTCGCTCGAGATATTTGGCCCTTCTCACAATGGGGTTAGACCTTATTGGTGAGATTCACCCAACCTTTCACAACGTCACGTTGGAATAATCACAGCGACCGAATATTACACAAAATGGGTGGAGGCGATTCACTCATTTCAATCAAAGAACAAATTGTCGAATTCATTAACCATCACATTACTGCGTTTTGGTATTCTAATCGCCTTAATAACGGATAATGGAAATCTTAAAAACAAGTTGTGAAAAGACCTTTGCGGACAAAATTTGGTATCAACTTAGCTTCTCATCACCTACTATCCACAAGCAATGGGGCAAGCGAGTCTTAATAAAACACTAACCAAAATCCTCATGAAAGTTGTCAATTGAATACGGAAGAAATTGGCCGATACATCCCCTTTGCCCTGTGGGCTTATCGCATAGCATTCGTACCTATTACTAATGCACACCTTTTTCTTTGGTATACGGTTTTTGACCGAGGCTGTTTTTCCTCTCGAATAAAAATACCCTCTCTTAGAATCATCTTCTTCAGGATATTCTCACCAAACGATGATTTCCGCCAAGAGCGGTTATTAGCCCAATTGGGAGCTTATTGACGACGCAATCGTAAGCTCTTGATCACTTACAATCTGACAAAACGCATTACGTTGCGTAGAAAGCGCTTCATGAGCGTACCTTTAAGTTGGTGTGATTTGGCTCAAAGAGAATCACATGTAACCAAACTAGAAAGAGCAAACATGTTGGAAAAATTTGGTGCTACCTAATTGGATTGGGCCTTATTATAATCACTCACACCTAGGATCTCGGTACGTATCTTAGCTTTGTTTAATGGTAAACCGGAGCCTGAACCCATTATTGCCTTGCATCTTGACCATTCTACTGTTGAAATTAGTGTTATATCACTTCGTATCTACCAGCCGCTCGTCCCTTGAGCTCACCTTACCACTACATTACACTCTGTTTCCTACACCTAATAAATAAAATCAAGCTCACATAGTGTTGATTCTTCACATCCCCTTGGATGATGCCTTCCCAGTTTTTAGTATAGTCTGACTTCAAAGTATTAAAATAAAGCCGTATTTATGGGCTTTTTCTTGAGTCAAAATTCCTACTAAACTAGGTTCACGCCAAAAGAACATCTAGTCATCTAAATTTAAATATAGACTGATCCCTTGAAGGACAGCTATATGCCGAAATATTGCTGCTTATTAGATAGAGACTGCTCCCCGAAGGAAGCATGCATAAAATTCATATCTGCTACTCTAATAGACTGCCCCTCGAAGGACAGCTATTACAAGTCAGCTTATTTATAAGAAGCTTCTCGCATGATCAGCTTCGTGAAGACCTCAAGGATAAAACAATCCAATATCCCTGGTATACTTCCCGCATCGATCAGTCTATATCATAAAAGCAAAGCCTCTATTCAAAAGGACTTTTGAGTCATGGACTTGTATATTTAGGGTAGGTTCTCTTTCGTTCAGAACACTCACTTTGTAATAAGTTCTCTGCACCTCCGCTTATACCATCCAACTCCACCTCACCATTTGTTTCAACTCAAAGGGACGTAATGTAGCTCGATTATATTGTGATCAAAACAACTTTTTCACCTATTGACTTCTCGTCTATGCCCGGTAACCTAGGGCCTCCTCCCAAGGATCGTTTCACATGGTGTGGTTGTTTAGCTCTCTTCATCTACGGGGAAAGCACTCCTTCTCTGCTTTACCTCAGCATATAGTAGGTTGTGTGTGACCTTAATCAGACCCTATTCCCTACTACTTGGGTAGGCTAACCTTTCACTTCCTCATACCTTTTACACCACATCACCAATTCATTACCAAACACCATTAACCTTAACCTTTACAATATTAATATTTTTACACCCAACCAATGCCTAAAACACGTACCAAATATCTGAATTCGCCCTCTCCTGATCTTAAGGGGGAACTACATCGGTCTGAGGCACATCCTTGCTTTGTGCAATGGGGCTATGTAGGCCGCACTTTGGAGACATGGCGTTCTCCAAGGTTAGATCGACCATTCCCCACCCATAACCTAGCATGTGTGGAAATATACAATCTTTTTGTGTATTTCTATTTAATCACAGTCCTCTTTATCCTTTTTCAAAACACCCGAAGTCAAAACGAAAACATTCTTATTAATTATAACTCAAATCAACATACATATCCTCGTTTGGTTTAGATGTTAAACAAATACTCTTCTATCATCGACACGCAGGTCGGTACTCTTATTATTCTATACCCTTGCTAACATTTACTCAGGACCCTCATTGCCTCATCCCGAAATAGGTTGATGATCGTGGATCGGCGACACCCTCCGCCGGGGCCTCCTTGTCCTCAAAGGTACCACGGCTATTGGTACCGCCCAATGATCTGCCAATCTCTACTATAACATATGAATACGCCCTCTCGCATGGAGGATCCAGCCTTCTAGTATCTCCACCAAGCAATCCGCAACCCACTAACAATCTCTTGTTTCTCATTCACATGCGTTTGGAGATGCTGAACCAAACGCTGCCGATGATCCCTCTCTGCTGTACTCACCGATATGTCAGGGCGCTCACGTACACCTCGAGTTTGCTACCCACCATAACTCTATAAGCCTCTGTTGTTCCCGGCATCCATTACCCTGCGCGCGGCTGCTACCTCTTCAGGCCCTTATAGAGGTGTTGGACGAGGATGGAGGTGTGAAATGATTTTGCTCTGGCGCCGATCCTTTTCAATTATATGGTCTATAAGCCAGGGGTAATCTACACAAATCCAAATTGTCGCCGTAGCGATCTATAGGAATCCTCTCATACTCACCCGGCCTGTGCCCTGCGATCCACCTCTCAATCGCTCTACCCCCCTCAACTCCTCAGCTAGTTCTATGTTACCATATGTTTCTGATGGCTCCAAACAGATGTCCGCAACCGTCACCCCTCCATTACCTGGCCTGTAATACTCAAATATCACCCGTCACGGCCTGGGATCTGGCCCTTTGTTCTGTATGGAACCGATCGTCTGAATCCCAACCTCCTTCACTCCGGTTTCTCCCGATCGGATGGGTCAGCCTATTGGTCGCACACAAAAAAAATGTGCTCATCACGGCCCAACAGTTTGTTAATAAGTATGAACTATCCAGTGTCGTCTGTGATTCACCCTACAAGCCCATAACCCCTGTATAGCTCGCCAAATATGCGGTGCCCATGTAAAAAAGTCCACGTTCCTTTCTATTCATCTCCCAAGAAACACACATCACTGCCTTTGGAAAATCTTCCCCCTTCCGCCCTCGGTAAGATAATACCCTACCGCTAATAATTCATATCAATGTAAAATTGTCTCCTTAGGGTTGTGCCTATGCTGCTACATTACCCCATATGTAAAGGATAAACCCGCTGATGTCAAAATCTCGGCATATGGACAAAACTGTTGTTATCGTCCCCGTGCGCCGCTAGTAGTGCTGATCTATTGGTTCTCTTGTATAGGGGAGTCTCAAAAATCTTGAAACACATCTCCAATTTTACTGTCATTCCCCTGTTGCCAGATAAAAGGTATTGTCTCGGGATCCATCTCTCAACAATGGCATGACACATAGCATGGTTCATGTATTCGTGAATAATAGCGGATTCAAATTAACCCCAAACAATTTATCATGTCATTAGCTGGTGTTACATTCCACCGGATTCGTGACAACAGCGCGGCACACTATATTCATCCTCACATCCTGCCTCTGCCTGCAGTACACCAAAACAACAAACAACCATTCAATCCGTCAGGGTTTTTCAAACATTCTCGAAATCTCCTCCAGTAACCGGTATCAGAATCACATAACCGTATCGGTGAGTAAACTACCGGTTCTCCCTAACCGCCTACCGGTCACTGCAATACAAACATCTTGCCTAAAACAACCACCTATGACATAATGCTCGGGTATTCCTCTCTGTATACACAGACCATACCCGCAAACCCTGATTACCGACAACGTAACAAGTACCGCACTAGAACCCTTGTATCATGTTTTCTTCTTCATCTCTACCCACTTAATCTCTATTCATAAACACATGCAAAAAACAAATCACAACCAAAACCAGTTACCTCTGGGGTTGCCAGGTTTGTGCAGGAGCTTGAGGAGGACCTGTCTTCCCTCCTTGTCCCTACCTGCCTGGATGTTTTCTCCTCGTCCTGCCATATCACACTCTTTTCAAAATGTCACCTTCTAATTCTGAAATCTCCGATCCATTCACCTTCCCAGTTCTTTTCTTATAACCCAAATCTCTCATACAAATTCTTGTCTCTCTCTCCTTACAATCAATCTCTCATGCAAATCCATGTCTCAGTTTCAAAAAAGCGTGTGTCGCGGATTTAACCTCGTGCATGGCCTCTAAAATTAAACTTAAGTTGCCACCCTAGCTTTTCTATTTTTAGAAAAGCTCATACCTAAATAACGGTATCAGTACTTAACCGATACGGTCTATAAGCATCGATAGCGGTTCCTAACCGATATCGGTTTACACACCTATCTTTTCTAAACAGCGTTCTTTTCTTATTTCTCACCTAAATTTTTGGCGCGCCCGCCTTCTTACCTGAATTAAACCACACCATTTACCACATTTTTCATCCACCACAATAGCCTTTCACTGTCATTAAACATTGATCTTATACAAATACACAAACATAAACTACGGATATCAAGAAACTATTCAATCTATACATTCATTTGACTCCAACTCATCAGTTACATTAATACTCAATGTCACAAACCACCCAATCATTCACATCACCTGACATTCATATATACGTGCTAAAACAAAAACCATCACATCATCCATTATAACAGTCAACTAAAACTTATCATAACATAATATTACCAAACCATTAACAAAATATTTAAACACCATTTGAACACCGCACGTGGATCAAAACATCGTCTCATATATATAACAAATTTTCAAAAATACAATGTGCCCTACAATCGGGGCCTCGTGATCTCATAATCACAAAAGCGGCCCGACAGGCCCAATAACTGTCAAAAATACTCACTCGGCTCGCAGGCCGGTACCTCGTATCAAAAATAGATATATACTCGGCTCGAAGGCCGGTATCCACTATACAACCATATCGGCTCGCAGTGGCCGGAGATACAAATTAAATTGAATAAATGATACATGAATAATCATAGGCACGCAGGCCTCTCTCAATACACCCGGTTCGCGGACCGGTGCCAATATCTAAATACAAAGCCCATGTATGGGACCCTCAGCTATCCCCACCGCCCTCGGCACCTCTCTCCCGTGGTCCCTTGGTGCCTTCCGCCCCTGCTGTGACGGACCCACTTAGCTATGGCTTGACACCTCCCTGAGACCTCTGGCTCCGAGAGGGGTCTCTGCTCTAGGTGCAGCATAGGGCTGATAATCAGCCCCGGGTACCTCAAGGAATATCCTGATGTATTGGGCCACTGCTCTAGCCTCATGTAAACCTCTCGAGCAACCGGTTAGGTACTGGGGCTGGTCCCCCTGACACCTACTACCGTGCCCCCTGTGCCTAGCTGGTGCCGCTGGTGGTGCCTGTGGGCGTGGTACCTAGACCTTACCTGTGGCTAGGGTTGTGCTGTTACCGCTGCTGGTGGTGGTGCTGGTACCTGTGCGGTGACGCTACCTGTACTGCACCATGTGGCTGTGGTGCTGGTGGTGTGATGACGTGCTGTGCCGGGCCTGGGCTAGCTACCCTTATAAGACACAATATGTGCCTGTGCTTAGCTAATACCCCTGTAAGAGCTGAACCTTGGACCCAGAGCGATCTCGGTCTCCTACCACTGCCAGCCAAGTTTGGCCTGTGCAGGCGGTTGGGGCGGTACATCCTGGCTGCTTTGCCCAGGCCACACACCATGTATGCTTCCCGTGTGCAACCAGGCATCATTCTACACCCTCACCTACTGGCCTCCTCTACTTACCCAATCTGGATCCAAAGGTGTGGTGCAGGTAGTGGGCCTCTACATCATCTTCCTGTACTGAGGAAGGGAGGTGGATCGCCTGTGCAGCCCCGTCGACTGCGTACCCTCTCAGGGGTATCCGCTCGTACCTCCTGGCCTCCGTCATGACCAAAATTGTACTGGATTAGGCCACAATGTTAAAGCGGGCTCCTCTACCAGGATGGTGACATCTATAGGGTTCCCATAAATGTCTACGCTGTAAGGCCCTCTAGCAAATGTCTTCTATAGTCATGCCACATCCCGACCTGCCATAACTGCTCGTGGCTGGCACACAACCCACAACCACCTCTGAAAGCCATTCGGTATATGACCTATGGCCCTGGATGGCTGGGGTTACCCTACGGCCTGATGCATATGATTGCTCGTATGCCCAAACAATTGCAAAAAAATGTAGAACAAAATACAACTAGCATCCTCCGGCGATTAGCCCATCGATCCCTGTATAATTGCACCCGATATTATGGTGCCCGGCGTAACAGGTGGCTCGCCACCATCTACAAGAGCACCCCATCAATGCTTTGTGAAGCGGCCTCCCTCTGTAGTCGGGAGGGCGAAGCAGGTGATCTCAAACCATCATCACATAAATAGTCGTGTCTAGTGCGAGGGCACGGTACATGTAAGTACCCGATACTCGTGCTATGGTTAGGTACGGTTTTTAGTAGCGAGGCGCATCCCAAAAACCTGCAGATCTATCACATACAAGTCTCTGAATTACCTGGAAGACGCCTCCTCCCTCATAGGTAACCGAAGATGCGCTACACATCCTCCAATGTGACAGTCATCTCCCAGTCGAGAGATGGAACAATGTCGCCGGATCCCTCTCTCGATGAGGGCCAAACCATCGGCTGTGATTCTTATCTTAGCGCTCTGTACCTCTGGGACTCCACCGAGTTCCACCTCACGATGATGGGCCCAATGAGCCGAGATACGTGTGGCCTCATCCATCCAACAGCGGGGGCAATTCCTTATCCCGCATCGGAACTGCTGACGTGCCTTGCAAACAACCAACCCACCATCCTTAGACCTACTCTTTATACAACATCTAACTTTATCATCTAAACACCCTTTTTGATCCCCCGACACATACCCGGGCTCTCTTTAACACCCCCCCCCTCTAAAAAACTACCCCCCCTACAAACCCAAAACAAACCAAATCCAACCAAAAACCAAACAACCAACCCAACCCAACCCCACACCCAAACCCCATCCAACCCAAAAACCCAAAACCTAACCCCACACCAAAACCTTCTACACCCTAACCCAACCCCAACACCCACTCCCACCCCCACACCCAACCTACAAAAACCCAAAAACATACAGCTACCGACGCCGGCCGATACATGACCGACGCCGGTCACCAACAAGTCCCCCTTTCCCTAAAATTGTTGCGACGATGGCCGTCGCTTAGTGACCGACATCGGTCACTGTCCTCTCCCGGAGCCGAACCCCCCGCGCGGCCCCCAAAACCCAGTTTTTTTTACCTATTCTACCATCTTCCCCACCCAAAAACCCTAAAAACTTACCCACCTACCCACCTTAGCCTATCATAAGCTATCTACCCCTCTCCCTTTTTTAAATGCATTTCCATTTTCTCATTATTTCCTAAAAAAGGTTAATCCTACCCAACCCCAATTTAGCTAATACAACCAATCACCAAAATTAAGAGTGTCGAATCTACCGAACGACGACACGTCATCGTTGGTGGGCAAGGGCCGGTGGCGGTCCAGCTGGTCCACCCCTCCAGCTCCTGCCTGCCTGCTTGTGCCATAGGCTCCAATCCTGATCTGCTGGTCCCAGCCAATCAACTACTTGCCTCCTCCTTAATCGGCCCACTATAACTCTCTCCGCAATTACAATGCTCCACCTCACTCAATCAAGCCTCTAATCCCAACTCTCCAAGTCAGACAAGTCGATTATGGTTTTGCAAAATAACAAAAGAGACAATGACAAGCCGTATTTTTTCTTTTATAGGTTTTTCGCCTTTCAACCGTATCGTTTCATTTTTGCCCTAAGGAACATGGTATTCGGGTCCCTTACCGATATCGGTCATGAAGAATCGACATCGTTCTCTACGCCAACTTTCACCCCATCTTTGCCGCTTATATTACTCCCCTTGCCTCTTTTTCACCAAATATCGCCTCTATCCACCTTTGCTACAACACCATTTGTTCACTTGTCCAGCTTGACCTAAGCCTCAACCACCAATTGCGCCGACCCAAGGCCTCGCCCTCACTATTGGCCCGACCCAAGGCCATCAACCTACCTATTCGCCCGACCTAAGCCTCAAGCCTACCAAATGGCCCGACCCAAGCCTCGCCTCACTATCTTTGCCCGACCCAAAGGCCTCGCCCTACCCATTTGGCCCGAACCAAGGCCTCAACCTACCATTGGGCGCCGACCCAAGGCCTCAACCTCCTATTCAGCCCGACCCAAGGCTCGCCCTACCATTTGGCCTGACCCAAGCCTCAACCTACCATTTCGGCCCGGACCTAAGGCCTACCTACCAATTGGCCCGACCAAGGCCTTCAACCTACCTATTCGGCCTGACCCAAGGCCTCACCTACCTTTCGGCCCGACCAAAGGCCTCAACCTACCATTGGCCCGACCAAGCCTCGCACCTACCAATTTGGCCCGACCCAAGCCTCAACCTGTCCAATTGGCCGGAACCCAAGCCTCAACCTACCTATCGGCCCGACCCAAGGCCTCGCCCTACCCATTTGGCCCGACCCAAGCCTCAACCTACCATTCGGCACCGACCTAAGGCCTAACCTACCAATTGGCCCGACGCCAAGGCCCAACCACTTATTCGGCCCAACAAGCCCCCTCACCATTGGCCCGACCCAAGGCCTCGCCCTACCTATTTGGCCCGACCCAAGGCCTCGCCCTACCAATTTGGCCACCGGCCCAAGGCCTCAACCTATCCAATCGCCTGACTTAAGGGCCTCCACCTACCAATTGGCCGACCCAAGGCCTCACTCTACCCTTATGACCTGACGGGCCACCGCCCTAACCCACTTGCTAACCTAAGGCCGTATCACTTCAATACCATTTACCACAATCACGTCTCCGGAAAAATTGGCACGATCACATTCCCTTTGCCCTTTGGGCTTATCGTACTAGCATTCGTACCTCTACTAATGCCACAACCTTTTTCTTTGGTATACGGTACCGAGGCTGTTTTGCCTCTCGAAATACAAATACCCTCCCTTAGAATATCTCTTCAGGATATTCTCACCAACGATGATTTCCGCCAAGAGCGGTTAGCCCAATTGGAGCTTCTTGACGAACGCCGTCTTACAGCTCTTGATCACCTTCAAATCTATCAAAAACGCATTAAACGTGCTTATGATAAGCGACTTCATGAGCGTACCTTTAAGGTTGGTGATCTTGTCCTCAAAGAGAATCAACATGTAACCAAACTAGAAAAGAGCAAACGTGGAAAATTTGCTCCCAATTGGATTGGGCCTTATATAATCACTCACACCTATGGATCTGGTACTTATCGTTTAGCTTCGCTTAATGTAAACCTGAGCCTGAGCCCCTTAATGCCTTGCATCTTCGACCATTCTATTGTTGAAATTAGTGTTATATCACTTCTTATCCGCCGCCTACTGCTCGTCCCTTGAGCTCCCATACCACCACATGCACTTGTTTCCTACATCTCGAATAAAATCAAGCTCACCTCTCACCTCCCTTAACGATGCCTTCCCCTTTTTAGTCTAGTCCATGACTTCAACGTATTAAAATAAGCCGTATTCTTATGGGATTTTCTTGAGTCAAACTTCCTACTAAACTAGATGCTTCACGCTAAAAAGAACATCTAGTCATCTAAATTAAATATAGACTGCTCCCTCGAAGGACAGCTATATGCCAAAATTATTGCTGCTATTCTCTATAGACTGCTCCCCTGAAGGACAGCTATGCACTAAAAATCATATCTGCTACTATAAATAGACTGCTCCCTCGAAGGACAGCTATACACAGTCAGCCTCTAGCAGAAGCTTCTCGCATCGATCAGCTTCGTGAAGACCTCAAGAATAATACAATCAATATCCCTTGTAGACTTCCCGCATCGATCAGTCTACATTCAATAAAATAAAAGCCTCATTCAAAAGGACTTTTGAGTCATGGACTTGTCTATTTAGGGTAGGTTCTCTTCCGTCAGAACACTCACTTTGTAATAAGTTCTCCGTACCTCAGCTATACCATCCACCTCACCTCACCATTTGTTTCAACTCAAGGGACGTAATGTACGCTCGATATATTGTGATCACACAACTCTTTTCACCTATTGACTTCTCGTCTATGCACGGTACCTAGGGCTCCAAGCTCGTTCTACGTTGTGTGGTTTGTTTAGCTCTTTTCACCTACGGAGCACTCTTTTCTGCTTTGCCTCGCATCTAGGATTGTGTGTTGACCTTAATCAGTCAGGACCCGAATTCCCATATCTACTTGAGGTAGGCTAACTTTCACTTCCCTCAATACCTTTTACCAACATCACCAATTCATACCAACACCATTAACCTTACCTTTACCAATATTAATATTTTTACCAACCAACCAATTGCCTAAACCGTACCAAATTATCTGAATTCGCCTCTCCCTGATCTTAAGGGAGAACTACATCGGTCTGAGGCCCCTCCTTGCTTTGTGCAATGGGCTATGTAGGCAGCACTTTGGAGACATGGCGTCTCCCAAGGTTAGCTCGACCATCCCCTACCATAACCTATCATGTGTGGTAAATATAAATATTTTTGTGTATTTCTATTTAATCACATTCCTCTTTATCCTTTTTCAAAACACCGAAAGTCAAAACGAAAACATTCTTATTATTATAACTCAAATCAACATACATATCTCGTTTTGTTTAGATGTTAAACAAATACATCTTCTCTATCATCGACACGCAGGTCGGTACTCTTATTTATTCTTATACCTTGCTAACATTACTCAGACCCTCATGCCTCATCCCGAACTAGGTGATGATCGTGATCGTCGACCCCTCTCGCCGGGCCTCTCTGTCCTCAAAGGTACCACGGCTATTGGTACCGCCCACTGATCTGCCAATCTCTCCTATAACATATGAATACGCCCTCTCGCATGGAGGACTCCAGCCTCTAGTCTCTCCACCCATGACTCCGCAACCACTAACAATCCTCTTGTCTCATTCACATGCGTTTGGAGCTGCTGAACCAAAACGCTGCAGATGATCCCTCTCTGCTGTAATCACCGCTATGTCAGGGCGCTCACGTACACCTCGCAGTTCTGCTACCCACCATAATCTATAAGCCTCTGTTGTTCCCGCATCCATTACCCTGCGATCGGCTGCTACCTCTTCAGGCCCTTCTAGAGGTGTTGGCCGAGGAGGTGAGAATGCTGCCTCGGCGTCGATCCTCATATATGGTCTATAAGCCAGGGGTATATCCTACACAAATCCAAATTGTCGCCGTACGCGATCTATAGGAATCCTCTCATACTCACCCGGCCTGTGCCCTGCGATCCACCTCAATCGCTCTACCCCCCTCAACTCCTCAGCTATGTTCTCTGTTACCATATAGTTTCTGTATGGGCCTCCAACAGATGTCCGCAACCGTCACCCTCTCCCATACCTGCCTGTAATACTCAATATCACCCGTCACGGCCTGGGATCTGGCCTCTTGTTCTGTCTGGACCTATCGTCTGAATCCCAACCTCTGCACTCCGGTTTCTCCCGATCGGATGGGTCAGCCTATTGGTCGCACACAAACAATGTGCTCATAGGCCCAACAGTGTAATAAGTATGAACTATCCAGTGTCGTCCTGTGATTTCACCTACAAGCCCATAAACCCCTGTATAGCTCCGCCAAATATGCAGGTGCCCATGTAAAAGTCACGTTCCTTTCTATCATCTCCCAAATAACACACATCAATGCCTTTGGAAATCTTCCCCCTTCCGCCCTCGGTAACGCATAATACCCTACCGCTATCATTAATATCACTGCTAACCTTGTCTCCTTAGGGTGTGCTGCATACATTACCCCATATGTAAAGGATAAACCTCGCTGTGTCAAATCTCGTGCATATGGACCAAATACTGTTGTTATCGCTCCCCGTGCCGCGCTAGGTAGTGCCTGATATATTGGTTCTCTTGTAATAGGGAGTCTCAAAATCTGAAACACATCTTCCAATGTTACTGTCATCTCCCCTGTTGGCAGATAAAAGGTATTTGTCTCGGGATTCCATCTCTCAATCAATGCCTGCAACATAGCATGGTTCCATGTAATTCGTGAATAATAGCGGATTCCACTTAACCCCAAACAATTTATCAATGTCCATTCAGCTGGTGTTACATCCACTCGGATTCGTGACAACAGCGCTGGCACACTATCATTCATCCTCAATCCTGCCTCTGCCTGCATACACCAAAACAACAAACAACCATTCAATCCGTCAGGGTTTTTCAAACATTCTGGAAATTCCTCCAGTAACCGGTATCAGCTATACATAACCGATATCGGTTGAGTAACCGATACCGGTTCTCCCTAACCGCTACCGGTCACTGTCAATTACATACATCTTGCCTAAAACAACCACCTATGACAATAAATTGCTCGTTTATTCCTCTCTGTATACACAGACATACCCGAAACCCGTGATTACCTACAACGTAACACTTACCTCACCTATAACCCTTGCTATCATGTTTTCTTCTTCATATCTACCCACTTAATCTCTTATTCATAACACATGCAAAAATCAAATCACAACCAAAACATTTACCTCTGGGGTTGCAGTAGCTTGAGGAGGCCCTTGTCTTCCCTCTTGTCCCTACCTGCTGGATGTTTCTCCTCGTCCTGCCATTATCACCACTCTTTTCAAATTCACCTTTCTACTTTCTGAATCTCCGATCGCATTCACCTTCCCAGTATCTTTTCTTATCACCCAAATCTCTCATACAAATTCTTGTCTCTCTTCTCCTTATCACTCAAATCTCTCATGCAAATCCCTGTCTCAGTCTTCAAAAAGCGTCGTGTTCGCGTATTTAACCTCTTGCATGGCTCTAAAATTAAAACTTAAGTTGCCACCCTAGCTTTTCTATTTTTAGAAAAGCTCATACCTAAATAACCGGTATCAGTTACTTAACCGATATCGGTCTATCAGCTATCGATATCGGTTCCTTAACCGATATCGGTTACACACCTATCTTTTCTCAACAGCGTTCTTTTCTTCATTTCTCACCTAAATTTTTGTCGCGCCCCGCCTCTTTCCTGCATAAACAACACAATTTACCACATTTTTTCATCCACCACACATAGCATTACAATTTCATTAACATCATTTATCTTATACAAATACACAAACCATCAACTACGGATATCAAGAAACTATCAATCTATACATCATTTGGATCCAACTCATCAGTTACATATATCACAATGTCACAAAACCACCAATTCATCACATAACCTGACATTCATATATACGTGCTAAAACAAAAACATCAACATCATCCATCTATTAACATGTCAACTAAAACTTATCATACATTACATATTACCAACCATTAACAAAATATTTAAACACATTTTGAACACCGCACGTGGATCAAAACATCGTCTCTATATATATACAAATTTTCAAAAATACAATGTGCCCTACATCGGGGCCTCTGTGATCTCATAATCCACCAAAGCCGGCACGCAGGCCGCAATAACTGTCAAAAAATCTCGACTCGGCTCGCAGGCCGGTCCCTCGTATCAAAAATAGATATATACTCGGCTCGCAGGCCGGTATCCACTATACAACCCCTACTCGGCTCGCAGGCCGGTATACAATAAATGAATAAATGAATACATGAATAATACATAGGCACGCAGGCCTCTATCAATACACCCGGTTCGCAGACCGGTGCCCATCTCTAAATACAAAAGCCATGTCTGGGATCCCTCAGCTCTCCCCACCGCCCTCGGCACCTCTCCCCGCTGGTCCCTGTGGTGCCTCTCGCCTCCTGCCTGTGACGGACCCACTAGCTATGGCTGCACCTCCCTGAGACCTCTGGCTCCGAGAGGTCTCTGCTCTATGTGCCGCATAGGGCTGATAATCAGCCCCGGTACCATCAAGAATATCCTGATAGTATTGGGCCTCTGCTCTAGCCTCCATGTAACGCTCTCGAGCCACCGTAGGTACTGGGGCTGGTCCCCTGACACCTACTACCAGTGCCCCCTGTGCCTATGCTGGTGCCGCTGGTGGTGCCTGTGGCTGTGGTACCTATACCTGTACCTGTGCCTAGGGTTGTGGCTGTACCGCTGCTGGTGGTGGTGCTGGTACCTGTGCTGCTGCCTGTACCTGTACCTGCACCTGTGGCTGTGGTGCTGGTGGTGGTGCTGCCTGTGCCTGTGCCTGGGCCTGGGCTAGCTACCCCTATAAGACACCTATCTGTGCCTGTGCTGTAGCTAACTACCCCTGTAAGAGCTGCACCTGACCCCTGAGCTGATCTCTCTCTCCTATCACTGCAGCCAAGTTTGGCTGTGCAGGCGGTACTATCCTGGCTGCTCTCTGCCCAGGCCACCACACCATGTATGCTCCCGTGCACCCAGCATCATCTACACCCTCACCTACTGGCCTCTCTACTACCCAATCTGGATCCAAAGGCTGTGGTGCAGGTAGTGGGGCCTCTACATCATCTCTCCTGTACTGAGGAACGGGAGGTGGCTCGTCCTGTCGCAGCCCCGTCTGCCTGCGTACCCTCTCCAGGGGTATCCGCTCGTACTCTCCTGGCCTCCGTCCTGCTATCCAAAATGTGTACTGGATTAGGCACAACTGTAAGCGGGCTCCTCTACCAGGATGGTGACCTCTATAGGGTCTCCATACAATGTCTACTGCTGTAAGGCCCTCTAGCAAATGTCTATAGTATGCCACATCCCGACCTGCCATAACTGCTCGTGGCTGGCCCACAACCCCCAACCACCTCTGAAAGCCATATCGGTATATGACCTATGGCCCTGGATGCTGGGGTAACCCTACTGGCCTGATGCATATGATGTGCTCGTATGCCCAACAATGCAACAAAAATGTAGAACAAATACCAACTCGCCTCCTCCGGCGATAGCCCCATAGCTCCCTGTATAATTGCACCCGATATACTGGTGCCCAGGCGTAACAGGTGTGCTCCTCCACCATCTCCAATAGCACCCCCATCAATGCTCGTGGGAAGCGGCCTCCCTCTGAGTCCGGGAGGGCGAAGCAGGTGATCCCAACCATCATCAACATAACTAGTCGTGTCTCGTGTCGATGCGCACGGTACATGTCACCGTACCCGATACTCGTGCTATGGTAGGTCAGTAGCGCGGCTGCATCCCCAAAAACCTGCAGTATGCTATCCATAGCAGTCTCTGAATCTACCTGGAAGACTGCCTCTCCCTCGATAGGTAACCGAAGGATGCGATACACATCCTCCAATGTGACAGTCATCTCCCCAGTCGAGAGATGGAACACATTGGTCGCCGGATCCCATCTCTCGATGAGGGCAACCATCAGGCTGTGATCTCTCTCTATCGCTCTGTACCTCTGGACTCCACCGAGTCCCACCTCACGCATGATGGCCCAATGAGCCGCAGATACGTGTGGCCTCATCCATACCAACAGCGGGGGCATCCTATCCCGCATCGTCAACTGCTGACGTGCCTGCAAAACCAACCCACATCCTTAGACCTACTCTTTATTACAACATCTACTTTATCATCTAAACACCCCTTTTTATCCCCCCGACCATACCCTGGCTCTCTACCACCCCCCTCTAACAACCTACCACCCCTACAAACCCAAAACAACCAATCCAACCCAAAAACCCAAAACAACCAACCCAACCCAACCCCCACACCAAACCCAATCCAACCCAAAAACCCAAAACCTAACCCCACACCAAACCCTTCTCCACCCCTAACCCAACCCCAACACCCACTCCCACCCACAACCCAACCTAAAAACCCAAAAAACATACAAGCTACCGACGCCGGCCGATACATGACCGACGCCGGTCACCAACAAGTCCCCCTTTCCCTAAAATTGTGCGACCGATGCCGGTCGCTTAGTGACCGACATCGGTCACTGTCCTCTCCCGGAGCCGAACCCCCGCGCGGCCCCCAAAACCCATTTTTTTTACCTATTTCTACCCATCTCCCCACCCAAAAACCCTAAAAACTTACCCACCTACCCACCTTAGCCTATCTAGCCTATCTACCCTCTCCCTTTTTCAAATCATTTCCATTTTCTCATTATTTCCTAAAAAAGGTTAATTCCTACCCAAACCCCCAATTTAGCATAATACAACCAAATCACCAAATTAAAGAGTTTCGAATCTACCCGAACGACGACACGTCATCGTGGTGGGATGGGCGGTGGCGGTCCAGCTGGTCCAGCCCCTCCAGCTCCTCCTGCCTGTGCCATGGCTCCAATCCTGATCTGCTGGGTCCCCAGCCAATCAACTACTGCCTCCTCCTTAATCGGGCCCACTATCAACTCTCTCCGCCAATACAATAGCTCCACCTCACTCAATCAAGCCTCTAATCCCAACTCTCCACGTCAGACAAGTCGATTTGGTTTGCAAATAACAAAAGAGACAATGACAAGCCGTATTTTTCTTTTTATAGGTTTTTCGCCTTTCACCGATATCGGTTTCATTTTGCCCTAAGGAACTGGTATCGGTCCCTTAACCGATATCGGTCATGAAGAATCGACATCGGTTCTCTACCCAACTTTCACCCCATTCTTTGCCCTTATTTACTCCTTGCCTCTTTTTCACCAATATCGCCTCTATCCACCTTTGCTGCACACCATTTGTTCACTTGTCCAGCCTGACCTAAGGCCTCAACCTACCAATTGGCCCAACCCAAGGCCTCGCCCTCACTAGTTGGCCCGACCCAAGGCCTCAACCTACCTATTCGGCCCGACCTAAGGCCTCAACCTACCAATTGGCCCGACCCAAGGCCTCGCCCTCACTATTTGGCCCGACCCAAGGCCTCGCCCTACCAATTTGGCCCGACCCAAGGCCTCAACCTACCAATTGGCCCGGACCCAAGGCCTCAACCTACCTATTCGGCCCGACCCAAGGCCTCACCCTACCCATTTGGCCCGACCCAAGGCCTCAACCTACCATTTGGCCTGACCTAAGGCCTCAACCTACCTATTCGGCCCGACCCAAGGCCTCAACCTACCTATTCGGCCCGACCCAAGGCCTCAACCTACCAATTGGCCCGACCCAAGGCCTCGCCCTACCAATTTGACCCAACCCAAGGCCTCAACCTACCAATTGGCCCGACCCAAGGCCTCAACCTACCTATTTGGCCCGACCCAAGGCCTCGCCCTACCCATTTGGCCCGACCCAAGGCCTCAACCTACCATTCGGCCCGACCTAAGGCCTCAACCTACCAATTGGCCCGACCCAAGGCCTCAACCTACCTATTCGGCCCGACCCAAGGCCTCAACCTACCTATTCGGCCCGACCCAAAGCCTCACCCTCACCATTCGGCCTGACCTAAGGCCTCGCCCTAACCTATTTGGCCCGACCCAAGACCCAAGGCCTCGCCCTACCTAATTTGGCCCGACCCAAGGCCTCAACCTACCTATTCGGCCTGACTTAAGGCCTCGCACCTACCAATTAGCCCGACCCAAGGCCTCAACTCTACCCTTACCTAACCTGACCCAGGGCCACCGCCCAACCACTTGGCCTGACCAAAGGCCGTATCACTTCCATACCATACCCATAATCAACGTTTTATTTTATACATCCATCATGTACCTTGTGTTCAATCAAGCTCACCTGTTCGTGTTTTAGCATGATTAGGGTCCTTGACTTGATTTGTCGACCAACTTTGCCTAGACCTCGACCGTGACGTTTATCCCAACCAAACCAACCACTTGGTACTGCCGAACATGCCTAAACGTTCCTGTACCTCACCTGTTATATACCCTGGAGCTACTTCCTATGCCTTGGATACCAGGATTATATCACCCTTGTTTGGATAAACTATCGACCTTTGCCTATGCATTGCTGGTTTGCTAGTCAAATCATGTACCCTAGTCGTACTATTGCATTTCAACATGCGTCTGCTTCCTTGGACCTACCCCACCACCTTACCATCCTCTCTACCACATATACCCTTTATCAACGCTATCCCTGATTTCCCGTTCACTCAATCTGTGATAGATTTGAGGGGGATTACCTATATCCTTAACATGAGAAACCACTTCATATTATTGTCCACGCAGCTTTATAGAACAAGCTAGACGACAATAAGGGGCTAATGTAGACACCAAATTCATGTCTCACGACCCCCTTGTGACCCGCATCCCATTTCGCAACCTAACCTCATTACCTAAACTTTACACAATTATTTATTAATTACCTTGTAATTGATAAATCCACATCACCTTACCCGCCACCTCACTTTGCCACCCTCATCATGACCTAGCCCTAATCCTAAACTAAGCTAATTAAGACCCATGACTTGGTCTAAACTCACATCCATAACTAATGCCTCCTTACTCGCACCAAAAGCCGACCTTCTAGCCACTTGACCAAGCCCGCAACTGATCTCTCGGGAGAAAAGCAGGGAAGGTGGGCTATTTTACTAAAAATAGCCTACTTTTTTCCTTACCGATGCCGGTTCCTACTCGATCGCCGTCGGTTACGCAACCGCCATCGGTTCCCTGTAAATGTGCTCCCCAAACCAAAACAACGGATCGGAATTTCATTTTTAGAGATCAGTAAAAGGATTTCTGGATCAACAGAGAGCATTGCGAGCGAGGAACAGAGTCCAGATCTTCACTTGGACAAAGCAGAGACGAGTGGAAGAAACCAGAAGTGTTTACAACCAGAGGAGATCAACTTGCATCTTCGGTCAAAACCAGTAAGTCAGTATCTTACATTTCCTCTGTGTCATAACAGTTCTTATGTTTCTGTGAATCTCAGTCCTCCTAAATCCGTTTCTGAATCCACTACCCAACATGCCATTGCATCTAACTGTCATTCTTTCACTCCTAATCACCCCATTTCCTAATACCATCCAAAAAAGCCAGCTATTACAAAACACCATCTGCTATCAAGAAGATCCGTAGAACCCACTGCTATCGGTTATCAGTAACTGCCATCGGTTATCAATGACCGGCATCGGTTATCAGTAACCGGCATCGGTTCCTCTGATCAAAAACCAGAAAACCAGCCTTTCCCCCTACCCAGTTTAACGAAATAATTTAATTAATATTTTGCAGTCTTTTGTGTTAATTCATATTTGCAGGGGAACTGACCACCTTCGAAAGGAAGTTTTATATTTCCTGGGCCCAAGGCAGTTTCCTCATTTATTGTTTAATCAAAATCTTGTGGTCTTGTGTTCTTATTTGCAGGTAGTCCTTCCAAGACAAAAAGGAGTTCTCTGCAGTCAGCCTGATCTTTCTCTACGGGTACGCGCACACCATCTCGACATTCAACAGGTATTCCTCCTAACCCTAACCTCATCTGTTTCTAAAAGGAATGAAAGGATAGAAGTAACTCTATTCCCAGAAGCCGAAACATTCCGAGCGAAACAGGTGGCTAGCCTGCAGATGGCTATCTCAGATCCTCCAACCACTGCTAGTCTGATCATAGGGGGAGTGGGTGGAGAAACAAGGTATCAAGGATAGATCCTGGGGATGTTGGATGTAGATAACTATCTAGTAGTGGCTACAGGCCATAGACAAAAACAGTGAGTTAGAAAACCAAAACATGGCAAAATGGAAGAGATGCACAATGCTTGCAGGTCATGAGGAGGGTCAAGGTGGGTATAGAGCCAAAGGCCTGATATGATAGTAGGGCTACTTACTCAGATTTACCAGGGTGATGTAAAAGTTTGGGATCAAGTGGTGTAGGGGGGTAGTTGGTGGTGGTGCTATCCACTATATACATGATGAGCCTCCCCCCACTCATAAAGGCATATTCCTATGCCCCATGACTGACTCCTCATACCCACCTTAGTCATGAGGAGGGGGATCCTAAAAAACTAGGGCCATGATGATGATGATATCTGGGGTAAGAGAGGGATACATCAGATTGGCCCGTTGGACTCCAGGTCAGTGGGCTGATAAGGTCTGCTAAGGAGATCTCCCCAGGTAGGAGAGGAGGCGACGATCTCTTGTCTCCTCAGGAGGAGGTAGCTCCTTGGAGGAGAGGGTGCCAGATCTGGGGGAGTGACAACTTCCATGGTCTCATACGTATATGGAAATAGTTAGCCATCTCCTCCCCAATAGGAGCAGAGATGTAGCATGAATCTGAAGGCTACGAGGTTATGCCAAGAGAGAGACCTAGTCGAGCACGTACAGACCTGATATGAATACCATAGGAAGAGGGAGGCCTATAAGGATCAGATATGGAGATCTCAGATCTATAGTTGAGGTGTTAGGGCCACCTCGAGGCTCAGGGGGATTCATAGCGATCTGACCAACTGGTTCTTCCTTTTACTATATCACTAAATAAATGCCAAGACTTAACTGGTGAGGAGGCATGCTACTATGAGCACATTGTTGAATCATCCAGATTACCCTCCGTGCCATGTTATGTGGCTTTTCTAACAGGGAAGTGGAGGTCAGAGAGATCATCACGGTAAGCCAGCATGCTTTGGGTAGCACGATGAGTGTGAGTGCATATCCTGATAGGTGTGTTCCAGGCCCAGATGATGGAAATCAGGAGGTGGAGAGGGAGGTGGAAAGGCTGGCCACTGGCATGATGTGGAAGGGTTCTAAGAACTGACATCCCTGTCTAACTTATAGTTCACCTAACTGCCCCTGGGTGAACATTGTATCATAGACTCCCCTTTGATATGGATTTTTGATGTATGTATTTTTAAGATAGAGCCCAGTAGAGGCCTCATCACCAGATGTGGAATGGATCACATTTTGATCCCTGATATACACACACCACCATGATACAAATCATGGATTATATGTGTCCCCAAGATGATCTGCTCCATATGATGTGATGAATGCGGATATTTGATTATATCTATGGATGTTGATTTAGATGCCCAACAATACATATTGACTTATATCCCCATGTTTTTATCCCCTATCATGTATAATGATTAGATACCCTTGACATGGCCTATATGATGTGATGTATGGGTTAAATGATTCGGTGTAATGACAATAGAATATATCTGTGTAATTATGTAATGGATGCCTGGATATGCACCCCATCATCTTAGATATAGAGTAGTCCATTGTGACTAGCTCTGGCTTTAGACCCTGCGTATGTCAAGAGTTAAATGTAAACACATTATGTGATAGGAAGTCCAAGTATCATGTTTAGATGTCCTCGAGATGATGTAAATATAGGTGACATTTTGATTTGATGGATAGTGATTTAGAAATTGACCGGATGTTAGGGATATATGGTCCACATTTAAATTACATGATGTAATAGATGGCACAGGATATGGATGTAAAAGTTAGGATAGTAATGTGTGGCACCCAAGGGAGTGACCTTGATATCCCTGACCCTAAGCATGAGAAAGTACACTCTCTTTGATAGAGAGGAGCATATATAGAAATATTCTTTTAAACTAAATTAAAGGCAAATTGTGAGAGGGAAAAACACAAAGTAATGCACTTGAGACCAATGACAGGTGTTAACACATAACTAATGATAGTTAGTCATATTTAAGACCCTGAGGGAAGGATGGAAAGTGTGCTTATAAACCCACTATAGACACAAAAAAGGGGTTAAGATGGAGCTTCTATGGGGAAAATAGGTTCTCCTTAGGTGATAGTCCCATGTCTATGCCCCAACTCTGAGAAATATAGTGCAACATGATCAATGTAGGAAGTTTACGGAGGATGGAAAATTTAATCAATGCGGGAAGCCTTCTAGGGATGCTTAGAGATGTTAAGAAGGATGATTAATTCAGGAAGCCTTCATTGCTATGACATAAAAGAGTAGCCATCCTTCTAGGGAGTGGTCTAAGATTAGGATTTTTCTTTTGATGATCATTTTAAAACAAGAAATTGCAAAAATACCCCCCTAGGTAAAGATTTCCAACATTTTACATATTTAAGTTTCAAACAAACAAGTGTAAAATACTAACCTTTGAGTGTGCCACTAGATCTCTTGGTCTTGGAGGCATGATCATGATGTCATACTGGTCATTTTGGCTATACTCTCACTCGAAATAGTCACCGTGGGCCCAGAGATCAAAAATCACCAATAGGATATGTGCAAATGAATTTAAAAAGGATTTGTTTTGATGTGTGTGTGTGTGTGTGTGTGTTTAACCTCATTTTGAGTGTATGTGTCCACAAGGTTGGAGTGTTGGCGCAAGTATATTCCTATCTCCACGTAAATGGTAATTCCTCTTGTCTTTTTTATTTAATGTTTATTTTTCAATATCATATCTATCTGCACTTGAGTCTTGCTTTCATCTTATAGGTAATGGGAGTTTGGATGACGACATTTCGACACACAGATGTGTGAGGTATAGCTTCTAACTACCCATTTTGGGAACGCCATACTCGGACTCTACATTTTACCTCTCTTCATGGATAAAATGCTTCTCCGAGGGAGCAATATGTACGCACCCAAAATTACACATGCTACATTGTCGGAAAACGGTTACAAAAGGGTCCCCGATGATGATTCATGTTTTTTCCAAAGGTGTTCAAGCTCCTAAACCTCCTTGTAGCTTATATTTGTAGCCTAGTATGCCTTAGCCTTTTGATGCTTTTTCTTAGCTTCCCACTTATTTTTAGCCCTATTTTGACCTTTAGTCTCAAAACCGCCTCCCTGCCTGGGTGGCAGTTTTGTAACTGCTGCCATGAGCAAGGCGGCAATCTAGTAATCGCTACTCTATGCAAGACGACAGTCCTGTGTGTAATTTTAAAAATCTACTAACATTATTTAAGACACATTTTTTTTCACTTAACTTCACTTTGAACACACGTTTCTTTCCCATTTTAGTTGATTTCAATCTTGATTGCCTTGTGGAATGCTCCTACTCCCTTGTAATTTGTAATTGACTATGATTGATAGTTCAAAATCCCTCTTCATTGTTGATGTGGCACCCCATGGTTGCCAAGTGTTGTATTACATAGCCCATCCAATGTTCTATAAATTGATTGCTTGTTCTCAAGAAAATGGTCAGAGATCATTTTTTTGTGTATTCTAGCATTGTTGAGTTGCCACTTTCTTGTTAGAAATTACATAGCCAAGCTCTGTTCACTTGTGTTATCTCTCTTCCACCTGTATTACTTCCACACTGTCATCAAGCTACCATTGCTCTAGTGCTTTCTCTTTGTTGCTTCGTTGCATTCCCAATCCCTTGGAATCACGTGGACACAAGAGAAAGAAAAGACAAGCTAAGGGGACAAAGACCAAAACAACTCGATTTTCCATTACTGCATGCTTCCAGGTTGGATTTGATATTGGTTTTCTCATTGCTTCGGATTGTTATTTCTGAATCATATGCATACATTTGCATACAAATAGAGTAGAAAAGAAGAATTTCCATTATTTTAATCATTCAATAGCTTCAGTAAATCAATTCAATATGAAATCCTCAATAGAAGTCTTCTTTATTGTTCTCGAGGAAGTTGGGGAGAATAAAAGCTTCTGAGAAGCTCTAATTTATTTCCCTGCTTCTGAGGCAAAGTGGAAGTTAGATTTGCATCCATAATTTAAAGTGAAGCTTTCATTTAATTAGAATAGACTAGATGCATTCAGCACAGACGAATAACTACACTGGGTTATTTACTTGTTTAGTTTTAGTGTAGAAGTAGTTTAATTGTTTAGAATAGAAGCAATTTTTTCTCTATGTTTGTAATAATTCAGTTTAGTTTATTTTTTTAATTAGTTTCCCATTCAATAGTAGATTATATTATTGGTTTTGTTTTAGTTAAAATGAACACTTCAATGTAGTTTAACACTTAAGTTCGATCAAGTAGTTTAACATAATAAGGGATTTACGCTACCTATACTTAGCCTCTAATTTCCCCTTTGTCGACTCAGCTACTAGGAATTCACACTACTAGATCTTAGTCGCTGATTCTCCTATAGCCAGCCATCCACATTTCCACATCGGCTGCCTCGGCACGACCTCAGGGAGTCGAGTGTGGTTGAAGGTCGCGTGTCGATTTTCATTTGTACAGTGGCATTGTCATATATTTTTGGAATTCATTCTAAAACTAGATATTTCTATGTTTTATTATTTTTAAAATAATGAAGAATCAATATTCATTTTGATTCTCAACAATAAAATATGAGAGTCAGATTATTAGTTAGAATTAGATCAGCTATCTCCATATTTTGTGGAGATTGATGCTTTTTGGATAGATTACAATCTTAGTTGATAAAGATGTATGTCTTAAAATAAGGAGTTGTTTGGAAGCATGTAAATTTAAATACAACATCCCACACCTTTCAATGTAATCTCCATTTTTCTAATTAATTCAATCTGAGATTTCGTTCCCTCCATTTGTAAATAGTGTAGATTAAAATCCTCTCTGAAGGAATGAGTCGGCAACTCATTCCAAGGAAGATGGATTTTTATATTTATGTTTAATTTTCCATTATGTAACTATTTTTTTTTTGTCTTTTTCTTTGTGTCATGTAATTTTTTTGTGATGTACAGTTTTTTGTAAACCTATAGGTGTATTTTGTGTTTAACCTTTCTTTCCAATTTATCAATTTCCTTTCAAGTAAGTGTGTTTCATTTCCCACAAGTGCATTTCCCTTTCTTATCAGTTTGTTTTCATTCCATGCAAGTATGTTTTTTAATTCATGCAAGTGTGTTGCTAATACCTACAAGTGTTATTTTATATTTCTACAAGTGTGGATTTCAGTAGAAGGGACCACCATTACCAATTTTTTCTCTCCTTTTACATATAGCCTTCAGGCACCAACCCTAGATTGGCATTATTAATGTTAGGTATTGATGACCCTCATCATACCAATTCCTTAAATTCCCATTATCAAATCTCTCCTTCATGGCCCATCCCATAGTATATTTGTTTCATTTACTTCAACGACACCCATCATGTAGAGATATTCTTACACAACAATTGAAGCAATTCCAACTCCCTGATCATACGAAACCCTTCTAAGTGAATGAAATTTTGAGTCATATTATGGCTCCTTCTACTATAAATGATGACACATCCCATAAGGCTATCTTAGAATCTCTTCAATTTTTGCACTATGCCTTTAAAGATCAAATTCAAACCATGAATGCTATAATGACATCTCTCAAGGCCGAAATCCAACACCTCAAAGATACTTCCAATGTAAATCTCTATTCTCTTTCTGTGCATCATAATGTTCCTAAATCCAAGATATGTAACATGATATAGGTGTTACATGTACTCACATAAGTCAGGGTCCAATCCTCCAACATAAAACACCTCTTCCATTTAATGAACATGTTAAGCAACATGATATCCTATTGAAGCTCCTCAATCATCGGTTAATTACTTTGTTGCCCAACCATTACTATCCTCATTATTGTCTTATAAAATCAAAAGGCCAACCAATTTGCAATTATCATGGCATTAATGAACATCGTGAAATGACTGCTTTGCTTTATAATGAAAAATCCAACAACTCAAGCATAAGGGCTTTATTTCATTCTCTAAACAACATTTTTCTACACATCTATCTTCGATTTCCACATCTCAATGGGTTCCTAAATTTAATTCATCTATGACTCATGAGCATAATTCCCTATCAAATGCCTCAAGTCCAGCCATACTAAAAGAATCATCACTTACACCTAAGTCCTTGCACACCACAACATCAACAATATTAGTTGAGCCACCACAAGCTCAATATAAGGCCAACACGACAAAGGAATCTCCAAATATCTCTACTCTTTCTAAGCATATTGAGATAGTTAATGCAAACACAAGTATCAATAAATTCTTGAATGATCTCTAGATATCCATAGGAATGGTCACATATAAGTTAAATCCTAAGTATACTTTCAAAGAATCTTTTGGGAACAGCAAGCAGATTAATCTTATAGATAACATCGATTCATCTTTACTACTTAGATATTACGATAATGATGATTCTAATCCTTCTTACTATTGTGATGACTATAAGCACATTGATGAGAATTTTTCACATCTTGATCCTATTGATGAAGAAGATGACATTATTTCACCAAAAGCATTACAAATTTCTCACCGCCTATCTATAGAATACAAAGTGTAGACACCCCACAATTACACACGTGTTTCCACCTATTCCCAGTGATATCCTAATACACCCTGTTATTCACTCATTTGTGATTAATTGATTAAATTGATTAATTCATATACATTGTACCCTTTGGAGCAATTAAATTAATCTCATGTATCCCTAATACCCCTTTGTGTTATGTTCATTATCATTTATTAATTAAATGATTAATTAAGTGTGTGCACATCCTAGTCAACTGCCACTTGGACTACCTATCCTCATCCTAGTTAACTACACTTCTAGAATCCTAGAAAGGTGGGGGTAATTGAATTACATGTACAACCACCTTCCCAGATGCAACTTCTACAATTAATTCATTTATTGCCCCTAAATGCCCCGACACTACTGTAAATTCCTCCAATGCTATTTTTAGCATATGCATTCAACTGTATGTAACCAATTTCTAACTACTTCTGCCTCTATAAATTGCAGGATTACCCTCTTACAAATCCTCTTGAATATTAAGTACAATAATTCTACTAAATTTCCAAGTCAAAGTATCTTTGTCTGTAGCATTTGTAATCACATTTGGAGAAAATTCAAGAGCACCCCACATCCATTTACAAGGTTCCACAGATGAAGTCTCCACAACCTTACTGAGGTTCTCACTGAAGGCTTACAGGGAGGCTTGCATTGTATTTTGTTTGTCTTCCATTCTCAAGTAGTTTTTCACTGTTTACATTTTGGCATGCTGGGTGGGAATCACACCCCTCCTCTTTCATATTTGTTTCATTTTGTTTCTCTAACTTTGTTCTTGGAGTGCTTCTATTGTTGTGTAGGTTTGGAAGAAAAGGTAACACTTTACCAGCTCACTATATATATATATATATACTGTTGTTGGTTTCTTGTTGTATGCAATGAAAAGTTGCAAAAGCTATGGAATGAGGCTAAAAAACCTCAAAGCTTTGCTTTACTCAACTATGCACCATGAGATAAGAGATAAACAAAGGAAACTAACATGAAAGAATTATAACTTTGACAAAAACATCAAAAACTAACATGATAAAGCTACTGTCTACTCTTTTGAAAGCTTAATGAAAGTGAACCTAGTTAGATTCTAAGCAATCAGATTGTATGTTTTTTACTCCCAAACATAGTGAAGAGATCTCTCCAAGTTGGCTACATGGCCAAGTTTTAAATATTCCATTACTAACTATATTTGGAATGGATGGATGCAAGATGGAGGAGCTCTCAAAAATGGAGTATGGCCAAGATCCAAATTTTCTATAGCTTAAAGCTATCACAAATGATTTCTAATGCCTTTCCAAAGTGCTTGAGAGAGAAGGACCATTTGAAAGGAAAGCCTTAGGCTTGTATTTATAGTTTCTGGTTTGGAAGAGTTTGGAATTTGGGTGCATGTGGGACTAAAGCTCAAAAAGCACTTTTAGATTAGATTAGGATCAACATGCTTTAGGCTTAGTTAAGCTTGGTTTAGGCTAGTTAACTAAGGTTTAGGCTAGTTAAACTTGATTAGCAAGTGATTAGAGACTCATTGAGAGTTGGGAGGGGTCTGGATAACCAATTGTGACTGATAGATAGCCTACGAAGCCAATAGAAGTGGTCTAAAGAGAAGTAGGGAGGTTTTGAATGGTTGAAAGGAGGAATGTTTAGCTAATAAGAGAGTTATTAGCCATATAAGCTGATTATAGGAGGAATACGATCTAAAGAGTGTCACGGGTGGACATCCGAGAATGGAGCAAAGATTAGGGAATTAACGAAGTGTCGTTAATCGGTTGAAATAGATGAAATGCTAAGTGTAAGCATACTTTAGGTGTCTACACCTGTGTTCTTTTTTGTAAATTTTGTAGGTAATATTTTGTTTGCAGGTTTGCAGGTTTTGTTTTGTTTCCATGTTATCTTCCTATTGCCATTTTATCTTCTTGTTGTACTACCTACACACACAGCAACAAAAACAATATAGTTAGATTTTTTTCATTTAATACAAAAATCATATTTTTTGTTAGCTTTTCAATTTTTCTAACTTAGATTTTATTATAAAAAAATTAAACACAAAATTATTAAAACCTAACCTCTAGCTCTACCTACCCTGGCTCAGTCAACTCGACCGAACCACATTCTCACAACTCTCTACTCACCCCCACTCCCTACTCACTTGCCCTCACATTCCCCAACCTAACTCTACCCCCCCTTGTCTACCTCACAATGCTCCCTACCTTGTTATGCCAACCGATCATGTCCCACTATCTCCCACTCCACCCCGACCCCAACCCATCTTCTGTCCTCACCCAACTCACTGGACACAACACCCGTTCCCATTCCTGACCCTGTTCCCAACCCCGCGTTTGACCCTACTTCGACCTTGCTACCAAATCGACCCAACCTCCAAACCATCATGCCCCCCGCCCGAAACCTCCCTCGCCCTCAACTCGTCCCCTTCCTACCCCCGATCTGTCATTTATCATGCCCCCTTCTCGTTATTTGAGCTCCCCCTCAGTCTGCCGACCTGCATTCATTGTCGCTTCCATGTCACGCTTCGAGCTGCTAGACTTGCACACCCCACACCATCCACAATCCACATTTAGAGAAAATTAGGTTTAACTTTGTGTTATACGTGTTTATAGTTTTAGGCATTGGTTTAGGTTTTTCTTTTTCTTTTTTTAATTTTTAATTTTAGTTTAGTTTTAATTCCTTTTGCTTTTTTCCCAATTAAATTAGTTTCATTATTACTTATGACTTTTTAGGCACCTTTCATTTATTTTTCATTTTTTTTAGCGAACTGTACTAATCGTGACTTATATTTTTGTAGGTTTTGCGGTGTTTTTGGAGGTTTCCACTATTCGAACACTTTTGTTATTTTTTTCCAACCTTTTCGCACCTGAGACTCATCGTAAAAGTGTTGCTACGTTAGGGTTAATGGTCATTTCGGTCCACTTTTCTCTTGTTTTTTATTCATTCTTGTACACGTTTAATCATTTTGTCTATTCACTAACATATTCTAATGTGTCATTTTTGCATGCTTCTCATTTATTGTTTTCTTTTGTTTTTGTGAGACTAACCACAAAACAATCACGTGTATTCTCTTCCATCGCGCTTTTTAAGTGATCTTGTGAATCAGAAACATGGTCATTTCTATTTTTTGGGGGGGAATTAACGTTTTACTTAATCAAATCTTGTTTGTGCATATGCTCTTTCCTGGCGCTTTCTAATCGATCTAGGAAATCAAAAACGCAAACTTTCTTTTGTTGTTTTGTCTTTAATCTCCTTCCGAAAAACTTTATAATGTTTGCTTGTAGGACCCCGCTCTCACAAACGTGGATAAAACAATCAAAACTACTAATTGCAAGTTTCCAAATGGTGTACAACCAAACCACATTAAGATCACAAGAGAAAATTTTCACCACATTCAAAACATTGTATTTGCAGGTTCAGTTAAGAGCTACGTCTCGACCATTTAATTAGAATATAACCCCCCTTGGCATAAGCCTTAAACTACAAAAAAGGTGGTGGTTCTAGGAACCCCAAAGTTGTTCACACCTTGAGGGAACTGGTGCACGAAACGGGAACCTTTTTATCCTACCTGACTAGTAAATCCTTGTGAGTTAGAGTCATGGATATCCTTAGTGGCGACCCCAGTTTGGACTCATTCTGAACAAGATCTTTGCTCAGGGTTTCAAAGGGGGTAAAGTAAAGCTGTCAGCTAGCAATAGCATCGTGCTCACTCGAATATACTGCTGACACCTAGTTGAGAGAGCCACCCAGGAAGCCAAACATTGTCCAAACCAATATAAGGTAGAGGCCACAAACAAACAGTTAAACCAAAACTTGTGCTTTCTATTTTCTTCTTTTGTTTTTCTTTATTTTTTTAGTGGTGTTTCACACTCGCTTTTTCCAAAACACTCCTTGTTTGGGATCCATCTTTCACTTTTCTTATATTTTTGTCATTTTCCAAACAATCCTTGTTTGGATATGCTTTCATTCTCATTTCATCTCTTTTCGTCATCTTTCCTCTTCATCATCAGTTATTCACTAACTTTCATTTTATTCTTAATTTTTCCCTTTTTCAAAACTTTCATCTCTTTTCATTATTGCAATCTTTTCATCCTCATTTCCTTCTCCACTTGATCTTCTTTCATTCATTTGGAGTTCTCATTCACTTATTTCAGTCTTCCTCTTTCGCGATCATCAAATTATTCTATCTTCCGTACCCATCTCATTTTGAGTTTATCTCCCATTTCATTCGACACTTAACCATTTGGATTACATTCCCCAAAATTTAATTTTCCATATTATTTTCGACGTCAAGTCTTGAGTTGCGGATATCCACATCCTGGCTCAAGCACTTTCATCTTACGACTCGCATCTTGACAGTGTTGTGTTCCACTTTTTCACAACTCAATTTCATCACCTCTTATTTTCATTCTCTTCTTGCATCCTTTAGTTTGACATCATCATCATTAAAGTATATATGTTTGTTTTCTTTACGTCTCTAACTTGAGAAAATATTTGTTGTGTTTTAGACACTTCATCATATCTTCTTTTCCCAACATTTACGTTGTCGATATTTGAGTCGTATCCCTTCATTAGCCTCTTCCTTCTTAACTAATTCTTATTAAGGGTTGAGCACATCACATATGATTTGACTCCTTTTTCATACCCTCTTCCCATCTAGCATTCACTTTGCTAAGTGGTAGAGTGCATTTGCAATCAATCTATCGTCGCTCCTCCACTCTAGCATTCACATTGTTAGAGGTTGAGCACATTTGGACTTTTTTCACTACTCCTCCATTCTAGCATTCAATTTTTTAGAGGACGAGAACCTTCACCACATTGAACCAATCTTCCATCTTGGCCTTCACTTTGTCAAGGGTTGAGTTTATCAAACACTTCCGCACACTTCCATCTTGACATTCACTTTGTTAAGGGTTGCATCATTCATATCTTCCAAACTTCTTGCCCATCTTAGCATTCACTTTGTTAAGGGATGAGTTATTACCAACCTTAATCGCACACCCTCTCTTCCATCGTCGCATTCACTTTGCTATGGGTTGAGTTATCTTTCGCATCTCTCTTTTGCTCCCTCCCTCTTTTAAAAATGGTGCGAACACAACATAGAGATTATAGTCCTTTTGGAAGGGGCGAACGACATCGAAATCCTTTTGGAAATTTTGATAGTGATAATGACCAAAACTTTGAGGATGATCTAAATGACATCTCACTCAAAGAACAATCCCGTGCCGAAAATATATTACGTATGAATAAAGACCAATTTCGGCTTCATCTCCTTGAGATGGGAGCAAAATTACCCTTTGATTTCGATGAGGATAGTCTACAAACATTACTTGGAAAACCACCACCTAACAAGGGTGAACCTTTCATTTCGACAAACAATGATGATGAGGCAGGCCCTAGTCACATAAACAATGATGATCGAAGCAAGTCCACCTCGAACAACTCCAAAGGTGATGAATCAAACAAAGACAAATCTGATGAAGGGAACAAAGGAAAATCAACTAATTCGGCCACCGATCCCATTCAAGCCCTCATGAATTAAATTAATGACATGGCTAAGCAACTTGTTATCTTAAATTCCAAAGTCGCCAATGAATCCCATAGCAATGAGGCACCAAAGAAAACTAGTGATGCTTCATTTAAAAGTCATACCGCACACACCAAAGATAACAACTCTACGAGTGATGGTTCCTTATTTTTCTTGCAAAACAACTCACTATTTGCCAAATAATGGCAAATGATGAAGGACACCATCTCACATATGCAACATCAATGCAAACAATTAAGCTTTGAAGAATTATGTTCTTACCCTTCGATAAGGACATTTTGCACGTCCCCTTTCCCAAATCTTTCGAGACACCCAAATTCAACAAATACAAGGGCAAGAATGATCCTAGAGAGCATATCAAGGAGTTTTATATGGCTTACCAAGAGGTGGCCTATAGTGATGTCTTTTTAATGTGTCTCTTTCCATGAAGTCTAGGCGGACAAGCCTTGGATTGGTTTCTACACCTCCCCAAGGGCTCTATACAAACTTTCACGGATGTCTCTGAGAAGTTCGTTAAACATTTCTCATTTAACCTAGACTTTCAAATTACAATGATGGATTTGTGTAATGCCAAACAACGAACAAATGAAACCTTTGCACAATTCCTACAAAGATGGCGTCGGATTGCTAGTTGTTTCCCATGCTCCATGCCTAAGAACCAACTTGTGAGCATCTTTGTACCTAACCTCAACAGTTAGCTATCCTTTCACATGCAAATGCATTTCCATCTTGATTCTTACTGAGGTTTGCACTGAAGGATTAGAGGGAGGTTTGCATTGTATTTTGTTTTTCTTCCATTCTTAGGTATGTTTTCACTGTCTACACACAACAACACAAAAGGCCAAATATAGCATCCACGTGTTATCCCATGTATCATTTTTAGCATCATTTCAACCATTAGGCATAGTCCTCGACTTTGTCTCTAGATAGATCACCATGACATTCACACTTGGGGGCATATCACTCCCCACACTACCCGATGACACACTCTTGTTCTTGGTTCATACTTGACTGTTGAGGGCATCCTTACATGGACCTCACATTGCACACACACACACACACACACACACACACACACACACACACACACACACACACACACGGGGTGGGATCCTTGTTCCTCCCTTCTAGTTGTTTTCTTTCACATATTTGCAATTAAAAATCCAAGAATATGTTTTCTTAGATCTTGATTATATGTACTCTTACTTCATTATACTACTATATGTTGCACCTTTATTTATCATGTTACTATCGTTCATAGTTGTTTTATCATTTGTCATACACACATGCACGTTCACATGGTATCTTCAGGTGAATGTAGGCCACTTATAGGTTGTTACACGATGTATGATGCTTGGCCATGTCCATTACCAGTCCCAATGAGGCTTGAATGATTAGAATTATAGAAACATGACACGACCTACAACAAACAAGAAGGGACACAGAAAGAACCAGGACCAAAGCTATTCCACAAACGCCAACACTCAAAACAGACATTAGCGCCTAGGCGGCCTTGTTCCATTTTTAGCGGTTCTGTCCCTGTGATCGTCACTTTCCAAAATCATAAACAAAGCTCAAATAGTCCAAAATTATCCTTTTTAGATGAACCACCAACCTAGAATCAATTCAGAATTACGGAGGCAAACTAAGTCATTCTACAAACCCTATCTATCGCTCTTGCTTGTATTTCTATAGCTAGATCTTGCTTGAATACTGTTATAGTTATCTGATCATCAATTTCCTCATTCTAGATTTAATTTTGTTAAATCACTCCCTCGCCCTCTCTCTCTCCCTCCCACCCACCTTCCCTCTCTTTCCCTCTCTATCCCTCTACCCCTATTTCCCATCTTCTCTCTCCCTCTCCCCATCTTTCACTTTCCCTTTCCCTCTCCCTCTCTCTATCTCTCCCTTTCTCCCTCCCTCTCTACCTTTCTCTCTCCCCATCTCTCAACCTCTCCCTCTCTTCCCCTCTCTTTTGATTACTTCCATACACAACTATAATATATCTCAATAAAGATTAACCATTTCCACTTCAGAACTTGAAGCCTCTATTGTGCATCAACGACTTACGAACACTACCTAAGGAAGAGGAAACCATTACTCGTACACCCTATCTTCACATCCACATGGCACTTAAATGGTGCCACATCAACACTTATAATTTATCTCGTACTTGAGTAAACATGTGTTTAATATATATTTTTCATTTCTTATGTTTATTTGTGGGGAAACTCACATTTTAAATTAATTTAAAATAACAAATTTGAAATGTACTATATTTTTTTAGCAAAAAAATTGTGTATTGGGCATTTAGAAGTTGTACATATGATGTGTCCTTATGTAATTTGTTACTTTACACTATTCGTTAGTACAAATTGTATGATAATGTGTAAATTGTACTACTACTTTTTAATTTAAATTTCGTTACGAGTTGGATATTTTCCCCTCATATATTATCACAAGCATTGATACCCTCTCATATATTGACTCCTCTCCCCTATTATTTATATTTTTAGTTGATGCAAGATACTAAAGAATGAAATCTAATTCTAAAGAGTAAATAAATAAGTGTGGAAACAATTATAACTCAAAAATAGAGTGGAAAAAGAGAGATAGTGTGATACTAAAAAGTAAGATGTGAGAAAATATGTGAACTTCTATAATGCACTTTTGTTGCCCAAATCAACGTTTGAATATCATTTGCTATTATGTACATAGCTATTTTGTTATGATAATGAATATTTGTTGTAGAAACGCGTAGATTTATAAGAGAACCAATGATTTGGTTTTATTGTTTCTTCAATAAGTTTATGTTTTATCTCATATTTTATGTCTCTACATGATTTATAGATTGTGAGTAGAAAAATGGTCATGTATCAATTTCGAGCCACATATCTTAAATATTATTAAGGTTCTTTTCTAAATACGTTTATGATGTTGAAGAGCCCTTGCCCTATTGGTGTTGATGTATGACTTTCTATGAACCCACTAGGGATCAAGTTTTTTTGAGTGCAAGGCCTGAAAACACCCGACATGGTGACTCAAACGGTTGAGTGGGTGATTTTGATGTCGTCGATGACCCTTAACCATAGCTGTTTACCTGAAAGTGATCAATAGTTTAGTTTCTTCACATACTTTACATTGTTGAATCTAAATGTTTACTCCAGCACTTAGGCAGAGATGCTATTAAAATATTTTAAGTAATCCAGTGCCCAATTTTACAACACCCTTAGAGGTGCTCAATAAAAAACGTTGGTGATTTCAGGCCTCTGTTTTATAGAGCTCTTATTTAATTGAATAATTTATGTGAAAGACTCTATTATGGTACTCTTATTTTCTCTACAAAAACCTTTTATCACGCCCTGCAGTTTATACAAGGTAGAAATTGTGGTTTGTTTTATGATGGTCTGGAACGTCCAGTCTTGGCATTTACATCCAAATCATACATCGTATATATCCTCATGGATTTTGTATGTATAAAATTGAATTGGACTGCAACCCTTTTATAAAGAACAAGGCTGCGGCATGGTTTTCTTCAACAGTGTGTTTACTTCAATATTTACCCAGAGACATATTCGTAAAACTTTGTTAGGAAGATAGTTATATCTGGCTTTTTGATGAACATGGAAATCGGCAACGTCTCCATTATCTTCTGATATCGCATGAGTTTGATAACAGAGAGCTACCACTATAACCTGCCTCTCATCGGTAAACTTGAGATGTAGTGAGGGAGACCCCCGTTGGGTTGGGGCATAGTTCGAAGTCTCAACCTCATGCTAGCAGACACTCTGCAAATATCGATAAGTCTACTCGCCACATCCAGGCAAGATGGTTATCAGTTTTACAATTGGACATAACAGTCTTGTTGGTATATGCAATTACCAGGAATCAATAGCACTTCACTAACAAAAAAGGGGGGAAAGGAATTTGTACTCTCAAATAGATCAAGAAGAAGGCACAGATGTTCCAATTTACGATGACCCTGATGCAATTCAATTTCCCTTTTGTACAAATGATAAGAGAGGTGTCCTCATAACAGCTCCCTTTATTCTACAATGTGAGAAGCCCGAAGCAATTTTTTCAGTGCTTGTGCTAAGAGGGTACCCATGCCCTGTTATTATCTATTCATGGTTAAATATTGTGTGCATCACAGTTGATTTAACAAGGACCTGTATTGTATGTCAGTGACAAACATACACTATCTTTGCTTCTGGCATGCCTCAAGGACCTGTGTCATATCAGTTGCAAAATGAAAATCATAATGCACTAGGTTTCATAGCTTGATAACAGTGAAGTACAAGTGCTTAACCAGTATTATCCTTTGCTTTATCAAGCTTGCCATATTATACTTTAGTTTATTGTCCCTCTTTGATAATTGTCATCAACAAAATGAAGCTTTGTTGCTTGGGCATCGCCTTATTCATTATAATTCACACACATTCATTTCTGTCCTAGTGTTACACAGGTAGAGCGACCTGTGTTTATTGCTCTGCAATCAGACATCGTGTTTTAACACATTTATCCATCGTTTAATTGAATCCTCTTCATAATCCAACCACACAACATTTGATGTTATAAACCAATTCTAACCCCCATTTTACCCTTACAAATAGGAACAGGTTTCACAATAGACATGCTTTTCTCAACTCACCATATAGTTTACCACAAAACCACAAAACTTGGATTTGCTCACAAATCAACCAAAATGTTGTAAAATAGGAGTCCCAAAAACCTTCATTCAATGGCAGCTAAACAAACAGTTAGGAAGAAACACAACCCCTTGGAAGGATGCGATTTAATAACAAAGGATGTAGGTATCATCAGAGCATAATTTAGTATTTCCAGAAATATGTCTCTTGAATCGCTGATACAAAATTGCCAAAAACAATGCAAAATGTACCGTAGAGAAAAATAAGCACCTAAAAAGCAAATCCAGTGTAGGTTTTCTGGTCAATAGACAAACATCATTAGATCAGTACACTTATGATACCCAAAATCCCAAATAGTTGTCCTTGGAGAGCATTACACTTTGTAAGTTGCAAAAGGCTCCAAATGATAACTAAAATGGTTTTACTCAGGCTCGTCTATAGCCTCTCTGCTAGCAGGCTGTTTCCTTTCCTTTCTCTTTTAGGATTAGGAGATTTCTACATTTCTTTACTTATTCAACCGTAATCTAGGTACATAAAATCCCAACACTTGGTGTAAATCTGATACAGGCTTGACAGCCGGTGGCAAATCCACTAAACTTGAAACTCATTCATTGTATAACCAACTTCAACTTTTGTTCATGGACTGACCATAGCACTGCAAGCTAAGAAGTTTTAAAAGGTGCAAACGACTTGTATAACCTTTGAGAAGATAAGGAATTATATTTTTGTATCCAAACTATGAATGCAACAGTAAGGAAATACATTTGATAATAGTACAAGAAACCACCATTACTCAGCTATTAGATTATGGAAATAGATTAGAGGCCACTATCTCACATATTGTGATTTAATATAGTACCATTGCTCAAAAACAACTCATATCGGCAATTATAGAAGAAATCCATTAAAAAATAAGCAATTGCCCATGGAAACCAAAAGAAATCACAAAGCAATCAAGAATTAGGAACTAGCTGCAAATTCATGGTATGGAAATCTGAGGCACAGACCATGCAAAAGTAAGCAACACATTGACAGGAATACACTTCAAAGGATTACAACCAATGAGGCATCATCTAAATAGATCTTAAATAAAACAGAATTACTCAACTCGGAGACATATTTATACAAAGCATTCAGCAAAACTAAAGCCAAGGTAAATCTACTAACTGAAATTTTATATGCTTAAAAAGATACCCATGAAGCTCTATTGATTTGCATAGAACTTTGGAACATGCATTCTTCACTCGTACATCAAGTTTGGAGGCATGCAGACAGACTGCTCTCCCACAACTGTGCTGTATTTCATAACTCACCAGAAAAAGAGACAATAGAAAGCGTATCATGGATGGGTTGGTCTCACATATTCATCTGATGCTATTTATGGTCTTTCAACAATGAAAATAATAACTCCGTTAATAAGATGCAAAGGGGAGATGTATAGCTTGTGTTTTGAAGGAGCTCACTGGATTAACAGGTATTTCAATCAGTATGAATCTTACATTTTGAGTGTTAAATCAGACCTAAACCAGGCTTCTATATTAAGAGACAATCTTGAACAACCTTGCAAGAAAACAGGGGTCATTTGAACTAACTTGAAACAGAAAGAAGCTTTTGAAATTTGGTTGAAAAACTGAACAAGCATAGAACATTTCAACAAATGAGACAACTGCGTGTAAAATGACTTGCAAAATAATATCTTATAGAAATAGATGATGGAGTAATAGAATCTGTAGAGAGGAAATTAAGAAGCAAATAACATTTCATCAGATCTAATTAAATCTACCTCCACTGCCACATGTATCTGGTGATCTGTGGGTGCCCCGATCGCTGGATGTGACATGCATATGTTCAATCCCCATCCACATCCGTACATCAAAGATACAAAACTGGAGCATAGTCAGTGATTTACAAAGCTATTTAAAAGACGGAATATAAATATAAGGCATGGACTGTAAAAGTTCCTAACTAATGAATTTCTGATTTAACTAAGAGACATGCTCATTAAAGTTGTTCTGTGTCCAAGCACTAAGCAGCACAGCTTCCCTCTAGACAGTAAAAGAAAAGAAAATTTCAGACGAGTCATTATTTGACAGAGTGCATTTTCAACAAATCTTTTTAGTTCTCATCATATAAAAAATTTGTTCAAATGTTGGGGGCTGAGTTTGCCACAGCGAGTCAAAAACAAACAAATGAATACCCTTGGAGAGCATTTGGAGTTTGTTAGGAATCAACACATATGAGTGACTTTTGTTGTCCAGATTCCATTGTCTCCAGAAAAATTTACAATGATTAATAATAATCTTCCTTGTTCAACACATTGCTCCAACTGTTTCGATCAAGGAATAGCACCTAAGTTCAGTACATCACCAAAACTAGAGGACAAAAACAATCAATGCCATGAAATTGCACTGCTGGCAAGTGCAATTTCATACCTTGCTCAAATCAAAACCAAAGTGCAATTGCACTGCTGGCAAGTGCAATTTCAGACGAGTCATTATTTGACAGAGTGCATTTTCAACAAATCTTTTTAGTTCTCATCATATAAAAAATTTGTTCAAATGTTGGGGGCTGAGTTTGCCACAGCGAGTCAAAAACAAACAAATGAATATCCTTGGAGAGCATTTGGAGTTTGTTAGGAATCAACACATATGAGTGACTCTTGTTGTCCAGATTCCATTGTCTCCAGAAAAATTTACAATGATTAATAATAATCTTCCTTGTTCAACACATTGCTCCAACTGTTTCAATCAAGGAATAGCACCTAAGTTCAGTACATCACCAAAACTAGAGGGCAAAAACAATCAATGCCATGAAATTGCACTGCTGGCAAGTGCAATTTCATACATTGCTCAAATCAAAACCAAAGTAAATGTAAGTAACTGTTCCAAAATAAAAGAAAAAAAACGTCAAATAACTGTACTGTGAGCATATTCAATTTCAGGGCTTGCTCCAATCTAAAACTGAAGTTGCATCATCATAGACAGTAGCAGTGGTTACAACTTGGTGTGTAACGAGGAAATCATACAAGATTACAAATTTCTCTAAATATTGGAGATGGCCTGATAAAGCTTCCAACCAGCACCAACAGTACAGTCTGGAGAACCACTTTGAGTGTTTCATTTCCTTATAGAAATTCATCTCTGCTTCATTCACATCCTGTAAATGACAAACTCTTGAGGTTACAGCAAAGAGGTGTTACACCTTACCATGACAACCTTCTGAGGTTACTCCTTAGCGTGGTCGGTAACAATTACTAGGAAAGTCAAATTCAATATCACAGAAGCCCCGAGAGCAGATCTATTAAATGGGAAGCTCTATTGATGAACTAAGCCCCATCGTCAAATGCAATTTAACACATTAAAAATTCTCACCTCCTTGGTAAAAGCTCTAAATCATTCACTGAAATCAATTGATGTCAGTTCAAAAGTAGGGAGGGCAATAGAACCCAAGAAATCCACCGACTTGTCAATCAAGGCCAGTCTACTCACTCTTCCATGCATAGAGCAATAACGAAAATCCTAGACCACTAGAATCCTTCTCTTTAAAACCCTGAGGCAATATGGAAGAGCAAGAAGAGAGCTTGGACCATGATTTCTCGGTGGGAAGCCCAGTCTGAAACATGAAAACTGCATTGCCTACACTGGGGTTAAATAGCCAATTGTGCACATCCCAAAACACTTCAACTGGAAGCCCATCAATCAAAATGGTTTGATTGCCTCTAAATTTCCACATCAAACGTTGAACCTGCATGACCATCTTTTTGTCAATATGAACAGAGAGCCTAGGCTCCCCCAGGCCTACTGTATGGCACTCAATCATGATGTCATGAGTCTGCCCATTGTCAGAAAATTGGGCCTTGGTGTTGTATACTCTCTTACCAAAAATATGTTCTTTCTTTGAAATGAGAGTTGCTTCTCCGGAGAGCGGACTAGCATGAGTTTTCTTGTAGGCCTCCTTGGTCATATCTCCAAGCAGAAGAGTCATTTCAGAATCATAAATTACAGCTAAAAAATAGCCTTCCAAGGGCTCAGGCCCAGATCCGTACTTGGCAAATGAAAGGTCCCAAAACACATCAATTTGGCCAGCACCCACCTCAAAACTCCTAGACCCCCCTTTTCTTAGAAAACAGCCAAGGCTTCATATCCACTTTACAAGTCATGCCAGGGCATGATTCATCATCTACATTTACACTCAGCCCCTGACCCAGTAGATTTTTGCACCATATGACTGTGATTAGACGAGAATGACCCCCAAATTTGGCTTGGTATACACATGTTACCATATTCTGCGTCATCCTGCTGCTGCTTGTAGATGACTCTGTAACTTGCACTCCATGTTCTCCAAAACAGGATGGAAAGTCCTTCATTTTTTACTTTTTTAAAATTTTGGTTTTTAAAATAATGTTTATTCAAGAAATCAAAGAAACGTGCTTACCCGATGACCTGATTCTCTATCATCAATTTCTGCCTGTCCAATGTAACCTGCATTCTTTTCATTGGCCTTACTGTGTATTGTTTAATCTGGAAATGCACATCATTATATTCGAGTCAGAAAACATTCATGGACTCCACCTCCCCCGGCGTAAATATGCATTCCTGAATTTCAATAGGAAATCCAATATGGGTCAATCCAACAAGCCTGAAAACCCAATCTGGATGGGAAAAAAATGAGATTTAAGATAAACCTAACATGGGTCAATCCAACAGGCCTGGCAACCCGTTCAGGACGGAATTATCCAATTTGGGTCAATGAAATCAGTTTCCAGTAAACACTCAATACGAGTCAATATCCAGGTGAAAAACATCACTTCAAAGAATAGGGGAACCAAGAAAATGACAAGATTGTGGAATGTGAGCAGTTGAACTTCTCCATGACTACAGCAACAATGTTAGGGAAAGAGACAAAACAGTATTTTTGTTACCCCTTAGCCCTGTCAGGCCTATTCAACAGGACGGCTGAGCTATACAGAAAACCACAGACAGATAAGGCATAAGATGAGCTACGGCTTAGACGAAGATATTCTCAGCATACAACCTCGCTCAGACAACCCTGTCAATTAAAAATAAAAAGGTAAGGTGATGTGCTGAAAAGTGGCCTAACCAAACTGCAATCCAACAAGAAAAGGTTTGAAAAGGCATCTGCTACAGTTGCCTTTCTCTCCCTGTTTTTGATGTGGTCACATGCAATGAAGATCTACAACCGCTGAAATTAACTACCCCAAATAATCATAAACCTAAAAACTCTGCAGTCTGGATATGGTCCATACCGGTCCCTGTCGTCTTCATCACTAATGAGTGACAATAACCCTTTTACCTTCGCCCGCCCGCCCACGTCATTCCAAAGATATTTTACTAGCTCTCCTAAATTTGTGATAGAGACTCCCTCGAATTTCAAATTCATTCTTGGATGTGAAATTCTAGAATCGGTCCGATCACCTTCAATATGAAATCGGTAGATGGACTATTCTCAAGGAGGATTGGGAAAGGAGAACTTGTCTTTTCTACAGCAAAGGGGTGGCAAAGACGGAATGCCACTTCATCATGGAGTGTTCAGCTTGTGATGGTATTCGTATCCAATACAAAAACTACTTGAAAGTGGACAAATTAAATAAGTTATTTGAAAAAACAAGACTTGAAAAGATCGCGAGGTTTGTCCTCAAGATTCCCAATATAAGGTATGATATTGAAAAGAGTTCTTAAAGTCTCAGCGTTTGGTCCCATAGACTTTTCAGTCTTGTGGACGTCATTAAAATCTTTCATTTCATTTCATTTCCTAGTATCTATACATGAGAGTGTCTACGGGGTATTCGTTATCTTAGGGTAATTACTACAACAATGGGTTTTGTTTAAGTGGAGTAGAGTGTTTATCATTACTTCATATATTAAAAGGACTTAGCATCAATTTTTATATTTTTGGATTTCTTATATTTTAGAGAACTTGTGTAAATTTGAATATAAAAATACTTAAAATCATAATTTTCTTCATCATTATTGATTAATAAGTGGAATATTTGATTCAATCTTATTACATAATATTCACTTCAAATAAATTTAATAACGATTCACTATTTTAATGTCAATTTTTTTAAAATAATAATTAATTTATTAATATTAGAAAAGACACCTCAACATGCACTCACTTTGTGGTCCCATCTTTAAGTGTTATTGAGAAAATTTAGAAGTGTTTACCACAATAAAAGTCACATGCTTTTTCTAAAGTTCTTGAGCAATACCCATTGAGATTTTTTAGGATCTCTTTGCACGTAAATAATAAGCAAATGCCCATTTGAAATCACAAAAAAAATGATGGTGGGAATGCATATTATGTACCAAGTAGACCCAAAAAAACCTAAATTGTAGGGCGGGAACTTCCAGCCCCCTTCCCGAGTGACCTCTTAAATTGAGTGGGCAAAAAAATAGGAGGTACTATTTTCCAAAAAAAGATATTTTTTATTTCTTGTACCTGGCTTAAAAAAAATCATGGAACCTTATGCTACAACAAAATAGGAGCAGAAGCTCCTCCATGGGACTATGCCCTAATAATTATAATGCGACATACAAAGGCTTGATACTCGACGACTTCAAATCCTTGGTAATTCGCATCTTATCACCAACCAGGCGACAGAGATCTATCAAATGAAGACCGATCACTTAAAATTATATAAGAATGTTACCCAAAGGCTAGTTCAAGATTATGATTTCATATCTATTGAGTCTATCCCTAGGAGTCAAAACTAGCTGGCCGATACCATTTCCACTACTTGCACACGATATTATCCTTTCCACGAGATTCTTGAATTTGACTTTGTTGTCTCATTAAGAGGCATGCCTCTCTTTAAAAAAGGATCCCAACTTAGGGAAGGAGATGTCAAGATAGACGAGATTGGGTTGTTAAATATCGGTATATCAAAGAATAATGAAGCCATTATAAAGCATCTACATGCTTACAAACACCTTCCTACTTCACATCATAAGAGGGGGTTTCCCATGAATTTGCATTCTTCATCCCCGAGGAAGTGAATACTATGATTTTATTATAAGTGTTTCACCAAATTATTGTACGATAAAGCATATAAGGTAGAAAGGTCGTGGAGGAATACAAGTTATCACGTTGGTTGAAGGTTGAGTGTGCGCGTTTCTGATTTCCGATCCAGGCTGATTGTGTAAGCTTGTGATTGAGTATATCCTGTCGTTTAGATGCTGAGAAGTCTTTGATTCATGCTTGAATGCAATAGAACTCTCTGAACTCAAAAATGACCAACTTGGGTAAAGAGTTGTAAAAGGGTATATAAGGTAACCGATGATGGTTAAGGTGATGGACGTTGGTTGAGGGATAATTGACGTCGGTTAAGGCGGGAAATCCTAGGTTTACCAAAAATAGGCAGATCTTTACTATTTTTGGCATAATCTTGATTGAGTCACTTAGGGAAGTGGATTTCACGTGAGAGAAGGTAGGAAGGTGCATAGAAGAAGTCCAGTTAGGTTTTTGGAAAAAGTCTCAGTTAGTTAGGTTAAGTGGTGACTCAGCACTGGGAGTGATGACTCAAGTGCTGAGAGTGATGACTTAGTCACTGTGAGTTAAATGCCCCTAGAATGGGTCCAGGGTGAGGTGTCTAGGTGATGTGTAAATTAACTTAATTAAAGTAATTAAATTAATTAATAATGTGAGGATGAACATTAATTCAATTGTAAGTAATTAAATTAATACGAATGCGGGGTAAAGGGGTCATGGTTAGGTGAACATGTTATGTTAATTGATTGAAGGGGACTAAGGGGAGTGTGACCCAAATTTTGTGTCTACATTTCCCCTTTTTGTAATGTAGCTTGTATTGATAAGTGACGCCAAAAAAAATAGGAAGTCGGTGTTCCATGTATGAGTGAAGAGTTAGGTTGCCCCAAGTGTGGGTGGAAGTGATCCCCCTCAAACCAGGAACTAATGAGATGTTAAACGGAGTCGCTGAGTGGTTTGATAAATGGGTAAGTGAGGAAAATGAGGATAGGTGGGTGTAGGTAAGGGTATAGTCATTTTGGGTAATGGGTAATGGTCATATTGGGTAATGGGTAATGGAAATCGAATGCACACACACGTATAGATTGTGATATGGTACCAGGTGGAAGAGCTTGCAAACTCTACATTGTCAAAAGGGTGATAGGTTTATCCAAATGAGGTTGAAGTGGTTCAGGTATCCAAGGTATAAGATATGGTCATGAAGCACAATGAGGTCCGGTGTAGGAATGGGTAATAGGTTTTGTTCCATGGCACCAAAGGTATGGTTGGGATAATCATCACATCATTAGGCAAGGTAAGTTCATTAGGCTAAACAACATGGGTAACAACATCACAAGGTATAAGCAAGTACACAAATTCAAATGTCACAAAAGGTGGTTCATGCAGAGGTATAAAGGTAGGTAAGGTAAATCAAGTCCCTAAATGTAGTTAAGGAAATGTACAGGTAGTTTAGGTTTGTGAGTAAGGTGTAATAGGTATTTGTAAGGTCAAAAGTTGTTTGGATCAATAATGGTTTTAGGAAAAAATAGGCATGGGGTGGGTCAAATGGGTATGTCAGTGTGATTGGATGTAACTGATGTTGGTTGGCTAGGGCACAACATGACCGATGTCGGTCATGTCGATTTGGGGCTAAAAAAGAAAAATATGTGTTTTACAAATTTGTTTTGACTTTTCCACTTTTAGAAAATGACAGAGGAGAAGGTGAGAAGTGGAAAACAATAGTATGAGATGACGAGCTGATTTGGTGAGCCACGTAGTAGGTGATTAGCATTTGATTGGAGGGTCCATAAGATCTATTTGATTGATTCGATTGGTTTGGAGGTGAGGAGTTGATTTTGGCATGGAAAAGGTGAGAGAGGGATCAGGTGGACCACCAGTGTAGCAGCTAGACATGCCACCATGGAGACTGATGCCGATTAGAGGTAGGAGACAATACGAATCCCTCATTTGGTTGAAAATAGTATTTGTTGAAAAAAAGTTTTGGTCAAAAATTTGGGTGGGATTTAAATTTTGAAATTTGGGGGTAAAAATGAAGGAAATGAGGGGTGGGAAGGACAATCGTAGGTTAAATATGGTAGGAAATGAACCTAGGATAGGTTTGGGTGGGTTAGAGTAGGTTTGTAGGTTAGTTTTTGTGAAGTTTTGAGAAAGGGGGATGGGTTTTCAGTTTTGATGCAGTGACAGAGACCGATGAGGTTAGGGGTTGGCCGACGTCGGTCAACTTTGGCTGGCATCGGTCAAGGTATGAGTGACCGACATCAGTCAGAAGGGACTGATGACAGTCAAGAAGACCGGTAACGGTCAAGGCAACCAAATACGGTTAAGGTTAAGAGTAAATAGGTGAAAGAAGGGCTAGGTAGGAAAGTAAAATAGGTGAGGAAGGGGTAGGTGAAGGCAAGGAAGAGGGTAAAATGCTATTTTGGCAAGGTGGGATAGGTAAAAGTCAGTGAAATGAACTAAGATAATGGGTAAATGATGATAAGGGACTATAGGTGTGTAGGTGAATTAGGTAGAGGGGGTAGGCATGATTGATGTGGTTGGGCATTGGGTGGTGGGTAATATGTGATTTGAGGTGGTCAAGTCTTGACAAGGTTGTGTTAGATGATGTAGGCAAGAGATCAGCTGAGGATGCGGGAAAAAGTACCTCCCCTACTGGTATAGATGTGTCTCAGTGTGATTGCGGAGGAGTGGGAGCACATGACTGAGGTTAGACTTAGTGTGATCCAATGCTATAGGCATATAGCATGGGATCATAGTTTGATGGTCGATCTCATCGATAGATGGGATTCCATGACCAATACCTTTCACCTACCAATAGGCAAGATGATCATCACCTTTGAGGACATATATAGGATCTTGTGGTTTCCTATTGTTGGGGAGCCATTATATTCCATTTCTTCAAAGGCATCACTAGAGCCGATAGTGGCTATATTTGGTGAGGTGATGGGTGAGTTAAGGTATCACAATGTGAGTCTCACTTATGGAGATATGTATGTAGCCTATCTATAGGAGACGAGGCTATCTGTGTCGATGATGGTGGTAGTTAGATGCTTTGAATTACTAGATTCTAAGGGTGGTAGGTTTCTATGAGCACTCATGGAGATGCTACAGGATATTATCAAGGAGTAGATATGCTTTTCTTGGGCACCAAATTTCCTAGTTCAACTGTATAGGGAGCTACGGGCCTATGGGAGATTGAGGAGATTTGGTATATGTTGTACTTATTTATGACATTGTTGGGCATATGAGCACATCGTGTGTGTGCGCCCAATTAGTTTGATACGACATGACTAGTTCGGTGGTGGCTTTATCAAAGTTGCTTTCAGATGATGGGTACCAGTCACTGGACAAAAAAGGGTGGCAAGGGACACATATGATGTGTCATATTACAGGTAGTAATTGGAGGGCCTTTTTGTAATTGATATTGTGTGGAGACCATATATGGACTATCCATCCTATAGAGGAATGAATGAGGAGTTAGAGGAGCTTTAGCTACTGAGATTGATACAAGGGTGGAAGGTTTGGGAGCATGAGATGATCCCTGTGGATAGGGTCAGATAACAGTTTGGATTATGAAAAGACGTGCCCCCGCCTTTTCCACGGTACTGTAGAGATGATGTAGAGAGACACATATCTCCACCACGCCTGAGTGTTTCGACAGGGCATGAGGAGTAGGTGATAGATATATGGATTGACAACATGGGTGTCACTGATGGATACAAGTGGTGGGTGGCATAGCTACAGGTGGCACCATCAAGGCCAAGACATCTATATTTATCCATTGTCATAATGTAGAGGGATAATTTATAGGGTCAAGTGGCTGCCCTTCAGAAAAATATTATGGTGTTACAAGGATAGCTCACAAGGTTTGAGGCACAAGTATCCACTTTACAGGCTCAGGTGATGGCCTTACAGGTCTAAGTACCATAGGGACAAGTACCCACATAGGGTGCAAATGGGGATGGAGGGCTGGTGGCCACTTTACAAGCATAGGTGGCTAGCTTACAGAGTTAGTTGGCCACTGCATAGGCACAGGTTGTAGCATAAGTACAAGTCCCCCATAGGCCCAGGGACAGGGTCCCATATTATAGGTACATGTACCAGCATAGAGTCTCGTGGCATAGGTAGGATGGAAGGCCTCAAGATAGGATCTGAGGCCATTATTAGTAGGGAAAAGTTCATAGGTTGTAATGAGACTCATGGTACCACCACAGACTGTGTCTATGACGAGGTTTGGTGATGCCCTAAACGAGGCTCTCTATTATCAGGATCATTTGATGACTGTCGTTGTAGATGTTCCCTCATATTCTGATTATAGATCCCAACAGGTATCCAGTGAGTGAACAAGATCTAAGACTCAAAGTTTAGGGAGCATAAAGGGTCATCGAGCCCATGGATAGGGATAGGGAGAGGATATGATTTCTTGGAGGCCAAGCCTGAGTGATGGCTAGGAGGATATTATACTGAGACCCATAGAGGGTAGAGATATGCTGGCAAGGTGGCTAATAGGTAGGGAGGAGGAGACAGGTGACACTGAATAGGTGGATATCAGGTGGGGTGAGGATTAGTCACTATATGTGACATTGTATGATCATTGTGATTTTTGATATATATACTGGCCTGTGTACTAAAGATGTGAGATTGTATAAGAGATTTTTTGAGATACTAATATGTATTTTTATTTGTGTATATATGTATTGAGACATAGACTCTCCCATTCATATAGATTATGATGTTGACTAGATGGATGATGTACTCATTTTAATTTCCATTTTTATTGTGTATGTTAGAAACTAGTTGAATTAGGCATTATGGATTCAAGTTCATTTAGGCATGGTGGAGTTTAGGTAATTTAGGCATGGTGGAGTCATATAATTTATGCATGGTGGAGTCTAGGTGAGTTAGGCATGGTTTATTTTTGGTGAGATAGGCATGGTTTGGTCATGTTTTTGGGTTTGATTTAATTTCCAAGTCATTGCTAGTATGGAAAATAAATTAATTAAGATGTATATGTATGTTGTGGTGTAAATTTCCAAATATTTTTTATTAGGGAAATGTAAAATGATTTATGTATGATATGATGATGTGAGAAAGTGGTAGGTATGTATGTTTGTGATTGTTTTAATTTTCCATTTTTTCGTAAAATAGAAAACTCACGAAGGTAGAATGTGAATATAAAAGGGGGGAAATTGGTTAGGAAAAAGAGTGGTCAAGTTAACCTCAAATGGCCCCATTCCCTCAGAGTGTTGTCTGAACATAGCCCTGGCAAAATCCAGGGCCCTCATGCCGATGTAGCTCTCCCATAAGTTGAAATGTAATCACATGACTCTTTTTTAGTTGTTGATCCTTAAAATAGGTAAGTGGAAGGTGAATAGATCTCAAGGGACAAGCGTGTTATATACATTAGGTGATCTAGGACTTGATTCAACAATAGAATGGTCAAAGATGCAAGGCATTAAGGGGCTCAAGTTCAGGTTTACCTTTGAGTGAAGACAAATGATACACACATGATCTATAGGTATGAGTAACGATATAGGGTCCAAGCCAATTAGGATAAAAGTTTCCCCATTTACTTTTGTCCTCTTTTGTTACATGTTGATTTTACTTCATGACATGAAGTCTCCGACCTAGAAGTTTCGTTCTTGGACACATTTATCATAGGCACATTTGATACATTTTTGGTAGATTTGGAGGTGATCGAGAGCATTGAGATGACATTCCTCTAATATCTCAAGTTGTGCCAAACAACTCTAGCAAAAATCATCATCATTGAGCATATCTTTGAGTGAGATACAAAGATATGGTATCTAGACTTCAAGAGGTAGGACAACCTCTGTACCGTAGACCAGAGAGAAAGGTATGGTAGCAATTTGAGGTACAAATACTAGTGTGATAAGCCCATAAGGAAAAAGGAATGTGCGTGTGCCAATCCTTTCTAGTATCCCCAACCAATTTCATAAGAATTTTTTTTAAGGTTTTGTTGGTTAATTCCACTTGGCCATTTCTTTGAGGGTAATAAGGTGAAGAAAAACTGAGTTGAATGCCGAAGGCATCACAAAGTTTCCATAGGTTTTGTTTTTGAATTGTTTTTTATTATCAATGATGAGACAGTGAGGAACACCAAAGTGAAAAATGATGTGATGGTTGATGAATTCACATATTTTATTAGATTTTGTAGAAATGAGAGGAATGGCTTCCACCCATTTAGTGTAATATTCGGTAGTGGTAATAATCCATTGATGACATTGGGAAGAATGAGGATTGATCTCTCCCATAAAGATCTAAACCCCATTGAGAGAAAGGCCAAAGGTCTCATGTGACCTATAAGGCGTGACCAGGAGTGTGATGAAGATTAACATGTTGCTGAAAATTCACACAATGCTTGATACATAGTCACAACAATCATGGTTTAGGGTTGGCCAGTAATAGCCCAGGTGAATAATGCATTTAGCGACAGCTAAACCATTGAAGTGACCCCCATAAATCCCATCGTGAACTTCCTTGATGGTATAGGGAATTTCAGAACTTGTAAGGGATTGTAAGAGGATATAGTCAAAGCCACATTTATAAAGAATACCACCCATGATGACATAACGAGAGACACTTTTTAGAAAGGCTCATTTTCCATTGTGAGTAAGATCTAGAGCCAGAATGGAAAGGGAAAGGTAGTCAGTAAACTACTTATACCAAAGGTCACATGGGTCATTTTCAATGGTTCTGGCTAGGTTGACATCTCGAAATAGATAAGAAGGTGATTGCAACCTTTTTATAGTGACAAATATTTTCGATTGGGAGGGTGAAGTGAGGATTTGAGAAGCAAAACAAGCCATGGTGTCCACAAATTTATTAGTGGAACATGGGGTGGTTTGAATTTCATAACGGTCAAAGGTAGTCAAAAGCATGTCAACATGATGCTTATACTTTTGAAGTATCTCGTTACGAAACTGGTATATACCATTAACTTGGTTCACAACTAGTTGAGATTCACCAAATATATTAATTGATTTAATGTCTAAGGCGATGGCAGTTTGAAGGCCTAATACGAGTGCTTCATATTTGGCTATATTGTTAGTACAATCAAAATCTAGTTTGAAAGATAATGGCATAGGCTCACCATCAAGAGGAATGAGGATAACTCCAGCACCACCCCCACGCTGACATTTGGAACCATCAAATAATAAGGTCATCTGGTAAATGGTATCATCCAAAGAGAGGGTAATGATGGATTCATCTGGGAAATCAAAGTTAGAGGATTGATTTCTGGAGAGAGGTGTGTCTACGAGTTGGTCATTGATGGTTTGTCCTTTGACATATTTTTTATGGGTGAATTCAAGGTCTAGGTCTGCAAGAAGCATGAGCCAACGTGCAACATGTTGATGTTGGTAGGGCTTAGCGTACATGTAATGTAAGGGGTCAGTATTGGTGACAACAAAGGTTTTGTGGTTGAGTAGGTAATGGAAAAGTTTAGTGGTGACAAAAACTAAGGCTAAGAAGAGTTTTTTGGCATGAGTATATCTAGTTTCATAGTCTAAAAGTGTATGACTTATATAATAAACCATTTGCTTCCCTATGTTTCTCATCACGATGAGTGAGCATGACACCCAAGGAATGATCAGTAGCCAGAAATATAAAGGTAAAATGGTTGGTCATCCTTAGGGGGAATGAGCACATGTGGTTGGAGGAGGTATTGTTTTAAGGCATCAAAGGCTTTATGGCATTCATCATCCCATTTGAAGGAGACATCCTTTTTGAGGAGATGATGAAATGGATGGCAGTGGTTGGAAATCTATGAAATAAAGTGAATGAATAGATTGTAACTTTCCTTGCAAACTATGAAGTTGACAAAGGTTATTAGGTGGAGGCATTTTGAAGAATAGCCTTGATTTTAGTCTGGATCCAACTTTAATACCACGCAAAGAAACAATAAAACCAAGGAGATTTATAGAGAGAAAAATGAAGACACACTTCTTAGGTTGAAGGCAAACACAGTACTTGATGAGATGGTTGAAGATGACCTTAAGGATTGTAAGGTGTTCAGCCTGATGTTTGGATTTGGCAAGAAGATCATCAACGTAATCTTCCAATATGTGATGCATAATGTCATGAAAGATATAATTCATAGCCCGCTGATATGTAGCACCAACATTTTTAAGGCCAAAGGGCATGACATGATAGCAGAAGGTCCCCCAAGGAGTGATGAAGGTGGTTTTGTGTTGATCTTCTGGGGCAAGTAATATTTGGTTATAACCTGAGAAACCATCCATGAGTGATAACATCTCATGGCCGGCGGTGAGATCAACTAGTTGGTCAATACTAGGTAGAGGAAAGTCATCTTTGGGGCAAGCTAAGTTAAGGTCTGGAAATCCATGCAAATGTGGAGTCCCCCTATCACTTTTGTGACAGGAACAATGTTAGAGATCCATTGAGGGTAATCAATGGGTAGGATGAAGGAAACCGAAAGAAGGCACTAGAGTTCCTCTTTGACAAGAAGGGAAATGCGAGGATGCATTTTCCACAACTTTTGTTTCATGGGTTTGGCTTCAGGAATAGTGATGATATTGTGGACCAAAATGTTTGGGTCAATACCAGGCATATCAGTGTAGGACCAAGCAAAAGCGTTGCTATGATCCTGAAGGAAAGAAGTAAAAGCTTCATGTTTAACAACATCTAAATATTGGCCTATCTTTAGAATGTGTGGGTCATCCTGAGTGTGAATATTGATTTCGATGGTCAATTCATTTAACATGGTTTGTGTCTCAGAAGGTAACAACTGGTGAATATAAGAATCTTCTGCACCAAGGTAGGTGAGAATAGACTCATCATCCTGACATTGAATGATGTTAATAGAAGGTGTATCATCATCGATCATGTCAGGATACAGGAAGGGAAGAGAAGAGGGAGCCTCACCATCTCGTTGATAAGTTAGAGGTCCCAGGGAAATGGTGTTCATGAAAAAAAAAGTTAGGAGGAATGGATTCTAGATCCATAGACTCTGTAGGTGAAGGTGGTGAAGTTGGTGAATGGGGTGGAGAAGGTTTATCATCCTCAATGAGTTTGACTCGGGCCTTCTTGGGTGATGGTTTGGCAAAGCCAATACCACTGTGGTCTTTATGTTTATGAGTGGTGCATGGGATGACAGTATGGTGGCCTTATTCATAGAAACCAAATCCAAATCCCTTCCAAGCACAATGATGGAGGAAGGTGTGGGCAAGTGAAGGTTGGTGAGAGATTGAAGGTCAGATGAAAATGGTCGAGTTTGGGAAGGTGGCTCAGGATGAGTAGGTAGAAGTATCAAGTCCCCCATATGTTAAGTTGGTGTGAAGGTGGGGAGGACCATAAGGGAAGACCTCACCTATGCAGTGATCATAGTGGGGATGTTGGTGAAGTTTACCATACTCTTAAGGAGTAAGGAATGTGTCAATGTTATAAAGGTGGTACTCCCCCAGAGTGAGACATTGAAAAACACCTTCTAAGGGATCGGTAGTTGATATGTGGGTAGCCAGGAATGGATGAATTACTAGACAAAGGGGAAGAAGAAGCATTGGTTGGTTGAGAAGTAGATGGGTTAGTGGATGGGTCAGCTGTAGAGGTTGCAGAAGCAGTGGGAATAGAGGAGTTAGGTGTGGAAGAGGTAGTGACAACATTGGTGGATGGGGCCATGGGTGAAGGAGAGGTGGTAACGGTGGTAGATGCCTTAACTAGTATAAGGACATCATTAGGTCAATACAACATGTTACAGGTCTTGAATGGTGAAGGGTCGGATGGAATGGTATAGTTATGTCCTTCATGTTCAAATTTTAAACAACGGTGTAAGGTTGAAGGAACACAACCCATGATGCGGATCCAAGGTCGGCCAAGCAACATGTTGTACTAGAATTCCCCCTCTAAACATAGAATAATTTTGGAATGGTACGGGGGCCCACACGAATGTGGAGAATGATGGTGCAAGGGTGGAAGTTATGGCATCATTGAATGAACACAACATAACTGGGTTATTATGCATGTAATTGGAAGGGATGCACATTTGGTTGTATGCATGGGAGGAAATGATGTTGATACTTGCACTGCCATCAATCATAATGTGTCAAATGCATATATTATCAATGTAGACATGGAAATGAATAGGGTGGGATCAAGATCATCTGATTGGAGAGGTACAATCTTCATCATCAGAGAAACTGAGAGTGACTACTTGATGAGTGGTAGTGGGTGCAGAGGAAGGGGATGAAGTGGTGAGAGAGGCCACATGGTGAGGAGTGATAATGGATGCCACAGGAGTAGGGTCATTAGGTAAAACCTCAATAGATTATAGAACCTCCATGAGGGCCTGTCGATGAGACTCAGAGGTTTGGACAAGGTCGTACAAAGACATTTTGAGAGGAGATTGGTGTGCAATTGTTTAATCATTGTACGATGGGTGACCCCATCAGAAATAGGGTATGTGGGTCCACAGATGGTGATTTTTGGTGCAGGTGCAGATGGGATATTGAGGTACAAGAGTGGCAAATGGTTGGTTGTTTTCTCCTTTCCTTTGTCTTTCTAGGGCATGAGTGGCAATGTTAACCATATTAATATGGGGTAAAGGAGAAAATGAGTCATGATAGGTGTAGTGACATGGATGGGAAAAAGTATGGTGAGGGCATATACTAGTTTTGTTAAAAAGAATGCAAGCATTGACATTTTGGTGGAGGTTTGGCTAGCTCTCTTATGCAGACCATATTGATCTTGAATGTTGGAGGAGGATAAAAGGGTGGTGGAGGTGGAGATGAAGGTCACTGAATAGGTAAGGAATGAGGATGTGTGGTGATAGGTGAAGGTGGAACATGGTCCTCATCTAAAAGATCATCGTCGTCAAAGTTTTCTTCAAGAGGACATAGTTGGAGAAGAACATTCTTAAGAGCCTTACAATTTTCCACATCATGCCCTAACACACGATGGTAAGTGCAATTTTTTGTATTGTCAAACCCTTTTGGTTTAGGTTTGAGTGGGTTGTAAGGTCTAAGTGGTGGAAATGTGATGACATAGGTCTCCAAAAGGTTAGCTAAGATGTTGGCGTAAGACCCTACCAATGGATCACAATGCAAGTAGTGTGGGTCTAGGATATGGAAGTGTGGGTGATTTTGGTGGGAGAGGTGCCACGGGAGGTGGAATCAGAGGTTGAGTTAGGTTTGACCACCTATTTGGTAGGTAGTATATTTTAGGTTTGGATTGTACCTTCTTGGGAAAATATGTAGCAGATGAACTAGCGGTTGAAGGTGTTGTAGGTTTAACTACCTCTTTGGAGGGTAGTGGGTTTTTGGATTTTGGTTGCACCTTCTTGGGTAAAGGTGAAGAAGGAGTGCATGATGTAGAAGGGAAGCAAATGACGGAAGAGGACGGGTTAGCCAAGGTGATAATGGAGGTGTGGTGAAGGTTGTGGGAAGAGGAAAGGTGGAAGGTATTGGTTGAAGAGAAGGAAATATCATAGGTAATGATGAGGCTACTGGAAGTGGTGTGGGTATAGGTGTAAAATGATGTAAGTGATGGTGAAGGCATACCTATGTAGGTAATTTGGGTGTAACAGAGGCTCATGTTGAGGAGGTGGGTTGCTGCTTTTAATTTACCTTGGGTAGGAGGCTGCTTGGCCAAGGTTGATGGGTGAGGTCCTAGGATAGATGGAAGTGGTGAAGGTGAAATAGGGGTAGTAGGTGAAGCTAGTGTATGTGGCCTAGGAGGTTGGGTCTTCCTCTTAGGTGGGGGAATAATCTTTGCACTAGCTTGTGAGGATGTGGCTAAATCTAGTTTGACAGGAGGATGGACTAGGCTTGATGTCGGCATGACTCCCAAGGTACAGTAGCTTTGGATACAGGTGAAGGAGTAAGTTGGTTTAGGCACAGGTGGTTGTGGAGGTAATGGTAGAGGTGTAGATGTGGGTGAAGGTGATGTGGAAGATGTCATCATGACTACCTTAGGTATGATGGATTTCGTCGCTCCAAACAATTTGGGGTAAATGGTAGAAGTATCAGTGGATGACATCTACATTTGAGTTGAAACAGGAATTCGAAGGCAACCCCAAAGCATGGAATGATCAATGTAGTCTAAGAGGTCCACCAAATGTGAGAATGGCATGGTAGTAGAAGGAACCAATGTTGATTTTGTGGTAACTCCCGTAAATAAATTTGGTGCCTATGAAATAGGGAAGTGATTAGCTTCCAACTCTATGGGTAAAAGAGATGAGAGAAAATCAAGTGGATCCATTTGAAATCTGGTGGAGAATTATCTTCAACCAAAAGGGACACTGTCAATGGCTCGTCCACACATTGGGGATAGTGAAAGGTGGATGAGATAGTTTTTCTTCTTTTGATGAAGGAGAAAATAAAACAGACTCTTCCGTAGGTATGAGATATAGTGTTGTGTGTTTCTCATCAGGTTGAGAAGTAGATGGGGAAACTTAGCAACGGTGTGTATATTATTATCCTCCTTAGGTAGAGGAGACGATATGGGGGGACACCACCATGGATGAGGGAGTTCGTGAAAGAATTTCCTCAATAGATGAAGTAGGAGGAAACTGTGCGGAAGGATCTGGTAAGATGTCAAAAATAGTATGAACCTCACGGATATTACTATCATTGGCCAAGGAATCACTAGTTTGGTTAGATGATGAGGGTGTGATTCGGGAATGGATTCTTGAATATATGAAGGTTCTGGTTAGCCAGTGCATTCAGATTATCCAAGATGAGATCCCCTTTATCTAACATTTCTTAGACAATGTTTTTGAAAGTGATACATTTACCATCACTGTGACCTCTAACACAATGGTAATTTTAGTAATCATTCTCATTGTACCATGCAGGCACAGGGAAAGAAGAGTCAAAACCAGTATGTGATTTGACGGGTGGAAGGGTAATGGCTCTATCTTTTAAGAGTTTTGTTCCAAAATAAGAGAGTAAGGATCTCCTTGGGGGCATACTTGTGTTTCTCTATTCTAAACTGAAAGGTCTAAACGGGGGAGAGGTTAGACAAAGGTTTTTATCAGTTGGATGGATGAGATGGGCTAGATTTCAAAATGACCATGTTGAGCAAACCCCTTGGTTTTATAACAGGTATTTTGGGGTTTGCCAAAAGAAGAAGTATCATTTTATTTGAATGCAATGTTTTTGTTACGTAATTATAGCTTCTATTCTTCAAGGGCACAAATTTCTAACTTCTGGGCCATGGTAAATGCCTCATCAAAGGTGCAGAAGGTTTATACCTGAAGATTTGGTGATATATGTCTAGCACAAGCCCTGATAAACAATTCTATTAACTCTGCCTAAGGTAATTGGAATGTAAGTTGTTTAATCAGGCTGCTTCCATCGGGTGAAAAAATATGCGATAGATTCATCTTCATACTGATGTGTGGCATATAATTCAGTCATGGTGACTTTCTTGACAATATTGATAGAAAAGTGGTCAAGAAAAGCCTAAACAACCTGATTAAATGATAGGATAGAATTTCTAGGAAAATAACTATACCAATCCAAAGCGGGTCCCGTCAATGACATTGGAAATGTTCAAAGGAGCAATGTGTCATCGTGAGTGATCAGGTACCATACATGTTTAAAAGACTGCAAGTGTTGTTGTGGATCTTATTTGCTATTGAACTCAAGTTGAATTTTGACATTTCCCAATACATAGGGTAGAGAATATGACTGGATGGGTGAATAGGCTCATTACAAATCTCGTCATATGTTAGAGAGTTACGTGAACCTGAGACATATGCTTCCAATTTATGCATCTCGCGTCCATCATCATTTTGATAGGCAGGTGGTTGTGATGACGGGGCACCCCCTGAGGTATGAGGGGGTAAATAAGATTGGTATGATGTAGATGATATCCCAGTGTGTGTCGGTGCCATGTATGAAAATTGTGACTGAAAAATATGAGCGTGAATGGAGGTGGAGGGGATGTACCCCAAGAGTAAGCAGTAGAGGAAATAGGTAGTTGTTGGTAATAATTATATGTAGATGGGGTGGATGTAAAGACCCTAGTAGCGATTGGTGGAAGAGACTGGAGGATAAAAAGGAAGAGGTTTTGGAAGGGAGTGTGGGTTGCCGACACTCAAAGGTGGCTGGGATGTGATCGGTTTATAGGTAGTGGAAGACATGGGCACACCTATACTGGGGGTGGTGAATGTAAGCACGGTGGATTCCATAGGGGTGAAAGACATTGTTGGTGTGATAGATGCCATAGGTACAACAAATATCGATGAGGCGGGGTCAAGCTGAGAAACAACAGGTGGTAAGGTGGAGGCAGACTACTAAAATGCTAGTAGTGGAAAAGAAAAAGTGGGTGCAAGTGTAGGTGGGATGGATACGAGCATGTCATAGATAAGTTTCCTAGATGAGTCACGAGTGGATGAATGGGCTAAGTAATACTGTAAAGTGGCGGGGTTCTGATCAAGGAGTTTTGTGAACTCCTCATCACCAGTCATGATGGTGATAGGCTCAATTGGGGTCCATGCGTGATAGAATGGAAGGTGAAAATGGACTAGGCGAGAGCGCTTGAAGGCTAGCATGGTTAATATGAGGTCATTGGCTTCCCCTACAAGTCAAAACCATGTGGGTTAGCATTCTACCTGGTATTTGATTTCCCTGTAGATGACACAAAAGAATATAAGGAATGGAGAAAATAATTTTAAAAGGTGAAAAATGATTACCATTGTATTAACTAAAAAATTAAAACACAGGAATCGACGGTGGTTTGGTAACCGATGTTGGTGATAGAGGGTAAATGATGATGGTTAGGGTGACCAATACCAGTCACTGTGGAAAATCAAAAGCTTTGTAAATGTGGCAATAAATGATGAAAATGAGGAAAATATGGATTTGACAATGATTTCACATACCCAGAGGTATGGTGAAGTATATGAGGAACCCCAGAAAGAATAGAAATGTGATGAGTGCTACTTTGGTTAAAATGACCAAAAAAATAGAAAAATGACAATAGTCAGGTAAACCAATGATAGTCTGATGAGTAAATTGATGACAGTCACTGGACCGACGCTGGTCATTATGGAATTTGAAAAGATGGAAACAAATTGAATTTAGTGACTTATATCCAATAAAGGACGAACCCAAAAACTTGAGTATAACAATGATGAACCCTTACACACTTAGAAACAGTTGGAATACACCAACTATGAATATGGAGTGTGAAAGGAAGAAAGAATGGAGAATATGACCTCTCACCTCAAAACACAAATCAAGTAAAAACTAGCAAACACAAAATCCTATGTGGTTGATTTTATGTTCCATCTTATGCCATTAAGGACTGACTTGTGAATAGAGCAGAGTTTTTTGTTTGATAAAATGTTCCCTATGAAAATCCAAGAACTAAGGATGGTTTCAGGTAAAGTTTTGGTGAGTGGAGTTCTTTCTCTAAGATAATGAATGGATAGAGGAACAAGTTTGGTGCCCATTGTCAGTCCTCTGATCATGTGATCATTGATAACTTCTTCCAAGAAGGATGTTGTTTAATAAAATGAATACTTTATTTTGTGTGGTTTGGTGTAGAGAAGAGAGTGTGCACTACGATTCAATTAGTCAACCATCAGTTGGGCATGAATTCCAGCGTATAGGTTGCCAAAAATATTTAAATGAGATAATGATGTAACACTCAACAATTATATGCAAGTATTTTAGACCCAAGTCCAAAATGACATTCGATGAAAGAAATGATGAATAGGTAAGAATATGTCTTTCACTAATGCAATACAAAAATGAAAATAATGATTCTTGTTAATCCAAAACACGTGTCAACGAGAGAAATATAAGATAAAGAATGTTCAAGAGGAAGAAATTTAATGTACGCTTTCAAAAGGAAATAGACACACAATTTTTCACCTAGGAATGAATAATGCAAAAGAACCTCTGATGGGTCCCACCGGGCGTGCCAAAATGTTTCACCGAATTGTTGTACGATAAAACATATAAGGTAGAAAATTCATTGAGGAATACCTATTACCACGTTGGTTGAAGGTTGAGTGTGCGTGTTTTTGATTTCCGATCCAGGCTGATTGTGTGAGCTTGTGATTGAGTATATCCCATCATCTGGATGCTGAGAAGTCTCAGATTCATGCTTGAATGAAATATAAATCTCTGAAATAAAAAATGACCAACCTGGGTAAAGATTTGTAGAAGGGTATTTAAGGTAACTGATGATGGTTAAGGTGACTAGCGTCGGTTGAGGGATAACTGATGTCAGTTAAGGCGGGAAATCCTAGGTTTACCAAAAATAGGAAGATCTTTGCTATTTTTGGTGTGCTCTTGATTGATTCCACTTAGGGAAGTGGAGTTCAGGTGAGAGAAAGTAGGAAGGTCATAAAATAAGTCCAATTAGGTATTTAGAAGAAGTCTCAGTTAGTTTGGTTAAGTGGCGACTCAACACTGGGAGTGATGACTAAGTGGTGAGAGTGATGACTTGGTCACTGTGAGTTAAATGCCCTTGGAATGGGTCCAGGGGTGAGGTGTCTAGGTGATGTGTACATTAACTTAATTAAAGTAATTAAATTAATTAATAATGTGAGGATGAACATTAATTCAATTGTAAGTAATTAAATTAATACGAATGTGGGGTAAAGGGGCATTAGTTAGGTGAACATGTTACGTTAATTGATTGAAGGGGACCAAGGGGAGTGTGACCCAATTTTTTTCATCTACAGTAAGATCAAAGACTACTATTCAACCATTAAAGACCTTGATGTTTTTGAAGCCAAATAGGAAGGTTTTGACCTTCATCCAATGTCACCCAATTTTGAAGAATTTAATTCTTCTCTCATTGAAGATACTATTGACATAAATATATAAACGAAGGAAGAACCAAAGATCTTAAAACTCAGATCTTCACTATCACCGAAAAAAATTGAAACCATAAGGCCTTGCTCACTAAATTGTCCAATGATTTCATTTTCTCCTACTCTAATATGAATGGTATCCATGCAGATGTTATACACAACCTGTTCATGAAACATAAAAGACAAGCCAATCAAACAAAGCTATGACTAATGAAAACCAAAATAACACTAATGGTTAAAGAGGAGGTCATCAAATTCCTCAAAGATGGTTTCAATAGGCCGGTAGATTAAACAAATTCACTCTTGAAAAATAATGGAAATATTCAAATTAACAGTGATTTCTGTGATATTAACAAAGTGTATCCCAAAGATGATTTTCCACTACCTTTTATTAATTTGACTGTTGACGAAATGCTCGGATATGATCTCATTTCACTCATGGATGGATTCTTGGGTTCTAATTAGATCCATATTTTTGAAGAAGATCCTAACAAAACCTCATTTACCACCCCTAGGGAACCTTTTACTACACTTTCATTCCTTTTAGGCTTAAGAAAATAGGGGAAACCTATCAATGAGAAACGAGTCACATATTTCATGACTTGATCCATAAAATTATGAGTCCTATGTTGATGATCTTCTAGAATAGGGTAGAAAGAGAGAAGATCATGTAGGGGTTTTAAGAATAACTCTCATGAGACTTATTAAATACATGGTTACTTTAAACCTATAAAATTGCATGTTTAAAGTGACGGGTGGAAAGCTCCTAGGATATATCATATCCAAACAAGGTATTGATGTTGATCCTACCAAGATTCATGCTATTTAAGAAATGGTCCACCAACTGCTGAATCAATAATCTGATCATTCCTTGGAAAACTAGGGGCTATATGCAAATTGTTTCAAGATATCATTAATAACCCAATTAATAACTTGTTAAAGAAAACTAATGTCATCAAATGGACCCGAGAATTCCATGAAGCCTTTGAATCAATCAAACATTTCCTATTATCTCCTCCCACTCTCATGGCTCCATGATCTGATTGACCACTTATTCTTTATCTACATGTGGTTGACATTTTTATGGCGTGCATGCTTGTCTAAGAAGATGATGATGGAAAAAATGTGTTTTGTATTTTATTATTCGTGTGTTTTTAGACTATGAAACATGACCTTCTTAGGCTGAAAAGGAATATCTCGACATAATGCTCACTACTATATGCCTAAGACATTATATGCTAAATCAAGAGACTATGGTGATCATTAAATCTTAGGGACTTCACACTTTTTCAATGCAACCAAATCTCCTTAAGAGATCTAGTTGTGTGATCACACTCCTTAGAGAATTTGAGCTAACTTATATTAACCAAAAATTGATAAAGGGTCAAATATTTGTTGATTGGCTAGCTAAAATCCCATTAGATTTATGATATTTAGTGGATTTTGAACTTCCTGATACATCACTTTGATTCCTTGGTATACTGATATAATCACCTACTTCATCAAATGCATCCACACAAATATGCCAATTCTCAACAAAGACAGTGCCTTGATGTCCTTTAAGTGGAGTACGTGATTTTAGCTACAGTCTTGTATAGGAGAGCATTTGGTGGCATGCTTATTAATTGTGTTAATGAGGAAGATTATAAACACATCTTATTCCAATATCACAATGGAGTTTACAGAAACCACTTTGGTGACTATGTAACGACCCATAATTTATAGGAAGGGCTGATTTTAGGCCACCTTTGAAAATAATGAGATTATGTTTGAAAATATCCCAAATGTCAATAATTCATGCACATTATACATGTTCAGCACAAGAACTTCATCCTATTGTTACACTATCCCCCCTTTCTAAGTGGGGCCTTGACCTAATTGGAAAATTAACCCCACATTTATAGATGAGCACAATTTCATCATTACTGCAACCAAGTAATTCACAAAATGGGTAGAGGCCATGCCTCTTACCACCATCACTAGTTCAATCATAGGAAAGTTCATTCTGAATCAAATTATGTGTAGATTATGAGTCTCTTAGGTCATTATCTCCGATAATGGGATCTCCTTCAAGAATATAGAGATGTGGTAATTGTGCAAAACATTTTCTATCTCACACCACACTAAATCTCTTTACTACCCTAAGGCCAATGGAAAAGAAAAAGTGAAAAAAAAAAATTTAAGTCCATTTTTCAAAAAATAGTAAAAAATAATGAAAGGGATTGGCATTTACAACTATATCATGTGTTATGGGCTTATCGAACTAGCATACACACATCTACAAGTGCTACCCCATTTTCACTAGTATTTAGAGATGAGGTTGTTCTTCCATTTGAATTTTATCTTCCTAGCCTTTGAGTCTTCCTATAAGGTCACCTAAACAAATATGAATATAATGAAGCATACCTAACCACTTTAGAAAGTTTATATAAGAACTGTATCAAAGGTGCAAAACATCACGAAGTGTATACCACCCGCATGACTCAAATATACAACAAGAATATACATGAGTGTCCTATTTAGGCTGGGTATCTTGTGCTTTTCCAAGATATTCTGATAGATAAGAAGACTAGTGAGGGATGCAAGTTTTGGTTGAATTGGTTAGGATCTTACTCAGTCATTGAGGACTTCAATAATGAGGATTTTCACCTATATACATTCAAAAGTGAGGATCTTGGTGAGTCAGTCAAATCCATTCACCTCAAATGGTATGTTGTTTTGTGTCATGTTTTGCATTTCCCTTTGTATTTATTAGTTTACACTCTATTTTATTTTTCCTTATTGTGATTATACTTGGAAAAGCTGTTTACAGTTAAGATTTAGTCTATATTCTCTACATAATTCTTCTTCACCCTTCCATTGCTATCAAATGTTTCACTCACCACCCTATTGTTATTCTTCTGATTGTCTTCATAGTATAACCTTGGTTGCTAATTTCCTAGAGTTGTTATCCCCTTGTTCCCTAAAAAAAATTACTTGGACGTAGGGATCTTGGTTTGTGTAGGTATTGTTGTCACCAAAAATTATGTCGTCTAAATAATCATGCATGAAAATTAGAATTTTTGGGCAGGATGGGACTATATCTAAGTATGGGACTTGTGGTTAGAGACAGACCTCTGGAGAATGTTGATTCCTCTATTTTACAGGTTCAAAGAATCCGTAGAACAAAACCTAATCCAATACTAAAAATACTCCTACATCTGACCTATACTAACACATATAAGGAACCATGGAGGGATATGGAAGGAAAGAGATGCAAAATAAAATACTAAGCTAAACATGGTAGTGATATCACCAAAAGAAGGTGGAACTCCTCTTATTTCAAGTGACACAGATGCAAGTTCGCATGATGAATATTGTGAAGATGCACAAAGTTCTAATAGAGAAAGTGAAAAAATACAAAATATGCAAGAGGGAAAATATATTCACACTAAACAAAAAGTATTTAAAGGAAATAAATAAACCACACTTACACTAATCGGTCCTTTACAATTTACACATAGAGAGGATGCAAGAAAATATTCATTTGTGAGTTAAAGAGGTCGAAAGCATGAAATTTTGAGTTCTTTAGAGAAAATCATGAAAAGGTTGATCTATAGGGATCTAAAGAAGACACCACTCTATCAGAACAACTAGATCCAGAAGAAAAATTAAGAACAATGAAGAGCATACTATAAAGTTACAAAACCTTCAATCTATGTATGGTAGCATTTGCATAACTTCCTCAGAGGTTGTGTAACCACCCTCTGCACAAAATGACAGTTACGTAACTACCCCAATGGTTGTGTAGTTACCGGTTTACATACACCGGAGGTCATCTCACTAATGGGTAAAAAACAAAAATCAGAGACACAAATGATCACATATTTCAAGCGTCGCAACCATGTCTCTTCCTTGGAGGGCATTTCTCATTCTCTAGTGCACGAGAGGACATGGGAAGTATGTTATTTAAGGGAGATCATAGGAAAGAATTAGATCATCAAAGTTTGAATGCAAGAGAGTGAGAAGAAACCATTGGAGCTAGAAGTGTTTTGTATAAGTAAGGTGTAGAAACTTAGCAACCAAGTATAAAAGGAAGGTGTTTACATTGTTTACCTTCTTTCCTCTTGTTGTAATCTGTAATTATTTTACAATTGGCCAATAAAAATTGGGAAGAAAGAGAAATTTCCCTTCCTAGCTAGTTTTCCCTCAACTTAGGGGTTTCCAGGATAAATATTGTGTTTGAATTGTGATCTTTCCTTTACTACAAGTAGTTCTAAGTTTTAGTTTTTCTCACTAATAATTAAATAATGTCATTTTCAAAGTTGAAATTAGAACATTAAATTTTTGTGGTCTTGTGAATTTCCAAAGATAGAGGTTTGCAGATCATTTTGGTATTAAAGTTGATTATTATCGAGGACTGTGGTATTATTTCTTGTGATTTGTATGATAGTGATAAGGTCTAAAGGCAAAAACGTTTTACCTTAAAATCCACACATATCTACAAATAATTGGAAACAAAGTGTCAAGATCAAATGGAGGAAGAAACTTGGTCCATATAATTGAGATGTTGGAAACCATGATGGATATGTTGTATAGACACTAATAATAACTCTCGTATATGTAAAATATGACTTCAGTCAAGGAAGATTCCATGGACTCAGTGATTTGAACTTTGGCCAAAAATTTTGGCATAGGAAAGAGCCACGTAGAGGAAGAAGATATGGAAGAGCGTGAAGAAGAAAATCTAGTTGAGAAGGTAAAATATGATCATACTATTTTTAAAGTTGAAACTAAGGTTGAAATCAAGATCTTTGAAGGAAAAGTAGATGCAAAACTATTAGATAAATGACTAAAACAACTCAAAGTTTACTTTAGTGTGTATAATGTCATGAAGTCACAAAAGATTACCTTTACACGTCTCAAAATGAAAGGACATGCTCTAGTTTGGTGGGAGAGCCATCTAGCCACTTGTGAAAAGAAGAAGTGTCCTGTTATTAGTACATGAGAGGTTTTTAAATAATTTATTAGAGATAAATTTTATCCTATTGGAGATAATACTAAATAGATGATTAAATGGTAGTATTTTAGACAAGGAAGTGGTCAAAGTGTGCATGATTATAGTACAGAGTTTCAGAGACAATCCATGTTGCTTAATATAGACTAGGAGGATGAGTATATTCCAACCAAGTATTTGGGAGGACTTCACACTCACCTTTAAAGGAAGGTCATCTCCACGAAGCCCAAGGATCTCAAGGAAGCATGTGTGCAAGCCTATTACATAGATGATGAAAGGAAGTAAGGAGAAGCAGAGTCAAAGACAAATCAATCAACAAATCAGCCAAAGAAAGATCAGGGAAAAACAAGTCACAAAGGGAAATGGAAAGGGAAAGGTAAACAAACCACCACTACTTTGAATACTTGTAATAATCACAATAATTTTTGTAATAATTGTGATATCAATGGTCATACTGATGCTACATGTTGGAAGTTACACCCAAAGAACCGAACCAAGGATTCAGAGAAATCCATGAAAGTTGTAAATACATATGGGAGGTAGAGATATAGGATGATTCAGATGTATATGAGAGGCTTGGATGCATGACCACCAACATGGACAGTCAAGAACAAAAGGAAGAGACGAGTAAGCTATTTCAGATCAACATCCAAATTAAGAGAACTAAGTTAAATGCTTTGGTTGATACTGGTTCTCAATCTAATTTGATTTTTGATGTGGTTATAAAGAATTTTGGTATTGAAACTTATGAGCATCCACATCCTTATCCTTTGGGATGGGTGAAGAAGGGTGTAGAAAGTTAGGTAACAAGAATATGTAAGTTCATGTTTGGGATAAATTATCAGTATATAGATGTATTGGAAGCTGATGTTATTCCAATTGATATATTTGATGTTTTTTTGGTAGTCCTTACTTTTATATTAGGGATGCTATATTCATAATAAGGGAGAACCGATACAGATGGGTTAATGAGGGAATCGGTTACAACATCTAGGCACACCAGCATAAGAAAAAAATTTCTATGGTAAGTGCTAACCAAGCAAAGAAACTAATTCAGGAAAATCATATTCAGTTTTGTTTACTTTTATTGAAAGATAAAAAAGATGGGGTATAAATTTCAGATATTTATAACAAGGGGATAAAGGATTTGGATAACATCATTCATTATTTTTAGGAATTATTCCAGACTCTTACCACCAAAATGAGAGGTAGAGCATGAGATTTAGCTATTTCTAGAGTCCCCTCTACCAAATATCAGGTTGTATAGGAAATCCTTGTTAGAGATTATATAGGTAAAGAAACAACTCCATGCACTATTGGACCAAGGGGTAATACACCTAAGCACCTATCCATGCGGTTCGCCTATTGTGATGGTGTCGAAGAAGGATGGTTCTTAGAGGATGTGCATCGACTACTACTCCTTGAACAATATCACCATAAAGAATATATATCCACTCCCACACATAGATGACCTCTTGGAACAACTTCAACATGCAAAGTTCTTCACAAATTTGGATCTCAAGTCAGGTTATCACCAATTCAGGATGAAGGAAGAGGATATATGCAAGAATACCTTAAAAATAAAACAAGGTTTGTATGAGTGGTTAGTACTTCCATTTTGTTTATGTAATGTACCTACTACATTTATGAGATTGATGAATGATGTATTGCGGGAATTCATATATTCATGTGTCATTATTTATCTGGATAATATTATGATTTTTAGTGCCACATGAGGGGAACATATAACACATTTACAATAAGTCTTGCAAGTTATCAGAGAGGAAATTTTTTTATGCAACATGAAGAAGAGTGAATTTTCTAAATAGTCACTTTTCTATCTTGGGCACGTGGTTAAAGGAGGAGAGCTATGAGTGGATCCGAAGAAGGTGGAAGCTATCACCAACTGACCAACACCAAAAGGATCCACATAGAATATAAGTTTTGTGGGAGAAGTACAATACATGAGGAAGTTCATTCCAAGATTCTCCATCATTGCAACACCTCTACACACAATGACCATAAACAGTAAGGGTTTTAATTGGGGTAAGGAACAAGATCAGAATTTTGAGTTATTAAAGTACAAAATTATTCATGTTTTTGTACTTTCTCTTCCTAACTTGTAGTTTCCCTTTGAAGTAGAGACAAATGCCAGTGATTATGCTATGGGAGTAGTATTGCTACAGGGAGGTAAGCAATATGTTATTATTATGAAACTTTCACTTCAACAGTTAAGGGATATTCAATATATGATAAAGAAAAGTATGCACTACATCAGGAAATAAAGAAATGGAAACATTATTTACACAATGACCACAAACATCTCCAATATTTGCAAGCATAATCTAAATTGTAGTAGGTAAAACACTACAAGTTGATGGATTCCTTCAAAAATTCCATTTGGTGATAAAGTATAAGAAAGGTAACACAAATTTGGTGGTAGACATGTTGTCTAGGCTGCCCACACAAGATAAAATCTCTATTTTGGCCACTATCTCTCAGATTGATCCCTTCACGAAGGAAGCTTATAGAGAGGCATATGCTCAAGAAAAAGATTTTGGCGTAACATATTAGTAGTTACAGTCTCAAGGGGCTGAAAGGGTGGCTATTGAAGATTGTTATCTCAAAGATGAGATGCTCTACCGATGGGGGAAGCTTTGTGTGCTAAAGGAAGAAAGAATTCTACTGATGAGGGAAGCACATACCTCAAAATTAGCAGGACATTTTGGTGTTGTCAAGACCAAGGCCCACTTGCGAAGGTACATGTATTGGCCCAATATGCAAGAAAAAGTGTCTAAATTCATAAGAGGATGTAAACGTTGTTATATGAGCAAGCCTAAAATTAGGAAGGAAGGTTTATATATGCATTTACTGGTCCCTACTCATCCATGAGAAGATATTTCTATGGATTTTATAGGATTACTACCTATGTATAAACATGGCCATGATTATCTCTATGTTGTTGTAGATAGATTTAGTAAGATGTGTGTTCTTATTGCATGTAAAAAGACAATAAAAGCATATGAGGCAACTGAAATTTTCTTTGCTAATGTATGGGTACATTTTGGTTTGCCAAAGTCTACTGTTTCTAACAGAGATTATAGGTTCTCGGGGAAGTTTTGGACTACTTTGTGGGACAATATGGACACTGAGTTACAGAAGAACATGAATTTCCATCCACAGACAGATGGGAAAACAGAGGTGGTGAACAAGAATTTGGTGTAGCTGATTAGAGGATATAATAAAAAATATCCACGGACTTGGGATGAGTCCTTAGCCTACATTTAACATTCCTACAACTGGGAAATACATACATCCACAATGAAGTCACCGTTTGAATCATTCTTGGGATATCTACCTACTAATCCATTGGACAACAGGAAGAAGGGGAGATACATGATTCAAAGGTGAATAGTGTAGTGGAGTTTATTGAGAGGATCCAAAAACTCCATCTTAAGGTAAAAGAAAAATTGGAGAAATCCCAAGCCAAGTATAAGGCTAGACACAATCAACATCATAGAGAGCATAAAATTCATGTTGGAGACAAAGTTTGGATTTACTTGAGCAAGGAATTATTACAAGTCCAAACAAGGAAACTCAAGCCACTACGATATGGACCTTTCACCATACTAGAGTAGGTTGGAGAAAATTCCTTCAGGATTGATTTTCCACCATTCATGTAGATGTAATTAGCAGTAAATTGTGAGAACTTGCATCTAAATGAGCCATCCATGCTTGACAAAGAAGAAGAGTTCCAGTTATTACCTTCCATAGAGGATTACATCTTGGAATCAAGAGGTGAATTGGAGGAGGATGTAGTGTTGTAGAAAATATCAGATAAACAAGGAGAGTTGCTAGTTGGACTCAAGGGGAAGAAACCAAGGTAGGCCCGGGGTGGTACTCAAATGAGAAAGTGAGGGAATCGTTTCCTCATTTAATCCCCCACTAATATTTTGTGAGACAAAAATCCTCACGAGAAGGGGATGTGTGATCCATAGGGATCTAAAGAAGACACATCTCCATCAAAACAACCAGATCTAGAAGAAAAATTAAGCAGATTAAAGAGAATACTGTAAATTTATATAGCTACAACTTTGTGCAGAGTAGTGGTTGCGTAACCGCCCTTACACAAAGAAATGGTTACGTAACTGCCCCAAAAGTTGTGTAACCATCAGTCTGTATACGCTGGTGGTCCTGTCACTAATGGACAAAAAATAAAAAATAGAGCTATGAATGCTTGAGGATTTCAAGTGATTCGACCGTGTCTCTTCCTTGGAGGACGTTTCTCATTCTCTAATACACGGGATGACATGTGAAACATGTTATTTAAGGGATATCATAGGAAAGAATTGGATAATTGAAGTTTGAATTTAAGACAATAAGAAGAAACCATTGGAGATGGAAGTGTTTTGTAGAAGTAATGTGTAGAAATAGAGAACTCAAGTATAGAAGGGAGATATTTACATTGTTTACATTCTTTCCTCTTATTGTAATTTGTAATTATTTTACAATTGGCTAATTAAAAATAGGGAAGAAAGATAAATTTCCCTTCCTGGTCGGGTTTCCCTCAACTCGGGGGTTTCCAGGATAAATATTGTGTTTGAATTGTGATCTTTCCTTTGCTGCAGGTAGTTCTAAGTTTCAATTTTCCTCACTAATAATTAAAGACTATCATTTTTGAAGTTGAAAGTAAAACAATAAAGTAATGTGGTATCATGAATTTCCAAAGCTTGAGGTTTACAAATTAAAGGTGCTATAAAATAAAGTGGGATAAGAACCATTTCAATGTTATACAACTCATGGAGGAAGAGGGAGAAGGAGAAGAGAGAGTGAAGAAAGGACTACCATGCTGAAGCACCAATCTCTTGAAATCATGCTGAATAAGCATGTAAGCCATGATTTATTGTAGTGTTGACTTATAGTACATGCATGAGTTCCATATGAACGTATCTAATTACCACAACACAACACCTTGATTCTATCACACACTATTAGACTATGTAGGTGGTTTCCATACTTTATTAAATTCTAGTGGTTGATTGTCTGGTTTAGAAATAGGACTGTAGACACCTAAATTTGGCATCTCTACCCTTATCTCCCACATGCACATATTCATTTATTTCATCCCCCTTAATTTATGAAAATTCCACCCATTTATCCCATCCCTATCGAATTTAATTAATTAATTCTTATTAATCATTTAATATCCTATCCCTTTCCCTAATGGACTTTCTACTTCCCATCCCTACACTTTTTCTAACCTATCTTTACTGCCAACTCACCTACACCTCATTCCTAAACATCCTCTTCCTTCCTAATGCTTTAAATCACTTTCCCAATCTTTAAAAAACTTGAAATCATGCCAAAATAAAAAATCTATCCCTTTGGGGAAACTTTCCCCATGGTCAGCGATGACCCAACCCAGTCACCATCGACCTTATAAAGATAAGTGACTTCTTTCCATTCTTCATTAGATGCATGCAAATTCTCAAAATTTCTTGTGAGCTTCAAACTCCCTCCCATGCCTATGCATTTCGAAAGCAATTATAGACATCTCATACCTCTTTAGAATGTGCTTGCATGCCTCACGATCATCCCTCGTGAGCGTGTTGTTATCTTTGAATTTATTTATTTCAATATCATCATTTTATCATCACTTTGTTGGTATCTAACCTTTTATAGGAGAATATCATCCATAACAATGCTTGCAGATTCATCATCAAACTCCTTTTTCAGATCCATACTTCTAGGTTGCTCTTCTATCTTGCCTTTCCTTGGCTTTATCCAGCTCTGTCATGGTTGCTGATAGGTCACCGTTGACTCGGCCTTCTGTAGCTTTTTATTTCTATTCTAGAACCTTCTCCCATCTCTACATGAGTTATGTGTCTACCCTAGCTTGTTGAAATTTTCTTCTAATCCCTTTGTGGCATTAAAATTAGCTTGTCCGCACTCGAGTCACCATTCACCAAGGTCTTGATTCCCAACTTACCCCTCTTAGCCTTCACTTTCTATCATTTTCCTATTTTATGATTCCTTAGATTCCCTCTACATGTTGATCCCAAAATTCACCAGTTTATGTTGTATTTAGATTACATCCAGATCTTGCAAGATCTACATATTTCACTTATTTTTCATATCTTCCCTCTAGGTCACCGTCGACCTACCTCTACATAGTCTGGGCCGTCTCTGACCCATATCAAGTACATTTAATTTTCATTTATTTCGATCAGATCAATACCTAAATTAACCAATAACACTTTTAGATTCTGTAATTCCTTTAGTTTCTACATATTTTCAGTTTATCTTTACTTTATACCATTTTTTTTAACAATGGGGGTTGACATCCACCGAGGAAGTTAACGCTTCTCGAGTTTGCTTTGTTGGGCAACCCCCATGCAAACCATCTAATCATTTTTCTCATCTGATTTGCAGCAAGGATTAATAAATTACTTAGCACCTGTATCACATCGTATCTAAGGTAACTCAAACCCTCCATCATTTCTAAGTTTTCTAGTTTCTTCAGTAGCTAGTGCATAAACTTCTTTAAGAACGAGAAACTTGGTAAAAATTCCTGGCACTCCTAGTAGGACCAACCTTTAGGTGATCTCTTTCATTTATTGCTTTTGTCTTTGCTTTTTCTATCTTCCATTAACACTGTAGCATGAGGCTTCGATTTATTACTTTCTCATGTTGGGTTCATGGCCTAGATCTCTAATCACTTAAGAGTGCAAACAAATAGGAAAAGCACTATCTAGGTATTCCTTAGTTTTTCCCTAATTTCATCGTAATTTTCCATTCTTTTCTATGTCCTCTTTGAATATCACACTTTGTTTTGGGTATAAAAAGATCATTCTTTTTGCATCCTTCTAGCTCATATAATTTAAGTAGGGGTTTAACCTTCTGCATCTCACACTTTATCACACACAAACCTCACAAATCAAATCAACACATCAAGACATCCCCTTACCTAGTTTACTGATTGGGATTTCATCACCCAACAGGAAACCACCTAAGACTTCCCTAGCCATAACAAACCTAAAACCAATCATAGTTTTCCTTCTCCTAGGCACTTTATTATCCATCCCCTTTTCTTTTCACACTTTCTTAAATAAATTAAGAACATATGAAGAATATTCTACTTGAATTGATTGGGTAAAACTTATTTCATGCCCATAGTTACTTGTTTAACAACCAAAAGAATGGAACAAAACTTGGCGTCAATCAATTCCTTATCTCGACAAATGTTCACCACAATAATTACCTCATTCGTGCCCTTGATTACTCCTTTCATGAGAACTCAACTCCTCATCGATGTCTCTCACCCAAAACCCCTTCTTCACATTAGAACTTTAGGTGAGACTAACCCATTCTTACACCATTAATCTATCTTGTCTAGGCCAGCTACCCCACCATCCATTTGATCAGAGTCTTTTGGACCTCCTAAGGTCCCTCTCAGTGATACCATGTTCTAAGAGCTTTTATATGCCAATCTAGTGGTGCTCCAAGAATATATCCTTAGGAGATCAACTAAGATTCCCGTAGATGGTCCGCCACTCTAGCAAATTTATCCTTATCAAACTAATCCCCAAACTACCCAGTTTGCAGTAAATGAGTTTTCTATAGCACATATTTCTTCCTCTTCCACTAATCCCTCATCTCATCAAACTATCTAGATAGTCACACCTATTCCTCACAATATCCCACCAATGAACATGGAAAGCAACACTAATATTCCTCTCACCTCTTCGGTCACTATTGCCACTAGTGTCCCTAACCAATATGTGCAAACAACATATCCCATATCTAGACAGTATGACCTTATCATATATAGCATGCATGTTAATACTTCCTAACCCCCTTTCATGGGTGCTTTACATTATTCACTATCTAACCCTTTTCAAAAATAATGTCAACCCGTTCATACCCACATTCCCACTCAACACTTACTACAACAGTTTACCCAATCCCAACAATCATATCAAGTTCCCATTTCTTAGCAACAATTATTTCAACAACCATCCTTTCAATCACAACCCATGATTTACACTCACCCTTAACAAATTCCTCAAAACCCACACATTCGCAAGTTCATCAATAAATTCATCCGACCACTTCTTACATGCAACCACCAAATCTCATCCCCCAACTAAATCTTTCGAATGATCCCATGAATACCCTCGTGAATAGGCTAGCCAACCTTGAGGCCACTACTTTAGGGTCCAAGGTCTCATTATGATATGAGAAAATCTGTAACGAGCCTATTCACCCATATGTACTAATTAAAAGATATCCTCTACACTGGGAATTACCAAAATTTTCCAAGTTTAACAACAAAGAGGACCCACAAAAACACCTTCGTGCATTTAAAAATGCATGTTATCTTATTGCACACAATCATGACTTGATGCACCGCAATTTACCCATGTCCTTGACTAGTTTCAGGTTAGACTGGTACAATAATATCCCTCAATATTCGATATTTTCCTTCTCCTAACTTGTGCAACTATTTTTAGAACACTTTTCTACTAACATTGCGCATAAATTAATTATCAATGATCTATACGCCATCTGATAGTTCGAAGAGGAGTATATTACAAAATTTGTCACATGATGGTGTGTCACTATAAACCAATTATCCTTCCCTCTTCTGTAAACTGATCTCATCGAGCTCTTCTCATGTTCATGTGCTAAGAATATATCTTCTACTTTACAAATCCAATCATTTCAAACCTTTGATGAGGCCTTCACTATGGATCGCAAGATTGAAACATGTGCCCTCGAGTAGGGCCATTTTAAACTGAAATCAAATAAATCCAAACATGAATTTAGTAAAATCATTTACACCAAATGAAAAATCAAAGGCATCGACTAATGTTGTGGTCACTAAATCATCTCCTACATCTACATATAACATGTGGAATCAACAACGAGTCACTCGACCAACACCTAACTACACTCCTCTAGGGGAGTCATATAGTACAATATTTGACAAGTTGATGGAAGTAAACCTTATCACACTTCCTCCTATCCAACCAGTTGATGAGTCAAGACTAAAACCTGTGTGGTATCATGAATACCATTACTACAAGTACCACCAAGTCCAAGGACATGACATAAAGAGATGTAAAATTTTTAAGGATTTGGTCCAAAGACTCATTGATCAAGGTGATATTCAATTCCAAAATATAAATCCTTCACCCAATCAACCACTTGACATTTTAAAATAACCTTTCCCAAATCATGCATAGACGAGCTAAACCACCACTTCTACTACAACCCAAGAACCCAATGCTCACACTATAAATACCTTGAACACTAATGATTAGGAACCTATCCCATCCACAACTTCCTATCCTTCATCATTGATCACATCCACTCCCTTTGATATCCTTCCTACATCTATTATACCTACATTTATCTCGACATCCACTCCCACCTCTACAACAGCTAGGACCGCATTTGAAAATATATCATTTAAGCCCCTAGAGACATTCATAAAGCAACCATTCCAACCCATTTCAACATATAGTGTTGGTCCTTCATCAATTCCCTTACCTATCATATCCACCTCATCATCTACTTCATCCATTCCACTAGGCTTGACCACCTCACCTATATCCATTCCACCCTTTCCTGTCATACCGTCTGTAGAACCTATACTAGTTCCTCCTCCCACTCTTTTACCTCCATTGAATGTTGTGGTCCCATCCGCACCACCTTCTTCCTTCATACCAATTTCATCATTTGAGGAATTATTAACAAAACTTCACCTTGTATTGACCTTAAATGTTCCTTCAATGTCATCAACACAATCCCATCAATCTCTACGTTCCATTGATCACCTTAGACAAATGCTTCTTCCTGCACCCGAACCAACCATATCATCATCATTCTACTCCCTACTTAAGGTTATCATCAATCCTCCAAAAGATGCATATTCACATACAAAATCTATAATTCCTCCTAGAGTTAAACCATCTAATTCAAAATTGTCTGTTTCAGGACCATGAACATTTCTACCCACCAATCTAAAACCATTCAACACTAAAACACCAACCAACATCAAAACTAAATTCAAGTCATCAAAACATCAATATACTCAGATTTTACCCCAAACATCCAAGATATATCACAAGGCATCTTATAGCACTTTAGTTGGATCATATAAAAAAATATTCCAATACTTCCTGCAAACCTTTGCAATCATGCTTCTGCCTATCAAGGCCTTTGACCCAAAAGGAAAGAAACCTTTATATTTCAATTCCAACCTTATGTGCACCTTTCATCGTACCCATGGGCATGGTACTGAACATTGTAGAGTGCTCTAGACCAGTTTCCACAACCTCATTGAAGAGGAAAGACTTCTTCTTGGACCAAACCAATCCCTTCCTTTCATATCCAGTATGATATATGCCATTTCACCTTCGGGAGATGACTCTTCTAGGGGTGGTCCCCATTTGGTCATTAATGTTATTTAGGTGACCACTCGATCTAGCTCACATGATCCAAAACCAACCTCCAAATCAAAATCCAAAACATTCATCATCATTCCTCCTCTTAAGGAGTTAACCACATCATCGAAACCAAAGGTTTCTATTTTAGTAACTCTTAGGCCTATTGAACAAAGTATTGTTAGATAACATCATCAGGCCCTAGTCAAGATGTTGATTTACAAGCTCATCTAAAGCTCGAAACATCATAGATAGGATCTTACTGAAGCCTTAAAGCACATTCCTATATCCAGTGGTGAAGCTCAACCCTTTGCGTCTCTTGTAGGAGTGCTCACAGCTTCTACGGATATCTCATTTAATGATACTAAAATTTTGGACATCCCACTGGAAGAAAATGATCTTTCCCTCTTTATTACAGTCAAGATCAATGATACATTCATTCGGCAATCCATGATCAATACTGGGGCAAAAATTATTATTCTTCCATCACATAATTTTGATCAACTCAAGATCCCAAAGGAATCTGTCGCCCAGATGCCTACGGTCCTTCGCACTTTCAACGATGCAATCGCTCCCACATTGGGAATGGTCATCCTCCCTATCTGTGTTGGTAAGAAGCTAATCCATGAGATCTTCTACATCATTGAGGGGGAATTTTAATAAAATTTCTCCTTGGACGACCATGGATCCATGTCATGTGTTAGGTCCCCTCTACACTCCATTATTCCCTTAAATACGAGCACGGGGGAAAGGTCCTAATGCTTCTTGGGGATGTTACTCCCTTCTAAGGTCCAACATGACCTATAGACCAAATGATGTACTCTTTCCTATGAATTATCCATCTGCACCATCTTTAGACATATAATCATGCACTTTAGGCATTATTTAGCCTGGTCTTATACTACTATTTAGAAGGTTCTCAAGTGAATAAAGTACTAATTAATCCCACCTTTTGGCCATCTTTTTTTATATTTTATTTCATCATTCCCACATATTTTTCTGCATACTATCCACCATTTCACAAATGCCCTATCATTCTATCTCGAAATCAGGGTGCCCAAGCCTATACTGGGGCGCCCCGGGGTGCCCTGGTCCCACCTTGGGTGCCCCGATCTATGTTCCTCTTTCCCACTTCTTTTTGGGGCCTTTCTAGCCATTTTTCATCCTTATATCTTTTCCTAGTCAGACCATGTTGGGGTTAATTATGAAATTAAGCTTGAGAACCCTATAAATATAAAGTTATAAGACCATAATGAGGGTCCTAGCATCACATACTACTATCATTCCATCTAGAGTTGCATCCATTACATCACTTGCATCCACATAGTGTTATGCATCAAGGCTAGGAGATCTGCATCAACACACACAACATAGGGGGAGGGATTCTATTCTATTCCATGCACACATGCTACTACATTTTCTATAGTTACTATTTCTCACTACTTCACAAAGTGTGACTGACACAAGAGCACCTAGGGCACGACATGCACACACTCACCAGAACTACATTTGGGTCTGAAATGTAGTGCAACACTCAGTGATAAGACCACTAGTTTGGTGGCTGAGGTCAGTTCGACCCATTCATTCTGCATCTTTTATTTTTCTTAGGGTTTGATACTTCCTTTCTTCTTACAGGTCATCATTTAATTATTCAATCACAACGTAGCCTAACGAATCCAGTGTGACAACAGGTATAGTGTTCAGAGATACCTTGCGACCATATAAAATTCATATTCTGAGCATTTACAGAGATCAGACACCTAATCTAAACTGACCAGGGCACCCCAGTACCTTCCCAATCACCCCAATTAGTTCATATCTTCTAGATCTGGTCTTTGCAGGACTTTTGAGTGGTCTTCTGACACTTCCAGATTTTATTTCATACCTGTGACAACCTGCAACAGTTTTCTTCAATCAGCTAAGTCATTTAATTCCCTCTTTACTTGCATATTTAGGGTTTTATTTCACTTAGTATAATTATTTACAATTATTCCATACTGTTTTAGTTCATTTATACAACATTTTAGTCCTCCTAATTAGATTAACTAGTGACTATACTTTCATTAGTTTAGTTCCATTAAGTTAATCATTTTGGTGAACTTGACATGTCTTCATGCTTAGGATCCTTATTCTTCTTATATCATGGGTCAAGCTTCTTTATTTTATTTACTTAAGAGATATCCCACTTGTCAGGTTATTTTCCAACAATCCCTAAACACCAAGTATTTTGATGACAATACGCCACCACACGAATTAAGTGTTATGCTTCATTGTTTCTTTGTTGACCTTGATCTTGATGATCCTCCATCTTAACCAATACTATTAGACTCAATTACAAGCCTTACATGAAAAATTTGCTGTCATGGAATCCACAATCACATCTCTTAGATCTGAAGGTCAATAATTAAGGATGCTTTGTTAATCGTATACATCCTCTATGTCAATCTATGGAATCAACAATCACATCTCTTTGATCTGAAATCCAATAGCTTAAGGATGCTTCTCAATCACATACATCCTCTATTCAATCTATGGAATCCACCATCACATCCCTTAGATCTGAAATTCAATAGCTTAAGGATGCTTCTCAATCACATGTTTGTTATTCTTGACATCTCCTATTCAATCTATGTCCACTACATGTCATATAGTTAAACCTCAAGTCATGCCATTGCTAGAACCTCTCATGTTTGATTGCAATGCTAAGCCACATGACATTCTTAGCCCAAATTCTTAGTCATCAATTGATTCTTCTACCACCTACTCATTTTTATCCTCCTTATCGGAAAACAAAACACAAAGATCATCCATATTTCCATTATCATCAAATCAATGGGCATAATGACAAATGATTGTTATGATTTACAATGCATAGAATCAAACATCTTGAGCATCAGGGCATTTATCTCATTCAATAGAAAACATCCTATTGCATATGCCCACCTAAATACTACATCTAAATGGGCTCCAACGGCTTCTCCTTCTACATCTAAGGACCCTAATCCTACTGATTCTCATACACATTCTTCGGTTAGTCAAGAGCCACCTACGTACTAACCTCTCCAAATTAGTTCACCATATCCTCCTACCATCCTCTACAACATTATTAAATCAAAATAACTCCTCACTTCTTAAGGTTTTTCTCTACATCACATCCTATTACTAAGTCGTCTATTGTATTACCAAGTCAAGCTCAACAACCATCCTCTTAAGAATGCTCTCATTCCTCCTTCATCAAAGGTATCTACAACAATGTCAGGCCATGTGCAACAACGACCTCCTAAAGTTAAGCTAGTTATTCCAACATCTACTATAGACCCTACATACGTTGATAATTGAGACTCAGATGACGTTTACTATGATGATGAACCATGTGATAGTCACACTCCTCTCTCACATCCCATCACTTTTTTTAAGGAAAATACGCCATCCATTAATCCACTTAGTGTCTTTTGATTTGACCTTAATCACATACATACTTAAGGGGCATACCACATTTCATAATCCCCCCTTCCTCATTTTGGCATAATCACATTGTATTACATCTCATACATGTCATATCAAACATTATGTCATCTCCTCTAAGAATATCATTACACATCATAGCACCATCATTGTTACTCGATGATGCACTCTTGTGCTTCGGTTCACACTTGACTGTTGAGGGATTACCATTACATTGAACCCCACACACTACACCATAGGCACTACATATTCTATTTTTCATCCTACACTGTCCATTATACAACGTCCATCCTACACTTATTTCTATAGTCCACATTATCCATAACACATTTTCATAGCATACATTTTCCATATACTACACTAGTCATCATTACATATGGGTCTAGTTTTACATTTCATCCATACATTCTACATTATGCTAGGTTATATTATATATATGAGTCTAGCTTTACATATTATCACTACATATTCTATCTACACCTATCACTGCACCTTACATAGTCTACACACCCTACATTTCCTACATTATATGATTCCCATAGTGCATCTATCCATCATATATATTCTACACACTACACTAGATTCCATTACATATGGGTCTAGTTCTACCTATCATCATTACATATTCCATTTTTATAAACACTTATTATTACATTTCACATTATATACTATATCCTACACACCCTACATTGCATCTCCCACACTGCAAATTTACATACCCTATTCATCACTTGGTCATTTATACTATGATTGTCTTCTATGCACTGCACTCACCACCCTATGACACACTTTAGTTCCTCGATCCATACTTTACTGTCGAGGGTTTACCAATCAAATGGACTTACACTCATCATGTGAACATTCCCTCCTACAATATATTTCTCACAAGACATTTCTCGCGTTAGTGACATACACCTTAGATTAAATTTTCACTTATTCTACCATCTTGTAGTGGTATTTAGGCTAAATCATCACCCCTATTCTCATCTTTAGGCTAAATCACCACCCCCATTATCATCTCATAGTGGTATATGTTTTAGGCTAAATCACCACTCCCATCATCGTTTTATAGTGGTATACACCTTAGGTTACATCACCACTCCCTTCTTATTCATCTTATAATGACATATGCTTTAGGATAAATTGTCACCCATCTTCATCCTTTCATCTTATAGTGATATACGCTTAGGGATAAATCATCACTCCTACATTCAATAAGTCATGGTATACTCTTAGGCTATAGGTTCCACACACATCTTTCCATATGTCTCATCCCCATAAACTCATTCTATAGTGATATACACTTAGGGATAAATCATCAATCCTCCATTCAACAAGTCATGATATACACTTTGGCCATAGGGTTCACGTACATCTCTTCACATGTTGCATTTCATCACCATTACATAGATACAAACACATCATAACATGTTTGAAAAAACCAAAAATAATCGAACATTTCCCTATGATGCACTCTTGTTTATGGTTCATTCTTGAATTACTGAGGGGGAAAACAAAATGAACCTCACTGCATACACTTCCATCCACTTTGGGGGCATGTTGCTCCTATCATTCCATCTTGCATTTCCATTCCATCCATCCACAACATACTGCATTATCTTGGGGGCATTTTATCTTTTTTATTAGTGTTTTTCATGCTCAATTTACTACACATGTTAGAATACTTTCTTATATTTCATTATCATCCAAACATACGCATTCACACCTTTTGTTTAGTGTGATCACAGATACATGATTCTACACATGGCATGGATGCTCACCTTCTACTGTTCCTATATTGGTCATTCGGGGAATCCACATTAATATTATCCAGGTTCTATTATTTCATTTTGTATTTAGCATATTACATTACTTGCTTCTACATTATTTGACATATTGGTTATCACTCTAACATGCTAATGGGTGTTCCATGTACAACAATTGTTTTGCAGGATTACATGTTTTCATGACTACTTGTTTGTTTCTACATGCTGATTTGTTTGCCATTATATGCGGGATTTTCCCTTTTCTTGTGTACACACTTGTCTATTGTTTGTGGCCATGATGACCTTGAGTGTCTTGTGACATTGTGAGTGATGTCCTATGTTTGCAACCCACTTTGTGTGGTCTACTTGTTTTCTTACGTGTTTAGACTAATTTTTTTGGTAGTTCTTACATTGTCTACATATTTTACACTTGTCTTATTACATGCATGTTTTTTTGGACTAACACTTACTTGGTTAGCCATATATTTTTGTGTGCACCTTGGTATCTACCAAGCATTTTCCATTTTCCCCTGCAGGTCAGATTTCTATAGGTTAGAGTGTGGTTGGTCCTCTTTTGGGGCCAAATTATCCTTTTAGTGACGTCACATGAACCCTCAAATAAGGGGGCATCATTGAGGTTTTTTCTACTAACACAATGTATTTACACTAGTTCACATACAATGAGTGAGTCTAGACCAGTCTACAAAATCCATACACAGTGGCCTCTACAGGACATGGTGTCCTTCAACAATCCTGCAGAACAATTACATGATTGGGGGTTACAGTGGGTGTGCCTCTCTACACTACAGTCTAGTGGTATTGGATCACCCAAAAAAATAGGATGGTACAAATATCTCTTCACACATTTCAGCAGAAATAGTTAAAGGTTGGAGGATACAACACATTTCCTCCCTATACTTCTTCAACCAGGGTGGCATGAGATCACCCAAAAAACTTGCGACAATACATGATATTCTTCTACACACTTTCTCTCAACATGGATCAGGTGCACATGTTCCATTTATACTTTTTCAGTTTATTTTACATTTACGTACTTTACACATTTTTATATACATGCGTATTTTACACAATTTTTTTACATACATATATATTTGACTACTTGATTGTTTTCTCCTTGCAAGTTTGGCCATATGAGAAATAAGCAGTCAAATTATAGGTAACAACAACAACGACATCGACAACAACAACACACCACTATAGGCACTTTCCTTTACTAACTATGCATGTACACTACACACACCAACAACTACACATGTGTCCCGCCCTAGGTTCACTCTCATCACTTTTTATGCATATTTTTCATCTTTAAAATCCATGATCCTCCATATTTTTTTTGTTGACATTCCATGCTTGCGTCTAGTCCATCAACATGTCTTAATCTACACTTTACATGGATATCAGGTACATATCTCTATCTACTTTATGTTACTAATATTTTCGCTCACCAACATAAAGTGGGGGTAAAATGTAGATACAAAATCATGCACTTTAGACATTATTTAGCTTGATCTTATACTTCTATTTAAAAGGTTCTCAAGTGAATAAAGTACTAATTAATCCCACCTTTTGGCCATATTTTTCTTATATTTTATTTTGTCATTCTCGTGTATTTTTATATACTCATCCACTTTTTTCACAAATGCCTCGTTATTCTAGCCTAAAATCAGGGCACCCAGGCCTATATTGGGGTGCCCCAATCTATGTTTATCTTTCCCATTTTTTTGGTTTCATCTTTATCCTTTTCCCAGTCAGCCATGTCAGGGTTAATTATAAAATTAAGCTTGAGAACCCTATAAATATAAAGTTATAAGACCATAATGAGGGTCCTAACGTGACATACTACTATCACTCCATCTAGAGTTACATCCATTGCATCACTTACATCCACATTGTGCCATGCATCAAGGTTAGGAGATCTACATCAACAAGCACAACATAGGGGGAGGGATTCTATTCTAATCCATGCACACATGCTACTACATTTTCTTAGTTACTATTGATCGCTACTTCAAAAAGTGTGAATGACACAAGAGCACCTAGGGCATGACATACACACACTCACAAGAACTACATCCAAGTCCAAAATTTAGTACAATTCTCAGTGATAAGACCACTAGTTTGGTGGTTGAGGTCAGTCCAACCCATTCATTCTGCATCTTTATTTTTCTTAGGGTTTGATACTTCCTTTCTTCTTGTAGGTCATCATTCGATTATTCATCACATTTGGTGCAGCCCATTGAATCCAGTGGGACAAATAGATAGTGTTTGAAGATACCTTGCGACCCTATAAAATTTAGATTCTAAGCATCTAAAGAGATCAAGGCACCCAATATGTAGACCAGGGTGCCCCAGTACCTTCTGAGGCACCCCAGTTGGTTCAGATATTCCAAATCTGGTCTTCATAGGACTTCCGAGTGGTCATTTGCACTTCCATATTTTATTTCCAGACCTGTGACAACCTACGACTGTCTTTGCAAATCAGCTAATCCATTTCCTTTCCTTCTCTTGCACACTTAGGGTTTTATTTCACATAAAATAATTAATTACAATTTTTCCATACTGTTTTAGTTCATTTATACAATGTTTTAGTTCTCCTAATTAGATTAAATAGTGACTATACTTTCATATTTTAGTTCCATTTTTGTTAATCACCATCCACCAACTCAACCATTCCTTTATCCAAAATTCCTAATGATGACGCCCTAGATAACGTAATGGACAAACTTACAATGGGGGAGTATCACCTTCTTACACTCAACACCCTTCCCACTCCTCAATGTATTGGCAGACCCGATAAGGTGCCTATGTATTAACCAAATGTCAGGGATGTTGTTCCTTTCGACCCACCACATCTTCACACCAACCTCATTTATGGAAGTTTCGATACCCCCTCCTCTCATGTCAATGATATTCCACATGAAAAGGTTTATACCAGTGGCTTTGGCTTTCTCAAAAAACCATATTTTCCTATACCTATCTCCATTGTTGTGCATGGAAAGGATTTGGCATAGGCCATTATGAGAATGACCCACATGATCTTATTCCTGATTAATGTTGTAAACCTCATGAAAAGTTTGGGTTAGGCTATTAGGAGCATCCTGTCAATTCCATCCCACCGTCTAAGATACTCATGAACATGTCTTCTCCACCTTCTCTATCTTTGATGAATTTTGAAGACATGTAAATAGATGACACCATTTCTAATACTTTCAATTTTTTTTAGTTTCCACCATAAATTTTGGACCGGTCACTTATCAATGTGAAAATCAAACTAGGTCCCTTCCCCTTCGCCATTCAGACATGATGGAAGAATAATCTTCTACCATTAACATCCTTTAGTGTACTGAAGATGATTCCATTCTCTTCCATATCGGGGCAGAAGATTCTTATCTTTAAAATAAATTTCCATCCGACACACCTACTCTTCACAACAAAGCCACCATTGATGTCAATATCGAGAGTCCTTAGGAGCCTCACATTCTCAAAGTGGGCCAATCTCTTTATCCACATGAGATAGAATCTTTCCCCGCATTCCTCTCACATAATAGCTAGGAATTTACATGGTCATATTCATATATGCCAGGTCTTGACCCTTCTATCATTTTCCACAATATTTTCACCTATCCCAATGCTAGAATAGTAAAGTAGAAGCTTTGCTGCATGCATCCTTACGTTGTCCCCCTTGTTAAAGAAGAGTTAGAATACCTTATTTCAACCAGTTTCATCATTCCCATTGACTATCCCCAATGGGTTTCTAAGATTTTTCCCATCTCCAAAGCGTCAAGAAATCTTCATATATGTACTGATTTTTGAGATCTCAATCTTTCTTGCCCTAAGGATGAATTCCCTCTTCCAAACATCGACTAGCTTGTGGGTATTATGGCAGGTCATGAGATGCTTTATGTCATGGATGATTTCTTTAGTTACAATCAAATTCTCTTCAAACTAGAAGATCAACACAAAATCTCCTTCATTACTCCTTAGGGGACCTTTTACTATTGCACCATGCCCTTCAATTTAAAGAATGCCAATGCTACTTATATATTTTAAGACCTCATTTGAAAAACTATAGAAGACTGTGTTGATGATCTTGTATGTAAATCTAAACATCGACGCGACCATCTGGCCATTATCAAAAACCTTTTCTAGCACCTTATTCATTTTTATCTTCATCTTAATTGAGAAAAGTGTGTATTTTGAGTCTTAATGGGAAAAATCCTTGGATTTATCATTTGTATTAGGGGTATTGAAGTTGAACCCATAAAAATTAAGGTAATTATTGAAATTCTTCCTCCTTCCAATCTTAAGCAACTTTGCATCCTTCAAGGCCGCATCCAATCTGTCCACCGTTTCATCTCGCAACCCTCAGATCATTGTCAACCCTTTCATCACCTCCTTCAGAAGGACATAGAATTCAATTGGGATAATGATTTCCAAAAGGATTTTGACAATCTTAAATAATATCTCTTGTCTCCATTGGTGCATACACCTCCCCGCAAGGGGGAGCCATTTTACTTGTACATTTCTGCTACTAATCATGCCTTAGGAGCTATGTTAGCAAATCACGATGACCAAGGTCATGAGAAGGCTATTTATTACATCACTTACACCCTTCATGTCTGTGAAACCCACTACACTGAATCTAAAAAGTTGTGTTGCACTGTCTTATTTTCTACTTTGAAGATTCGACACTAGCTCCTTAATCAGAGCATATGTCGTTACTAGTTTTCATCTTCTTAAAACAATACATTCCAAGCCACATCATAATTATCGTATCACTCATTGGTTCATGCTCATGACTAAGCTTGACCTTGAGTTTATTTCTCAAAAATCTATTAAGGGCCAAGATTTTGTAGACCAATTAGAGAAATCCCCTCTTCCTAGTACAAAACCTCCTCATGAGCATTTTCCAGATGAATCCATTAACCAATTTCATCATGAATATAACACTCTCAAATTCACTCTCTTCTTCAATGGCTCTAAGTGTCAACAAGGGGGAGGCACTGGATTTGTTCTTATTCCTCCTTGGGAAAATAATATTCCCCTCACATATAAACTCAACTTTGAGGGTACAAACAACATGGTAGAGTACGAGGCCCTTATCTTGAGTCTTGAAATGACTGTCTTTCTAGGTGTCCAAATTATTGACATCTATGGGGATTATGATCTTATAATCAAACAAGTCACGTGTGAGTATTAATGTAAAAATGAAACTCTTCAAAAATATCATAACATTGTTCATCTTCTTATTGAATCTTTTGATTCCTACACCATTCAAGTTGTTCCCCGATCGACCAATCATTTTTCTAATAAGATGGCATCCCTCGCAACTCTCATCGTATGGAAAACCAAAGGATTCCAAGCTTCTTTTCATTTTACATCACTGTGATTGACCTTTCCATGAATTACCCCAGGTTAATCTTATTGAATCTAATTCATCAGACCTTTGGTATTCTCAAATATTTGATTATCTATCCCAATCCATTATTCCTCCTGATCTATCCAAAAATGCTAAGAGGTATTTTCTTCAACGTGCTAATTGCTATGTGATCCTTGGTGGAATTCTTTATAAATGTGGATTTGATAGTGTTATTCTCTGATGTATTAAATCCCATGAAGCCTCTCGAGCCATCCAAGAAGTCCACGACCATATTTTTGGTAGACACTTTAGTGGCTTAGCTACTTTTAAGTGTGTTCTCTGTCTTAGCTATTACAGGCCTTCCCTCAATCATGATGCTTGTGAAGTATGTTAAGAAATGTGAAAAATGTCAGTAACATTCCAATCTTATTCATATTCCTAGTCAAGCTTTATAGGAAGCTCAAGACCTTTGGCCCTTTTCACAATGGGTCCTTGATCTTGTTAGTCTTATTAATCCTCATTATTCACAGCAAAATCATTCTATCATCACTTCAACTGAATATTTCACTAAATAGGTGGAAGTGATCCCACTCACCTCAACTAAATCTAGTCCAATCATTAATTTTATTTATCAACACATTATCTACCACTTTGAAATTCCCCACAAACTTGTCATGGACAACAGAAAGTCATTTAAAAAAAAGATCTCAAGAAAGTATGTAACACATTCAACATTGAACTCATCTTCTCTTCTCCATATTATCCACAAGCTAACCACCAAGCCAAAGCTTCCAATAAAACTCTTTGAAATATTTGTGCTAAGACTATTGGTCAAGTAGGTCAGAATTAGAAAATATAGTTTCCTTTTGCCCTTTGGGCCTATCCTACTAGCATTCGTACCTCCATGGGGGCTATGCCTTTTTCTCTTGTCCATGATTCAAAAGCCTTCCTTCCTCTTGAAGTTCAAATCCCATCTTTTCCTGTGTACCTTTGTGACTTCATCTCTGATGAAGACTATCACCAAGCTCGTCTAGCACAACTCGAGTTTATAGATGAACATCGCCTTTTGGCTCTTGAACACCATCATGTTTATCAGGAGCACATTAAACCTGATTATAAAAAAACCTTAAAGGACATGACTTTAATGTCAGCAAGCTCGTCCTTAAATAAAATTAGAACGTCACTACTCTAGAAAGGAGCCAACGTGGAAAGTTTTCCCCTAATTGAATTGGACCATACATTATTACACACAACTATGGGTTGAGAGCCTATCGTTTGGCCTCCCTTGATAGTAAACTAGAAGTGTAACCTCTTAACACATTACACTTGTGACCATTCTACCATTAACATGTATACCAATGCTCTTAGCCATATCTTTAGATCATTCCTCTATCTTAGCCTTTTCCATCTCTCATTGTGATGATTTGGAATTATGTGTTCTATAGTCACTTCCTACACGTGACCTTAAATATGGGCACCACAACTCTTCCCATATCATATTCCTTATGGATAGGTTATCCCCTTTAGGGAGAACTCCGTGATCATTACATTAATCACCATCTTGTTCACCTATTAGAACCATGCAAAGGGTCTAGGGGTGTCTCTTGTACACTTATTATTCCCTCCTTAGCGGTCTACTTAGCTATTCCCAACTCTTCCCCAAGTAAAAATAAAAATTCATGAATTCTCTTGTCAAAATCAAAGTTATCAAAAATAGATTGATCCCTCAAAGGATAGTTGTTCATGTAAAAAAAAGAAGGAAAAGAAAAAGAAAAACACGCAAATCAAAGTCAAAAGCAAAAATCAAGAGAAATAGACCAATCCCTTAAAGGACAAATATCATATAATATTCTTTCCATTTATATTAAGTGTAAAGTAGACCATACCCTCAAAGGATGGATACTCCTTATGGAGTTTGAAGGCTTCCTGCATTGATCAACCTTCCATTTTATTAACATCCTAAGAAATCTTCCCGTATTGATCAAATTTCTTCAAGAAGACTTCCCGCATTAATCAATTTTCTATTTCCCCTTCCCAGAGCTGGGGCATACTTTCAGGGAAAATAAATTTTGGAGAACCCTCTTCCCTTTGTACAAACACATCTCAAATTCCTTTGCCGTGTCAACATTAAGTTTATGAGATCATCTCATCCATTATTCCCTTATGATATTTGATATAGCTAACTATCGTTGGTTATTTTCTAACATCAGTTTTGGTCACATGTGCCCTATGTCACCTGGATCCCCCTCTTGTTTACCTCCAATGCAATTGGAGGAATATTTTCCTCTCACATCCCTTGATATGACGTAGAGAATTTTATATCTATAGGTCACTATCGTTAAGGTTACATCTTATCCTACTCCTCATCTGATCTTATCCTATCTTTCTCATCCTAAGTCCCACTGGGACATACATATTTCCCCATTTAGGACATTCCTCTTAACCATTCATTTATTTAACTCCATATTTGTGGCCATACTCATCTTCCCCCTGGGAATTTTATTACGATATTCAAATTATCCCTTTTTCAGGAATACATTCTTTTTACAAAGTCCACATTTGTGGCCATATTCTATATTCTTCCTTTAGGCCATTCTATTTCCATATTCTGATTCCTCTTCTTCTCATTTCAAAGTCCATTTCTGTGGTCATATTTACTATTCCTTTGAGCATTTTATTTCACAATCTTATTTAACTCGCGCATAAAGCCCACCTCGTGGCAATACTTTTTCCCCTTGGTGAAATTTTTAATTAATTATTTATCTTTTCTTACCATAATGTACTTCCCTTATTTCATCACCCATTTTTTATTTCTCCTTCTAGGCCATATTTGTGCTCCCCTTGGGGCACCATTATTTTTATTCTTGTGGACCCATACCTTTTCAATCAATTCTTCATGTACAAAGGATTTCACATACTTTTCACATATAGTTGTGCATACTTTGATGAATTTTCTATGACCCATTGGTCATCCCAAATTGCATCCATACTGCAGTGGTTTTTTCCCACTCACGGGTTTGTAAAACGTTGTCACCCTTCTCCATTGAGACTAAAATTTTCCTCTACCGATGTGATATCAGAGTCACCGCCATATTTTTTATTTATATTGTAATTTTTTTTGCTTGGGGCATCTTGCCTTGGTCATGCTTTCACCCATCTTTTCTTCACCTACCCACCCTTCATCATCTACCTTTTTTAAACACGTCATCGATTTCCCTTGACATCATCAATCCCCCATTGTAGGGGGAGCTCATCATCAATCCTTTTTATTCTCCACCAACTCTCATTGTTTTTGTCTCATGGCTTGCTACCTCAAACCACTCAATAAAAAGGGGAAAAATGTAGACACCTAAATTTGGTATCTCTACCCTTAATGGTGATGTGTGCATATTCATTTATTTCATCCCCATTAATTTATTAAAATGACCCCCATTTATCCCATCCCTATTGAATTTAATTAATTAATTAATTATTATTAATCAATTAATATCCTATCCCTTTCCCTAATGATTTAAAGCACTTTCTCAATCTTTAAAATACCCAAAATCATACCAAAATCAAAAATCTATCGCATTGGGGAAACTTTCCCCGTGGTCAGCGATGACCCAACCCAATCACCATCAACACTATAAAGCTAAGTGATTTCTTTCCATTATTCATTAGACACATGTAAATTCTCAAAATTTCTTGTGAGTTGCGAACTCCCTCCTGCTCCTGTGTATTCCAAAAGTAATTACAGACCTCTCAAATCTCTTTAGAAACTTCTTGCATCCCTCACGATCATCCCTTATTTATATTTGAATTACTTTATTTCAATATCATCATTTTATCATTTCTTGTTGATATCTAACCTTTCAAAGGAGCATATTATCCACAACAACGCTCACAACTTCTTCATTAAACTCCTTTTTCAGACCCATACTTTCAGGTCACTCTTCTAACTTTCCTTTCCTTGGATTTATCCATCTCTGTCATAGTCGCCAATAGGTCACTGTTGACTCAACATTATGTAATTTTTGCTTTCTAATCTAGAACCTTCTCCCATCTTTGCATGAGTTTCATGTCTACCCCATCTTTTCAAAACTTTCTTCTAATCCCTCTTTGGCATTAAAATTAGCTTGTCCACACCTGGGTTACCGTCGAACAGGGTCCTGATTCCCAACTTACCCCTCTTAGCCTTCAATTTCTATCATTTTATTGGTTTATATTTCCTCATATTCCCTCTACAGGTTGATCCAACCATTCACTAGTTTATGTTGTATTCAGATTACATCCAAATCTTGCAGGATCTGCATATTTCACTTATTTTCAAGATCTACCTTCTAGGTCACCGTAGACTTCCTCTACACAGTCTGGGTTACCATTGATCTAGACTAGGTACATTTAATTTTCATTTATTTTGATTATATCGATACCTAAATCAATGAATAGTGCTTTCAGATTATGTAATTCCTTCATTTTCTACATATTTTCAATTTATCTTTACTTTTTAACAATTTTGTTTAACAACGGGGGTTGAAATCCACCAAGAAATTTAACACTTCTTGGGTTCACTTTGTCGAGAAACCCCTGCATAAACCATCTAATCATTTTTATTTCAGTGGGTATTATTTTTCAGGTTTCATCTAATTTACAGGAAGTTTCAATCAATTACTTAATGCTCGTATCACATCACATCCGAGGTAACTTAAACCCTCCATCATTTCTAAATTTGCTAGTTTATTCAGTAGCTAGTGCATTAAATTCATTAAGAGAAAGAAACTTGGTAAATAAGGACAAATTTGAGACATTCTGAGGAATTTTGATGTTTTCATGGTTTCCTACAATTTACTTTGACCCTTGGTTTAGCATGGATTTCATGTTTCCTAAGTAACGAGTGGAGATTCATTTACTTGGTGGTGCTTGAGTTTTTCTACACTCTACCATTAGATTCTCCTCCCATGATGTAAAGGCATTTCTTTCTTTATTTCCGCATGGCACCATTCCCATGGTTATGTTACTTTGTTCCATGGAATTAACAACTAGCAATAAAATGTGATTTAGGAAACCCACATAACACTAGGATAGTGTTTTTCAATTTATGACCTTATTCATTTCAAGTTCTCTTTTTCTTAGCTCTCAGGTTTTCAAAATTATTCAAGCAATGCAACTTCTAACTTGGTAGAATTTGTATTTGGTTCCTTGGAAGTAACAAACTCCACATGATTCTACGACTTTTTAGTACAAGTGAAACTGCATTTTTCCATTTTGTGAAGCACTAAATTTTCATCCTTCACTCCGTGGACTCTTCCCTTAACTAATTTCTAACCTTCCTCATGGGGATGGAATCATGTGGTGTTCTGACTTATCACTGACCCATGAGACTAATTTGATGCCTACAACATATTGAATTCCTTAATGCCGTGAAGGTCTAACAAACTTTGTGAAGCACCATCTTTTCCAAATTATTCCTAAGTCCCAAACTTCTCATTTCTTTGTTCTATGGGCTAGGAAAATCCATGGAACACTTGGTTTTATACATTCTGTGGAAGACTAAATCAATATCCTACAAATTTTCGTTGAGAATTTGTCTAAGTCCTAACTTAGATAAGTTATTTAAAATTTCATGGGGGTGTAATTTTGGACAAAAGTTTAGCAACCTCTAGGGGACACCTGTCTTGTAGATGATGAACATCAGTAGCCTTAAAACATACATTGGGCATGGAGTCGAGAACAATCTTGAAAACTAATCTTAAACCTTTAAAACCTATCTTGTGGATCCACACGAACTTAGAACTGATTTTGAAATATACCTTGTGGAGATGGAAGGATACTCACTGAAAGTTACTCTAATTATAAGACTTTTGCCATGGGACTTGCTCTAAAATGACCTGCGTATGATTATAAGGGGCTTCCAAAAAATATGTACATAAGGGAAAATCATACTTGTTTCAAATGAAACATGTAGAGAGTACATACACACTTATTAAAAACAAAGACAACCATCATGGGGTTGAGGGGAAAACATTCAACTAGTAATAAAAAAACAACAAAGGAGGGTACCTCTAACAAAAAAGATAAAACAAACAAGTATTTACAAGATGTAATGAAACAAATCAATGGAAAATTTTAAGATGAATCCCATTGAATGAGATTTGTAATGTTTCTCCATCAAAGTTAGAAAACTTGAAGGTGTTGGCATCTTTGTAGGAAATGATGATGTATGGACTACTCCAAAGTGCACCAAACTTGGAGTTCTTGCCAAATTTATTGCTATCCATGTCCCACTTGAGGAATAAATCACTTAACTTAAAATCTTGTACCTTATCTTTCTTGTCAAACTACTATTTGGTTGAAAATTGGTGTTTCTCTAACCTGATCATGGTGGATTGTCTTAGTTATTTGAGTTCAATCAACTCCGCAATTCTTATGGTTCTTTGATCCTCACCTTAAAACTCTAATCGTTGAGCCAACTCAGATGAAGTTAATTCAAGTGATAATGGGAGACTATCTTCTCTTCCATAGAAAAAGACAAATGGGGAATTTCTAATTGATTATTTTGTAGTGATTATATCATCCTAAAGATCATTTTTACATTAGTATGCCATTTCATTTGATTGATCTCCATAGTTCTCTTCATGATCCTGATCAGGTTCTTGTTAGTTGATTCCTCCAAACCATTACCTTGCCCATAGTGATTGGAGAAAGTATTCAAATAAAATCCATGTTTCAGAGCCTGATTAGAAATTATAAATCCTGAGATTGCTTTAGCATCATAAAAAATGATGGTTTAGGGAACCCAAAACCTTGTTACAACGTCTTCTAGGAAATCAAGGATGACTAATTCAATAACCTCCTTGAGTGGTATGATTTTTTTCCACTTGGTAAAGTAGTCCATTGTTGTTAAGATCCATTTGTGGCCTAAAATTCATGGATGATTAATCATGCCTATGAAGTCAAGTACCCATTGAGAAAAGGGTTCATCTTCCTGAATAGGATGAAGGGGAAGGGAAACCATCTTCTTATTACTAGTGAATAAGGAACATTATTTACATTTTATGATCCATTGATGTGCATCCATGAATAACGTGGGCTAAAAGTATCCTACTCTGAGAATTTTAATCATTGTGTCTTGATCTAAAAATTTTCCACTTGAGAAATCACTGTGAAATTTGATAAGAATTTTTTACCTACTTTCCCTTAATACACCTTAACAACACTCCATTGAGGTTCCTTTTGAAAATAAACTCACAAATAAATACATAGGGAACTAATTACAACCTCAGATGTTTTGTTTTTTATTTTACTCAAACCATGAGAGTATATGTCAATTAGAAATGTTTTCATAGCATTGATCCAACTATTATGGCCAAGTTGACCTCCTTTTTCTTATAGAACTTATGAATTATGTGGGAACTTAATGTTCTATGGCTCTTCTAGGTTGTGTGAATTTCCATCATCTTGCAGACTTATAACACTCCATGGATATTCCTTTTGAAAACCTTATAATTTTTATAGATCCTTTGTGGCTTGTTGTTGTTCTTCTTCCATGAAGAAATAGGCTTCCTGATTATCTTGATCATCTAAGAAAAGTTGCTCATAATGTGCTATTCCTCTTACAAATTTTTTGGCCTTGATGGTCACACCAAAATCCATGATTTTGGTATCCCATCCGGCCCTTTTGTCGCAGATTTCTGCACCCATGATGAAATCTCTCACATTAGGGTGTGAGACTAGGAAACTTATGTGATAGAAGGCTAACATAGGATTGAATTTTTTGAGATCCCATAAGACGGAAAATAATTTTTTTCTAAATGACTATAATCAAGCTCAAAACAGATTAGTTTTTGACTGAAGATTTCCACTGAATTCTCCAATCCTTCATCATTTTGTTTTGTCAAGACCGCAACAACGCTGCTATGAACCCCACAAGCATAAATGATGAAATAATTTGAAAATTAAGGGTTGATAAGGGTGGGTGCTTCGGAAATAGCCTATTTGATCTTGGTGAAGCTTTATTATCCTTCTGTAGTCCTTTAGAAAACCACATACTTACTTAACATCAAGGTGATGGAATTGACTAATCTTGCAAAGTTAGGAATGGAATTCCTAAAAAATTGATCTTACCCTTGATAAGGGTGGGTGCTTGAGCAATAGCCTATTTGATCTTGGTGAAGCTTTATTATCCTTCTGTAGTCCTTTAGAAAACCACATACTTACTTAACATCAAGGTGATGGAATTGACTAATCTTGCAAAGTTAGGAATGGAATTCCTAAAAAATTGATCTTACCTAGGAAGGACTGAAGAGACTTCTTGTTAGTTAGTAATGAAAGGGAGAGGATAATAAATATTCTTATAGGGTTTATTACAATTCCCTATTTAGAAATAACATGACCCAAAATTATTCCCTATAGAACTACAAAATAATTTTTTTGGGGTAAAAAGATAACACAAATTCCATACATATCTTAAATTTTTTCTCCAAAATCTCCATGTGGTACTGGCCCTATTTTTAGAAAACTATGATGTTTCCTAAATAGAAAAGGATGAATTGATTGATAAGTTCATAGAAAGCAATGTCTATTGCTCTCTAAAATGTGGAACCCATGATTGAAAAACCAAAGGGCATCTTTTGATATGCATATGTTCCCCACTTAGTTATAAATGTGGTTTTATATTGATCCTCCTCTCTGATCTTAATTTTGTTGAAACTTGAGTAGCCATTAAGCATAGAGAATCTTTCAGATCCTACCACTATTTGAAGAATTTGTTCCATGGAGGGGATATGATAATGATCTTGTAGAGAGGCCCATTTCAAGTCCCTAAGATCCACTCAGAGTTTTATTTTTCCATTCTTCTTCCGCACCAGGACCAAGTTTTCCACCCAAGATGAGTACTTGATGGGGAATATGATTTTTGACTTAATGAATTTAGATAAATCCTTCTTCATGAGAGGCTCAATCTTAGGGTTTACTAGTCACTGATTCTGTCTGACTTTCTTGGTCACAAGAACAAGATCAATAGTGGGTTACACAACATTGGGGTTAAAACCTCTAAGGTCTTCATAACTCTATGAAAATACATTGTGAAATATATGACACAAGGAAATAAAATATTGTTATTCTTTTTGATCACACATCTTTTGAATAAGATGCTCCTTACCTTATGTAATGGTGACTAGTTTAAAATATTCTTGGCCCACATATATGTTTTTGTTCCTCTCTTTGATCTCATCATTGGGATTCAAGATGTCCTCGAGAGTTACTAACCCTTTGGTTAATTTTTTTTCTACAGCTGAATGATTTGATCACCGTAATCATTCTCAGACACTTCCCAATTGAATTTATTATCTAGAATGGGTTGTATCACAATAATTTTAACATATTTTTTATTGCATTGGATGAGATCCTTAGAGGTGATAACTGTGATCCAACAACCATCATCTAGTTTTCTGCTTTGTTCTACTTCCATGGTACTACATGAAGGATGACAACTTAAAAAATTTCTAAGAGATCCTAGACTTAGTGTCTATAATCTCTTAAAATATTATTCTTAGAGGCACATTTCCCTCTAAATTAGTGGATGAAAAATTTAGTTTCCCTAAATATCTTCAAGATCTTGATTTGTCTCTTTTATGTAATGAGCAGACCATGAACCAATGCTTCATATCCTGCCACATTATTTGAACATATAAATTATAGCTTGTGTACAAAAGAGTTTCTCATCTATTAGAGAGATAAGAAATATACCCACACTAACTCCATTCCTACTTATTGAGCCATTAAAAAATTTTTTCCATATGAAAAACTGTTGTTCTCTTCTTTGATTGACATGGGGGTGGTGAATTATTATTCATAGATGAAATAGGTACCCAGACCTACTTCCATTACAGTTTCATAGGGGTCAAATTCATAGTGTTATTTAGCCCATTCATCTATCATGAGATCAAGGATTGAAATTGATGAATGCAATGTCTCAACCGATTCAAGATCACTGATTACTTCTCCTTGGACCATGTAGTTTACATTAATATGAATAGGATCATAAAGCTCAACATGATAAGAAGAGATGGGTTCAACTTTGATTGTAAACCCAGTCCCAGACCTTGTTCTTACTAGCATATGAGACCATATGAAGAAATGTATCTACCCACTTTGGATGTGAATTCTCTGGAGAGGTAGAGGGTGAACAAGGTTAGAAATTCATTCACAAAGATATATTGAATTATAGTTAAGCTTAGGAAAACATGAAGAGTTAACTCTAGATCCTTTATTACACCTAAGACTGACACTATTGATCCATTGAGTTATAAGACACCTTATGAGGTTAGAATATACTCAATTCCTAGGATATCTACAATTGTCTTTGGCATCACTGAGGTACTAACACCATAATATATCATGTAGTTATGGACAAGATTCTTTCCAACAATGAGAGATATGTAGAAAAGAGGAAGCTTGACAATTTCAATTTCTTGTTCTTCCTTATGTTGACAGATGTTGACCGTAGAGTTTACTTTATGCATGGTGGGTTCAAAAGGTAGAAGTTTCTTTAATGCTTTTTGTAAGAGATCTGTTTGAGATGGGATAGATATGGCATCCCACATTTTCACATTCAAAATTTTCCTTTTCATCTGTTTGATAATGTTGAGGGGAATTCCTATGGAATTTTTCAATGAGGGAGTGACATATTCCCTCAATTTTTCTATCCATGTAAGATCTTTAGATGGCATGCTTTGCATGTTCCAATAACCTATGGTGTTATGTGGATTTTCTATATTCCATAGGCATTGTTTGTTGTGTGGCTACTGAGTGACCCACGATAGAGTGGATGAAGCTGAATTTCCACCCAAGTCTACAGATTGAATGGAAATGTTATGTAGAGTTAGATAAATAGGAAGAGGAGACCTTACATCCATATATATATATTTCGACCTTGTGTTATCCCCCATATGAAGTTGTGGCCTATTCAAATTTTCCGTAGCCTAGTTAACCGCAAAAAAAATGCAAGCCTAAAAAGTATATAATTAGGCTCAAGGGTGGCGTCTTGTACTTCTTCAACATTGTTCTCTGATGGAGCCGCAACCCGTTATTTCTGGTATAATGTAGTTTTCACCATAAGATCCTTCTCTTTGCAAATATTTTGTAACATGCATATTGGTTATGAGGTTTATCAAAATGATAATGTCATTTAAAACCTTGGGCCATATTGTTTTGGATTGGGAAAATAATTTTTCTCAAGCTAGGGGATGGTAGAGGTTACGGGTTTCGATTTGGAAATATTCTTGGTGGGTATTTATGTCCAAATATATGGCTTGGATACAAAGATCCTTGTTATGAATAACCCCGAGGAGGATTATGATAATGTTTTATAACTTTTGTTTTCTTTCTCTTAAGGGAAACAATCTGATTTGTTATTTTTTAGCTAAACAACAAGGATTTCAATTTCTTCTTATTTTATAGAGGAACCAGATATGGAGGAAGAAGATGAAGAAAATGGTTGAAGAATAGGAGAAATGGAAGGTTGAGTGTTTTGTAGTAATTCAGGGAAAACAAGCATAGAAAATCTAGAGGATAACTTATTTTCTTGGATCAAATAAAGTTCTACCTTAATGGTTATTGCATAAGAATTTGGTAGTTGGATAACACCCATAGACTAAATAATTAATAATATATTATAATTTAAAGCTATAAGAAAGTATAAAAATGCACCTTGAGGGGTCGGTATTAGAAGGACTAGAATTCTGTCCCATATTTTCTAGAATTTGAAGTTAAAATATTCCATGAGCTCATTTGGGGCCCGATTAATGGTGGTTAACTACTCAAGAAGAGAGATGTTATCTTCCTTCTCATTAAATTATTGATAGATGGTAGTTCCAAGCTCATCACAAGTGTAGATTGAAGCGGTTGGAAAAATTCTATACCATGGCAGTTCGAAGCTCATCCCAAGTGTAGGATAACTTATTTTCTTGGATCAAATAAAACTCTACCTTAATGGTTATTGCATAAGAATTTGGTAGTTGGATAACACCCATAGACTAAATAATTACTACTATATTAGAATTCAAATCTATAAGAAAGTATTAAAATGCACCTTGAGGGGTCTGTATTATAAGGACTACAATTATGTACCATATTTTCTAGAATTTGAAGTTAAAATATTCCATGAGCTCATTTGGGGCTCGATTAATGGTGGTTAACTACTCAAGAAGAGAGATGTTATCTTCCTTCTCATTAAATTATTGATAGATGGCAGTTCCAAGCTCATCCCAAGTGTAGATTGAAGCGGTTGGAAAAATTATATACCATTGAAAAGATTTTCCTTTGAGAGATGATGCTAAAAGATGCACCACAACATAATCTTTCATGAACACATGTACCGAATAAAAATTTCAAACATCTTGAATATGATTTGTAGGCATGATAGAGTTTTTTATGTTGAAAAAGGGGATAATCTTCAAGGTGGCTATTGGTGTAGACACCTATAATTACACCCCAGAAATTTAAATACTTAAATTGTGCTAATTATCTCCTTTCCCACAAATTGACGACATATCATCAATGGCACTCATCTTCTCTTCCATTGTTGTTAATTGATTTAATTATGGTAATTAATTAAGTCACCTATCCAACACAAACCCTAATTAATGACCCTTTGTTAATCAACACCTTCTATATAGTCTAATTAATTATTATTAATTAATTAGCCTCTCTTCTCATTAAATTAATAAATCACTATTTAATTGGTTTAATTCCCTCCTAATGGTCCAAATCACACTAATATCCATCTAAAATCTTATAAAAGCTTGCACAAGTATTAATTAATTATCTTGATTAATTAATACACCCCCTTTATCCACATGAGCCACTAGAGGACAAACTAAATCCTCCTAAAGTTAAGTCAACCCCATCTAAACCCCCCTTATCCATAACTAACTCTACATCTCCATTAGTCCCATATTCATGAGGATGTGTTGAATCCTTTATCATTTGGGCTATATAAACAACCCTCCCTTTACTTCTACACCTACACCTAAATCTCTCAAGAGACAAAAGAAAGAACATAGTTTCATACTAATAGCCTTTTGTCATTCTTGAGCCCTTCATCCTCCATTCTTGAAGAGCTAAGCCTCACACTCGAGTATCCATTGGAGGATCAAAGCAAGCAATATTGTTGATTGCCATTGGAATACATAGGTCCACTTAATTTAATTAGGCAATTAGAAGAATATAGTTCATATAATTTGCATTATGTTTTGATCATTTCAAAGTTATAATGTTGAGGGTAGGACTTTCTTATTTATTCATCATGATGGTGCACATTTCTCATTTATAGCTAGGTTAGGAAGCTATTTCTAGGTGGTAGTTTCTTACTTTCAATTTAGATAAATTGATGAAATACTTGTACACAATTGGGATATCATGTTGTACGATTAAGAGAAAAGGACTACTACCAATGATGATCCAGAGGATAAATTGGGACTTCAAATATTCCCTAAATCTCCCTAAAACATGACACTATGGTACATCATTCTGAGAGCTTTCTGACAGTGCTAGGAATGCTAGAAATGGAGGTTGTATGCTTAAGATATCATTGGTCAAAGATTGGTCAAAGTTCAGACTCGACAAGGTCAACTGGCCAATTAGGAAGTTACACGTGGCAAAAATGAAGTATGGAAAAAAGTTCAAAAACTTGGTTTTATGATCCTGGTCTTTAACACTTGTGATTGGAAAGGTGAGCACCACTATTTTTTGACTGGGAACCCTCAACCAGGGTTGACATACTTTTGTTAAAGAGGGGTATCTTTACCACCATTACTTCACTATGCCATTGCCACAATTTTCATGATATATGTCACTCAGTGCATTTGTAGTTTGAATGTGGGATTATTATTACATTGCATTATATGTTTCATTAGAGACTGAGTTGTAATGCCTAGCTCATCGAGTTGCCATCTCATCTTCCACATAGTGACCGAATCGGTCACACTTCGACGAGTCAATAGCTAAGCCAACTCGACATATCATCTCGGCCTTACCTTTTGGCCCCAAATATAGCTTGCAAGCCTTATCCATAGCACACCTCCAGGCTTACATGGTGGTTAAACACAACAACCAACACCACATTTCTCAGGTCATCCACATGGCACATCAAACCTCACCACCGCCACATACGTGGATTTTAAAACAACTTGAGGGGTCTAATTAACACACTACCCAAGCTATTACGTGAAAAAATAGGGTATATGCATGGCCGCAAAAACAATAAACCATGGATTTCGAAGCCTTTTAAAGGCTTTAAAAACACATCGACCCATACATGTGGGATTTTATCCACAATGTAAATAAAGCGATGGAGGGTGGTTCAAACCCACAACCTCTAATTTGTTAAAAACAAGCCTCACCACTAAGCTGTTATAGCTATGAGTAAGTAAATGCGATCGCTTTTATATAAAGAAGATTTTTGGTAGGTTTGTGACATTAGGTAGAATAGTCCAGTTTGCAGTTATCCTAATTTTTGGAGCAATTAAAGGAAAATCTAGTCTTCGGAGTGAACTAGTGAAATTTTTAGAATTCCAATACGCTCTTGATGGTATCATTATTTTACCATTTTGGAGTTTTTATAAGTCACTATATGCAAAATTCATGAGGGAGAAACCTCGACAAGTACTTCAGGAAGGCGAAAGACATTTTACTGAGCTCTGTTAGGGTCTTTCAAAGGTCTAAAAGTACATTATTGCAAGTTTTAATATATCTTTTTGACTGTAAGGGTTATTCTACTTACAATTTGAGAAAATTTTAATAGATTAGTTCGTATGAACCTGAAGGCGTAGGCAATCACCGAACTCCGTAAACAACTCTGGTGTTGTATTTCATTTTTGATTACATTTATAATTTTTGATTTAGTTTTTCACATTCAAATCAGTATTAATTAAATTCAGAATATACATTCTATGATAAATTACGACACTTTTGGATAAATAATTTTCAAAGTACATCTAGATGGATTTGATCAAAAATTATTTGAAATTCAGTTTGAATGAGTCCTAATTCAGATTTGAAATCATATTTTTATCAATTTGGGATTAATTATTGTCCTTGAAGTTAATGAATCTATAAGATCCAGGAAAATAGTAAAGAAGGGTTTAATAATTACCTTGTGTTTATGGATCATGTTTGGTATCTGAGCTAGTTGATTTGACCGTGTGATTGATTTAGTTTGTGCAATTAGTTCAATGTGATTGAACATGTACAGGTGCACTATGGGAAAGATGTATAAACATGAAAATCTCAATGATATTGAGGAATCATCAGATCCATGAAGAGAAATATCTCATGAGATCCATGTATTACTCCGTAAAAGAGGAGAATGCCCGTTTGAAATCAAAATTGTAAGTAAATGATGAGTTCTTGGTAAGGTTGCATTGTGGTTAATAGTAAAATGAAATGCATTCAAATTTTGATGCAAAGACCATGAAAGATGAGTGCACTATAAGTTAATCACCCATTCAGATTTAGATTCAGGTAATGATGCTTTTGGTTCATTTGAAAAACACACTAAAGGCATTGGATCTTGATTAATGTTTAAAATGGGATTTGATGGAAGAGGAATTGGTAAGAATGGAAAAGGAATTGTTAAACCAATACAAGTTGAGGATCATCCTCATTTTGTAGGTTTGGGTTTTCTTAGTGTGGGAATAGATATTGAAGATTTCTCCAAACACGTTGATGGGGGACAACCTTCTAAAAGCAAAGTGAATACCTCACGAGTATTATAGGAATATTTTGAATAGGAAAATGGTGCTTCTTCATCAGAGGATGGATGTGGTATGAAAACACAGCGAAGAGGTATTGAGATTTTTCCTCCACTTTCTTACCATAATCATAAGCACAATTTAAATTGTAAAACTTTAGAGGATCCACTCTTTCTATTTAAACAATATGGATTTGATTTTCAGAAAATGTGGCATGATTTTCCCTATACTTTTGTGGATTGTATAACCATGATGTGGCTATTTTTTAGAAGAGAAGGAAATTATTGAATAAGTTAGTGTCATTTGTTAAGAACAAGGGTTATTAGAAATCTCATCATTCAGGGGCAAGAAATGGCAATAAGATTTCCTTACCCCAAAAGAAGGTAACAAGGAATTTATATGATCATTGTCATATGAATGGGCATCAAGTGGACACTTGTTGCAAAATTCATCCATCCCACCTTCAGAGAAATGGTAAACTAAAGATGGAATACATGCCTATTACAAAGGTAAATGAAGTTTTCAATCCACCACCAGTTGAAAATAAACCATGGATCAGGTAATACCTGAAAATGGGTTGGTCAAAAATTTATTAATTATCTATTACATAGTTGTAATTGATGAATAACAAGCATTATTTTCAAAGCATTTTGTGGGATTCTGATGTATGTTGAAAGGAAATATTCCCATATTTTCATTTGCTTTGAAAATTTTATAATGGTATCGCTTGTAGGGAGGATATGAGGGAAAGGTTTATCATACTTAGATTATACTTCTCACTTGATGAAATTGAGAGAATCCATTTCTACTATTGGTAGTAGAGTATGCAGATTCAATGGGCATGGGTATAATGTCTATTTTTGGAAATTTGCATTTTAGTATTTGTTGTTGATTTTCATTATGGAAATATGGATGCCATTTTGGTATTGTATTTAATATACAATATTATTTTGTCCATAAATGTACATGATTTAAGTCCCTTAATTTGGGAATTAATTGTAATTATCCTTATGGTTACTATTAGAGTGTACATTGATTGCACTAACAAACTAGTTTGCAGATGTTACTCGATGAAATTTTGCAATGGATAGCTGTTTCACCATTGTGGGTATACATACAATTTTGTTTTATCATTTTTATAGTTTAGTATATTGGGATAGATGTTTCATTTCCAGATTCACATGATCTAGTTTTGACTATAACTATTTTTGGCATGTGTAGTCTAAATATTATGGATCGTGATATTTGCAGTGGTTGACAATTTCACAGGGACATTAGACACTAGATATTTTAGCATATAGTTATCTTTTGATGGAATTGATTTTATAGTGATTGGAATTATCATAAAGTATCAGTTGAGAAATTTCCTTTTTAGGTGGATAGGTGTTTTTATCTGATCAATTGTTTGTGATGGTAGTTATAGTTACTGGGATTTGACAATTCACAGTTGTTTGTAGAGATTGATAGAATCACAGAATCAGGAGGAAGTTACCTATTATGGTGGAAATTATATAATTTTTACTGATCAATTTTTTGTTCTTATCTGATCAATAGTTTGCAATATTTTAACCCTTGATGTTATTTCTAGATCCTGTATGTGTTTTTGAAATGTAGGATGGGTATCAACATTTTATGGGGTAAAAATAGATTTTTGTTGACAAAATTAATTCCCAGTAGGGATGTGTGATCCAGAGGAAAATTTGGGACTTCAAATGTTCCATAAATCTCCCTAAACTGGAAATTATAGTTGACCATTCTGAGAGCTTTCCGAAGGCACTAGGAATGTTGGAAACATAAGTTGTATGCTCAAGATATAATTGGTCAAAGTTCAGACTCGACACGGTCAACTGGCGAATCAGTAAGTGACACATGATAAAAATGAAGTATGGGAAAAAGTGTAAAAAATTGGTTTTATGATGATGGTCTTCGAAACTCATGATCGGATAGGTGGGCCCCGCTATTTGCTAGCCAGGTCCCCTCTACCAGGGTTGACACACTTTTGTTACAGAGGGGTATCTTTACCACTGTTAATTCACTATGGAATAGCCACAATTTTCATGATATATGCCACTCAATGCATTTGTAGTTTGAATGTGGGATTAATATTGCATTACATTATATGTTGCATTGGAGACTGAGTTATATTAGCTAGCTTGGTGATCTACCATCTTATCTTCCACACAATGACCAACTAGCCCACACTTCAACGAGTTAACAGCTGAGCCAATTGGGCATATCATCTTGGATTTACCTTTTGGCCCCAAACATAGCTTGAAAAACTTACCCACAACACACCTCTAGGCCCGCATGGCAGTTAAACACAACAACCAATGCCACATTACTCGGGTCATCCACGTGCAACATCAAACCTTGCCACCACCACATATGTGGATTTTTAAAAAACTCGAGGGGTTTAATTAACACACCACCCAAACAAATATGTTGTGAGATAGGGTATATGAATGACCGTAGCCATAATAAACCATGGCGATTGAAGCCTTTTAAAGGATTTAAAAACCCACCGACCCACGCATGTGGGATTTTATCCACCATGTAAATAAGGTGATGGAGGGTGGCTGGGGTGGTTCAAATCCCCAACCTCCAGTTTTCTAATAATAATCCTCACTGTTGAGCCATTATAGCTCGGTGAGTAAGTAAATGTGCTCACTTCTATATAAAGAAGTTTTTTTGGTAGGTTTGTGACATTAGCCAGAATAGACTTGTTTACAATTATCCTCATTTTTGGAGTACTTAAAGGAAAATCCAATCTTTAGAGTGAACTAGTGAAATGTTTAGAATTCCAATATGCTCATGATGGTATACTTATTTTCCTATTTTGGAGTTTTTTGATAGAGGGTTATACTGTAGAAGTCATTGTTTGCAAAATCCCTAAGGGAGTAACCTCAAGAAGTACTTTGGGAAGGTGAAATACATTTACTGAGCTTTGTCAGGGTCTTTTGAAGGTCTAAAAGTACATCATTATAAATTTTGATCTATTTTATTGATTGTAAGGGTTATTATACTTATAGATTGAGAAAATTTTAATAGATCGGTTCATATAAACCCAGAGACTTAGGAAATTGCCAAACTCCGTAAACAAATTTGGTGTCATATTTCATTTTTGATTTAGTTTTCCACATTCAAATCAGTCTTAATTAAATTCAAAATACAATTTTTATAATTGGTTATGAAACTTTTGGATAAATCATTTTCAAAGTACATTTGGATGGCTTTGATCAAATAGTGATTTTGAAATTCATTTTGAATAAGTCCTAATCAAAATTTGAAATCATATTTTGGTCAATTTGTGATTAATTAACATCTTAGAAATTGAGGAATCTATAAGATTCGAGTAAAAAATTAAGAAGAGTATAATAATTTCCTTGTGTTTTATTGATTAGCTCTAAGCTTACAAAAGACAAGTTCCTTTGATGCACCATGAAAGCTAAAGATACTTAAGCTAATGATAGATAAAAGGAAATATCTACTAGGAGGAAGAGTTTATTTTTTTTCTTAGAGGTGATGTGGACCTCTGTGGATTTCTTCCTTTTCTTCTTCTTCATGGGGAGAGCTGTAGGTAGTCGATATATTAATGTCTAAGGACACACTCAACCTTGTTTAAACTCTTGTCATGAAACAAAAAGGACATAACTACTTGAAACTAGGAGATTTAACATTTAGGAGTCACTAGTTCTTCCCTATAACATGTGTTGAAGAAGAACCTCTAAAGGTTGAAACTACGAAGCTAGAAATCCAAAATTTGTAGCAATGATATAAAGTTCATTAATTTTGTTCCCACTAGGTGTTCCAAAACTGTTGTCACCAAAAATTGCACCTTTTGAATAATTATGCATGAAATTTAAAAATTTTAGGCAACATGGGACTATCTCCAAGTGTGGAACTTATGGCTTGAGACAAACCTCTCGATAAGGTCAGTTCCTCCATTCTATGGGTTTAGAGAATCTATGAAGCACAACTTAATCTAATGTTAAAACTAATCCTACAACTAACCTACACTAAAACATATGAGGAACCAGGGAGGGAGAGTGAAGGAACAAGATCAAAACACAAATCCTAAGCTAAAAGGGGAAGTCATAACACCAAAAAAAGGTGGAAATCCTCCTATTCTAAGTGACACATATGCAAGTTCGTAGGATGAATATCATGAAGATGCACAAAGTTATAATGTGAGCAAGTGAAAGAATACTCATAAAAAAAAAAAAAAAAAAAACATTTTCATAATACTCAAGAGGGTAAAGAAATTCACACTAAAAAAAAAGTATTTGAAGGAAATAAAGAAACCACACTTGCATTAATTGATCCTTTATAATTTAAACAAAAAGTGGATGCATAAAATCTTCATTCATGAGTTACAGAGGTTGAAAGCATGAAATTTTGAGTTCTCTAGAGAAAATACCAAAAATGGTGTTAAGGATGAAAATGGGAAAAGAACCCTTATAATGTGCGCAAGAACTTAAATTTATACAACTCTTAAAGAAAGAGGGAGAAGAAGAAGAGGGATTTTACCATTAAAGGAGATTCAAAGCTGATTCTACGATATGGATGAAATTCACATGCAAACTTCAACCGCAATCAACCCCCCGAGGTCATGCCGGAGCAGCCGATGTTTGAATGTGTGTGGCTAACTATAGGAGGATTATTATCTAAGATCAGGTAGTGTGATCTCCTGGTAGCTGAATTGGAAAAGGGGATATTTAGAGGCTATGAATGGGTAGCGTAATTTCCCTATGGTTTGTTTGCCTAACTTGGATCTAAGTGTTGATCTAGTTTGAAGTGTCCAAATTAACTAGGCTGAAATTGACAATCTATGCTACTGCTGAAAGGAAACTAATCTAAAAAAATCATAAAACTGAAATATTACAATCACAAATGATAATTTTTTTCTGTTCTAAATAATTAAAATATTTCTACACTAAAACTAAACAAGTGAGATAACCTGGTGTGGTTATTCACATGTGCTGAGTGTATTAAATCTAAACTAACTTAAAATAAGAATTTTTCCAAATGATCTATGATGTGTAGACAACCTTCTACAGAGATCCACAGGGATGAGAAGAAAAGGATCCATCACCAGGAGCTGCTATTAATGATTTAAAACTCTCTTGGAAATTAACTAATTTCTTGCAAATGAAAGGAAATAAATTTCTACTCTATTTGATATGATGTAACAATGATAAATTATAAGAATGAAGGAAATCAAATAATGAATCCAACTTGGAATTCATAGAATAGAGGTAAATACAGATGTGTAGTAATTTTCCCCCTCAGTTTGTCCTTTCTTTCTTCGAGTGTTCATATGAGTCCAAGGGATTGATAATGTAAGAACAAAAGCAGGAGGATGACACTTGAGAAATGGTAGCTTGAAGGAAGTTTGGATGTAATGCAAGTAGAAGAGAGATATCAAAAGATATCTAAGCTTGGCTATGTAATTCCTAGCAAGATTGTGGTAGCAATACAATGCAAGATACAAAAAAATTCTCAGGCCCCCTTTTGCTTGAATAGCTAAGCATGGAATATATAAGAATTGTGGTTGGTATGTGACTTCATGCACAAGTTAAGAAGAGTAAGTTAAAACTAATTAAATCTATTTAAAAATAGTAAAGGGAAGGAAAACTAAGCCATAAAGACTATTTTTAGGTAATTTGGTTCACAAACGCACCCTAAAAGTTGAGTTAAGTGAAGCATCGCGTGTCAAAAAAAAACGCATGAAGATTTTTGGAAAAAGCATTCAGGAGCACCACCCAAGCTTGGGAGGTGGTCCTAGGACTGTTGCCCAAGCCTAGGAAGTGGTCCGAGGACCACTACCCTACCTGGGAGGTGGTTCTGACACTAAGGTAGAAACATGCACAGAAAGAAGCGAGAAGCTGGAAGAAAAGTGTGGGAAGTCTAAGTAAAGATGTCTAGGAAACAAATATACACTACGACTGGATTTTAGAGCTTGAACACCTTCTTGAAAGGACTTGAATCATCATTGGGGACTTTTGTAACCATTTTCTGACAATGTAGCACATGTAATTTTGGGTGCGTACATATTGCCCCCTCGGAGAAGCGTCTTAGCCATGAAGAGGCGTAAAACGTAGAGTCCAAGTATGGAGTTCCCAAAATGGGGAGTTAGAAGCTATACTTGACATGCCCGTGTGTCAAAATGTCATCTTCCAAACTCCCACTACCTTTAAAATGAAAAGAAGACTCAAGTGTACATAGATAAAATATCGAAAAATAAACACTAAATTAAAATGACAAGAGGACTTACCATTTGAGCGGGGATATAGAAATATACATGTGCCAATGATCTAGGCCTTTGAACACATACACTCAAAACGAGGTTAAAATAACACACACACACACACACACACACATATATAAAACTCATTTTTCAGTTCATTTATGTATACCGACTTGGTGATTTTTGAGCTCTAGGCCCACGGTGACTATTTTTTTTTTTTTTTTGAGTATGGTTGAATAGGAACAGATTTAGGAATGGTATTTTGCGTTAGTCTTGGCCCTTGCTGTTTGAATAATTTTGAGAAGAACTCTTAAGAAATTTGTAACTAGAGCGGTCATAAGGTGCCTTAAAGAGGCAGATAGGTAGAGTTCCTTTATTGCTTAGTCTTCATTTTGTGAGGCATATATGATGTTTTTATATTTCATGCTCATTGCAAGTGTTTTGACCGCACCTAATCATAAAAAACTATGACACACCATGATATGTACATATATATCTTTTTGGATTGGTTATTCCTTGCATAGAGTTGGCTTAGATTGATGATTTGATTCACGTGTGTACTCTTAGATGTTTAGAATTTCCTATTTTCATATGCTTTTCAAAATGCATGTAGTGGACTTGAATGCTAACATAATGATTTTTTTTTTTTTGCTTTTTAATGCTGATATATGATAATGCAATCACATTGTGATGTTGAACTTTAGTTTCTCTAAGATAATTTTGGTACTTCATATTGTTTTGGAAAAACACGATGAAAGAGTGATATGATAAGTGAATGAAATTTCCCCACTCCTAACTCTACGCAACCAGTAAGATGCGAGGGCTCAACACCAAGATCCAGAAGGAGAACAAGTTATAGAATTTTTTTGAATGGTAATGATGAGAGAAAGACAAGGATTTGGAAAGACCAAATTGAGACACTAAAAAATCACTCTACTCAAGTTTACTTCATAGTTTAGAATGTGAATTGGTTTCCAATTTATCTAGAGTTAGATCTGTAGATGGCCACTAGGTTGACAAAATTTGGTTTTGAGGTTTTAAAATATTTTGGAATTTTTGACATCTAATTCAATTTGTTTTGATTTATGATTTCACAGTATTTAAATGAACTGTTTGTAATTTTCAAGTTTTTCAAAGAGACCCCCTACACCTTGCCCCATCCTACCAGTAGGAAGTATGGGCTCATCACCATGGACAAGTCATAGGTGAGTAAGGGCACTTATCTTCTTTCCCAACCCTACATCACCAGTAAGAGACACAGGCTTAAACACCGAAGGTTGGTAAGGCAAAGAAATGTGTAAAATAATTTTATTTTGTGGATTTGCATTTGACTTATTTATTTAGGAAAAATGTTTAGAATGTTATTATTTCCAAAGAGATATTTATGGGATAGATGTGACACCATGAAGCTTCTAGAACAAACCATAGGAAAAGACACCTAATCTAGAAAGAGACCATAAGTAGAACCAAGTATGCAAGCCTTGATATGGTTACTTTCAAAGCTTTGTCTTATCTTGTTTAGATCAATGAAATGATTTGGAAATAATTAATGATACCTTGAATATTTGAAGAGACATGATTTGAATGTTTTTCCAATATTTTCATAAGTTTCTAGCAATTGCTATAAGAATAAGTCCATTGATCACAAAGTTATGAAATGAACTGGCAGATGAAAATGCAATGCATATGTAGTAATGTACATATGGAAATGTAGGTGAAACTACATGTCATGATGCCTAAGGTGAATAAAGTTGACGAATATCGAATTCTTCACCCCTAAAAGTACACAAAAGAGAACCATTATCCTCAAAATTTTTGTTTTCTTGATAAGGGCCTACCATTATGGGTTTAAACTTATAACCCTTGCCCAAAAGTGTATATGTCCAATCATTAAAATCATTTTTCTGAAAGAGATGTTCTTGCACCTCTTTGTCACATTCTTGAGACATGGTGTGTGGGTGAGCAAGACTATGCTGCTCGACCTTGTTTCCTATGTGGAGTGTTGTGTTTATTTGTGACACTTACTAAATGACGAGGCTTTGCCCCATGGATGTGACAAGCTTAGTTTTAGATACACATGGGTTGAAACCTAGGTTTATAATAGAACAACCCTTAGAGATGGTTTTGATGGGAATCGTTCCAATCTCAAAATTCCCTTCTATGTTTGTTAATTCTAGCATGTTTACACCTAGACCTAGGTTGTCGGAGGGAAGAGATGCTAAACTGAGAAGACTATCCACTCCCTATGGTTTAAATGGGAGGAACATCATATCTTCAATCTTTAAGAGTTTCATAATTTCTATTGTGGTTTTAATGGAAAATGTTTCCATAGATATTGATTTACCCTTATCTATTTTTTCCACCTCAAATGTTTGTGGGTCAAGGAATTCAACCTTTGGCATACCCAGGGTGATCAGGGATAACTCTTTTGTTGGAGGTGTTTTGTTCAATTGATTCACTAGAAGATCATACTCCGTATGGAATCCTTTCTTATTCTTGAGGTTTTCTAAGTGTATATCAAAGGGCTTAGGATCCCCTTGAGTGATGAAGACCATCCCTAAATGGAGGAATCTAATCTACTTAAACAGGGTAGAAGGGATATCCTTCATTCGATGAATCCAGGGTCTCCCAAGGATCATGTTATAACTTTTTTTCCCTATCGATAATGTAAAATTCCGTCAAGATGGTTTTTGGACCAAGCACGACTACAAGATCTATGGTTCTAATCAAGCTTACTTTAAGACTGTCTTACCCCTGTAATGTGTTTCTTGTAGAGGAACAATTTATCTCTGCATATCCTAACTTCTAAAAGAAAGAGAAAGGGAACCACATTTACAACAGCCCCATCATCAATCATGGCTCTCTTAAATAAATTATTACAAACCCAGACTTGTAAAAATAAGGCAGGATCACCTCTTCTGGAAATTTCAATGTCAGATGGCATCTTATCTATATAATAAAAACCAAGTATCCCTATCATTATATCCCAGAGAATGTATGTCAAAGTCAATATGATTTATTTAAGCACTAGGAGGTGGCATAACATGGATTAGATGACCAAGACCTAGTGCATTGAGCAATGTAGAATGATGCACATGTGAATTCTTCAGTAAATCTATAAACGAAATGTGAGAAAAGGTCTTGTTCAAATCAAATATCAAATCATAGGCTCCTACTAGTTTGACGATTGAAGGAACGTCATCCTGTGGGAAGGAAAGAGTGGGAAGGGGTTGTGAAACATACTCATTCATTCAAGTTATTGCATTAATTTCACACTCAACCTCTAGCTCAACTAATCCCAAGATTTTTGTGTTATCGTTTGAACCAAGGTTAGGAGTGACCCAAGAGTTATTGGAAGTTGAGGCTTCATGGTCATTGTTTCCTATAGGAATGCCTTTGTTTGTGTTTTATGATTTCACCTTGAAATATTTAGGATGTATAGGGAGCGGATGTTGAAATATGCTCACATTAGTGTTTTGAGGAGCTATATGTCATGTATAGTCAGATTGCGAGTTTGTTTCAGGATTTATTAGGAACATGTTTACAAAGAGTTGCCTTTGGTTTTCAGGAAGTCTATGTAGAAATTTGTTGTAATCATGGAAATTCCTATTTTCATGACCTCGAACCTTATGGAAACCATACTATAGGTTAGGTTCGTAATCTCTCGGTCTTTAATAAGCATCCTGCTATTGTTGATTATAACCTTGGTTGTAGTTTTGAAATTAGTTGTTATAACCATGATTCATTACCCATTGGCTAGAGTTTTGATACTGGTTTAGGCCTTGGGTTTTATTTTCTTTTTGCGGTGGATGATTTACATCAACCGTGTTGGCAAAAGACATAATGTTAGGGCCTCTTTGATTTCCCGAGTTATTGTTATTGTTAGTGTTTTTTTATTATTGGTAAATAGTTTTTTGAAAGGGACTATACCCTTGTGTACAAAAGAGGGCCTAGAAGCCAGAATAGGAATGAGAACAAAAAAAAGGATCAAGATCTAATTGAGACATAGAAAACCCCAGGCAGTCCAAGAGCAGTTACCCCAACGAAACAAACCAGACCAAACACTGCTGAAGAGCAGCCAAAAAATAGAAAAAATTACAGAGAAGTGCAGCAAGAGTATCCACAATTACTTCGTAGCAGCTTTTTTGATTCTAGTTTTGATATTCTACCAAGAGGTGAACATAGCCAACATCATCATGTGGGTAGAGTCAGTAAAATCTAGTTGTTCAATGGTCCTTTTTCTCTCCTCTTCCGTAGCCCAAAGAGTTGCTAGAATTCTACTGAGATTAGAGACGCTGTGGACATGCTGCTCAATAAACTCTTCAATTGCACTAAAAATAGCCATATTATGATCATGGCGAGTCTTGGTCTTCCCTAAACAGTTATCTAAGGAGTTTAAATTTTTATATATGTCTTCAACATGTTTATTATCAATAATAGCCTCCTCCTCCTTCTTCCTCTTACCTTTTTTCTTTGTCAAGTTATTTACCTCTTCTTTCAACAACATCAAGTTAGCTTCTAAGGTTTCCAGCCTTTTTGTGGAGCTCTCAATGCATGCCTCATGTGAACTAGTACTACTAATACGCGGGGAGGTTATGGGAAATTTCTAACTCCCGAGGAACATTCCCTGCAACAGGGGTATCAAGGTTCAACCTTCTAAAAGACCTAGTAATAGGTCTGGATGAATTGGAAGCGAAGGGGGTGGGAGCAGAGGTGGGGGGGATGAAAGAGGGAGCTGAGAAGGTAGGTAGAGGGGTGACAGTAGTGGTGGTGGGGGTAGAAGGTGAAGAAATGGGGCTAGTGGCAGCAGCGCTGGGTAGAGGAGGAATAGAGGCAGGGGAGGATGGGATGCCATGAGACCTAAGCAGACAAAGCTTATGAAACAAGAAGATGAGAGCTTGATGTAGCGAAACCGCATGCGTATGCTTTTGAAACTCCAAAATGGAGTGCTCAAGAGAGTTAAGAAGATAGTGAGGGAAGCATACCGTGAAACTCCTACGGAAGTTATTGAGGAACATAAGATGCTTAGAGGGAACAATGACGAATCTCCCCTCCAAAGAAATGTAATGCACCATCATACGGGTGACCTCGTCAAAAGGTAGAGGGATAGAACTGACTTGCAAGACTACCGTGACAAAGATCAAATTCTCATTACCCTCAACAAATTTCCTCTCCTCAGCACCTCTGTCAATCCTTTTATTAAAAAAGTGGTACCCATCCATGTCAAGGCTAGTAGCTTTGGCTATTAATTCCTTAGTGATCAAAATCTTCTGCCCTCCATAATCCACAATGTGATCCTTCCAATCCTTCATAAAATGAATGAAAATACTTTGGTCATGGCCTTGAATCTTCTCAATAAAATTAGTAATGCCTCCCTAGCTGAGAAGATTCCAAATTTCTTCATTACTTTTCCATTCTAGATCCGCGCTGGGCTCTATCTGGCAAGGGGATCCTCCATTATCACCGTGCCTAAGTGATTGCAAATAAAATTTTCAAAATCCTTATGAGGAGGTCTATAGTAGCCATAGATACCAGTCCACCTTTCACTATTAATTTTCATGCGATGAGAATGATGATTAGGATAGCCATTGCTGTTCCCACGAATACTTGAGTAAATACTGCTATGTACCTGGGAAAATCCACATGTGTGAGCTTCAATCCTTTTAGCAGCCCACTCCAGCTCATCATAATCCTTATTACTGACTTGGGAATCCATAAAGTCCTGTGTAAAAGCTATTGAGAGCTCAATATTTCCCGCATGCACATCTTTATTCTTCATATATATCCACTTTAAGGTCTCATTATACTTCATATAACCTTGATTTCCGATCAAGATTTGCTTGAGTGCTGTTTTAAAATCAGCACGTGTGGGAGTTTTATTATTGCAGTTCCACTCCCCATGCTCATATCTCATACCCTAAATATGCATGCTCATAAGTATTCACTTGTATGCTGATTTGAAGCTGTTGAGGCATGTTATCTTTATTATCCCAAATCATGTGATTAACATTTTATGCCATAATTAGCCAATGCATCTGCCACCTTGTTACCCTCCCGGTAAGTATGCTTGATCTGAATGTTATTGAAGGTTTGGAAAATACTTATGGATTCCAAGATGAAATCCTTGATGTTCCAACTAGGAGGAGAACACTGATTTAGATGATTAATAATATTAAGCGAGCCCCCTTTAAGAATGTGGTTTTGGATATTATGAGTCTGAGCAATTCTAAGACCCCATAAAGCAGATAATGCTTCAGCAAAATGATTAGTTTGAATTTCCATTTTTCCAGCATACACAACAATCAAGCTGCCTTTATGATCTCAGATCACTCCTACCCCTGCTGCAATTCCAGGGTTACCTTTAGAGGCCCCATCCAAATTCAACTTATGCCAGTTAAGATCAGGAGGATGCCAATGAATCAAAGATCTATCAATACTATTACCGGAATTATTCCAGATATTGTTAGCTCCAATCTTCCAGTGGGACAAGATATGTTCTTCATTTTTTGGATAACTCTTGTTCTTGGGGGGTTTAAATCTAGCAATATTTTCTTTAATATCATTAGAAATTTTACCAATACTGAGCTTAAAATTCTGTGTTTTATTTCTAAAGATAATATCATTTCTATCTTTCCATATCCTCCAAATAATATGAGTAATAACCAGATTCCAAAGCCTTCTAACAATACAATGTTTATAGGGTGGGCTCCATTGGGTCCAGAGATGATTGAAATCCTTCAGAATCACCCAGAAAGCTTTAAATTTAGAGAGGGAAAAACTCTATATTCTGGTAGCATAATCACAATGGATAAACAAATGACTGATATCTTCAGAGTCTTGTTATTGTTAGTGTTGCCATTGTTTGGAAAACCAATTTTCTTGGCTTGATCAGTAGAACTATTCGTGGTAGCACCATGATTACAATTCACACCCTTAGGTCCTTGGTTGTTAGCACCATTGTTTTCATAATTTTCATTACTTTGATTTGGAGATACCAATTTCCAATTGGGACCATAGATATTATGCCTTACTATCTATAACGACTTGGTCAATCCAAAAAACACCTTCCAAAACTTCCTCATAACCATAAAAAGGAAACTTCTGGACTTCCTCCCTAGTATCTTGATTGAGAGAGTGAAGGAAAATATCACAAAGTTCCATATGGTCCATGTTGGGTGTACTTGCGGATGAATAAATAACTTGGTGCCATCTCTGGATGAAATGGGTGATAGATTCATTTTAATCCTATCTAACATGTAGGAACTCGCTAATCCCTATACGCAACAACTTGTTCATGTCAAATGCTTTGATGAACTCGAAAACAAGTTGTTTGAAGGAATTTATAGAAGCTTCCAGTATCCTATAGTACTAATCTAATGTGATTCCTTTGAGAGTGTTTGGAAAGATCTTAGCACTACAACATCCCAAGGAAGTAATTCCCTGATATCAATAATGTAGGCCTTGATATGAGCATTCGGGTCTCCTTCTCCCTTAAATTTTGGAAGATCCAGAAATGGGCGCGGAAGCATGGCATCATGTATGGTGAATTCAAGAGGATCCTTTAAGTACTCAGCGTATGTACCCATTTTGTAAGATTCCACCATCGAAGATCCTTGATGAGGAGGTGGAGGAGGATGAGTTGGATAAGATGCATTATAAGAGTTGATGGGAACATATGGGGTCCCTTGATATGGAATGTAGGGAGTAGGAATGGTATATGGGTCCATTTGAGGAGTTTTTGAATACATATCCATGTAAGGTGGGATAGTTCCAGGATATGGACTAGAAGGTGTAAAACCAAGGAACGTCACATTACATGTTGTGGTCGATTTCAAGAACGAAATTCCAACAATCCCTTGCATATGTTAAGCTTGAGAAGGATGAGGAACCATCCCTAGTGTGTCTAACCATGTGAGAAGATCACTTGGATTTAAATGAGCTAGATAACCTTGTTGTAGATGATATTGCATTGGTTGCTCATTGGAAGGGATGTATCCTTTATTTTCAATTGGATACCCCATGTTCAGTCCTACTGCATGTGTTGGTTGTGAAGTCTGAGCACTTTTTAGTTCTCTAATCCTCCCCACTAAAGTAGAAATGAAATCGTTGGGAGAGAATTGAGTCCGTTGTTAGGGTGCCTATGGCGTAGGGTTTGATTGAGTAGGCTCATGACACCATGTCATGATTTGTTCAGTGTTATAATTCTTTTCTTCCTCAGAAGTAAAAATATTAGGATAGGTATTCAAAATCTCAGAGGCTAAAGCCTTCATTCTATCCAAAGACTCATATATCTGACGAAGAGGATTAGCTATTCGTGTAAATAGATCATCCTCTGTTGATTGCATGACAACGTGAGGTCTTGAAAAGACTCTATGGTAAGAACCTATTCCATTTATGATAACAAAGTGGTTTGCATTAGGTTAGCCATATTGCATGTTTAATGGTTGATCAACCTCCTCCATCCTTACATAGCTAATGGGGTTTGAAGTCCCCACCTACCCATACTGCTCCCACTCCACCCCTGCCAAAAAGAAAGCATGATGATGTGGGCTCCAGCAAGAAAAGCAAGAGCCTTAAAACTAGAATCCTTGCCTCCCATCATGTCCTTAGAAGCCACAAGGACTTAGAACATGCTGAAAGCCTCCTGCATATCAGCATACCTGTGGAGAAGCCCAAGGAGGAGGATTTGCTGGAGAAGGTTGACAGATTGGAGAAGGAGATTCAAGAGCTCAAAGGGGCTCTTAAGAACATGGAGAAAGCCAAAGGTAAAAGGATCCTGCACGGTGAGGAGGAAGAGGGGGTCATTGATGAAGTCTTCAAGAAGCTGCAGTCCCTTGATGGTAGATTGGGGAATGCCAAAAGCCGTAATGACTGTATTTTGTCTACCCTAAAAAGCATCTATAACTTCATTGAACAGCACATCCACAGTTTTTGCAGCTTAAGTGGAATCAATGAAGATATATGGGGCCCTAAAGAAAATAGGGACATTGCAATCTCCTAAGCAGACATGAAGGACCCCTCTCAGGGCACAGCCATTGCTTTTTTCATGTCACTGCAGGCCATCAAGGCCAAGATTGACAGAGCCGTCAAGTAACGGGCTGATGTGCTGCTGTTTTTTGGCTGTGATCTGGCTGTCATTGGGCGGTTCTCGAGATCTTTTTTGATGGATATTTGTATTCTGTTTCTCTTTTGTTTTTTTTTTGAAATTTTCTCCTTTACTTTGGATCTCTGTACGTTTAGATCCACTCTTCACCTTTATTGTAATATCTGGCTGCTGAGCCTTTCTTAGTTGACTGTTTTTCCCTTCTCTGGGCTGCTTTTCTCATGTTTATTATCTAGCTTTTGAGCCCTTTTGTACACAGGGTATAGTCCCTTCAAAACTATTTTCCCTTAATAAAAAAAAATGGGGTTTGAAGTGTAACTAGGGGAGGTTTGGACGTTTCTTGTGTAATTGTCACCCCACCTTGAAAGAGAAGGGGGTTATTATGGTTGCATGTTGGTTTAATATATATCAGAGCCAAATGGCCCACCAAACTCTCTTCTAGACATATTTTAGAAAGTATAAAATACCTACCAGAATAGGTGAAGAAATGGAGAGGTGAGGTAATAAAAATTAAAGAAAAGGAAACAAGAAGGAATTAATCCTTCACGTTGGGTTCACCAATTTTTATGGATGAAAGTTGACATGCAACCTTCAACTGCACTCAACCCCCTGAGGTCGTGTCAAAGCAACTGATGTTTGAATGTGTATGGCTAACTATAGGAGGATCATTGACTAAGATCTAGTAGTGTGATCTCCTAGTAGCTAAATTGGAAAAGGGGAGATTTAGAGGCTATGAATGGGTAACATAATTTCCCTATGGTTTTTGTTCCTAACTTGGATCTAAGTGTTGATCTAGTTTGAAGTGTCCAAATTAACTAAGCTGAAATTGACAATATATGCTACTGCTGAAAGGAAACTAGTCTAAACAAATAAAAAAATTGAAATATTACAATAAAAAACAACACTTTGCTTCTATTCTAAATGATTAAAATATTTCTACACTAAAAATAAACAAGTGAGATAACCCAGTGTGGTTATTCACCTGTGCTGAGTGTATTGAATCTAAAATAACTTAAAATAAGAACTTTTCCAAATGATCTATGATGTGTAGACAACTTCCTATGTGAAGCCCGCTAAAACAACCCACTTGAGACCCAAGAAACAACTTAGGATTAGTTAGGAAAATTATGGATTTTTTTTTTTGGTTTAAGAGTATCTATAACCAGGTTACAAGCAAACAACTGCCACTAACAGATTCTAGAATAATTCAAATTCACTAGAACATATTTTTCCTTTATTAACAATTATTAGAGGTCACAAGGTCCAAAATTTAGGGTTAGAAGTTTTTAATTAGGTTTAGAGGGTAAATTATCACCGTACCCACTCTCTAACAGGCTTAGAGTTTCAACTTGATTTTTCTCACACTTAATGTATTCAAAATTTCCGTAAACCATTCCCATTGGATAGGAAATTTTCTCACCTTTCCAATGATATAAAGAAATCCCCCTAACTCGTAAAACTCTAGTTATGGGTTGGCGGGCCTTGGGGTGAAAATTTTCCCCCAAGAGCGGGCCCACGGGCTCAGGGATGAAAAATTGCCTAAAAGGGTGAGTTGATAGGTTGTGGGGAGACTTTGCAAATTTTTCCTTGTGCGGGGGAGAAAATCCAATTTGTGCCTATGCCCCCGTGGATCCGCCAGGGACATGTGTTGAGTTCCAAGACAAAGCGGGAAGAAAAACGAGGGGAGGGCGGGGTGGCGGAGGTGTTAGGGAGAATTTTCCAAAGGGGGAGGGGAAAATGGATAAGTTTGATGCGTGGGCCCATGCATCTCCGAAACAAATTTATCCAAGGAAAGGGTGGGAGTGCAGGGCTGTGGAGAAGTTTGATGAATTTTTACAAAGGAGAAAGAGGGTAAGTTCCAAAAAAAATATCCCCACGCCTCCACTGAGCCACTTGGTGACATCCTATTGGCTGAGGGTTAGTGGGGATGTGGGGAAAAATTTACAATTTTTTTCCAAAAACTATTTTTGTGAAAAGATAAGTTAGAAACGTTCCACCCCACCACCATGCCATGTGGTAGCCTCTGATTGGCTTGGTGGGATAATGGGGTGGCGGGGAAAATGTTAAAAATTTTCCCAATTTTTTTTATTAAGTACCAAGGGAAAAATTCGGGCTGCGGGCGCCTGCTAAGGGAAGTTTTTCCCAAAATTTTAATGCCATTGAATAAAACTTTAGAAGGCCATAAATTTTTGATAGATATCTTGGTTTTGAGAAAAAAAGGGACTTTCTGGAAAGCTCTCGATGCCCTCTTTGCACAGGAATCATAAATTTTAGATTTTGATAAATTTAAGGGGTCAATTTTATGAAAATGGCATACAGGATTTTAAAAGCAAACTGGTAAATTTTTAACTTATAAAATTTTGTTCAATTTGATCTCCTCCTTCACTGAACATACCAAACATACATGGAGAATTATTCTGAGAAGGATTTGTAAGATGTATTGAATGGCAATTTTACTCAATTGATTTCCAATTCAAATTTTCCAACAAATGATAGAAAAACGATTGTGAAAAGTTTGGGCCCAATTTTGCAATGTTTTAAATGATTTCCTTAAGTGTTTTTTGTCAAATTGAGTTCATTGATATCATAACATACTAAATTTTAATGTTTTAATGTTGATTATTGTTTATAGGTTTTGAACTGTTCATTTTAGATGAATTAATTGCTAGTTTTAAATTTTGAGACAGAGATCAATTTCCAAAGGCTCTGTTTATCATTTTCATCTTCCAAGTATGGAAATTTCACTTCTCTTCTAGTCTAATACATTTAAGTGATTTAATCAAACCATTTACTAACTAAAATGTAAAGTCTGATTTCCAATTCTATCATATTTTCAAAAGAACAAGTAATATAATTCCTTTTAATACGTATTCCTTTCTTTCGAATAGAGATTCCAAAACATTGATATAATCAATTTCCAATTTAACAATGCAATTTGAGAAAAACATTTCATTCATTCATTTATTTCCAAAGGCAATTTTACAACTTCATTTCTTTTATTCCTTCCAAAATCATTTATTAATTACATAGCAGAATATTACATTTTCTTTCACATTCTTTCAAACAAAACAAAGTCTTTCTCTTTTCATTTCACTTTATAAATTTCATAATCCATTCAAAATATTTCCCATTTCCAAAACATTTAAAATTTCATCCACTTCAAAGTGGGAAAGGTTACAAAATAATTTATTTCACAAGGGACTGCCAAACTATCCTTATCCTCTGCTCTAGAATAGCAACATGCAAAGTTCCCTTTTCTTCCAATTTGATCAAAAAAAAGTGGGGGAAAGGCAATGCTCTCCACCCAACCAAGACATACAATGAAGAGGATAATCCATCCTTCTTCATTGGCCCCCAAGTGCTAACCACAATGCAATAGAAGGTGTGTGATTCAATTCATGAAAATAACAAGCTTCCATAAAACATACACACAACATTATTTCAACATGCACATTTCAAATTAAAACACAGTCCCAAACAAAAGAAAAATTTTTGTAACCACACCGAAAACATCACACAAAACTCAAGCTTCTTCATTGCAAGCCAAAGGAGCAAGAGCTATGGGGGAAGTTGCTTATGCTTCCCAATGGGAATTGGGCATCCACCTGTAACAAACCACCAATATAATTCATCACACATATCCTTATGACCCCCACAATCCCTCCTTATGACCCCCACATATTTCCTTATGCCCCCTACAAAGTAAGAAATGCAAGCTATTTCTTTTCCATGGTGGATCCCAAACCTAAACTCCCTCCACAAGAATTCTGATGGCATGGGCATTCCCTTATGCCCCCTACATGGATCCCCCCATAGCCTTCTCCTACACCATTCCTATGGTTAGTCTACCCAAACAATCAATAAACACACAAAACATTCACCATTCACACATACACAAAAATAAATTAACAACATAAAAGAAGAGCTAAGATCCTACCTCTCCATGGTAGATTTGTTCTAAAAAAACAATCTTTCAAAGTCAAATATACAGTCCCAAAATCAGCAACCAAAAAGCATGCAAAGTTCTCCAATCTCCTTCCAAAATCAAGAGCTCCAATCAACAAGAAAATTCACCCCAAGGAAGCATGTGAAATGTTTCAAAAACCCAAAACAAAGCAAGGAGTTTCAATTTTATAAAGGAGGGAAGAGAAGAGGATGAGGTGGATCCATTGTAGGATGCCACATCACACATCCTCAACTCCAACACAAAATTCAAATTCGTTCTCCAATGCACAATTAAGAGGTGGGTGAATAATATGACAATAAACTTACACACTCCAAAAATCCCACACCCCAAAGGACTAAATTTAATAAAACGTAAGAAGAATGCAATAAAAACATGCAAATTTGTCTTCCCAAAATGCATTGAAAAAGGTCTAAAATCAACCCTCCCAACCATAGGTATGGTTGGTAAATAAAATTAAGAGGCATGGGACAAGTTTTACTTGTCCCACAAGCCTCAAAAAACAACCTCCAAGGGACAAATTCGAATTTCCAAGGAGGTGGAGTGTTTCATACTCCAAAATCTGACTTACACAACTCTTACAAATACTTACACATCAATTACATATCACTTACACTTACTTACAACATTTAATACAAAAAATCTAACAACTTTCCATTATTACTTTCTTATATCCCAAATTTGATTTATTTATTTATTAACTTTTAACCATATGTTTTCTCACATTAATCTACCACAATTTAATTAAATAAAAGAAAGAGACACATCACCAATAAAATACATACAAACAATAATAAAAAGGAACCACATTAATAAAATACACAAAACCCCCTTGGTCACATTCAAAAGTGATCCCCCCATGGGAATCCCTAACCACTAACAAACAAACACACAAACAAAAAATGTTGCCATGGTGACCATGTTAAATTCATCTAGAATTCCAATGTGGTTGGTCTCCAATCCCCCAATGTTTGTTGTGATATTTTAACCTACAAAAACACAAATACCTCCTTCGGCCTTGTGGCCATATCAGAACATCCAACATGATATAAATATAATCACAAAAACATCTATACATATGAATCACAACAACATCAAGAGTAGTCAACAATATCACTTATAATTTATATCAACAACTATATCATCATCATATATTGTCCATTTTCTAGGTCTACTCACAATATCCAAAATCCACATGCCCGAACAAAATTCATAATATATCCATGTCAAATAGTATATCATCATCCACATATGAGTGTCTCTAATAATCATCATACATCATAACCAAATCAAAATCACAATAATCCATGATCAAACATCTACCATCATACTAAATCAAAACCATAATAATGTCCATAATGTAATCAACAGTATCAAAAGGTGTCAAAAGGGAAGTGGGCACTACATCCTATAGATATTATCTCCTTTAGATCCACAAGAATGGAAAGAAGAGGATTTGTCATTGGGAGCTGCTATTAATGATTTAAACCCTCTTGGAAATTAACTAGATGCTTACAAATGAAATGAAATTGATTTCTACTCTATTTGATATGATGTAACGATGATAAATTATAAGAATAAAGGAAATCAAACAACAAATCCAACCTGGAATTCACAGAACAGAGGTAAATCCAGCTGTGTAGTAGTTTGTCCCCTTAGTTTGTCCTTTTTTTCTCTGAGTGTTCATATGAGTCCAAGGGATTGAGAATGTAAGAACAAAAATAGAAGGATGTCGCTTGAAAAATGGTATCTTGAAGGCAATCTGGATGCAATGCAAGTAGAAGAGAGATATCACAAGATATCTAAGCTTGGCTATGTAATTCCTAGCAAGATTGTGGCAGTAATACAATGTAAGATACAAAAATATTCTTAGGCCCCCTTTTTCTTGAATAAAATCATGAAATATATAAGAATTGGGGTTGGGATGTACCTTCATGCATAAGGAAAGAAGAGGAAGTTAAAAATAATTAAATCTATTTAAAAAAGCAGAGGGAAGGAAAACTAAACCATCAAGACTATTTTTAGGCAATTTGGTTCACAAACGCACCCTAAAAGTTGAGTTAAGTGAAGTGTCATGTGTCAAAAGCACACATGAAGATTTTTAGAAAAAATCATTCAAGACCACTGCCCAAAGCTTGGGAGGCGGACTACCGCCCAAGCCTAGGAGGCATTCCCAGGACTGCCGCCCTACCTGGGAGGTAGTTCTGACACTAAAGCCAAAACATGCATAGAAAGAAGAAAGAAACTGGAAGAAATGTATGCGAAGGCTAAGTAAAGATGTCTATGCAATAAATATACACTAAAAATGGGTTTTGGAGCTCAAACACCTTCTTGAAAGGACTTAAATCATCATTGGATACTTTTGTAACCATTTTCTAACAGTGTAGGACATGCAAGTTTGGGTGCATATAGGTACCAATATCTTGAAATTGTGTTGGATAAGCATGGACAACATGATTTCTTGTAGTTTTGACTTGTAGTAAAAGTGTAGGCACCATCTAAATGTATCCAAATACCATAACATGACACCTTGATTCTATTATATGACAGAAGAATATGTAGGAGGATGCCATACTTCATTAAATTTTTATGGTGTAGGTGGTTGCTCATCTAGTTCAGAAATAGGCGTGACTTTGAGATATTTTCTAGAAGTCTGATGTTTTGATAGTTTCCTGTGGATTTCTTTTACCCTTTGTTTACCACGAATTTCATATTTCCCAAGTGATGAGCAGATCTTCCTTCTCTTAGTGGTGCTTGAGCTTTTCTATACTTTGTCATCAGATGCTACTCTCATGCAATGAAGGCCTTCCTTTCTTTGTTTCCATGCAAAACCATTCCCATGGATATGTTACTCCATTTTATGGAATTAATAATCTATGGTATACTGTGATTTAAGAAACATAGGAATCACTAGGATATTCGTTCACAGTTTTTGACCTTATCTGTTTAAAGTTTTATTTTTCTTACTACTTGGGTTTTTAATTTTATTTGTAGACTGCAACGTTTAACTTGGTAGGATTTGTATTTAGTTCCACAAAATTTAAAAAATACATATAATTCTATGCCTTTTGAGTCTGTGTTACATTGCATTTTTTTGTTCTGCAAAGCACTAACTTTTCATCCTTCACTTCGTTGAATCTTCCCTGAACCAATTTCTGACCTTCCTCACAGGGATGGAACCCCGTTGTGTTTTGAATTTTACAAACTAGAAATATTGATTTGATGACCGTGGTGTATCGAATTCCTCAACACTGTGAATGTCTAAAAACCTCCACAAATCACCAACTCTACCAAATTTCGTGTAAGTCCTAAACTGATAATTTATTTGTTTTGTGAGTTAGGGGAACCTATAGAACACTTGGTTTTATACATTCCATAGAAGACTAAATCATTATCCCACAAATTTTCCTCAAGAATTTGTCTAAGTCCCAACTTAGATGAGTTGTTCAAAATTGCATAGGGGTGCAATTTTGGACAATAGGTATCTAGAGGATTGTTCGTGACACACTTCCATTTACTTATTTATCTTTGAGTTAAAAACACTAGTGTATCTCATCCCTTAGGATTCTCTTTACTTATCCCAGTCTTCAGTGATAAGCCTATGTATCTTACAAGTTACATGGGGCTAGGTAATGGGAGGAAGGTCTCACCTTACTCTTAAAACAAGAAATAAAAGAGAAAATACAAAATAAAAATAAAAATGTACATATGAAAATAATAATTTATAGTCGATAGATTTACCACATTAGTCACCCTTGTTAGTATTTAGTGATGAGACCACACATCTTCATGGTTGTGTGAGGCTGAATTTAGGAGGTAATACCCTTACTTACCCATGTATCATCTTTGGTATTGAGCCCATGCGTATTCCTAGTTACATGAGGATAGATAGGGGGGCCTTACAAAAAGAATAATGAAGTTATCTACTAAAGAAAAAGCAAGAAAAGCTAAAAAATGAGAGTTCCTAAAACCCTACAACTAACAATAAAAAAAAAGTGATAATCCTCATTATCCATGGTGTCATGGTGGGCTAATGAAAATTTAAGACTAGATTCCCACATTGATTCATCATCCCACCTTCCCTTAAATATCACCTAAACCTATTGCAATTACTATTCCATCAACTGCATAGGTTTGCATCTTTTATTAACATTATTTTCATAATTACCATCCTTTCCTCTAACCATGTTCATATGCCACTTTGTTTCCCCATTTTCCAAGAATCATGTGGATTTATGTCTGTATCTCACCTGTAAAATAACTAGTCAATGTATACCTATATCTCATTCATTACATCATCATGTATAGGAGTCTACAAAAGAAAAATAATATAATATTACATGTCCATTTTGTTACCCACTAGGTTGCATACATTTATAAACAAAAATATATCAAGCATGCATAATTAAAGGAGTCCCATAACATAATGTAACAAAAATTACATCATATATATAAGTCAATCAAATTATATACAATGTTTTATCACATCCACATCAAACGGGAAAGTGTGGGCTCAAAAATAAAAATATATAAAAAATGCTGTATATAAACACCTCCATGTACGATAGACTAAGATCAATGACGTGACTATCTAGGTGAATGGTGTGGAGGAATCATGTTCCTCCTATGTGACCTTGTTGTGGAACAGCGAGGACTCCTTGACCTACTTATGGATGGAATTTTTAGTTTTTCGTATGGAGGGGAAACCTTGTCCCTTGGAAGAACTATATAGATAGAGGAAAAGGGAAATATTGCATGTCATATTTGGGTTTCTTGATCTATTCCTGGATTTCCATTATCATGATAATCATTAAAATAAGGGGAAAGCTTATCCCTATCTTAGAAGAGTATAGTTTCTCGATATGGGGTCTTTCCCTTATCTGTCGAGTTATTCCCTATCTAATCTATAAGTTGGTGATGAAAATAATCTCTATCCATCTATTGAGGCACTCCCCTACACCCCTCCATATATATATAGAATTATAAAAACGTGTTCAACAACCTATGATATGAGCATAAAAAAATTCCCTCACTCCTATTTGTAATTATAATATAGTTCATGGTTTGGGGGGAGTGGGTGAATAGTGCCCTAGATAGATATATAGGTTATCACCATGTCGTGAGTCCCACCCTTGTGAGGAATTGAAATCATATATGTCTGTGTCCTCCTACACGTGGGGTTCCATATAAAAACGAATGAGTATGCATCACCTCTCACAGAGTATAAACCTTAACCTTTAGTAATGAGGCCTTAGCCCTCTCAATGGGAAAGAGATGTACCCCACTGTACCTAGTACATATCTTGGCCAACTCTATGAGGAATCCTAGGATATACATGCAGCTTGTGAGGGACCTTCCTTTAAATTGGGGAAAACATGTCAATTAAAGTGTCTCATATTCATTTTTGTCACTCGTCTACAGTCTCTGCACACAAACACACAAAATCATAGAAATAAAAACTATCTCCAAAAAGGAGATTAACTAACCAATAGATATAATAAAGTCACTAATTCTAGCAGTAACAAGTAGTATTCTAAGTAAAATTAGGATTGCAAATACAAAACATATCAAAAATTTCCTACCTGGGTATCTCTTCTGTCACTCTAGGTCTAATCCAACATCGAAAGGATCATAGTCATCATCCTCATCCTCCTCCTCTTTGAGTGGCCCCTGGCCCTCTCCGGCCTTTCATTTCCCATCTTACCCTCACCCTAATTGATTGGGAACATAATCTATATATGAATTGGTCCCTGATAATACCCTATTGTTGTTGGTTGTTGACTTGATGATGTGGATTTCCTGGTGGTGGTGGTGTTATGCCTCTCCCTCCTCCTCACCTCCCATGATTTGATGTCAAGGGGGTCCACTCTAACAAACTAAAATGAGTGTCTTGTCACTCACATGTACCATAGTAGATAAATATATATCTAGGAGTGTAGAGAGAAATGACTACCCAAACTACTATGAAACCTTGTTGACCAAATGGTACTCAACATAGCCTAATATATATTTGAAATGTCTCACAAGGGAACAGGCCATTAGAGAAGTTCCCTATTTGGTCAAATAATATCACATCGCCAAGTATGAGTCTATGATTAAGTCAACATCTGTCATGTTACAAATACTCTAGGAGTATATTTCAATAGGGCCATGTTCCGTAATGGCATGATATGATCTCTCTAAGAAGGTCCACTTGAAATGTCCGGACATACAACCTGAATCTCTCTGAAATCTATGTCATCACTAGTGTCATGTAACTCAAAGCCTATCTACCCAACCTCACCACTCTACATAGATCCCTATAAGTATGAGATAACATAACATTTTCCTAATTGAATCTATGGCCATGCTCTCGAATCTCACTTATAATGGATCCCAAAAATATAGAAGATGGTCCGTGCCCTTGTCCCTTACTACTTGGGAAAACAAGATATCAATGATCACCTTGTGGAAGTTTGGAATGTGAGCATTCTATACCACCACCAATTTAAATCCTTACTTATTGCCTCCTTCAAGCACCTAGGCATCAACAAAATAATTGGCCCACTCTAAGGTATAGGTTTTCATTATAGAAGGGGAGACTATAAACTCTCTGTTTATAACCAGGAGACCTATGATCCTATATACATCCTCGAGATTGATGATCAAATCTCCTAACACTAGTGGAAACCTGAAGGTTTTTTTATATATGTCCTAGTAAGTGATAATGTCACCCAAGATATTTCTTGTGGGAGAAACCAAGGAGGTCTTAACTATCCTCAAGAGTTGTGAGATGGTCAATAGAATAGTTTCCTATGGAGTGAAATGGCCTATTGTGGCATGCAACCAATCTAACTCAATGGATTGACTCCATATAATAGATACACCCTAAAAAACATCTAAAACAAAAAAAATGGAAGTTAGAATCCAAAAAAAGAAAAGAAATTGACTTCCAAATAAAAAATAACTTTTCAACTACCTATTATGAAAATTCCACTTCTTGCAAGTTGTGGTAACACTTTTTCCACTGGAGGTTATGACCCTACCATGATTCTTACATGTTCAACACTATAAAATACGTAGCCACCTATGGCAGTTCCTCCCCCACCACGGAAGTAATGTAACCGCTAGTCTACATAGACCAATGGTTTCATCCTGTGAGTATTAGTTCTAGCTCACTGTGCTAAAAAATATAAATAATAATTAAAACTAACTAAAACCTAAAAAACATTTTAAATTTTTTTTCATGACCTACCCCTCCTAACCAACATTTCTACACTAGTTGTGTAGGAAGTAAAAGCCCCAAATAGTAGATCAGTGTAAGTAAATATTTTCCCCCTAAAACATAAAAAATGTGTAGAACTCACCTATCTAACCTCCCCACACGTTTTTTCTTGTGCTATTGACATTTTATCTCTCTCACCATCCCATAGCTTATCTCTATTTTCTAAATGATCATCATCTCTCTAGAGATAAAAATAGTCTATTCTCTTTTGTGCAAATGATTTCCAAATTTGGAAGTTTTTGAGTATATAGAAGTTTATTTTTTCCGAAATATGAAAACTTAGAAATTTAATTTATTTTGTGTGTTGTAGGTCATTCTAGACTCTGAAAAAATTGTAGAGTTTCTATAACCGTCATTTATCACTTCACTTTTTAGTTTATTGTTGTGTAGTTGTGTTTTTAGACATTTTACAGGTCATAGGTACATGGATGAAAAATGTAATATTTCCAACCCTGCACGAATGGTAGGTCCTGTCATTTGATTTTGATTACATAGCCATTTCTACTTTATTTTTATATACTGCACTTGACTCCATTTTGTTTTTCCTTAGAGGAGGACATATGTCATGGTTGGATTTACTATGCTACAAGGTAAGACATGTAAGTTTTTAGTGATTTATTATTTTTGATGCTTACTTATTGAGCATTAGACCCTAGCCAACTCATGAATAGGATAATTTACAAAGAGAAAATTTATACACACTCTATTTTTCATGATGTCAAATTAAAAAATACCAAATGACGATAACCAGGATCTTTAAAAACATGATGAGATGTTACGAAATGATCAAGACCATCTCCAAACCTCTACTAGCTTGTTTTAGACTCCTTTACATCGTTCTCTATCTCTTTACAACCCTCCCAAAATTAATTTTCTACTCTTTCCTTTCCTTTTTGACCATTTTTCAATGTTCAACATGGTACCATCGTGAAGGTTGCATTTCCCACCATAGTAGTTCCTAAATTGATGTGGTCCTACATATTTTCTTATATAGGTTCCATTTTGGAGACCAATGATTCCATCTCCTATCGTGGTAGTTACGTAACCACCTCCTATAGGAACTAATGGTTTTGTCTCTATTATATCTCTAGTTCAAACTCAAACTTCCCATTCATGATTTTTATCCTTTTTTTCACCATGTGTGCATTTCACCTCATTTTAACACCCAGTTCATTAATCCTACCCCCTAACACTTGAATTCACCATCTAGGGATATAATCTAAGCCATAGATTCGAATTTTGATCTAGAGTTGAGGTTGAGATCACTTAGACGATTTCTATTAAGAAAAAATAAGCGCTCATTTTCTCCCCCTTGACCCCTCCAAATTTTGAAGCTATATTTTCTAGAGAACACTACTACTATTGTATTGTTGATCAAGAGAGAGACACTAAGCCCAAAGGAGAATTATTCTAGTACTAATCACCGTGAGGATTTTGTATTGGTATCACTACTCAAAATAAAACACAAGGGCCTCTAGACCAACCTTCCACTTTCCCCTAAAAAAACAAAAAATATACTATTTGTTCCTCCTCCAAAGTGAATAAATCCTCTTTTTCTCCCTAATAAATACATCACTACTACACTAGTCTTCATGAACATATTTTGGGGTAGTTTGTTGAGGGTATAAGAATAAAAAAGTTTAGATTAGCTCGATTATTCTTGTAGAAAGATATTGGTTTTGTATTAAATTTCTTTATCACAAATTTTAGTTTAGATTTATCTTTTTTCCTTAATATTAATTAAAAAACCATAAAAAGATAACAAAAAATGTTAAATTAAATTTATTCAATCTAATTCATGCATTGTAGTTTAAACAAGTAAAACTTCCATGCTCTAGGCTTCTCTCATTTATGGGATTAAACCCTAGGATTAAAGTAGGACTATAATTTGTCTCATTTAAAATCTAGGATAATTTAGTTTTAGATTTTACACATCCACAAAACATAAAACCACAAAATAAAAAGGCCCAACTAAGTTTTTATTTTGAAATTACTCATAAGATTAGATCAATTACATTTGTTTTCATTTTTTACTACTTTTTCAAAATATCTTCCACTCTAGGATAAACTAAGTTGGGCATAGATTACATATCTTTGGATTTTATAATATTCACACATCAAATCTACTTTTAATTTAGATAACCCACATCCAAACAACTCAGAAACTCATATTTGAAAACAATAGTTGCATAGGGATAACTATTATTCTCATTTATCTTTCTTTTGTGTTTCTTTAGTCCATTAGAAATTTTTTTACCTTGCTCTTATAAGAACATTTTTTTTTACAAATTGTAACATTATACAAACCCCACAAACAAAAAAAAACATAGATATTTGCATTCTTATCTACTAAAGTGGTGAAAAAATAAGTAATAATTGTTGATTCTCATTGCATGCAATTGAAAATTAGCATCTAAATATTAACTTTTTAGTAGGTAAATATATTTATTTGTGTATCATTTAGTTTCATCTTCATAACTCATAAATAAACCAACCAAGATAAATATGGGCAACATGTCCAAAAATGTGAGTTATAGACAACAAAATACTTGGCTTTAAGACCCAAACAAGCCTAAAAATTAAAAAAAATATTACAACAATTTTGATACATATTGACACTATTTCAGGTGTAAGAGGATAGTAAAATAAGACAAGGATTCTCACTAGTCTGTAAGACAATGAGATATAATTTTGCTAAAAAAATATAACCACGCATCTCCACAGCTCCAGTCCTAGCCTGAGATGGTCACACAAAAACCTTCAACATAGACTCTTACCATGATTTTATCTAGACCATAACAAAAACTACACAATGGTTGTATTTTATCCACTTTGGATGAATATGGGTAGTTAGATATTCCCCAGAAGAATTGGACACTTCCCTTGTGTTCCTCCCATTTGGACAAAAAGACATCTAGGATGAAATTTTATCTAAAATCATATGAGAGGTATTTCATTATTCCCCATCTCTAGTATGTATCATCCCCCAACTTATTGATCTCAAGGGTGAAGCCCTGCAAGACAAAAATCATGTTTGAAATCTCATTAGATAACTACTCCCATCAGGGATTTGATTGTTCTTATCTCATCTAGCACCCTCCATCACTTCCTTCCATATGAACTTGCAAAATCAGATCCAATATTTTTCAAATAATCACTTCATCTGAACTATACCTCTTAACATTATTCCTTCATAGATAAGGACATATATCTAGGGATGCACATCACTATTATCTTTGACTGCACCATCCATTACGACCAACTGAGTAGGAGCTTCACCGCCCTTAACAAGAATGCCTTTGTATCTCAAGAACATATGTAGGGGAAAATCCTTCTAGATTGATTGCATTCCCACACCCCAATTCATATAATCCTCACTATATTCATATCTCTCTCCCACTATCATCTCATCATCCTCTACGTTGACTATCTTGGCCTAGACTCGCAAGGAGTCGAGTGCACATGAAAGGAATTAACATTTTTTGGCATGTACAATGGATAATTCATTCTACTTGCATATTTTTATATTCAAATCTATTACTACTAATATCCAAATCTATCTAAGTAATTCCACTACACTCACACAACACTTCTTTTCCAGCTTCTTATATCTATAATCATCAAAACACATCCACATTCTTATGTTTTATATTTTTTTTTCCATATTTTATCATGTAAATTTCTATAAAATGTATATTCTGATTTAAGAATTAATGTTTATTAATTAATATGAAGATATTACCTATTTCTAACCCGTAACCCTTAAGTAAATAAGAGGACATCAACCTAACATCCTCTTATTTATTTACTTTAGGGTTAAATAATTTAATGAGCGCACTCCTTTTTTGAAATCATTACAAACTCCTAAGGTTTATTTTTCAATATGCCTATTTCTTTTATTTTCTTGTACTCTATCATAGTAATTTTTGTTGATCCCTCTCAAGATGTTTCCCATTAGGGATTTGATACTAATGTTCAACCCATTACTAATGATTATGAGCAAGTGTTTGCAAAATGTCTACAATAACATCCTCAACACATTGGCATACTTTCATACAAGTTGTTAGAGATGAAGAAAAACATTTGGATGCATTTATGAGACATAAATTAGATAGCCTTAAATCTAATACTACATATTCCACTATGGGGGCATACCGTGTTCCCCTTAAAAATGTAACAATGTCTATAACTATATGTAATAATATTACTATATTTGTTGTGCATACCCACGGGAATTCCCATTTTTCTTCTAATACACATACCCTTGAGCATATTGTTCATATCTTATAAGCCTAAGTGTTACAATTACAACAGGACACCTCTAGCTCTTCTAATGTCATGTAATTTATTTAATTTCTAAATAATTCATTTGCACATAAGGAAACTTCCTATCCCTTTCATCTTGGTTTTATATCCCCTAATCTTCCTATCTATAATGGAAAATGTGATCCTAAAAAACACCTTCACTCTTTTCATTCTACTTTCTTAGAGTATTGTTATAATGATTTATTACTTGCTAAGATTTTTCCTAGAAGCCTCAAGGAATATATTTTGCAATGGCTATATGATATTCCTATTCACTATATGTGGGATTTTAACCCTTTAGAAAATCAATTTCTCACACTAAGATGAAAAAATTCTCCAATGAACCCATTAATGAATATATGATATTCTACAAGACTGTGCTTACTAAAATGAACAACATCTTAGCAGAAAATGAGCTTTAAGATTTATTCACTTAGATTCTTATTGTTCCTTTATAATAATTTTTTATCTTTGAAAAATTTAAGTCATTTGATCAGATACATAATAAATTAAAATAATGAGAGGATAAAACGCTTATTTCACTAAATTGGGACATATTCTAGTGAATTGAGACTCTGCTATTTCAAGTATTGGAAGAAATCCATCTCCATTTTTGTATATTGGATTATATTTTTGTCTATATGGATTCCATTATTACTATTATCGAAATCCATTAGTAGCAATATTGGATTCCAATATTGTCATTATTGGAATTATTCTAGTTCCAATTTCACTATTATTGGATTCCAATATCACTATTATTGGATTCCAATATTGCTATTATTGGATTCCAATATGGCTATTATTGGATTCCAATTTAGCTATTATTGTACCATTTTTTAGATTTGCAATGTTGAGAGTATGTAAGGCTAAAAACTACTAACTATTATTTGTTGAGCCCATTGTATTAAGGTGAGTGAGTCGCTAACTCTTATAAGTCATGAGCCTCAATGTAAGGTGAGTGGTCACTAACTCTTATAAGTCATGAGCATCGATCTAAGGTGAGTGAGTTGCTAACTCTTATAAGTCATGAGCCTCAATGTCAAGGGTGAGAAGTTGCTAACTCTTATAAGTCATGAGCATCAATCTAAGGTGAGCAGCCACTAACTCTTATAAGTCATGAGCTCGTTGTATTAAATGAAAGTGAAAAATCCTCGATGTAAGGTTAGTTTCTAGTAACTATTATAAGTCATGATCCGTTATATTTAAGTGCAAGCCCCGTACACTCTGAAAGTGCGAGCCCTGCACTCTGAAAGTGCAAGCCTCATACTCTCAAAGTGTGGGGCTCACACTCTGAAAGTGGGGCTCACACTTTTAAATTCTAAGAGCCTTGTAGTTTTCAAAGTGTGAGCCACATGATCTTGAAAGTTTGAGAGCCCCATGCCACTTTGTAAGTGTGAGCCCCGCACTATGAAAATTATGAGCCTTGCACTTTCTAAAGTGATATCCCCACACTAAAGAATCCAAAGAATCTCAAGCCTCACACTTTGAAAGTGTGAGCCTCACCCTCTGAAAGTGAGATCCCCACACTTTCAAAGTTTGATATTTGCACCTTGAAATTGTGAAGTCTCACACTCGCACTTTCAGAGTGTGAATACTAAACTTTGAAAGTGTGAGGCACACACTTTCAATGTTTAGTATGCACATATCCTTAAATTTAACACTGGCCTTAAATGCTAGTGGTGTTATTTTGACTTCTGGTGGAACTCACAATAAAATTACATTCTCACCCTGAAATATACCTTGTAACAACTCAAGTATTTTTTTTTAGATTGTACAAGTTCACTAGTGTTTATTATTATAAACTATACCTGCGAGTAATCATTAAAATCAAACAACAAAGTTGGGAGTTTATGTATATCACAAATTATATTACTCTGAAAGATAGTAGACTTTATGCTTGTAAATTGTTCCATTCTCCGTATAAACAATGAGTCACTTCCATGAGCAAGAAAATGAAATAATCCTTGACACAATGCAAGAAAACTGTTTGTGAGAAACATTGTCTTATGCCCTCAAAGATACATTGAACCATTATTTTATAGTTTACATCAATCAAAACACTCATTGTGCCACAATTGTATTTTTTCTGAGTCAAGAAATAACAAAACTGATCTGTCATCATCTTTACATTGAAAGGTTCTATCTATACATTTTAAATTTGTTACAAATTCATACATATACAGTTGTAAATATTATATGAGGAGTCGTCGCCTTTTGTGGAAAATTTTATTTTCACAAAACATGAATACATTTTCTACCTCTAGAATGGGACTTCCGGTTTGGATACAAGTAGTGTTGAGTAAAGTAGCAGTGGAGGTGCTATCAAAGTAGAGACTAGTATTTATGAGTAGGCAGCAAGTAGAAGAGTGTACTACAAATTTCTTATTCATCCTTGATGTTCTTGCATATTCTGGGTCAATGTAACAAATGGTACCCATAACATAGGTAGAGGTGTGGTGTTTGGCCAAGGAAATGCAATTGGCAATGCCAAATTCTGAAAAATTTGCATCAAAATTATAATCCAAAAGAATGTTAGAAGTCTTCACATCCCTGTAAACAATGCATGGGTTACAGTCATAATGAAGATATGGCTATCCTTCTTCAGCACCACGAGAAATCTTTAGCCTGATCATTCCAGTCTAGCTTAATCTTCTTTGATGATCCTATACAAAAATAAAAATTAATAAAACACTTGTTAGATTTTCCAAATATCCATTTTACTATGAAGGTTAGAGGTTGATTGGACACTTCTATTTCAAAAATTGAATCTACAATGTACAGATTCATTTTTCTTCATAACATAATCATTTTACTCACCATGTAGGATGTCTGATAGAATTTTTTTTACCATGTAATCATAAAACATCAGGTTTCCAAGTGGAAAAAGTGAACATCCATGCAGACTCTCAAGATTATGATGCTTGATGCTTCCAACTATTACCACATCAGTTTCAAATGCAAGCAAGCTTAGTGGGTAGTGACTGTACATTCTCTTTATAGCAATTGGCTTAGAATTCTTTAGATCACATTTATAAAGATTTCTTGTAGCACCATAGCCAATTACATATTTCTCTTTAATATTTTTTGTGTTTGTCATTATGTCATCATTCATGTAAAGAGCCATGTTCATGTGTAGTATGACCAACCTTGGAGAACCTAAATGCAACAAATAGATGTGTCAATAAAGAAATTGTAATATGATATTGCTTTCTGATTTGTCATCTGATAATCTATACAATATGAAATCATGTCTTGCCATGTTAGTTTTAACACCTAGCTCCATTTTGTTTACAGATACTTTTGTAAATACCTTTGGATGATTTGAACGGTATAAAGCTATAATTATGCACAATAGTAGTATTGAACCCTAACAAATGCAAAAAATTTTGATTTTGAGATGGATGTTGTTCATTGCATTGGGCCACAATTTTGTTAGACAACATCATACATATCCAAGTTTGCCAAATTTTCGATAACAATAGAAGAATGTCTCTAGAACCCAATCTATTTAAAAGACAACTACTATTTCTTGCATCAGTTAATTGGTGATATCCAAAAACCATAAGAAACAAAACTGAATTGGTACGCAGAGAAAATTTGTGTTTATATCTACAACTGTATGTAGGAAAACATGAAATTACCTTTTTTAATGACAGGAATTTCCCTAGATAGATTGTTGTAGGAGAGGTTTTATAAAAGAAATAGATCCATTTACATTATCTTCTATTATTAGGGAAAGAGAATTAAATTTATTCCTTTCTCAAAGACCTCCATAGATTTTGAAAGTGAAGACCTCCAGGTTTCCACAATGATGTAGTGTAACTCAATTTTTTTTAAAGTGATGGGAAGATAGCCATCAATCCACTATTAGCTCCTCTATCCTAAAGCTGTACAAATTGTTTTTTACATTGATGGAAATATATTCTATAATATATTGATGCTAGCGGCTGCTAGTCTTCACTTCTAGCAACGAATTGACATCTTCAAACAAACCAAATTTAATAGCGATTAATTGTTGAAATTGGATAGTGCAAGGCACAAAAAAAACTTTTATTAATGATTTCTTGATTTTTATAAGTGAAGGAGGGTTGAAGGGTCCCTTTCCCTTTACATCATAGATACAACAAGAGGTTCAGTCTAAAAATCTTGAACGATCCAACAATACTTTGGTGAAAAAAACTTAAGGGCCTATGCCAAAAAAAAAGTGATTGGGAATACAAAAAAAACCCCAGACCAGTAAGACAAACAAGATGATTTGGTAACAATGCAACTAAAAAGGATATATAACAACCAAATTTTTTTTAAAGTTACATCCTGATGGATTTTAGAAGCACTTATTTATTTGAATCAGATGACACCTCTAATAACCTCCACTTTAATGGGGATGAAAATGGTTTCTGCAGGTGGTTCCAGAAAAAGATGCTCTTTTCCAGCAAGCAACCTGACTCTTTAACCAATGGTATGCCTCACGACCTTCCTAGTGAAGAAGATCCCAACGTGTTAGTTCCTCTTGTAGCAGTAGAGAAAACATATCATCTAGGTCAGGAAAGGGGAGTGAACTATCTCCCACCCTCAGTGTCTCACCCCATTTGGACACACTAGACATGAATCACATTAGGACGTCAAACCATTTGTACAACTCTGAAAAAATGGCCACATCCAAAAACCTTCTTGTTTATAATGAGCCTCAGATAGCAAGGGCCATGATGCACTCATGGTTTTTTCCATTTCTTCTTCCATGCCAACCCTATACACTGGCTTGATCCAGTGACAACCCATCTCCAAAGCCCAATCCTTCACCAGATGTATGATAAGAAGATGAAAAATGAACATCAAAGAACTTCACATTTACCCTCAGATGTCCCTCTAGAGAAAGATAATCATCTCCAAGAACTCCCTCAATAGCAACTAGGTCTTGATCTGTTTCAATTCAAAAAATGGATTTCAAATGGTGACACAAAATTTTGGTATAAAATGTCATTTCATGCACCGATGCGGAAAATTGCATGAAAGGAAACATTGGAAAGGCCATGAAAGATGAAACGAAATCCAGTGAAATAAAGATGAAAGGTGTGAAAATAAGGAGGAGAGGATCGGTAAATATGTGGAGTGACTATGCCATCACATGCTTGTAATTAATACAAGCTTGCTAGGGGCTTTAATATCGACCTTTATTGGAAAAGGTGATGAGTTTGGGTGATCAACATATTTATTTCCAATCTTATCACATGTGATTTTCTATAAAATATTCCTTTTTAGTAGCCTCCCCATATATAACATGTAAGGTCCAATCTGTAATTAATGAAAGAGTACAAAAGGATTTTTATTCACACAAGTTTTTTGATGGCGACATTAGCAATAATATGAGATCACCTCCAATAATTAATTCATTACTATTCAATTCAATAGCAATGGACCAACAATGTTCCAACACTTTAATTTATTGATTCATACATTTATTAATTTACATTGGGTGGGATCAGGGTCTGTAATCTATAGTTGGGGACAACCTCGGTAATCAATATCAAGATACTGCACAATTTAATCTTCAAACTATTAATAATCATTAAAAAATAAAAATTTTATATTTGGTCCTTCGAGTAATCTCAATAATTTTTACATATACTTTTAATTTACTAATTTGGGATTGATGGTGTGTTTTATTTATGAATAACATCTTATATTTTATTAACAAGTAAAATGATATAAGAATATTCACCAAAAAATTTGGCGGTATGGAAGCATGCCCCAAAGCCACGAGTTCAAACTGGAAGACAAAAATCCTAAGAGTACATCCAATTACAAAACATCACAAGACAAAAAAGTAAAAAATTTAAGCCTCAACTATGAATTACTGACCAACAAGTGCGCAGATCTTCATAATGCCATCAAGATCCAGACAAGTCTCGAGGATAGACAATTCCCTTCTGTTGCTTTCCTTTGAAATAAAAAATATCAGTGTGGTCTTGAACAAAAAAAAACTCATTACTTAAAATTTAATGAAAATAGTCTAAAACTTCCATACTTCATCTTGTTTCATGATACAAATCATATAGCTGGGCAATACAAACCACTATATTGGGAAAAAATTGATCGATACAATATTGTATCGACAAGGGTTGGTTAAAGACAATTCCTTCTACACAAATTATACACAACATGCTTTCCACTAACATTATTTTCTCAATACCCTCTTCAACATTCTCTGTAATAACACCTTCTGCATTTGTGAATCGACTTCTCGAAATTTACTACATATCTACATAAACACACTAACTAACGATGCTTATCGGTTGCAAAAATTCTAGTGGTTAGTCATCCTTCTCGAAGGTTTGTATTCAAGGACTTGGCTCTGCCAAGGATAGTTCATCGAATATAATATAATTTCAAATAATGACTTCAAACCTGTTGAGATTTTTTTTTGCATTTGTTAAAATAGATTCGTCAACAATATATAGGATAGTCGGCCTGATAGCCTTGTCATCAACAAATAATTGGCAATCATAAAACACGCTTTGTTCTTCATGATCTCAGATCATTCATTCTTGAGCAAGACCCGTGTTCATCTTTTCCCTCCATTTTTAGTAAAACGTTTAGGACTATTTTGTTTAACGGGTTATTTATGGAAATATGTAGGGCCAAGATGATGAGGATACATCTTCACATTTAAAATATGTACTTCTATTATTATGCTCTAACAAGTGGGAAAGACAGACAATGATTTTTATTTGGTCGATATTTTTTAAAAACAGAAACAGTATAGCCAAGTGAGTGCCAAGCCACTCCTTTTAGTAAGTAATGTAGCTTAGTGGTCACTATGCATTTTCTTTGATACGAACTGACATAAAAAATTCCTTGCAATGTCATTTCATCCATTCATATGATCTGTTATCTGAGCGCTATGTTCTGTAAGTATCGTAGCTTAGTGGTCGCTAAGCATTTTTTGTAATACGAACTTTTTTTTATTTCTATTTTCTTAATTAAGAAATAGTTTAGCCTAGAGGCCGCTAATCTATTCCTTTCTCATTTATCAATAAACAATAATTGTAGAGCACTATGTTCTGTAAGCATTCGAGCTTAGCGGTCACTAGGCATTTCTTTTATACGAACTATTTTTTATCTCTATTTTTGAAATTAATAAACAGTTTAGCCTTGAGGCCACTAATCTATTACTTTCTCAAAAGACCTCCCTAGCTTTTGATAGTAAACAATTTTTATATCTCACAAATTTTGCATCTAAAAATTTCACAAAAAATGCCTAGTGCCTAATAATATCTATTACTATGATCTGTTATTATAGCGCTATGTTCAAAATAAGATATTGTTTAGCCTAGCTACCAAAAAATCATTCCTTTCTGTAAGTAATCGAGCTTAGCGGTCGCTAAGCATTTTCTTTAATATGAACTGTTGTTTGATCTCTATATTCAAAATAAAAAATCAGTTGAGCCTAGTGGCTGCTAATCTACTCCTCCTGACAAGTAGCAGAGCTTAGCGGTCACTAATCATTTTCATTGATGCACACCAATGTGTAAAAAAGGAAAAGATGCAAAGGTGTGTGCCTAGCAGTCCCTATGGTGTTATATGAGCACCCTGAAAACATTTTTATTAATCATCTTTCTTCCTGACTATGCAAAGACCTCCATAGCTTTGAGAATAAATTTTTTCCATATCTCACCTATCTGCCATCAAAATATATTATGGAAAATGCCTAGCGACTACTAATATCTATTACTATGATTTGTTCATAAAGCATCTATGTTATCAAGAAATTGTTTAGCCTATTTTCCGCATAATCATTCCTTCTGGTGAGTTTTGAAGCTTAGCGGTCGCTAAGCATTTTCTTTCACAACCACTATTTGATTGATCTTGTTCAAGTAATGGAGCTTAGCGGTCGCTAAGTATTTTACTTGATACGAACCGATATAAATTATGTGTTAGACACAAAAGAACTTATGAGTAATATAGAAGTTGAGAAATCTTTATATGGTATGTAGTGCCACACTTGGTTGTGGAAGGAATGTATAGTCAATAAGATAAGATTACAGTTGATGAAAATACTAGTGATCGGAAAAACTGTAAAGATATTTATTTACATTACTGGAAATGAAACCTAGGAGTTGTAGAGGCTAGCGACCGCTAGGCTTCTACTCATCAAATAGAAAGACAACATATGACATGAAGAGTTGTTCATTAACACGTGCTGAAGAGAATACCCTGATCCCCTATAAAATCTAAGTATTTATTATTTTGAATTTGGTGTTGCAAAAAATTATTCTAATGGAGCATAGCGTTCACTATTTTCTTTCCTATCTATAAGGTACTCTCAAATTCGGGTGTAGAGTAAAATTATGTTTTAATTTTTCTAGAGTAATGCGTAAATAACTCCAAAATATCGACGATCAAGAGATATATTAGAAATTTCATGCCACGTGGCAACATTTTAATGGATTACAGTTACACCATAATAATGTGGATTTTTATAGGTTAAAAATATTTGTTAATTCTATCGCTAATTAAAAATTTCTTAATAAATGTGTCAATTATATAATTGTGTAATTAACTGGTTCAAACTTTCAAGATGCCACATTTTATTGGATTTTTTTAATTAACGCAGATGATAGCTAAAAAATATTGAATTCGCACTCGATAAAAATTAATTATAAACGAGGCGTATATCGCTCTCTTAAAATTTAATTTTTTTTGTTTCATAACGTTCACTTCTATTTTCTAAATGGTTTTTTATTATGCTTAAATTAATATTTTTCATTTTCCCGCGAGTTCACAAAGAAACTTTTGACGTCGTCCCACCAGTTTCTAAAGTAGGTAGTATTAATAAATTTTAATTCCCTGTATCCCATGTTATTCCCCGAATTAACGTGAATTATATTTATAAAATACCTGAATTCACACTAGATAAAAATTAATAATTAATGAGGCGTATATCGCTCCTTAAAAATTTAAATTTTTTTGTTTCCTAATGTTCAATTCTACTTTCTAAATGGTTTTTTATTATGTCAAAATTAACAATTGTCATTTTTCTGCGAATCCACAAAGAAACTTTTTGTCGATGTCCCACTTGTTTCTAAAGTAGGTAGTATTAATAAATTTGATTTCCCCGAATCCCACGCTATCCCCGAATTAACGCGCAATATATTTTAAAAATATCGAAGTCGCACTCGATAAAAATTAATAATTAACTAGGCGTATATCACTCTATAAAATTTATTTTTTTTGTTTCCTAATGTTCACTTCTATTTTGTAAATGGTTTCTTATTATGCTTAAATTAATATTTGTGGTTTTCCTGAGTGTTCACAAAGAAATTTTTTCGTTGTCCCACTTGTTTCTAAAGTAGGTAAAATTAATCAATTTGATTTCCCTGTATCCCACGATATGCCCCAAATTAAATGCAAACATTAATGACGGGTTAATTAAAAGTACAATATGTGAAATCCCCCACATTAAATGCCAATATTTGAAATATCAAAATCCCACACTTTCACTTTAAGAAGTGGAAATTCAAATTTTGAGATTTCCTATTCCCACTTTTTTCAGTTTTCTTAATTTCTTTCATTGAATGCATTTGGAAAAAACTAAATAAACCAAGAGAAATATATATTAGGGTTTCTTTTTTATTTTGTAAGCATAGAAAAGGAGCTCTTGAAATCAGAATACAACACATGCAGACACTAATTCACTGGTCTGAGTGCTCGATTCCTGGAGGTTTTTTTGAATGGTAAGTTGTGGCAGTGATCATAATCACGTTTGGGGGCACACAAACAAGACAGAAAATAGTGATTGTGGATAGATCATGGGTTGGAGTGTAGATCAGGAGGCCCACAAAGGATGGAATCAAAAGAGACAAGTAAAACATGGTTACAGATAGAATCTCATTGATACTGTGTTTTAGAGAGAATACGGAGCTTAAAAAGACATTATCAAGCACGTCAAAATATAAGATACAACTAAAATAGGTATTTATCAAAAGCATCTATGTTATTGTATGTGTACCATAGTTGATGGTGGGCACTTTGCCACTTTTTATTCACCCAGTTCTTGTGTTTTGCACCGCAATTCGTCCTTGCCTTTCCCTTTGGTGCCTTTGCAGTTCCTTTCCATCTTCTTGTCAAAACCACATTTTTGTCCGCCCATGACTGAAGATTTTTTTCCAGCCCATGACCGAAGATTTTTTCCACCCATGACCAAATATTTTTGTCCGCCCATGACCGAAGATTTTGTAATCCCTTTTAAAATATTTACTCCTTCCGAAAACCCATTTTTTATGTTCAGTCATCGCTCAAGTATTTGTGTCTGTTAAATGGGTTCCCTTTTCAGCCCTTCTATCTATTTCTCTGTTTTTTTAAATTTTTTGTTCTTCTTCGTCCTATTTTTTTCCCATAAGCATTGACATCTATCTCTAGCAACAAAAAATGAGTCGCATATTCTTTTTTATAAATCGTAATGGTTTGCTTTTGTATAGTATAGGTAATCATTTTGACTTCCTTTAATGATTTTTTAATATGAAAGAAATAGTCGTGACTAATTCTTCAATATTCGATTCTAAATTGATTGTGGCGTTGATATACATAGTTTTTTTATATTTGTTTTCCCACGTAGAAATAATTAAATGTGTTGTCTTTACAAAAATTTTTTTATGTTTAGTAAAAGGTAAGCACATTATATGTACTCGTAAATATTATTAAATATAAATGTTAATCATTCTATTTACAAACATATATTCCATTTATAGTTAGTAACGACTTACTTGATAAATGAGCCAATCTAAAGTAACAATTTTAAAATTTTAAAATAACATATTCCAAGACTAGAGGCCGCTAAGCTCGATGTTTATGACATTTCCTAGCTATTACAAAACAACACAAGGCAACAAATATTCCAAGATAAATAAAAATATTAAAGAGTTTCCTAAATACATTTTTCAAACAAGAAGGGAGACTAGCGGCCACTAAGATTCTGGTTGACTCACATACGATACAACTAGGATGACTCACCTGAAAAATGAGCTAAGCACCATTATTATATTTAGATTTCCATATTAATTTATCAGAATCCTACCATGATATTTGAAGCCTAGTGGCCACTAATGTCGAAGATTATTAAATAGCATTGGTGCAACATAACAAAGACTTGAGATTAGCGGCCACTAGGATATTTGTTTCCTTGCATACATGATAATTAGTAATGACCCAACTGAAAAACTAACTAAGCTCCTTTATTATATTTGGATGTTACAATACTACCTTCTAAGACTAGCGACCGCTAGGTGGATGTTTACTTTCTTTCTTTGAATATGTGTCTTCACATGATATTTTCAACAAATAGTCATTGAGTTCAATATATTATCCGAAGTCTATCACATGATATTCGAAGCCTAGTAGCCACTAAGGTTGTAGATTATTCCACTGTGTTGGTGTAACATAATAAAGACTTAAGATTAGTGGCCACTAGGATAATTCTTATCTTGCATTCAAGATATTGATTAACGACCTGACTAAAAATCAATACTAAACTAAACTCCAACACCAATAGTTTAGCCAGGTGGCCTCTGAGTACAAAATGCTATTCAAAGTTTATTGCATGATATTCCTATACTGCTCCGAAGATAATTATATTCAACTCCAGGAAAATCACAAATACTTTAGGTTAGCGGCCACTAGGATACATGTTTCTTGCATTCAGGACAATTTGTAACCACTCGATTGAAAATATAACTATGTTCCCCATTATTATATTTAAATTTTAAAAGACTATTTTTAACGAATGATGACCACTAGGGTGGTTTCTCACTACATTTATTTCCTGAATACTGGTGATTCTAAATGGAAATTTAAGCCTAGTGGTCACTAAGATCAATAGTATATTCAAAGTGTATTGCATGAATTCCAAACTAAAATTTAAGCCTAGTGGCCACTGGGTTCAACATGTTACTCAAATACACGACTAGACAACAAATATTTGAAGACAAGATGAACTCAAGGTCTTGGGCTATTGGTGAGTTACAAGTAGTTTATAATCATTAACCCAAGTTTCCATTCCCATTGAGTTCATTGGATGCTTTCAATAAGTGGCCATGGGGACACCTTGAGGTAGGGGTCAAACTTCTCCATATGGACCTAGTGGAACATATCGGGGTGCTTCGAATGCTCCCCAATTTATATTTCAATTTTAAAAGACTATTTTTAATGAATGATAACCTGCTAGGGTGGTTGTTACTACATTTCTTTCCTGAATACTCGTGATTCAAATAAAAATTTAAGCCTAGCAGCCACTAAGATCAATAGTATATTCAAAGTCTATCACATGAATTCCAAATAAAATTTAAGCCTAGTGGTACTATGTTCAATTTTAAGCCTTGGCCATTGGGTTCAATATGTTATTCGAATCAGCATTGTTGCAACATCACAGAGGCTTGAGGTTAGTGGCCGCTAGGATAGTTGTTGTCTTGTATACATGATAATTAGTAATGACCTGACAAATATTCAAATTCATGACTAGATAAACAAATATTCAAAGATAGGATGAACTCGTTAGTTCTTGGGCTATTGTTGAAATACAAGTAGTTTGTAATCATCAACCCAAGTTCCATTCCTATTGAGTTTGTTGGATGCTTTCAATAAGTGGCCATGGGGACAACTTGAGGTAGGGGTCAAAATGTTTCCATATGGACCAAGTGGAACATAGTGGGGCACTTCAAATGTGGATCACTCGGTGGACATTAAGGACCCAAGCCCACCTCCATGTCCCACTTAGAGAAAGTTCTCCTCCACCACTCTAGTTCATAGATCTGGTATAATAAAAGTGTTTACCATCCAAAATTTACAAATAGTTTGTAATCATCAACCCAAGTTCCATTCCCATTGAGTTCACTGGATGCTTTCAATAAGTGGCCATGGGGAAACCTTGAGGTAGGGTCAAACTTCTCCATATGGACCAAGCAGAACATAGTGGGGTGCTTCAAATGTGGATCACTCGGGAAGACATTAAGGACCCAAGCCCACCTCCATGTCTCGCTTAGAGAAAGTGCTCCTCCACCACTCAGTTCATAGATATGGTATAATAAAGGTGTTTACCATAAAAAATTTACAAATAGTTTGTAATCATCAACCCAAGTTCCATTCCCATTGAGTTCACTAGATGCTTTCAATAAGTGGCCATGGGGACACCTTGAGGTAGGGTTCAAAATTCTCCATATGGACCAAGAGGAACATAGTGGAGTACTTCAAATGCAGATCACTTGGTGGACATTAAGGACCCAAGGCCACCTCCATGTCCTGCTTAGAGAAAGTGCTCCTCCACCACTCCAATTCATATATCTTATAATAAAAGTGTTTACCATCTAAATTTTTTAAATATTTTGTAATCATCAACCCAAGTTCCATTCCCATTGAGTTCACTGGATCCTTTCAATAAGTGACCATGGGGACACCTTGAGGTAGGGGGAACTTCTCCATATGGACCAAGCAGAACATAGTAGGTCACTTCAAATGTGGATCATTCGAAAGAATTTCCCACCTCCATGTCCTTATTAGAGAAAGTGATCCTCTACCACTCCATTTCATAGATCTAGTATAATAAAAACATTTACAATAAAAAATTTACAAATATTTTGTAATTCTCAACCCAAGTTCCATTCCCATTGAGTTCACTGGATGCTTTCAATAATGGTCATGGGGACACCTTGAGATTGGTAAAACTTCTATATGAACCAAGTGGAATATAACAGGGCACTTTGAATGCTCCCCGCAATTGTATTTCAATTTGAAAAGACTATTTTTAATGACATGCAACCACTAGGGTGGTTACTCACTACATTTCTTTCATGAATACTCATGATTCCAAATGAAAATTTAAGCCTAGTTGTTACTGAGAGTGCTAGTATATTTGAATCCTATCGCATGAATTCTAAACAAAAATTTAAGCCTAGCAATTTTAAGCCTAGTGGCTGCTGGGTTCATTATGTTATTTAGAATCAGAATTGTTGCAACATCACAGAGGATTGAGGTTAGCAACCACTAGGATAGTTGTTTTCCTTTCATATAGGAAAAAAGTAATGACCTAATGGATATTCAAATACATGACTAGACAAAAAATATTTAAAGATAGGATGAACTCAAGTTCTTGGGCTATTGGTGAGTTACAAGTAGTTTGTAATCATCAACCCAAATTCTATTCCCATTGAGTTCATTATATGCTTTCAATAAGTGGCCCAGGGGAAACCTTGGGGTAGGGGTCAAACTTCTCCATATGGACCAAGCAGAACATAGTGGGGTGCTTTGAATGTGGATCATTTGGCAATAGACATTAAGGACCCAAGCCCACCCCCATGTCCCACTTAGAGTAAATTACTCCTCCACCACTCTAGTTCATAGCTCTGGTATAATAAAAGTGTTTACCATCCAAAATTTTCCACCCCTCCAACTTTTTGATAACTTACCTTTGATGAAGCCTCAAAAGGAAATAGGTCTATTAAGAATAAGTGGTGTTTAATTACCTATGTAGATGGAAGTTTAGTAATAGTTGGGTCCTTTCCATTTAAAAGATGACACATGTAATGAGGAAGAGGCTCAAGCTTTATTGGTAGGTTCATATTGGCTATTCAACATTGGTTGTGAAGACTTTGGAAATTGAAGGTGATTCCCAGGGTGGTAATAAATAATTTTTGAAAGGGATGAAGATTTATTTCCTAGAAGTTGGATTATTATATCACAAACATTTCAAAGCATTGGTTTTGATGCAATTTTCTTTGGGATATTCATGTTGCTTGTTCTGAGGGGTTTGGGAGGATGTCTCTAGTGGGTGGGTGAATGTCTCAATAGTTAAGAAACTTGGTCTCTCAGGTGTAATTTCTATTTCATATCACTTGGTTGTCAGCGGTTGGGTATTTTGTTTGCTATCAATGTTGGGTTTTCATCTTACAACCAAGTTATCTTTTTTGGTTTTGTTTTTCTGGTTGTGTGGTTTATTGATTATATTTCAGTTTGTAATTGGGTGGGATCCCATCAATCCCCAGGTTCTAAGATCCTGTCAAAAGTGTTGAATCATATTAAAAAAATATTCAAAGACATGACAATATAAATGATTTTTAGATTACATGTATCCCCTAAGATCAAATATTATTATAATCCCTTTTGTAACATAAATTTTTTTAATGAATTTCATGATTACACATATTCCAAAAATAAATTTTCAGCCTAGTAGTTGGTGAGTTCAATATGTTTTTTTTGGATTTTTAAATTATTTTGACTAGAGCTTTGAATTGGGGGGTTACATGAACCCACCCATACAATATAGAACCAATACAGAAAACCAAGTGACACAAAAAACCCAAGTACCCACAAAAAGGAACACCATGAAGGGGAGATAAACTAAGAGAAAGACGAAGAACCAAAAACAAATAGGAAGCAACATAGAACCAAACATGAACATGAGCCAAAAGAGTTGTGCAAATAGCTATTGGCCCACACCCACTGCTTGCATTGAGAAGCCTTGCCAAGAAAGAGAAGAAATTTCTCCCTAAATAGGGCATGAAAACTCATTAAGTTGATCAATAGATGAATCAATAGGGAAACATGCAATAGGTAGATCCAAGGGGGGAATACTATTGAGATCCAGGCCATCATGTCAAGGGGAAGCATGCATGTTCTCAACATGAATGAGTAGTTCCTAGTATTTCTCCCTGAGCCAATGAACCCTACGCCTGAGACTCGATAGCCTATTTTTCAACCTCTTCCACACAAATAAAGGGGTTTGGGATGTGAAAATTAACTAATTCATTCATGCAAGCCACCTTTGTGAACCAGGTAAATGAAGTAATCTACTATAGCCTCAACATCCTGGCCTTGTTTGGGTGAAGTAGAAGAAAATTGTAAAAAAAATTCACATGGCTATATCAGAAGTGGCATCGTGCCCTATTAGAAGCTTACATCATATGAGTCACCCAACACACATTCAATCACTTCAGCTTCACGAATAGATTCATAATGAAAGACATCCTGAAGACACATGAGGGAGATGGTCTGATGAGAAGGTCGATTCCCACCACTCGCCATGCACTGATAAATAAAAGGAAATCCCAGGAAAACCATAATTATCCTGCTCGAAAATGGGAAGAGAGAATAGTGAGGAAAGAGGAGCCAACGCCCAACTAAAAAATGAAAATACACAAGCCACCATTAATGATGGATGAAGGTTCTATGCCTCCCTTCATGTGAAATGATATCTACTAGACCATTCCAATATTTAGGGAATTACATGAAATCAATGTGACGTCAGGACCATCGATGGCTACATTGGAAAGAATATTTGACACTATTACAACCATTGATTAGAATATGTTATTAGATTAGCGAGTGCTAGGATAATTCTCAATAGTCTGAATATGCCATCACATGCTTGAAATTAATACAAGCATGCCAATGAATTTAATATCAAGGTTTATTGGAAAAGGTGATGAGTCTGGCCAATCAAGATATTTATTGCAAATCTTATCACAAAAATCTACCTATTTAGTACCTATCTTAATAGGTATGATTTAAGGTCTAATCTGGAGTTAATGAGAGGATACAAAGGGAATTTTAATCACACAAGATTGATTTTCCCTGACAAGGTCTACATTTTAATGATGACATTTTAATATGGGAGTCAGCTCCAATAATTAATTCATTACTATTCAAGATCATTAGCCAGGGACAAATAACGTTCCAGTGCTTAAATTACTGATTTATACATTTAAAATTTTACTAAATTTCTAGTCATTAGTCACCAATTATTTTTTCACAGCTACCATTAGTTGCTTGAATTCAAGTTAAAAATTAAATAAAAACTAGCCAATAAAGTAAGTCACATTAAGTCTCATCAATAAATTATCCAATGAAATGGTGCCATGTAGAAAACCCATAAAATGTGATTTTATATTAAAGTAATGGATTTGCCTTAAATTTATTTGTACTCAAAAGTACTTATTTTAAATCCCTTAAAAATATGTTCTCCACATAATTTAAATGTCTAAAAGAAAATATGCATATTAAAAAAATCATGAACTATTAAAGGGTAGTTTGTAATCATCAACCCAAGTTCCATTCCTATTGAGTTCATTGTATGCTTTCAATAAGTGGCCATGGGGACACCTTAAGGTAGGGTTAGAACTTCTTCATATGGACCAAATAGAACATATGGAACTTCGAATGTGGATCACTCGAGGACATTAAGGACCCAAGCCCACCTCCATGTCCCACTTAGAGACAATACTCCTCCACCACTTTGGTTCATAGCTTTGTATAATAAAATCACATTTACCATCCAAAATTTATAGTTTGTAATCATCAACCCAAGTTCCACTCTCATTAAGTTCATTAGATGCTTTCAATAAGTGGTCATGGGGACACCTTGAGGTAGGGGTTGAACTTCTCCATATGGACCAAGAAGAACATAGCAGGGCACTTCAAATGTGGATCACTCAGTAGACATTAAGGACCTAGGTCCACCTCCATGTCCCTGCTTAGAGAAAGTACTCCTACCATTATATTTATATTTTCGTATTAATTTATCAGAATCCTACCATGATATTCGAATCCTAACGACTACTAATGTCAAAGATTATTAAATAGCATTGGTGCAACATAACAAAGTCTTGAGATTAGCGGCTGATTAGGATATTTTTTGCCTTGCATAAAGGATAATTTATAACGACCTGCATAACTAAATTGGTGTAACTAACTAAGACTCCTTTATTATATTTGATGTTACAATATTACCTTTTAAGACTAGCGAATTGAAGCTAGGGTGGATGTTTACTTTATTTTTTGATGTTCGTGGCATTGGTGTAACATAACACAGTCTTGAGATTAGTGGCTGCTAGGATAATTCTTCACTTGCATTAAGGCCCCTCAAACCTAAAGTTATAAATATATGTTTTTTTACATTAATGAAAAGATATCCTAGAATATATAGACGCTAGTGGCCGCTATTCTTCACTTCTACCAACAAATTGAAAACTTAAAACAAACCAAATTTAATAGCGAGTAATTGTTTAAATTACTTACTGCAACACACAACATAAAATTCTACTAATGATTTCTTGTATTTTATAGTTAAAGGAGGGTTGAAGGGTCCCTTTCCCTTTACATTACAGATACAATTAGATGTAATAACTTGGTAAAAATGTAAGGGAAAATGCAAAAAAACACAAGTGGTTGGGAATACAAAAAACCCCCAGACCAGTAAGCCAGATATATGAATAGATAACAATGGAACTGGAAAATGCTATATAACATCAAAAAAAATATACAATGTGATGGATTTTAGAAACACTTATTTATCTAAATCAGATGACATCTCCATAACCTCGAACGTTAATGGGCATGAAAATGGTTTCCATTGGTAGTTCCAGAAAAATATGCTCTTTTTCCAGCAGCAATCCCGACTCTTTAACCAATCGTATGCCTCACGACCTTTCCTGTGAAGAACATCCCAATGTGTCAGTTCCTGTTGCAATGGGGTAGACATAACATCTAGGTCAGGAAAGTGGAGTGACCTACTTCCCGTCGAAGAATTCTCACCACATTTTTCCACTTCAAACAAGAAACAATTTAAGGACATTAAATTGTTTAAACAACTCTCTAAAAATGTCTGCATGCACCAAACCTTCCTGTTTATAGAGAGCATCAGAAAATCAAGGACCACGATAGCACACTCAAGGTTTTTTCCACTTCCACTTCCATGTCAACCCTATACATTGGCTTGATCAAGTGATGACCCATCTCCTAAAGCCCAATCCTTCAGCTGGATGAATGATAAGAAGATGACAAATGAACATCAAAGCAACTTCCACATTTACCCTCTAGACATCCCTCTAGAGAAAGATAATCATCTCCAAGAACTCCCTCAATTGCAACTAGGTCTTTCTTAGATTCAAACCAAAAAATGGATTTCAAATGGAGACGCAAATATTTTGGTATAAAATCCTATTTCACCCACAGCCACAGAAAATTACATGAAAGGAAACATTGGTCCGGCCATGACAGAATAAATGAAATCTCATGAGAAAAACCTGAAAGGTGTGGAAATAAGGGGGAGTGTTTAGATAAATATATGGAGTGAATATGCCATCACATGCTTAAAATTAAGACAAGCTTGACCATCTTTAATATGACCCTTTATTGGAAAAGGTGACGAGTCCGAGCCAATCAACATATTTATTGCAAATCTTATCACAAAACGGTTGGTGAGTCCCTCAATTTTTCACAAAACCTTCCTATTTAGTAGTTATCTTAATAGATAAGATTTAAGGTCCAATATGGAGTTAATGAGAGCATACAAAGGGAATTTTAATCACACAAGATTGATTATCCTAGACAAGGTCTGCTTTTAAATGATGGCGTTAGCAATAATATGGGAGTCACCTCCAATAATTAATTCATTAGTATTTGAGTCATTAGCCAAGGAAAAATAACTTCTTCTATTATGATCTACTTGTGCTAGGAAAAAGGATCCAATGACCATTACTGGGTATGTGAAATAAAGTACCATTAGTTGTTTGAATTCAAGTTAAAAATTAAATAAAAAACTAGCCAATAAAGTAAGTCACATCAAGTCTCATCAATAAATTATCCAATGAAATGGTGACACATAGACAACCCATAAAAGGTGATTTTATTCTCAAGTAATGGGTTGCCTTAAATTCCTTTGTATTCAAAAGTACTTATTTTAAATCTACATATTAGAAAAATCATGAACTATTAGGGGAGAGGGACCAATAGGTATGGTCCAATAGTTAACATGATATCGATCACACAATACCCAATATTTGTCATAGTACTAGTGGTAGTTATTTATTTTTGACATAATAATTATGTAGAATATCCAATTACATCATGACATGTAATACCTCTCACACATGTAAAAGTATAAAAAATTCAATGTTCAAGCATTTTCACCCATATTCAAGTATTGGTTTCTACCATGGTTATAGTGTAATTCAAATTTAATTATATTAAATCAATTCAAAATATGGTTTTCCCTCCAATTGAACATTCCAAAGAAAAAATATAAGCTAACAAAAATCTTAATTACATATTAGTGAAAAAATCACAATCCTATATGATAAACAATTGATTTTGTGGACCTCTTAACTTAAGGTGTACCACTATTAGCCCCTCTCCCCTAAAGGGTATTTTGTTGAATTTTTTTTTTTATGACTATTAAGGTGGCTTTAACAACCTCTTACATTAGGATTCATGATAACTGGTTTCGTTTCCTCTACTATGATCTAAACTTGCCTAACTATGTGTCTATGTTTATTACCAACCTTAACTAATGACACTTACCTTTCATTAAACAAAGACGCTTACCAGTTGTAAAGCATTTTTGTTTATATGCAAATATATGGATTACATTTTATACATAAGATTTCAAATGAGAACTACATAAGGCATCAACCTTCTCGAAGGTATGTATTCAAGGACTTAGCTCTGCCAGGGATAGTCCAGTTAATATAAAATAATTACAAACAATGACAACAAAGCTGTTGAGTTTTTTTTTTTGCATCATTAAACTGGATTCCCCGATATTGTAGAGACTAGCAACTGCTAGCCTTCTCATCAATGAATAATTGAAAAACATAAAACAAACATTACCCTTCATGACCTCTGATCCTTTATTCTTGTGTAAGGTTCATGTACATCTTCACCTTCAATGTTTAGTAAATTGTTATGAAATATTTTGTTTAATGGGTAATTTCTGAAAATATGCAAGGTGAAGATGATCAGGATACATCTTTAGGTTTAAAATATGTACTTCTATTAGTATGCTCCAACACTAATATTTGTTGATAATGTAGACAATGAATTTTTCATTGATTAAATACTTAGCGTTCGCTAAACTTTTTCATTGATACCTTAGCGGTCACTAAGAATGTTCATTTCTTTGATGTTCCAAGACAAGAGAAGAAACCTAATATTCAAAGATAAGATAGATATTTAACACGTTCCTAAATACACGTAATTAAAAATATTTACCACTTTTTTGAATACACATAATTAACACAAGAATATTCAGGAGAATACAATACAAACATAGATTCAAGAGAATATAATACATGTATTCAAAAATGTAATCTTAATCCTAGCGCCAGTTAGGTAGATTAGCCTCCGCACGGATCCTAACAGACGCTAGGGTTTTTCATGATTTTTTTGTTATTCGATCACTAATTCTAAAATAAGAAACTATTAAGGATTGATACCAGGAAACTATAACTTTCGATTATTAATTGAACCTAGTGGGTGCTATATATTTTCATATATAATAGTTGATTTCAATTATGTGATATACATAATATATCTTATGAAAACTATAAAATTCACCTAATTACAACACCTAAACACATCACGACTATTATAGGTAAAACAGGGTTGAGGGGGCCCTACCCCATACAAGTCAGAGCTCCAAAATGAGCAGATAAGACATTACAAAGCATACAAAAAGATACATATAGAACGAATAATACATCCAAGCTCCTTCATGAGCATATAAACCAGTTTAAAACACAAAAAAAGAGTAATAACAGTAAATACTAGACCAAAGTCTACTAACAACAAAGTAAAATAACAGTAAAGTATAAAAATAGCCACCCAGACAAACATCACTTTTTGGCCTTTTCCAGACCATCTAAAACTTTTTCCCATTCCTTTAATAGAGACTCAATATTAACACCCAATAAGGCCAGGTCACATTTAGTAGCTTCCCCTTTCCTTTTCTTCAGATTGCCATGCTCATCCACTTGCCTGTAAGCATTTGCCAACTGACTGAGTTTTTGAAGATGTTGCAGAGTGGATTTCACAGTAACAACACTCCATTCCATATAGCTGTGTAAAATAGCTCTAATGTGATCCACCTCATTGGAGAGGTTGCTGCAGTTGGATTTCATGATTTCAAGACCACCCCCACTAGTGATTTTTACCACATCTTCAACCTGCATTTTCCATTTTGTGCCAATCATTAAATGAGGAATTGAACAAAACTATTCATAAGCCTCATGTCTCCTTTCAGTTCTTCAATATCCATCGCCATCTTGGAAAGATGATTATCCCCTTTCATCAGGTCCCACTTGACCTAACACTTTAATATGCTACTCCAATTGGGCATTCACAGGAACCTGATTCCCCTGCATGCGTGAATCCCCTTTGGTTTTAATAGATAAACTAGGAACATTCTTTGACTTAAGCTCCCTGAGATTCTGAGCGGCATCAATTTCCACTACATCCTTTTCATCCCCTGAAGCATCACCTTCCTGAAACTCTGATTCTTCACTAGAATCCTCCTCCTCCTCCTCCTCTTCCTCAGCATAACCTTCAAGAGCTTTAGTGAGGGAACTAGTTTTATTAATGTCAAGAGCAGCTCTTTTAACTAGGGAAAGAATAAAACCTTGGTGAAGGGGGACATTGACTTTGTTATTTTTAAACTGCTCAACTGAAGCACTCAGAGAGCGAAACAGAAAATATGGGAAGCTGAAACTATGGCCATGTCGAAGATAATTTAGAATAGGAAAATGGTAGGCATAGATACACTTGTGATGGCCTTCTAGGGTAAGAAATTAAATAAGGGTTAAGCCACTTCATCAAAAGGATGGGGTAAAGTTGATCGAAGAAAACCAGTAAAATGAGTGGTAAGTTTTTCATTACCTTACAAGAAAAACTTCAATTCATCCATAGCTTCCTTTTTTGGCTTATAAACCTCCCTTCCAATAGCTGGTAAACCCATGATTTTAGAAACAGACTTCACTCCAATAGTTGGTAATCTCAATGTGCACACCTTTCAGGTCCACAACTCCCCCTTTTTTGGTGACTTCCAAGCTCTGGACAAAGTCCTTACTCAAATTTTCATAATGGCCTTCAAATATTTTGAGAAAAGGAGAGAAACCCATTCTCTCGAACACTTCCATGGCTTTAGGATTAACTCCATCCAGGTCATATGGTTTAGTTCTCAAAAGATCACCCCCATCTGATAATATGAGCACCAGTTCAAAGAAATTCCCAAATTTAGGTTAAACTGATTGACATGAGCAATCCCAACAATGTCGATGTTACAATCATGGAAGGAAATAATGACTCAGAGGTAGCACGAGCAGACTAAGTCCCAAAGCTTCACATAACCCCAACTTAAATTCACACGAGTCTTACGATCTCTTATACATCATTTCCTTGTAATACCATGACATTTCATTATTACCCAGTGGCGATGTGTCCATGTTGTTATTTTTGGAGGTGTGCTTGCACCTTAGTATCTATAGCTTCCTCATTATTGATTAATGTCATTCCATGACAATTTAACCCCCTTATTGGAAAAATAATCAGCAATACTATTTTCCTCTCTATAGATATGTTTAAAGGTTATTTATTCAAACAAGTTAGACATTCCCTTTATACTAGTTATAGAGTTTTGAATAGATGTAGAAGTAGTACCTTTGCTAGTAATGTTGTTAATAATGTTTAGTGAGTCTCCTTCCACTTCAAATCTAAAAAATTTGTGTTAACAAGCTATAGAGACACCCCAATAAGTAGCTTCCACTTCAACAACGTGATTCTATTGAATTCCAAGATTACAATGATACCTAAGAATGAATATTCCTTTATAATCATGGAAGACCCCTCCAAAGCCAACTTTTCTGGGGTTTCCTTTCGAAGCACCATCAAAATTTAGCTTTAACCAATCCTTGTTAGGTTTCACCCAACCTTGAAGCCTAGGATTATGTATAGGGAGGTTAGTTTGAGTAGGACTTAAACCCCAATTCTTAGATAATTTACTCTCATTTGAAGAATTGTTTTCTTATGTGGGGCTATGGTAGAGAAGTTTGCATTGATAGCATTAAAACAATGAAGTCCCAATTTTATTTTCTGATTCCTTCTTCCCTTTAAAAATCCACGTATTTCTCTCTTTCCAAATTTCCCAAGAAAAGTGCATAATAGAAAGGGTCCAAAGATGTTTGATTCCTTGACTCTTGAAAGGACTAAACCATTGGGACCATAGTTGCTTAATGGAGCATGGAAAAATCCACTTGATCTCAAATAGATTAAGAAGGGTGTTTCTAACCGATACTAAAAAGGGGCAATGGAGGAATAGATGTAAAGATTCTTTAGTATATTTTTCACAAAGAACACACCTATTCACCATGTGAAAATTCCTCTTATTAAGATTTCCCATAGTAAGGATTTTATCATGGAGAACCAACCACCAGAACATATTGATCTTGGGAGTAAATTCTTTGACCCACACACTTTCCCATTTGAAGCTTTCAGGATCAACTTCCTCTAAGAAAAAAGCATTGTAGTAACTTTTAACCGAGAAGATTCCATTTTCCTCCCTAGACCAATATAAGCTATCATCCTCTAAACTCTTTTTATTAACAATAACTCCTCTTAATTTGTTGTTAATAGAATTGATCTCATTGTTGTTATGTCCAACCAAATCTATTATTTTCCATTGACACAGAGGGTCCTCAAAATTGAAGTAATCTCTAACCTTAGTACCATATTTAACCACAACATCCTTATAGAGATTAGGATAGGTTACCTTAAGAGGTTTGTCACCTAACCATTTATCTTCTTAGAAATTAACAATTATCCCATTACTTATCATCCATTTGCTACCCTTAGAAACAATGTATTTATCCTAATTTATAGATTTCCAAAAGTTTGAACTATTAAAGCCAGCATTGCTAAAGCACCATTCATTAGCTTGAAGATTTATCTAGTACTTATGTCTTATGATAGAATTCCACACACTGTCTTCCTTAACCAATCTCCAAATCATTTTTGATAGCATAGCTTTATTCATTTTAGCCCAATCTCTAATACCAAGACCCCCCATTTTCTTTGGCTTACAAACCTTTTCCCATGCAAGGAGAGGAATTTTGTCTTTTTGTTTTGAGCCACTCCAAAGAAATATTTTTTGGATACTCTCCAATTTATTAGCAATAGTGGAAGGTAATCTATAAATAGACATAGAATACACATACAAATTTTGAATTGAGCATTTGAGAAGGATAGCTTTACCTGCTTGGGATAATAGTGAACCTTTCCATCCTTCCAATTTCTTAAGAAATATGTCTATCAAAAAATTTCAGTCAACAATATTTGGTTTTTTAGTTCCGTTAATCATTCCCAGATACGTAGTAGGAAACATTTTAATCTCGAAGCCAAAAATACTAACTTTTTTGACACAACTTCTTTCAGGGGTACTAATAAAAAATACCGAGATTTTACTAAAATTGATCATTTGGTTAGAAGCTTCCTCATAATCAACCATCATCTTTTTAAAACTCTATAGCCTCAAGAACTGTAGCCTCTCCAACCAACATTGTGTCATCAATAAAATGTTGGTGAACAACATTGTCACTATTAACATTACATTGAGATGCCTTTAATTCCTTGTACATAAATTGGACTTATTAAGAGCTCTGTTGAGTGTTTCAGCCATAATTATAAATAGAAAAGGAGAGATAGGGCCTCGTTGTCTTAATCCTCTAGAAATGTTGAAAAAATCACTAGGAGTCCCATTGATCAAAACAGAAAATTTAGCTATGGAAATGCATGTCTGTATCAGAATCCTAAAATCTTCATCAAATCTGAACTTGGTTAAGACTTTAATAAGAAAGGACCAAAAGACACGGTCATAAGATTTCTCCATATCAAGCTTAATAAACATAGCTTCCTTTTTGTTTTGCTTGGTTTTATGAAGAGTCTCTTAGATAGTGACAATACCATCTTAGATTTGTTTTCCCATCACGAACCCCCCTGTTGATCAGAGATGATGGAAGGCAAAAGAAGTTGAATTTTGAAGGCTGGGATTTTAGAACACATTTTGGAGATACAGTTACATAGGCTCATAGGTCTGAAATTCCTAAAATTAGTAAGATTGTGATTTTAAGGAACTAAAGCTAGAAAAGTTATGTTTAATTTATGGAGCATCATTTTATTCTTAAAAAAATCTTGAATAGATTTGCAAGTATCATCCTTGATAATATCCCAAAAAGATTGAAAGAAGAGAATTAAAAATCCATCTGGTCCCGGAGCTTTGTCAGGGCTTATAGTTTTCAGCATAAATTCAATTTCTTCCATTATAGGAATCTTTGTGAGCATTCTATTATCAGCCTCATTTACCAACTGAGGAATGCAATCCAAAAATTACCCTTCCTTATTGTTGTTAGATGAATTGGTTGTAGAAAGGATTCTGTTGAAAAAGGAGGTGGCCACATTTTGAATATCCTTAGTATCAGTTAGCATCTCTCCATCTTCCCCTGTAACACTCATAATTATATTTGTGCTTCTCCTTTTAAGGGTTGAAAGGTGGAAAAAAATTCGTGTTTTTGTCACCTTCTTTGAGCCATTGGACCTTGGATTTATGTCTCCAAAAAGTCTCCTCTTTCACAAGGATGTTATGGTAGTCAGCCAGTAATTCTCTCTCTTTATGTTGACCTTCCTGAATATTGTCATCATTAAAAATTTCCAAAGATGCCTGAAGGGAAGATAACTCATTTCCTAGATATTTCTTTTTCTCAAAAACTTCACCAAAGAATTTTTTATTCCATCCTTTCATAATTATTCTTAATATGAGCAAGTTTCTTTGCAATTCTAAACATATCAGTTCCTTTTGATTTTCAAATTCCACCATTCCTTCATAAGATCAAAATTTTCCTCATTTTGTAACCTCATCTTCTCAAACCTAAAATGAGTTCTCCTCCTTTCTTTATCTTTGACTTAGAAAAGAAGAGGATTGTGGTCTGAACCAATCCTAGGAAGAGAAAAGAGGACAAGCATCTTTATTCAACCACCCCTAGGAAGTCAAATCCATGTCTAGTTTGACTTGAATCAATTAATCACCTTTTCTCCTATTACACCAACTATATATGCTTCCCTTAAACTCAATATCCATGAGATTATTTTGCATGATAAAGTCTTGGAGATCTTCCATATTTTCTATTAAATCAATTTTACCACCCCTTTTTTCCCCCCGGACTTAGAGGGGTGTTGAAGTCTCCCATAATCAACCATTCAGTTTGTTTAATAATGTTTTGAAATTTGGATAGTTCAGACCAAAATGATTTTCTTTCTCCTTTAATATTTGGAGCATATATGTTAGACAACACCCAAAATTCTTTAGATTTCTTATCTTGAAACAACATAGCCATATGATTACTCCTTTTAAGAATATTCATACCTTTGAGTTTTTCCTCATTCCAAATGACAACAATTCCACCCGTAGTTCCTTTAGAACTAACAACCAACCCTTCAAGATTCTTGCAACACTTCCTTTTGACTTCCAAAAAATTGTCCTTCCTCCATTTTAGTTTCCTGTAAGATCCATGATATCAGGTTTTTGGTTAGAATCCAGTTCTTTAGATTAATCTCCATTTAGCTAGGGTTATTCAAACCCCGAACATTCCATGAGATTATATTCATTTAAACACTTTCTTTTTTGTTCTTCTAAAGCTCCGTAAATCAATTTTAGACTGTGTTCCATCATCAATATCCTTTTGAATCTACTTTTTTTAGAAACCTTCTTAGTAGGTCTCCCTGAACCAGTTTTCTTCTCCTTTTGGGTGGATTTTGAAGACTCCCCTATTTTAGATGGGGTTTTCATAGAAATCAAACATTTTTTTTTGATCTAATAGATTTTCCTTCAGTAGGGATAAATTTTCTTGAATGATCCTTTGGATTTTACTAGATTCCATATGATCTTCACTTCCTATCATTATATCATTATCATCATAACCTAGAAGATTTTCAAAAGGATTAGTAAAAGGTCCCAGAGTTTCTTCAAGACTCATTTCTCCTTGTTGTTTGTGTGGAAACTGTTCTGTAAGAACCTCCTTTAGAATATTATCAATTTTTTTTAGGGAAGGAGTTTCTCAGCCTGTACATGGGACTTTTCTGTCTAGAAATGTGGTTCAAATAAGGCTTGCCTTTGATTCTTCTTATTCCTTACTTTTATAAAACTATCATCTGTTAACTTTGGAGTTTGAACTTGATTTTTATTTTACTTATCTCCATTATTATTAGCAATAACAATGTGTTTATTTGGATTTGGATTATTAGCAGTAACATGTTCCAAAGAAGGAGTTTCCTTACATATATCCTATTCCTTTGCTGGCTTCTCCTTATGGACTTTTAAAACTGTCATTTTTCACTATTTCTTTACATGCCCCCATCCTTGGAATTTCTCACATTTTGAGGGTAGTTCTAAAATTTGATTCTTTGTTCCCAGCTTCCCAGTCTAGATCTGAGAGCTATGGACTCGGGTAAAGTCAAACCCATCAAAGAACATATACAAAATCTGGTACAAAAAACATGTGTTTTTATAAGGGTAACATTATCCACAAAAACATAGGTACCAAGAGTATTTGCAATCACTTTAATCACATCAAAATCCCATAGTTCCAATAGAATACCTGATAACCTAACCCATACAAGAAGTTGTTTTATATTTTCTTTATCAAGGTTGAACATAAGTATCCACTTCCTCAAAAAAATTCCTAGTTTCCCCAAAAACCACGGGCCATCATTGAGGATTCTTTGAGGATCTTATGGATTATTAAAACTGAACAAGATGAAACCATTTGGTAGAGTTGTTACTTCCATATGAACTTTAGGTTTCCATTTCATAATAGACCAAGATCTTATTGAATTAATATTGAGTCTACCTCTAAGTTTTTTGATCAAAGCATTCTCCATATTTCTCAAAGTCCTATCAATAATGCTATCAGGGATATCTAAATACTTACCCAATTATCCTTGTTTAAGTTGTGGAATGATCCTTTAGCTTTTTTCATTCCCTGATCTCAAGATTTTTACATACGATCTAGGGGTCCCATTTCCCACCTGGGGCCTAGACATAGGTCTAGTCTCATCCTTACCTTGTTGCATCATATTCTGATCCTCTGAGACTATCTCCCCTCCAAGAAGAATATGTCTGCTATCGGTTTCCCCCCTCACTATTCAAAACCTTGTCTCTCTCCTCGAGCTCCTCGCTGCTCCTGCCCATTGCCCAATACCTCGACCCTTATCACCCATGTTGGTTTCCAAGTTTCCATAAAGATGTAGTGTAACTCAAATATGTTTGTTTATAGTGATGGGAATCTATAGATGCTAGCAACCGCTAGTCTACACTTCTAGAAAAAAAATTCACTACTTAAAACAAACCAAATTTAATAGCGACTAATTGTTTAAATCTCTTAGTACAACACATAACAAAATTTTTATTAATGTTTTCTTGTTTTTTTATTAATAAAGGAGTGTTGAAGTATTCCTGGCAACTAGTATGCTATAAATATTTATTCCTATTGAATTTTACTCTCTAAAAATAATGAAATTAAGATACGACATCTCATTGCTATTGCACTGTTGAGAAACAATATTTGTCCTTTCCAATTACTTACGAAATATTAATTTGTTTAATTCCTTTTTTCAGGTAATATGTCTTCCATTGGCCACACTCCATTCATGTAAATTCCTTTGATTGAAGGAGCAGAGGATATGAAAAAGAGAGACAATGACTGGTTTGTAGAAATGCATTTCCCAAAAAATTACCACGGTGATCTGTGGTTATTTTTTGTTAATGAGGACCTTGTCAGTGAAATTCGGTATGGTACTAAATTCAAAAGTTATTGATGAGAAAAGATTGCATATTCAGGTTGAACACATTGACGTCAAAATGAATAATTTCCTTATTCTTGACATGGAGTTGGAAGTTTCATTGTTCAAGAAACTGGAAATGAAGGCTTCTAGAGAAAATAAGGCGTGCTCTTGTCTTAAATATGGTTGGAATTTGGGGAATTTCATGCAGTCATACAAAACAGGCTATGGAAATGCCCTTGAATTTCATAACAACATGAATTTGGTATTCAAAAATTGTATAGAACCAGGGATACCCCTTCTGTTTGTCATTATTTGAATAGAAAAGATTTTCTTTCTCCACCGAAACATGCAAAGCTATTTACCTCGCTAAGGAGATCTTATTTGTCTAAATTAGAGATAGATCCATCTAATTCAAATTTGCAAGGGCTTAAAAAGAATAAAAAATTAGACTTTGATGTTGAAGAAAGTGACCAGTATATTTGAGAAAACAAAAACTTTAAATGCTGAAAAATTAAAATTGTTTTTGTTCAATGGTGATGCTTTTCCAATTAAAGTTTCTAGGTGCCATTTGGCACCTCCACAATATCAATTACGTCCTGTGCATGATGAGAATGTTGACCTTATTTTCTATTCAATGTTGATTAATGTTATTCCTACACTGAGGGATGCACTTGTTCTTCCCTTTTTACCTTATAAAAAGGAACTTGTTAAACTCAAGGATCAAAATGACCTAAAAAGGGATGAAGTGTATTTCTACATTCTTGATAGTCAACATATGATTTGTGCCTAAAAATGTGTTTTGGCTGAAAGAAAATACAAGTCATTACATATTAAGATGCAGTTTAGAAAGGCTCACATTATGTCTTCACATGCTCCTTGTGAAGACATTGTTAAAATTTTCCAGCAACAAAACAATGTAAACAAAAATTGGATTAATACCAATTTTATTAATGTACTTTACAAGGCTCGAATGATTTGGAGATCCCTAGGATGTTCCTTAGAGGCCTAGAGTGGGAAACACAAAGTCAGGCAATTTTAAGGTAACGAAACTTAATTTTAGCGCATTTGTTCTTAAAATTTAATTTTGTAATATGCAGAAAAATAAATATACTATTTCATATTTCAATGCAGTGTTTCGAGATGCAATGTATTGCTATTTTCAAAGTGTCTAAGACAGAGACCTTTCATGAAAAATGACATTTCTATATTTACCTGAGGACATATGGAAAAAATTGATAACAACCATTGAGTTATTTAAAGCCATTGGGATGGCTTGTTCTCCTTTTAAGGATAACCAACCTAAATTTCAACCAAATTCATTGGTAAGGTTCATGGCGAATTACTTTAGGCCTACAAGAGGAATGACCGATGAGGAGATATAAATTCTACTAGATGAAGTGAAAGTAGGGAGAGTATGGCTAACTTTCTCTATTGAAGCAGGCGTCATAGCGGAGACTTTAGATACTTATTACAAAAGAGTAAAAGATGATAGAAAGATGAGAGAAAATTTTCTAAAATATGTTAAAAGTAAATATCCAAGTAATCGTGTATTGGAAGAATGCAATGAAAAAAATATTGTTGAAAAATATGGTGTGCATAATTCTCACTACCGCCAGTTATGTGTACTCTTGGGAGAAGATCCTAAAGGAAAAAGAAAAGTTGATTCCAGAGGAAGTGAAAAATTGGAAAAAAGAAAATTTGATGATGAAGTGGCAGAGGTTCTCCCAATGGAAATTCAAACAATTATAGACTACTATGTGAGTGCAATGGAAGAAAATATTCCAATAAGGATGGAAGACACCGAAGACTTTACCTGTCAATGTGCATATCCCTTCCAGCTCCAGTCAACAATATGTTCTATTCTGTCAACTAATCCATTCAATGTAGAATGTGTGATCATAGATTTCTAAAATTTGTCTAGTGTACTCACATTCCAATGTAATAATGGACCTGCTTACAGTTATCGGATCTAGTATGTCTAAATTGTGTAATTATTGTCCTCATACCTATTTCTTCTTAAAACATGTTAAGAGAGACATTAAAAAAATACATGCAAAAATTCAAAAACAAGGGGGAATCAGTAGTGGAAGGTTGTTACAGATTTTATGACAGCAATAGAAAATTTAAGAGCTTGTGTCTTATGTACACAATAACTGATGTGCACAATTGTGATGTTCACAATGGGGATATAGCAGAAATCACAATGGATTGGATGGATCATCTTCCACATAAAATTGTGACTGCAAGTGAAATTGGACCTATGAGGAAAGACACATCCTTTTCTTTATGAGATATCTTATGGGTTTTTGTCTCATATGTTCACTCAACGCGCTTTTGAATAATTCTCTAGTTATAGTGTTGTACAACGGTAGTGTTGCATTGCAAGATTTGGTTGACTCAGGTCTATCTGTAGTTTTTATTGTTGAATCGCATGATCAAGAAATGTTTTTACAACATTACTATTGTCATTTGAAAAAAGGTACATTGATTAAGATCACTTAAAACAATTCTACTAGTTTAATGCATTTGAACTGATACATACAATATTTATGCAGGCAACCAAACAATAGAGGAAGACACTGTCTCTTCCTCTCCACATACAAACAGAGGAGACGATGTCGATCTTAGTATGTCAGAACCAATTCAAATTGTTGCCACAGATGTCACTGACCAGCCATCCAATGAATCTATAAAAGGTGAGTGGGAAATACTCGTTTTATAAATTTATCTCTACAAGATGTTTTCGATTGTCATTGTTTACATATTTTTAATAATAAATTCAATTTTTTTTCAAATTTGATGCCAAATGGGGAGGTTGTTGGCACGTCACGCATGAACTCACAGATGGAAAATGGTATGATAGTCATATACAATTATAAAGAAAACCATTTATAAGACCCTCATAATTGAAGGAACCTATACCGAAGTAGTTTATTTGTAATATGTATTACCCTAGCGGTCACTAACATGCATATTTTAATTAGATTTATTTTGAATTGAGTAAATTGTTGGTTTATTGGTGGATATTTATTTGCCAACAATCGAAAAATACTTACTTCTGTACAATTGGCTTATGCCTACTAGTCACTAATATACAACTACATCTATGCAATATTGTATAAAAGCGAGTTATTTCATGTATTTTTTACATGGACTTAAAATTTATTTTGAATTGATTACTATTTTTTTAAATAGAACGAGCATCACAAGAACCTACAGAGGGGGATTGTGAGGGAATCCAAGATAGAGTATCAATCAGTAAGTGTTAACATTCTAAAATTTTGATTATTTGCAGTGGTTAATATCAAATTGTAGAAAATTGAGAAAAAATTACTTCTATGCAGTTGGTGAAAAAGATTATTTAATTATTTTAGATTTGGAGGGTTTTCTCTATGAGAAAAACCAATCCCACAAAGACATGAAAATCAATTTTGGTAAGGAGACTCTCAACTTTGATGGTGGGATCAAGGAATTTTTAAAGATACTAGCAGCAAAATGTGAAGTAGGATTTTGGTCAAGTTATCTCTCTTGCATTGAAGTTGAAAACTGATTAAGGATTTGATAAAAAATTAGTGTTTGAATTCAAACCATTTATTATTTTGGGTAAAGAACATTGTTGTGTAGAAGATGAAATTGCAAAAAAAATCTCCAAAATATTTGGAGTAGAGATGGTATTGTTTTCGGCCTTAGAAACACATTGTGTATTACAATGGGCCCAAAGGGAAACACTCTGGAAAATTTTATGGTGGGGAAGAAATCCAATGAAGATTTTTTTTCAAAGATATGTGGTTGATGATGAATTTGTACATAAAAATATCATAGATACTGTGTTAGGGTTTGAGTGTTGTGGAGGGCATTCAAAATTTGTAGCAAAAAAAAAAAATATTAATTATTTGAAAATGTTTTTTACAATGATATTCATTCGTACGTTCATATGGTCATTGTTTATTTTACATGTTGAGATTATAAATTTACAAGTAGGCAGTATTTATATCTTCACTGTGATTGAGATGATATTATAGTTTTATAAGTTATTTTTGAGTTGTGATTAAATAATTTGATGCCTTGTTTTTAATCACTTTCGGAAGCTTACATTGACTCAAAGTTATTTTTATAGATCCTATTGGGAAGCCTCGAAAATAACTAGTTTTGGGAGTTGAAAGTTTGTTGTTTGGAATTTCTGGTATTGGTGACAAAATACCTCGTAATATGGTTCCATATTTTAAATCTGGGAATACCAAATACTTTGAACAAGAGTTTAGTGCTGACTTGATAAGTATTGCATCATAATATTTTAACACTTCCTTATAGTCTTCATTTATGGATTCAACAACGGTGAAATACATGTTCATCAAAAAATTTAGTTGGCTACAAGAAACTAACTTTAGGTTCATTTGGGGATTCCAAGAATGTACTTGCTCAAATAAAAAAAGCAAACATATACTAGACATTTATGGTAATGTCTATGGTGTAAACAATATACTTTTGATCGATGATGCAAGAATATTTTCGCATGAGGTCAAAGAAGAAATTACTCTCAAAACCCCAACATACTAGAGATTTGATGGAAACTATAAGACTGATTTGAAAATCTATACTGAATTATGTACATGGTTGAAACTTGCAAGAGAGAACTAAAACATGTGTAGATCATTGAAAACATTCAAACACATAATTTTCATTTGAATTATATACTTTTCTTCCAAATCCAACAATGTATTGTGCATTTTTATGGAATAAAGTAACTACCTTAAGGTTCTTAAACTTTTGTTTTGCACATCAATATTGGATTCTCTGAAATAATTTTTTTCCCCCATTTATGTATGGTTTAATCTTAAAGACATTTTGAAATTGATAGGAACATTATTCATAAAAAATAAATAATCCTAGCGGCTGCTAGACAGTATAAAATAGAAACGTGTTATGCTTATTGAATTGCAGATCCATGGAAATCATAAAATGGTTTTTTTACTAGAAACATTAACATAAAACAAGTATAAAACAAAAACATTGATGGCCTCCAGCAGAGTGTATGTATAACACTGCTTTAACATAAGCTTCCATGATGTCATGACAATCTACTTCACCTATACAAATTCTGGCTATGTGAAAAAAATTTGGTAGAGAATAAACTCCCACATTATCTCTTACCTCCCCAAAATACTTTCTAAGAAAATCAGAGAACACTTTTTTCCAGTAGAGGCCGAGGAAAGTCTTGGAAGGCATGTTTAGCAACATAATTTTTTTTTATCTTAGATGCAAATCAACATAGAGTTTGGGGTCAAAACTAGAGGGGCCTAATGCTTCCAATGCAAACTACTACACTTGTAAAAATGATAAAAAACTAGAAGAATATGTGATTGTGCCACTTCTGGCCTGACACTTGCACTCTTCTACTGGTGTATTTAGAATTAGAGTAGATAAAACTTTAAGGGAAACATGGGCTATAATTTATGATATTTAAAATAAATTTGGTCCAGAAAGTTCTAGGTGGCATTTTGGGACATATATAAACTTCATTGTGTTGTGATTTATTTGTTATTAAGTATTGGTTAGAGGAAACATTTTGGAAATAGGATGAGATGATGACACCAACTTGCAAGAGTTAAACGTATATTTCCATAAAAAAACAAGACAATGACTCAAATATTCATACTTGCGTCATTTGTAATGTAGTGTGGGAGAACTTCTAAGACATATATCTTACTATTGGTTAAACAAGTATTTAAATTTCAAAACTTTATATATATTATTGTATATTGTGGGATTCTTGACATCAATAAAAATTTAAATATAAATAAAATACAATTTATTTTGATGCCCAAATTTTGAAAATAAGAAAACAAATTGAGTTCCATAATTTGGCAATAAAAAAATATAGAAACTTTTAATTAATTATAGAAAAATTTGCATTCTCACTTTCAAGCATTCAACCAGTTTCACTTAAGGAAAGTATTTTTGTTGATGGACATATTATATTTTTTCGTCCACATATAAAACCTAATTGTGGATGATTGATACTATCAAATACTAGACTTGAAAGTATGAAATGTTTTGTAATTCTACTTGCCTATGTCACAATCTATTTCTCAACATTTTTCATCTTCCATTTATTTACAATATATTCATTTCAACATATCTTTTTATATGCCTATCGGCCTTTCACATGCACCTATGGATGCATTTTCTAGTAAAACAGTTATAAATGTTATTCCAAGGCAACAAATAGAGCCTAGTGGCCACTAGCAAGTATAAAAATAGAAACATTGATGGCCTTCGACAGAGTGTGATGGGGGGAGCTTAAAGAGGAGGATAATGAACACCTAGATTTTCATCAGCCACAACCAAATATCATTGGGCCAGACAAAAATGGCATGAAGAATATTTTGGAGTACAAGTTCAATGGGCATAGCCAGAAGGTGGTTCACACCACTACCACACACATATGCAAAGTGGTGAAAGTGCACCTTAATAAGCATGATATCTAGCACCATGGGTGGGGGAAGCTCAACTTTACTGCCAACCAAGAACCCATCAGTGAACTTTACATGCATCTCCTTAGAATAAATCCTTCTGTAGTGCCCCCGTCCATCAAGGATCTAAGGCCGATGATTCAAAATATGGTGCATATGCACTGTCCATCCTAGCTGGCTCTAAGGGTGGTGCAGTAGATTTAATTGATAACACCTTTCTATATAATGTGTGTGACTATCTCTAGTAATGTGATTTTGTATAATGTGTGTTTATCAATCAAGGGGTAGCCTTTATTCATAATCTAGCCTTTGTTTTTGGTGTTCCTCAGACTCCCTTATAGTTGTTGCTTTGTTGTTTTGCTAGGCTTGGCCTAGTGTGCATGTGGCTTTGGGGATTTATCTCATACTACCCACTTATTTTGTTGAGAGAATCTTGTATCATGTTGCATTTAATATAATATAAAATCCTTTTCATTATAATAATCTAGCCAATGCATGTGAAAATTTTGATGATGCCATCCATTTTTTATTGTGTCGACCTTCCTCACATGAGTTGTGGGACTATTTAATTGTTGGGTTGTGATTTCTCATGTCCTCACTCACTTTTTATCATTTTTGTCTGTTGTTTTCCCCTTCCCTCTCATGGAATCTACCTATGTTCCATTCATCCTCTTGTGCAAGCAACAAGAAGGAAACAAATTTCATCTCTACTGTGTTTGACAGTCATCTTCGCAATGTCTTCCACATAGACTCCACAGATGTTATGACTGTGATTATGAATGTCCTGGGTGAGGAATATCTCTGGAGAACCAGGAGAGCTTGTGTAAACTCTGAGATTACAGGTGTCTTCATGTGTTCAATTTATTGGTGTTGTGTGTAGATAAAACAGTGTTCATGGCGGTTGCGTCCCATTTCATTTACCTAGATCATCATGTGGGTTTGGTTGAAGATCTAGAAGAAGTATGCCTTCCTTTTCTCTTTACAAAGATGAATACCTTTATGTCACCTTATTGGGTTGACAACAGGATTTTTGATACCCTAGAATTGAAAATTTGGGTCCTACTTCAATCTTTTGACATTGTTCAAAGCATCTGATGATCAGATGGGGCATCTATCTCCAGCATGTCATCCATGGACCTATTCACACTCGTAAAAACCAACCTTGCCCCTTCCTGATCATGTGGTGTACTTGAAGTCTATTACTGGCATGTAATTTTCCTTTCTCAAGATGATTGCACTGCTTGGCTGGGTGGAACCCTAGGGTTTCTCTATCATTCATGCTTTTTTTTTGTATTCACAGCTCTATGTTTTTTGTCAGGCCTGATTATTCATGTTAAATGTTGGCCTTGTTATCTTTCATACTCATTTTTAGTTTTTGTATGTAGCCTTTCATCAATCAAAACATGGGATACTTGTAGGGTGGGGACCCATCAACCCTTTGGTTCATAACCCTGGTCAAAAGTGTTTTACTATCTAAAAAGGAAAATTATGTAATTTTTCCCTAAGTTTATTTGACAACAAGTTTCTATATAATGTGCCTGACTGTCTTAATAATGTTTATATGTATAATATGTGTGATTATCCATAGAAAATTTATAATACAGTAAAGGATTTAAATGATAATAGATATCTTAATATATAAAAAAGTTAACATAATTTTATTTTATTGAATGGTTATTTGATTAATGTTAATTTACCTTGATAAGGTACACTAGCATTACCTAGTGAGCAATAAGTATTAACTCTCTTAATTTGATTTTTTAAGGTCATATTATCATCTCGAATTCAAACTATCTGATAAAAAAATTGTTCACATCGGTTTAATGCATATAAAGAATTTAAAAATTGTCAGGAACTTCAACAATCAGTGTGTTCATAGATATCGTGAAAACATTTTTAATTTGCAATGAATTATTCTATGGATTTGGGATTCCAGTGTAACTAATAGTATTACAACGAAATTCAAATTCTTCTTAAAATGATTTACCATAATTCTACCTTTAGAAAAGGATTTTTAATTTGTTTCATATCTATATTTAATTACGAAAAGATATCCTCCTGACAAGGGGAGTAGGAGAATTTTAATTGTCATTTAAAGTGTCAAGTGTGTGAGGAAAATGTCTGCAGTGATTTCATGTCCCTTATTTCAAGGTACGCAAGGATGGTAGAAGGTGACACGGGGGGTTAATGATGAATGAAATCACACATTTATTACTATTAAGGGGATGTTAATGTTCTCGTAATCCAGGTTTATTCCTCTATTGGAATATGGGTTTAGAGGATGTTAATGTTCTTGTAATGCGAGCACCGACGGGGTTTATAACTATTAAGGGGAGGTTAATGTTCATGTAATGCTAGTGCCGCCAGGGTTTATAACTATTAAGAGGGTGTTAATGCACATTTAATCCTCTATAGGAATCTAGGATTTATGTTGCTACTTGGTGTATTTGGTATTGCAGTTGTGTGGTCGGGTCTGTGTAACATTGAACAATGAGTTTTTCTTTGTGAGAGCTTGACTATTAATAGGAATATGGGGGAAGATTTGGTTTTCACCGAGCCTTGGGATCTCAATGATATTAAATATGAGGCTATGGAGGTGTTCAACCAAATGGGATTCTCCCCTTTCTTAAAGATTTTTGAGGGGTACAATGAGCAGCTCAGTAAGGATTTTGGATCGACATGGCAACCAGCCAAGAAGTGGACAGGGGGAAATGTGGTGTTGTGGGGAGTAAAGATTGAATTATCAATCAACACGGTGGATTATATTATGGGCATACCCACTGAAGGACACAAAGTATACAAACCCAAAAAGGATTCAATGGATGAAATGAAGCTATTTCTACGAGGTAAGGAAAAACTCACCCCTCTTTTTGTGGGATTTCTTAGGAATTCCTTACCTCCCCCATTTAACGAAGTGGCCCTTAACCTAATCCAGTTTTTTACTCTTGAGGGTCGCCACAAATGTATCTATGCTTACCATCTTCCCATGCTCAATCTACTCAGACATGGGTATAGTTTTAGTTTTCCATACTATATACTTCATTCTCTGTGTGCTACCCTAGACCACTACAAAAAAGGAAGAATCAATATTCCCATACATTTGGATTTTATTATGGCCATTGTGAAGAGTTAAATATTGGATATGGATAACATGATTAATGGGGATAGTGTCCTGTCAAAATCCCTTGAAGATTATGTTGTGGAAGATGAAACTAATTTTGAGAACGTGGAGTCTAGAAAATACCTTGAGTCGAGTGAAGGGGATGATCAAAATGCGGTTGAAGTTGAAGCAGTGCAGAGCCTCCAAGACCTAAAACAAGATGATGTGAAGGTGGTGACTATTAAGAAGGATGAAAAAGAGGAACTAAGTCGACAGAGGAGGCAGGTTTTCAGTTGACACCCAGGAAAAGACCCAAATAGAAGTGCTTGGAAAAGGTGGTGTGGAAGAGGGATTTGATCTTGACTAAATTGGTTGCAGACCTTGAAAATGTGAAATGTGATACTCGTCTGTACTAAAAAAACTATCCAGTTTATCCTCAACGAGTGGAATGCAATGAAGATGAAAGTTGAGGATGCGGCTCAAGTCATAAAGGGTGGCACTAAGGAGGTTTTGTAAGAAAAGTGTAAGATTTTAAACACTGATGTGGACCATCTTAAGGCTATGCTTCAAAAATTCACTGATTGAAATATTCTCACTACCAAGTGCACGTTATAACACCTTTAAAATATCATACATCTGGCTAATGCCTACATGAAATATGAAGAGCATGTGACATAAAATAAGAAGAAAATGGAAACTATCTGAAGTTGATGTAACCACAATGGGCACTAAAATTGAATCATTGGTTAAGGAATGGGCCACTCTGGTAGAAAACTTGGAGAAAATGAAAAATTAGTGCTTTTTGTTAGGTTGTTGTTTAGTGTTGTTAGTTTTGCATTTTTATTTCTATTTGTTTACTGTACCGGCTGTTAGTTTTGATTATTTTTGGGTCAAACTATATTTTTGTATGGTTTGGTATAGAATATATACTCTATTTGGGAGATTTGTTATGTATGAGGTAGGGTCCCCTCAACCCTCTTTTACATAATGTAAAAAATAATAATCTTACTCTCTGAGTAGAATGGTCCACTCCAAGGGAAATTTGATTTTTAAATTGAAGCAAGGCAAGACTTAAAAGTAGGCATATTTCCTTCTTTCTATGAATTCTTGTATATATTTCCACTTAACATAAAGAGTTTATCTCACATTTGTTAGAAATTCATATGTAATTAGTGCTTCATTGGATGATTATTATATTATATTGTTATGGATTTTCTTTATTTGTTATACCAGATTCTCTTTACGGGGTTACTTCTTGTTTTGACTTCGTAATTTCACCGGAAGGCGTCCACTTTGAAGAAGCTCCTGCTGGAAACTGTCAAATTCCGGTCACTCTATTTCCAACTGAAATTTTCCGGCCACCATTTTATTTTATTTTATGTTTATTGAATTTTCTTTTTCTTTTTTAAAAACTCACAACATGAAAGAATCATAGGTTTGTCGTAAACAACCAACCAACCGTTACACATATTTTTGGCATTGGAGAAAGACATATTTGAAGGTTTGACGTGTTAAAAGAGAGTGATTTGAGTTGAAAGAGGTTTTTGTCTAGCAGAGTAGACCAGACTAGACCCGACTAAACAAAGGGATCATCTAATCTGTGATGGGCATTTCTTTTCTGCTTCAACTTCACGTTCACACAATTCTGGATTTAATTTGTTATCAGAGAATGTTCCACGTAGAATAGAAAACAATGAAAAGTGTGTATACTTTGGATTGCCGTGAAGACAAAGCAGGCAAGAAATGACAGATCGTCCAATATGTAAAAGTAACAACAAACAATGACTTGACATCATTACAGCTGCATACACCATTTATCCAACTGTTTATGAAATGAATTTTTGTGACACACAAATGGAAAACTCCACATATTTTGTTAAAAAGATCTAAAATATCTTCGTATGCTTCCTAGCCGCTTTTTTTGGAATGAAATCCTGCAGATTTTCCTATCATATGTGTACAGTACAGATTTCATCATTGTAAACTATTAAACAGGAGAAGATCATTTATTTCATCTGTGTGGAATAGTTGCATTGTTGTTGGGTCTTTGCCGACTTCCTTTGACATTTATGGCAGGGAAATATCTCACCACCATTCTAATATAAATAGGCCTGTCCACAATGCTTTATCATTGTCTTCAATTGGCTTTGTATGGCTTCATTCTTATTTTGCAGCTGTGTTTTCTCTATCTCAACCTGTGTCTGGAGTTCATCCTTTTCTACCAGAAGTTTACCAAAACCCTCTATTTTTGCACTCAATTGACTTCCATTTCTTCGTTTTGAGATTACAGTTAAGTTTTGTCCTCCGTTAAGGATGCAATCTCACCCTTCAGAACACCCAAATGGGTTTCCAACTTTTTATTCTAGTAATCAAAATCACCCACTGTTCTCTCTACCTCTATAATTTTATTAGGCAATAAAGATATTACACCAGTGTAATTCTTTTAAGTAATATTGACATCAAAGCTTCCTAAACACATTTGCAGGTGGACTGCTCACTTTCAATGGTCGTGGCGCTCACGTTTGCAATTGATTTCCACCTTACAAAGCTTCCATTGACACAGGAAAAACCCTGTATTTTATGGTTGCTCTGTTTCACTTCTTCCCTGCGTACAAATACTTGAGTTCAGAATAACAGATGTTTGAGGAATGACAACGGCCACATTGGTTTTTTTGGAGCATTTCCCTACCATATTTGTATAGATGTTAATGGTGGTCAGTCAATCCTTGGGTGAGTCACAGCCAATATATGTCCATTTTCATTTATAATATATATCCCACCATACCGATACCCGTGGCGCGTTTATTGGGGCGTGGATTTGTGTTTTTGTGTTTGGTTAATCAATTAAATGGTCACATGGCTCCTATTCACAATCCACTATTTTCGTTCAAGTTTTCTAATATCTCAAAGGGAAGAAGATCCCATATTTAGGGCACATCATACACATTGTGCAAAATTTGTTTTTAATGCAGAAATATGTTAGATATTAGTTTTTATGGGATTTCATGTCTTTTTTTTATTCCTTTATTGATATTTTTTATTTATATTTCTAACAAAATAAGAGCTTTGCAACAACATATAGACATCCATGCAATATCAACCCGAAATACAACTCAAATAAACTAAATATTGCTAACTCATTTGCAATTGCTAGTTAGTAGGAAGTTAGTTTGTTGTTTTTATGGCTATATTATAGCCGCTGTAATATTCCTGTGCATATGCTGAATAGAAGATCATTTATTTGTTGTGAAAATATGTGTCCGTATCTTTATGTGGTATCAGAGCAGAGATATCCGGGCCTGTGAGAGCATTCCAACACACGTCATTTACGGGCATTGAACATTGGTGGACAAGTTTCTATTCATTTAGCGTTTGATCATAGCTCATGTGAAGGTGCCAGCACTTTCGACTATTTTGTTGAGTGCAAACGGAGTGACTACAGCAGTGAATCCCCTGAAATTCTCCATGCTCAATACGTCTTTTAAGCTCAGATTTTCATCAAGTTCTAAAGGACTCTAACGGAATCAAGCTCTACGCAGACTTTATATTCATCAATTCTTGGCGTTAGCTTTTCCTGCACAACCAAACATATTCACGTTTACACGCATGTCGAAGGTATTCCATCTTGGCACGTGGAAGTGTTTTTCATTTTGATTATAAAATACAATACAACCAGTGCACCATTGTTTTTCTGAGTAGTTGTGGGTCGATTAAAAGTTATTTTAATATGTGGATTGGCCCATGTTTTTAAACATTCCAAAGTAAGACCAGTATGTCATTCACATAGCTGTGTAAGTCTGGAAGATAATTAATGTCTGTTGTCGCTCATACAAATCAACACATTGAGAAATCTTCAGAGATTGACATATTTTCTATCTGTCAACAGCCATACAAATAATTCTGAATGTTTCCCATCGTGAGAAAGGCTGGATACAAGTATTATACATGCATTCTACAACGAACTCACCTCTTACGACCCTGCCACCGAGCTCGACTCTCCACCAGTCATTTTAAGTGTCTTTTGATTTATTCGTTAGTTTTTGTGTTAGAGATCTATTTCTATACAATAAATTAATATAGTCAAAACTAAACTAGATCTATAGTTTAGTTAAAGTCATCTTAGTTCGATTCTCTTTAGTGTATGTACCCATATTTAAAAATATAACATGCATATGTGTCATGTTTTTAATGTCAAAGGATGATCAATTCTCTCATTCTAAGACATTTTTCAGTGTTACTTTGGTCAATATAAATATTTGGTGTTCAAAATCTAAAAGTATCATTGTGTTAACTTTTTTAAAGTGTTATTGTTAGTCATCAAAATTTTATACGGTGTCAATAGAGTCAAAAGTATTTTTCTAAATAAGTATAAATGTGGATTCAAAGTTTTATTGTTTTCAATGTATCGTCATTTTGTGTGTCATTAAATGTCATTTTGTAATTCAAAGTGTCTTGTAGAGTCGAAAATTGTTAAAAATAGTTTTTTTCCTTATGTTTTCAGTAGAATCTGATGTCCAATTGAGGTTTGTAAAATTGAGCTCCATGATCACATCCTACTGAGGTAGCAACATCATTCATTGGAGGTAAGAGGCAACGGAAGATGGAGGACGATCAACGCCTCTTGTCAGTCACCAACGACGGGGTCGCTTATAGCTTTGGTAGCATTATTTTATACTACTTTAGTTGTGTACTTTGAGTGGCGTGTGCAGAAATAAAACATGATTTTGATTTGCTATTAATGATTAAAATGAGGAGGATGTGCATTTTGGAATATGTGAACAATTGTATTGGAGGGCAGATGAACTGAAGTGATCCTTTGACTACAGAGATTCTTCGAATATCATACTTCTAACATCGATTGGCCGGTGAAATACAACATTCACTGGAAGTGAAAGCGGGAACTGTTGAGTTTGCGTATGTAGGTGAATTGGTGGAAGTGTGATCAAATAGTATGGGATTCATTGTGGTGAAGCGGATTGGTCATGTGCAACAAGATCCAAGCCAGTAGTATGTAGACCTAAAAGTATGTAGAGCCATATCATTTTGTTTCTAGTTCTTGAGATGTACTTTCTCCCCATGTTTGCACTAAGGGGGGAATGTTAGGAATTCATATTTAATTAGTGCTTCAATGAGTGATTATTATATTATATTGTTATGGGTTTTATTTGTTTTTTATACCCGATTCTCTTTACTGGGTTACTTCTTGTTTGGCTTCCTATTTAGTAGGAAGTTGGTTTGTTGCTTCTATGGCTATATTATAGCCGTTGTAATATTCCTGTGTGTATGCTGAATAGAAGATCATTTATTTGTTGTGTAAATTTATACTCGTACCTTCAACATTTAGTTTAATATTACTTTAATGTAGACCAAACTTGCTTTGGCTCTAACATGCTTCTTATCAAATCATGTGAAAGCAACAAGTACTATAAAGTCAATTACTATTTTATTTTCTCTCCATGGTGAGCAGTACAGGTTCTAGATATATGATTCTTGGAGGATTGTGATGTGAAAGGATATTTACCTAATCTATGTGTTATATTATGGTTCCCTCGAAAGTAATGATGCCATAATAAAATAATTGGCTTTTAAAATTAAGTCATACCAAAATATGCAACATATACATGCATTTAATTATATTCTCATAGTTTGGATCAATTCCCTCTGCTAGTTTCTTTAGAATATATTCAATCATTATCAAGTTATAATGAGGTTTAATAACATTATAGTAAAGTAACCTGGAAGTGTCTCACATCTCTTGAAATTCATTAGCTTAGTGGCCACTAGCCTGTAGAAAAATGATAAAATACATCTAAACGGCATCAAATTTAACACAACGTTGTGGATTTGTTACAACCATTGAAGGACAAGAGAATATGTTCACTATCCCATATAAATCATAAACACATTCTATACGTAACATGTCATAAATAATGCCTAGTGTCATCTAGACCATATAACATAGCATAAATAATGGCTGGCAGCCACTAGCCCTTATAACATAACATAAATAATCGTTGGCGTCCGGTAGCCCTTATAACATAGCATAAATAATGACTGGAAGACATTAGCCCTTATAACATAACATAAACAATGGTTGGTGGTGCTAGACCTTATAACATAGTATAGATAATGCCCAACGGATGCTAGCCCTTATAACATAGCATAAATAATGCCCAGCAAATGATAGCCCTTTTAACATAGCATAAATAGTGCCGAACGGATGCTAGCCCTTATAACATAGCATAAATAATGCCTAGTAGATGCTATCCCTTATAAAATAGCATAAATAATATCAAATGAACGCTAGCCCTTATAACATAACATAAATAATTCCCAATAGATGTTAGCTCATATAATGGATTCCAATATTTGATTTTCTGGATTCCGATGTATGAGACTTTGGAGTACATATAATTCCAATATAGGTGATTTTGTATTCTAATATATGTGATTTTGGATTCCGATATATGCGATTTTGGAGTTCAATATGTGCGATTTTGGAATCTGATATGTGCGATTTTGGAGTGTAGAAAATTCCAATATTTGACATTTTGGAATCCAAAAATAACAATATTGGATTTTGATATTGAGTATATTTTTTATCTGCTGGGACTGGAATAAGTCCCAATTTAGTGAAATAAGCATTATAAACTCCTTATAATGAGAAATCTTAAGTATGTTTATATCTTCCTAATACATCTTATTCTAAATTTCAAGGCATACCTAATTACAAAGGAAAAATAAATGATAATAAAAATGATGTTAAAGTTAATGTAAATGATGTATATCACATTGGTAAACTTTAATTACAAATTACTCATCAGACAAAATTCACATAGTTTCCTTCTTCACCCCAAAAGGTCCTTCAAAAGTTGTTAGAGTGTAACCTTGTATCTCTCCATCTACCTATTGAGGTTGTACAAGAAATACTCATGGTAAATGTTTTGATTTTAATGCCAATTATGAATTTCAAAAATGTGTTGGTCACTCTACTAATAAATGCTTCAAGCTTCATCATGTCACCTAAGATATTATTAATATAAATTCTATTAAATTTGACTCTCCTCAAGAGCAATCTAAGCATTATAATAACAATTTTAAGCTTAAAATTTTTAATGACTTGCTTCCCAATCACAACATTTCGGAATCTAATCCAAAATTACATCAAACCTATTGAACTCATCCTTATCCTACTTCATATTATCATCCATTAGATTCTATTATTGGTACTATCAATCCTACTTTTCCTAGTAGGATTTCCATTACATTTGATCATTCTAGTATTTCTCATGAACTTGTTTATGATACAATTTATAGTTGATCCTTTGTTGGTCTAAGTTTTATTCATAGTTTTTTTATTAATAGTGGTTCTAAACACAATACGTGAACATTTAAATTTCTTTCTTCTAGTTTTTATACTAAGAAACACATGACAATTAATATTGATACCTCTCTTAGGCAGATTGTTTTACCTCTAATTGTGGGCTCTTCAACTATGAATATTACTTTTTCAACCACATATTCCCTTAGTTCATGTGAAACGTGTCTATTTCACCCTTTGCTTCATGCTCTTAAGGATATCCCTTCCACTATGAACCAATATGTCAAATTTATTTATAATAAGCAAGTTGTTATGGTGAAGGGTATCCCATATGAGACTCATTTCCTTAATCCCTTTACTAAGAAATAAGTAGTTTCTACACCTAATCCTATTGCACCTACTCATGCTAACTTTCAAGGATCTATCCCTCACAACAATCCTACTAGGTATCCTATTGTACATCCTACAAATCCTAAGCACATTATACAACCTATGATTTTATAGATCCATCCTACTCCTACTACACATGTGTATTTGAGGTCCGCACCTCCCTTATTTGTAGGGTATTCTCATCACCATATTTATTCTATCTTATGGTATATCTTTCTTTAATGAAAATATCCTAAAGTACCAAAACATCTCAATAATCAAGTAAGCACATAAAAATTCAAATATTTTCAAAATACCAAATCATGACCTACATATGACCAGATTCATTAGATTTTAAAAATACATATGTTGTTTATCATATGGTTTGATGAATAAAATACTATCTTTATATTATTACATACATGAAGTCATGAGGTATCTTGAACTTGATGCATGACACATACCTACTTCTACATGATGATAGGTATTGGCCCAGTCCACTTCCCATTGGATTGACTGAGTTGGGGGCATCTTCGACATTATTCAAGTGTTTTTTTATTACATTTACTTTTACTTCCCCATTATGCATAATTTATTATATTTTTCTATATATATTTTTATACTAGTACGTCTAACATTGTCTTGTGAAACACTAGATTTTCTTATTTTATGTGCTTTAGGACTACTATCTTCTATAATTTTCGCTTAATTACATACTTGTATACTTTCTTTCATGTATGCGGCCTATGGAATTTATTTTGATTTTATTTGCGATGCTTTAGTGTGCCTTGTTTGTGGGTTCTATTTCCTTTTCTCATGATTTTTGTGTATGTGAAACTCTCGTGTCCATTACTTGTAACATATTTGGCCTTTGTTGTGACTAACATATGTGACATTTATTTTTTATTTTTATGCTAGATTACTTGTATTCATTACACCTATGTAATTGATTTCTTCTACACAAGTTTACCTCTATACCCATTTCTTATTTTCTCTCTCCATGTGATGGTTTCTACCATGTGGGCTCTTATAAGATGATTAAATAAAAATTGAACTAACTATGTAGTATGGGGTTATTTAATCTAAGATATGAACAACTGTAATAAAGTAAATAAATGCAGTAAACAAGAATGCAAATGAACTAAACCAACATGCAAAAGGAAATGCTAACCCTAATGTGTAAGAAGATAGAGGAAATAACTCAATTGAATAACAAACGTCTGTCAAAGAGTGTCACAGAGGTGACTGGAAAATTAAGAGCATGAAAAAATATGCAAAAGTCCTGAAAATGATGTATCTAGAGGATCTAGCTAGACTAGAGCACCTAGAGGAGGATTGGGGAACTTGTGGGAATTCTAGTCTATAATTTGGGTGCCCTGATCTATGTAAAAGCTCTGAAACTAGTCTTCACTGGTTTGGTATATGGTCTGAAACCCTCACTGTTTGTTACATCAACTTCACTGCCATGTGCTAGATGTTGCCAATACTCCAAGATGAAAGAAAGAATTGCAAGACCACAAAACAAACATCAAACCCTAAAAAAATGCATATGAAGGAGCCAAACTGACCTCAATTGCCACAATGGTGGACTTAATAACTAAGCACTATAGTACATCTCAAACCTAATGTATTTATATGTGTAAGTATGTGTGAACATGCGCTAGGTTATTCTCGTGCTAGTCACACTTTCTGAGGTAGCGAGCAATAACTATGTGTAGAAAATGTAATAGAATATGTGCATGGAATAGAATAAAATACCTCACCCTATGAAGTGTGATGCAGAAGTCCTATCCTTGTGACTTGATGATAGAGCTATGTGGATGTAAGTGATCTCCAATGAAATAGATAGATGCAACTCTAGATGGAGTGATAGTAGTATGTGATGTTAGGTCCCTCATTATGGTCTCATAACTTTATATTTATAGGGTTCTCTTGATCTAATTTCATAATTAACCCCAAAAGGGATGACCACAAGAAAGATAAAAAATGCCAAACAACTAGAAAGATCCCAAAAGTTGTGGGAAAGTGAAAAAGGGACCGGGGCACCCCTGGTGGGACCAGGGCACCCACAGGTGCCCCAGTACTAGCCTGGGCACCCTAGTCGAGGCTAAAATGATGGGAAATGCCAAAAAAAAGTGGGCATGCTGATGGAAAGGGTCAATAATGATGAAATAAAATAAAATAATATGGCCAAAAGATGGGGGTTAATTAGTACTTTATTCACTCAAGAACATTCTAAATAGTAGTATGAAATTAGGATAAATAAATGTCTAAAGTGCATGATTTTGTGACTACATTTTTCCCCCACTTTATGTTGGTGAGTAAAAATCTTGGTAACATAAAGTAGATAGATATGCATACCTGATGTCCATGAAGAGTGTATTAGAAACACACCGAAGGACTAGATAAAGAGTGGAATGAAAAAAATATGGAGGAGCGTAGAAACTAAAGATGAAAAATGTGCAAATAAAAAGTGATGAGAGTGAACCTAGTGCGGAAAGTATGTGTAGCTGCTACGGCGTGTAATGTACCTGCATGGTTAGTATAACATGTAATGTTGCAAAGTGTTATTGTTGACATTGTTTTTGTTGTTTCCCCCATTTGATTGGTTGTTTCTCATACGACTGGACTTGCAAGGATAAAATGATCAAGTAGTCAAATATGTATGTATGTATGTATGTGTAAAAATGTAATGCAAAAAATATGCATGTATATGAAATCATGTAAATGTAAAATACGTAAATGTAAGAGTGTAAATGGAACATGTGCACTTGATCTATGTCGAGAAAGAGAGTGTAGAAGGATATCCTATAGTGTGATTTTTTTGGGTGATCTCATGCAACCCTAGCCAAAGAAGTGTAGGGAGGAAATGCTCTGTGTCCTCTAAGCTCTAACTAATTCCTTGAATGTGTGTGAATAGATCTATGTATTTTCATGGTTTTTTGGGTGATCTGACACCATTGGTTAAAGCAGTATAGGGAGGCACACCCAATGTAGCCTCCAAGCCTATAAATGCTTCCCAAACTACTAAGGACACCATGTCCTGTAAAATACACTGTGTATGGGGTTTGTAAACTGGTTTGAACCTACTCACTATATGTAACTAAATCAAACCAGTGTATAATATCTATGTTAGTATGTACAAAATCCCAAATGATGCCCCCCTCTTTGAGGGAACATATGACATCATTGATAGGAGAATATGGCCCCAAATGAGGACCAATCACATGAAATTTGTAACTATGCCCTATAGGGGGAAAGGAATGCACTTGGTAGCAACCAAGACACACAAAAATAAGGATAGCTAGCCAAAGAGATGTGTTAATACAAAAATTCATGCATGTAAGAAGACGATGTGTAATCTACACAAACAATGGAAAAACTACTTAGCACAATATTGTAAACAAGAAAGAAGAAAAGTAATCCACATAAAGAGGGTCCCAAACATTGGACATCACTCATGATGTCATAAGACATGTAAGACCATCATGGCTATAACTAAAAAACAAGTGTGCACAACAAACATAGGGAAAGGCTTGCATACAAGAAATAAACAATGACATACAAGTACAAACAAGAAAAATAAGTAGTCATGAAAACATGTAATCCTAAAAAATAAGTGTTGCACATAGAACACCTATTAGCATGTTAGAGAAATAACCAATACGTCAAATAATGAATAAATAAGGAATGTAAAGTGCTAAGTACAAAATGAAACATAAGGAATGTAATGTGGATGCCCCTAACAACCATTGTAGGAAGGTGTTTCGCTCGGAATGTTTTGGCTTCTAGGAATAGAGTTGTTTCTATCCTTTCATTCCTTTTAGAAACAGATAGGGTTAGGGCTAGGAGGAATACCTGTTAAATGTTGAGATGGTGTGCGCGTACCGTGGAGAAAGATCAAGTTGACTGCGAAGAACTCCTTTTTGTCTTGGAAGGACTACCTGCAAATAAGAACACAAGACCACAAGATTTGATTAAACAATAAATGAGGAAACTACCTTGGGCCCAAGAAATATAAAACTTCCTTTCGAAGGTGGTCAGTTTCCCTGCTAATATGAATTAACACAAATGACTGCAAAATATCAATTAGATTAATTGGTTGAAACGGGTGGGATAAGGCTGGTTTCTGGTTATAGTTAGGGTAACCGATACCAGTTTCTGGTAACCGACGTCGGTTGGGCCTAGGACCTTCTTGGTAGCTATGGTGTTTGTAAGGCTGGTTTATGGATGATATTAGGAAATGAGATGATGAGAGGTAAAAGAATGACAGTTAGATGTAATGGCACGTTGGGTAGTGGATTCAGAAATGAATTTAGGAGGATTGTGATTCAAAGAGCATAAGAAATGTTATAACAGAGGACATGCAAGATGTGACTTACTGGTTTTGACAAAGATGCAAGTTGATCTCCTTTGCTGCAAACGCTTCTGGTTTCTTCACTTGTCTCTGCTCGGTCAAGTGAAGATCCGGACTCTGTTTTTCGCTCCCAATGATCTCTGTTGATTCAAAAATCATTCGACCCTTGATTTTGGTTCGGGGAGCCCATTTATAGGGAGCTGATGGCGGTTACGTAACCGACGGCGGTCGAGTAGGAACCGGCATCGGTAAGGAAAAAGTAGGCTATTTTTAGTAAAATAGCCCACCTTCCCTGCTTTTCTCCCGAGAGATTAGTTGCGGGCTTGGTCAAGTGGCTAGATGGTCGGTTTTGGGTGCGAGTAAGGAGGCATTAGTTATGGATGTGAGTCTAGACCAAGTCATAGGTCTTAATTAGGTTAGTTTAGGGTTAGGGCTAGGTCATGATGAGGTGGAAAAATGAGGTGGCAGGTAAGGTGATGTGGATTTATCAATTACAAGGTAATTAATAAATAATTGTGTAAGGTTTAGGTGATGAGGTTAAGTTGCGAGATGAGATGCGGGTCACAAGGGGTCGTAAGACACAAATTTGGTGTCTACATTAGCCCCTTATTGTCGTGTAGCTTGTTTTGTAAAGCTGCACGGACAATAATATGAAGTGGTTTCCCCTGTTAAGGGTAAAGGTAATCCCCCTCAAATCTATCACAGATTGAGTGAACGGGAAATCAGGGATAGGTTTGATAAAGGGTAAATGGGGTAGAGGGGATGGTAGGATGGTGGGGTAGGTCCAAGGAAGCAGACGCATGGTAAAATGCAATAGTACAACTAGGGTACATGATTTGGTGAGCAAACCAGCAATGTATAGGCAAAGGTCGATAGTTTATCCAAACAAGGGTGATATAATCCTGGTATCCAAGGCATAGGAAGTAGCTCCAGGGTATATAACAGGTAAGGTACAGGAACGTTTAGGCATGTTTGGCAGTACCAAATGGTTGGTTTGGTTGAGATAAACGTCACGGTCTAGGTCTAGGCAAAGTTGGTCGACAGATCAAGTCAAGGACCCTAATCATGCTAAAACACAAACATGTGAGATCGATTGAACAAAAGGTATAGGATGGATGGAAAAAATAAAACGTTGATTGTGGGTATGGTATTGAAGTGATACGGCCGTGGGTCGGGCCAAGTTGTTAGGTTACAGCCTTGGGTCGGGCCGGATGGCGAGGGTGAGGCCTTGGGTTGGGTCAGATGGGTAGGGTGAGGCCTTGGGTCGGGCCAAATAGGTAGGTTGAGGCCTTGGGTCAGGCCAAGTGGGTAGGTTGAGGCCTTGGGTCGAGCCAAATAGGTAGGTTGAGGCCTTAGGTCAGGCCGAATGGGTAGGGCAAGGCCTTGGGTCGGGCCAAATGGGTAGGTTGAGGCCTTGGGCCGGGCCAAATGGGTAGGGCGAGGCCTTGGGTCGGGCCAAATAGGTAGGTTGAGGCCTTGAGTCGGGCCGAATAGGTAGGTTGAGGCCTTGGGTCGGGCCAAATGGGTAGGTCGAGGCCTTGAGTCGGGCCAAATGGGTAGGGCGAGGCCTTGGGTTGGGCCAAATAGGTAGGGCGAGGCCTTGGGTTGGGCCAAATGGGTAGGGCGAGGCCTTGGGTTGGGCCAAATGGGTAGGTTGAGGCCTTGGGTCAGGCCAAATGGGTAGGGTGAGGCCTTGGGTCAGGCCGAATGGGTAGGGCGAGGCCTTGGGTCGGGCCGAATAGGTAAACAAATGGTGTTCAGCAAAAGTGGATATAGGCGATATGTGGTTAAAAAGGGGCAAATGGTAAATAAGGGCAAAAAATTGAGGGAAAGTTGGCAGAAAAACTGATGTCGATTCTACATGACCGATATCGGTTAAGGGACCGATACCGGTTCATTAGGGCAAAATGAAACCGATATTGGTTAAGGGCGAAAAACCTATAAAAAGAAAAATACGGCTTGTCATTGTCACTTTTGTTATTTGAAAACCAAATTGATTTGTCTGACGTGGAGAGTTGAGATTGGAGGTTTTATTGATTGAGGTGGAGCTATTGTGCTGGAGGAGTGAGTTGTTTGCGAGCCCGAGTGAGGAGGAGGCAGCAGTTGATTGGCCGGGGACCCAGCAGAGTAGAATTGGAGCCATGGCACAGGCAGGAGGAGCAGGAGGGGCTAGACCAGCTGGACCACCACCACCCATCCCACCACGACGACGTGTCGTCGTACGGGTAGGCTTGGAACTCTTTATTTTGTGCATTTGAATGGTATTAAGCGAAATTGGGGGTTTGGGTAGGAATTTACATTTTTTAGGAAATAATGAGTAAATTGACGTAATTTGAAAAATGAAGAGGATAGATGGGTAAAATAGGGCAAGTCGGCTGGGTGGGTAGGTTTTTAGGGTGTTTGGGTGGGTAGATAAGTATAAAAATGCAAAAATATGGGCGGGGGGCCACGCGGGGGTTTGGCTCCCGGCAATTACAGCGACCGATGTCGGTTGCTAAGTGACCGGCATCAGTCGCAAATTGTGTGGATAGGGTGTGTTGGGCTGGACCGGCGTCGGTCGTATGTCGGCCGGCGTCAGTTTGGGTTTTTATGGGTATGGGTTTGGGTTGGGTTTTGGTTGATGGTGGGTTGGGTTGGTTGTGGGCGGTTTTGTGTCTTGGGATTGGGTGGGTTTGGGTGTTGGGTGGGGTGGGGTTCTGGTTGGGGTGGGTTTGGGTTGGTTTTGTTTTTGTTTTGGGGTTGGTTGGAGTTTGCTGTTGGGTCGCTTTTGGGCTTGGTCGGGGTCGGGGTTTGGGTGTGGTGGGTTTGTTTTTTCGGTGCGTGGGTTTGGGTTTTGGGTGGGGTGCGTTTGTATTTGTCGGTGGGGTCGTTTGGGTTTATGGTGGGGTGGGTTTGGTTTGGGGTACCCCCGTGCGTGTTTATTGAAAGCCGTGTTAGAAGGACAAGCTAGGCCGGAGCAGCGGAACATCGGGAGCATAAGGCGAGAGGGATATTAAGTTACAAAAAATAAAAGGGAAATAATTTATTTTTTTTTCTTTTATTTGTTATACTTTTTGTCTCGCGTTACTTTAAGCTGGGAGCGAGAAATTAACTCGGTAGCTATGGATATCAACGAGAGGAATGTTGCTTATTTTTTTCTCTTTATTCTTTTGGGTCGGGTAGGGTTTGGGTGGGGTGGGGTTTTGGGTAATTTTGTGGCGTTGGGTTTGGGTTTGGGGTGTGGGTGCGTTTGGTTCTTAGTCCTTGGGTTGAGTTTGGGTTTGGGTGGGGGGTAGAGAGTCGGGGTGTGGTCGGGGGGATAAAAGGGTTTGAGGATAAAGTAGATGTGTGATAAAAGTAGGGTCTAAGGATGTGGGTTAGTTTTGGCAGGCACGTCAGCGTTGACGATGCGGGATAGGATGCCCCCGCTGTTGTGCGGATGAGACCACATGTGTACGAACAATCTCACTAGGCGATCAATGCGCGAGGTGGGACTCGGTTGGAGTCCAGAGGTTACAGAGCGATAGAGAGAGATCACAGCTTGATGGTCGCCCTCATGAGAGATGGGATCCGGCGACCAATGTGTTCCATCTCCCGATTGGGGAGATGACTATCACGTTGGAGGATGTGTATCGCATCCTTCGACTACCTATCGAGGGAGAGGTAGTCTTCCAGGTAGATTCAGAGACTGCCATGGACAACATATTACAGGTTTTTGGAGATGCAGCCACGCTACTTACCTATCATAGCGCGAGCATTGGGTATGGTGACATGTACCGTGCGCATCGACACGAGACACGGCTGGCTGTGCTGATGATGATTGGGATCACCTGCTTCACCCTCCTAGACTCAGAGGGAGGCCGCTTTCCACGGGCGTTGATGGGGGTGTTGCTTGAGATGATTGAGGAGCATACTTGCTATGTGTGGGCACCAGTGTATATGGTGCAGCTATACAGAGAGCTTTGGGGTTATCGCCGGATGAGATGATTCGATATCTGTTTGACATTTTTACTTCATTGTTGGGCATATGAGCACATCATATGCATCAGACCAGTAGGGCTGCCCCAGCAGCCAGGGACACAGGTTATATACAGATACAGCTTTCAGAGGTGGTTGGGAGTCGTGGGGCAGCCACGAGTACTGCTTGCGGGGAGAGACGTTGCCTACTACAGGCATTTGTTAGAGGGCCTGACAGCGGTAGATATCATATGGAGACCTTACAGAGGTCATCACCCGCACAGAGGAGGCCGAGTACAGTTACGCTGGATCCAGTACACTTTCTGGATAGCAGGACGGAGGCCGGGAGAGTACGAGAGGATACCCCTAGAGAGGGTACGCAGGTAGATGTGGCTGTGACAGGACGAGCCACCTCCCTTCCCTCAGTACAGGAGGGATGATGTAGAGGCCCCACTGCCTGCACCACAGCCCTTGGATCCAGATTGGGTTGCAGAGAGGCCAGCAGATGATGGCGTAGATTATGCTGGGTGCACGGGGGCATACAGGGTTTGGTGGGCTGGTCAGAGAGCGACGAGGGTAGCACAGCCCGCACAGCCAGACTTGGCAGCGGTGACGGCAGAGAGAGATCAGCTCAGGGGCCAGGTGCAGTTATTACAGGGGTAGCTTGCTGCTACGCAGGCACAGATAGGGGTCTTACAGGGGCAGCTAGCCCAGGCTCAGGCACAGGCACAGGCAGCACCACCAGCAGCAGCACAGGTACAGGCACCACCGCGGCCACAGGCACCACCAGTAGCACCAGCACAGGGGGTACTGGTAGTAGGAGTCTGGGGACCAGCCCCAGTACCGATGGTGGCACGGGAGAGATATATGGAGGCAAGAGCAGAGGCCCGGTACTATCAGGATGTCTTTGATAGTACCAGAGCTGAGTATCAGCCATATGCGGCACACCGAGTGGAGACCTCACATAGTCAGAGGTCGCAGGGAGGCACAGCTACAGCCGGTGTGTCCGTTACAGGTAGGAGGCGAGAGGCACCGCAGGGACCAGCAGGGAGAGGTGCTGAGGGTGGTGGGGAGAGCTGAGGGATCGCCACATAGTTTTTGTATAGGGACATGGGCACCGGTCTGCGAACCGGTTGTGTTGATAGAGGCCTGCGTGCCGTCATTTATTCATGTATGGATTCATTTATTCATTATATACCGGCCTGCGAGTCGAGTACGGGTTGTATATTTGATACCGGCCTGCGAGCCGAGTATATTTTTGATATGAGGGACCGGCCTGCGAGCCGAGTCGAGATTTTGGATAGTTATTGTGGCCTGCGTGCTGGCTTAGTTGTATGATGAGATCACAGAGGCCCCGATGCAGGGCACATTGTATATTTGAAAATTTGTATATATATATATATAGATGATGTTTTGATCCACATGCAGTGTTCAAAAATGTGTTTAAGTATTTTGTCGATGGTTTGTGATATAGAATGTAGGATGAGTTTAGTTGACATGTTGATATATGGATGATGTTGATGTTTTTTTTTTGCACGTATATATGGATGACATGTTATATGATGAAATGTTGCATGTTGTGGGCTGGTTTTGTGACATTGTTATATATGTATCTGATGAGTTGGATTCAAATGAGGTATAGATAGATAGTTTTTTGTTTTGTTTTGTTTTGGTTTGGTATCCTTAGCTGATGGCTGGTTTGTTTTTGTAAAATAGATGATGTTAATGAAATTGTAATGATATGTGTGGTGGATGGACATATATGGATAATGGTGTTGTGATGCAGGAAAAGAGGCGGGCGCGACAAAAATTAGGTAAAAAAATGAAGAAAAGACCATGTTTCAAAAAGGCAGGGGTATAACCGATATCGGTTAGATAACCGACGGCGGTAGTTAGTAGAGCGATATCGGTTACATAACCGACACCGGTTATTTAGGTATGAGCTTTTCTAAAAATAAAAAAACTAGGGTGGCAACTTAAGTTCTAATTTTGAGAGCCATGCAAGAAGTTAAATATGTGAACGCGACGCTTTTTGACGACTGAGACAGGTAATTGCATGAGAAATTTGAGTGATAAGGAGAAAAGAGACAGGGAAAGTGAATGTGATCTGAGATTCAGAAGACAGAAAGGCAGGTTTGAAAAAGGTGGTAATAATGGCAGGACGAGGAGAAACATCCAGCAGGCAGGGACAAGAGGGAAGACAAGGGCCACCTCAAGCTACTGCAACCCAAGAGGTAACGTTTTGTTTGTGATTTGACTACTGCATGTTTTGTGAATAAGATGGGGGAGAGTATGTGGGTCGAGATGAGAAAGAAAAGATGATAACAAGGGTTATAAATGGGGTGAGTGTTACATGGTAGGTAATCAAGGGTTTCAGGTATGTCTGTGTATACAGAGAGGAATAAATGAGAAATTTATTGTCGTAGGTGGTTGTTTTAGGCAAGGTGTATGAAAGTAACAGGGACCGATATCGGTTAGGAATAACCGGTATCAGTTACTCAACCGGTACCGGTTAGCTGTAAACGATACCGGTTGCTGTAGGAATTTCCAGAATTTGAGAAAAAACCCGAGGGGATTGGAGGAATTGAATGGTTTTTTGTTATTTGGATGTATGCAGGCAGAGGCAGGGTTGAGGATGAATGTTAGTGTACCAGCGCTATTGTCACGAATCCGAGCGGATGTAACGCCAGCTGAATGGACATTGATAAATCGTTTAGGGTTAAGTGGAATCATCTATTATTCACGAATTGCACGGAACCATGCTATGTTGCAGGCGTTGATTGAAAGATGGAATCCTGAGAAAAATACCTTCTATCTGCCAACAGGGGAAATGACAGTAACATTGGAAGATGTGTTCCGTATTGTGAGACTCCCAATTACAGGAAAACCAGTATATCAGGCATTACCTAGTGTGGCACGGGGAGCGATAACAGCAGTATTTGGTCCATACGCATGAGATTTAACACAGCGAGGTTTGTCATTTACGTATGGGATAATGTATGCAGCACATCCTGAGGAGACAAGGCTAGCAGTAATATTAATGATAGCGGTAGGGTATTACGCGTTACCGAGGGTGGATGGGGGAATATTTCCAAAGGCATTGATGTGTGTTATTTGGGAGATGATAGAAAGGAACGTGACGTTTGCATGGGCACCTGCATATTTGGCAGAGCTATACAGGGGTTTATGGGCTTGTAGGCGAAATCACAGAACGACACTGGATTGTTCATACTTATTACACTGTTGGGCCTATGAGCACATTGTTTGTGTGCGACCAATAGGCTGACCCATCCGGTCAGGAGAGACCGGAGTATAGAGGTTGGGATTCAGACGATGGGTCCAAACAGAACAAGAGGTAAGATCCCAGGCTATGACGGGTGACATTGAGTATTATAGGTAGGTATGGGAGAGGGTGACGATTGCGGATATCTGTTGGCGGCCTTACGAGAACTATATGGTAACAGAGAATATAGCTGAGGAGTTGAGGGGTGTAGAGCGATTGAGGTGGATCGCAGGGCACAGGCTAGGTGAGTATGAGAGGATTCCTCTAGATCGCGTGCGGCGAAAATTTGGATTTGTGCAGGATATACCCCAGGCTTATAGACCCTATATGAGGATCGATGTAGAGGCAGTATTCTCACCTCCCCAGCCAACACCTCCAGAAGGGCCTGAAGAGGTAGCAGCCGATCGTAGGGTAATGGATGCAGGAACGACAGAGGCCTATAGATTATGGTGGGTAGCAGAACTGTGAGGTGTACATGATCGTCCTGACATAGCGGTGATTACAGCAGAGAGGGATCATCTGCAGCGTTTGGTTCAGCAGCTCCAAACGCAGGTGAATGAGACAAGAGGATTGTTAGTGGTTACGGAGTCACGGGCGGAGAGACTAGAGGCTGGAGTCCTCCATGTGAGAGGGCGTATTCATATGTTATAGGAGAGATTGGCAGATCAGTGGGCGGTACCAATAGCCGTGGTACCATTGAGGACAGAGAGGCCTGGCAAGAGGGGTCGACGATCACGATCATCGCCTAGTTCGGGATGAGGCACAAGGGTCTAAATAAATGTTAGCAAGTTATAAGGATAAATAAGGATGCCGACCTGCATGTCGATGATAGAGAAGATGTATTTGTTTAACATCTAAATAAAGTTGAATATGTATGTTGATTGGAGTTACGATAAAAATAAGAATGTTTATGTTTTGATTTTCGGTGTTTTGAAAAAGGATAAAGAGGAATGTGATTAAATAGAAATACACAGAAATATTTATATTTACCACATATGATAGGTGATGGTAGGGGATGGTCGAGCTAACCTTGGGAGACCCTATGTCTCCGAAGTGCTGCCTACATAGCCCATTGCACAAAGCAAGGAGGGGCCTCAGACCGATGTAGTTTTCCCTTAGGACCAGGGAGAGGTGAATTCAAACAATTTTAGGTATGGTTAGGCAATTGGTTGGCTAGTAAAGGTATTGATAGTAATATTGGTAAGGTAAGGTTGATGGTGTTGGTAACGAATTGGTGATGTTGTAAAAGGTACAAGAGAAGCGAAAGTTAGCCTACCCAAGTGGTAGGGAACCATGTCCCGATTAAGATCAACACACAATCCTAGATGCGAGGCAAAGAGGAAAGATTGCTCCATAGGTGAAAAGAGCAAAACAAACCACACAACATAGAACGCACTTGAAGCCCTAGGTACCAGTGCATAGACGAGAAGTCAATAGGTGAAAAGAGTTGGATGATCACAACCTATCAGGTGTACGTCACGTCCCTTGAGTTTGAAACAGATGGTGAGGTGAGGTGGATGATATAGCTGAGGTACGGAGAACTCATTACAAAGTGAGTGTTCTGACAAAAGAGAACCTACCCTAAATAGACAAGTCCATGACTCAAAAGTTCTTCTGAATGAGGCTTTTATTTTATTGAATATAGACTGATCGATGCGGGAAGTCTACAAGGGATATTGATTGTGCTATTCTTGAGGTCTTCACGAAGCTGATCAATGCAAGAAGCTTCTGATAAAGGCTGACTGTGTATAGCTGTCCTTCGAGGGAGCAGTCTATTTATAGTAGCAGATATGATTTTAGTGCGTAGCTGTCCTTCGGGGGAGCAGTCTATATAGAATAGCAGCAATAATTTGGCATATAACTGTCCTTCGAGGGAACAGTCTATATATAATTTAGATAGCTAGATGTTCTTTTGGCATGAAGCATCTAGTTTGGTAGGAAGTTTGACTCAAGAAAATCCCATAAGAATACGGCTTATTTTAATACTTTGAAGTCATGGACTAGACTAAAAAGGGGAAGGCATCGTTTAGGTGAGGTGAGAATCAAACTATGTGAGCTTGATTTTTATTATGAGGTGTAGGAAACGAAGTGCATGTGGTGGTATGTGAGCTCAAGGGACGAGCGGCAGGTAGATAAGAAGTGATATAACACTAAATTCAACAGTAGAATGGTTGAAGATGCAAGGCATTAAGGGGCTCAGGCCCAGGTTTACCATTAAGCGAAGCTAAACGATAAGTGCCTGATCCATAAGTGTGAGTGATTATATAAGGCCCAATCTAATTGGGAGCAAATTTTCCACGTTTTCTCTTTTCTAGTTTGGTTACATGTTGATTCTCTTTAAGGACAAGATCACCAACCTTAAAAGTACGCTCATGGAGTCACTTATCATAAGCACGCTTGATGCATTTTTGATAGATTTGAAGGTGATCAAGAGCTGTAAGACGACGTTCGTCAAGAAGCTCCAATTGGGCTAACCGCTCTTGGCGGAAATCATCGTTAGTGAGAATATCCTGAAAGGATATTCTGAGGGAGGGTATTTGTATTTTGAGAGGAAAAATAGCCTTGGTACCGTATACCAAAGAAAAAGGTGTGGCATTAGTAGAGGTATGAATGCTAGTACGATAAGCCCAAAGGGCAAAGGGAATGTGATCGTGCCAATTTCTTCCAGATTCATTGACAACTTTCATGAGGATTTTGGTTAGGGTTTTATTAGAAGATTCAGCCTGACCATTGGCCTGCGGATAGTAAGGCGATGAGAAACTAAGTTTGATACCAAAGTTGTCACAAAGGTCTTATAACAACTTGTTTTTAAAAGATTTACCATTATCTGTTATTAGGCGATGAGGAATACCAAAACGACAGATAATGTGATGGTTAATGAATTCGACAATTTTTTCCTTTTTAGTTGAAATGAGTGGAATAGCCTCCACCCATTTTGTGTAATATTCGGTGGCTGTGATTATCCATCGGTGACGTTGTGAAGAGGATGGGTGAATCTCACCTATAAGGTCTAAACCCCATTGTGAGAAGGGCCAAAGATCTCGAGCGACCTGGAGTGGGTGGCTAGGAGTATGTTGAAGGTTGGCATGTTGTTGACACATAACACAACACTTAACATATTCGTAGCAGTCGTTATTGAGAGTAGGCCAATAATAACCAAGGCGAAGGATTCGTTTGGCCACGGCAAGGCCACTAAAATGTCCACCACAAATACCGTCATGGACTTATTGGATGGTATGGGTGACCTCCGCGCCGGTGAGACATCGAAGGAGGATGCCATCAAAGCCACGTTTATAGAGGAGTCCCCCCATGACAACATAACGCGAAACACTTTTAAGAAAAGCATGTTTGCCGTTACTAGTAAGGTCAGGTGGGAGAATAGAGATTGTAAGATAGTCGTGAAATTGGTGGTACCAGGTATCCTGCGAATTAGCAGACACAATATTTATCGTACAAACAACTGGGGTTGAGTAGGATGGGGCAAAAAGTTGTTGGACCACGACGAATAATTCAGAGTCAGTTGATGAAGCTGGAATTTGCGAGGCTAAGCAAGCCATAGTATCCGCAAATTTGTTAGTGGAGCGGGGAATGGTTTGGATAGAATAGTGAGTAAATAAGGCTAGAAGTGAGTCTATGTAGTATTTGTTCTTTTGAAGTTCCTCATTTTTGCATTGGTAGATGCCCATAACTTGATTGACTACCAATTGAGAGTCGCCAAAAATATTGATAGATTTGATACCTAAGTGCAGTGCAACCTGGAGACCCAGAACAAGGGCCTCGTATTCCACTGTATTATTAGTGCAAGGGAAATCGAGTCGGAATGAAAGAGGCATAGGCTCGGCGTCGAGAGGAATAAGAACAACGCCAGCTCCTCCACCGTGTTGGCATTTGGATCCATCGAAGAAGAGAGTCATTGGATACGACTCCTCCTTGAGTGAAAGAGTGGCAATGAGTTCGTCGGGGAATGTAAAATTGGTAAATTGTTCCCCAGGTAAAGGGGCTTCCGCAAGTTGGTCTGCGATGGTTTGTCCTTTGATTGATTTCTGGTGGACGAACTCAAGGTCGAGGTCAGCGAGGAGAATGAGCCATCGGGCGATGCATTAGTTTAGATGAGGTTTGGCATACATGTAATGGATGGGGTCCGTGTTGGTGATGACGAAAGTTTTGTGATTCAGAAGGTAGTGTTGGAGCTTGGTTGCCACGAATGATAGGGCTAGGCACAACTTTTCTACATGTGTATACCTAGTCTCATAATCCACCAAAGTATGACTTATATAATAAACGACTTGTTCTTGATTCTCAGAGTCACGATGTGCAAGCATGGCCCCTACAGCGTGGTCAGTGGCGGAAAGGTAAAGGTAGAAAGGGCGGTCGTCTTGAGGTGGGATAAGCACGGGTGGCTGTAAGAGATAAGTTTTAAGAGCCTCAAAGGCTTGGTGGCACTCTTGGCTCCATTGAAAATCAATGTCCTTCTTAAGGAGGTGATGGAAAGGTTGACATCGATCTGAGAGTTGGGAGATGAAACGTCGGATAGATTGGAGCTTACCTTGTAAGCTACGCAATTGTTTGAGATTGGTAGGTGGGGGCATTTCGAGAATAGCTTTGACTTTAGATGGGTCGACCTCAATGCCACGTAAAGAGACGATAAAGCCAAGAAGTTTTCCCGAAAGGATACCAAAGACACATTTTTTTGGTTGAAGACGGACAGAATATTGTAGTAGGTGGTCAAAAATAATGGTTAAAACATCGAGATGTTCACTGCGATGTTTAGACTTGCCAAGAAGATCGTCGACGTAATATTCAAGGATAGTGTGCATAATGTCATGAAAAATGTAGGTCATAGCCCGTTGATAGGTGGCACCAGCATTCTTAAGGCCAAATGGCATTACACGGTAACAGAAGGTTCCCCAAGGAGTTATGAAGGTAGTTTTGTGTTGATCGGCAGGGGCAACCAAAATTTGGTTGTATCCTGAAAAGCCATCCATGAGAGAGAGCATCTCATGGCCTGCAGTGAGATCAACAAGTTGGTCAATGCTATGTAGGGGGAAGTCATCCTTAGGGCAAGCGAGGTTAAGATCCCAGAAATCCGTGCATATCCGAAGTCCCCCCATCGTGTTAGTGACAGGTACGATGTTAGAAATCCATTGAGGATAGTCAATAGGCAAGATGAAGGAAACAGAAAGAAGTCGTTGAAGCTCTTCTTTGACCAAGAGGGTAATGCATGGATGCATTTTTCTCAGTTTTTGTTTGACTGGTTTGGAATCGGGGTTTAGAGTGATGTTATGGACGGCAATGGTAGGATCAATTCCTGGCATGTCAGCATAGGACCAAGCGAAAGCTTGGTTGCGAGCATGGAGGAAAGTAGTAAAGGTGAATTGTTCTGATGTGTTAAGGTATTGTCTGATCTTCACAATGTGAGGATCCTCCTCCATGTGGATGTTGATTTCTATTGTAGATTCATTCAGCATGGTTTGGGTTTCAGATGGTAAGGCTCGTTGAATATAAAAGTCATCCGCGCCAAGGTAAGTGAGGATGGAGTCGTCATCCTGACACTCAACAACATTAATCAAAGGCGAATCCTCTTCGATCATGTCTGGATACAGAAGGGGAAGAGAAGATGGGTCCTCATTATCACGTTGATAAGTGAGAGGACCTATGAAGATAGCATTTATGAAAGAAAAAAAAAGTTAGGAGGGATAGATTCAGGGTCTATAGATTCTGTGGGTGATGATGGCAAAGTGGGTGATGATGGTTTGGTAGGGGTGACGTCATCTTCTTCCAGAAGGCAACTGTCACGAGGTTCTTTCGATGTAAGTGTTTCCGAAAATCCGAGACCACTACGATCATTGTGTTTGTGTGTGGTGATGGGGATGAGCGTATGTCGGCCTTGTTCATAAAGACCAAAACCAAAGCCTTTCCAAGCACAGCGAGTCAAGAAGGTGAAGGCAAAGCGACGATTGGTAAGGCATTGAAAATCAGACTGGAAAGGAACCACACCAAGAGGAGGCTCAGGGGCAACGGAAGATGCGTCGACATCCCCATACGTTAGGTTAGTGCGGCAGTGAGGTGGTCCGTAGGAGATTACTTCCCCCAAACGACGGTCATAGTTAGGATGGGCATGTACCTGTCCGTACTCCTGTGGGGTATGGAAAGAACTAACGTTATATAGGCGATACTCCCCCAGCGTAAGGCACTGAAAAACATCTACCAAGGGGTCCGCGGTTGGGATGTTAGCTGCGGGAAGGGAAGTGGTTTTTGCGACGGTGGTTTCATCAGTTAAAGGCCTAGGTGCGATTGAGGTACATGGTTGAGGCACAGTTGAAGAAGATGGTTGGGTTGAATGAACGGGTGTCTTGATTGGTACCAGAACATCATTTGGGTGGTATAACATATTGCAGGTTTTAAAGGGGGGAGGATCAGCTTTTACGGTGTAGGACTTCCCCTCGTACTCAAATTTTATGCATCTATGTAATGTTGAGGGAACGCATCCCATGGCCCGGATCCAAGGACGACCCAGCAATATATTATATTATAACTCTCCCTCAAGGACATAGAAGAGTTCGGGTAAAGTACGTGGTCCTACCCGAATGTTGAGGATCACGGTGCCTAAGGTAGAGGTAATAGCGTCATTGAATGACCGCAACATGATGGGGTTGGCACACATGTAGATAGAAGGGATATTCATTTGTTGAAAAGCTTTTGAAGAGATGATGTTTAGGCTAGCATCCCCGTCAATCATAACATGACGTACACGAATGTCCCGGACGTAAGCTGAGATGAACAGGGCAGGGTCAGGATCTTCTGTACCAAAATCGACAATTTCATCTTCAGAGAAACTGACTGCAGCAGCTTGTGGTACAGAGACAGAAGTGGTTGGGGCGGTGGGTTGTTTGGTGAGAGAGGCAACGTGATTGGGTGTTAGAATGGAGGCAACGGGAAGGGTTTCATTAGGTAAGACCTCGATCCCTTGAAGAATTTCAACGAGAGCTTGTCGATGAGATTCAGAAGTCTGAATGAGATCATATAGTGTCATTTTGACGGGTGATTGGTGAAGCTGTTTGATCATGGCTCGATGGGCAACTCTATTAGAGACGGGGTAAGCGGGTCCACGAATAACAACTTTGGGTGGTGGTGCAATCGAGATGCTAGACGGAGAAAGAGAGGACGCAGGTGTGCTTTCTTTTGCTTTCTCGTTGTTTTTCTGCGCTCGAGTAGCAACACTAATCATATTAATCTCGTAAACCTGAGATGAGGAAGATGGTTGGGATAAATTATGGTCTTCAAGAGGTGGGGTTGTAATAATGATAGATCGGGGTGAGGCGGGGATAGATGGTATAGGAGAGGGAATTGAAGCTAAAGGTCTCTCCCTTCATAAGTTGTCTTTCTTAACCTTTCTATCTGGGAGAGGTGACTGACGAAGGATGGTTTTTAAAGCTTTGCATCCCTCCACATCATGTCCTGGTGTGTGGTGATAAGCGCAGATTTTAGACTCATCGTAACCTACAGGCTGAGGTTTAGACGGGTCATAAGGTCTAAGTGGGGGTAGGGAAATGGTCGCATTCTCTACCAACATGGCAAGGATTTTAGCGTAAGATCCTTTGAGTGGGTCAAAATCAGAGGAGGATGAGGGTATTGGTTGTGTGGGTTTCGGTAATGTTTGGGCGTGGCTGGTTCGTATGGGTGGTGGTTTAGCCAAGGGGTGTTGACAAGTGGTTTTCACTAAACGTGGTTTCTTTGGCGCAGGAGCTACGTTCGGCTGGTTAGATGATGAGGCTACAGATGACATGGTAGCGGGAAACAACCACGGAGAAAAGGGAGTGACAGAAAATAAATCCTTTGATGATGGAGTTTGTTTAGGGTTGATGGGTGGACAGGATACGTGGGGTGATAATGTTGATATACCCTTAGATCTCGGTATAGGTGCAGAAGGTGTATGTCTTTTTAGAGAAAACGCAGGAGGTGTGATATATTGGTGCAAGGTGGAAGGATGAGGTCCCAATATGGAAGGTAGGTTATGACGATGATGGTTTTGATTGTGATAGAGGCACGGGTTGAGTGTGTCTCCTAGGTGGCAGGGCGGCTTTATTTTTGGATAACTCTAGTCGCTTAGGCGGGTGTGTTAGACTGGGTATTGGTGAGGTCCCAAGTGTAGGGGAAGATTTGGTTAGGTTGATAGAGGTGGATGGGATACTGAGTATAGATACGGGGGGTGAGAATGAGGACATAGGAATTTTGAGTTTCTATAAAACACTTCGGGTATATGGTAGATGTGTCGGGATCGGTCATCTGCATTTGAGTAGAATAAGGGGTACTCAAATGTTCCCATAGGATTTGTCTATCCTCTGGAGAATGACAGTCTTCAGGTTTGAATTGTAAATTTGGTACGGAAGAAAGGTGGGTTGTGATTCCAGTCCACTATGGGGTGTGATACAGTGAGTAGATGAGGCACTATATCAATAGATGTTAAGAGGTCAACCGGTCGTTGAAAAGATTTAGGCGATGAAGAACTAATAGGTAAGAGGGCGTGTTCGAGAGGATCCGTCATGGTTAAGGAATTTGGTGATGTCCGGTGCAAGAGATTTCTCGTCTAAGGATGTCAAAAGGAGTGGTGTACCCTTCCTCTTGTGCAACAAGAGTGGTAGAAGGGGAAGTCTGGGAAATAGATAGATTAGATAACATCTATTCGCAGTCTTGTAGGGATGTGGTATAACCCAGACTCATCGATGGGAAGAGGAGTCTGGGCAGTTAACTCCTTTATGGGTAAAGGAATGATTTCACTTTGGCTTGATGGTGGTAAAGGAGGTTCGGGCTCCTATGTTAGTGAAGAGGCTTGATTCAAAATTTTCTCGATAGAGGCTTTTGGCTGGGTATCGAAGACTGCATGGATCTCATGAACACTCTCTTTGGCTAAGATATCCTGGTTTGTGTTTACTGTTGGAAGAGTGATTCGGGAATGGTTTGTTGAAGATTTTTAAATTTCGGTTGGCAGGGGCATTAGGATTATCGAGGGTTATATCCCCTGCGTCCACCATTTCCTGCACTATGTTTTTCAACATCTTGCAGTTTTCACGACTATGTCCTTTTACACGGTGAAAGTTACAGAAGTCATTTTCTTTGTACCAGGAAGGTATAGCGCGGGTGGAGTCAAACCCAGAGTGAGGTTTAAACAGGAGGCAAGGTGATAGCTCCGGCTTTGAGCAATTTTTCCAAGATGACACCATAGGTTTCTCCCAAGGGAGTGTAATTGATGGGTTCGGCTTTGTACTTATAGGTGGTTTTTGGTGGAGTATTAGACAGTGTTTGAGATTTAACCATCACCCGCGTGGACAGCTCCTTTTGATTTAGAAGAAGTGGACGCATGAGGAGTGGTGGTATTTGGTTTATTGGTAGAATCAGGAGTTCAGAAATTGGGGTTTTTGTTGCGCAAACCGCAATTTCTCTTCTTCTAAGGCTCGAATTTCTAGTTTTCTGAGCCATGGTAAAGGCCTCATCAAATGTGTGGAAAGTTTGAATTTGAAGAGTAGGAGAAATGTGCTTAGCACATGCCCGTGTGAAAATTTCGATAAGTTCAGCCTGAGGCAAGGCATATGTAAGTTGGTTGATAAGGCCACGCCATCGTCCAATGAAATCTGCGATAGATTCGTCTTCGAATTGTCGGATGGCATAAAGGTCAGTGATGGATACTTTCTTAGCAATGTTAATGGAGAAGTGATCCAAGAAAGATTGGGCTAGTTGGTTAAAAGAGAAGATTGAGTGCTGGGTTAAAGCACTGTACCACTCCAAGGCGGGTCCTGATAAGGACATGGGAAATGTGTGGAGTAATAAGGCATCATCATGGGCAATCAAATAACAAGCATGTCTAAATGATCGCAAGTGCTTTTGAAGATCCTCTTTATTATTAAAACGAGTAAATTTCAGTAGTTCCCATTGAGGAGGATATGAGTGAAGGGGAACAAAAGGGTGAATGGGCTCCTGACAAACGTGCTCGTATGTCAAGGCGCTACGACTTCCCGACACAGAAGCCTCCAGATTTTGCATTTTGTCCATCATTTTGTTTGATGAAATCTGTGGTTGGATGAGATGATGGTGTGGTTGTGGCAAATGGAGGCAAATTGGGCCAAGGGCCTCCACTGGACAAATGGTGGGGTTAAGTGTTGATAAGGTATGGAGGATGAATATGTTGAGGCGACAGAATAGGGATGTCCCATATAAGGTGTTGAGGTTACTGGATACATGTATGGGAATGAAAAGGTAGGCGGAGCTTGAGAAGGAAAGCTCATGTGGATAGGTGGCAGAGAGCAATTCATGAATGGAGTAGTCTGCAAGAGAGATGAGATAGGGGCAGTCGGTGGTAATGATATGTGGGGTCCAAGAGTAGCCAAAGAAAAGCCAATCTGAGTCGTATGAACCTCTGAAGCTGTCGGATTGGGAGATGGGGCTAAGGTGCCGGAAGCAAGGCGGTGTTATCAGATGGAGTGGGGGCTAAATGAGCAGCTATAATAATAGGCATGCCAACAAAGAGCTGACCATCATGCGTACGGTCAGGGGCATGAGACAAATAGTATTGTACAACGCTAGGATTAGCATCCAGAAATTTGGCAAAGTCCTTGTCTCCTACAGGAATTTTGGGGATCTCACTGGTGTCTGTAGGATTCCCCACAGAATGTGAAGGGGGTGATTCAGGTAAAGAAACAGAGAAAGCATGTGAAACCATGGCGTCGGCTTGCTTTCGAGTGATAACAACCATGGACAGGTGTTCACAGTAGGGTTTCAATCTATCCAGAATAGAAACAACCTTAGAATGGTGAAATTGGCAGGTTGCTGGTTTGTCAGGGGTTGTAGAAGACAGTTTCCGATATCGGTCTAGTATCCGATGTCGGTTATACTATAGCCGACGTCGGTCAGGTAACTGATGTCGGTGTAAGAAGTCTAGGTTAACAAGATATAAAAGGCTACTAATTTGATTTTTAACAACGTTTAGTATATTTGTCAAATTATTGATCACAGAAGACAAAATATGACAAAGAAAAACAGAACTGAAAACAAGCAAGATGCAACACTCAAATCCAGAGACTAACCCTAGGGTTAATTTTAATTATTGTGGGCTTATGCCTTTAGACGTAGAATGCTGTAAGAATCCTAAACAACAAGACCTAGGGGAAATGTCAAGTTTGTTTTGGCTTATAAAGTTACCTCAATCGGGCGGAGGAATACCACGAAAAAGGGGGGATGTTTGAGCTGTTGTGTTAATTGTGAAGTGATTCGGTATGTGTTGTGCAGTGAATGTAAGATCAATTTCTTGTCAATACCGTGGATATCACCCCCACGTGTAACGACCTGTTACTTAATCTATGTTCACTAGAATTGAAAACAGCAAGCAAGGATGCAATGCACGTGTTTTAAACCCAAATCGAAAATGATATTCGATGAAGCAAAAGAGATGACTTTCACTAATGCAAGATGCAAAAACAAAGCAAGTTCTTTATTACCAAAATAATACAAAACCTTATGAATATCTTTAGAAGAAGAAAATAGCAGGTATGCTCCCTATATGAAAGCAAGTAAGAAAGAAAGAAACCCAAAATGGGTCCCACCGGGCGTGCCAAAATGTTTCGCTCGGAATGTTTCGGCTTCTAGGAATAGAGTTGTTTCTATCCTTTCATTCCTTTTAGAAACAGATAGGGTTAGGGCTAGGAGGAATACCTGTTAAATGTTGATATGGTGTGCACGTACCGTTTAGAAAGATCAGGTTGACTGCGAAGAACTCCTTTTTGTCTTGGAAGGACTACCTGCAAATAAGAACACAAGACCACAAGATTTGATTAAACAATAAATGAGGAAACTGTCTTGGGCCTAGGAATATATAAAACTTCCTTTCGAAGGTGGTCAGTTTCCCTGCTAATATGAATTAACACAAATGACTGCAAAATATCAATTAGATTACTTGGTTGAAACGGGTAGGAGAAGGCTGGTTTCTGGTTATAGTCAGGGTAACCGATACCGGTTTTCTGGTAACCGACGTCGGTTGGGCCTAGGACCTTCTTGGTAGCTATGGTGTTTGTAAGGCTGGTTTATGGATGATATTAGGAAATGAGATGATGAGAGGTAAAAGAATGACAGTTAGATGCAATGGCACGTTGGGTAGTGGATTCAGAAACGGATTTAGGAGGATTGTGATTCAAAGAGCATAAGAAATGTTATAAAAGAGGACATGCAAGATGTGACTTACTGGTTTTGACAAAGATGCAAGTTGATCTCCTTTGCTGCAAATGCTTCTGGTTTCTTCACTCGTCTCTGCTCAGTCAAGTGAAGATCTGGACTCTGTTTTTCGCTCCCAATGATCTCTGTTGATTCAAAAATCATTCGACCCTTGATTTTGGTTCGGGGAGCCCATTTACAGGGAGCCGATGGCGGTTACGTAACCGACGGCGGTCGAGTAGGAACCGGCATCGGTAAGGAAAAAGTAGGCTATTTTTAGTAAAATAGCCCACCTTCCCTGCTTTTCTCCCGAGAGATCAGTTGCGGGCTTGGTCAAGTGGCTAGAAGGTCGGTTTTGGGTGCGAGTAAGGAGGCATTAGTTATGGATGTGAGTCTAGACCAAGTCATAGTTCTTAATTAGGTTAGTTTAGGGTTAGGGCTAGGTCATGATGAGGTGGCAAAATGAGGTGGCAGGTAAGGTGATGTGGATTTATCAATTACAAGGTAATTAATAAATAATTGTGTAAGGTTTAGGTGATGAGGTTAAGTTGCGAGATGAGATGCGGGTCACAAGGGGTCATAAGACACAAATTTGGTGTCTACAGAAGTCCCTCATACTGTGTTGGATGAAGTGAGTGGAGATCATCAGTACAATCCCTATGCTATGTGTTAGTAGAGGAAGAATTTATTTTACTGCTATTGGAAGTAACGGGATTGGGTACATACTTCATTCCCAAAGAAGGTACGATCGTACAACTGATCATGATAACTTATAAAAAGATAAAGCAAATATGAAGGAGTGTAGAAATTGTTCTTCAACAACTTGAGTGGAGTAAGAATGGATCTGGTGCTGGTGTTATGATAATTTCTCTAGAAGGAGATAAGTACTTCTCATATTTTTGGTTTCAATTTAGTCGCACTAATAATGTTGCTGACTATGAAGCCGTTCAACAAGGAATTCAGATAGCTCAAAAGAAGGGAATCAAATCCCTGACTATTTTTGGAGATAGTGAATGTAGTTGTTCATCAATTGAAGACACATATTTCATCCAAATATTATATTTTAAGATCATATAAGAACCGATTTAGGGATTTGATTGATAAATTTCAAAGATGATTTGGGATCCACGCAGTTACTAGAAATCAAAATCAATATGTTGATAGGCTTTCTATAATTGGCTTGTAATATGACATACCTGTTGATATCATGAAATAAGGGTGATAATGTGTCAAAATGGTGGTTCAACCTGTAATTCATGATAATGTGATTACTTGGCAAATGTTTGATAGGGACAAAAAAAATTTCCTTTTCCTACAAGAAGAGGAAGAGTTTTCTATGATAAATCAAGATAGGATGAGGAAAAAATCATATGGTGATCAAACCATACAATTGAAAAGAAAAAAACTACTAAAAGGCTTAGTTACTCTGGAATCCATCTTCAATTCAGATGATCAAGCCAAAGGACAAAGCTCTAACATGATGGACAAAGAAGAAGATTTTGAGGAAGTCGAGGTAGCAAATGAAAAGTTTCTGAAGATCAGAAAAGTGTGTACCCCAGAAGATAAAAAGGCTACAGTAAAAATTTATCAAGAATATAATGATGTTTTTGCATGGATTTGATCCAGGTCTAACACAATATACCATCGAACTGGATCCTAATGCCAAACCAGTTCTTCAGAAATAGAGGCCAATTAATCCCAAAATTGAGCACTAATGAGAAAGGAGCTAGCCAAACTCATCAAGGCCTATATAATTTTTTCCTATCAATCATTCCTCTTGGGTAGCCAATCTGATTCCCATAAGGAAGAAGAATAGATAGATAGATCAGTTATTTGTGGACTTCAAGGATTTGAATTATGCCTCGTTGAAAGATCATTATCCTCTTCCATCAATAGAGGAAATCCTTTAAACAATGGCATGAGCTCAAATATTTTCTCTTCTCGATGGATATTTGAGTTACAATCAAATTTTGGTCCATGAATATGATCAATTCAAAACATCTTTCACTACGAAGTGAGACACGTATGCTTACATTAAAAGGCCATTCGGTTTGTCCAATGTAGGGGCTACTTTCCAAAGAGCCATGGACATGGAATTTAAGGGACTAATCAATGATATAATTTTGGTTTACCTTAATTATATAACTGTATACTCTAAACATTTATAAGACCACATCCACATCTAAGAAAGTTTTTCTGAAAGTGTAGGGAATTTAGGTTTTCCCTCAGTCGTAAGATGAATGTTATTTTGTAGTGACCATGCGATGGTGGAATTTTTTGGGAAATGTCTTGATCATTAGTAGGAAGGAATTTTCTATTGATCCATCCAAGATCCATTAAATCATGTCCTTATCTCTCCCAATTCATATGGACAGGGTCACTAGAATTTGATCTGAGAACCAGGTAAATTTTGTGCAGAGATGGTCATCCCTCAATTTGCAACATTGGCTGATGTTGTGGACAACTTGAGAGGAAGTCATGTGCTGCACTGAGTTGTAAAGTAGGTTTCTTATGTCTGACTTGAAAAAGTTGAAGATGACTTGAGGAGAGATTTAAAGCCATCAATTTTGAATGGTCATTTCTCAAGCTCCCACGCTGTTGAATTTCCATGTTTGATAAATGATTTTTATTCTTTATACTTTTACAGGTCAAGAGAGCATTTCAGGTAACCTCATGCCTTGCATTAATGATAGAATTTGATAGAGAAACCATATTGCTTTGGTTTAGTTCAAGTCCCTCAGAATACTAAATGAGATAAACAAATATGTAATTCATTGGAAATGCTAATTCTAATATGTTTATTTGAGCAGAGGAATAGAATTCAAGCTACATAACATATGTCCTAACAACAAAATATCATTTGAGGTGTCTGGAAAAATCTAGGTGTTAAGAACGACTATGCGGAAGTAACAAAGAGGATGGATATGGAGGATCTAGTGTGGACTGGATGGACTTGGGACGAGGACTGGTGCACATGCAGGTACTTTGATGTGCATATCAAAGTTACCCTAAACTATGTCAAATCTATAAAAATGGTCTTCACTTGTTCAACAGACTTGTCTGCAAACCCTCATTGTTTATCATATCAACTTTGATGATCTAGGACGTAGATGTCTCCTAAACATCCAAGATGAAAGTGATAATTAGGTTGACTGGGTACTCCAAAATGAAGCAGTCAAAACCTTTTCATTAGGAGTATAATCTATGTGAAGGGGATGGACTGGACCTAAAAATCCAAAATGGTGGACTTTCTATCTGATCATTGCACTACATCTCATATGTTCTATGTAGATAATGTTATCTTTCAAAAGTGTATTTTAACATGCCCTAGGTTGCTCCATGTGTTAGTCACACTTTGGGAGGTAGCGAACAGGTAAGTAAGATACTATAAGAATGTAGTCACAATGTGCCTATCTAGAGGAATATTCTACACAAACAACTACTACCAAGATATGAAGTGTGATGTATTATTGTCCTAGATTATGCTTGGAAGATGGATGCCTATCTCTAGGTAAGTGAAGTGCAATGGAATAGATGCCTTTTTCACTATCTAAGAAGAGAGTTGACTGTACTAAGTCCACTGCTAGGTCCCAAGTCAATATGGACTCATACCCTTTGTATCAATGGGGGTTGGATTTCATTGGAATGATTAATTATCCATCCAATGATAGACCCCATAAATGGGTCCTTACTGCAATGAACTATTTTACTGCCGATGGACTAGAAGGTAGTATAATTAAGTGGAGAGAAAGTGAAGAAGGGAGCCGATTCTTGATTTCTTATAAGGTACTAATGCACCTAGGTTTGGTATTCCATTTACAGGTTATTTCATGAAAACACAATGGATTTTCTTGGTTTGAAGTTGGAATGAATGGATGTTAAAAATGGGTTCTAGCTCAATGACTGAAAATCCAATTACTATGGCCTTAAGGAAGGGGGTTAATTAGCTACTTTCTAGTAACTGAAGAACCTTCATAAGGATTATCAAGTGCAGTAATGGAGACTAAAAGGAGGACTTGGCACACACAATGTCTAAGACTTCATGATTATTGTGCACTACACAAGAATCACACCTCAAAAGTAGCCATCTATAACATTTCTCTGTGATCCAATGCTTGCATATTAGATACATTTGACAGTAGATATACTTCCACTCTCCTTGTGAGTCAATCTTTATCTTATACTTAGCTCACTCAGCTTGAGGTTATGGAGAGTGATCCTTTGACAGTCAGGTTTGATGAGCTCGTAGATATTTATGCACAGAAGTTACGACAACAAGGCTATGAAGACTTTGGAGCAACATCAATGGCTCAAGGTTAGGAAATAATTATTAACAAGAAGGAATCCAGATAGGCATTTTCAAGACAGGAGATTTAGTTACATCAAATGGGATGAATATCGAGCCAAACCAGATAATCATGGTCCAAGTTTGACGCTCTATCCCAGAGTAGACCATACGTAATCACATTTTAGATATCTCAAAGAGGTGACATTTGTATTCATCTATACACAGGATCAATAGTGAAGAACTGCCCATTCATGTGAATCAGGATAAAAAGTGGTGGTTTTGATTACCTTATTCATTTTTGGCCTTATGCAGCTTGAGCACTATTTCACTATAAGGTTATGGGGGCATGATCCTATTCTCCTTACACTATATTTATTATTTCATATTTTATAATCATGGGACATCACACAATAAAGTAATGAGATAAGTCATTCCGTTTTGACTTTGAGTTATTTGTTACTTTTACCTAGATCTATTTTTAGCAGTGTGGTCCATGGGTAGAGGATCATTTTGGGGTGACTAGAAATTATTATTTCAATATTATTCTCACTATCTTCTAGAGGTTCTCTACGATGACTAGACATCTTGTGACACCATTCCTCTTTCTTGAGATGACTAGAAATTTACACAACACTTATTCTAGTTTTGAGTCAAGTGTAGCTCAACTCGTTCTTTGGGATTCAACACCTTCCATAGTAAACTTAGAGAATGATAATGTTTCGCACACAATTTAGTTCCAGAATAGAGTTACTTCTATCTTTTCATTCTCTTGAGAAATAGATAAGGGTTAGGGCTAGGAGGAATACTTGTTGAGTGTTGGGAAGGTGTGCGCGTACCGTAGAATTTAGTTCCAGGATAGAGTTACTTCTATCCTTTCATTCTCTTGAGAAACAGATAAGGGTTAGGGCTAGGAGGAATACCTGTTGAGTGTTGGGAAGGTGTGTGCGTACCGCAGAGAGATCAGGCCGATTGTGAAGATCTCCTTTTTGTCTGGGAAGGACTACCTGTAAATAAGAATGCAAGACCACCAGATTTTAGTTAGACAATAAGTGAGGGAACTGCCTTGGGCCCAGGAAATATTAGACTTCCTTTTGAAGGTGGTCAATTCCCTTTCTAATACAAATTGATGCAAATGATAATAAAGAAGCTATTGATAACTCACGATTTAGGTATCTCATTACAAAAGTAATAGATACTAAACTACCAACAATAAAATGTCATGCTGTTTGTTTGATCACTGGTTATTGATATGTTCTGATCAAATTACAGGGATAGATAGGATGGACATGAGATTGTTTTGAGGTGAATAGGTGAAAGGTTGGTTTTGGTATAAGTCACAGTGACCGATGCCGGTCACTGGATAACCGATCGCGGTTACAAAACCAGTACCGGTAGGGAATAACCGATATCAGTAGGGGCAGTGATTTAGGGATTTTTAAATGGAGGTTGGTTTAAGGTGGTTATGAGGTTTGGAAGGTTGGTAGATGGTTAAGGGGAGTAGTAGGGTGATAGAGAAGACTCAGAGAGTGAGAGAGCTGTCTTTGGGGTAATATAGAGATAGATGACCGAAGGTTAGGTGTAGGTTGTTGCCGGGTAGTAGATCCAGGAGTGAGCTTATAATCCCTATGAATTAAAAGTTCACAAAGTAGTGTCTAGAAGCATACAAGGTGATAAAAGAGACTACTTACTAGTTTCTGATGTGGATACAGGTCCAAAGAATGCTGTGGAAAAGGAAAGGCCCAGTTGGGATGATCCAGCAATCGGAAGTGATCTGATGAAGCTATCCTCTGACTCTCCCAAGGTTTGGATGAGTGTGACAATGCTCTAGTTGCTCAGTTCTAGTTTTGGGCTCGATGCTCCTCTTTGAAAACTCTTCTCTCTTTCTCACTTGTCTCTCTCTTGCAAATGAATCTCGGATCCTTTGGTTTTGGTTGGGGAAGGTCATTTACAGGGAACCGATGGCAGTTACGTAACCGAAACTGGTCGAGTAGGGACCGATGTCGGTCAGGTCAAAGTTGGCTATTTGTAGTAAAATAGCCAACTTTCCCTCCTTTTCTCTCGAGGGGTTAGTTGTGGGCTTGGTCAAGTCATTATTAGGCTCATTTTGATGTGGGTGAGGGGTGATGAGTCATGGGTGTGGGTCTAGACCAAGTCATAGGTCTTAATTAGGTTAGTTTAGGGTTAGGGCTAGGTCATGATGAGGTAGCGAGGTGAGGTGGCAGGGTTGGAGATGTGGATTTATTAATTATAAGGTAATTAATAAATAATTCAGTGTATAAGGTTTAGGTTGTGAGGTAGGGTTAGGTTGCGGGATGAGATACGGGGTACAGGGTGTCGTAAGACCCAAATTTGGTGTCTACATTTGCCCCTTGTTATCGTGTAGCTTGTCTTGTAAAGCTGCACTGACAATAATAAAAAGTGGTTGCCCCAGTTAAGGGTATAGGTAATCCCCCTCAAATCTATCACAGATTGAGGTGACATGAAATCAGGGATAGGGTTGATAAAGGGTAAATGATGATGAGATGCTGGTAAGATGGTGGGGTAAGTTCAAGGAAGTTGACACACGTTGAAATGCAGTAGTGTGACCAGGGTACAGGTTTTGAAGAGCAAACAAGCAATTCATAGGCAAAGGTCGATAGTTTATCCAAACAAGGTTGATATAATCCTGGTATCCAAGGCATAGGAAGTAGCTCCAGGGGATATAACGGGTAAGGTACCAGAATGTTTAGGCATGTTCGGCAGTACCAAATGGTTGGTTTGGTTGAGATAAACGTCACGGTCTTGGTCTAGGCAAAGCTGGTCGGCTGATCAATTCAAGTATCCTAGTCATGCTAAAACACGAACAGGTGAGCTCGATTGAACAAATAGGTACATGATGGGTGGAGAGAATTTTTAATGTGTGGGCCTTGGTCGAGGTAGTTAATTGGTGCGGCCTTAGGTCAGGCCGATTGGTTGGTTGCAACCTTGGGTCAGCCGATTAATTGATTGATTGTGGCCTTGGGTTGGGCTGATTTAAGTTGCGGCCTTGGGTCAGGCCAATTGGGTTGCGGCTATGGGTTAGGCCGATTGGTTTCGGCCGTGGGTCGAGCCGATTGATTGGTTATGGCCTTGGGTCAGGCCGATTAATTGCCTTGGAGAGATTTTTAATTTGTTCGGTCGAGGTACTTGATTGGTGCGGCCTTGGGTCGGGCCGATTGGTTGGTTGCGGCCTTGGGTTGGGCTGAGTGATTAGTTGTGGCCTTGGGGCAGGCCGGTTGGTTTGTTGCGGCCTTGGTTTGTCGGGCCTGATTGATTGGTTATGGCCTTGGGTCAGGCCGATTGGTTGGTTGCGGCCGTGGGTCAGGCCAGTTGGTTGGTTGCGGCCTTGGGTCGGGCCGATTGGTTGGTTGGCCGTGGGTCGGGCCGATTGTTATGGGTCAGGCCGATTGATTGGTTACGGCCTTGGGTCAGGCCGATTGGTTGGTTGCCATGGGTTGGGCCGATTGGTTGGTTATGGCCTTGGGCGGCCGATTGATTGGTTCAGCCTTGGGTCCGATGAATTCAAAATAAGGCTATTTAGCAAAGCCGGGGGTAGGCGATGTGGTGAAAAATGGAGATTGGTGGATAAGGGCAGGAGTTAGGTTAAACTAAGCCGGTAACCGATATCGGTTATGGGTGACCGATATCGGTCAGATGACCGATATCGGTCTCCTAGGGTGCGCTCTAACCGATATCGGTTAGAGGGTGAAAACCTATAAAAAGAAAAAATACGGCATGTCATTTTCACTTTGTGAAATTGAGTGCCAAATTTTTCTTGTTTGAGTTTTTGAAGTGATTGGGTTGTGTGTTTGGGCTGAGTTGGCACTAGTTGAGTGGGGGAGTGAGTTATTGGTAGGCCCCAGAGATTGGGAGGCAGAGTTTGATTGGTTGAGGACCCTGCTGAGGAGATTTGGAGCTATGGCACAGCCTGGAGGAGCAGGAGGTGCTGGAGGTGCTGGAGGAGCTGGACCACCACCACCTATCCCACCACGATGACGTGTAGTCATACCGGTAGGCTCTGAACTCCTATTTTTGTGAAGTTGATGAATTTAGCTAGGATGTGGGTTTTGGGGTAGGAATCCAAAATTTGAGAAAATAATGAATAAATGAAGGTAAATCGTAAAATGGATTGGGTAGATATGTTAGGTAGGCCAAAACGTCAGGGTGGGTAAGTTTTTAGGAAATTGTGCTGGGTAGATGGGTAGAAATAGGAAAAAAAGGGGATTTGGGGGCCGTTTTTGGTCCGGCCCCTAAATCCCACAGTGACCGATGTCGGTCACTAGGCAACCGACATCGGTCACAGTGTAAGTTGTGTAGATTAGCGGGTATAGAGACCGGCGTCGGTCATGTGTCGACTGACGTCGGTGCATAAAAGTCAGACATATACTGTTGGTGGGGGACCGATGGCGGTCGAGGGTGACCGGTACCGGTCACCATGGGTAGGAGGTAAGGTTGTGAAATTTGTTGTGTTGGGTGTTGTTGTAGGCGGGTAGGATAGATTTTTGGGGTGAAGGGGGAGAAGGTAGAGTTGTTAGGAAAGGTTATTGGGGTGGGGGGTAATCAGGTGGTTGGGGCCGGTTCAGGTAGGATAGGTTATGGGTTGTGTATGAATTAGGAGGGGTTAAATTGGTTGAGGTATGGTTAGAGGGCGAGAGTAGAGCGGGTGGAGTATGAGTGGGGCGGTTGGTAGGGTGTGGGATAGGTAAAGGGGATATTGTAGATTTTGTTGGGTGGGGTTATTGATGTTGAGGGAGATGAGGTGTTTTAGGTTTGATTGGAGTGGGTAGGATATTTAAAGAAGGACCATAAGAGTGAGAGGAATTTATAGATGTATAGGGTAAGATAGGTGGGTGTAGATGTGCTTATAGAGTTGGGTTGTGATTGGGTGGGTGAGTGAGTATAGAGGGTTAAGGTAGTTGTTTTGTGAAGGGTAGGCCTGATGGAGTGGGTTGTTTTTACAGGCACGCCAGCAGCTGACGATGCGAGATCGGATGCCGCCTCTACTGGGGTGGATGCGGCCACATGTGACCGCAGCGCAGTGGGTAGTTATGCGGGAGGTTGGACTCGGTGGAGTCCAGAGGTATAGGGCTGTGGATAGGGACCACAGCCTGATGGTTGCCCTCATCGAGAGATGGGATCCGGCAACCAATGCCTTTCATCTCCCTACTAGAGAGATGACAGTCACCTTAGAGGATGTGTATCGCATCCTGAGACTGCCGATCATCGGTGAGGAGGTGTTCCAGGTGGATGCTGAGACAGTGATGGATAGCATCCTACAGGTATTTGGGGATGCAGCCCCATTGATTACGTATCATAGTGCGAGCATCTGCTACGGTGATATGTATCACGCACATCGACAGGAGACACGGCTTGCCATGCTGATGATGATCGGTATCACCTGCTTCGCCCTCCCTGACTCAGAGGGAGGCCACTTCCCATAGGCTCTGATGGGAGTGTTACATGAGATGGTGGAGGAGCACACCTGCTACGCATGGGCACCAGTGTATCTGGTGCAGCTATACAGAGAGCTCTGGGGCTATCGCCGTATGAGGTGATTCGGTATATGTTCGACATTCTTGTTACACTGCTGGGCCTACGAGCATATCATGTGTTTACGACCAGTAGGGTTTCCCCAGCAGCCAGGGCCACAGGAAGTTTATAGATATGGGTTTCAGAGGTGGTTGGGGGTCATGGGTCAGCCACGAGTAGTTATCGCAGGGCGGGATGTCACTTATTACAGACATATGCTAGAGGGCCTGACTGCCTTAGATATTATATGGAGGCCATACAGAGGCCATCAGCCCCATGGAGGAGCCCGAGCACAGCTGCGTTGGATCCAGTATATCTTCTGGATATCTGGACGGAGACCCGGGGAGTACGAGAGGATCCCTCTAGAGAGGGTACGACGACAGCTGGGATTACAGCAGGATGAGCCACCTCCCTTCCCACAGTATCGGAGGGAGGATGTAGAGGCACCACTGCCTATACCACAGCCATTTGACCCAGTCTGGGTAGCAGAGAGACCGACAGATGACACAAGTGGATGACACCGGGGTTACAGGTTCATTTTTGGTTTGGTGGGCAGGGCAGAGGGCAGCCATGAGAGCACAGCCAGCACAGCCAGATTTGGCGGCTGTTACAGCGGAGAGGGACCGTCTCTTGGGTCAGGTGTAGTTATTACAGGGGCAGCTTGCTGCTGCACAGGCACAGATCAGAGTGTTACAGGGGCAGTTGGCTCAGGCACAGGTACAGGCACAGGCACAGGCACAGGCACAGATCCCTGTTCAGGCACAGGCACAGGTCCCTGTTCAGGCTCCGATGGCAGCTCCACCGCCACCACAGGTACAGGCTCAGGGTCAGGGTGTACAGGCAGGACAGGGCCCACTTCTATTAGGAGCTGGGGGACCAGCCCCACTAGCCATGGTGGCACGGGCCCGGTACATGGAGGCGAGAGTGGAGGCCCGTTATTATCAGGACGTACTAGATGGTACCGATGCTGATTATCAGCCATATGCGGCTCACAGAGCCGAGACTTCCCGGAGTCACAGGTCACAGGGGGCCACAGCCACAGCTGGTGGGTCAGTGACAGGTAGGAGGTGAGATCCGAGACCAGGGCCAGCTGAGGGACGAGCCGAGGGAGGGGGAGAGAGCTGAGTCGTCCCAGGAGCGGAGATGTTTTTGGATAGTTGATTTTTTTGATAGAGACACCGGTCTGCGAACCGAGTGTGCATATAGAGGCCTGCGTGCCCACATAGGATTTATGTATTCATTTTTGTTGTATATACCGGCCTGCGAGCCGAGTACATTTTGTATAGTTGATACCGGCCTGCGAGCCGAGTATATTTTTGACATGAGAGACCGGCCTGCGAGCCGAGTCGAGATTTTGACAGAGACAGCGGCCTGCGTGCCGACTTTGTATTTTTTGGATTATAGAGGCCCCATGCAGGGCAATTTGTATATTTTGACATTGATTTGAGGATATATATAGATGATGAGTTTGATCCACATGGTGTGTATAATGTTTGATTTGATACATATATTATAATGTTTCATTTGTTTTGTTGATGATTTTGGAAGTTGAGGTATATAGATGACGTTGATGATGTTTGGATTATATGCATATGTGTTGAAATGTTGATGGTATTATGATGATGGATATTGATAATGATGTCGTTATGCAGGGAAAAGAGGTGGGCACCGCCAAAATTTTGTAAAAAACAAAGAAAAGGCCTAGGTATAAGCAAAAGGAGACAGTTTGACCGATATCGGTTAGATAACCGATGTCGGTCACTATGTGACCGATACCGGTTAGGTAACCGACATCGGTTATGTTAAAATGAGCTTTTCTAAAAATAGAAAAGCTTGGGAGGCAATTTAAATTCTTATTTTTAGAGTCATGCAACATGTTAAATACGAGGATGTGAGGCTGTTGTCATCCATACAGGGTAGTTGCATGGGAGAATTGAGTGATAAGGAGGAAAGAGACAGGTAAAGTGATCGTGGGCTTGGATTAAGAAGGTGTAAAGGCAAGTTATAGTGAAGAGTCTGGTGAACATGGCTGAACAAGGAGAAGCATCCAGTGGGCAGAGAGGAGAGAGAAGACAGGTTCCACCTCAAGCTGCTGCATCCCAAGAGGTATAAGTTTTGGTTGGAATAAGATTTTGCATGCTTATAAATAGGATGTGGTAAGATAAGTGGGTAAAAAGGTGATAGGCAAGGGTTTGGGATGGGATGAGTGTTATAGGGTAGGTAATCAGGTGTTTTAGATATGTTTGTAGGTACAGAGAGGGGTAAACCAGCGAATAAGGTATCATAGGTGGTGTTTTTTTAGCAGGATGGGTATTATGAACAGTGACCGATATCGGTTTAGGCCTAACCGGTATCGGTTAGGTAACCGATATCGGTTACTGTGTAACTGATAAGTTACTTACAGCTTCTGATAAAAAAAAAAACACTTGGGGATTCATTTGCTGCTTGTTGTTCGTTGGTTTGATGTGTGCAGGCAGAGGCAAGGTTGATGATGAATGATAGGGTACCAGCGCTGTTGTCACGGGTCTGAGCGGATGTAACACCAGTGGAGTGGGCATTAATAAACCATGTGGGGTTAAGCGGAATCTGCTATTATTCACGAATCACACGCAATCATGCTATGTTGCAGGTGCTGATTGAGAGATGGAATCTAGAAAAGAATACCTTCCATCTGCCAACAGGGGAAATGACAGTGACGTTAGAAGATGTGTTTCAAATTTTGAGACTTCCAATTACAGGAAGACCAGTGTATCAGGTAGGGCCCAACGTGGCGCGGGCAGCGATAACGGCAGTATTTGGTCCAGCCGCACGAGATTTGACACAGCGAGGCGTGACATTTACTTATGGTATAATGTTTGCGGCACACCCTGAGGCAACAAGGTTGGCCATGGTATTAATGATAGTGGTGGGGTATTATGCATTACCTAGAGTGGACGGGGGAAGATTTCCAAAATCATTGATGTGTATTATTCGTGAGATGATAGAAGGTAGCGTTACTTTTCGCATGGGCACCCGCATATCTGGTGGAGCTATACAGGGGTTTATGGGCATGCAGGTGAAATCACAGGACTACACTGGATTGTGCATACTTATTACATTGTTGGGCCTATGAGCACATTGTGTGTGTGCGACCAATAGGCCGACCAATCCAGGCAGGAGAGACAGGAGTGCAGAGGTTGGGATTCAGGTGATGGGTCCAGACAGAGCAAGAGGCAAGAGCCGAGATTGTGACAGATAATGTCGAGTATTATAGGTAGAAGTTGGAGACGATGACGATTGTGGATATCCATTGGAGGCCTTACGGGAACTACATGGTGACGGTGAACATAGCCGAGGATTTGAGGGGTGTAGAGCGAGTGAGGTGGATCGCAGGACACAGGCCAGGAGAGTACGAGAGGATTCCTCTAGATCACGTGTGATGACAATTTGGATTTGTTCAGGATATACCCATGGATCATAGACCATACAGAAGGATCGACGCCGAGGCACCATTCTCACCTCCACGGCCAACTCTTCCAGAAGGACCAGAAGAGATAGCAGCCGATCGCAGGGTAATGGATGCAGGAGTGACAGAGTCTTATAGATTATGGTGGGCAGCAGAGCTGCGAAGTACACACGAGAGGGCCGATCATCCCGACATAGCTGTGATTACCGTGGAGAGAGACCACCTACAGGGTTTAGTTCACCAGCTTCAAACACAGGTGAACGAGACCACGGGATTGTTAGAGGCTTCGCAGTCTCGAGTGGAGAGACTAGAGGCAAGAGTCCTCCACGTGAGAGGGTAGATTCGTATGTTACAGGAGAGATTGGTGGATCAGTGGGAGGAACCAATAGCAGTGGTACCTTTGAGTATGGAGAGGCCAGGTGAGCGGCGTCGATGATCACCATCACTACCTGGTTCGGGACGAGGCGCGGGGGTCTAAGTGAGTTTCATACATAGGGGTAGAAGAATAAATAAGGATTCTGACCTGTGCATCGATGATAGAGAAGATGTATTTGTTTAACATCTAAATAAAATGGAATATGTATGTTGATTTGAGTTTGTGATAATTATAAGAATATTTGTGTTTTGAATGTTTGGATTGATAAAGGATCAAGGTGAGTGTTATCAATAAAAATATGTGAAAATATTTATATTTTTAAAGAAAACACAACACATGATAGGTTATGGGAGGGGATGGTCGAGCTAACCTTGGGAGACCCCATGTCTCCTAAGTGCTGCCTACATAGCCCATTGCACAAAGCAAGGAGGGGCCTCAGACCGATGTAGTTCTCCCTTAGGACCAGGGAAAGGTGAATTCAGGACAATTTGGTTGTGGTTAGGCAATTTGTTGGTTGGTAAAAGTTTGATGTTGGTAGAGTAATGTTGTTGGTGTTGGTGTGGGTATAGGTGAAGTGAGGGTTAACTTACCCAAGCATAGGAAACCATGTCCTAATTAAGATCAACACACAATCCTAGATTCGGGTAAAAGAGGCAAAAGTGTCCCATAGTTGGAAAGAGCTAAACAAACCACGTATCATCGTAGGATGAGCTTGAATCCCTAGGTACCTTGCATAGGTGAGAAGTCGATAGGTGAAAAGAGTTGTATAATCACAATATATCGGATATACGCACGTCCCTTGAGTTTTGTTATTGTGAAGAATGGTGAGGAGAGGTGGATGGTATAGCTGAGGCACAGAGAACTTGTTATAAGGTGATTATTCTGACGGAAGAGAACCAAACCAAAATAGAAAAGTCCATGACTCAAAAGTACTTTTGAATACTGCTTTGATTTTTCTGGATATAGACTGATCGATGTGGGAAGTCTACATGGGATATGCATTTTGTTGTTCTTGAGGTCTTCACGAAGCTGATCAATGCGAGAAGCTTCTGATAGAGGCTGACTTTGTATAGTTGTCCTTCGAGGGAACAGTCTACTTATAGTAGTAGACGTGGCATTGCACATAGCTGTCCTTCGAGGGAGCAGTCTAGTTATAGTAGTAGATGCGGCTTTGCACATAGCTGTCCTTTGAGGGAGCAGTCTAGTTTATAGCTTGGAGGTCTAGATGTCTGTTTGGCATGAAGCATCTAAATTTGTAGGAAGTTTGACTCAAGAATATCCCAGAATTGTATAATTGAGAACTTGTTATTTTGATACTTTTAAGTCATGGACCAGACTAAAAAGGAGAAGGCCTCTTTAAGAGGAGGTGATGATCAAACCACGTGGGTTTGATTTTACTTTGAGATGCATGAAAAAAAGGTGTATGAGGTGGTAAAAGAGCTCAAGGGACGAGCGCAAGGTGGATAAGGAGTGATGTAACACTAAATTCAACAGAAGAATGGTCAGAGAGATGCAAGGCATTAAGGGGTTCAGGCTCAGGTTTACCATTAAGCGAAGCTAAATGATAAGTACCTGATCCGTAAGTGTGAGTGATAATGTAAGGCCCAATCCAATTAGGAGCAAATTTTCCACGTTTTCTCTTTTCTAGTTTGGTTACATGTTGATTCTCTTTGAGGACAAGATCACCAATTTTAAAGGTACGCTCATGAATTCACTTATCATAAGCACGCTTGATGCACTTTTGATAAATTTGAAGGTGGTCAAGAGCGGTAAGATGACGCTCGTCAAGAAGCTCCAATTGGGCTAACCGCTCTTGGCGGAAGTCATCATTGGTGAGAATATCCTGGAGAGATATTCTGAGGGAAGGGATTTGTATTTCGAGAGGCAAGACAGCCTCGGTACCATACACCAGAGAGAATGGTGTGGCATTAGTGGAAGTATGAATGCTGGTACGATAAGCCCAAAGGGCAAAGGGGATGTGATCATGCCAATTTTGACCAGAATCGTTAACAACTTTCATGAGAATTTTGGTTAAGGTTTTGTTAGAAGATTCAGCTTGACCATTTGCTTGTGGATAGTAGGGTGACGAGAAGCTAAGTTTGATACCAAAGTTGTCACAAAGGGCTCGTAACAGCTTATTTTTGAAAGATTTGCCATTATCGGTTATCAAGCGATGAGGAACACCGAAACGGCAAATAATGTGATGATTGATGAATTCAACAATTTTCTCCTTTTTGGTTGAAACGAGTGGAATGACCTCCACCCATTTAGTGTAATATTGGTTGCCGTGATGATCCAATGGTGACGTTGCGAAGAAGGTGGATGAATCTCACCAATAAGGTCCAAACCCCATTGTGAGAAAGGCCAAAGATCTCGTGCGACCTGTAGCGGATGGCTGGGAGTATGTTGAAGGTTGGCATGCTGTTGACACATAACACAATGCTTAACATATTCGCAGTAGTCTTTATTAAGAGTAGGCCAATAATATCCTAGGTGAAGGATCCGCTTGGCCATGGCAAAGCCACTAAAGTGCCCACCACAAATTCCGTCATGGACTTGTTGGATGGTATGAGTGACTTCAGCGCTGGTTAGACATCGAAGGAGGATACCATCGAAGCCACGTTTATAGAGGAGTCCCCCCATGATGACATAACGAGAAACACCTTTAAGAAAAGTGCATTTTCCATTACTACTAAGGTCAGGTGGGAGAACAGAGTTTGTAAGGTAGTCGCGAAATTGGTGATACCAGGTATCCTGCGAGTCAGCAGATGCATTATTTACCATACAAACATCCGGGACTAAGTAAGATGGGGCAAAGAGTTGTTGGACCAAGACAAATATGTCAGAGTCAGTTGGTGATGTAGGAATTTGTGAGGCCAAGCAAGCCATAGTATCCGCAAATTTATTAGTTGAGCGTGGAACGGTTTGGATAGTATAATGGGTAAATAAGGTCAAAAGTGAATCTACGTAACATTTGTACTTTTGAAGTTCCTCATTTTTACATTGGTAGATGCCAGTAACTTGATTTACTACCAATTGAGAGTCACCGAAAATGTTAATAGACTTCACACCTAAGTGTAACGCAACGTGGAGACCCAGAACAAGGGCCTCGTATTCCGCTGTATTGTTAGTGCAGGGGAAATCAAGCCTGAATGAAAGAGGCATAGGTTCACCTTCAAGAGGAATGAGAACAATGCCCACCCCTCTGCCACGCTGGCATTTAGATCCATCGAAGAAGAGAGTCATCGGATAAGACGCATCACTGAGTGAAAGAGTTGCGATGAGTTCATCAGGGAAAGTAAAATTGGTAAATTGTTCCCCAGGTAGAGGGGCTTCCGTGAGTTGGTCTGCGATAGTTTGTCCTTTGACTGATTTCTGGTGTACGAACTCAAGGTCGAGGTCGGTGAGGAGCATAAGCCATCGGGCGATGCATTGGTTTAGATGAGGTTTGGCGTACATATAATGTATGGGGTCAGCGTTGGTGATGACAAAAGTTTTGTGATTCAGGAGGTAATGTCAGAGTTTGGTGGCCACGAATGATAGGGCTAGGCACAACTTTTCGACGTGTGTATACCTAGTTTCGTAATCCACAAGAGTACGGATTATGTAATAAACTACTTGTTCTCGATGCTCGGAGTCATGATGTGCGAGCATGGCTCCTACGGCATGGTCGGTGGTAGAAAGGTAAAGGTAGAAAGGGCGATCGTCCTGAGGTGGGATAAGCACGGGTGGCTGCAAGAGATAAGTTTTAAGAGCCTCAAAGGCTTTGTGGCACTCCTCGCTCCATTGAAAGACAATGTCCTTTTTAAGGAGATGATGGAAAGGTTGACATCGATCCGAGAGTTGTGAGATGAAACGACGGATAGATTGGAGTTTTCCCTGCAAACTACGCAATTGTTTTAGGTTAGTGGGTGGGGGCATTTCTAAAATAGCTTTGACTTTAGCGGGGTCGACCTCAATGCCACGCAAAGAGATGATAAAGCCAAGGAGTTTTCCTGAAAGGACGCCAAAGACACATTTCTTTGGCTGAAGATGAACACAGTATTGTAACAGGTGATCGAAAATAATGGTTAAAACATCGAGATGTTCACTGCGATGTTTGGATTTTCCAAGAAGATCATCGACATAATCCTCAAGGATAGTGTGCATAATGTCATGAAAAATGTAAGTCATAGCCCATTGATAGGTTGCACCAGCATTCTTAAGGCCAAATGGCATGACACGATAGCAGAAGGTGCCCCAGGGGGTAATGAAGGTGGTTTTATGTTGATCGGCTGGGGCTACTAAAATTTGATTATATCCCGAGAAACCATCCATGAGAGAAAGCATCTCATGGCCCGCAGTGAGATCGACAAGTTGATCAATACTAGGTAGGGGGAAGTCATCCTTTGGGCAAGCGAGGTTAAGATCCTAGAAATCCGTACATATCCGAAGTCCCCCCGTCGCTTTAGTGACAGGTACAACATTAGAAATCCATTGCGGATAGTCAATAGGTAAGATGAAAGAAACAGAAAGGAGTCGTTGAAGCTCTTCTTTAACCAAGAGGGCAATGCGTGGATGCATTTTTCTCAGCTTCTGTTTAACTGGTTTGGAGTCTGGTTTCAGAGTGATGTTATGGACAACAATGTCAGGATCGATTCCTGGCATGTCGGCGTAGGACCAAGCGAAAGCTTGATTGCGGGCACAGAGAAAGGTAGTGAAGGCGGCTTGTTCTGATGCGTCGAGAGATTGTCTGATCTTTACAATGTGAGGATCATCTTCCATGTGGATGTTGATTTCTATAGTCGACTCATTCAACATGGTTTGGGTTTCAGATGGTAAGGTGCGTTGAATATAAGAGTCGTCCGCACCAAGGTAGGTGAGGATGGAGTCATCATCCTGGCACTCCACAACATTAATCGAAGGTGAGTCTTCTTCGATCATGTCTGGATACAAAAGGGGAAGAGAAGATGGGTCTTCACCATCGCGTTGATAAGTGAGAGGACCTAGGAAGATAGCATTCACGAAAAAAAAAGTTAGGAGGGATAGATTCCGGGTCTATCGACTCCGTGGGTGAAGGTGGTAAAATGGGCGATGATTGTTCGGAATGGGTGACTTCGTCATCTTCCAGGATACAATTGACATGAGGTTTCTTCAGTGTAGGTGGTTCAGAAAATCCAAGACCACTACGATCTTTGTGTTTGCGTGTAGTCATGGGAATAACCGTATGTCATCCTTGCTCATAAAGACCGAAACCAAAACCCTTCCAAGCACAGCATGTCAGGAAGGTGAGGGCGAAACGACGGTTGGTTAGATATTGAAAATCTGATTGGAAGGGAATCACACCAAGGGGAGGTTTGGGGGTGACAGAGGATGCGTCGACACCCCCATACGTTAGGTTGGTGCGGAAATTAGGTGGTCCGTAGGAGATCACCTCCCCCACACGACGGTCGTAGGTAGGATGCGCTTGTAACTGTCCATACTCTTGTGGGGTATGGAAGGTGCTAACATTGTATAGGCGGTACTCCCCCAGCGTAAGGCATTGAAAAACACCTACCAAGGGATCCGAGGTTGGGATGTTGTCCACGGGAAAGGAAGAAGTATTTGCGTCGGTGGTTTCATTGGTCGAAGGTGTGGGTGCGGCTAAGGTGGATGGTTGAGGCGTGGTTGAAGTAGATGGTTGGGTTGGATCAATGGGTGTCTTAATGGGTACAAGCACATCATTAGGGCAGTATAACATATTACAGTTTTGAAGGGGGAAGTGTCAGCTGTGACGGTGTATGACTTCCCTTCATACTCGAATTTGATGCATCTATGTAAGGTGGAGGGAACGCATCCCATAGCCCGGATCCAAGGGCGGCCTAACAACATGTTGTATTGGAATTCTCCCTCAAGGACATAGAAGAGTTTGGGTAAGGTACGTGGCCCTACATGAATGTTAAGGATCACGGTGCCTAGGGTAGAAGTAATAGCATCGTTGAATGAATGCAACATGGTGGGGTTGGCACACATGCAGCTAGGAGGGATATTCATCTGTTGGAAGGCTTTGGAAGAGACGATGTTTAGGCTAGCGCCCCCATCAATCATAACACGACGTACCCGGATGTCCCGGACGTAAGCCGAGATGAAAAGAGAGGGATCAGGATCTTCTGCACCAAAGACGACAATTTCTTCTTCGAAAAAACTGACAGCAGTGGCTTGCCGATACAGGGACAAAAGTGGTTGTGGAGGTAGGTTGTTTGGTGAGAGAAGCAACGTGGTTGGGTGTTAAGATGGAGGCGATGGGAAAGGTTTTGTTAGGTAGGACCTCTATCCCTTGAAGGATCTCAATTAGAGCTTGTCGATGCGATTCAGATGTTTGAATGAGATCATAGAGTGTCATTTTTACAGGAGATTGGTGAAGTTGTTTGATCATAGTGTGATGGGCAACTCCATCAGAGACTGGATAGGTAGGTCCACGAATAATCACTTTAGGTGGTGGTGCGATCGGGATGGCGGAAGGAGAAAGAGAGGCTGCAGGTGTGCTCTCTTTAGCTTTTCCATTGTTTTTCTGACCTCGAGTAGCAATGCTAATCATGTTGATCTCATGAATGCGAGACGAGGAAGATGACAGGGATAAGTCATTGTTCTCGAGAGGTGGGGTTGTAATGATGATAGATTTTGGCGAGGCGGGGACAGGTGGTATAGGAGATTTTGGTAAGTTGTCCTTCTGAGATTTTCTATCCGAGATAGGCAACTGGTGAAGGATGGCTTTCAAAGCTTTGCATCCTTCTACATTGTGTCCTGGTGTGTGGTGGTAGGCACAGATTTTAGATTCATCATAACCTATAGGTCGAGGTTTAGATGGATCATAGGGTCTGAGTGGGGGTAGGGAAATGGTCGCATCCCCTACCAGCATATCAAGGATCTTGGCGTAAGATCCTTTGAGTGGGTCAAATGCAGATGAGGCTATTGATTGAGTGGGTGAGATCATTGATTGTTTTGGTAATGGTTGGGTACGAGTGGTTCGTACGGGTGGTGGTTTAGGTAAGGGATTTTGATGATTGGGTTTAACTAGGCGTGGCTTCTTCTGCGCAGAAGTTATGTTTAGCTGGTTAGATGATGAGGCCACAGATGACGTGGTGGCAGGAAACAACCACGGGGAAAGAGGAGCGGCAGCAAACAAGTCCTTCGATGATCGAGTTTGCTTAGGGTTGGTAGGTAGGCAAGATACTTGGGGTGATGGTGTTGAGATGCCTGTGGATTTCTATATGGGTGTAGAAGGTGCTGGTCGTGTTAAAGAAGACGTGGGAGGCATGGTGTATTGAGGCAAGGTGGAGGGGTGAGGCCCCAATATAGAAGGTAGGTGTGACGGCGAGGGTTGAAGCCGTGCCTGCTGTAGTGGTGTGATCGGGGCCGAGGGTTTTAGTTGTGGCGGAGGCATAGATTGGACTCGAGGAGATTGGGTTTGTCTCCTAGGTGGATTAACGGCTTTATTTTCGGATAAGTCTAACCATTTAGGTGGGTGCGTCAGGCTGGGTATTGGTGAAGTCCCAAGCGTAGGGGAAGGTTTGGCTAGGTTGATAGAGGTGGATGAGGTATTTGGTAGAGATGAGGGGGGTGGAGGTGAGGACATAGGCATTTTGAGATTTTGTAAAAACTTCAGGTATATAGTAGAGGTGTCTGGATTAGTCATCTACATTTGAGTAGAGCATGGTGTATTCAAACGTTCCCATAAGAGTCATCTATCTTCTGGGGGGTGACAATCTTCACGTATGGATGGGAATTTTGGTATGGAAGAGAAGTGGGCTGTGATTCCGGTCCACTGGGGGTGTGATACAGGGGGCGAATGAGGTGCTTTATCAATGGGTGTTAAGAGGTCAACCGGTCACTGGAAAGATTTAGGAGATGAAGAACTGATAGGGAGGAGGGCATGTTCTAGAGGATTCGTCATGGTTAAGGAATTTGGTGATGTAGGCTCAAGGGGTTTCTCTTCTAAGGATAACAGAAAAAGTGATGATCCTTCTTCTTTTGCAGCAAGAGTGGTAGAAGGAGATGTTTGGGAAATAGATAAGTTGGATAACATCCGCTCACAGTCTTGCAGGGATGTGGTGTAAGAAGGCTCTTCTGTGAGAAGAGAACTCTGGGTGGTTGATTCCTTTATGGGTAAAGGAATAGTGGGCTGTCCTCTTGTCCTGATGAAGGAGAAGGGGGCAAGGACTCCTGCGTCGGTGAAGAGGCTCGATTCAGAATTTCCTTGATGGAAGCCCTTGGTTGGGAGTTGAAAACCACATGGATCTCATGCACACTCTTCTCCTCGGCTAAGGTTTCTTGGTTTGTGTTACTGTTAGAGGAATGGTTTGGAAATGGTTTGTTGAAGATTTTTAAATTTTGATTAGCAGGGGCATTAGGATTATCGAGGGTTATATCCCCTGCATCAACCATTTCCTGCACTATGTTTTTCAACATCTTGCAGTTTTCGTGGTTGTGTCCCTTCACGCGATGGAAGTTACAGAAGTCATTTTCTTTATACCAAGAAGGTATAGTGCGGGCGGAATCAAACCCGGAGTGAGGTTTAACAGGAGGCAAGGTGATAGCTCCTGCTTTAAGCAATTTTTCCAAGATCACATCATAAGTTTCTCCCAAGGGAGTGTACTTGATGGGCTCAGCTTTATACTTATAGGTGGATTTCGGCTGGGTATAAGACGGTGCTTGAGATTTGACCGTTACCACATGTACAGTTCCTTTTTATTTCGAAGCAGCCTGATGTGTGAGAGTTGGTGGTGTTGGGTTTGTTAGTGGAGTCCTGGGTTCAGAAATTTGAGTTTTTGTTGCGCAACTTCAATTTCTCCTCCTCTAAGGCCCGAATCTCTAGTTTCCGAGCCATAGTAAAGGCCTCATCAAAGGTGTGGAAAGTTTGAATTTGGAGGGTGGGAGAAATGTGTTTAGCGCAGGCCCGCGTAAAGAGTTTGATGAGCTCGGCCTGAGGTAAGGCATAAGTAAGTTGGTTGATGAGGCCCCGCCATCGTCCAACGAAATCTGTGATAGATTCGTCTTCAAATTGTCGGATGGCATAGAGATCGGTAATGGATACTTTCTTGGCAATATTGATGGAGAAATGATCCAAGAAAGATTGGGCTAACTGGTTAAAGGAGAAGATTGAGTGCTGGGCTAAAGCACTGTACCACTCCAAGGCAGGTCCTGATAAGGACATGGGGAAGGTACGGAGTAGTAAGGCATCGTCATGAGCAATCAGATAGCAAGCATGTCTAAATGATCGCAAGTGTTGTTGAGGGTCCTCCTTACTATTAAAGTGAGTAAATTTTGGTAATTCCCATTGAGGAGGATATGTATGAAGGGGGACAGAAGAATGAATAGGCTCCCGACAAACTTTCTCGTATGTCAGGGTGTTACGGCTTCCTGAAACAGAAGCCTCAAGATTTTGCATCTTGTCCATCATTTGTTTGATTAAATCATTGGTTGGGTTAGATGATGGTGTTGTCATTGTAAACGGAGGAGGATTGGGCCAAGAGCCGCTACTAGACAATGGTGGGGCTAAATGTTGATAAGGTATCGATGATGAATGTGTTGGGGCGGCTGAATAAGGGTGTCCTATATAAGATGTTGAGGCCACCGGATGCGTTTGCGGAAATGAAAAGGTGGGCGGAGCCTGAGAGGGAAAGCTCGTGTGGATAGGTGGTAGAGAACAAGTTATGAAAGAGGCAATTTGCGAGAGGGATGAGGTAGGGGCAGTGGACGGTAGTGATATGTGGGGCCCTAGATTAACCAAAGGAAAGCCAATTGGTGCAGTATGGACCATCGAATCCACTGAGCTGGGAGACGGGGCTAAGGATGAAGACAGTGAGGCGGAGTTATTAGGTGGGGAAGGAGCTAAGTGAGTGGCTATACTAATAGGCATACCCAAGAGGAGCTGACCGTCGGGTGTACGGTCAGGGGTATGAGACAAATAATACTGTACGGCGCCAAGATTAGCATCCAAAAATTTAGCAAAATCTGGATCTCTGACAGAGATCTTGGGAAAAGCATTGGTGTCCGTAGGATTCCCCATAGGATGCGAAGGGGGTGACTCAGGCAAAGACATGGAACAAGCATGTGAAACCATGGTTGTGGCTTGTTTCTGGGTGATAACAACCATGGATAAGAGGATACAATAGGGAATTAGTCAATTAGGAACAAAAACAACAACAAAACGTTGGAATTGGTAGGTTGCTGGTTTGTCAGGAACTGTGAAACACAGTAACCGATATCAGTCTGGTAACCGATGTCGGTCAGACGGTAGCCGGCGTTGGTCAGGTAACCGATGTCGGTAGAAGAGGACCGGTGCCGGTCACTGTGAAGGCAAAGAGAGAATGTAAGAGGCTGTTGGTTTGGGGATAACAAGGCTTAGCATACCCACCAAATTGTCTGAAGTGATCACTGAGACAGGGTATAATAGAGAAACAGAACTGAAAGAAAGAACAGAAAACAGGCAAGATGCACAAGCAAATCAAGAGACTAACCCTAGGATTAGTTTTAATCACTTTGGGCTTATGCCTTAGACGCAAGATGATGTCAATCCTAAACAAAAGACCTAAGGGAGATGTCAAGTTTGTTTTGGCTTGTAAGGCTACCTCAATCGGGCAGAGGAATACCGCGGAAAGGGGGGATGTTTGAGATGTTGTGTAGATTATGATGTGATTTGGTATGTGTTGTGCAGTGAGAGTAAGATTAATTTCTCGTCAATACTGTGGATATTACCCCCATGTGTATGACCTGTTACTTAATCTACGTTCACTAGAATTTAAAAAAATACAGGCAAGAATGTGATGCACGTGTTTTAAACCCAAATCGAAAATGATATTTGATGAAGCAAAGAAAGAGAAGAGGTCAAGAAGATGACTTTCACTAATGCAAAGATGTGAAAGTAAGACAAGTTCTTTTACCAAAATGACAAAATATTTTGTGAATATTTAGAAGAGAGAAACAACAAGTGTGCTCCCTACATGAAAACAAGCAAGAAAGAAAGAAACCCGAGAAGGGTCCCACCGGGCGTGCCAAAATGTTTCACACAGAATTTAGTTCCAGAATAGAGTTACTTCTATCCTTTCATTCTCTTGAGAAACAGATAGGGGTTAGGGTTAGGAGGAATACCTGTTGAGTGTTGGGAAGGTGTACGCGTACCGTAGAGAGATCAGACCGATTGTGAAGAGCTCCTTTTTGTCTGGGAAGGACTACCTGTAAATAAGAATGCAAGACCACCAGATTTTAGTTAGACAATAAGTGAGGGAACTGCCTTGGGCCCAGGAAATATTAGACTTCCTTTCGAAGGTGGTCAGTTCCCTTTTTAATACAAATTGATGCAAATGATAATAAAGAAGCTATTGCAAACTCACAATTTAGGTATCTCGTTACTAAAAGCAATAGAGACTAAACTACCAACAATAGAATGTCATGTTGTTTGTTTGGTCACTGGTTATTGATATGTTCCGATCAAGTTACAGGGATAGACCAGGCTAGACACGAGATTTTTTTGAGGTGAATAGGTGAAAGGTTGGTTTTGGTATAAGTCACAGTGACCGATGCCGGTCACTGGATAACCGATCATGGTTACGAAACCGGTACCGGTAGGGAATAACCAATATCGGTAGGGGCAGTGATTTAGGGATTTTTAAATGGAGGTTGGTGTAAGGTGGTTATGAGGTTTGGAAGGTTGGTAGATGGTTGAGGGGAGTAGTAGGGTGATAGAGAAGACTCAGAGAGTGAGAGAGCTATCTTTGGGGTAATATAGAGATGGATGACCGAAGGTTAGGTGCAGGTTGTTGCCGGGTAGTAGATCCAGGAGTGAGCTTATAATCCCTATGAATTAAAAGTTCACAAAGTAGTGTCTAGAAGCATACAAGGTGATAAAAGAGACTACTTACTAGTTTCTGATGTGGATGCAGGTCCAAAGAATGCAGTGGCGAAGGAAAGGCCCAGTTGGGATGATCCAACAATTGGAAGTGATCTGATGAAGCTATCCTCTGACTCTCCCAAGGTTTGGATGAGTGTGACAATGCTCTAGTTGCTCAGTTCCAGTTTTGGGCTCGATGCTCCTCTTTGCAAACTCTTCTCTCCTTCTCACTTGTCTCTCTCTTGCAAATGAATCTAGATCCTTTGGTTTTGGTTGGGGAAGGTCATTTACAGGGAACCGATGGTGGTTACGTAACCGATGCCGGTCGAGTAGGGACCGATGTCGGTCAGGTCAAAGTTGGCTATTTTTAGTAAAATAGCCAACTTTCCCTCCTTTTCTCCCGAGGGGTCAGTTGTGGGCTTGGTCAAGTCATTATTAGGCTCATTTTGATGCGGGTGAGGGGTGATGAGTCATGGGTGTGGGTCTGGACCAAGTCATAGGTCTTAATTAGGTTAGTTTAGGGTTAGGGCTAGGTCATAGTGAGGTGGCGAGGTGAGGTGGCAGGGTTGGAGATGTGGATTTATTAATTATAAGGTAATTAATAAATAATTCAGTGTGTAAGGTTTAGGTGGTGAGGTAGGGTTAGGTTGCGGGACGAGATATGGGGTACAGGGTGTCGTAAGACCCAAATTTGGTAATGAAAAATTTGGCTTCATCCCTTGATCATGACTTACATGTACATTCCAAGCCTAGGAGAATTATGCTTATCTCTTTTGCATGAATTGATTATCTATTCACACCACTCAATCACTCACCAAGATAATTGCATCAATCCACAATAGTATATTACTTTTAGGAATTATTCCTATAAATTTATAGAATCCGACAAAATTTCTATATGGGGTTGTTCAACTAGTACCAAACCATGTAATGGCTGGGTCTAAGGATAAATTTTTCACCCCAACCACAAAATGATCAATTTTAAATTTTATATCTTTTATGGGTAAGTATTATACCATAAGTCATCTTATTGTGAAAGTTTACTTATGAAATACTATATAAGTAATTCTAACTCACCTATTTACCTCACCTAATAATTTCAAGAGGATACTTACAAATACATTCCAAAATCACTCCAAGCTCTCATAAATACCTTAAAAGTAGAAAACAAATCTAGGAACAACCCCTACATAGGTTTGAAGCCCACTCAACTAGGTTATATATTCGTGATTCCAAAGCTTGAGACCTCACAAGACAAGCTATACTGAACATACTAAGCCATTTTTTCTCATTTTCAAGTGGTCAATTTTCCAAACTAGTTGCATCCATATATATATATATATATATATCACATGGTAGGAAGAGAACTACATGGGGTTTAAGGAATATTTATAATATTAGTAATGTATATATCGCACTTTAAACCAACCACTAACCATTTTACAGGGTCTATTACACGTGGTTTGAGTTTGAATCTATTTCACATCATAAAGAGGGTTTGACACATGTATGAAACCTAAGGGTTTGTAATGAAACACATCACACACATTTTATAGGTAAGAAAAATTTATAGAGTGCTAGTGCATTTCCATATATAACCATATAACAAGTATGCTACCATATGAAACTTCCATACATCTCAAATGCTTCCTTCCTTTATCAAATTTTTAATCTAGATTGAGAGATGAAGAATTGTAAGATTATTTCCAATGTATATACTTACATAACACTACCATTTTAGATTCTCGCATATGTAATCAGATAAGTACATCCACCTTCTTATGTTTTAGTAATTATTTTTCATATTATATTATGAAAATTTCTATAAATGTTATATTATGATTTGAGATTTAATGTTTATTAATAAATCTAAATATATAGAATGTTGCTAACCCTCAGACCTTAAGAAAATAAGAACACATTAACCCAATGCTATATTATTTATTTTAGGTTTGAATCATATGGAAAGGTCCTTTGTTCAATGGAGTTTTGTACGTTCTCTTTATATGACCATAAAACTTTGATTGTCTATTGTTTCAATATTTATGTGAAATCAAAATATTTTTCTTAACCCTCATTTATCTATTCTTACATTGGAAATAATTTATGAAATTAAGTCTGATTTTTTGTTGTAATTATAATTATATTTAATTTCAATGTTTTTGAGTAAATATATTGATTTTTGATGTAAAAAACCCTTTATACTACCACATAGAGGTGAATGACTCCACTTTTTAGTGTCTATTTTCACATCATCTGTGTTTGTTGTTTTCTCCCTAGCATGACAAAAATTGAGAATAAAATTGTACACATCTACGCCATATTCTACAATTACATCTACATCTACGTAATATCTACAATTACATCGATTACAGTCACAAAATTTTTGTTTTGAAGAAGGGATTCTTTTATGTTTTTTCATTTTTGTAATGTACTAAAAAGTGATTATTATTTATTTTACATACTTCATTTTTTAACAGAATGATCCAATTATTTTTAAATGTGGATTCTTTTAATGTTAAGGTACTACATACTAATAACATAAAACATAAATCACAACTCTTATTTTGAAGGTTAAAAACACTTGTTGTGTTTGTATATATTTATGATGTAGAGAAAAATCCTTCAATAAATAAGAAATAAAGAGATCTTCTTGGACCCTTGATAGAAGTTAAAGATAAAAAATAAGAGCTAGGAAGGGGTAGTGATAAAGGAATGGAGTAATATATGTTTCTAGTTATGTATTAGATGATGATGAATCATCTTCACCCTCTACTCATTACTCAACTATTGATAGAAAAATCTTAGTGTGTATGTATAATGACACATAAATTTCGGATAAAAAAGTAACAAATGCTCTAAAATTATACGTGGATCACTATGAAATGAATCCTTAAATTGGAGCTTTTAAAGGAAGATATATTAGTCATGGATTTCATCCCAACACCATTAATATGATAATTTGGTGTTCGTATTCATTAATGGTCTCATATATGGTGGAATCAGGATGTCATCTCACTTATGTTGAAAATTTCCCTCATTAATTTTTATCAAAATGTGTCTCCTTTGTATTTAAGGAGATAGAAAAAGGTTGTAATGGTAAGTGTAACCACTGGGTTAGATATAAGAGAAATAGGAATTTATTTACATATAAGTGTTTAGAGGAAACACAAACCATATTATTGAAATTTATACACACAAATGCTTATCTTCACATGGGAACAGTCTTAACAAATCAAAGAGTAACACATTAAATATTTTGCTAAGTGTAATACAAATATTACATTTATTATAGTTAAATCATGAAAAATTTGTGTACTAATGAGATGACATAATATTACAATAATAAAAAAACACTTAGATCTTATATCATATTTGGGTAAAATATGATAAATTATACTAACATAGATGAGCTAACTATTATGTAAACACTAGGGGTAGAGAGGATTGTAAAGTTTTTAGGATAAGATGTAATGTCAATGATCTCAAGATGTGTAAGAATGGTATGTGGTATATTGTTGTTGATATGTCTTGCAAAAATGGGATTTTAATCCTGCAAGAATTATGAATCTCCTATATCAAATAAATTTCACAAGGTTACTTTGTCCTATTTAAATGGTCATTTCTATATGGATATAATATAGATATTTACTCTGGAACTATGTATCTTTATGTTTATAGCTCCACCTTGTGTAGTTAAATATTTTTGTGATCAAAATTATGTAGTTTATTAGGGATTCTTCTTCTTCTTCTTTACTTAGGGACATAAAAATTGGTTTTATTTTGGGTTAATTAGAACCGACCACACCTATGTATCACTACTATAAAGAGGCATAAAAAATACATAGTTCTTACACTCGGTGAATGTGTGCATGATGTATATCACAATGTGTTTAGAAATGAAGACCCTATTACGTGAAAATGATCTCAAGCCTATGATGTATCTTTGAAAATGTCCTAGGAAATGTTTTGATATTTGTGATAACTTAGAGCTAGTTAAATATTCTACAGATACATATTTAACAACTGGGTGCTTTGTTGTTATCTACTTGGTAGCTCAAATACGTTAGGAGTGAGGCCCTTAGAATTCATTATGTGAATGTGCTTATATAGATGTTTTTTGTAACATTATTTTCGACAAAAATGAAACATGCAAGAATAAGGTAGTTTGTGGATTTGAAAATGTGATAATAGGGTTTTAAAGAGGAAGTCTTTGGCTTAGAATAAAGTTGATCAAGTCACTTTTCCTATAATGGACGAATTCATCTAAGAATAGTGTCAAATGCAATATATTTGTTGGATATGGTGGCTAAATGTAAAAAAATGTGTTGTATATTCTTGAAATGATATTTATATTGGTTAAAGATGGATACAAAATGTGACTTGGTGGCTAATAATGTTTATTAAATAAGGCATGTGTAGGAACTAGTCAATTAATTACACAATGAGTCATGGGACGAGATAAATGACAATGATTAATTATCAAATATTAATAGGTCCAAATTTAGGTATCTAAAATTTTCCCCATTTTAATATAGTAATTGAAAATTACTTGTTTAAAATATAAACAAAATGAAAACCTTCCATGAGGATAAGGCATGTGCAAGACTAGAATATTTATGTTCCCTTCTACTTTTTCGTGTATAGCCATACATGTGAACTTATTTTAAACATGAAAAAATGTGTATTAAATTCCAATCAATATAATAATAAAAAATTAGTAAATAACATATAATAAAAAATTAAAATCATGATGTGTATATATGTTTTCTCCCTGGTGTTAAATGCAATGGAAGAGTAAACTAAAAAGTGAAAAAGCATAAATGTATACATATATATCCACATAGTGTTATATATGAGGTAAAAATAAATAAATATAACAAGACAATATTAAATTGGCCTACTGCATACACTAAAATTTCGTATCCTGTAGTTTGGAAATGACAAGTTTGGTTATGCTCCATTGATAAGACAAATGCCCATATTATAAGTCCAATTAATATATATCTCTATCTCTTTCATGAATTTATAGAATTTAAACTCTTATTTGTTTCAAATTCAAGAATTATTAATTAGTTAAACAATTAGAATATCCCTGTGCATCATGTTAGATGTTTTTATTTCACATCACACTTCTTTTGTCCTTGATTGTACAATTTGGTCAATATGTGAAATCTGGTCCTGGCGGACTTGTACATTCCTAACATTTTATATCCTCTAATTTCTTGTATACAAGAGAAATAATACAAAATGAAATAAACAATGCAAATAAAAGTAAACTAGATCCTTATTCGTATCTCCTTGCAACATAAGGCACGACTATTGAATCTTGGATTGAAGTATCGAGCTTATTGAATCTCTTCACTAAATTTATTTGTGGATGCTGCAAAGATGTTCCTAATGGAAGTATATTTCAGATATCAACAAAGCAATTGAATGACTAATTTTATTGATGATTCATGATCAATTGGATAGCATAACATTGTGTGATATTTAATGATAATTCAACACAATGATGATGCAAATTTCAAAACTTCTAAAGATGATAATTGGAGAAGAATAGGTGATTATTTATAGATGAGGGAGGAGAATACCAAATCCTTGATTTGTGTAGTTAAATTTTCTGATACGAAGTTAACTGAAGCATGATTGAATTATTTAATTAATTTTCACAATTGATTGAGAGGTTGAACTTGTTGTTTTGAACTTTCATGGATATTTATTTTGAGTTATAAAATGTTGCACATGATTTTGTGTTTAGAATTAATTATAGAATTCATGTCTTTTATTTTATTCACCCAAAAAAGTGATGTGAATTTTAACTTTTGGATTGATTTTCTTTAATTTTGGAATGTCATGCTTTATAGGATATGCTTAGTTATGCATGCTTTGATTTAATTTAAACTTGTCCTTTTGCGTATATTTAATGATTTTATCTTTAATTGATTTATTTTTCTCTAGCTAACTTGAGATGTTAATTAGTGAAGTGAAAGTAGATAAGAGGTGAGGTGTAAATGGAAATTGTAATTATTTTGATATGTGAATTATTAAATAAAACTAATTAATGGGATATGGGATGAATAATAAGAGTGATAAGATTAATTAATTAATCATAGGAATGAGATATGAATGTAACAAGGTACATATTGTGAATATTTAATAATTTGAGATCATGTGTGAGTGATAGGAGTGATTAGGGGAATTGTGGGATGATATGGTAAAATGCCATTATTTTTCATATAATAGAAGAATATATGAAAAGTGGTAAAAAATGGTCATAATGTACTATGAAGTAATTATAGGATGATTTCGGAGGTTTAGAATGAGCAATGAAATATTTTAGGGTGTCTACATTTGCCCCTATTAAATTTTTTATTATTAAGTAATAATACTTTATTATGTTATTTTACCTTCATAAGGTCAACCTAACTAAAATAATTCACCTACAAAGGCTATATAAGAAAGTTAACATCACTTTATAACTCACTTGACACTATTACAAGAAAATATTAAAAATATCACTCCAAAAGAACTCAAGGATCTCCTAGATATTAATTAATTAGTTTCAAATCATTTAGAGAAACCATTAATATAGGTATGAAGCACTCAAATAGGTCAAAGAGTACATATTCCTCCATTTCCAAGCATGCAAATGTCACAAAATAATGTTTTAGCAAGAACAAAGTCACTCCAAACATTGTTAAAATGTTTCAAAGGACAAAGATTTAGGTCACATAAATGAATAACACCGCATCAAATTACTACCACACTAGGTTCATTCTTCACTCTATAGTTATCCTACTATTATTTTTGTCAAGATACATGAGAGCACCCATAAGTGTTTGACTTAGATCACACTCACACTTGTATAAACACCTAGGAGAACTACATGAGGCTTGAAACTGCATGAGGACATATAGTGAAAAACTTGGATTGGTTTGACCAAGTGAAATTCCAATGGTAGTCTATCTTCACCACCATCATGATTTATCCTTTTAGTTATCTAATGATTTGATGAAGGATTTTGCAGTTTTATACAATTTTCACTTTTCTACAAGTGATTACAGGTCATCCCAAGGTTAGGTGAACAAGAGAAAAGGAAGTATCTAAGAAAGTGAAGCACAATTTTTTTTCAAAGTCTAAGTATTAAAGGGTCCAAGAGCATACATATCTAGGTCTAAAAAATATAGAATTCATATGGTATTCTACCAACTTAGTTTCTAGTTCCAAGATTGATAATGAAGAATTTATAGTTTTTGATATGTCTTTATTATTCAAAATAACTCTCCCTTTTCTATTTTCGATGACTTATAAAGTTTAGAACAAGGTGGATTTATTCTCATCATTAAGGTTAAAAAATTGGCTAATTATAAAAGGAACTTATGATTTTTGCAGAAAATTTAGTGATAGTGAGGAGAACGAGGAGAAAGGAGAGAATTCAAAAATTGATGAGTGGGAAACAGACAGCAGGAAAATTCCACCTGTAGATGCAGAAAATACAGAGAGAAAAATTATGCCAGTGACAGTTGAGACTTGTCCATTGAATGCCCTCTTGCACGGGATTTCTAGACCGGATGGGCCTGCATTGACGTTTGTAAGAATTTTGAGATATGAAAATAAACAAAGCCAGGGGATCATGCCTTAACTTAAGAAGAACAACACAGGTATGTATCTTGAGATTCCTAACTATATCATTGATAAAAATTTTTGTAGGATGGAACATGCCTTTATTGGAAAGCTTGTGGGAGGAAAATTGGATATTGAATCGATACGGTCATGGTACATATAGAAATGGAAGCCAAGAAATCATTTGGAAGTATCATCCCTTCCTAATGGCTTATTTTTATTCAACTTCATTAAACTTGAAGATCCTCAAAGGGTATTGAATGATGGTCCTTGGTTCCTAGGTCTTTTTATTCATAAATGGACTCCAATGTTTAATCATGATAAGGAAAAAATCAATCAATTCCCTATGTGGGTGTGATTTCAAGGTTTACCTTTAGAATTGTGGGATGTAGACATTTTCAAAGGGATTTTTAGCACCATTGGTATGTTTGTGGCTGTGGACAATTCCACCTTCACAAAAACAAGGGAAATTTGTGCTAGGTTCAATATCTACTCACTTATGGGCACCTCCTTACCTAAATCTATAGCTCTGAAATCCCATGTATGAACATGGGAGCAGAAGATCAAGTTCAAAAATTAACCTTAGAGATTTGAAAAGTGTTAGGGGTGGGGACATGTGAAACAACAATAAAAAATGGTAATCTCAAAGGTTTATAAATAAGCCCCCAAATTAGGAAAGATACAGGAAAAAGGAAAAGGAGATGAGACTTCTAAATAGACCAAAAGTGTGAGAGATCTATTCCCAAATAAGGGAATTGTTATCAATGAAAATAAAAAATATGAACCCCCTAATGTAGATGAGGTGGAAATACCCTGATCTAATAGCTTTCCAATGACAAATGATGAAGGCTTCATAGAAGTCATGAATAAGAAGTATCTTAGAAAGGACTTTTCATAACCAAATTTCCATGTAGTGAAGACACATATTCAAGTGGATAGGATGATAGTATCAAAAAATCTAGAACCTTTATTACGGGAGGTACCATCAAAGGAAAACAAAATCCACATTCTAAAAAAATATTAGGAGGAGGAATCTAACCTTGAAGAATTTTTAGGCCCTTTCTCCAATACCTTCAAAAAAATGATGGGTTTAGAGGAGGTCATGACTATTTCTAAAGATGGATCTATAAAAGAGACAAAATCAAGTAGAATTAAAAGTATCAGAAATGAAGTGAAATCTCTGAATAAAACTAAAAAAACAAACAAGGTAGTTTTGAAAGAGTGGAAAGAACTGGAGGAGAGGATAAAGCTTCTAAAAAGATTATGAAAAACACCAAAAAAGATAGGGGAAACATCAAAGTGGAAAAAAACCACCCCAAGGAAAAGAAAATAGGTTCAGGTAGACCAAACAAATAAGTAGCTAGGAAGAAGATGAGTCAGAAAGACATAGATGACAGGACCCAATATAAACTTGATTTGATGAGATTTAGAAGAGCAAAGAACCAAGTTTCCAAATGAATGTAATCTCTTGGAATACAAGGGGTTTGAACAACCTAGCTAAGTGTAGGATTATTAAGGAACTCAAATCTAAACACAAATATGAAATCATTGCTATTTAGGAAACAAAGATGGAGGATGAGAAGTTTATGATAGATAAAAACACATGTTGGAGTAAGGAGGAGGCTATGAATTTTAGTTCTAGAGGTGATGCGGGTGGTATATGTTAGGTTAATTAATTATGCATAGTATATATTAATTATTTAATTAATTATATTAATTAAATAATTTTGTTATATGGTTTTAAAACCATATTTGTCTTATTCCACAGTTATAAGATTATTTATTGCATAGTTGTAATGTAATGCCCCGATTTTTCACACACAAAAACAACAGTGAAAATACCAGGATAATTTTTTTTTGACTTACATTTCTCTTCACACAATGCCACAAGGCTCCAAGTAAGGAAAAATCAAAGATGCACACAACACTTACAAGTCATTGACTCACATAGACACAAGACAACACCATATACATGTCGATGCTGCACCTTTCCAAATGAATGAATACTAGAAATGACCCAACAACAAGAAAAGGGACCCAAGGATTGACCGGCTCACATACATCATTACCATGATTACATCTTAATTACGATTAGCATTCCAGGAACATTTTTACACAAGGCTGATTTTGTCTTTTTTCCACATACACATTGTTTTTAAGTTCATTCCACATTTAAATTATAGTTCAACCCTTATTTAGATGGCTTTTTATCCTTTAAGAAAATTTCCATATCTTACATACTTATTTGGCATAATTCAAATTGCTTATAAAGTGCTTATTTATCTTGCCCTTATATTAAGAATATTCTTCTCGAACATTTGATCAATGTCCATTTTTTACCCTTACAACTCAAGTGGATCTGACTTGATGTCCATATAGTAATATTAGGATTTAAGGGAGATGTAGATACAAGATAGATTTTTCCCAAAAACATTCTTTGTTCACAGAAAATTTATTTCCATACCATAGTTATTCTAATTGAATGACTGGTGGAACTCCATTTTGATTTATATATATCTTTTGTTTTCTTGAAGTTTGATCACACCAAGGCAATTCATATTCTTTGAAACAAATGAAAATATTTAATCGAGTTATAAGGAATCTAAGAGTGACATTATTCCTAACCTCAAATCTCATTTTTTACTCTTCTATGCTTTACATTTTTATCGCATTAAGGTCTCATTATTACCGTCATATTTTAACAAAGAGTTACGAAAGTACTTGCCTGAGATCTTAAAGAAGTACATCGTTAGAAGCATTATAAACTATACATGACCCACAAGTGATTTGTGTTCAAGTTAAGGTCCCATTATTCTACATTTCACAATTCCACATGTGAAATATTATTTGTTTCTTAATGTCATAAACAGACATAACAAGGTATTACGGGACAAGATTTCAGTTTCTTGGGTTCTCTAAAGTCAACATCTTTCAAAACAGTTTTTGTTTTGCAAAGAGTTACTTAAAATTTTCTACCCACATGATAACCTCTAAATCAACTAAGGTTTAGCTTAATTCCAATTTTCACCCAGGGCTTTAATCCCTATTATATATTATATTAAGGTTTAAACGTATTTACTCTATAAAACCTTCATGAAATATCAAGGCACTACATTGTCACAAGCCAAAGATAAGACATTTAGCTGCGAGGGACTAAAGAGTTCACTAACAAGAATGCAAGATATAGAACAACTATATCATGATCTCCACTAGGATACGTAGGAAAAGATAGCTCTACTTACTCCAATTTTTTTTTGACTGTGTCACTCCTATCAGACAGGTTCATGACAATGTCACTAAACATACTGACTAAGATGATAAACCCATTCTTGGGCTCTTGTTTACCCAAACTAGGAGGTTCCATCAAGTTCAGAGTTTAAGTTCGTTATATGGTTTTCAATGTCTTCAACGGTAAAAAGTATCACACACGAAGCCATTTTTTGCTCCGATATTATACAAGGGTTGAGTGTTTTGATTAAATCTCTTTATTACATTAAGAATGCACAAGATGATTCATTAGTCATTTATTGAACATTGAGTATGCACTATAAGATATTACTTCAAATTCATTTACCTTATATATATAACAAACCCTTTTACCATACATACTATGAATCAAATTGAACCTATGACTAAATACACATTTCTTAGATATCCCTAAAAACTAGCATCTCATACATATTAGAAAATTATCAAATATAACCTACTGTAACATGAAACTACATTATACATATATTCATTTTACAATGATAATTAAGGAATCACACATCACCTTTTCGCCATCATTCTTGCATCTTGTAAAACCACGTGAGCATGAAATCAACGACAATTCACTGGCATGGCATTCACCCTAATCTAACATAATTAACATTTTTTTTTAGTTTCCCATTTACATATAATAATAATTAAAATTTGTAATCAAAAGAAAAGGTTTAGAGGCATGTATTCATTTCATTTCATTTCACCTCATTTCGTAACCAATGAGAGAGAAAGAGAAAGGAAGAGAGGGAAACACCATTTTGTCAAAAAAATTATTTCACACAAGTTACACTATAGAGTTTTCAAATAGTTATTTACATTTTTCAAAAGTTTCCAAGGTGGTTTAGCAACCCGACGAGGGTCCCACAACTTTCTATTTTTACATTTCTTTGCTAGCTACAAAAACATACAAAATGGGCTCGGATGCTTAGAAACTACTCTCAAATGTTGTCTTCTGATGAGAAAACACACCACAGTTAAATTTCTACGTGTCTACTTATATACCAAGATTTCATAGAAACTGACAGAATTTGGAACTAGCGAACGGTTTATGTTTGGTTGCTAGTTTCTCGGGGCCATCATTCATAGTTGACCCAATTGCATATGAACAAAAGTTAGCTCGAGGGATCAGAAAACCATGTCCAAAACTAACGTTTGATGGATGAACGTGTAATGAGAAACTTCCTATAAATTCCCCTATATAAGGATAATTCAATACAGTTGATGGAACTCAGAAGTAGAAAACAGTCTTCAAATGGCGACAAGTTTTTTGAAGCCACCGGTCCTAATTGGTCCAGTTTGACTTAGTCAAACTGTGACTAGAGGCCTACAAAATGCCATTTTCAAACTATCTAGAAAAGTGTTTTTCCCTAAACTAAAAGTTCCATGTAATTGTCTAGTAAAAACACTAGAGGTTTACGAATATGGATAATAATTTCTCTATCCATGTTCAAATGGTGGTTCAAAACGAAAGCTAACTGTCGAGATTATCTATTTAAATAGGGAGATGGTCAACATTTTTACTGGGAAGTCAATTAAGTCATGTCGATAAAACAATATTGAAGCAATCTAGTTGGGTAGGAAGTTTTATAAATCACCTTAGAATGAGGGTTGAAGTTCATGGTTTAATACAAAGAGTTATTTTGAATTCATGAGTTACGACATGACATTTTATTGTTTTGCAACAAGTTAATATAAAACAATTAAATGTATTATAATCCTAATATTTTAAAATTATATTAAGTTACAAATGAAAAACTAAAGTATGATAGTTATGAAAGATAAGGGGAGATGAACCATGCCTAGGAACGAAGCTGGTCGAAACTACAGGATTCAATTCAGAATCTCCCTTAAGAATTTTGTCAAACAGATCATGAGCATCCACAATTTTACCATTTCACCTTTGCTCAAAATCCTTAAGCTGCATATAGTATGTTTGGGTATATTCCATATGACCACATCTCTTGAGGCATTTGTTAGATAGTTCATACATCTAGCTAGGCATCCATAATGCAAATACATTCCACTGCAAATCCGTGGGCAACCACATCAAGTAGAGGGGGCGAGCTAAAAGAGGCTCCCAACACAAACCTAAAGATCCCATTTGACACAGACACAAGCTAAGAGTATGTGGGAAGGAATATTATCATTAAACTTTAATGTTTACAAAAATCATTGCCTGAATGTTTCAAAGAAAATATTCTCATCTGACCAATAAAAAAAAATCCCTTAATGACAAGGAATTTCATAGATTCACAGCTCTGCAAGGCATTTTGGTCTATTAGAAATGGCAGACACAAGCTCCTAGTTTACTAATCCATGTTAGCTAGGGAATTTTCAATACAACATCTGATAAAATTCCTTAATTTGGTGCAAGCTAGGAGGAAGTTGGCAAAGTAAAGTCAGATTTCCATTATGCTTTGATGGATGTCCACCTGTACTAAAACCGTAATTTACACAGGCAAGGATATTACTTGAAGGTTTCTAAACCTTTTCAAAAAACCCATTCTATGTATATCCTATAGTCAACCTAGACCCCATAGCCATGTCCCTTTCTTTTAAACATTCAATAAGACATTTCACGAGCTGACAAGCTTCCATAGTTTGCATACACATCTGCCAGAGCTCATATTTTGGCACAGGATAAGAATACGTGGCAATGTTAACTGATTAGGTTGGAGACTAAAGGACATATTTTTTTCAGGAATTTTTGTGCACAGTTCACATGTCAAATGCATGCTTCCATGTTTTTCACTCCCGTCTACCCAAGCACTTCCAACTACAGCATCTGATAAAACTTGAACTTGGTACACAGGAGGGGAGTAATCTCATCTAGTTGGAGCTTTGTATGCACCCTTCCATGCATCAGTATAGATGAGCTTGCAAAAACAACACCAACAAATTCCTTTTCCTCTATGCTTGGCTAGATGTCTATACCATGTTCCCGATCCCAAGTTTTTGGCATAGTTTGGGAGTAAATCGCAGGAGAGATCTCTAGCCAAAGGAATGCAGTTGCTGGAAGTTTCAATGCCTTACTTCCCAATCCTCCACTCTACATTTTTCTCCTCCAAGGAATCCAATGCTTGAATGAATAAGGTATCCCACAAACCTACGCACTCACTTGCCAGTAATAAATAATAAATAAATTTGGGATCCAAAGCAATAAAGAATAAAACAAGTGTCAGCGTCCTCCCCAGCTAATCTCGCATTCTTCCAGCTATGTGTTTGCTGCAACAAACCAATTACCTACTAAATTTTTGGCTCCAACTTGGGTCTAACGTGGGAAAATCATTGGATTCCCATTAAAATGCTTTAATTAATTATGTAAGGGACTAACAGGTCAACCAGATTTTAGGACAAAGATATCCTGAGGTCAGACTCCTATTACCCACGTTCCACCAAATATGCCCCTTATTTTTTTAATAATTATTTGTGTTTTAATTTAAGCGGGGCACTACATGCAACTTAATCATTTGTTTATATTAATTTAATTGTTGCTTCCTAGATGTATTATGGGAGGTGTTGTATTTTTGGTTGTACCTGTGAAACCTCTCTTTTTTCTGTACATGACTGTACAATACCTATAATTATTGTAGTCCATCTATCGTAACTTAGTCGATTCTCACATTAATACAATCTCATAGGCTTTTGTCCCTATTTTGTGAAATTACATTTGGTACCATAGTGAGAATTTGGACATGTGAAGCTTGCAAAGCATGTGGAAAGAGAGAGTTGCAGTAGGACAGAGAAGAGTCTTGGAGAAGCGAATGCAGCTTTTGAGGAGAGCCTGTGTTGCCTCCAGCAACTTCCTAGACCCATCCCTGCATCTCCGCAGACCCCTTCTATTCATTCCAGTTGTTTGGAATGACAATTTTTTTTTGCATTGATGCTACCTAGCACCAAGGAAAATTTGCTGTAGGAATAGGATTTTAAAAAAATAAAAATTCTCCCATTCAGGGGTTTTGTCTTTAAATTATTTAGTCATAGATAATATTATCTATTTGTTATCAAATTTGGAGGCCTAGTAAACTACTTTACATGGAGTCAAGTAAGTTGGAGCGTCTAGAATCCATCAGGCCGAGCTGATAATTCTTGTCAGTGGTTAACCGAACTGCTTCATTAAGTTAAATCAAGTTGAAAAACATTTAGAGTCTTGCCATCTTTATAGAGACCCCAATGTTCTTTCATTCCCCATGGTGAAACGAGCCATAGATCGAGCTGAGCCCATGTACAACACCTATAGGGAAAGAAACCAATCAACATGGATCCATTGTCTTAGTCTGAGCTGTCCCATCTTCACCTATAACCTGCAACTTTGGTCGAACCTGTAAGAAGTAAGATGGGGAGAGCATAAATTAGTGACCAGCATCAATGTAAAACTGCCATCCTCTCAACATCCAATGAACCTGTAGCACGAAAACTGTCCTTCCTGGGCACAACTGTGACCCCTGTTCCAAGATCTCCACACGTTGAACACCTCTTTTCATCCTCCACATCCAACACAGTTGAATATAACTAGTGGCGGCATAAACACATGGCTGGTCCAACTAGTAAACCTCCATGACGCTAGGACCTGCACAAACAATACACCCTTGCAGGTAGATCAAAATTCCATGGTGCAAGAATAGAAGATTTAAATGAAAGGTGTGCACCTGCAAATAACCAAGGAAAATGGTGAGAAAAGTGTGTGGAGATACAGCACAAGGTACACAAAGAAACATCTAATAAGCGTGCAAGTGGCAGCTAAAGGAAAATATCTACGGAAGAACAAGGATATAATGTGAAGGAGTTTAAAAATGCTTCAGATCTCAGCTTTCTGTGCAAATGCGTGAGCCCTAAAACCTACCTCAAACTCCATGCAAGCGTCCATGTGGACTCCTCAACCATGTTTTCATTTAAAAAAAAAGGTTAGTCTAATATTATTTTAATATAAAGTACAATTTCCTTCATTTTATATCACAAGTGCTCATAGAGTGCTTTGAGTGGTTAAGAGGATTATCATTTAAAAATGGGAGGTGTGTGGGTCAAATCCCACTAAAGACATCTTTTTTTATTTTTAGTGGCCCAACAGTAAAATTTTGACATTTGGCGGCATATTTAGCCAAGAAACCACCTGCTAAAACCACTTAGTCACAACTAAATAGGCCTACCAAATATTTAGTTAGCGAGAAAATACCTAATTTAGGGTAAAATTATTTTTTCTCCTAATAGGTCTTGTTTTTTCATTTCGGGAGACATTTTTTTCTAAAGGAAGGCCTATCCATAAACTTACATTTTCAGCTATATTTTTGCAATTTTTTTTGGCGTCAGTGGGTCATATTGGGCTCCATAGTCCACCAGGGCCCGCAAAACAAATTTTTTACCTTCCATTCAAATTTTTTCCAGATTTTTGAATGTAATTGCATGTTGCAATATATTGTATTGATTTGCAGGTTGTCCAGGAAGTCATATCTTAGTGCTGCATTTGTATGTACGGGTGAACATATAATTAACATGTGTAATTATTATTATGGTAAAATAGAAAAAAAAAATTGGTTCTATGTAACACTCACGTAGATCCTAGATCTAAATTCGCAGCGTTCGGTATATACGGTAAGCCTCTAGAAAGTTAGCTTACGGGTAAAGCCATTAGTGATTGTACTACTGCACTTATATTGCCTAATATAGTTGCAACTATATGGGTCATCTGGTTGTACATGAAGACAAATGTTAAATTGTACGGGGATTGTAATAAGGTCACAATGCACACTACTATGATGCCAGTCCCATCTGAAATAGTGAATGATATACATGACATAAATATAAAATAGAGAAATTGATTCCAAGTATATAGTGAAGTGTACACACGCGTATTTGATGGATTATTTCTATTAGAGCTGGTGTCAATTTCTACATTTGGTACACAGACCCCTTTCAGTACTATCTTGGTAACATGTATCTCGTAAATTCTTGTCACGTACTATCTGGGTATATCCAAAAGGGCAAGCTTCTTCCACGTGAACCACCGATCTGTATATACAGAAGGGCTACGTAGTATAGAAAGGTTCGGTGTATCAAACTAACGGTATATAGGTTGGGAGACCTTATACCTGTAAGTGACTATAGAGCCAAACCATTGATCAATGATCTGTTTTATCCAAGAATTCACCCCCTCAAAGGTAATTTTTTATAATCATGCATTCAGAATATTCAGTCCCGAGAAAGTGTATTGATTCAAGTAAAATGGATACAGCATGTTTCTGGGTTACCCTCATGGTTCTTTCTAACTCTCCTGTCCATGGAGAGTAAGAACCCAGCATGTAGTTAATGAATAAAAATCTGTGGAGGATAGTAAATTGCAAAAACCAAGCTTAGCGCCGAAAAAATGTAAGCAAAATTGGCTAGAATGGGAAACTAGAGATCCGCGCAATAGTTGGGACAGTTGGGACGTCGGGGCGCGAACTATGCCAAAAATCCTCTAGGCTAAGTCCGCGCATTTCTTGGAGGCAGCCGAGGCACAGGAGGTATGCGCGGTCATTCAACGAACCGGCTCGTCAAAAGCCGAAAGATGGGGCTGCATATCGGGTGGTTCGGAGATATGTGTGTGTGCAAAAATTTTGGGAAATCCGGGCCAAAAGTATGCAGTGAGGACGCGAACCGGCCGATTCGGCCGAAACAGGGGATCTTGTTGTCCGGGACAGTTGGGCCAAAAGTACGCATTGAGGACGCGGAACAGCATTCGAAAGAGCCGCCATTTCTAGATGGAATATCACCACGTGTCTTCTACCTCATGTAACAGGAACAGATGGAAGCCTAGAATTTCGGCTGAAGTAGGAGTTTTTCATCTGCAGTGACAGTTGGGACAAAGGGACTGCGAATAGTAATTGGCATATCATGATGCGGCCGAAGGCAAACCACTTGAAAACCTTCAACGTTTGACCCGTGTGTAAACCAATAGCAAAACGGCCATAACTTGGTTGACTCCGTAGCTCCGATTTTCACAACCATCACTTTGTGACTTTCTGGTAAACCGATTGCACAACTTTATGGATTTCTTATTTTTAATGAGGGTCAGATATATTTAATTAAGCAGAAACATATTCGGCTCTAGTCAGGTTTTTGCTCATTCCCGTTGAAAATGATAGAAAAACGCCTGCCAGACCCAAAATGAGCTGCCTGCACTTAGAAGGCCATAACTTTTCCCCATGTCTCGCACTAAGGGGGGAATCACACAAAATATGTACCATTAGTGAATCCATTTGGATCCGTAGCCCAACGCACATAATAATTACATGTGTAATTCCATATATTGATGAGTAAATTGAGTCGAAAGTACATTTACTAGGAAAACGTGTAAATAGTTCATGTAACATGTGGTTAGTCATTTGGTAAGTTAGGGAGTTAGCAATAATAAGAGGCAATTGGTCATTTTTTCATTCTTATCTCTGCTGCAGCACAGGTTGAAAACAGTATGGGTGTATGACTTGTACATGCAAGACAAATATTTTTATAATCATTGTTATTCCATTTACATCTCCTCTATACATGGAGTGGTAATGAAATAGTGATATGTATAATCGGGATATAATATAGAGTTGTTCCCTTCAATCTATTCTCTGTCTCATTTTTTCTATAAATTGGAGTGTTGGGCTCATTGTATTAGATCAAAGTTAATTTCTAGACAGAAAAGCTCTGTCAAAATTTCAACTGTGAAGCCAATTTGTAACTGATTAGGCCCTTGTAGTGGACTCCTTGCAATGGTGATCAACAAGGCCCTTGGTTCTTGTAATAGACTGACTGTGCATATCATGATCTCAATCACAGCGTATCAGTTTGTACGATGTATCTAGGAAGCTGCTTACGTGTAAAGCCGTTGCGACTTCTTACTTGACCCTTTAATACCTAATGTAGCTACAAGAATATTGTCTGGTCATCATCCCTATAAATGTAACTTGCAGTAATGAGCCATCCCATTCTTCTTTGAATGGTTGTATGACTTGGAAATCTTGATTGTGAATGCATTTTGCTAGATATATGGAGAACTGTCATCACGCTCTTCTAGTGAGGATACTTTGCTTCTGTATTTCACACATTTGGAGACTACTCTCACAACCCTCCTTTTCTAGTACTGTCTTGGTACCACATCTTGAGTGTAGGCTTTCACGTACGTTTATGCACTCTCTCTCACCTGGTCCACTTGTGAAATTTAGATTAGGATAGTTAGTTCTCCCCTGTACATTAGAGTAGATCAGAAGGGCAGGTAGTTTAGGAGCAAGAACCAGCTTTCTCTGGAGGTCTATCTCAAGATAGCACGGTCCCACAGACTTGGAGATAGTACCCATGTTATACCAATCACACCGTGAGTTCAAGTATATGCACTTGTATAAACATAAGGGTGCTATGATTCTGTGATAAGTGATCTCTGTAAAATGAGCACCAATGCCCCCAAATTTTTTCTGTCCAGATTCACAACTACTAAGAGGAAATAACTATGCTACATGGAAGACAAAAATAAAGACAGAACTTGAGTTTGAAGAAATATGGCCTGTTGTGAATGGTACTCTGATCTATATCAATTACTGATACAACACAACAACGGATAGTTTGATAAAGCAGATCAAAAGGCCAAAATCATCATCTTTTTTGGAGTGTCCAATGATGTGCAACCCCACATTCGAGATGCCAAAACAGCCAAAGAAGTGTGGGATAAGTTAAGCACAGTATACGAGGCCAAGAACAAGAATGTTATTCTGAAGTTTGTAGAGTCAGTTACACACATTGAAGTTTAAGGAGAATGAAAAAATAGAAGATTTCTTAAGAAGAGTTGTCAGAGTTGATGGCTTCACTTCTAGCCCTGGGAGAAGTGGTTACATAGATGATGCTGTCATTCCCATTATTCTAAGAGATCACTCTCTTCTTCATACCGTATTTTTTTAATAACACTAAACTGTGATCAGATACGACAGTTAGTTTTGACAAATTGGTAAAATTACTGCAACAAGACGAAGCAATGCACCATAAGGATGATGCACAAGAACAAGCACTTTCTTCACATCAAAAATAGAAAGGAAAAGGTAAAGGAAAACCTAATTACTTATCAAAATCCCCAAAATCAAAATCAGTATCAAGGGGATAGACAACCGAAGAAGCAATATCCAATCTGTAAAAGAGGACATAACCTACAATATTGTTGGTATAATACTTACAAGAAAGGTTCATCAAGCAACTCTAGACCTCAAAAACAATCTAACGAGGGACATTCTAACTACAATCAAGGGCAGAAAAAAGGGTAACTAGAAAATAAGACCCCGTCAGCAAGCAAATATTGTTGAGCAACAAGAACAATAAGATAATGAAGACTACTTGTTCACTACTCGATCAAGTGAACCATCCATGTCATCTAGTGATGTTTGGTATGTTGATTTGGAGGCCACTCTACACATGACTGGCCATAGAGACTATTTTATTTCAATGAGGGACACACCATCAAACAATCATGTTTCATTGGGAGATGATTCTTTGTATAAAGTTCAGGGGATTAGGAACACTTCTCTACCCCTTGCTTCACACAACTGTACACTTTTAGATGTCTTATATGTACTTGGGTTGACAAAGAATCTACTTTCAGTTAGTTAAATCCTTGATCACAACCTAAAAATTTACTTTGATAGTCATTTCGACAAGAAAATGTGTTTGACTCGAGATAAATCACGAGGCTCAAAAAATAGTTGTGAAAGCCTCTAATGTGGGATGCATGTTCCAACTTGATTTTTTCCACAGAGATGATCAAGCACTTATGGCTAAGAACTCTACCTCAGCACATAGTTTTGGCATCGGTAGACTTGGTCATGTAGGTTTCAAGTATCTCCAAACACTTCATCGGTGACGTAATATGGTATATGGGCTACCATCTCTTCAAAAGGATACAGACAAGTGTCCTCACTGCCTAGCAGGAAAACAACATAGAGCTTCATGTTCCAGAAGAGTACATTTTGACCTCATGGAAAACTTGACCTGGTTCATACTAATCTTTGCAGTCCAATGCAACCAAGTCATTCTGGGTTCCAATACTTCATGCTTTGTGTTGACGGCTACTAAAAAAAAATGTGGATTTTTTTGTCTTCACAAGAAAAGTGAAGCTTTTGAAACTTTCAAGAAGTTCAAAGTAGTAGTTGAAAATGAAACTAGTCAGTCACATCAGAAATCTCTGACTCAAATTGAGGGGGGGAATTCACCAGTGATGAGTTTCAAAGACTACCTACAAACTCACAGGATTCGTTGAAAAATGACTCCTCCACACACACCGCAACAAAATGGTGTTATTCAGAGAAGAAATCATACTATCATGGAAATGTTGCGATGCATGATCAATGACTCTAGATTTGCAAAGACATTCTTGGTAGAAGCAACAAAGACAATAGTGTATTTTTTGAATAGAGTGCCCACAGTTTCTCTTGACAAAGTAACACCACAAGAAGCATGGTCAAAGTAGAAAACAATCTATTGCACACCTTAGAGTATTCAGGTGCAAAGAAAGCATGCACATACCCAAGCAGAATAGAAATAAACTGGACATGAAGGCACAGAAACTCATCTTCATTGGTTACAGTAAAGAGACTCTTGGGTACAGATTGATGGATCTTAATACCAGAAAAGTCTACACCAATAGAGATGTTCAATTTTTCAAGAAGAAGGAAGTAGATTCTCCTCCTCCAAACTCAGCAAGATGTAGATTTTTTCAATCCAGCTGTAAAAATTGAAGTTGTTGTTCCCTCATAAGATGAAAGTGACAATGGGGATGATGGTGTTGATTAGATATAACCACGAACCATGGAAATAGTTCATTGCATATGCCTAAATGGTTTACTAGCACATTACGAGATGAAAGAATGGATGCTCCACTAGATACATTCACCCCTGGACCATAGACTCACATTAAAGAAAGAGAAGAAGTTAACTTTTCTTTGATGAGTAGAGTTACCGAGTCTGATGAGCCCTCTATAGTCCAGGAAGTCCTTACAGTCAAAAGCTTGGAAAGATGCCATGGATTCTGAATATTAATTAGTGATGAAGAATAACACTTGGCAGCTTGTTGATCTTCCACCAGGAAAGAAACCCATTGGATGTAGATGGATATTTAAAATAAACTACAACGCATATGGGACATAGTGGACAAGTATAAAGTGAGACTAGTAGCAAAGGGGTATGCACAAATAGAAGGCCTTGACTACGAGGATACATTTTCTCCCACAACTAAGATCAAAACACAATCAAAATGATCTTTGCTCTAGCTACACAGTTTGGCTGGAAATTCCACCAGATAGATGTAAAAAGTGCCTTCCTAAATGGATATTTACAAGAAGAGGTCTATATGACTCAACCTGAGGGATATGTTGTACCTAGTCAAGAAGAAAAGGTATGCAGACTCAGGAAATATATGTATGGCCTTAAACAGGTACCCCAGGCATGGTACATCAAGATTGATGAGCATCTCATACAACATAGATTTGTTAGAAATCTATAGGATCGCAGTATTTACCTCAAAAAGTAAGGGGGAAGATTGTGATTTTTGTTGTCTATGTTGATGATCTATTCATCACTAGGCATTTCAATGAAGATGATCAATGTAACAAAGAAAGATCTTAATCGATCGTTCGAACATGACCGATCTCGGGATGATGCATTATTTTCTTATATTATAAGTATGGGAGAAAAAGAGAATCACATTTTTGTTTCTCAGATGAAATATACCAAGACAAAATGCTTGATAAATTCAAGATGATGGATTGCAAACCAATTGTTACACCTATGGAGAATAGATTGTAGTTATCGGGTTCATATCCATCTCCTGAGGTAAGTGCCACTCTCTATCGGTAGTTAATTGGGAGTCTCATTTACCTGACCTACACTAGACCAAATATCAGCTTTGCAGTGAGCTATCTATCTAGGTTCATGCAAGAACCCAATTTTTTTCATTGGAAAGTAGCAAGGAGCATTTTGAGATATCTCAAAGGATTAGTGGATCTTGGTCTAGAATACAAGAAGAATGAACAATTCTTCTTGTATGGATATTCGGATTTAGATCATGCAGGAAATATTGATGACATAAAATACACTTCTAGATTTGTGTTTTTTATGGGATCTGGACCAATATCACCGGGAAGCAAGAAACAACACTTTGTTTCCACAGAAGTTGAGTATCATTCTGGAGGAGAAGCTATCTATGAAGTGATTTGGCTATGTCGCATACTAGAAGGACTTGGAATACCATTGGACAAACTGACCACCATGTATGTTGATAATGAAGTTGTTCTCAAAGTTGTTTGCAATCCAGTGTTTCATGAAAGAATAAAGCACATTGAGGTACAAGTTCTTTTCATATGTGAACATGTGTTGAAGCACAACATCCACCTTCAATTTTTTCTAACATCTGAACAACAGGCATATATCTTCACAAAGTCACTTGCACGTGACAAGTTCGAGTTGTTCAGAGAGTTCCTCTCCTCATCTCTTGAGATAATGCACAATTAAGGGGGGGAATGTTAGGTTAATTAATTATGAATAGTATATATTAATTATTTAATTAATTATATTAATTAAATAATGTTGTTATATGGATTTTAAACCATATTTCTCTTATTCCACAGTTATAAGATTATTTGTTGCATAGTTGCAACTTAATCATTTGTTTGTATTAATTTAATGGTTGCTTCCCGGATGTATTATGGAAGATATTTTATTTTTGGTTGTACCTGTGCAACCTCTCTTTTTTCTACACATGACAATATAATACCTATAAGTATTGTAGTCCATCTATTGTAACCTAGTTGATTTCACATTAATATAATTCACAGTCTACTATCCCTGTTTTGTAAAATTACTGTATAACCATTCTATGGTATCCTTAAATACTCTAAGGTATGAATTTACTTAGAAAAATAATCATTTGGCCATGATTTTCAAAGATAAGAAAACCAATGAAATGTGGGTTATGTCAAATATATATGCACCTAACCATAAAGGAGAAAGGAAACATTTCTGGAATCAACTATCTAAATTGCATGAAATAATCTATGATATGAAATGAATTGTAATGGGTGACTTCAATACTCCTTTAATGCTAGGTGAAAATAAATGGAGGAATATTAGCCTTACTGAAAGCATGGAAGACCTACAGGACTTCATAATGAAAAATAGACTCATGGATACTGAGCTGAAAGGGGGAAAATATACTTAGTCTAACCGGAGAAGGGGGATCAATTAATACAAGTAAAACTAGATAGAGATGTCACATCCTGGGGCTGATTGAGTAAGGAAGCCTTTATCTTTTCTATCCCTAGAATAGGATCTGATCACAATCCCTTATTTTTACAAGTGAAAGATAAGGAAAGAAGAAGAAATTTTAGATTTGAAAAGATGTAGCTGAAACATGAGGACATTAAAAATATTATCAAAAAGTCATGAGATATCAAGATTCAATGAACTGCAATGTTCAAAGTTTTAAAAAAACTATCCCAAGTGAAGAATAAATTGAAGGGATGGAATATTACAAGATTTGGTAACATTTTTGAAAAGAAGAGTTCCTTAGAGAGTAAAATAACGTTGTTGCAAGACAAAATGGAAGATTTAAGTTATAAAAATCTGGAGGAAGGTCAAAAAAGAGAAAGTGTTTCTTTCTAATTACCATAATATTATATTTAAAGAAGAAACATTCTAGAGATATAAATTTAAGGGTAGTGGCTTAAAGAAGGGATAAGAACAATAAGTTCTTCCATAATGCAACTTTGAAAAGAAGAAGTTATAATAGGATTTCCAAAATTTCTGGGGAAGGAGGATTCACCTTAACAAATTCTGGTGAAATCCAAAAGGTTGTGGTCTCCTTCTACAATAGACTTCTATCTTCTGCTCCTACTTCAAACAACTCCAAGGAAGCTCAATTTTTGGATTGCATTCCACATCTTGTTTCAAATATTTATAATAGTATGCTTGTTAAGGTTCCTTCTATTGATGAAATTGAATTCATGCTGAAAACTATGAGTACAGATAAAGCCCCAGGCTTGGATGGCTTCTCAATCCTCTTCTTTAAATTTTTCTTGGAAATAGTCAAGAATGATGTATGTATAGCCATCCAAGAATTATTCAGAAATAAGAACATGCTGAAAGATATGAATTACACCTTTTTACCTCTCATTCCCAAGAATCATAATGATGAATTTTTTAAAAAATTCAAACCAATAAGTCTCTGCAATTGTATCTACAAGATGTGCTCTAAGATTCTGGCTTTAAGAATTCAACTACTCCTTCCCTCCCTTATCTTTGATCAAAAATGGGGTTTTGTGTTGGGAAGGTAGATTCAAGATAACATGGTTAAAATTTAGGAGACATTGCATTCTGTCAAGCATAATAAGAAAGGAATTATGGTGATAAAGCTTGATATGGAAAAATCTTATGACAGATTTTCATGGAAATTTCTTCACAAATTATTGGCAAGGTTTGGTTTTAGTGAAGACTTTAGGAGCATAATCCAAACTTACATCTCCACTACTAAATTATCAATGCTAGTGAATGACGCTCCATGTGGTGTTTTTAATAGCATGAGAGGATTAAGATAAGGAGATCCCATATCTCCTTTTCTATTTATATTAATGGTGAAAACTATGAGCAAATATTTGAATCGGGAAAATTTTGAATGAAGAATTAAAGGAATATCTGCCGTTAACAATGAAAATGTGGTTCATCAACATTTTTTGATTACACCATATTGGTTGGAGAAGCTACGGTTCTAGAAGAAAGAGAATTTAAAAGCCTGTTGTTAGATTATGAAGAAGTCACTGATCAGCTCATAAAATTCAATAAAATTTCAGTTTTTTGTCAACACCCCTGAGGAGAGATATATGAGGATATCATGTATATTTGGTTTTGATATAAAAACATTTCCTACTAGGTATTTAAGGATGTTCATTGGGACTAAAATACCAAATAATTCAGATTGGAACTTCCTAATTGACAAATTTATCAAAAAATTGGATGGATGGAAGGGATCCCTACTTTCTCAAGTAGGTAAGGCCACTCTCCTCAAATGTTCTATTTAAAATATCCCTGTTTATACTATGTCTATTTACATAATTCATAGATCATTTTCAAATAAGTTGGAAAGTATTCAAAATAGGTTCCTATGGAGTGAGTCAGAAGAAAAAAATATAATACCTCTCATATCTTGGGAGGAGATATGTAAACCGAAGAAGGCAGGGGGTATAGGTATAAGAGACTACAAAAAAATGAAGAAATAAATCCTATCCAAAATGGCATGGATACTTGTAAAGGAAGATATTGAATGAACCTCAATTTATCAGGAATAAATATTGGAGGAACCTAAGTGTTGTTGATTGGTGCTTTAGTACAACTGATTTTGAAGGATCTACTTTATGGAAATATATTAATTGGGCTATGTAAATAATTTTAGGGGGTTGCAAATGGAAAATTGGTGATAGATGCATTGTTAAATTCTAGGAAGATAAATGGTTGGGAGATTGTCCTCTTAAAGACTCCTATCCAAATCTCCAAAAGGAAACTATTGAAAAATATGGAACTAAGGTGAACAATTATTTTAATTTGGAGTACCCTTACAAATAATGGAAGAACATATAGCTAGAGGGCCTAAACAATAGTGAGATTGATTCTCTTAACAATTAGTTGTGTGGGGTAATAGTTTCTAATAAGAATGAACCAAATAACATATTTTTGTCAAAGGAGGTAAATGGTATTTTTTTGGTTAAGAGTACCTATAATAATTACTTTGAAAATGGGATAGAATCTAGAATCTTGAATTGGGATAGTGTTTGGATCAAGGAAGTCATTCCAAAAGTAAATATGTTTTGGTGGTTGGTACTTCATGAAAAAATAGTAACGGTGTCCAACCTCAACAAAAGAAACTTCCATATGGTTAAAATGTGTGTGTTGTGTGAAAAGAAAGTTCAAAAATCAAATCACTTGTTCCTTGAATGATCTTTTCTTGAAAAGTTCATAAAAACTTTATTAAATCTATTTGAGATAAATTGATATTTTTCCTTCCTCTTTAAAAATGATTTGGAATTAATGGCGCTTCCCTTTCATAAGAAAGGGCTTGAAGCACTTGTTGATTCTCACCCTTTGCACCTTTGTTGGGAAATTTGGAAGTAGAGAAATAAGTGTCATTTTTAAGGGTATGAAGGAGTTAGAGAAGAGAATTGTAGCCGGTTGTTATAATTAAATATATGTTAAATTTTATATTATTCAGACCAACAAGAAGACAGTCTTGGAGGCAGAATGTAAAATTTATAGAAACAGGGGTATGATGACTACCTAAAATGATCCCCCTAAACTGAATCCAAGATTACAAGGAGTTTGGTAAAAACCTAGCAAGGAGTGGGTAAAATTAAACTTTGAAGTTGGCATCAAAAGGAAATATAGGTAAAACTGGTTGTGGGGGGGGTTAGAGATCATAATGGTAATTTCAATCTCAGGTATTATGTCAACTTGGGGAATCAATCTAACAACATATTTGAGGCTATCACTGCCTTTTGGGGAGTCAAAATTTATGTTCAAAGAAAATTTAGGAGGTTGGAGGTAGAAGGTGACTCACTTAATATTATAAATAAAATTTTAAATAATGGTACTACCTCTATCTCAATTCAGGACTCTATTTGTGTCATTAAGGAAATGGCATCTAACTTTGAAGGTATTAATTTCATACATATTTATCATGAAGCTAATAGTATAGCTGATCATTTTTCCAATAAAGGTGTCTTGAGTGATGGAATGAAATTGATTTCCAATTTTTCTGATATTGATCCTTTAGTGAGAACCCAATTGGAAAAATAACATGGTGATAAAAACATCATTACTTGATCTTTGTGACAAGACTAGGAAGGTAACTATGAATAATAATGAATTTATGGGAAATATTTTAAAGGATTATTGGTAACTTGTGCAAGTTATTTTTAATAATGAGAATATGGTTCTTTAATCGTGCCATATGATTCTCATCCCAATTGAATCTAATCAGCATAGACCTATTATTGCTTTGGCTCCAATTTTGTGTAGTCAAGCTTAAAGGAGAGGTATCTCCTGAGTTAGCTTGACTGTTAACAAGAAAATGGGGGGTGACATGGTATGTAATGAGCCATGGGAATACTAGTTGTATCAAACCCAAACTAGTGGAGGTGTTCGAAAGAAGGAGATTTACATTTATTTTCGTAAAAAGTTTCAATAGGCCACAACAAACAAATTAGCAAATATTTTGGGTTCACATGGGAGCATGCTAAGAAGTGGATGGGGGTGACGTGGTGTTTTGTGGAGTGAATATTGACATGTCTAAAAACTATGGTATATGTAATGGGTATGCAAAAGGAAGGGTGTGAATTCTAAAATCCCTAAGAAGGATTCTGGAGATGAGGTTAAGCTCTTCTTCAGAGGTAAGGAAAAATTACCAGTCATTTTATAGGATTTTTAAGGAACTCTCTTCCCACCCCTTTCAATGAAGCGGCCCTCAACTTAATCAATTTTGTAACTTTAGAAGGTATGAAATAAGTGCATCTTCGCTTACCATCTCCCTATGCTTATTTTTCTTAGGTATAATTACAATTATAGTTTCCAAAATTATATGCTATGCTCTCTCTATGTCAACCCTTGATAATTTTTAAAAAGGAAAAATCAGCGTGCATCTTACACCAAGGGTTTATTATGGAAATTATGTGGACATGGAAAAAAGGTTGATGAGGTGAGTGTGTTTCAAAATCCATGTGACAATTACAATGTTGATGATGACACCAATTCGAAGGATGAGGAATCAAGTGACCCTTACTCTTTGAGTGAAGGGGAATAACAAGATATTGAAGAGGTTGAAACTGTGCAGGGTCTTCAAGACCTCAAGTAAAAAAGAGGTGAAGGAGTTGACTATGGAAAAGGATGAGAAGGGTGAATATTTGTAGTAGGGGAGACATGTCTATGATAACACCCAGGAAAAAACAAAAGTTGAAGCACAAGGAAAAGATGCTATGGAGCAGGGAGCTATTTTTGGCTAAAATGTTTGAAGACCTTGAGAATGTGAAGAATAATAATCGTATCACAAAAATTACTATTCAATTTATCCTTAATGATTGGACATGCTATGAAGATGAAAGTGGAATGAAGTGGATCAGGTTTTAATTGGTGGCAATATTGAGATTCTAAAAGAAAAATACAAGGCATTGGATAGTTTCGTGGATTAGTTAAAGGCCATTTTTCAACATTTCACTAAATGGAGTATCCTGAATGTCAAGACTATGATACAACACCTATTCCATTCTAGGGCAGTTGGCTAATGCATATGTGTGAAGACCAAGATACCTCAAAGAAGAGGAAAAGGGGATTGTCTGCAGTCAGAGCTGACTAGTCTGGGCACAAACATTGAGTCCCTGATGACGGAATGGGCCACTTTGTTGGATAAATTTGAGAAGAAGAATGAGTGATGGCTTATTAGTTATATGTTCTTAATTTTTGTTAGTTAACTGGGTGTTAGTTGCCATTTCTTTGATCAAAATTTATTTTATTTTGGATGTAATGTCATTGAATATCTACTCTATATAGGAGCTTCTTGTTGTACAGGGTAAGGTCCAAATAACCCTAAGTATGAAACCTAAGGCTTATTGAAAAAAATTTAGTGCAGAACAAAACATAAATTGTTTAGTGTTATGTGGATATCAAGATCAACCACTACAAGTGTGAAGAAATTTTGAAGAGCATCAAGATGCTTGTGTTTTCAAGAATATCAAATTCAGGCAGTGTTGAATCAGTGAGTCAGCGTTAGATGCAGGTGAGAGTTTATGATAGATGAAGAAATGTTGCTACATCACAGAATTCACTTTCATGGGATAAAGCATCACTGAGCCTCATCGTTGTGTAGAAATGTAGTTTTTTGGAGTTTCTCAACTCCATGGGAGAGATATGTATTAGGTGGAGGCCACAATGCAACCAAGAATTGATGAAGTCCAAGAACTATCAAACACTATCCTAGTGTTTCGTGGGTTTTGTAATGTACAATATTGCATAGATTTCTAAGTCCACAAGAAATAGAAGAAGGATAAGTACCTTCAAATATTTTTATGAAAGTGAAAAAGTGTGAATGTGAGGAGTTATGTGTGGGAAACCAAGTGTAAAAATATAAATTTGTAATATTGTAAGAAGATACCCCAATATGTATGTGAGAGTTTCTACCTTACGAGTTTCTCAATGTGTGGGTATTTCCAAATCCAAAAGCTATCAGACAAGGTGAGGATCCATAGTAGAAATAAATAATTAAGGTCATGATGAAAGCAACAAATCATCTAATATTCCATTAACAAAGTGAATCGGGTTTATTGGTCGTATCTTCTGATTGAGAGCTTCAAATTACATAAAAATGGTTATGCATTTATTTCATCTCTCAAAGGGATGGATTACATGATGAAGAAATGTAGAGAAGATGTATGTTATAAGAAAAGAATTATGAAAGCTCTTGAGGACACAAAGAGAATGTGCAGTTTTATCATTTTTGTGCAATTTTATCATTCTAAATTCCATCCACCTCACCTACCAGGAGTAAATGCAAAAAAACACCCATGCTCTCACTTGTAAATCATGATGACATGTTGTAGTAGAAAATTATGGTCTGTCCAGGGAGATTAATAGAAACAAGATCAATGGGAAGAAGGTTATATTCATCTAATAGAAATAGGATCCATGGGCAGAAGGTTATACTCATCCAAATTTGAATTTCCCGCTTCTCTCTTCTCTCCCATTTTCATATTCTATAAATGTAAGTGCTTAGGCATGTTTTATAGGTTCTTTTCTGCTGAATTTTCATGCTCTTCCTTGGAGTGACACATTTTCATTCCTTCAAAAATTTGTAACTTAGCATCTTGCATGAGATATCATAACCTATGATTTGTATATGTGATGAATATTTATTGAAATGCAATACATCTGTGGTTATTTTTCCTTCAAATGTTCGCCATTTGTTGTGGATGTTTACCCTCTTTTTTTCTCTAAGTTTTATTCATCCATGCTTTCTATTTTTTTTGTGTTTCCAATAAAATATATACATCTGCAGTTGTCCTGTGTCTTTCAAGTCATATTTTAACCATATCTTAGTGTTGATACATCACCATTCTTTCATTTTACATCTCTTTCCCTTCCCCTCAACTCTAGATCATGTATGTTTTAGTTTTAGTTTTAGGATTAGTTTCAGTTTGATTAGTTTAGGTTAGTGTACTTCAAGCTAGGGAGAGAAGGAGATAACCTTCTCTGGAGGTTTTTCTCAAGGATCAAAGTCCCACACTTTTAAGACAATCCCATGTTCACTAAAAGTTTTTGATTCTCATTTGTGATCTTTCAGAAGGGTGAAACTTTTATGTGTTAACAGTTCTATCATTCCTGGTGGCACTGAACTGAAGATTTTCTTGCCTTATCACTAAGAGTTTGGTGTGTATCTTTGTGATATCAAACCTTTGAAGGCTTCTACAATAACACATATGGTGACTCCCAATCATTAGTATCTATTGGTTTAAACAACCAAGTGTCCTCAGTCTCATGAGACATATTTCAAACAAGACAAAGGATAGCTAATGGAGAGCCTTTTGACTACCTATCAGATGTCACCAAGGAGAAGAAGGAGAGGAAGATCTAACATAGATAACCATCACCTCCAAATAGAGTTCTCTCTTCCCCTCTTTTTGACATGCCTTTCTTACTGTCTTCTAGGGTTCTAAGATCCATTACATTCATCACTCATCATAGGAATAAAAAAATTTTCACCTTCAATGGAGTAAGTCCTCTAATTTTGGCCCAATATGATGACATTATAGTTGTATCCTTGAAAAATGTTAATTTCTTCATTATAGAGGATACTATAACTCCCATTGAGGATATTTAGGATGTTGCTTACATCTGTTCAGTATACCATGTTACTTAAGATAATATAGTAGTTAGATTATTGGACACTTTTTTCAAGGGAAAATACCTAGAATAATATAGGGGTTTGAGAAAAATTATATTACCAATTGGGACAAGTTGGGATAATCTCTTTGCAATCCTTTCGAATATAATTCAGGCCATCTATGCCTAGTAGAGAAACTAACTATGACAAAGAGGGCACCACATGAACCAATTACTAATTTCAATATTATATTTCATAAGACATGGGATAAAATCCCATAAATGGTAAGACCTAGAGCTTAGTATGCATTTATCTATTACTTAAGGGCTTTAACTAGTGACATTTCTATCATGATTCAATCTATGTAGGGTAGAACTTTACTATATGCCTATGATATTTCTATTAGAGAAAAAAATAATCTAATACAAGATTTGAAAATTAGACCTAGACCTCAAATGCCCATATTTATAGAGGTATGGACATACGCCCCTTAATAAACCACTAAATTAGCTCATATTCCATCCTCAAGAAGCCAAAACTCAAGTCAGGCATCCACCTCTACTAGTCTTTCAAGTGAGTTGCAAGAAGTCATGCAACAACTACAAAATTTTGGCAACGAGTTGATATCCCTGAAAAAGGAAGAAATCTCAAAATTTCAGACCTTATCAGCCTCCATACACACCCAACAAGCCCACCATTATACCAAATAGGATGTCATTCAAAGATGCTCCTGAAAATAAAAATTAGATCATCCCTGAAAAGCCATTTCAGTCCTACAATCCTAATGCAACCAATTTATCTAAAGATTTGGCCCCACTATAGCATAATCATCTATAATATTATGAATTATGATTCCCTTGTAATCTTCCGTATAACCAAGAAACCTTCCAAAAATACATTCTAAACAAATATTTGATGGTGAAAAATGCTTCTTTCTCTTAAGCTGCATTTGTAGAGGAAAATCAGCAATAGGAGACTACTAAAAAAATGTTGTCAAGTGATACTTCACTTGTAAATTTGTAAATGGAGGATTTATATGGAATCAATCAGCTTCATAGGATAAATCAACCACCTACTTCAAGTATAGTCATAAAAACAAGGTCAAATGTAAAAAAAATGGAGACAAATACTCTATATGTTACTCCACCAAGCCCACATTCTCAACTCAAACAACCCGTGGACTTGCGCTGATTCTAGGCATCGATAAGTGACCCATAGAGTGTAGTAAACCCACAATGCACTACTGATTTGTTAAACATTGCAAATACAACAAATAAATAAATCCCACATAATGTGGAACATCTTCCAGATAAACACTAACCACCGAGCAAGGGAAATAATTTCCACCACTCAGTTAATCAACGGATTGAACATAACATGAAGGAAAGTTCCATTCCTCTATTATAGAGGGTTATAGGTATTCCTTTCAACATCCTAGATAAAATGAATATAACTAGTGTCAAAATTTAATGTGAGAATCTCTAGCTATTCCTAGATAGAGAGATCTTCTACAAGCCATCATGACTGATCTTTCCACACCACAAGAGTCATCTAAAGAAAAGAAAAAAATTGTTCTCACCAACATACTTTAGTAAGAGGATGACCAATCAGGTAAGAAAAAAAACCACCATACTGCTATGTATCTCTCATCATAAGTAGTCATCTTGTGCACAATTTCATTATTGACTCAGGGGCAAGCAATTTGGTGATTCCTAAACAAATAGCATACTAGCTTGGTCCTAAATATAAATCACTCTTTAAAGGAGTAGTGTAATTTGGATAGGACCACGATGGGAACTATTAGAGTTTTTTGAGGTCTAATCCTCACATTGCATGCATGACCTAAATTATTAATTCTATAGGATGTTCTCGTCATTGACCTTATGCCATTCTTCACCCTATTCCTTTCACATGATTTCACTACCAAGATTGGTAGATACCTATTCGCAGATTAGTCTCATATGATTTTCATAACCATATATGGCACCAAGCATACTATAAGGTTGGAATTTTTTTCCATATATAATATAGAGCCTTATGTTCCCAGCCCCATCGATGCTAATTGTATAATATTTGTTCATGAGGATCACCTAAGTGTCCAAGAAGCTGATACAAAAATTAAAAATATCATAATTTACTAGTTGATGAGTGGGAATTTGAATTCCATGACTTTGATCTATATGAATAGATTGAGGAAGTTATCCTAGGCATATATTACTTGCATGAGGAAGATTCAACTATTCATGAAGTTATGAAAGTAGATCCACATGATGTAGATATTTGGCAGATGTTCTTTGATGGATCAAGAAGCAGACAAGGAGCAGGATGATGTGTGGTAATTTTATCTCCTAATGGTATGAGGTATTATTCTAATCTTAGATTAAAGTTTAGTTTTTCTAGGAACTCAACATAGTATAAGTCTCTCACACATGGCTTGTAATAGGCAAGAAATAAAAATGTCAAGTAATTACAGACCTTTAGGGATAATAAATAGGTGGCACATAAAGTCAGAGGGATGAATGTGGATAAAAATGCTTTTCTTAGAGCTTACAAGAATAGAGCGTGGGACATGTTGAAAGATTTTGAAGCCTTCGATATATTTTTCATTCCAAGAAAATAAAATGACCTCACAGATAGATTGGCCATAATAGGAGCAAGGTTTGACATTTCTCAAGATATCAATAAATCCAAATTGTAGCCACATATCAAAGTCATGGTAAGACCAACTGTACCAAACAATAACATAGATTGGAAAGTATTTGAGAATGATCAACAAATTATCAATTATATCCAAGAAGAAACTAATATTTCATCAATGAATTAAGACAAATTAGAACACCAATATGGAGATTAATTTTTCCAACTCAAATCAAACAAATTTCCCAAAGGCCTAGTAAATTTAGAGTCCATGTTGAGTAGACAGAGTATTTTTCTAAGGAGAAGGCACACAAAATATATGCGTGTGGGGAACAAAGTGCATTTAAAGGTGTGGGAAGATAGGAAAGGAAATGCACGCTAGAATAGTAAGCTCAAAACTTAGCCATTTTTATGGATAAGGGATATTTTGGAGATAGTGTGTGGAGCACACATAAAGATGAAGACTTGTGCAACACACAATAGTATTTTGGGAATGAGCGGCTAATAAGTTCCATACATGGTTTCAGCTAATAATAAGATTACTTCTTCCAGTTAACTATAGGACATCTATTATTATAATACTTACATGTATGCATGCTATTGTAAAGACACATGGCTATTATCAGCATGTGACCTATTTTGAGAAGTGCATAGGCGGTTAAGGAAAATTCCCCACCTCTATAAATATGTGTTGAAATGTGTAGTTTAGGATATAGGTGCGTGAATTATTATAGAGTTATGAAGCTAGATTTGATGTGTGCATGACTTATGGATATACTTTATAATATAAGAAGCTTCTGTGTTTTACATTGTTTAATGTAGTGGATAATATTTTCTAGATAATGGTGTTAAACATAACTAGATCTGGTTCATGTATGCTTAATCTTATTATAGTTATTATTTAACTCATGAATCTCTAAGATCTAGATCTAAATTAGACAACTAGGAATGTTTATGTTTAATTATGGATCTGAATATGTTTTATCACCATCACACTAACATCCTACAAAAAGAATCTAAAGAGGGGCCTGCTACTTTTGTGTGCTTCAGGTGAGCGCTCAGCTCAGGCTGAGTGATGTGCCAGCGCGACTAGGCTATTCACAGTAGATTCTAAGCTGTATCATTGGTTCCATTGCCGAGACCTATTTTTCAGTTGTTTTCAGGATGTTTCATAATGAAGACGTACCAATTGACCCTAGAAAGTATTGAGTGGATAAAATATTTGGAAGAAGATTACGCTTGGAGGTTCAACACTGGATCTAATTTTGACACACGCATGTGGGTAGAACATAATTTGTATGACTATTTATACTAGAGATTATTTACTATATTTCCAATAGAGTTGTATGAGTGGATGGTTGCTTATGCATCTAAAAGGAATTGGAGGAATTGCACACTTGTCTAGACATAAGAGGAATTTTAGGCCCTCTATGATGTTGATATGATTTGGATGTGCACTGTGGACACTTGGTTCCGTGGTGTTTTGAATAGCTATATTTTAGAGTACTCGATTTCCACTTACTCATTCCCATAGGTGGCTGAGTTCCAGTTTTTATGTTATCTTAGGGGAAATTATTTGTAAGACATTCCATTGGCAATCAAAACCTTGATGGTAACCCGAAACTTGGAAGAAAAGCCGATGGCTAGCTAAATCCTACCATGCGTGGGGGCGGGAGTAGGTTTGGTGAAGGATGGCAGACCTAGTGGTAGAGAGGAAATGAGAAGATAGGTGGATTAAGTACAATGAGGCACATGAGAGGGAGATAGAGAAGCATCGTGATATTACAGAAAGGATGGAATTGAGAAGAGAGATGACTCATGAAGGATTTTGAGCTCATACAAAAGCTGTGGAGCTAGAGCATTTGGAAATACCCTATTTGGGAAATCATGAAAGGGAACCCTCCTTGGCCTCATATGGGAGCGTGCGAGTAGAGATGACATTGGTTGCAGGCACACATCTGAATCTACCTGGAAACCTAGCCCTTGTGCTTGGTTTTCCAGTATCTAATAAAACCAGTAGTCAACAAGCTAGTTTAGGGAGTAGTAGAAAAGGAGTAAATCAAGTATAAAGTGCATCTATGGCTAGGAAAATGTCTTATTTTTTATTTGGAGGTAAATTTTTAGGTGCATTGTTGGTACAAAAATCAAGCACTTAGAATTTTGGATTCACTTATGGGGGTAGTACCACCTCATAGACTATAGGAGTTCAATTTAGTACCACTGTTCAGACATAAGGTATTACATCCATTGGTTCACTTTTAGATATAAGGGAGGACCAAGGGGAATAGGTGGCTCTAGTGGATCTTTTGGGTTTGGAGGTAAATGTAACATAAGAGGTTCTGGGTTAGTTGGGCATGGTCCTCACCAACCCCATAATATGTACATGGAGATGTCACTTCATCTTCTAGAGCATTAAGGAATAGAAGATGCTGCTGAGAATGTGCACATGTGTGAGATACTATGGAATACAAAAGGAATTATGGATTTTGAGTGTAAGAAAAGTCAATTTGTAAGTACGTTGCAAAGATGCACTCATATTTGGTACATGAAGTTTGACCTTGATCAGACTTGCATAGATTATGCAACATTAAATAATTCTTTCCTTAAGGAGTTTTATATTCCTGAGTTTGAGTAGAAGAGTATAAGCACGCTCAAGGATATTAAGTAGGGAGCTATTGAGAGTTTTTGGGAATATGATGCCCATTTCAAAACACATTTTCTAAGCTTTCATATGATATTCATGCAAGCCAGTATGCATAATGGTTCGTTGAAGGTTTGATCACACCATTTAGGAAGGAGCTGTAACATAAGACATATACAGACCCATGTGAAGCACTTGAAGTAGTGTGAAAGCTGAGGTAGGTGGAAATATATACACTTGATTGAGCCCATTCCTAGAAGCACATATTATAGCTATGGTAAAGCAGTTGGAGAAACTATCGACAAATTTAGCACATGAGATGCACACTAGGATTTGGTGTATAGATTGTGAAGTGGAAGGGCACACTAAGGATAGTTTTCCACATAGGTCAGTATGTTCATTGTTGTTAAACTGTGAGATATGTCATTTAGACCATGATGCAAGATGCTTCCCATTATTAAAACATGTGATAAGAAAGAATGTATATTACTATTATAATATTTTCCGGTCCACGAATCATAATACAAAAGACTGCAGGTTGATTGGTTAGATCCATGATGCCATTGATATCAGTGTATGACAGATAGAAGGATCAGATAATTCTAAAAGTAAAAATGAGCACCATGATTGTGATCAAAACCAAGGGTGCTATGATCGGAATGAAGGGAATTTTGAAGGAAGTTGTGGCACAAGTTGAGGATACCATGGTGGATTTGGGGGCCAAAGCTATGGTGGTGGGCAAGGTGAGTTTCCATGTGAAACATGTTTCACATGCAGATATCCTGAACACTACAGGCATGAATGCCCTCAAAATATTACTTGTTCTTTTTGTGGGAAGAATCATAAGTATGAGGAATTCACGGACTTATATTATCATCTTAGCAAGTAGCATAAACAATAAAACAAGGGTACAGGGATGGTTAACATACAATGCGCTATAGAAAATCAGTTGATGCTAAAGCTGACACCGGAACCTAAGGTAGTATATGTGAAGATTACAACATGCACTTAAGCTACGCGTGCCAGAGAGACATTACAACATATTCCTACCATCACTTAAGAGGATGTTTTATATGCAAGGTAACCAGATCCTACAAACCAAAAGGAGGTTTATCAAGAAACCATGGAGGTACTCAGAAATCTTCAGGGTGAAATACAGTGTTTAAAGGAAGAGTGATGGAAGTTGGAGAAAACGAAGGCAACAGAGACGGTCCAGTCGGATATTGATGACTTGAAAGAGGTATGCAAGATGCTACGCCAAAAGAAGAATATTACATTACAAGGGAATTGGTTAAAGGGGAACACTCCATGCGCAGGTATTGAGAATGGAAAATAGATCCTACATGTTAGTCTTCCCCCTCATAGCTTGGATTATGACAAAAAAATAACTTTGAATGTTGTTGTAGATGAATGTATTTTGAGTAATATATTGATTGACACAGGCACAAAAGTGAATGTGCTTACTTTAGATGCATGTGTACAAATGGGAAGACCCCAATTACATCCATCCTCTAATGTATTATTTATCATTAATTGGACTAAGGCAACTCTAATCAGATTTTTAAAGGATGCATCCATTACTATACAATTTTTAAAGGATGCATCCATTATTATACAAGGGGCTAAGGTCACTGGGAACTTTGAGGTTTTAGCACTTGCAGAAGCAAACAACTTCCCAGCTCTACTTGGGTTCCCTTGATGTTATGAAAATAATGTTGATCTATGGTTCAACAAGGTATATATATGTTTTGAGAACAAGGAAGAAAGATTTATAATCCCTTTGATAGATGGGAAATCTACACCTTATGTTGAACCATTGAGTGAGGAAGACCTGAACAAGATATATGTGCACGTCATTCGAGATCCAGAAGTACTTGAGCCATCTAAGGAAGGAATCCTCCAGTGGGAAGATGCATAATCTATTAGCTATACTATGAGTATTTCTTACGATAATTGGGTACATGACACCTATGAGATGGTTGGGTATAAAGTAAGAATCACATTTACACAGATGAATAAACCTCGTTATATTAGGAGGATATGTAAAACCTCTATACCCCGATATACTGGAGAAGGAGATCATATGGTATTCCTACGCACTATGGAGGAGAAGTGGCCTCATCAAGTGGAGATAAGAAATATGTTAGTGTATACCCTACATAAGATGATAGTGTTCTAGTGGGTGGTTCATAGGAATAATCTCATAAAATGGAATGAAGTAAGAATTGCTCTGACAAACTAGTTTCTACGGAGCAATGTGCCTACTCAAATCTGTATATATCATGGTAATTAACCTGTTCAACACCACGTTCAACAATGTGGGAGACTCTAGAAAGTAAGGTAGGAAGATTTAATACCTTCACTTTGGGTGCATAAACTTTATTCCACTTTGCAAGGCTACGCACATGCTTGGTGTGTTTATGCAGAACTACATAGGGAGAATGGAAATTGGCAATACTTGATTACAATAATGACCCATACTTTTGAGTACTTCTCTACTAAACCTTTGGTGAGATAGGCATTATGAGTTATGAATTGCTTGACTATGGGAGATAGTGTAAAGGATGAAGAACTCATTCAAGAGTTATTTGGGGAGGAAACACAAGGATCAAATTTTGATGAAGTAGATGATACAAATGCCAAACTATTTACGGGCGCTTGATTTGAGAAGGAGAAGGGAAAGATGGTATACATATTGGATGATGAAGAAGTAGAATATTTGGACATAGATCATTCCAATAGTACACGTGAGGTTTTAGATGGTGCAGATAAAAATTCACGTGCCTATCATGAACCTATGAAGACCTAGAAAGTGAACATTGATATAGGTACTAAACCCAAGGAGGCCATAATTGGAGATTATTGGTTTGATTTTGAAGTAGCAAAGATAATTGAGTTACTATGTGACTTCCAGGACTTATCCCCTATGGGCTGCCATGAGTTAAAGGGGGTGCATGAATCATTAAGAGAAATGAAGATTAAACTAAAGGAAAGAGTGTGCCCCATTAGGAAGAGACCTTATAGGATGAACCATAACCTGCACGTAAAAGTTAAAGAAGAAATTGACAAAATGTTTAAATATGGTATCATTAAGCCCTAGAGGAATCTGACTGGGTTAGCCTCATGGTTATCAATATAAAGAAAGATGGCTGGATTAGGATTTGTGTGGATTATATGAAGCTGAATGCTACATGTGTGATTGATCCTTTTCCTATGCTTTTCACCGAGAAAATATTACAAGGCATTCTAACAAGTGAAGTTCACTCTTTCACAGATGGATTCTTGGGTTATCACTAGGTTAGAATTGCATAGTAGGATCAAGAGAAAATGAATTTCACCACTAAATGGGGAATCTTTGCATATACAGTGATGCACTTTGGTGTGAAGAATGCACCTGTTGTATTTTCACGCATAGTTGTTCAAGTGTTCTAGGATTTTATTCACAAATTCTTACAAGTTTACTTGGATGATTGGATGGTATATGGACTTGTTAAGGATCACTATGACAACTTCCTTTTAATGTTTAAAAGATGTAGATAGTTAAACATCTCTTTAAATATAGAGAAGTGCATATTTGCTACACCTTTTAGAACTCTGTTAGGGCATATCATCTACAAGGAAGGTTTATTAGTAGATCCAGCTAAGGTTGCAACTATTGTAGGCCTATAAGATCCTACTAGTCAAAGTGAAGTGCGCAGATTCTTGGGACACATAGGGTATTATAGAAAATTCATCAAAGGATATGTGAAGATTGTTGCACCCCTTGAGGAGCTACTAAAAGGAAAAAGGACATTCTATTAGAGAGAACCACAACATTGCACATTTGAGGCATTGAAAGAGAGACTTACTACAACACATATTCTATGTTTTCCCTCATGGAACCAACCATTTCATGTATATGTGGACACATCTGGCACAACCATCGGCACAATGTTAGCTCACCCTTGAGAAGGTATTATAGATCATTCTATTTGTTTTGATAGTAGAAAGTTGACTCCTAGATAACAAAATTATACAACTACAAAGTGCGAAGCCTTGTCAATGATCTACGTGCTACATAAATTTAGATAGTACTTCCTAGCAACACCTATTGTATTTTATATAGATCAAATGGTATTAAAATACTTGGTAAATAATCCCATTTTATAGGGGCACATATGTTGATGGGTGCTCCTATTCACAAAATTTGACTTTATGGTCAGGGTAAAACTAGGTAAAATTAATTCTGGCCCAGACCACTTATCAATAATTCAATCAGGGGAGGACATGAAGACAATTAAAGATATAATGTCAGATGCATAATTATACAGGCTACATCACACACCTTTAGAATTGGATGATATTGTTGTCTTTTTACACACATATATGGTGCTAGAAGGAATGAAATCCTTAGAGAATTAAAAACTTGGAATTCATGTTACACCCTTCATGTTGATCAGTGGTGACTTATACAAACTAGGCCGAGATGAAGTATTGTGTCAGTGTGTATTAGAACATGAGTGCAAGGATATTCTACAAGAGGCTCATGGTGGTATTGTAGGCGGGAATTATGTCAGTGATGCCACCGCCTACAATATTATACTCCCTAGATTATGGTGGGAGACCCTATATAAGGATTGTAAAGAGTATTGTAAGGTGTGTGATCATTGTTAGTGCCTTGAAAAACCTAGAAAAATAGATGAAATGACATTGAGGCCTATTCCTAGTGCAAATCCATTTGAAAAATGGGCAATACACTTTGTGGGTCCTATTTCCCCAGCCACGCGTAGAACCAAATCATGCTACATCATCACTTGTACATATTATCTTACAAGGTGGGAAGAATCATCACCTATAAAGGATTGCACAAAAACTACAACGAAAAAGTTATCATGGGAACATATTCTTGCTAGGTATGGGTGTTTGTTGAGTTTGATAAGTGATAGGGGCACATAATTTTTGAATGAGAAAATATGAATATTGTTGGATGAATTTATGGTCGTGCACCATAAGACTACACCTTATCACTATCAAACAAATGGGACTGCTGAGGATTTCAACATGATATTGATCTAGAACTTGAAAAAAGTTTGTGATGTTGGAAGGAAAGATTAGGATGGTAAATTTTTTTCTATACTTTGGGCATATAGAACAACCCACAAGAGGTTGAATAAGGCTACACCCTTTTAGTTGGTGTTTGGCGTAGAAGTAGTTTTTCCCATGGAATTCATGTTACCTTCTTTGCGTATTACATGCATGGGAGGTCTAGATGATGATAAAGCATTAGAAGAGAGAATTGAAAAGTTAATATAAATAAATGAGAGGCACACCATAGCATGCTGGAGTCAAAAGAAAGAAAAGTCCATGCAGAAGACATGACATGATAGATACATCAGGGACAAGAAGCTTGAGGTTGGATAGATGGTACTTCTTTAGGATTATAATTTTATGTGCCATCTAGGAAAAATTAAGGTGCAATGGTTGGGACCATATGTTATCACTCACATCCTTGAATTAGGAACTTGTCAATTAGAGACGCTTGATGGAACACAGTTACCTAGTTACTTCAATGGGAGTAGCTTGAAGCCCTATTATAAATAAAATTTCTTAGTGTTTGTAATAAGGAAATATTTCCATTTACTATAGATTTCTCCTTCTGTAATTATTTAATGTATTTCCTTCTTCTTTGCTATGTTTTGTTAATTTAGTTTGGTGTTTTTTGTAATAAGTGTGTTTTCACGTTGAAAACTAATTACAATCTGAAGTATTTTTATGCATAGAAGACTACACATACCATTGGTGTAGGATGGTTGTTATTTTTATTCAAAAATGAGTACACATAAGAACATACTATTACATGTGCTATTCAAATATAGAAAGGAGCTGTTAGAAAGAAGATTAATCCGAGAGAAGACCATAGTTGGAAAAAAATGAATGAATAGTATAGCGCGAGGTAAGTTGTGGCCATGGAAACTACTAGGGATAGACACAATGGTGAGGTAATCTGGTTCATGGAAGCATGTAGAAGGAATTATCTAGCCAGAAGGTAGGAAGGCGTGTTGGAAGGTTATAATTGGGGGTGTGAAGGTGTACTACACAAAAGTTGGGAAAATGGTAAATTAATGAGAGGATTGGTGGTAGGTGAAGGAGCGATAAATGCACTAATTTTTTGCAAATATATATAAGGACGTGATGGGGGTTCATCTTTACCTTTGCGATCACAAGTATTCAAGTGAGATAGTTGTGACCAAGCCAAGTGAAATGTATTGAGGTGCAGAGAGCTGTGAAACCAAATGTAGAGAGTGGAATTGTGTGCAGAAGTGGCTTGCATCCCCATTGAAGAAGGGTTTGAGAAAAGTGGAAGTATTGAGAATGAGTTAGGGATCATGCTTTCAAGATAGGACATGGGGTTTCAAGTTAGGGCACGTGTTGTTGAGATAAGGCACAAGGGTTTACTCTATAGAGAAGAAAAGGTGATATTTTTACCATAGAACCAAAGAAAGCACCTGTAGAAGGTACAAAGGGGAAGAAAAAGGTGGAAGTTGAGGTTGAATTTACTCCCGAGAGAAATTTCTCTGAGATGAAGTATATGGTAGGAGTTATAGTCTAGCAGAATTAGGATTCCCATATCTGCAAATGCAAAGTAAGTGATTACAACCACTGCACCACTGAAAACAAGGGAGAGTTGGATGGTTTGCTAAATAAGGAGACTAATAAGCACATGATGGATGACATGTCAGTGTATGCTGAGGTTGGGGAGAATTTTCTCGATAAGGTAGGGGTTTATCAGCTATATGAACTCCCATATTTTGGAAAATTAGAAGCTTTATACCAATGGCTTATGAGTAGAGTCCATAAGGAATTATTCTATTTTGATAGATGGAAGGTAAGGATCACAACAACCGTAATTGCTACATTGACATGATTGAAGGGAACATGGACAAATATTATTAGTGATGTGACTGATAAGGAAGCTGTTATAGCCATAAGAAAGGAGTTGGGATACTCCAAGGGTCTGCGTGGAATGGACATATAAAAATTGAGGAAGTACCCTATGGTACATGAAGCCACACATCTTCTCACTAAGTTGAATGATCAAGAAAGGTGGTCACAAGTAAACAAAATGTGGCTACATATTGTAAAGAAGATTTCATAAGGAGAAGTCTACAATCTAGCAGGCTACATAGTAACGATAATTACCGAGGAAGCGTGCACAGGTGAAAATATAATTTTTTGTGATATCCTCTTATATTTGGTGTTTTTAGAAATTGGAGTTCTTGATGGGCCAAAGAACAAAATTTGTGAATACCTCGTAGATAATAAGTCCCTTGTGGAGAGATTTGAGAAGTATTTGTGTGAAGGAACAATGAGTGGCCCATTCAAACAAAGGGAAGAACTATGGTATGATTGATTGCATGTGGCATTTGAGGAGGAATGGCGCATTCCAAAGGATTTACCTTCAGTAGTGGATAAGGTAGTATAGTTCACGATGTAGCAGAAATTTTTCATCATGTAGTTTTTAATCAAGGATGGGACATGGAGTCCATGGTGAAAACTATCGTACACCTTCAAAGCACACTATTTCTAGGCCTCAGTACACATTTTCACTGATGCAATCCAGTTGAGCTTTAATGTGGAAAAGTTAGATTATAACTTCCATACTCTCCAAAAAACTTATGTATATCCAGGTTGATCTACCTACATTGAGAGGCTCATTTAAGATGTTATAAATATGAAGCCGGTAAGTTTGGATATTGGGGAAAGTGGATCTGCGCTTGTATATCTTCACCTTAATCCTAGGTTGGAGGATAAAAAGTATGTGGAGAATGAATTTATGCTCCCAAGGCCACCTAAGGGCAAACACATAGTTGAAAATGTGGAAGCTCCAAAACCTTCCTCGACCATAGAGATAAATGAAGAAGAAGAACAAGATGATATTGGAGGCTTGGATCATAGAGGCCAAAGGTAGCCCACAAATAAATATAAAAGTGAAGGTACAAATACTCCACCATAGGAGCACAAGGAAGAGGAAGACTTAGATGTGGGTACAGTCCAAGAGGCACACTAGTTTAAGAAGGTATTCAGAAGAACCAGGACCCAAGGCATAGGAACATCATAACCTTTACAATGGTCACCTCAACTCTCCCCTTTGAAGGAAGCACCAGAGAAAAATAAAATATGAAAGTTGCATCTTAATGAGGAGGCGGACGAGTTTGAAGATAGTGCACCTAGTACCCCGGTCAAGCCTAAATATGTGGAGGAACCTAGGGATAAAGAAAGGAGAGATGAATAAGAAGGGGTGAAAGAAGTTGGATAAATTTTTTGCAAGCATCCCAATGCACTTGTTATGACTCAAGTAGGAGAAGGGCCAAATCCATACTTTAGCGCCTAGGTTCCTACAGGGCCAAGAACAAAAAGATAAAGAACAAGTTAAGAGTATGTTTTCCCTAATATGGGTTATGCTAAGGAAACAAGAAAAATCATCCGCGCTCAGTTTCAAAGTAATGTGGGCCTGAAAGAGTTATATGGGTCGAAGCTGCTGGATCCCGATATGTCCACTATGTGCATAAGAAAGAAGCTATCTTGTTCCATGTAGACCCATATGGATGAACCAAAATTTGATGTATGTGAAGAATCTTGTGTCTCATGAATAGTGAATAAGGCACCCAAAAGCAAGCACATGATGATAAATCCTACTTTAATGTCTAATGAGAAGGTCAAAAATGCCTTTCTAAGGGTATCTATTGAGGTGACACGGAGAAATATTGATAAGGCCGCCACCATTTGAGCACTAATGGAGGATAAAAAGGATAAAACTGTAGAGATAGTGTTCCTAAAGGAAGAAAGGAATGAAAATGGAAAAATAATGAGGCTTTTGTTAGCATGGTAGAGGATATTGGTGATCACATTCTAAAAGTGAGGCCTCATCTAGAACCTAAGGTACCTGAACATTTTCCTTCTAATATGCATTATGTGTGCACTTTGGTTGATTTGGTGTTAGAAGATGAACCAATTTGAATGCCCATACAAAAATATGTTGAATAAGAAGCAAATAGAGCAAGGGCCTCTATGATTAGAAAAATTTGAACTTATGAGGCATTGCTCCAAACTTTAAAGGATTAGCTAAAGAAAGAAGACCAAGCTCTTAATTTGTGTGTATCACCAGATGTAGTAATAAGGATCAGAAATCTAGTTGAAGATAATGAAGTTCTGGTAGCAATGAAATATGAGACATTAGGGCACACAAAAATATTAGCACTGGTGAAACAAAAGCACGAAGCCCTCACAGCATCCTAGGATCTGCATAAGGAGAGGATAGATGAGCTTAGGAAGCTCATAACATAGAAGATGGATCTCATGGAAGGAATGATGTCAGGTATGGCCAATGTTGTCTGAGTGCTACAAAATGAGAAAGAAAATATCACTCAGGAGGAACTAGATGCAATAGCCATAGACATTATAGAGAAAACAAGGACCACACTGAATGAGTAGAAGACATTGGAGGATGAGATAAAAAATGAATATACAGAGTTGATCCTCCTAGTTGAAGAAGAGGATGTTACAGAGTAAAGGTTCATTCTTTTGTATACTAATTCTTTAATTCTTTCCTCACTTATTTTTTATTATTTGGGAACATTAGAATAATTCCCATTTCTAGGATGACAATGTACGTTAGTGTGGGGAAATGTTGAGTAGAATGAGTATTGTTCTAAGGAGAAGGCACAAAAAATATATGCATGTAAGAACAAGGTGCATTTGAAGGCGTGGGAAGATAGGAAATGAAACGCGCACCATAACAGTTGGCTCAGGACTTAGCCATTTTTATGGATAAGAGCTATTTTTGGAGATAGCTTGTAGAGAACACATGGAGATGAGACTTGCGTGACATGCAATGGTATTTTGGGAATGAGCGGATGATAAGCACCATGCATGGATTGAGCTAATAATAGGATTACTTCTTCCAGTTAACTATAGGACATCTATTGTTAGAATAGTTGCATGTATGCATGCTATTGTAATGGTACATGGCTATTATTAGCATGTAACCTATTTTTAGAAGTTCATAAGAAGTGAAGGGAAATTCCCCACCTCTATAAATATGTATTGAACTATTTAGTTTAAGATATAGGTGTGTGAATTATTTCAAAGTTATTTTGTTGGATTTGATGCGCGCATGACTTATGACTATACTTTATAATGTAAGAAGCTTCTTTGTTTTATAGTGTTTAATGCAATGGATAATATTAGCTATATAATGGTGTTAAACATAATTGTATCTGGTTCATGTATGGTTAATCTTATTATAGTTATTGTTTAATTCATGACTCTCTAATATCTAGATCTAGATTAGGCATTGTGGAATTTTTATGTTTAAATATGGATCTGAATATGTTTTATCACCATAACACTAACATCCTACAAAACAACTCTAAAAAGGGGCCCAATACCTTTGTGAACTTTGGGTGAGCACTCAGCTGAGGCTGAGTGATGTGGAAGTGTTACTGGGTTATTCACAGTAGATTTTAGGCCGCATCGGTCCATCTTTAATTCTGATGATTAGCTCAGAAAAGAAAATACAAACACAATAATAAAAGGTGAGGACAATGAACCCATCACAAATGTTAAGGAAAAACATCTTAAGATTGGAAAGGTATGCACTCTACAAAAGAAAGATGTATTTGTATATAATTTTCAAAAAAATTCTCATGTTTTTTCATGGAGTTATGAAGACCTTAGGGGTTTTAATCCTAATCTATCCTAACACATCATTCATCTAGACCTGATTGCCAACCCATTAGGCATGTTAATCTATGGATTGATTTTTTCATAAAGAAAGAATTAAACAAGTTGATCAAGGAAAACATCATTTTAATCATCAAATATTCATCATGGGTTCCAAACCTAGTTACAGTAAGAAAGAGAAATGGGATATCAAGTTGTGTGTTGACTTTAGAGACCTGAATATAACGACATTGAGAGATCATTTCCCACAACCTTTTATGGAGTAAATTCTACAAATAGTAACATGATCAGAAAGGTTTTCTCTTTTATATGATTACTTTGGATATAATTTGATTATGGTGAAGGATGAATATCAACTCAAGATAACCTTTACCACTAAGTGGGGAACTTATTCCTACAAGAATATTCCTTTTTGTTTATCTAATGCAGGGGAAAAATTTCAAAGAGCCATAGATATGACATTTAAATGATTGATCAATTATATATTTGGATGACATCATGGTGTTTTCCAAAGATTTAATATATCATTTTTTTCATCTCAAGTAGGTGTTTGAGAGATGTAAATAGTTCGAGGTTTCTCTCAATCCCTAGAAATGCATCTTCCAAATGCATGAAGGAAAACTATTGGGCCATTTTTCTTAAAAGAGGGAGTTGCAATTGATTTGGAAAGAGTAAGTGTCATCCTTACATTGACATTACCAAGCCATAAGAAAAAATTGTAAAGTTTATTGAGAATAACCAACTTTGTCAGGCATTTCATTCCAAACTTTTCCAATCTTGTTGTTGGTGAGAAAATTTATCGGGTGGAAAAATTAGGTTTCTCCACCAATGTTCACTTGACTACGCCCCTCTGCATTAAATGGTACGAATCCCATTATTGAATGTAACTAATCCTTATCCTATATAAATGTTGTGGGTGGCCAAATTGGCTAGGGATCACACATGGACACTCCACTAAACCTATGGAAAAGTTCTTGTATGGGGTACAAGGGAGGAAATTAAAGTAATGAGGGGAAAGGAGATAAATTATGAAAGGAAGGTTACTGCCATGAGTAGGATTTCATAACTCAAACCTAGTAATTGAAGTAGTTCAACATTTACTATAGAATAAAATAACAATGAAGCTAGTGGGATCGATGAATTAAAAAACAAAGTCTTCAGATTCACCTAGTGAAGATACACAACTCTTGTATCATTATGCTTACAAAGTGTATAAATGAGAGAAGTGGAAGAAATAAAAGATGCTTGTACCAACTATGTTTATTTTTTCAACTTTGAGAGGAAACCATGCATATATATCTAAACACATTCATACATATTGGAAATCAAAAACTATATTCCTTGATTGACTTTTACACAAGCTGTAAAAAGCAAGGGAAAATAGAATAAGTGTAGCTTTTATTTCATGTGAAGTGATGAATACAAAGCTTCAACCAAGCTATTACAATTTAAAATGCTACAGAGTAGACATTCTTTAAAATTCTGAATCCATTAGAATGGAGAAGCCATTCTATTTAAACAATTCAAATTGTCCTTTCACCTCCCTCATATGAATCTTCATTTCCATATTCCACTTGTGACCTTTCATTTTATATGAATTAAGTATTTCTCTTATAATTTTGAGAAATTAATTTTATAAATTTAAAAGAGGTCACTTAAGTGAATAGGTCGAAATACAATGATTATGCTCAACGAATAATTAGAAATGTGAGAGAAATAAGATGGGGAGAAAGAGAGTAGAAGAGAAGGGAAGGATATTTCTGATGAAGTAGCATCCTCCTTGAAGAATTTTGAAAATTAGACCTCCAGATGAGGGTACTCTAGAATGGGCACATGCTCCTTGAATTATTTATTGAATTAAGTTATTACAATTATCAAATTCTCTTCCCCTAGGATTAAAATGTAGCCAAATACCTTGATCTATGTGCATGGAACATCCCTTATTCTTTGACATTGATGAAACCATTCTTCGTGATCCATTGTAATTGAGGCAATGTAATTTGGATACTAGATAAGGACTCTAAATTTTTTTTGTTGAAGGAAATATGGTCAACTTCCTCCATTTTGACCATCTCCTGGAATGCGATGACTGAGTTCTTATGATGATGTGTCTTTAGTGAGTGGGGGGAACTCAAACCTTTGAACACAATAGTAGAATTTTTTTAATATTCCAAAAAATTGACACCCATGGGAGTCCAATTTGGATATGGACCTTTCTAACATTACATTTTGGGCATCCAAGATGGGGATCTACATCTTGGACAAGTGTTTGGTAATTGATGCAAAAACTTCCTTTCTCATGAGGGTGTGAGAGTCAAAAGAACTCATTTTGGATACCCATGACAGTATCTCCTCCAAGTGATTGACCTCTTTTGCAAACTCCTCCATTTTTTTACTTCAGAAAATGTTGCATGAGCATATTGGATGAGATAAAAGATGTTCTAACACAATTCATTTTCTTGCTTGATGATTTCCTCAATCCATTTTTATAGGATTTTCCCCACATCTTGTAATCATGTGCTTTTTTTATCACCTTGGGGTCAATAATGCTGATTAGGGGAATATATTTGATCGGAAGGGGAGGTGTTAATTCTTCTCTTGAGAAGGGTTGAATTCATGAAATGATATCACTTACATGTTCCTTTAATTTCACAATGGTTCTTTTGTATTCTTAGATTCGGGCACGAAGATGGGAAGATGATTCTTTGAATAGGTGAATGTCTCCTTCGTGAGAAGATTGACCCATTGAGATGTGAGTCAAATCATAATCAGATGTAGTCATTTATTTCATGGGTTTGTCAGTCTTAGGATTGAAAACTTCAAAATATTGGTTACCTGAGGTGCCACTAAAGAAGAAGGAAGCTACTTTGTCCTTCTTCCTTCACTTGGATTTCAACATTCTAGAGATTTCTGTGAGACTGGGAATGGTAGTGAGTTGCGTTTATCTTGTCCAAATATCAAGTTATTCTTGAATCCATGAAATTTTCTCTTTGGGATTTACCATGATGTCAGTCACTAGAGTGCTTGAAAAATCTTGTAGTGGAGCTAGCTCTTGATCATCTTGAGAAGACATAATTAGATGTTTTTGAAGAGGAAGATACTGCTACCAATTACTTATTCCTATATTGAGAAGCTCAATTAGAATAAATATACTTGGCTTAATAAAGTAGATAAATTGAGATCCATGCTGGAAAAAAGTAATGATATATGTTGCTACAAAGATGATAGTAAATTTCTACACATGGGACCGAAATTAAGCTCCACACTAAATAATATCCCACTTGGAGATCAATTATTATATTGTACTGTGCATCACCATCCTTGGTTCCTTTTCCTTGGCCCATTTCTTCCTCTTTAAGTCTCAAAATTGAAGACCAAAAAAATTGTAGTGAAGCTCCAAATTCTCCCTTACCAATGGCTTCATTATCATATCCGCTATTGGGCCTCAAAGTATTAACTAAGTATAAGAAGGTGCGTGGGTGCATGAGGCCTATATGAAGAAGGGAATGCAAGGTGAAGGCACATAGGAAAGGGTTTTAGAAGGGTTTAGTAGAACCCAAGGCATGCGTGCAAGAAGGGAAATGAGATTTCAGGACTTATCCATATTTGACATCCTAGGAAGCACACGATAAAAGTGTGACCCATCTGAGCATGTGGAGTGGATAAGGTGCTAGCCTAGAAACTCAATGGTCAAGGAAGGAATATTCCATGTGATGGAAGGATCAAGAAAGACATCATTAGAGAAAGTGGAGAGATCGGATGGGAAGAAGCATGCTCCATTGAAGGACCACATAGACACTTGATAACCAATCTATTACTTGAGGAAGGCATGGCAGTGGATGCTAAAGCTATATATAGAGATGTCTTGGGTAGAAGGAAGAGGAGAAATGGAGAGAAAAGTGCGTGGTGATTGGCATCAGATAATGATTAAAGAGGTGAACATTCTGTAGAAATAGTGATGGGTTATAGGGATTTTCATTAGGAAGGATATAAGAGAGATGACTTATCTAGAGGGATGGGTCTATGAACATCTTTGTAATCTTGAAATCATAGTTTAGGATTCTAATGTATAAGTCTTATCTACATTAAGACATTTGTTCTATAATGGCCTTGAGGAATGTAATGTGGTTACTAAACTGAGAGTAATATGAATATATGGATTTCTTTTAAAATATATGCATTGTTCATGGGTATAAACCCTAGTGCCTTTTCTTTGTATTATCAAATATGTTATCTGTTTGATATTTTCTTTGTTATCTAAATGGATGCATTTATATAGTAAACTCATCCTAAGACCCTCAAAATGAATGCATGGTTATTTCCCTTCTTACATCTAAGATTCTATCTAGTAGGGGATGTATTCTCACAAAACTCACATAAAGGAGGGGCTCTGACACCTGCACATGCCTTGGGTGAGTGCCCAGTGCCCACTGGGTGATAGGCCGAAATGCACATGGGATTAGAATGTTGTTTCTAAGGGCATAAAAATGACTACATCTTGGTTCCATGTTATTGAGACTATCTTTTCAAAGTTGTTGTGAGAAATGGCATACATCTTGGTCCCTGTGATGCATGATGACCAAACGTCTGACCTTGGAAAGTGTTGAAGCATGGTTCAAGAGCATGGAGGATGAGTTTGCTCAAATATTCAACACTGGACCTGAGTTTCATGCACGTAGATGGGTAGAAGAGAACATGTACCATGAGTTTTATGAGACGTTCTTCTATTGTTTTCCAGTAGAACTATATGAATGGATTTTACATATGCATCCAGATCGAGATGGTACTATAGATCGTGTGTATGGACCCAAGATGATTACCAAAGGCTGCAGGATGTAGATATGACTTGGACATGTGTTGTTGATCACTAGTGGAAAGGAGTCTGACTAAGTTATACTCTAGAATACGCCATTTCTATGTATTGTTTCCCAGAGGTTGTTGAGTTTAAGTTTCTAAGGGAGCCCAGAGGATCATTTTTACATGTTATCCCTTTGGCTATGAAGATCTTGATCATTACCATAAGTTTAGAGGCATTTCCTATGGCTGGCTAAGCTTCTCTAAGAACTGGACGAGGAAGCTAGGGTGGAGGAAGATGTTTGGACATTACGGCTGAAAGGGAAAGAAAGAGAAGAGAGACGACCCCAAGTATAGTGAATCTCATGAAAGGGATATGGCTAGAAAATGTGAGGTTGCAGGTGTGATGGATCTATGGAGGACAAACGTTGTAGGAAGGAGTTGAGGTTCATGCAAAGGATGTGGAACCTGAGAAGTCTATGTGCTACCCCCCCCATAGTTGGAAAGCATGAGAGAGAATCCCCTTCAAGCTTCTAATGATATTTCTTCACATGGAGAAAGGAGAGCCATCATCACGCATCTGAACCCACTAGGTGACCAACCCCCTTGTGTTTGGTTTTCTAGATCAAGGAAGAAGCATTGCTAATCCAATTGGTATCAGTGGAAGTAACCCATCTACGCTAGGAGATATAATTTCTCATTTGGGACATCCATGACTACGTATGGAAACCATTCCCATATTTGGAGGAATTTTTGGACAAGGGTGTAAATACACAAGGTTTGGGTATTATGTCTAGGAAGTGGTATGCAAGACACACAACTATGATAGTGGGAAAATATCACAAAACATCAATGCTTGTAGTTCAATGGGACATTGGGGACACTAGGTGTAACCACTTTAGGCCATTTCTTGGCTACAAGAGGTGGATCTTGTGGTATAGAAGCTAGAGGACCTTATGGTAGACCTAGCGGATCTAGAGGATATGGTTGGTCAGGAGGGACATGACCTGGTGGGTCTAGTGGATCTAGTGGAGGAGGAAACATGGGAGGAAACCAAGGTTCTAGGTTCAGGTGGACAAGGGTCTTAACCACCTCCACAAGTATTCTTTGAGATGTATTTACACTTACCAAACTACAGAGGTATTGAAGATGTTGCAGATCATGCACACAAGTGTGAATTGTTATGGCACGCGAAGGGGATCACTACCCAGGAGTGAAAGGATCAAGTCAGTTGTGCAACGACATTTTGCATGGGTGCATGCATAGCTGGTACCAGAAGTATGACTCACATCAGATGGTCATGGATTACACTGCATTAAAGAATGCCTTCCTAGTAGAGTTCCATATCCCTAAGTTTGAAGCAAAAGAACATCTAGCATGCTCCTGAAGGAGATCCACTAAGGAATGGCAGAGAGTGTGCAGGAGTATGATGCATGGTTCAAAAATCTCTTATCAAAACTATCCTATGACATTCACCCTTCTTAGCATGCTTAATGGTTTTTTGGGGGATTGATAACATATTTAGAAGGTAACTATCACACAAGACTTTCACAAACCCAGTGTGAGGCCTTGGAAGCTACCATGCATGCTGAGGCTATTGGGAGCAGTTGATACTGGTGTTAGCCGCTTTTTCGGAGGCTCAAAATTGCTGCAATGACCAAGCAGTTGGAGAAGATGTCTATAAATTCAGCACGCATGAGGTTGTAGTGGGATTTGGTGCATAGATTGTGAAGTGGAGGGGGCATGTAAAGGATAGTTTCCCTCGGAAATCGGTATGCACCATGGCGGTAGACTGTGAGATTTTCCATGGGGATCATGATGTAAATAGGTGTCCTCTACTACAATGTGCAATCCATAAGAATGTTTTCTTGATATTGTAAGATCTGTACCTCTATGACCCATGATACCAAGGATTGTAGACTGATTGACCAGATTCATTATGTTATTGATCTTGGTGTGTGCACTAGACTATCCTTGCAAGTAGTTCCAAGGATGATGATCACTATTATGAAGGGACATAGATGGAAGGAGTCATGTGGAAGAGGTTTTCACGAGAGGATTTTTTGGTCGTAATAACCGTGATGGATAGAGGAAGAAGTGAGTTCCCATGAGGAACTTGTTATAACTGTGGGTCTACAAAGCATTATAAGCGTGAGTGTCCTGATCTATTGCAGTGCTCATGGTGTAGGAAAGAAACATAAGTACGAGGAGTTCCCTTGAGTTGTTTGAGACACTTGAGCCAATAACACCAGAAAGAAAAAGGTGCTGGGATGGTGAGCATAAAGAAGGCCAAACCTTAGTGGATGCCAAGAGTAGTGCGTGAGTTAGGATTAGAACCTGTACTAGTGACAATTGTGAGAAGAGGCTACACACGCAAGGGAGATGCCAAGATAGAAACTAGTTTTTTAGGGAAGAAGTGGTACATGGGAAGTATCTAGACCCTACTCATCAAAAGGAAGTGTATCAAGAGACTATGGATGTGATTTAGAGTTTTCAAGGGGAAATCTAATGTATAAAGGAGTAGTCAAGGAAGTTGGAGCAAAGGAAGAATGTTGAGGCTCCGTAGAAGGATCTGGATGAGGTCAGGTAAGTGTGCAAAATGTTAAGGCAAGAGAATATTATTCCCATTTCTAGGAGAATGGTTATGGGAGAAGATACCATGTGCATCAGGAGCAGAGCACGAAAGGTAGGTTCTACATGCCAATCTTTCTCCTCATAGCCTTGACTATGATAAAGATATTACATTGAATGTAGTTGTTGATGGGTGGCTTTTGAGAAATATCCTCATCAACACAAAAGTGGAGGTCAATGTTCTCACCTTGGATGCATGGCATCAAATGGGAAGGCCTGCATTACAACCATCTTTGAATGTGTTTTATATGGTGAACAAGACAAAGGTCAATTCCCATTGGAGTCTTGAAAGATGTAGTTATCACTATTCAAGGAGCCAAGTTCACTGGGGACTTTGAAGTCTTGGCACTCGTCCGAGGTGGATAATTTCCCAGGATTACTTGGGTACCCTTGGTGTTATAAGAACAATGCTGACATTTCGGTTTAACAAGGGGTATATAAGTTTCAAGAACAAGGAGGAAAGAGTCATCATCCCCTTGACAGATGGAAAATAAACAACCTATACTAAACCCTTAGGAGAGGAATTCCTTGACAAAATCTATGTGCGCTCCATTAGAGATCCTTAGGTAATTCATCCTATAGAAGGGGTTATCCAATTTTAAGATGCTCAGTCAATGAGTGATACAACTAGCATAACATGTGACAATTGGGCTCACGAGACTTATGAATTGATTGGGAAAATAATTGAGAGGATTTGTAACAAGGGTGATGAAGGCATGCTTAGTCAAGTGCCTGGGAAGAAATGAAGCTACCAAGTTACTTCAAAGGGGCAAGATCTATGATGATTTCTTACGAGAAATGGAGGCTCAATGGAAAAATGAGGATATAAAGGAGAAGTATGCTCAGTTATAACTTTCTTGGGACTAAAAAGTGCATTGGTGGGAAACACATTATCAAGAGTATCCTAGAGTGGTGCAAGGTAAGAGTCACATTTTCTGTAAGGTTCTTCAGAAGCAAATGCACCCACTTGTTATCCAAGACTACCATGGCAAGGAACCCACCTCATTCCATATCAAAGCTTGTGAGAAGGCTATGGATGAGGGCAGTGTAGAAGGTCATTACCACCTTCATTATGGGTGCATAAGTTAATATTACACCTTACAAGGTTGTGCACATGCATGGTATATCCACTCAGAGACATTCCGTTAGACAGGGAATTGGTAATGAGTTAATGGCTGATCTCATTCAATTTTTTGAGTATCAAAGTACCAAGCCATCAGTGGATAGGTGACATTGCAAGTTGTCAAGCACCTTATAATGGGAGATAGTGCTATGGAAGAAGATAGGTTATTGGAGTTGCTAGATGAACCTATGTTTGGAGAAATGCACTTAATGAAGAGAATCAGAAAGAAATATAGCTTGAGCACATGTGCATTGAAAAGGAAAAAGGAAAAATGGTCTATGTAGTAGATGGTGAAGAAATGGAAAGTTTGGATGCTAAGCATTTTGAAGGTACACGTGCGAAAGTCATAGATAGCATTGATGAGTGAGCACATGCCTACCATGAGCCCTTGAAAACAAAAAAGGTTAACATTGGGACAAAGACAGAACCTAAGGAAGCTATCATTGGGGACTATTGGTCGAAGAAAGAGGTTTCAAAAATCATTGATCTGTTGCGCAGAATTCAAGAATTTGTTCCCACACAGGTACCATGAACTCAAAGGAGTCCACCATTCCTTGGGGGAGATGAGGATCAAGTTGAAGGAAGGGTGTGTTCCTGATTTGGAAGAGGCCTTATTGGATGAATCTGAAACTTGCATGTATGGGTCAAGGAGGAAATAGATAAGATGATCACTTCAGGTATCATTGAGGCTGTGGAGGAATCAGAATGGATAAGCTTGATGGTCATCAGTATCAAAAAGGATGGAAGAATAAGGATCTGAGTTGACTACAGGGACTTGAATGTAGTATGTGTCATCTATCCTTTCCCAACCCCCTTTACTGAATAAATTCTGGAGGGAGTAGCTAGGTGCAAGGTCAACTCTTTCACGGATGGGTTCTCAGGGTATCACCAAGTAAGGATTGTAAAGGAAGACCAGAGAAAGAAAAATTTCACCACTAAGTGGGGAATCTTTTCCTATATGATCATGCCTTTTGGATTAAAAAATGCACCTACTTGTATTCTCGTGCATCGTGGTACAAGACATTTTAGGACTTTCATCCATAAATTTCTTCAAGTCTACCTAGATGACTGGATGGTGTATGGGCTAGTGAAGGACCATTGTGACAATTTGAGGCTAATGTTTGAGAGATGTTGGATAGTTAGAGGATATCCCTCAACATTAAGAAATGTGTCTTTGTCTACTCCATTTGGAACCTTGTTGGGGACATATTATATGTAAGGAAGGCTTACTAGTGGATCCCACCAAAGTTATCAGTTATTGTGGGATTAGAGGGAGCCTACTAGTTAAAGCACAGTGCATGGATTTTTTGGGCATACGAGGTACTACATGAAGTTCATCAAACGATATTCCAAGATCACTGCACCCTTGGAAGAATTACTAAAGCACAAGAGTGCCTTTCATTGGGGAGAGGTGTAACAGAAGGCATTTGACACTTTGAAGGATAGACTTGTCACTGCACCCATACTACGTTTTCCTTCTTGGGACAATCCTTTCCATGTGCATGTTGATTCCTCAGGAACAACCATGGGAGTCAATACTAGCACAACCTGATGTGAGGGTATTATTGATCACCCCTTGTGTTTTAGCAAGTAGGAAGTTGACACCAGAAGAACAAAATTATACCACTACTGAGTGCGAGGCACTATCAATGATCTACGGGCTGCATAAGTTCAAGAAGTATCCGTTGGAAACACCTTTTATATTCTACACAGACCACATGGCACTGAAGTACTTGGTAAATAAGCCCATTTTGCAAGACAGCATATGTCATGTTGGGTCTCTATTATTTTAAGATTTTGAGTTCACAATGGTTGTAAAACAAGGGAAGAGAAATTAAGGGCCTAACCACTTATCAAGGATTGACTCAGGGGAGGACGTGAAAATTATTTAGGATACCATGCCAGACATGCAACTTTTTAGGTTTCTGTGCATGCACCCTCAGACTTCGAAGATATCATTTTGATATTCTTGAAAACTATGGTGTGGTGGCACCAGAAGGGATGAAGGCTCTGGAGAGGAAGAAATTGGCTATATGTTGCCACACCTTACATGTTGATTAGTAAATATATGTATAAGTTAGGATGTGATGAGGTTCTACACAAATGCGTATTGGAACATGAGCGTGTGGAAATTATGGAGGAAGTGCATGGTGGGATTACAGGAGGACACTATGTAGGAAATACTACTACATGGAAGATTCTACTGGTAGGGATTAGTGGGAAACCATCTACCAAGATTGTATTTGAATTTTGTCAAGGCCTACGACCATTTTCAGTGCCTGTGAAAACCTAGAAAGAGGGATGAAATGCCATTAAGGACCAATAGCCTACGTAAAGACATTTGAAAAGTGGGAAATCAATTTTGTAGGACCCATTTCACCTACCACACGAAGATACTGGTTTGCGGGTATATCATTACTTGCATTGATTACTTGACAAGATGGGCAGAGGAAACACCTACAAAGGATTACACTATAGCAATAATTGCTAGATTTTTATGGGAGAACATAATCAGTAGGTATGGATGTCCTTTGAGCTTGACTAGTGATAGGGGTACACATTTACTAAATGAAACGAGTTAGGATTTTGCTAGCAGATTTTATGGTGGCCCATCACAAGACTACCCCCTATCATCCACAAGCAAATGGAACTAGCTGAGGAATTTAACAAGATACTAAGTTACATTTTGACCAATATTTATGATGTCGGAAGATAGGATTGGGATGAAAAACTATCAGGTCCATTCTAAGGGCATACATGATAAATCTACAAAAGATTGAACAAGGCCACATGTTTCAGTTGGTGTTTGGCGTGGAGGCTATTTTTCTAGTTGAATTCATGTTACCATCGCTATGCGTATAACAGTGCACAGGAGGATTAGGCATGATGAACAAGCACTCAAAGAAAGGAATCAATAATTTGATGTAGTTAGACGAGATACGATCACTTGCTAGATTGAATTCAGAAGACTAAAAAAGCTAGACAAAAGGCATGGCATGATTATCATCATATCAAGAAACAAGTAGTTTGAGGTTGGGAAGATGGTTATTATTATATGATTCCAAGTATCTGCACCATCCTGGGAAATTGAAAGTCCATTGGTTGGGCCCTTACATCATCTCGTACATCCTTGATTCAGGCGCATGTCAGTTACAACAGCTGGATGGGACAAAGTTACCTGGCCATTTCAATGGGAGTAGGTTGAAGCCCTACTATAAATAAGCCTTCCTTGTGTTTGTAAATAAGGCAAGTATTTTCAGTTAGCTTAGGATTTCCCTTTATGAATTTTATTTTCTTGTGTTTCCCTTTCTCGTTGTTTGTTCTTTCTTTGTGTTCTGTTTTGTCACCTTGTGCGTTGGTAACCACATTATTTTCAAAAGGTTGTGTATGTGTAGAGGACCGCACATCTGTTTTAGTGTGGGGTGGAGTAGTGTGAAGTGAATTATAAGATGGCAGTAAAAGTTTAAATGACCTGGTTGAAGGATAGAAGTGCACATGGGAAAATGGTGGATGAGAATGGTTGGTGTCAGGATAAGGATTTATAAAAGACCATGTACAGAGAAGAAAAAGAACAGGAACAACATGAGGTAGGAGAGGAAAAAAATTAGGTAAAGGATAGAAGAGGTTCCTTTGGCACCGCAGACACATAGCGTAAGAGTCTTCGGTCAGTAAGGATTTTTTTTGTGCACAAGAAGGTTGTAAATAGTTTTTCACACAGAATTAGGTGTATGGGTAAGGGCAGCTTAAGATCAGATTTAGTGGAAAAATCCATGCATTTAATGCTAAGTACATTGGTAGGTGGCATAACATTTATTGTATGGAAAGGAGGAAAAATCTATAAGTATGAGGTCAGGAGAATCATTATTTTACCTTGCAATTACGAAGTAGAAGAGCTCTTGACAAACTAGGGCATCCAGAGAAATTTGTGTGAAGGAAGAAGAATCATAGAGATCTAAGTGCGTGGACTAGGGTTGATATGCCAAACTAGAGTGGAAGGAGTACATGGGCGTGGGGAGAGTTCTTTTGGAGTATGCCATCTTGTGGAATGGTTTTCCTAGTTAGGGTTTGGTATCTATGGCATGGAGGTAGGAGGATTATTTGCATGGAGTTAATCCTTAGATTTGAGCAGAGTAGTAGAATAGAGCAAGGAGGAATTTAAGTTTTAACCTCACAAGTAGAATGGAACCAAAGAAGGAAACCATCTTGCCAAAGAAACAAAGGGAAAGGGAAAAGGAAAACAAACCACTTTCATCACTAGTTCCAATGAAGAGTGGTATGCAGAAATGCAAGTACCCAGATGGAGTGTTGTTAGGGAAAGAGTGGGAATCACACTTGAGGAAGATGGTCTGTAAGTGACTAAAATCATCGCACATGATCTACATAGAAAAAGAGATATGGTGTTGGAACTGGTTCATCCAACTAACAAGAGGAGATCATAGAAGGAATGTCGATCTATACATGACAATGAAGTGAAGGTGAAGTTGGAGAAGGCTGGGTTGCTGACAACTATATGAGTTTCCCTATTTTGGAAAGCTTGAGTGGTTATACCAGTGGTTGATGTCATGCGTACATACATGATGACCACTTCTATTTTTTAGGCCATAAAATCCACATGTAAGCTCCACAAATTATATAAAATTTCACTCTCCTGAATTACGAAGGAGACTCTATAGATGATGGACTTAGATGTTAAGGAGGCCATCAAGGAAACTCTGGAGGCCTATTACTATAAGAAGGATTTGTCACTACTTAGAAATCTCACATATCCCCAATCTTATTATGAGAATGGCTGTGAGCATTTGATTACCAAGTTGAATAATCAAGAAAGGTAGAAACAAGTGAACAAGGCATGGCTAAACATATGTCTAGAAGATCTCTGAAGGCACCATTTACAACGTATCCACCTACATTGTTGATGAAATAATTAGCAGTGCATAGGAAGGAGAGAAGATAATGTTTGACAACATTATCCTCAAAATTGTCTTCTCAAATATTGGAGTGTCCCGATGGGTCAAAGAAGTTAATATGGGGAGTATCTAGAAGTAAAATCCCTTGCCCGCAAAAAGGTTCTGATAAATATACTTGTGAGACCATAAAAACCTCTCACAAGGCGTGCACTTAGAAAAATGGTACAAGTGAATGCACAATGCAGTTCGGGGTAGAGTTGCAGGATACTTGAATAGTATCCCACGCTAATAGATAGGGAAAGTGGAGTTTGATGTATATCTCAGCATTTTTGTATTGGACCAACTTCAACTTTAATAGATGGGCCTAAGAGTCCATGGTGCAAACTACCATTTTCTTTCACTGCACAATAATTCCAAGTGGGGGTCAACCATTTTAAGGAGGCTGAGAGACTAAGGTTTGACCTTAGTGAGGTATACCAAGACCACCACGAGCTATGCACAGGAATATTGTATATCCAAAGAAGTGCACATATGTGGAGAAATATGTCTCCCACAAAGTGTAGATGATAAAACCAATAACTTTGTCAATCGCTAGAAGGATTACAGCGAGGGTATATCTATGCATAAGGAAAAAGTTTGAGAAAGGTGCCTACCTAGAGAATGATGTATCCATTCTAGAAGACCCCACAGGAAGAAATATGGTCATGCCAAAGAAGAGGGAGAGAGAAAGGTGCATGAGAAGAAGGAACCAAGTGTGCAGACAACGCGATCTATGGGCACACTAGAAACAAGCGCTAAACCAAGAACTTACATGTGTAGAAAGAAGTCCCTAGTCAATGAGAAGACCCCAGAAGAAGAGACATCAAAGTAAGAGGAGCCCCTCATAAGAGATGAGTCACCAAGGAAGGATTCTCCCACTGAAGAAAAAGAGAGGGAAGATTCTCCTATACTATAATCACCAGTTAGGAAGAAATGGAAGGTGATGGATAAGGAAGAATCAGAAGAAATAGATGAATTGGAGGCCTACCAGGGTGAGAAGGATGATGCTGAGGATGAAGAATTTCATAATCATCTCATGTATGATATACATGATTTAGAAGAATAATGAAGTGAAGGGAAGAATGACGAGGTAGAAGCAAATGCTCAAGGCAAAAGGGTAAGAAAATAAGTGAACACAAAAGATCAGAGAACCCCAAGCCTCACCAAGGAGCAGATAGAGGAGACCGTGGAGAGAGAAGTGGTAGGTATAATCAAAAAGCTAGTGGAACAAGAAGTATAGTGCATCAAAGATGAAGTGATGAAGGAGATTGAGGAAGAAAGCATTAGAAAGGAGTATGGCAGCATGAGTGGAGATCCCAGCCCAGCAGTGAGATTTCCAAATGTTGCATGAATAGGTGGGAAGAGCGTGGTGGCAGCCCAAGGGAAAGGAATGGGTTACATCAATGATCCAAGAACGAGGCTATGTGTGCACTTCCAAAGCACCATGCCAACATAACAACTCCTAGCCATACCCTCATTTGACATAGAAGGCACATGCCCATGAACCAGGAAGATGTTATCTTGGGCATTTGAATCACATGTCGATGAACCTAAGTTTAAGGTAAGCCAAGGGGTTCTAATGAAGATGCCAGAGACAAAAAGGGATAAACCCATTAGTTAATGCTCAATGGTTTTCAGATGAGAAAGTATGTAATGCACTTGACAAGGGTTTCAGTTGAGGTTAAGGCCATAATTTTTGAGAGGAATCATAGGGTGAGATTCCTAGAGGTGGAGTTGAAGGAGGAGGAGATTCTCGAGAAAAACAGGGACCTAAAACAAGAAGAACTGGACAACGCATAGTTAAGGCATGAATTAAAATATGAGAAGGTAATGGTGTGCAGATTACACAAGAAAATTGAAATGATTATAGATGTTATTGTTTTAAATCATCTTGACCTAGCGTCACCCAAGAAAATATATGAATCAACCTTGCAGTTCCTAGAGGATTTAACTCGCACCCTCACTATAGAGAGGTGACCACTCGCCCTAGAGTCTGTAGAAGAGGGGAAAGTGTGCTTAGAGAGAGAAGACAAGATGAAGGTCATAGGAATTGTTTCTCAGTATACCAAACTCCTTATCAATGTGAAGGCCACCGCACAAGCTGCTAAAACTGGCTATTATAATTGTGTTAATAGAGATAGAGTAGTAAGAATCTTGTTCACTACAAATGAGATGAAACTCAAGGAGTTCCAGGAGAAGAATAAGGGGAACAGAGAAGAGTGGGATAAGATCTTGACCAAGGTGGAGAAGAAATCAGAGGTTATCAAGACCTTGTAGGGCTTGATCAAAAACTGGCTAAAGGAGTTAAACCCCTAGATCACCAACAGGATGGATGCCCTCAAGGATTTAGGAAAACAACTGGAAGGAATTGTTGAAAAAATTATCACTAAGGGGGAAGGGATAAGATTTGAGGAGGTAAGCACCTTAGTAGGTGACCTCTGTTAGCAAGCATAGAATGAGGTTAATTCCTTGGAGAAGCTAGAGGTAGATATAGGGAAGGATTTACCTCTCCTCCAATAATGAACATGTTCTCCTTTATTTCCCCATTATTTCTCTCTATTCTTCATTCCTTAATTATTTTTCCAACTATTCAGAGCCAACCATTTTTTATTCATTGAAGAGAAGTGTTTTCGAGGATGGCGAATAGGTGTAGTTTTGGGTAATGTTGGACCTTAGAATATTGGCTAAGTATAAGAAGGTGCGTGGGTGCATGGGGCCTATATGAATAAGGGCGCATAGGATGAAGTCATGTAGGAAAGGGTTTTAAAAGGGTTTAGTAGAACCCAAGGTGCACGTGTAAGGAAAAGGAAAGGGTTTCATGACATCCCAGGAATTAGATGAGAAAAGCGTGACCCAAATGAGCATGTGGAGTGGATAAGGTGCCATCCTAGAAAATCGATGGTCAATAAAGGAATATTCCATGTGATGGAAGGATTTACAAATACATCATTGTAGAAAGTGGAGAGCTTGGATTGGAAGAAGCATGCTCCATTGAAGGACCACATGGACACTTGACAACCGATCTATTACTTCAGGAAGGTATGTCGGTGGATGCTAAGGCTATATATAAAGATTTTCGGGTAGAAGGAGAGGAGGAATGGGGAGAAAAGTGTGTGGCCACTGTCATCACATAGCAATTAAAGAGGTGAAGATATGTAGAAATAGTGATGGGTTCTAGGGATTATCATTAGTAGAGCTATAGAAGAGATGACTTATCTAGAGGGATGGGTCTATGAACATCTTTGTAATCTAGAAAGCATAGTTTAATATTATGATGTATAAGTCTTATTTGTATTAAGACATTTGGTCTGTAATGGCCTTGAGAAATGTAATGTGGTTATTGAGAATAATATGAATATATGGCTTTCTTTGAAAATATATGCATTGTTCATGGGTATAAAACCTAGTGCCTTTTCTTTGTACTATCAGATCTATTATATGTTTGATATTTTCCTTGTTATCTAAAGGGAGGCTTTTATATAGTAACTCATCCTAATACCCTCAAAATGAATGCATGGTTCTTAACCTTCTTGCATCTAAGCTTCTATCTGTAGGGGATGTATTCTCAAAAAAATCACATAAAGGAGGGGATTAACACCTGCACGTTCCTCGAGTGAGTGCCCAATACCCACTAGGTGATAGGACGATGCGCATGGGATTAAACTATTTTTGTAAGGACATAAAAATGACTACATCTGCAGGGTTCTCATCGATATGGATTTTCTCTAACTTCAGTTTCCCATCTTCCAACACCTTTCGTATGAAGTGATACGTCAATTCAATGTGTTTTGTTCTTGCATGGAATGATGAATTATTTTCCAGATGGATCACGCTCTAACTGTCACTGTATAATCTGTAATCCTCTTTCTCCTTTCCCAACTCTTCCATGAACCTACTCATCTATATCTTCTCTTTTCTAGAATCTGTAACTGTAACATACTCTGACTATGTATTAGAAAAAATCTTAACCTTCTGTAATCTTGAAATCTAGATAATTTTCATTCCACCTACTGTGAAAAAATATCCAGTGGTGTTCTTATTTCCATCCAAATCTCCAGCCATATCTGAATCAACATAGCCATGTAAAGAATTATCTAACCCTCTATAACATAACTCCATGCCAGATGTCCCTCTCAAGTACCTGAGAATCCATTGGACTACTTTCCAATGTTATTTACCTAGATTAGCCATAAACCTGTTCATAACTCCCACTTCCTGTGCAATGTCTGGTCTAGTACAAACCATGACATACATAAGTCTTCATATATGATGACGCATAAGGAACATCAACCATGTACTCAACCTCCTTGTGTGATGAAGGACATTGATCTTTGCTCAATTTGAAGTGTCTAGACATAGGTGTACTAACAGGTTTTGAAACTTTCATGTTAAACCTTTCCAACACCTTATTTATATAAGCTTCCTGAGATAAATACAACCTCTTATTTTTCCTATCTCGATGAATTTACATGCTAAGGATTTTCTTCACAGCTTCCAAATCCTTCATTGCAAATGTGTGACCTAACCTTTCTTTAAGTTTACTAATTTCCTGCATACTAAATCCTGCAATCAACATATCATCCACATACAGTAACAAAATAACATAGCTCCACTATAAAGCTTCTTAAAATAAACACAATGGTCATATTCACATCTCATATAACCATGCTTATGCATAAAACTATCAAATCTCAAATACCATTTCCTTAGAGATTGTTTGAGTCCATATAGGCTATTTTTCAACCTACACACTAATTTATCTTTACCCTTGACTTCATACCCAAGCAAATTTTGCATATAAATATCTTCATCCAAATCACCATGAAGGAAAGTTGTTTTAACATCAAGCTATTCTAAATGCAAATATTTTGTTGCAACCAAACTTAGAACAATACGAATAGAAGCCATCCTAACTACATGAGAAAAAATCTCATCAAAGTTAATACATGCTTTCTGTGAAAATCCCTTTACCACAAGCCTTGCCTTGTACCTTTTCAGTCCACCCTCTTCTTCCTTGATTCTTTAAACCCATTTGTTCTATAAAGTTTTCTTACCTAGTGAAAACTTGACCAAATCCCATGTTTGATTTTGTTCCAAGGAGTCCATCTCCTCATCCATGTCATGATCCTAGTGCTCGTGGGTATTTACATGCATTGCTTCTTTAAATCTTTCTAGTTCACCACTATCACTCAATAATAAACAAGAAAATGAAGGTGAAATTTTTTCTAGAGGTCTACTTATCCTTTGTGACCTTCTCACTGAGATTTGGGGTGATTGGGGCTCATTATGTGCCTGTTGCACATTCCTATCAATCTATGTCAGTGAACGACGTCGGTCCACCTATAACTGACCATAGTTTTGTAACCAATCACAATTCCTTTTTCTGCCAACTGACTATGGTTTCCTTACCGACAGTGGTTCTAGGAGTACCGATGCCAATTTTAGTGGTTGTCTGTTCTGAATCTGATCATGTCTGTTAATGTCGGTTATCTTGACCGACATCATTTTCTGTAACCAATGTCAGTGTCTGTGGATGTCTACTTTAGGTCTCAAATTTGATTTTCCTTCAAAATCTCATCAACTTGTTCATGTTTAGACACCAAAACCTAATCCTTGTACATTATTTTCTCATTCCAATCAATTTCACGACTCCTAACAATATTAGAATCTTCTAAATCATAAAATCAATATCCAAAATCACCAGAGCCATAAACCAATGAAATTACATCTCTTAAATTTAGGATCCAAACTCTTCTTATTTTCCCTATCAACATGCACAAAAGATTCTGAGCCAAAAACTCTAAGAAAAGAAAAATTTACCTCTTTTTTAGACCAAGCTTCTTCTAGTATTTCACCATCTAGTGCTATTAAAGACCCATAGTTGATCAAGTACACTATTGTATCCAATGCTTTTTTTCCCAAAACTTCAAAGAAAAACTGACATATATCCTCACGCTTCTAGCACATTCCATGATTTTCCTGTTCATTATTTTTGTAACTCTGTTCTCTTGTGAATTTCTAGGAACCATTCTTTCTCTTTGTATTCCTTTCACTGAAAATAATCATTTAAAGCCTTGTTGTAGTACACACCACCATTGTCAGATCTAAGGAACTTTAATTTTAATTTTGTTTCATTTTCCACAAGGGATTTCCACCTTTTAAAATTCTCAAAAACATCAGATTTGCACTTAATAAAATAGATCCATACCTTCCTTTTGGCACCATTAATGAAAGTCACATAATATTGGGATCCTCCAATAGAAGATACCTGAGCTATAGTCCCTACACATATGAGTGTACAAGCTCCAATTTATGCTCCTTCTTTATTGACCTAACCTTGAGAAATATCACTATCTTATGCTTTCCAAATATAGGATTCTCACAAAATTGAAGATCTAATTGTTTCAAATCTGATAGCTTACCTTTAGCCTTTAGGATATGCATTCCTTTTTCACTCATATGGCCCAACCGATTATGCCACATGGTTGCATCTAAAACTATAGTAGATAGCATAAAAAAGTAATTAGTAACACCCATAGACAAATATAAAGTTCCTACCTTCCTACCTCTTTCTACAACAAGAAATCTCTTAGTAACCTTCCAAGAATCAGGTATGAATGTAACCACACATCCAGATTGACCTAGTTTCCATGAAGATATTCGATTTCTCTTGAGGCTTGTTACATGTCTCACATCTTTCAATACCCATGGATTTCCATTCTGTAACTTTAGATGAAAACCACCTTTACTAGTAATATTACATGTCTCATCATCTCCTAAATAAACTTGTTTAAAATCACCCTGAACATAATTACTGAAATAACCCTTATTAGGGGGTAGCATGAAAAGACACTCTAGAATCTAAAACCCAAGATTCTAATTTATTTTCTAAGGAGAGAATAAGGGCATATTTCTTTACCTCACTTGCAATTTTTTACTCTTTACCTTTGTTTTATGTATTCTCTTTGTTTTCCTTAGACCAACACTCCTTATTTATGTGTCCTTTCTTTCCACAATTCTAGAAAAATTAAATCTATGTACCTGGATTTTGATCTTCCATGTCTTGAATTTGATCTACCATTATTCTTTCTCTTAGATGATCTCTCCTTAGATCTTCCTCTACTTTCTACATTTAAAGTGTTTCCAGATGATGCTTCTCCTAAGCTTTTCCTGCGTATTTCCTGATTAAGGATTATACTAACCACATCATCAAATTTCAAACCTTTAGAAGAAGACGTTGTATTACTTACAACCATTACCAATTTATCCCAACTATCTAGCAAAGAGAATAAGAATAAAAGTGCTTTTAATTCATCATCAAATGGAATTTCTACCAATTTTAATTTATTTACAATAGACTGGAAATCATTCAAATTATTAGATACAGATCCACCTTCTTGCATCTTAGAATTAAACAATTTTTTCATCAAATAAACCTTATTAGAAGCACTAAGAGTTTCATACAAATTTTCTAAAGATTTCATCAACTCTACCGTGGTTTTTGTATCTGTAAAATTTGAAGTCACCATTGCTGCTAGACTAAATCTTATAGATCCCAGAGCCTTTCTATCAAGAACCTTCCATTCTTCATTAGTCATCATGTTTGACTGTGCATGCTCATCTAATGGTAAGTATTGATCCTTCTGATACAAATAATCCTCTACCTACATCTTCCATAGTTGATAATTATGATAGTCAAATTTATCTACTCTATATTTACTACCTTTTGCCATTGTTCTACTCCCACTCAATAGGAAAAACCTCTGTGAGTAAATCGTGTTGACACAAAAAAACCTCCAAACAAAGCTCTGATACTAGTTTTTGGGGTTTAAACCATATAACAATGTTACAAAGATCTAATATCAGATAGAGTATACAAGCAATGAATGCGGAAATAACCAGAAGATAAAATAAAACAAGAGAAATATAACACTATATTTAATGTGGTTCACCTAGTGTGGGATACATCCACCAAGAAACAACCATTATTATTATTTAGTTCTTTACAGAGGAAATACAATGAAGATCTAATGTCTTTCAACACCTCACAGGATGTTCAATGTTTTTTCCCTCACTCAACTACACTTTCTTTCTCACCAAGAAAACTAACATACAAACAATTACTATTTTCTTCTCTCATACCCTCATACAATGCATACATGCATATATATCTATTTTGGGAAACTAACTATGATTTTACAATAAATAAACCATCTTTAGAAAAAATATTTATTCTAAATATCATTTAAAGAATAAAGCACCATTGCTCAGGTGACCAATGCCGATCACTTCTTAACCAATGCTAGTTACCTCCTAACCAATACCTGTCACTGTCAAAACTAGAAAAATGTAAAAGAAAGCTTCCTGTGAGGAAATTAAGCTCCATAATCAACAAATTTTGGATGAGGGATATCTTCCCAAAATTTCATGGGAATTCGATGCACAGTTTGGGAGATACGAGTGATTTGTCATTTTTTTTTACCTTAGGGTTTATGGAAGCTCACACTCATGGTTTTTCTTAAAAATCCTCTCTTTCTTCATTATATCAATGCTAGAAGATGATGAAAAGATGATGGAGGTCATGTATAAGGTTTGAAAATAGCAACAATGGAGGATTAGAGGGAGAATCAGGTAGTTTGCGTGCGTGAAGGAAGAAGCTAGAAGAAAATTTTGTGCATCAATTACAATAGTTTATTAGTGCACTTGGTGTAAAAATATGCACCCCATCCCTATTGGGTCATGTGTGGTAGCCCAATTTTCTATTGAGGATAACAGAGGGACTTTAATTTTTAAAAAAAATCTTCTAGGTGCTCATGGGTGACCAAGGGCTTAAATGGGAAGGTTGGGGAGTTTTGTGTCCTAAAAATCCCAAATATTTGGTGCACATGAGACACAAAATTTTTCCCTCACCCTATCTTGACAAGTGGCCAAGTGTGATTACATGAAGTGGGGGTTGGGAAATGGATCTTGGGGGGCTTAAAATTATGAAAAGAGATAAACTGTGGTCATGTGGAGGGTCCAAGGGTCCACATAGGTATGGGATATATTTTTTTTATTATTGGTAAATAGTTTTTTGAAAGGGACTATACCCTTGTATACAAAAAGGGGCCTAGAAGCTAGAATAGGAGTGACAAACATTATAAGAAGGATCAAGATCTATATAAGATGTAAAAATAAAGTGTAATCAAAGAGCAGTCACCCCAAAACATCTAACTAGTTCGAATACTGAGGAAGAGCAGCCAAAAAACATCAACAAAACAACAAAAAACATGACAGAAGTCAGCAAGAGCAGCACAGATCCACAATTACTTCTTGGCAGATTTGTCAATTTTGGATTTTATAGTCTGCCAAGAGGTAAATATAGCCAATGCTGTCATGTGAGTAGGGTCAGTAATATCCAGCTATTGAATGGTTTGTTTTCCTTCTTTTTCCATGCCCCAAAGAGTTGTTGGTATGCCGCTGAGATTAGAGACGCAACAGACATGCTGCTCAATAAACTCCTCGATTGCACTAAATATAGCCATATTATGATCATGGTGAGTCTTGGTTTTTCCAAGTCGGTTGTCCAGGGAGTGAAGTTTTTTGTAGATATCTTCAACCTGTTTGTTGTCAATATCATCCTACTCCTCCTTCAGTCTCTTACCTTTTTGCTTAGACAAGTTTTTTACTTCTTCTTTCAGCAGCAACACGTCAGTTTCTAAAGCTTCCATCCTTTTAGTGGAGCTCTCAGCGTGTGTCTCCTAAGAACCCATGCTGATAATGTGCAGGAGATTATGAGCAACCTTCAAGTCCTAAGGCACGTTCCCCGAAATAGGGGTATCTAGGTTCAGCCTTGTAGAAGATCTAGTTATAGGCCTGTTCGAGGTGGAGGTGAAAGGGGTGGGAGCAGAGGTGGGGGGGATGACAAGGGGAGTTGAGAAGGAATTCAAAGGGGTGGAAGTAGTGGTGATGGGGATAGAAGGAGTGGTATTGGTAGCGGTGGTGGGAAAAGAAGGAACAGAGATGGGGGAGGTTGGAATGCCAGGAAGCTTAAGAAGACACAATTTATGCAATAAGAAAATGAGACCTTGTTGCAAAGGGACCGCACGAGCATGATTTTGGAACTCCAAAATGGAGCACTCAAGATAATTAAGTAAATAATGAGGGAAACATACCATGTAATTTATGCGGAAGTGATTGAGGAACACAAGATGTTTTAAGGGCATTGTGACAAATCTCCCCTCTAAAGAGATGTATCTCACCATCATATGAGTGACCTCGTCAAAAGGCGGAGGGATAGAGCTGACTTGCAAACCCACCATCACAAAAACCATTTTCTCATTGCCCTCCACAAATTTCCTCTCCTCATCCGGCCTGTCAATCCTTTTATTGAAAAATTGGTACCCATCCATTCCAAGGCCAATAGCTTCAACGATTAACTCTTCATTGATCAAAATTTTTTGTCCTCCATATTCAACTTTGTAGTCTTTCCAGTCCTTCACAAATTACACAGAAATGCTTTGGTCATGACCCTGTATCTTCTCAATGAAATTAGTAATGCCTCCCTGGTTGAGAAGATTCCAAAGCTCTTCATTATTCTTCCACTTCGGGTCTGTGCTGGGCTTGATCTGACAAGGGGATCCTCCCATTTTCACCTGTCTTAAGTGATTGACAATGTAAAATTCAAAATCCCTATGAGTAATTCAAAATTAGCCACAGTTTTTAACCCACCTTTCTCTATTTTTTCTCACACTATGGGAATGATGAATAGTGTAGCCGTTGTTGTCATAACACTTCCCATGAATGCCTACGTAATTTCTGCTCTATACTTGTGAGATCCCACATGCGCGAGCATCAGTCCCCTTTGAAATCCACTCCAGATCATCATCAGCCTTACCACAGACTTGAAAATCCATAAAAAATTGTTTAATAGCTGTTATAGGCATAATATTTCCCGCATGTGTGGCTTTAATCTTTAGATAAATCCACTTTAAATCATCATTATACTTTATATATCCTTGATTACCTATCAATATCTGTTTAAGTGCTATTTTAAACTTATCTGCGCGTGTGAAAGTATTATTCATAAAGACCCACTCCAAATTCTCATTAATAATATTCCAAATTTGTATGCCCATAAGTATCCGCTTGTATGCTATTTTGAATCTGCTCAGGGATGTGATCACTATTATCCCAAATAATGTGATTAACATTTATGCCATCATTAGCCAATGCATCTACCACCTTGTTACCCTCTCAGTAAGTATGCTTGATCTGAATATTATTGAAGGTTTGGAAAATACTTATGGACTCCAAGATGAAGTCTTTGATGTTCCAACTTTGGGGCGAACACTGATTAAGATGATGGATGATATTAAGCGAGTCTTCTTCCAGAATGATATTTTAGATATTATGAGTCTGAGAAATTCTAAGGTGCAATAAAGCAGATAATGCTTTAACAAAATGATTAGTTTGTATTCCCATTTTACTGACATAAGAAACAACCAAACTACCTTTATGATCCCTGATCACTCCTCCCCCAGCTGTAATTCCAGGGTTACCCTTAGAGGCCCCATCAAAGTTCAACTTATACTAGTTAAAATCAGGAGGATGCTAGTGTATCAAAGATCTATCAATATTATTACCTGAATTATTTCAGATATTGTCAGCTCCAATCTTCCATTGGGACAATATATTCTCTTCATTTTCTAGATAACTCTTGTTCTTGGGGGGTTTAAATCTAGAAATATTCTCTTTAATAGCATTAGAATTTTTCCCAATACTGAGCTTATAATTCTGTTTACTATTTCTAAAGATGATATCATTTCTATCTTTCCATATCCTCCAAATAATATGAGGCATTACCAAATTCCAGAGCCTTCTCACAACACAATGTTTGTAGGGTGGGCTCCATTGGGTCCAGAGATGACTAAAATCCCTCGGAACCACTCAAGAAGCTTTAAAATTAGAAAGGGAAAAAATCCACATTTTGGTAGCATATTCACAATGGATAAGAAAATGACTGATATCCTTAGAGTATTTTTTACACAGATGACACCTATTAGGCATTATAAAACCTTTTCTTATCAGGTTTTCATTGGTAAGAATTCTTCCCCTGAGAGCAAGCTAAAAGAAAAAGTTAATTTTAGGTGTTAGCTCATTCATCCAAATTCTAGTCCATTTAAAATTAGTTTGACTATTTTCGAAGAAAGTATTATATCCAGTTTTAACAGAGTAGTTCCCATCAATAGAACTACTCCAGTACAACTCATCCTTAACTTCGAGCTGACTTAAGGGGATAAGGTCCATCTGATCTTCCAGGGAGGAAATAGTTTGGGTTAGATCATCTCTATCCACAGTAAGTTTTTTCCATTTCTTCTTGTTGCCCTTTCTTACAATATAATCCTTGATTCTAGTGCCATACTTGCTTTCAAGATTGTCTTTGAATGCTCCAAATCTGTCCATGAGGCTGCCATTAAACCAGTTATCATCCCATAATTTTATATCACAACCATCTCCCACTTTCCACTTACTTCCTTGTTTTATGAAATTTCTGCTCTTCACTAAGTTATTCCAAAAAATGGAACCATAAGGAAGATGCTCATCTTGAAGAAAAGAAAAGATAACTTGTTTATTAAGGTATTTATCCTTAATTAATTCTATCCAGGGTTGCTTCTCAGATAGCATTCTCCAGCCCATTTTTACAATAAGAGCCTCATTCATTTTCTTGATGTCTTTTATGCCTAGGCCTCCTATAGATTTTGGAGTAAAAACCTTATCCCAAGAAACTAAGTGATATTTAAACTTCTCCTCCATGCCTTGCCATAAGAAGTTTTTTTGAATCCTCTCATTTTTTTCTCTGAAGGCAGCAGGGATCTTATATAGAGACATGATATAGATAGGCAAGTTTTGAAGAGTGCTTTTTATGAGCAGGAATTTACCAACACTAGAAAGAATGGGTCCTTTCCATCCAGCCATTTTTTTAAAAAATATCTCCAACAAATCATTCCACACCTTGGTAGAAACTTTTTTAGTGTCCAGAGGGAGTCCTAAGTAAGTGGCTAGAAGTTCACTTATTTTACATCCCAAAATTTTTGTAATTTTAAGTTGTCTTTCCTTAGGAGTATTGAAGAATAAAATGGAGCTTTTATCATAATTGATCTCTTGCCCAAAAGAAACTTCATAGAGTTGAAGAATAGCCTTGGTAGCTTTATCTTCAAGGACGGATGCCATTAAGAGAAGAACTGTATCATCTGCAAATTGCTGATGAGAAGTTGCGTGGCTGATGGAAGTGGGATTTAAACCTTTCAGAAGACCATCAATAACTACTTGACCAATTGATCTACTAAGACTGTCTACCATAAGAATGAATAGAAAGGGGGATATGGGGTCCCCTTGTCTTAGCCCTCTTCTACTTGTGAAAAAGACCACTGGTTCATCATTACCCACTACTGAGAATCTGACCGTAGTGATGTAAGCCTTAATAATTTTTTGGAATTTAGCGGGAAGCCAAATTTAATTAGAACTTGTTGGTGAAAAATCACAGCACCCTCGGATGTTGATCAGATTTCTAGTTTGATCACTCTAGCATCCAGTGTGATTGCACAACATTGAATCCTTTCTTTGAGTGTGGGACTTGTGAAAATGAGAAAGGAATCTCCAGAGAAGGCTGGTTCCTCTTCCTAAACTACCTGCCACAAGCTATTCCAGTGCAGACAAGCTAATCTAATCCTAATCTAACCATGCCAAGGAGACAGAGAGAGAGAGAGAAAAGGAAAAACAGAGCCTACACTAAAACGGTGATACACCAGAGAAGGAAAATGTTGAACATCTATCAAAACTGCCATGGAACAAAGAGAGTTGAGTGATGGGAAGGATGGACATATGCATCACAGGCCCAAGGATAGATTTCACATAGAAAATGTCCCAAAACTCCATGAACACAGCTCCAAACCTGCAATGAACATTCAAACGTGCACAAATACCTGCAATGAAGAGAGGCAAGAGGAAAACAAGTGAAAAACGAGCAAGGATGGATAGATGCATCACCAAACACGTTTTTGTTGCTTCAGAAGTTTGTACAGAACATCATTTCAATAGTAAAAGGAAAAAACACCATTACAGAGCAGAGGAGGAGGTTTGAACTCCATTTTCAACCCTGGAGAAGAAAAGAAGGGAGGGAAGAGCTGAGAAGATGAACAACTTTTTTTTTTAAAATGAGCCAAATCTGGCCTTTTACAATGCATGGGTCGAGCCCAGGAGAGAGAAAACATGGAAAAATATGGGAACCATTCCTCATTGAATGCAGATGCATTAAAACAGCATGGTCATCCTTACAGACCCATGCTCTAACATTTCTGACCATACTGGAGAAGAATGCGACCCATTCTAGATTAAAACTGGTTGTTGAAATGTCACTTCTGGCCATTACCACGCACCAAAGACGTTTCCTAATTTTCTCTCTCCAAATTGAACCAAAATGCAAGATTGACCCTGGAATCGTGAAGAGAAATTCACCAGCTTTCCATTGATATAAAAATGTGAAAATCTGAGCTCTGGATCGAAAGTTATGGTGATCTGAAGATTTAGGGCAAGAACAGGCCAAAACGGATCGGCGGGAAAAAGTTTGAATTTTTTCCGCGCTCTGCCACTTGGATGACACGTGTTGGGCTCTGATTCGTTGGCAGGCTTGGACACGTGTCAAAACCCCATTGGGTGTGGGTTTGACACTGCAAAATTTCCCACGGCCTTTTCTATCAAAAATTTCCTTCACTTTTACTTTGGAAAATTTTCCAAATTGTCCCCGCCTATCCGCCTATTCGGGACATGTGGGTATATCTTATTCACTGATAGGGGCCGCGGGGTAGACCTTCATCTTTGAAATTTTTTGTGAAACACTTAGCCATATTTCCAACTTTTCCTCTTCTGACACGTGGCACATTCTGATTCGTCCACGGGCCTCCTTGTCTCTTTTTGGCCACTTCACCTTTTTGCATCCTACGCGTACTTTTGGCCCGGATGTCCCAAATTGTCTGGGACAAATTTCTCCAAACCGCCCAATTCGGGATTCCTTGTTCCTATTTGCGGCGAAGACACATGGCGAGATTCCATTGGCTCTCGGCTCTTTCGGCTTTTTGTGTCCCACGTGTCCCTTTGTCCCGGATGTCCCAAACTACCTTGGATGAAAGTCTCCTGCTTCGTCCAGATTGGCTAGTTCGTGTCCTCCGCGTACTATTTTCCCAACTGTCCCGGACTTCCTAGGACAAATATCTACGAACCGCTCGATTCGGGTTGACTTGTGCCAAACCGGCCGATTCGTGTCCCGTGCGTACTTTTGTCCCAACTGTCCCGGACTGCGCAAAACGAAGACTTAGATATTTTTCCCTTGCTTTCGGCCATTTCAGATTTTCACGTCCTCCACGTCCAGATGTACCAACTGTCCCGCAGACCGCCTGGACTAGGACTTAGCCGATTTCCTTCATTTTTTCGGCCCCAAGCTTGGTTTTTTTGCAATTTTTTCACCTTTTCTAACTCGTTGGGTTTTCTTCTTAGATGGGGGGATTTGGAAGGAAGCCGAGGGGGCCCCAGAAACATGATTTTGGGCCTTGAATCAATCTATTTGCCTGGGACTTGAATATTCTGATGCATGTTATCAAAATTACCCTGGGGGGTGAATATTGGATAACAGAACTTTATCTAAAAAAACCCAAGAGACCTTGTCAAAGGATTTATTCATATCAAGCTTAACGACCATATTCACTTTTTTATTATTTTCCATAGAGTGTATGGTTTCATGTACCATAATCACTCCATCTTGGATAATCCTACCTTTAATGAATCCACTCTGCTGCCTTGAGATGAGGTCATTCATTATGAGCTGCAGTCTAGTAGTGATGATTTTGGTGAAGATTCTACAGATAGCATTAACAAGACTGATAGGTCTGAAGTCCTTGAAGTCTTTTGCATCCATTTTTTTAGGTGCCAGCACAATGTGCGTGTTATTAAGCTCTTTTAGAAGATTTCCTGTTCTATAGAATTCATTTACCGCTTTGAGAAGATCCTCCGAGCATATTTCCCAGAACTTTTGAAAAAAATTAATAGAGAACCCATCCGGTCCAGGAGCCTTATCCCCCTCAAGAGAAAAAAATAGCCTTTTGCAGTTCTTCAAGCGTGACAGCTTTAGTGATGTCTCTGAATTTCTGGTCCTCAATGTTATTCTGAGGGATGGCCTCCAGCATGAAGGAAATAGCTTCAGGGTTGCTGACGTTGTTCTCTTTAAGAAGATTCTTGTAAAATTCAAGCGCTTGTTTCTTGATGCTGTTTGGATCTTTAGTGTTGTTCCCATTGTTTTTAGAAACCTCAAGGATTCTGTTACTGGCTCTATGTTTTAGAGTAGTCATGTGAAAGTACTTTGTGTTCCTGTCTCCCTCTTTAAGCCAGACAGCTCTAGATTTAAGGCGCCAAAAAGACTCTTCCCTACTGCAGATCGTATGCAACTCAGAAAGAATATTCTTTTCATTTACTTCATCTTCAACCGATCTTCCCAAAGTATCCATTTTTAACTCTAGATCCTGAAGCTTCTGTTTTAACTCTTTCTTTTTTTCGAAAATATTTCCAAAAACCCTTTTGTTCCAGATTTTGACTTGCTTTTTGACATTTTTGAGTTTTTGAACCAATCTGAACTGAGCAGTGCCTTCCCCATTCCATTCCCACCATTTTATTTTATCCTATCATAGATATCATCATGCTCCATCCACATTTTTTCAAATTTGAATGAGCTTTTTGCTGGTTTAGTCCAATTGAGAAAGCTTAAAGCAATCGGATTATGATCCGATCCAATTCTTGGAAGGGAAGATAGGTAAAAGTCTTGGCTTAGAATCCAGTTTGCTGAGATTAATGCCCTATCCAGTCTCACCTGAATGAACTCCTTTCCCAGCCTTCTATTGTTCCAAGTATACTTATTACCATGCAGATCCACATCAATGAGGTTTTGTTCAGCAATAAAGTCAGCAAAGTCCTCCATACCATTAGAGAAGGTGGGGGTTCCACCAAACTTCTCGCCTGGGTTTAGAGGGGAGTTGAAATCTCCCATAATGAGCCAGTTGGCAGAGCTATGTTGGTTTCTAAAGATTTTAAGATCAGCCCATAGTTTTCTTCTACCACTAGCAGAGTTAGGGGCATAAATATTAGACAAGATCCATTCACACTTTTTCTCAATAGTGACGAATTTAATTGCTAGAGATGATTAATATTAGCACTAAGAATCATACCAGTACAGTGTCTTCTATCCCAAAGAGTAGCCAATCCTCCGGAAGCTCCCTGAGAGTCAACAGCCGCCATTTCAGAACTATCCCAAAAAAAAAAATTAATATTAACCATGGTCATTGCTTTCATTTTAGTTTCTTGAAGAATCAAAATGCTAGGGTTACCGGAATCCCGTAACTCCTTGATGGTTCTTTGCTTAGAGTTTCCATTTAGGCCTCTGATATTCCAGGATATAATCTTCATTTGGAATGGTTGGTAGTTGGAATTGCTTGCTGGTTCAGTTGTCACTGAACACCATCTGCAATATCCCTCTCCGTTTTCTTAGCTCTGAGAGTCTTTTTAGAGGGTCTTCCTCTTTTTGAGCTGCCTCCAAAATCAGTTGTTCATCTAGCAAAAGACCTGGTTGTTCTAGAAGATGAGGTGTCCCAATTGTCAATTTCCTTTTTTTTATCACTATACAATGAATCTGGGATTCTTTCAAAACCTCTCATTCTTTTTTTCTTTTTTGAGATGACCATTGTGAATCCAGAGTCTGTATCTTCCATTTCCTTGGCAGGCATGATTTCTCCTTCTTCTTGTCCTTTATGTAAACTGTCAGGCAAGTGATCAGAAGCTGTTCTGGTGCTGCAGCAGACCGGCGAAGCCACTGCTGAAATGCTGGGACAAGGCAGCGGATCTGCAATACCATTCTCTCCAGAAGAGAGAATCTCCAAAGGCTCAAACTCTGTCATATCTTCCTTGTTACCAAGCTTCCTCCCTAATTAATGACTGAATTTCTTTCTCTTGTTCTAAACTGTCAGGCAAGTGATCAGAAGCTGTTCTGGTGCTGCAGTAGACCGGCGAAGCCACTGTTGTAATGCTGGGACAAGGCAGCGGATCCGCAATACCATTCTCTCCAGAAGAGAGAATCTCCAAAGGCTCAATCTCTGTCCTATCTTCCTTGTTACAAGCTTCTTCCCTAATTAATGACTGATTTTCTTTCTCTTCTGATCCAGAAGGGACTAAAATGTCCATCATTGAACCATCATGCTCGTTTACCTTCCATGGATACCTTAACAAAGTCTTCTTTCACAGATGTTTCAAAAGGTATATCCGAAGAAGCCTTCACCGAATTGTCCAGTACTTCTTTGTTGGGAGCTTCAGGCAAAAGCTAATGTTGCAGCTTTGGGGCGCCAGACAAGATGCTTCTTTATATGAGTTCTAAAACCCCCCTTTTTTTTCTTTCTTTTTCCCTTCTATTTAGATGCAAATCCTTCTGGCTGGGACCTTTGTCATCAATCTTCCTATCCTTGCTTGGGTCCATGCTAACTTTGTTCAGATCTGGGTCTATCCCAGGCTGTTCAAAGTCCAAAGGGAGGGTCATCTTCTTGGAACAGTTTTTGTCAGAGTGACCAATGATATGGCATAGCTTACATCTTAAGGTTTCAACTTCAATTTTTTGGGTCCAGGATCCAAATCGAGTTTTCAAGATTATGTGCTCCGGAATCTCCTGATCTATGGCTGAGAAAATGCAGAACCGAGCAAAAGCAAGCCTGGATCTGTTTCTTGTGGGTCCATCAAGCCCAATAGGTGCGCCTAGGGATTTTGCAATATTTAGCAGTATTTCATCATCCCATAGATGCAATGGCAGCCCTGGAAGCCTACACCAGATTGGAATGGTGTTTATATTTTCAGTATTTGGATCAAAACCCGGATACCATTTTTTCAAAAAAAGACCCATATTTCCCAGCCACCAGGGGCCTCCCAGCAACACCAAATCTAAATCCTCTTGCTGGTTAAACTTAGCCAGGAAAAAACCTTTTGGCATAACAGTAATGCTTAGGGCTCCCTTAGGTTTCCATTTTCTCAAAGCCCATTTTCTAATGAAATCAATATTAGGTCTAGAGCCAAGAAACTTACCAACAAGGGAGAGGTTTGTTTTGCTTAAGGCTCTATCAACAAATCCATCTGGGACCTTAAGACAGGTGGCACCCTCTTTGTCCGTTTCCCATGTAAAATGATCAGTGATTTTAGGACCCACCTTGAGGTTAGGGCTTTGAAAAAGCTTATTCCAGGCCAAAGGTATGGATCCCAGCATTTTCTCATTTTCTTTTCCAGCCGTCCGATTGTGGTCTGAGATCTGCTTTTCCTCAGTAAACTTTGTCATATTGCGCAGACTTTCCGCGGCCAGTACTGCCGAAACCGCGCTGACTGTACCTCCCACTTTTGCATCGTTCGTACCCGTGTCCACAAACGTCCGGTTATGGCTACAGAACAGCCTTTCCTCAGCATTTAGGATCGTAGTTCGCAGACATTCTGCAGCCAAAACTGCAGAGACCGCGTCACCATAGTTCTCTCCATCGCTAGTTCGCAGATATAAACCCTCGTTATTACTAACATCATATATTTGTTACTACAAATTTATGGTATTTTTACATGGGAAATTTTGGATCATTTGGTGTCCATGTAGATGGTCGAAGGGTGTAATGAAGCTTAATGGTCGAATAAGGAAGCTTAGTTCAAGAAGAGAATAACACTTGGTGATCTTTTTGTTACGGAGATTTGTTTAAAATAAGAATTGTGTGGGTCTTGCATCATGGGCACGTGGGTGGTATTATTTGAATTCTTTGCAAGGGAAAATTACAAACCTTGGCAAAGTTAGAAGACCATGTATCGGGCTATTCCAAATTTTATGGTGTGAGAGAGGCCCATTAGTCTTATTGAACTTTCAACAGCCTATCTAGATAAGGGAGTCAGAAAATTCAAATGATTGAGAAGTGGAAAGGCCGAACTAATAAATTTGTTCTCAAAGACTCTCCAAACACACAAGCTTTCTGAGATGAAGTATTTTCAATTTCATTTCAGAGGTGTGAATGCCTCCAATGTATTCGGTGGAGTAATTATCATAGCTATTTCAATCATTGTCCCCACCAACATTCTCACACTCTATGGGTGGCCACTCTATGAATGATTTTATTTTTTGCTAGCTCGTTTCACGACATATCAAGGTCCTAGACCTGTATCCTAATGCTTGCCTACATGAATGTCTTGATGTCCTCGGATGTTGCCTACTACTTTGTTTTATTTCCTAGGCACTTTGTTTAAGCATGAAAATTTGGATTGTTGTTGAAACTAACAATCTCACATTTCAACACGTTCATAGCTTTGAGTTTTGAAAAAAATGACTTTGTATCAATTTCGATGTTAGGGGTGACATGATACAAGTGTTTAGAAGGGCATTGTACAAACCAAACATGTTATTGGACACCAGGGTCCGTTGTCATGCTTGTTTGAGAATTTTGTCTACAAACTTCTATATTAGCAAACAAAAATATGGCAAACCAACACAAGTTAGGGACATGTTCATACATCGATCGGAGGGAGGACCCTAGCACCTAATAACTTTGCTTATCTCTGAACATTCTGATTGAAACTATGCCAAATAAATTGGACTTTAGAGTCACCAAAAAGATAGACGACACAACTTGCTTTTTAAAACACAACAAACACATTGAAAAAAGGGAAACACATGAAATGGGGGAAACAAAATGCAATTAAAAAAGGGAAACTATGTATAGGAGAGGGGATATTTATAGAGGTGGGGAAAGAATATACACAAAACCAGAAATGCCAACGCTATTGTGGGATTTTGAGAAGTACCCATGCTTTTGTGGGATGTCATGAAACAACAAATAAAAGGCTAAACCATTTTAATTGCATGGCAATGCATGTATTATTGGGTGCAAACCATTAGATTTTTTGATGGTTTCAAATCATGTATTGACGTCACAGACCACCAGTTAGACCATAATTTAGAGTATTGGCATACACAAACTGCCTAAAGAATGTTCTTAGAGTATCTGGCATGACAAACCCTTATTTGCAGTATTCTCAAAACAAGTTATACCTTAATGCCTATACTTGGGCCCTTTTTGTGGCAATGAAACACCATTATTGGGTGTACTTCGAGATTGTGGAAAAAATGTGTTGCTCTTTGAATTGCAGCATTTGCTGAATCATATCCTATATCAATTAGGCACTCGAACTGTGTGGGAACAAATTTATTTTCTTCCCATTCAATAACTTCTATTAATATCCCACTTTATTTCTATGAGAAAGTGTTTTATAGAATTGTGTGCCAAATCATTGAAATGAATTTCTTCATCATCCTCAAGAGATTTATGCAACATGAAAACATGTTCAAATAACATTGGAGCTTGGGAAGTGAGTGTGATCTGATTTTGAATTCCCATCATGAGAATCTTGCACATTTGTATTTTTTTGTCCACAACCATCTTGATGGATATCCATCCATTCAAAATTGGTCTTGGCATAACACTCAAAAATCTAATCCTTGGATTGGTCATAGGAGCATTCTGAAGTGGTGGGAACAATTTTTCATTGAGCATACTCCCAATAACCTTGTAGCTTTTCACTTATTGTTTTGAATGACTCTCTTTAATGAAAATCAACTAAGAATTTTCCCTACTGCTTTCCTCCAGAAATGGAGACGATGTCTTCAAGACTTTAGGAATTCCAAAGGAGATTCAAGAACCTTCCTTATTTTTCACTCATGAACCTCTTCACACTACTTGAAAGAGAAAATAGCTTCTTTCACATTCACTCTCATCAACCAAGGCATTGGGGAAGACACCAAACTCCTCCATTGGATCTATCTTGACATCAAACATTAGCATATAAAAATGAGAATCAGCACAAATAGCCTCATACCTATCATTTAGTCTCAATAGGCTCAGGTTAAGAAATCACAACCTAGAAAGAAGTCCAAGGAATGCATTTCCAAGTCCATTTATTACATTTGACACTCTTATAAAGACTATTGCATGGCATGACTCTTCTAGGATATTCGACAGTGACTTCATATTCAAAATGGATATTCTGAAAGAATCTCTAGTTCGTGCAAATACCACATGGCTAATAATTTGATCTAAAGATGACCCCATGGCCTCATCGATAGTCACCCAATTAGTCATATATGGGTCGACAGTGACTTTCAACATTACCAAGGATTCACTTGCTTGAAAACTAGGTAATACTTGAATCACCACACGCTAATAATAAAAGAGACCACATAGCCTCTCGATAGTCACCCAATTAGGAAGGGTAATCCTTCAAGTTCAAAATCCATATCGTCTTCCTCTTGGTAGGCAGTAGAAGACATGTTAGGGCAATATTATGGTAATGACTAATTTTCAGCTATACCTTGATCATTTATTATTGTATCTTCTTGCTCATATAAAAAAGGAAATTTTTCATATTCACCACTGATGTAATTCTTTGGTTCTCCCAATTGGGTGTAACAAATGCACTCCTTTTAAGTGACCGTACATATATTAACATCTAATGATCATATGTTGCTTCCTCTTGAATGATGGAAACAATTCAAATTCCTTGCATGCAAGAGGTTGCATGCCCTCTCATTGATCAATCTTAGATTAGCTCCCAAAAGGAAATTATGGATTCTTCCTTGCTTATCATCAATGATTGCCAAAATCATTAAGTGAACTTGATTCATTCAGGACATATATTCACTTCATCATTCAAAATTTCTACATCACTTGAAGAATCAAAATAGGAAGGCAGATTGTCCATAATCATTTTGTGATTCATCCTCTAGAGTCTAGGATATAGTTTTGAATATCTTGCACTTACTTCACATATCTCCATTCCTCTTATTAACACTAAAGAAAAATTTGAAATAACTGCATTATCCATGATTTTAAATTGGTCTTCTTGTACTTCTAATGCTTATTGGTGGAGTATTCAGAAACAATATGAATCATAGAATCATACAAAAAGAATATTCATCTCTTGAAAATCCATTTTTCCTCCAATGGGTAGTGCCTCAAGCTAAAAATAATTGGTGAATGGAGGTTCTAAATCAATTTATTATTCATAATCTTCAATGTTGTATTTATTTGAGTTTTCAGATAGGGGTTTTAAGTATAATACATACCTTCAGCAAGCATCCAAGAATCTTTCAAAGGGATAAACACCTTGCGTAGTGTTGGAAACTCCATTAGGTATTACTTTAAAATCTTAATCCTTGACAACACATAAGTGCTTCAAGGTGTTCATACCTTCTTTTTAGAGACTACAAGCATGCCTCCAAATTTCATAAATAGATCATGGGGGTCAACAATTTCCTTTTATTAGAGTTGAAGGAATACCTTTCCACATATTCTCTTTTCAATAGATGTTATCCATTTCTTATGTCACATGTATGTCAAGGAAGTCATCGTATAGAGTAGAAAAAAAAGGCAAGATCAATGTTTATAATTTTATAGTGAGTTGTGCTACAGATTACAAAAATCTTATCAAGTGGGCCCTTCATAATTTTCCATAGTGTTCAATTTGATTTGACCTCTAAAGACCTACTTTTTCTTCTTGCCAATGATTCAAGTTGCATCATATATCTGTAGCATGAAGACTCATATTGGTCATATATCTACAGCTTGTAGGTAGATTTGGACATTGCAATATCATTGTAAAATTCTCACAAATCTTTGTAAATGCATTAGTTCTCAAAAGGATTTGGCATATCATAATTACCCTATACACAATGAAATTGCATTCAAGGGATGATGAAAGAAATCTCCAGCCTTAAATTTAGCTGTCTGAGATTAAAATATACCAAGGCATGATTATACATCTCCATGGATTTTTTCATCATATTGTACAAAGCTTAAATATTTTTCATCCAAGTCTCTTGGATTCTATCGTTGCAATGTCCAATAATTCCCAATTTCCTTTTATCTCCTTTTGAATTTTATCCACCATAGCATTTTGACAGGTTCTTTCAAGCCACACTACCAGAAATTATTCTTAGTTCTACCCCAGACCAAATCAATGGACAAAATTTAGAGATGTAACTACCTTAGAAGTCCAAGAGACCCTTTTGCTGATTCTCAAATTTTGAGCTTTCCAACTGACTGGTTTGGAACCATTGCTGATTAATAATTTTCATTTCTTGGAAACCATGTTCTTCATCTTCTTCACTGTCACTCATTGGTACTTCATTCCAATATTGAAATTTCTTCACGGTGTGCGGGAAATAAATGAGACAAGGATTCATTCCTTGACAGATTCGACTTCAAAAATGATTTTCTTTTGAAATATGATTTTTTTGTTTTTTAAATATATGATTTTTTTGTATTTTTGATTTTTTAGGAAGAGATATTTTTTGGGTGTCATTGGGAAAATCTCTCCCCAGCGGAAACATAAAAAATTATTGGTGAGAAAATTTTTCAGGTAGACAAATTAGGTGTCTCCACCAACAGTTCGTGGGGCATACACCCCTTTGCATTGAAACTTGTAATACTCCTATTATTGAATGTAACTAATCCTAATCCTATATAAATGATGTGGATGGAAAAATTAGTCAGGGATCACACATGGACACTCCACTGAACCTAGTGTAAAAGTGCTTATATGGGGTACAAGGGAGGAAATTACAAGTGATGAGGGGAAAAGAGATAAATTATGAAAGTAAGGTTACTTCCATGAGTAGGATTGCAGAGCTCACACCTAGTTAAGTGGAGTAGTTCAACATTAAATATAGAAGAAAGAAATAAGGAATCTAGTTTGATGGAAGTTTGAATTAAAACAAAAAGTCTTAAGATTCACCTACCAAAGATACACAACTCTTGCATCACTATGCTTGTAAAGTGCATAAATGAGAGAAGTGGAAGAAACAAAATATGCTCATACCAACTATGTTTATTATGTCAATGATGAAAGGAAACCATGCATAAAAAGATGCACACATTAATACATATTGGAAAGAAAAAACTCTATTGCTTGATTGAATTTTTAAAAAGTTATACAAATCAAGGGAAAATAGAAGAAGTGTAGCTTTTATTTGATGTGAAGTGATGAAAATAAAAGCTTCAACCAAGTTATCACAATTCAATTAATGTATACATAGTAGAAGTTAATATAACTTTGAATGGAGAAGCCATCCCAATTTATAGAATTTGAATTGTCCTTTCACCTCCCTCATATGACTCTTCATTTCCATATTCCACTTGCGAGCTTTCATTTTCCACGAATTAAGTATTTCTCTTATAATTTTTAGAAAATACTTCTATAAAATTAAAATAGGTCACTTAAGTGAATAGGGAAAAATACAATGATTATGCTCAATGAAGAATTAGAAAGGAGAGAGAAAGGAGAGGGGGAGAAATAGAATTAGAAGAGAAGGGAAGGATATTTATGATTAATTAACATCCTCCTTGAATAATGCTTTGAAAATTAAACCTCCAAATGAGGGTCCTCTAGAATGGGCACCTATTCCTTGAATTCTATGCTGAACTAAGTTATTGTAGATGTCTAATTATCTTCCCCTAGGATAAAAATGCAGCCAAGTTACCTTGATCCATGTGCCTGAGAACATATCTGATTCCTTGAATTTGATGAAGCCATTCTTTGTGATCCATTACAATTTATGTAATTCAACTTCAGATACCAACTAGGGACTCTAAATTATTTTTGTTAAAGGAAAGAGGGCACTTGCCTCCTTCTTGACCATCTCCTGAGAATGTGATGCCAAGTTCCTCTGATAATGAGTCTTCAGTGTACAGGGGAACTCAAACCTTTGAACACAATGGTAGACTTCATTCAAGATTCTAGAAATTTGGCACCCATGGGATCCTAGATTAGGATATTTTCCTTTTTAACATTGCATACCGGGCATCTATGATGTAGTATTCAAATTTGGTACAGGTATTCGGATGACTAATGCAAACACTTCCTTTCTCATAAGGGCGTGAGAGTCAAAATAACACATTTTAGATACCAGTGGGAGTATCTCCTCCAAGTGACTAACCTCTTTTGCAAAATTCTCCTCCATTTTTTTTACTTTAGATAATGTTGCATGAGCATACTAGATAAGAGAAAATGATGTTTAGACACAATGCCTTTCCTTACTTGATGATTTCCTCAATCCATTTTTCATAGGCTTTCCCCCACATCATGCAATCATGTTATTTGTTGATCGCCTTGGGGTCAATAATTATGATTAGGGTAATATATTTGATCACAAGGGGAGTCTGTTAATTATAATCTTGCGAAGCAGCTTAAAATATCCACTAAGTTCTATTACATGTTCCTTCAATTACATAATGGTTATCTTGTATTCTTTAATTTGAGCATGAAAACAATAAGAGGATTCTTCGAACAAGTGAATGCCACCTTCATGAGAAGATTGAACCAATGAGATGCGAGTCAAATAATAATAAAAAAAATTCATTTATTTTTATGGGATTTTAGGTCTTAGGGATAGAAAATTCAACATATTGGTTACCTGAGGTGCCATTGAAGAAGCAGGAAGCTACCCGGGCCTTCTTCCTTTGCTTGGGTTTCAACATTCCAGAGATTTTCGTGAGAATGACAATGGTAGAAAGTTGTGTTATTCTTATCCCACTCTCAAGTAATTCTTAAATCCATGGAAACAATCTCTTTGAGAGTTACCATGATGTCAGTCATCAAAGTTATTGCAAAATATTTCCGTGGAGCTTGCTCTTGATCACCTTGAGAAGACATAATTGGATGTTTATACAGAGGAAGATATTGCTACAGATTACTTCTTCTTTTCTTTATAAGATTGATCAAAATAATTCTCCTTGGATTAATTGACTAGTGAAATTTCTATGGTGGAAAAAAGAAATGATATACATTTTTACAAAGATGATAGTAACTTTCTGTACCTGGGACCGAAAAAACTGTTATTTTTGGAAACTAGGTCCTAGGAGTTGTTGTTTTGGGCAAGGTTACTTTTTCACCTTGTTGTTTGCAATGAGGAGTTCCCTTCAAATTTATATCTTGTTACAAATTTTTTGGGGTAAATTCAAATCAATTTCCATTTTTGGAAAGTTTATTTGTTTCTTTTTGTTTTTTTGGTTTTTTTGCTCCATGTGCCCTAGTTTTTTTTGTTTGCTTTATTTGCATAGTTGTTTCTTTTGAAGGAGTTTTCCATTTTTTAAAAATTATTAAAAAATGGATAGTGAAAACTAGTGGAAACTTACTTTTTTTAGAATATGGACTTCTGAGTTTCCGATTGATGAAAAAAAATTAGATTTATTCCGGTTTTTTCTCTTCGGTCTCTGTTCAATTTTTCGGGCTCAATTTGCTGGACAATTGATGGAAAATGAAGGAAAGGAACTCTAGGGAAGAAATTTTTGAAGGGATTCCATTAAAAAATCAGGCCATATTTAAAAATTTTGTTTCTTTCAGCTTCAAGGATTTTGGATGAGGCATGTCTTCCCAAAATTTCATGGGAATCCGATGCACGGTTTGGGAGATATGAGCAATTTGTCATTTTCAGACCTTAGGGTTTTTGGCAGCTCACACTCATGGTTTTGCTTTAAAATCATCTCTTTATTATCTTTAGAGATGTTGGAAGATGATGAAAATATGATGGAGGTTATGTAGAAGGTTTTTTAGTAGCAAAAATGGAGGATTGGAGGGAGAATCTAGCAGTTGAAGAAAATCTGTGTGTGCATGAAGAAAACAACACGACAATTGGAAATTTTTACATATTTTTGATTTTTGGAATGGGTCACAATTTTATTGACCACTTGAAATAATTTCTTATTGAAATTTTTTGAAAACAAAATTCACCTCATCCCTATTGGGCCATGTGTCACAACGTGATTTTCCATTGAGGTTGATAGAATGGCTTGAAAACAAACTTTGAAGAAGCTTCTGGAGGCATATGGGTGACCAAGAGATTAAATACGAAGGCTAGTGATTTTTATGTACAAAAAATACCAGATATTTGGTGCACATGGGATACTAAAATTTACCTTCACCCTAGCTTGACAAGTTGTAGAGTGTGATTGCATGGAGCGGGGGTTGGGAAATGGATCCTGAGGGGGCTTAACCTTATGAAAAGAGCTAAATTTTGGTCATTTGGAGGGTATAGGGGTCCAAATGGGTAGGCGAGAATTTTATTTCACATTTTTCACCAAATATTTAGTGAATTTGGTGTAAAAAAAGTGTGCCACTCTCCCATTGGTTGGATTTACAGCCCAAAAAATTGACTAACTGTTGGAGCTTTGCCTTGGGGAGCTGCCTGTCGGGATCATATCTGGAGCTCCTGATGGATGTTTTTGAAGAAATTTTATATGATAATGACTGGAAATCTATTTTTGAATCCATTTTTTGGTATCATCTCTTGGTTGATGCCATTTGATCCCTGAAAAATAGGAGTTTTGTCTAGAATCCTAAGTCGTGCATATAAAACACTTATCGTGGACATAATGTGCCTAGGTGTTGTGAAAAATATGACTTTACCATCCTATAGGGATCTAAAATACATTTAATAAAATATTTTATTTACTCCTAACTCCTTTTGGATCTTCTAGAATCACTTTTTGAAGCTCAGGGGTCGTTTTCGCATGGTGCACTGCTTAGGCCTCCAAGACCCAGTTTTGCTGAAACTGATCCAAAACTTGTGAAACCTTTAATAACCTTAAAAAAAATATTTCAAAATGTTATTTGATCTATGGTACACCTCCTTGATGAGTTTAGGTATTTTTTTCTTCTCTGAGGTGCATTGTACCATCTTCAGGAAGACTAGGGAATAACCTTTCCTAAAGCTTGCCAAAATGCATATCTTGATGGATTCTGCTATGAAAGCACTTGAAATGAATGGGTAACCAAAAATAACCTATGTTCACATTGAAATTACACCTTTAAATTATTATATATGGGGAAAACATACTGACACAGGGGTTAAGGTGACATGGGGAAAGTGTCTGGAAAGGCCTATAACCAAATTTTTTCGACACTGGAGTCTGTTGTCATGCTTGAAAATTGAGAATTTCTCTAATGCACATTTTCCTAACAACACTTTTCAATCCATTAACATCAATTCTAAATAAAAAATATTCTCTTTAAGTGGACTGTGGATGGGAAGGAAAATTTCATGGGGCCCCAACTCTCATCAATCTCGATTTCACTAAGGATTTCACTTTATTTGACTTTGAAGATGCAGACACAATATACACCATGCTTGTGTAGTTAAAAAAAGAAGGAAAAGAACAACCAATTGAATTCTTTAGATAGAGATTTGAAGATTATGAATTAAGGTAATCATTTGGTGAGAAACATTCCTTATCTATTATAAACATCTCTAAGAAATTTTAGTGTCCAACAATAACATCCATCTTATGGTTTCACATATCGGTGTGAAATATTTTCTTCTAAACAAGGATATTAACTAGAAAAGAGCCGATTGGATTAAGTGGTGTAATATGATGTTTATATGAAATTTAATAATATATTTAGAGAAAAAGGTATATGTGATCATATGCTTTCAAAATTGTAAAATGAAGAGGATGTTGTTTTAGTGCTCCAACATGATCAAGAAGAATCTATAGATGCTCCATATGCACATTGTTGGACCCACGACATAGTGCACTTTCCCAAAATAGGTCAATACCGCTAAGTCTTGACCAATACCAAGAGAAGGTATTGTGAATTTCAATCTATCCCATTTGTGATTATTAATGACATCTTTTTTATAAAGGATGTAAATGAATTTACTTTTGATATGTGTCAATGTGGATCAAATTGACAAGGTCTTGCACGAGTTCCATGATCTTGTGGCTAGAGGAAATTTTTTTCTAAGGTAAAAAACACTAAAAATAATGAAGAGAAGATATTATTGGTTGAGTCTTTTTAAGGACTATTATGCATGGGTAAAAAAATACACCTTTTTCACAAGCAAGAATAGGCTAGAAGCTCTTCCAATCTACCCATCTCTATAGATCAATCATTAATACAATGGGGGTTGGATTTTATTGGCGTAATCAATACACATTCAAGCTCATGTCAAAATTGGATTCTCACAGCCACTTACTTCACCAAATGGATAAATGTAGGTGATTTGAAGGAGGCAAATGAAGCTAACATATTGAAATTTAATGAAGGTATTGTGACGATATTTGGTGTTCCTTCCACAATCATATTTGATAATTATTTGGAATTCCTTGACACTAAAATCACTAATTGGGATGTAAATAATGGAATATATTTAATAACATATTCAAATTACTACCCCCAAGGTATTAGACATGTTGAGTCAACAAATAATAACCTTTTAAAGGTTATAAGAAGAACCTTTGATGAAAATAAAATAACATGGTATACAAAATTGAAATCAGCCTTATGGGATGATAGGATCACTTATAAGAGATCAACATGTAACTCATCCTTTAAGTGTTTCACTCGGAAATGTTTCATTCCTTTTAGAAACAGATAAGGTTGGGGGCTAGGAGGAATACCTGTAGAATGTCGAGATGGTGTGCGCGTACCGTAGAGAAAGATCAGGCTGACTGCGAAGAACTCCTTTTTGTCTTGGAAGGACTACCTGCAAATAAGAACACAAGACCACAAGATTTTAATTAGACAATAAATGAGGGAACTGCCTTGGGCCCAGGAAATATAAAACTTCCTTTTGAAGGTGGTCAGTTCCCCTGCTAATATGAATTAACACAAAAGACTGTAAGATATCAATTAAGTTGTTTCATTGAACTGGGTAGGGGAAAGGCTGGTTTTCTAGTTTTGATCAGAGGAACCGATGCCGGTTACTGATAACCGATGCCGGTTACTGATAACCGATACCGGTGGGTTCTAGGATCTTCTTGGTAGCTATGGTGTTTGTAAGGCTGGTTTATGGATGATATTAGGAAATGAGATGATGAGAGGTAAAAGAATGACGGTTAGATGCAATGGCACGTTGGGTAGTGGATTCAGAGACGGATTTAGGAGGACTGAGATTCAAGAAGCATAAGAAATGTTATAACAGAGGACATGCAAGATGTGACTTACTGGTTTTGACCAAGATGCAAGCTGATCTCCTTTGCTGTAAACACTTCTGGTATTTCCACTCGTCTCTGCTCGGTCAAGTGAAGATCTGGACTCTGTTTCTCGCTCCCAATGCTCTCTGTTGATCCAGAAATCCTTCGACTGATCCCAAAATGAAATTCCAATCTGTTGTTTTGGTTTGGGGAGCCCATTTACAGGGAACTGATGGCGGTTGCGTAACCGACGGTGGTCGAGTAGGAACCGGCATCGGTAAGGAAAAAGTAGGCTATTTTTAGTAAAATAGCCCACCTTCCCTGCTTTTCTCCCGAGAGATTAGTTGCGGGCTTGGTCAAGTGACTAGAAGGTCGGTTTTGGGTGCGAGAAAGGGGTCATTAGTTATGGGTGTAAGTGTAGACCAAGTTTTAGGTTTTAATTAGGTTAGTTTAGGATTAGGGCTATGTCATGATGAGGTGGAAAAATGAGGTGGTAGGTGAGGTGATGGGGATTTATCAATTACAAGGTAATTAATAAATAATTGTGTAAGGTTTAGGTGATGAGGTTAGGTTGCGAAATGGGATGCGGGTCATAAGGGGTCGTAAGACACGAATTTGGTGTCTACATTAGCCCCTTATTGTCATGTAGCTTGTTCTGTAAAGCTGCACGGACAATAATATGAAGTGGTTTCTCATGTTAAGGATATAGGTAATCCCCCTCAAATCTATCACAGATTGAGTGAACGAGAAATCAGGGATAGGGTTGATAAAGTGTACATATTGTAGAGAGGATGGTAAGGTGGTGGGGTAGGTCGAAGGAAGCAGACACATGTTGAAATGCAATAGTACGACTAGGGTACATGATTTAACGAGCAAACCAACAATGTATAGGCAAAGGTCGATAGTTTATCCAAACAAGGGTGATATAATCCTGGTATCCAAGGCATAGGAAGTAGCTCCAGGGTATATAACAGGTAAGGTACAGGAACGTTTAGGCATGTTCGGCAGTACCAAATGGTTGGTTTGGTTGAGATAAACGTCACGGTCTAGGTCTAGGCAAAGTTGGTCGACAGATCAAGTCAAGGACCCTAATCATGCTAAAACATGAACAGGTGAGCTCGATTGAACAAAAGGTACATGATGGATGGATAAAATAAAACGTTGATTGTGGGTATGGTATTGAAGTGATACGGCCTTGGGTCGGGCCAAGTTTTTGGGTTGTGGCCTTGGGTCAGGCCAGAAGGGTAGAGTGAGGCCTTGGGTCGGGCCAAATTGTTAGGGCGAGGCCTTAGGTGGGGCCGGATAGGTAGGTTGAGGCCTTGGGTCGGGCCAAATGGTTAGGGTGAGGCCTTGGGTCGGGCCAAATAGGTAGGTTGAGGCCTTGGGTCGGGCCAAATGGGTCGGTTGAGGCCTTGGGTCGGGCCAAATGGGTCGGGCCGGATAGGTAGGTTAAGGCCTTGGGTCGGGCCAAATGGGTAGGTTGAGGCCTTGGGTCGGGCCAAATAAGTAGGTTGAGGCCTTGGGTCGGGCCAAATGGGTAGGTTGAGGCCTTGGGTCAGGCCAAATAGGTAGGTTGAGGCCTTGGGTCGGGCCAAATGGTTAGGGTGAGGCCTTGGGTTGGGCCAAATAAGTAGGTTGAGGCCTTGGGTCGGGCCAAATGGTAGGTTGAGGCCTTGGGTCGGGCTGAATAGGTAGGTTGAGGCCTTGGGTCAGGCTAAATAGGTAGGTTAAGGCCTTGGGTCGGGCCAAATGGGTAGGTTGAGGCCTTGGGTTGGGCCAAATAGGTAGGTTGAGGCCTTGGGTCGGGCCAAATGGGTAAACAAATGGTGTTCAGCAAAGGTGGATATAGGCGATATGTGGTTAAAAAGGGGCAAATGGTAAATAGGGGCAAAAAATATTGGGGGAAAGTTGGCAGAAGAAAACCGATGTCGATTCTACATGACCGATATCGGTCAATGGACCGATACCGGTTCATTTGGGCAAAATGAAACTGATATCGGTTATGGGCGAAAAACCTATAAAAAGAAAAATACAGCTTGTCATTGTCACTTTGTTATTTTGAAAACCAAATTGACTTGTCTGACGTGGAGAGTTGAGATTGGAGGTTATTGAGTGAGGTGGAGCTATTTTGGTGGAGGAGTTGAGTTGTTTGCGGGGCCCGAGTTGAGGAGGAGGCAGCAGTGATTGGCCGGGGACCCAACAGATCAGAATTGAGCTATGGCACAGGCAGGAGGAGCAGGAGGGGCTGGACCAGCTGGACCACCACCACCTATCCCACCACAATGACGTGTCATCGTATGGGTAAGTTTGAAACTCCTCATTTTATGCATTTTATTGCATTATGTTGTTTTTGGGATTTGGGTAGGAATATAATGTTTTATAGAAAATAATGAATAAATGGAAATGATTTGAAAAAGGGAGAGGGTAGATAGGTGAAATAGGCCAAGGCGACAGGGTGGGTAGGTTTTTAGGGTGTTTGGGTGGGTAGAGAGGTAGAAATAGGGAAAAAGAAGAAAGGGGTAGCTGCGTCGGGTTCGGCGCGGAAAATTTCTAGTGACCGATGCCGGTCACTAAGCGACCAGCATCGGTCACGAATTTTTCAGGGCAGGGTGGGTCTGTGGGTTACCGATGCCGGTTGATCGTTGACCAGCGTTGGTGGGAGGGGGACCGGGGTCGGTTATGGGTGAGTGTGGGTTGGGTTGGGTTTTGGTTGAGTGTGGGTTGGGTTGAGTTTTGGGTGAGTGTGGGTTGGGTTGGGTTTTGGTTGAGTGTGGGTTGGGTTGGGTTTTGGGTGAGTGTGGGTTGGGTTGGGTTTTGGGTGAGTGTGGGTGGAGTTGGGTTTGTTTGTGTTTTAGGTTGGGTGGGTTTGGGTGTGGGGTGGGTTTGGTTTTTGGGTGTGGGGTGGGTTTGGGTTTTGAGTGGGGTGAGTTTGGGTTTTGGGTGGGTGTGGGTTGGGTTGGGTTTTGGGTGAGTGTGGGTTGAGTTGGGTTTGGGTTTGTTTTGTTTTGGGGTTGGGTGGTAGAGAGTCGGGGTGTGGTCGGGGGGATAAAAGGGGGTTTAGAGGGTAAAGTAGATGTTGTGATAAAAAGTAGGTCTAAGGATGTGGGTTGGTTTTGCAGGCACGTCAGCAGTTGACGATGCGGGATAGGATGCCCCCGCTGTTGGTGTGGATGCAGCCACACATATCTGCGGCTCATTGGGCAATCATGCACGACGTGGAACTCAGTGGAGTCCATAGGTATAGAGCGATAGAGAGAGATCACAGCCTGATGGTCGCCCTCATCGAGAGATGGGATCCGGCGACCAATGTGTTCCATCTCCTGACTGGGGAGATGACTATTACGTTGGAGGATGTGTATTGCATCCTTTGACTACCTATCGAGGGAGAGGCAGTCTTCCAGGTAGATTCCGAGACTGCCATGGACAACATATTACAGGTTTTTGGAGATGCAGCCGCGCTACTTACCTATCACAGCACGAGCATTGGGTATGGTGACATGTACCATGCGCATCGACACGAGACACGGCTGGCTGTGCTGATGATGATTGGGATCACCTGCTTCGCCCTCCCGGACTCAGAGGGAGGCCGCTTTCCATGGGAATTGATGGGGGTGCTTCATGAGATGGTGGAGGAGCACACCTGTTATGCTTGGGCACCAGTGTATCTGGTGCAGCTATACAGAGAGCTCTGGGGTTATCGCCGGATGAGGCGATTCGGTATCTGTTTGACATTTTTGCTGCATTGTTGGGCATATGAGCACATCATATGCATCAGGCCAGTAGGGTTACCCCAGTAGCCAGGGCCACAGGTTATATACAGATATGGCTTTCAGAGATGATTGGGAGTCGTGGGGCAGCCACGAGCAGTGCTTGCGGGGAGAGACGTTGCCTACTACAGGCATTTGTTAGAGGGCCTAACAGCGGTAGATATCGTATGGAGACCTTACAGAGGCCATCACCCACACAGAGGAGGCCGAGTAGAGTTACGCTGGATCCAGTACACGTTCTGGATAGCAGGACGGAGGCCGGGAGAGTACGAGAGGATACCCCTAGAGAGGGTACGCAGGCAAATGGGGCTGCGACAGGACGAGCCACCTCCCTTCCCTCAGTACAGGAGGGATGATGTAGAGGCCCCACTGCCTGCACCACAGCCCATGGATCCAGATTGGGTTGCAGAGAGGCTAGCAGATGATGGCGTAGATGATGCTGGGTGCACGGGAGCATACAGGGTTTGGTGGGCTGGTCAGAGAGCGGCGAGGGTAGCACAGCCCGCACAGCCAGACTTGGCAGCAGTGACGGTAGAGAGAGATCAGCTCAGGGGCTAGGTGTAGTTATTACAGGGGCAGCTTGCTGCTGCGCAGGCACAGATAGGGGTCTTACAGGGGTAGCTAGCCCAGGCTCAGGCACAGGCACAGGCAGCACCACCACCAGCAGCACAGCCACAGGTGCAAGTACAGGCACAGGCAGCAGTACCAGTAGCAGCACAGCCACAGCCCCAGGCACAGGTACAGATACCACTGCTAGCAGCGGCACAGCCACAGGCACCACCAGCACAGGCATAGGGGGTACTGGTAGTAGGAGTCCGGGGACCAGCCCCAGTACCGATGGTGGCACGGGATAGATACATGGAGGCGAGAGCGGAGGCCCGGTATTATCAGGATGTTCTTGATAGTACCGGAGCTGAGTATCAGCCATATGCGGCACATCGAGCGGAGACCTCACGTAGTCAGAGATCGCAGGGAGGTGCAGCCATAGCCGGTGTGTCTGTTACAGGTAGGAGGCGAGAGGCACCGCAGGGACCAGCAGGGAGAGGTGCTGAGGGTGGTGGGGAGAGCTGAGGGATCCCCCACATAGTTTTTGTATAGGGACATGGGCACCGGTCTGCGAACCGGTGTGTTGATATAGGCCTGCGTGTCGTCATTTATTCATGTATGGATTCATTTATTCATTATATACCAGCCTGCGAGTCGAGTATGGGTTGTATATTTGATACCGGCCTGCGAGCCGAGTATATTTTTGATATGAGGGACCGGCCTACGAGCTGAGTCGAGATTTTGGATAGTTATTGCGGTTTGCATGCCGGCTTAGTTGTATGATGAGATCACAGAGGCCCCGATGCAGGGCACATTGTATATTTGAAAATTTGTGTATATATATATAGAGATGATGTTTTGATCCACATGCAGTGTTCGAAAATGTGTTTAAGTATTTTGTCGATGGTTTGTGATATAGAATGTAGGATGAGTTTAGTTGACATGTTGATATATGGATGATGTTGATGTTTTTGTTTTTGCACGTATATATGGATGACATGTTATATGAGGAAATGTGGCATGGTTTGGGCTGGTTTTGTGACATTGTTATATATGTATCTGATGAGTTGGATCCAAATGATGTATAGATTGATAGTTTGTTGATATCCTTAGTTGATGGTTTGTTTGTTTTTGTAAAATAGATGATGTTAATGAACATGTAATGATATGTGTGGTGGATGGACAAATATGGATAATGGTGTTGTGATGCAGGAAAAGAGGTGGGCGCGACAAAAATTAGGTAAAAAACGAAGAAAAGAACCATGTTGTAAAAGATAGGTCTATAACCGATATCGGTAAGGTAACCGACGTCGGTAGATAGTAGACCGATATCGGTTGCATAACCGATACCGGTTATTTAGGTATGAGATTTTCTAAAAATAAAAAATCTAGGGTGGCAACTTAAGTTCTAATTTTGAGAGCCATGCAAGAAGTTAAATACGCAAACGCGACGCTTTTTGACGACTGAGACAGGTAATTGCATGAGAAATTTTAGTGATAAGGAGAAAAGAGACAGGGAAAGTGAATGTGTTCTGAGATTCAGAAGGCAAAAAGGTGAATTTGAAGAGGGTGGTGATCATGGCAGAACAAGGAGAAGCATCTAGCAGGCAGGGATGAGAGGGAAGAAAAGGGCCACCTCAAGCTGCTGCAACTCCAGAGGTAAATGTTTTGGTTGTGATTTGATTTCTGCATGTTTTGTGAATAAGATGGGGGAGAGTATGTGGGTAGATATGAGAAAGAAAAGATGATAACAAGGGTTATAAATGAGGTGAGTGTTACGTGGTAGGTAATCAAGGGTTTTGGGTATGTCTGTGTGTACAGAGAGGAATAAACGAGCAATTTATTGTCGTAGGTGGTTGTTTAGGCAAGGTGTATGAAAGTAACAGTGACCAATATCGGTTAGGGATAACCGGTATCGGTTACTCAACCGGTACCGGTTAGCTATAAATGATACCAGTTGCTGTAGGAATTTCCAGAATTTGAGAAAAAACCTGGGGGGATTTGAGGAATTGAATGGTTGTTTGTTATTTGGATGTATGCAGGCAGAGGCAGGGTTGAGGATGAATGATAGTGTACCAGCGCTGTTGTCACGAATCCAAGCGGATGTAACGCCGGCTAAATGGACACTGATAAATCGTTTGGGGTTAAGTGGAATCCACTATTATTCACGAATCGCACGTAACCATGCTATGTTACAGGTGTTGATTGAAATATGGAATCCCAAGACAAATACCTTTTATCTGCCAACAGCGGAGATGACAGTAACATTGGAAGATGTGTTCCGTATTTTGAGACTTCCTATTACAGGAGAACCAGTATATCAGGCACTACCTAGCGTGGCATGGGGAGCGATAACAGCAGTATTTGGTCCATACGCACGAGATTTGCCACAGCGAGGTTTATCATTTACGTATGGGGTAATGTATGCAGCACACCCTGAGGAGACAAGGTTAGCAGTGATATTAATGATAGCGGTAGGGTATTATGCATTACCGAGGGCAGAAGGGGGAAGATTTCCAAAGGCATTGATGTGTGTTATCTGGGAGATGATAGAAAGGAACGTGACTTTTGCATGGGCACCTACATATTTGGCAGAGTTATACAGGGGTTTATGGGCCTGCAGGTGAAATCACAGGACGACACTGGATTGCTCATACTTATTACACTGTTGGGCCTATGAGCACATTGTTTGTGTGCGACCAGTAGGCCGATCCATCTAGTCAGGAGAAACCAGAGTACAGAGGTTGGGATTCAGACGATGGGTCCAAAAAAAACAAGAGGGAAGATCCCAGGCCGTGACGGGTAACACTGAGTATTACATGCAGGTATGGGAGAGGGTGACGATTGCTGATATCTGTTGGTGGCCTTACGGGAACTATATGGTAACAGAGAATATAGCTGAGGAGTTGAGGGGTGTAGAGCGATTGAGGTGGATCGCAGGGCACAAGCCAGGTGAGTATGAGAGGATTCCTCTAGATCGCGTGCGGTGACAATTTGGATTTGTGTAGGATATACCCCAGGCTTATAGACCATATATGAGGATCGACGCCGAGGCAGCATTCTCACCTCCCCAGCCAACACCTCCAGAAGGGCCTAAAGAGGTAGCGGCCGATCGCAGGGTAATGGATGCAGGAACGACAGATGCCTATAGATTATGGTGGGTAGCAGAACTGTGAGGTACACATGATCATCCTGACATAGCGGTGATTACAGTAGAGAGGGATCGTCTGCAGCATTTGGTTCAGCAGCTCCAAACGCAGGTGAATGAGACAAGAGGATCGTTAGTGGTTGCGGAGTCACGGGTGGAGAGACTAGAGGCTGGAGTCCTCCATGCGAGAGGGCGTATTCATATGTTACAAGAGAGATTGGCAGATCAGTGGGCGGTACCAATAGCCGTGGTACCATTGAGGACAGAGAGGCCTGGCGAGAGGGGTCAATGATCACGATCATCACCTAGTTCAGGATGAGGTGTGAGGGTCTAAATAAATGTTAGCAAGGTATAAGAATAAATAAGAGTACCGACCTGCGTGTCAATGATAGAGAAGATGTATTTGTTTAACATCTAAATAAAATGAGATATGTATGTTGATTTGAGTTATAATAATAAGAATGTTTTCGTTTTGACTTTCGGTGTTTTGAAAAAGGATAAAGAGGAATATGATTAAATAGAAATACACAAAAATATTTATATTTACCACACATGATAGGTTATGGTAGGGGATGGTCGAGCTAACCTTGGGAGACCCCATGTCTCTGAAGTGTTGCCTACATAGCCCATTGCACAAAGCAAGGAGGGGCCTCAGACCGATGTAGTTCTCCCTTAGGACCAGGGAGAGGTGAATTTAGGCAATTTGTCGTTTGGTAAAAATTTGATGTTGGTATGGTAATGTTGTTGGTGTTGGTAGGATAATGTTGTTGGTGTTGGTAGGATAATGTTGTTGGCGTAGGTATAGGTGAAGCAAAAGTTAGCATACCCAAGTAATAGGGAATTGTGTCCTGATTAAGATCAACACACAATCCTAGATGCGAGGCAAAGTGGAAAGAGTGCTCTGTAGGTGAAAAGAGCTAAACAAACCACACAATGTAGAACGAGCTTGAAGCCCTAGGTACCGTGCATAGACGAGAAGTCAATAGGTGAAAAGAGTTGTATGATCACAATATATCAGGTGTACGTTACGTCCCTTGAGTTGAAACAAATGGTGAGGTGAGGTGGATGATATAGCTGAGGTACAGAGAACTTGTTACAAAGTGAGTGTTCTGACGAAAGAGAACCTACCCTAAATAGACAAGTCCATGACCCAAAAAGTTCTTTTGAATGAGGCTTTTATTTGACTGAATATAGACTGATCGATGCGGGAAGTCTACAAGGGATATTGATTATACTATTCTTGAGGTCTTTACAAAGCTGATCAATGCGAGAAGCTGCTGAGAAAAGGATGACTGTGTATAGCTGTCCTTCGAGGGAGCAGTCTATTTATAGTAGCAGATATGATTTTAGTGCATAGCTGTCCTTCGGGGGAGCAGTCTATTTATAGTAGCAGCAATAGTTCGGCATATAGCTATCCTTCAAGGGAGCAGTCTATATTTAATTTAGATGACTAGATGTTCTTTTGGCGTGAAGCATCTAGTTTAGTAGGAAGTTTGACTCAAGAAACTCCCATAAGAATACGGCTTATTTTAATACTTTGAAGTCATGGACTAGACTAAAAAGGGGAAGGCATCATCAAGGGGAGGTGAGAAGTGATTTTGATTTTATTTTGAGATATAGAAAACAAAGTGTATGTAGCGGTAAATGAGCTCAAGGGACGAGCAGTAGGTAGATAAGAAGTGATATAACACTAGATTCAACAGTAGAATGGTCGATGATGCAAGGCATTAAGGGGTTCAGGCTCAGGTATACCATTAAGTGAAGCTAAATGATAAGTTCCTGATCCATAGGTGTGAGTGATTATATAAGGCCCAATCCAATTGGGAGCAAATTTTCCACGTTTGCTCTTTTCTAGTTTGGTGACATGTTGATTCTCTTTGAGGACAAGATCACCAACCTTAAAGGTACGCTCATGAAGTCGCTTATCATAAGCACGCTTGATGCGTTTTTGATAGATTTGGAGGTGATCAAGAGCTGTAAGACGACGTTCGTCAAGAAGCTCCAATTGGGCTAACCGTTCTTGGCGGAAATCATCGTTGGTGAGAATATCCTGAAGGGATATTCTGAGGGAGGGTATTTGTATTTCGAGAGGCAAGACGGCCTCGGTACCATATACCAAAGAAAAAGGTGTAGCGTTAGTAGAGGTACGAATCCTAGTACGATAAGCCCAAAGGGCAAAGGGAATGTGATCGTGCCAATTTCTTCCGGATTCATTGACAACTTTCATGAGGATTTTGGTTAGGGTTTTATTAGAAGATTCAGCCTGACCATTGGCCTGCGGATAGTAAGGTGATGAGAAACTAAGTTTGATACCAAAGTTGTCGCAAAGGTCTTGTAACAACTTGTTTTTAAAAGATTTACCATTATCTGTTATTAGGCGATGAGGAATACCAAAACGACAGATAATGTGATGGTTAATGAATTCGACAATTTTTTCTTTTTTGATTGAAATGAGTGGAATGGCCTCCACCCATTTTGTGTAATATTCGGTTGCTATGATTATCCAACGGTGACGTTGTGAAGAGGTCGGGTGAATCTCACCAATAAGGTCTAAACCCCATTGTGAGGAAGGCCAAAGATCTCGTGCGACCTGCAGCGGATGGCTAGGAGTACGTTGAAGGTTGGCATGTTGTTGACACATAACACAACACTTAACATATTCGTAGCAGTCATTATTGAGAGTAGGCCAATAATAACCTAGGCGAAGGATTCGTTTAGCCACGGCAAGGCCACTAAAATGTCCACCACAAATCCCATCATGGACTTGTTGGATGGTATAGGTAACCTCCGCCCCGGTTAGACAGCGAAGGAGGATGCCATCAAAGCCACGTTTATAAAGGAGTCCCCCCATGACAACATAACGAGAAACACTTTTAAGAAAAGCACGTTTACCAGTACTAGTAAGGTCAGAAGGGAGAACAGAGGTTGTAAGGTAGTCATGGAATTGGTGATACCAAGTATCCGGCGAGTTAGCAGACACAGTATTTATCGTACAAACAACCGGGGCTGAATAGGATGGGGCAAAGAGTTGTTGGACCACGACGAATAATTCAAAGTCAGTTGATGAAGCTGGAATTTGCGAGGCTAAGCAAGCCATAGTATCCGCAAATTTGTTAGTAGAGCGGGGAATGGTTTGGATAGAATAGTGAGTATATAAGGCCAGAAGTGAATCTACGTAGTGTTTGTACTTCTGAAGTTCCTCATTTTTGCATTGGTAGATGCCCATAACTTGATTGACTACCAATTGAGAGTCGCCAAAAATATTGATAGATTTGATACTTAAGTGCAGCGCAACCTGGAGACCCAGAACAAGGGCCTCGTATTCCACTGTATTATTAGTGCAAGGGAAATCGAGTCAGAATGAAAGAGGCATAGGCTCGGCGTTAAGAGGAATGAGAACAATGCCAGATCCTCCACCGCGTTGGCATTTAGATCCATCGAAGAAGAGGGTCATTTGATACGACTCTTCCCCGAGTGAAAGAGTGGCGATGAGTTCGTCGGGGAATATAAAATTGGTAAATTGTTCCCCAGGTAAAGGGGCCTCTGTAAGTTGGTCTGCAAGAGTTTGTCCTTTGATTGACTTTTGTTGTATAAACTCAAGGTCGAGGTCAGTGAGGAGCATGAGCCATCGAGCGATGCGTTGGTTTAGATGTGGTTTGGCATACATATAATGAATGGGGTCCGTGTTGGTGATGACAAAAGTTTTGTGATTCAGGAGGTAATGTCGGAGTTTGGTAGCTACGAATGATAGGGCTAGGCACAATTTTTCTACATGTGTATACCTAGTCTCGTAATCCACGAGGGTACGACTTATATAATAAACGGCCTGTTCTCGACGCGCCGAGTCCCGATGTGCAAGCATAGCTCCTATAGCATGGTCAGTGGCGGAAAGATAAAGGTAGAAAGCGTGGTCATCCTGGGGTGGGATAAGCATGGGTGGCTGCAAGAGATAAGTTTTGAGAGCTTCGAAGGCTTGGTGACACTCCTCACTCCATTGAAAGGCAACGTCCTTTTTAAGAAGGTGATGAAAAGGGTGACATCGATCCGAGAGTTGGGAGATGAAATGCCAGATGGATTGAAGTTTACCCTTTAAACTACGCAATTGTTTGAGGTTTATGGGTGGAGGCATTTCTAGGATAGCTTTTACTTTAGATGGATCGACTTAATGCCACGCAAAGAGACGATAAAACCAAGAAGTTTCCCTGAAAAGACACCAAAGACACATTTCTTTGGTTGAAGACGAACAGAATATTGCAACAGGCGATCGAAAATAATTGTTAAAACAACGAGATGTTCACTGTGATGTTTAGACTTGCCAAGAAGATCGTCAACGTAATCTTCAAGGATAGTGTGCATAATGTCATGAAAAATGTAGGTCATAGCCCGCTGATAGGTTGCACCAACATTCTTAAGGCCAAATGGCATTACACGGTAACAGAAGGTTCCCCAAAGAGTTATGAAAGCGGTCTTATGTTGATCGGCGGGTGCGACCAAAATTTGATTGTATCCTGAAAAGCCATCCATGAGAGAAAGCATTTCATGGCCCGCATTGAGATCAACAAGTTGATCAATACTTAGGAGGGGAAAGTCATCCTTAGGGCAAGCGAGGTTAAGATCCCGGAAATCCATGCATATCCGAAGTCCCCCTGTCGCTTTAGTGACAGGTATGATGTTAGAAATCCATTGAGGATAGTCAATAGGCAAGATGAAGGAAACATAGAGAAGTCGTTGAAGCTCTTCTTTGACCAAGAGGGCAATGCGTGGATGCATTTTTCTCAGTTTTTGTTTGACTGGTTTGGAATCGAGGTTTAGGGTGATGTTATGGACGGCAATGGTAGGATCAATTCCTGGCATGTCAGCGTAGGACCAAGCAAAAGCTTGGTTACGGGTACGGAGAAAGGTAGTAAAGGCGGCTTGTTCTGATGTGTTAAGGGATTGTCCGATCTTCACTATGTGAGGATCCTCCTCCATGTGGATGTTGATTTCTATAGTAGATTCGTTCAGCATGGTTTGGGTTTCAGATGGTAAGGCTCGTTGAATATAAGAATCATCCACGCCAAGGTAAGTGAGGATGGATTCGTCATCCTGACACTCAACAACATTAATCAAAGGAAAATCCTCTTCGATCATGTCTGGATACAGAAGGGGCAAAGAAGATGGGTCCTCATTATCACGTTGATAAGTGAGAGGACCTATGAAGATGGCATTTATGAAAAAAAAAAGTTAGGAGGGATAGATTCAGGGTCTATAGATTCTGTGGGTGATGATGGCAAAGTGGGTGATGATGGTTTGGTAGGGGTGACGTCGTCTTCTTCCAGAATACAGCTGACATGAGGTGTCTCCTGTGTAGGTGTTTCAGGAAAACCGAGACCACTGCGATCATTATGTTTGCGGGTAGTCACGGGAATGAGTGTATGTCGGCCTTGTTTGTAAAGACCAAAACCAAAGCCTTTCCAAGCACAGCGAGTCAAGAAGGTGAGGGCGAAACGACGATTTGTCAAGTATTGAAAATCGGATTGGAAAGGACCACACCAAGAGGAGGTTCAGGGGTAATGGAAGATGCGTCAACACCCCCATATGTTAGGGTGGTGCGGCAATGGGGTGGTCCGTAAGAGATTACTTCCCCCACGCGATGGTCGTAGGTGGGATGTGCATGTAATTGTCTGTACTCCTGCGGGGTAGGGAAATAACTAACGTTATATAGGTGGTACTCCCCCAGCGTAAGGCGTTGAAAAACATCTACTAAGGGGTCGGAGGTTGGGATGTTAGCTGTGGGAAGGGAAGTGGTTTTTGCGACGGTGGTTTCATCAGTTGAAGGCGTAGGCGCGGTTGAGGTGGATGGTTGAGGTACATTTGAAGAGGATGGTTGGGTTGAATGTATGGGTGTCTTGATTGGTATAAGCACATCGTTAGGGTGGTATAACATATTGCAGGTTTTAAAGGGGGGAGGATCAGCTTTTAAGGTGTAGGACTTCCCCTCATACTCAAATTTTATGCATCTATGTAATGTTGAGGGAACGCATCCCATGGCCCGGATCCAAGGACGACCCAGCAATATATTATATTGGAACTCTCCCTCAAGGACATAGAAGAGTTTGGGTAAAGTACGTGGTCCTACCCAAATGTTGAGGATCACAGTGCCTAAGGTAGAGGTAATAGCGTCATTGAATGACCGCAACATGATGGGGTTGGCACACATGTAGCTAGAAGGGATATTCATTTGTTGAAAAGCTTTTGAAGAGATGATGTTTACGCTGGCGCCCCCGTCAATCATAACACGACGTACCCGGATATCCCGGACGTAAGCTGAGATGAAAAGGGCCGGGTCAGGATCTTCGGTACCAAAGTCGATAATTTCATCTTCAGAGAAACTAACAGCAGCGGCTTGCTGTACAAAGCCCGAATTGGTTGGGGTAGTGGGTTGTTTGGTGAGAGAAGCAACGTGATTGGGTGTTAGAATGGAGGCAACAGGAAGGGCTTCATTAGGTAAGACCTCGATCCCTTGAATAATTTCAACGAGAGCTTGTCGATGAGATTCAGAAGTCTGAATGAGATCATATAGTGTCATTTTTACGGGTGATTGGTGAAGCTGTTTAATCATGGCTCGATGGGCGGCTCCATTAGAGACGGGGTAAGTAGGTCCACGAATAACCACTTTGGGTGATGGTGCAATCGGGATGCTGGACGGAGAAGGAGAGGGCACAGGTGTGCTTACTTTCGCTTTCTCGTTGTTTTTCTATGCTCGAGTAGCGACACTAATCATATTAATCTCATAGACTTGAGATGAGGAAGATGGTTGGGATAACTCATGGTCTTCAAGAGGTGGGGTTGTAATAATGATAGATCTTGGTGAGGCGGGGACAGATGATATAGTAGAGGGGGTTGAAGCTAAAGGTCTCTCCCTTCGTAAGTTGTCTTTCTTAACCTTTCTATCCAGGAGAGGTGACTGACGAAGGATGGTTTTTAAAGCTTTGCATCCCTCCACATCATGTCCTGGTGTGCAGTGATATGCGTAGATTTTAGACTCATCATAACCTGCGGGTCGAGGTTTAGACGGGTCATAAGGTCTAAGTGGGGGTACGGAAATGGTCGCATTCTCCACCAACATAGCAAGGATTTTGGCGTAAGATCCTTTGAGTGGGTCAAAATTGGATGAGGGTATTGGTTGTGCGGGTTTTGGTAATGTTTGGGCGTGGTTGGTTCGTACGGGTGGTGGTTTAGCCGAGGGGTGTTGACACATGTTTTTCACTAAATGTGGTTTATTTGGCGTAGAAGTTACGTTCGGATGGTTAGATGATGAGGCTACAGATGACGTGGTAGCGGGAAACAACCACGGAGAAAGGGGAGTGACAGAAAATAAATCCTTTGATGATGGAGTTTGTTTAGGGTTGATGGGTGGACATGATATGTGGGGTAACGGTGTTGTTATACCCTTTGATCTCTGTATAGGTGCGGAAGGCGTAGGTCGTTTTGAAGAAAACGCAGGAGGTATGATATATTGATGTAAGGTAGAGGGATGAGGTCCTAATATGGAAAGTGGGTATGACGATGAGGGTTTTGATTGTGATGGAGGCACAAATTGAGTTTGTCTCCTAGGCGGTGGGGTGGATTTATTTTTGGATAAATCGAGTCACTTAGGCGGGTGTGTTAGACTGGGCATTGGTGAGGTCCCAAGCATAGGGGAAGATTTGATTAAGTTGATAGAAGTAGATGGGGCATTTGGTAGAGGTGAGGGGGGTGAAGGTGAGAACATGGGCATTTTAAGCTTCTGTAAGCACTTCGGGTATATGGTGGAGGCATCAGGATCGGTCATTTGCATTTGAGTAGAATAAGGGGTATTCAAACGTTCCCATAGGATTCGTCTATCTTCTGGAGAATGACAGTCTTCAGGTTTGAATTGTAAATTTGGTACGGAAGAAAGGTAGGTTGTGATTCCAGTTCACTATGGGCGTGATACAGGGGGTAGATGAGGTACTGTATCAATAGATATTAAGAGGTCGACCGGTTGTTGAAAAGATTTAGGCGATGAAGGACTAATAGGCAGGAGGGCATGTTTGAGAGGGTCTGTCATGGTTAAAGAATTTAGTGATGTCGGTGTAAGTGATTTCTCATCTAAGGATGTCAAAAGGAGTGGCGTACCCTCCTCTTGTGCAGCAAGAGCGGTAGAGGGAGATGTCTGGGAAATAGATAAATTAGATAACATCCATTCGCAGTCTTGTAGGGATGTGGTGTAAGCAGACTCATTGATGAGAAGAGAAGTCTGGGTAGTTAACTCTTTTATGGGTAAAGGTATGATATAGTGAAGAGGCTTGAGTCAAAATTTTCTCGATAGAGGCTTTTGGCTGGGAGTCGAAGACTACATGGATCTCATGAACACTCTCCTCGGTTAAGATATCCTGGTTTACGTTATTGTTGGAAGAGTGATTCAGGAATGGTTTGTTAAAGATTTTCAAATTTCGGTTGGCAGGGGCATTAGGATTATCGAGGGCTATATCCCCCGCATCAACCATTTCCTGCACTATGTTTTTCAACATCTTGCAGTTTTCATGACTGTGTCCCTTCACGCGGTGGAAGTTACAGAAGTCATTTTCTTTGTACCAGGAAGGTATGGCACGAGTGGAATCAAATCCGGAATGAGGTTTAACAAGAGGTAAGGTAATGGCTCCTGCTTTGAGCATTTTTTCCAATATCACACCATATGTCTCCCCCAAGGGAGTGTATTTGATGGGTTCCGCTTTATACTTATAAGTGGTTTTTGGCAGGGTATTAGACGGTGGTTGGGATTTGACCATCACCGCGTGGACAGCTCCTTTTGATTTAGAAGAAGTGGACGCGTGAGGAGTGGTGGTATTTGGTTTATTGGTGGAATCTGGAGTTCAGAAAGTGGAGTTTTTGTTGCGCAACCGCAATTTCTCTTCCTCTAAGGCTCGAATTTCCAATTTTCGAGCCATAGTAAAGGCCTCGTCGAATGTACGAAAAGTTTGAATTTGGAGGGTAGGGGAGATGTGCTTAGCGCAGGCCCGCGTAAATAGTTCGATAAGTTCGGTTTGATGCAAGGCATACGTAAGTTGGTTGATAAGGCCCCGCCATCGTCCAATGAAATCTGTGATAGATTCGTCTTCAAATTGTCGGATGGCATAGAGGGCGGTAATAGATACTTTCTTGGCAATGTTAATGGAGAAATGATCCAAGAAAGATTGGGCTAGTTGGTTAAAAGAGAAGATTGAGTGCTGGGTTAAAGCACTGTACCACTCCAAGGCAGGTCCTGATAAGGACATGGGAAAGGTGCGGAGTAACAAGGCATCATCATGGGCAATCAAATAACAAGCATGTCTAAATGATCGCAAGTGTTGTTGAGGATCCTCTTTACTATTAAAACGAGTAAATTTTGGAAACTCCCATTGAGGAGGATATGAATGAAGGGGGACAGAAGGGTGAATGGGCTCCTGAAAAACTTGCTCGTATGTCAAGGCGCTACGAATTCCTGAAACAGAAGCCTCCAGGTTTTGCATTTTGTCCATCATTTGTTTAATTAGATCAGTAGTTGGATGAGATGATGGTGTGGTTGTGGTAAACGGAAGCAAATTGGACCAAGGACCATCGTTAGACACCGGTGGGGTTAAGTATTGATAAGGTGTGGAGGATGAATATGTTGAGGTGACTGAATAGGGATGTCCCATATAGGATGTTGAGGTTACTGGATATGTGTATGGGAATGAAAAGGTAGGCGGAGCTTGAGAAGGAAAGCTCGTGTGGATAGCTGGCAGAGAGCAAGTCATGAACGGAGTAGTCTGCAAGAGAGATGAGGTAGGGGCAGTCGGTGGTAATGATATGTGGGGTCCAAGATTAAAAAAAGGAAAAGCTAATCGGGGTCGTATGAACCTCTGAAGCCATTGGATTGGGAGATGGGGCTAGAGATGCAGGAAGCAAGGCGGTATTATCAGGCGGAGTGGGAGCTAAATGAGCAGCTATACGAATAGGCATACCAATAAGGATCTGACCATCCAGGCGTACGGTCAGGGGTATGGGACAAATGGTATTGTACCACGCTGGAATTAGCATCCAGAAACTTGGCAAAGTCCTTATCTCCCACAGGAATTTTAGGAACCTCGTTGGTATCAGTAGGATTCCCCACAGAATGTGAAGGGGGTGATTCAGGCAAAGAAATAGAGCAAGCATGTGAAACCATGGTGGCGGCTTGCTTTCGAGTGATAACAACCATGGATAGAAGTTCACAGTAGGGTTTTAATCTGTCAGGAATAGAAACAAACTCAGACCGGTAAAATTGGTAGGTTGCTGGTTTGTCAGGAATTGGAAAAGACAGTAACCGATATCGGTCTAGTAACCGATGTCGGTTATACTATAGCCGACGTCGGTTAGGTAACCGATGTCGGTGTAATAAGTCTGGGCTAACAAGATATAAAAAAAGGCTGCTAATTTGATTTTTAACAACGTTTAGTATACTTGTCCAGTTATTGATCACAGAAGACAGAGAATGAGAAAGAAAACAGAACCAGCAAGATGCACACGCAAATCCAGAGATTAACCCTAGGGTTAATTTTAATTATTGTGGGCTTATTCCTTTAGACGTAGAATGATGTCAGAATCCTAAACAAAAGACTTAGGGGAAATGTCAAGTTGTTTTGGCTTATAAGGTTACCTCAATCGGGCGGAGGAATACCACGGAAAAGGGGGGATGTTTGAGCTGTTGTGTTAATTGTGAAGTGATTCCGTATGTGTTGTGCAGTGAATGTAAGATTAATTTCTTATCAATACCGTGGATATCACCCCCACGTGTACGACCTGTTACTTAATCTACGTTCACTAGAATTGAAAAATAACAAGCAGGAATGCAAGGCACGTGTTTTAAACCCAAATCGAAAATTATGTTTGATGAAGCAAGAGAGATGACTTTCACTAATGTGAAACTAGGAAAGCAAGACAAATTCTTTACGAAATATATAACAAAAGCAGCAACAACAAGTATGCTTCCTAAAATGAAAATAAGCAAGAGAAACAGAAACCCAAAATGGGTCCCACCGGGCGTGCCAAAATGTTTCACTCGGAAATGTTTCGTTCCTTTTAGAAACAGATAAGGTTAGGGGCTAGGAGGAATACCTGTAGAATGTCGAGATGGTGTGCGCGTACCGTAGAGAAAGATCAGGCTGACTGCGAAGAACTCCTTTTTGTCTTGGAAGGACTACCTGCAAATAAGAACACAAGACCACAAGATTTTAATTAGACAATAAATGAGGGAACTGCCTTGGGCCCAGGAAATATAAAACTTCCTTTCGAAGGTGGTCAGTTCCCCTGCTAATATGAATTAACACAAAAGACTGTAAGATATCAATTAAGTTGTTTCGTTGAACTGGGTAGGGGAAAGGCTGGTTTTCTGGTTTTGATCAGAGGAACTGATGTCGGTTACTGATAACTGATGCCGGTTACTGATAACCGATGCCGGTTACTGATAATTGATACCAGTGGGTTCTAGGATCTTCTTGGTAGCTATGGTGTTTATAAGGCTGGTTTATGGATGATATTAGGAAATGAGATGATGAGAGGTAAAAGAATGACGGTTAGATGCAATGGCACGTTGGGTAGTGGATTCAGAGACGGATTTAGGAGGATTGAGATTCAAGAAGCATAAGAAATGTTATAACAGAGGACATGTAAGATGTGACTTACTGGTTTTGACCAAGATGCAAGCTGATCTCCTTTGCTGTAAACACTTCTGGTATTTCCACTCATCTCTGCTCGGTCAAGTGAAGATCTGGACTCTGTTTCTCGCTCCCAATGCTCTCTGTTGATCCAGAAATCCTTCGACTGATCCCAAAATGAAATTCCGATCCGTTGTTTTGGTTTGGGGAGCCCATTTACAGGGAACCGATGGCGGTTGCGTAACCGACGGCGGTCGAGTAGGAACCGGCATCGGTAAGGAAAAAGTAGGCTATTTTTAGTAAAATAGCCCACCTTCCCTGCTTTTCTCCCGAGAGATCAGTTGCGGGCTTGGTCAAGTGACTAGAAGGTCAATTTTGGGTGCGAGAAAGGGGTCATTAGTTATGGGTGTAAGTGTAGATGAAGTTTTAGGTTTTAATTAGGTTAGTTTAGGATTAGGGCTAGGTCATGATGAGGTGGCAAAATGAGGGTGGCAGGTGAGGTGATGGGGATCTATCAATTACAAGGTAATTAATAAATAATTGTGTAAGGTTTAGGTAATGAGGTTAGGTTGCGAAATGGGATGCGGGTCACAAGGGGTCGTAAGACACGAATTTGGTGTCTACATTAAGATACTTTGTGGTAAGGAAGAAAAAATATCAATATCCCCTAAGTTACCAACTTTATGTCTCATTAACCAGCTTGAGATGTTTGAGGTAGAGGCCTTGGAATTAGGTATGAGGACCTCATGGAGTTAGAATAATTAAGAAGAAAATCCATACAAGCAATGGAATTAAATCAAACTCAATATCACTTATCTAAGGACACAAGCTACACAACGCTTTCCAATTGTTGAAATTAGATGGAGAAGCACTTACAATCCCAATCAATGGGATCTACCTAAATAATTTATTTTGAAGTGGAAATTCCGCATTGTACTTACTAGATTAGTTTTACTTCCTCCAAGTGTTCTTCAACAAATTATTTTTCTAGTAGTATAGTTTTAATTTCCCTAAGTGCTTTGCACATGTTTTCAGCTTCCACATATGGTATTTTCATTATAAATGTTTATGAGGAGTTATAGTGTTCCACAGATACATTATATTTTGTGCCATGCAAAATTCAAGTTTTAGATAAGTTTCTAAGTTTTCAGACTTGACTCTATGCCTAATGGATTGTTAAGGCAACTGATCATCTATCTGTATATAGATAACCCTGTCAAGTCACCAAACTATAATCCAAAATTACACTCCCTTTTTCTATTTTTGATGAATCATCAATTTCAAACCAAGGTGTCTTTCTTCTTATCATTATGGTTAAAAAATTGGCTAAGTATAAAGGCCACAAAGGCTTAATGCATAAAATTTAGCGTTCTGTGGGTTCTAAAGTTCTACAGAACAAATGTCAACTATTTAATGTTCCATGGAAATAAAGATCAGCCACTAAACGTGTGAAGAAATTCTGTAGAGAATCAAGATTCCCACATTCACAAGAAGATCAATTTTTTCTAAGTTTTGAATCCATGAGTCAGGGTTGGAGGTATATGACAATCTACAGTGGATGAAGAAATGTTTCCATTTTTACGGAAATCACTTTCACAGGATAAAGGATCAGTAAACCTCATGGTCATGTAGAAAAGTAGTTTTTTGGAGTTTCTCAACTATATGGGAGAGATATGTATTAGGCGGAGGTTGTGATACAACCAATAATTGGCTAAGTCCAAGAATCATGAAACACTATCCTAGTGTTTCGTAGGTTCTTTAAGTGCAGTATTACACAAATTTCTAAGTCTGTAGGAAATAGAGAAGGATAAATGCCTTCAAAAATTTTAATGCAAGAGAAAAAGTGTGAACGTGAGGCGTTATGTGTGGGTAGCCAAGTGTAGAAATAGATGTCCATGGTAGCGTAAGAATAGACCTTGATGAATATGTGAGAGTTATTGCCTTGTGGGTTTCTCAATCCATGGATATGTCTAAATCCAAAAGCCATGGGAAAAGGTGAGGATCTGTGGTAGTAATAAATAATTAAGGTCACGATGAAAGCCTTGAAGTATCAAAAAAATTGATAAATTGAAACTAGTTTATTGGTCAGATCTTCCGATTGAGAGCTTCAAACTTCATAACATTGATTACATCCATTTCATTTCTCTAAGGTTTGGATTGTATGATAAAGAAATGTGGATAAGGGTAATGTTACAGGAAAAGAATCATGCACGCTTGGGGATGTAATGATAATGTGTAGTTTTCTCATTCCAAATGCAAACTACCTCACATACTAAGTGTACATGTAAAAATGACACCCATGCCCTCGCCTACAAATTATGATGACATGTTGCAGGAGAAAATGACATTATTTTGGGGAGATTAATGGTGAAAATATCTATGGACGGCAAGGTATCTTCGTCCATGGTAAATATAAATTTGAATTTACCCATCTCTTTCTCTCTTACATTCTCATATTCTATAAATGTAAGTTCTTAGGCACATTTTATGGGTTGTTTTCTACCAAATTTTCATGTTTAGCCTTGGAGTGACACCTTTTATTGCCTCTAGACATCTACAAATTAGTATCCTACATGAGATATCTAATCTCTACTTTGTAAGTATGATGAAAATTTATTGAAAGCATTACATCTATGGTTATTTTCCCTTCAAATGTTCTCTATTTGTTGTGGATGTTTACCCTCTTATTTTCTGTAAGTTTTATTCATACATGCTTTCTAAAGTTATGTGTTTCTATTAAAATCTCTACATGTGTGGTTTTACTATGTCTTTCTGGTCATATCTGAACCCTATCTTAGTGTTGGTGCATCACCATTCATTCATTTTGCAAATCTTTCCCTTCCCCTCAACTCTAGATCATGTAGGTTTTAGTTTTAGTTTTATGATTAGTTGCAGTATGATTAGTTTAGGTTAGTTTGTGTTGAGCTAAGGGAGAATGAACCAAACTTGTCTGGAGGTTTGTCTCAAGGAGAAAATTCCTAAACTTTTAAGAAAATCACATGTTCACCAAAAGTTCTAATGCTCATTCGTGATCATTCAGATGGTGCAAATTTTATGTGTTAATATTATTTTCCACATACATGCACATATGAGTCTTCTTTTTTATAACTGATATAACTAAATATTCATCTCAATTTATGTTTTTCGATATAATTTAATGATTTACCATAATTAATAGTATTAATGCATTTTTATGATTATATATGGTTAATTTCAATTGAATTAGATGATAATCATATCTTTTAACAAACCCTTACATCCTATTTATTGTTGTGCACATTCCATAACACAATTTAAATTAGTTGCAAACATTTGGTGAACAAGAAATTTGAATCACATATAATTTACAAACTATAGTTGCTCTAGGATTTCTTATTTATGATCCATGCTTTAGGTTTACTATTTTTTATTTCTATATACACCAAAAAGCATTGGGGATATTTATATTCATTTGTCTCCTTGTGAGTCTGGGAAAAAGTAATCAATGTAGAAGATGATGGGATGGTGCTAGAGAAGGGCTAAAAATAGTAAAAAAATGGTTTATGATGGGGTGTGGGAATGTAAACAAGCCAAAATAAAATCTCTCTACATGTATTCTCTATGGACTTGATCATAGTGAATGGTATTTTCAAGAATTATAGTGATGTATAGCCCTAGATCTATATCCTGACAAGTGATGGGAAGAATGTTAGGTTGTGCTACTCAAGTAAAATGGTTATTCGAAGAAGGTCGGACTTGATTTGGAAAGGTCATGTTGATGGGAGTGATAAAATATAGTAGATGAGCTGAAAGGACTCATATATCTAGTGGAATAAGTTTTCTAATGAGGTGGTAGATATAGTTGTTGTCTTGCGGAGATTCGTCATAAAGAAAAACCAATTATCAAATAATGTGTGTGGGAGATAGTGAGGAATGAAATACCTCTCTCCTAATTTTAGATAAGATATTGTCCTGGATGTTTTGTCATTATAATGGAGTGGTAGCACAAAGAAAGTCTCCAAATATTCCCGAGAATGTTTAGATTTCTATAGTGATCCACATTGCAGGGGAAATGATCATTACATGGTGTTTGCTACGATATGGAGAAAATCATGAAGAGATCCTACCATGAAGGCTATCTTAAGGTGATCCCCGGATAAATTTGGAGCCTTACACATATATTATGGTGTTTTTTAATTCAAAATCATTACTTATTATCATGCGGATTACCAAACATCCTTATTTTGTTGTGTTGTATTATTACACCTAAAATATCATGGCTATAAGTTGTGGTTATAGAAAGTTTGAGCGTGGATTTTTTCAACTTGTTTGAGTCTATAATTTGTCTTCCATTATATTTTTAACTTAATTTTAAGGATGTTTTCCATATTTGTTTTTTAAGATCTTGTGTGAGTTGTTGGAAACACATTTAAATATGATGTAATGAAATCAATTGTCTACTGGAAATAGAGATTTCAAATGTGTATGAAATAAATTTAACAACTAATTCTCCTATTATGTTACTTGATTTGATAGGAATACAAAAAATCAATGTTTTTGGTATTTGTTTATTTTTATAGAGTGTAATGAATGAGTAAAATAATGTTATCTACAGCAAAAAAAATAAGGATGTTTTCACTAAATCAAAATGTGTCACCTAGTAAATGAATAGAAAAAAGTATCCCTGGAGAACCTACCAAGTTAAAAGATGATTTAGAACAAAAAATTGTGTAAACTAAGATTTGTGATTGCTGGTGAAATAACTTGTCATATGTAAAATTATGTGTTTCCACCAACGCTCACGAGGTTACACCCCTCTTTCTTGTGTATGGTGTGGCTCCCATTATTTATTATAAAATAATATACTCATATATAAATGTTTTGGGGTGGCCAAATAGGCCAGAGATCACACAGACACACTTCACTGAACATGTGGAAAAGTGTTTGTATGGGGTACAAGGAAGGAATTTTCAGCGATGAGGAGTGAAGGAGATAAATTAAGCAAGGGAAGGTTATTGTTGTGAGTAGGAAATTAAATATTTCACACCCAATAACTCGAGTAGTTCAAAATTCAATTAGATGAAAGAAATAATGTAAGCCATTAGTAAGACTTAATAAATTAAAGACACACAAATCTTTAGATTCATTCATCAAGGATGCAAAATTTCTTCTTGATCACTATGCTTACAAAGTGTAGAAAAGAAAGAAAATATAAGAACACATGAGAAAGGGAAATGGAAGAAATTTAGATTTTATTTATTATGTATTGGTGATACAAATATCAACACCCATTACCAAAATCCACAATTGCTACAAAGATCTAAATTTTCAATATTTCAGGATTTTAGGATTTTAGGATCCTTTGGAATAGAAGAGTCATCCCAATTTATAGCCTTGTAAATTGAAATTTCATCTCCCCCACATGACTCTTCATGTTCCTATTCTACTTGTGACCTTTCAATTTCCCCTAGAAGAGAAAAATTAAGTATCTCTATTATAATTTTGAGAGGATAATTCAAAAAATTACAAATATTATTACATAAGTAAATAAGACAAAATACAATAATTGTGTACAATGAATAATTATAAGAAATTGAGAGAAGAGGAGAGGGGAAATGGATTGAATGATCCATTGAAGAATATCCTTTTGCTAATTTGAAGTATGATGATCACCATATTATCCTTATTCAAGATGCACAGACACCTCAAACTGCCAAAAGAAGGATGAGATATTTCCTAGCTCACTTAAATTAACCAACTCACCTAGGTCTCCTAGCTCAATGAGATCAACTAAAATATATCACTTCAACCCAACCAAATCAATAGCTCACCCAACTCACCGAGCTCAACTCACTCGACTTACTGAGCTTACTTCAACCAACACCCTGAGAGATGATTATAGATCTAACTTGACCAATGAGCCATGATGACCATTCTGATGAATCAATGGAGTCATTCACACCATTTGAATATTTTCTAGTTTCTCAATGATCTATATTTTCCTTTTTTATGCTTCCCCATGCTCCCGGGCACAATTATGATAAAAAATATGCTTCTAGGACTCTTACGGAGGTTTCATTTCTCTATTTGAGCTATGAGATCATCCTACAACCTTATGAAGAGTTCAAAAGTTGAAAGATGAGTAAAAATGGAGTTCCTAGTTAATTTGTAGGTTCTTGGATGTTTTTCACCACAATAATGGAGTTATCATGAAAATATGAGGTGGGTGGGAGTTATATTGTGTTTTTAAAACTTTTGGTAACACTTCTTGTTCACGAGAGAGGAAGAAGAGAGAAGCAACAATGTAAAAAGACAAATAATTTTTTAGTTTTTGATCACCTTGGTATAAGGTAAATTTTCTTATCCCATATATTCCTATGGGATAGGGAAAAGTGGGGCATAAAAATGCACCTCATTCTGGGCTTCCCATGTGTCACATTATGATTGGGTGAAAGGGGAATGAGACAAAATAATCCATTAAGCACTCGGGGCTGAGATGGGGTCATTTGGAATAACAGACTAGGGGAAAGAGAGGGGATAATTTTCTTATCCCTTATGTCCCTAAGGGATAGGGATAGGAATGATAGAAAAATACACCCTCACCTAGCCATGACAAGTGGCACAATGTTATTTGATTAGGGGGAAGTGAGGAAAGGGCTATAAAAAGGAATTTTAGCACTCCCGGGGATAGTTTGAGGTCATATGAAGATCTAGGAGGAAAAAATAGGATGGGATTCATTTTCTTGTCCCCTATGTCCCCAAAGGATAGGGATAGGAAGGACATAAAATGAGGCATCCACTTGGAGGTGAAAATTGACTAAGTATAGAGGGAGAGAGTTTTTGGAGCTCCTGGAAGTCATTTTTTATGAACCCATATATTATTTGGACTCCCAATATCCTTATGAAGATAATAGGATGGGTCTCAAATTATAATTCTACATACTAACCCCCCCAAATAATATCCTTATTTCTTGGTATTAGGTGTGTCTACTAAAAATGAGTTGTGGTAAGAAGCACTTGATTCTTATGCGAAATGTGAAAGTTACATCATGTAGATGATTGAATTAAAATTTTAATGAATACTTGTTTTCCTCCTAATTCCCTATGGAGATCTTGGAATCACCTTCAAAAACTTAGGAACTATTTTATACAGCTTAATATTTGTACCTTAGAAACCTGTAGTTGCACAACCTATTCCTAAACCTTCAAATATTTCATAAATTTCCCTAAATCACTTGTAACATGCTCTATACTCTTCAAGACCTATTCTTGATGAATTTTAACCTTCAAATATATCTCGGAGGATGTGCATTCATCCCAAAAAGGCCAAAAACAACCTTTCCAAGCCTACCGAAGAGTTCTCTATTAGAAGCATGAACTAAATAGAATGAGTCACCCTATTTTGAAATTTCAAAAATTGGAGAAAGTATATACAATACTTATAAGGAATTTCAAGGATCAAAATAGGCATGGCATGGAGGGAAGACTAATCCAGAGAGGGTTCAAGAGCAATTTCAATAAAATATTTGACACTAGGGTATAGTTGTCATGTTTTCAAGTTTAAATTTTTCCCTTGCAAAAACACATGACAACAACTTTCTCTAGCTTGGGGACATGTTCTAGATTGAGTATAGTGAGGAAAAAGCAAGCAGGAACCCCAAAATATTAAGAAACTTTTTGGACTAGTGCCTTGTCCTTTGTTCTTATGGATTTGTTTCCTCCAAACACATACATGAACAAAAAAACAGAAGGTAAACACGCCAAAATAGGAAAAAAAACACACAATTAAAAAGGGAAATTATATTACAAAGGAGGTAAATTTATACAGTTGGGGAAAGAATGTACACATACCTAATAATGGGTTGGGATAAGTACACACCATCATGGAACAACGAACTGAAATCTGACCTTTGAAGCATGAAAATCAATATTAGATCATACCATGCTCTTTTTATGGCTTTGCACAGTTTGAGAAGAAGGAGACAAGCAAAGATTTCATCTTCATACATATATTGCACTGAAAACGTTCTTGTATCGAATGAAATTTTTTTTACCTTTTCAAATATCTTATACCTTATTACTTCTACTTGATGTTGTGTGATCATGAGACACATTTTTTCTATGTTCTCAAAAGTGGAAACATTCACCATCCCTAGATTGCAACATGAAATCATTATTTGAATCAATAAGGTATTTGGAAGAAGTGAGAATTTTTTTTGTATCTTCCCATACAACAAATTATTTGAACCTCTCGCTTTGTTGTTTAGAGAAAGTGATTTCAAAAATAGAGGCTACATTATTTTCACAAAGGTAATCCTCAAATGAATGTTGTATCATGGAAACATGTTCAAGACCAACAAAGTATTTGGAAATAGTGAGTGTAATCTGATTTTTAAATATTTCACAAGAGTAATCCACATTCTTTCTTTTTTATCTGGAACGATTGTTATAAAAACCTACTAGCTCAAAATTGACCTTGATATCCTTTTTAGAACTGAAATACTTGATTTATTCAGGGAATTATTCATAACCTGTGAGTGATTATTGAAGTATGGATTCTTGTTTTGCATTGGTAGAGCACCCAAGGGTAGTGAGAAAATTTTTACCTTGACTTGATTCACAAGATTCATGAAACTTCTCTGAACAATTTTCTTCAATATAAATCAGATCCATTTATTTCTCACTATCATCCTCCATGGTGGAGGTATTGTCTTCAAAATTGAGAATATTCATAGGAGATTAAAGAATCTCCTTTCCTTTACATTCATGATTTTATTCACAAAAAAAGAAAGAGGAAGACTTACCTTCACATTCAATCTTATCCACCCATGCATTGAGGAAGACATCACTCTCATATGTTTTATCCATATCATCATCACATTTTAATACATGGAAAGGATAAAAAAACTAACATCATACCTATCTTACATTTCCATGGCATGGTTAGGATCTCGAAGCTAAGTTGAGTGTCTTTAGTTGCTTCTGTAGTCTTGAAGATGTCTTGTAGAGATAAATCTTCCAAATATTCCATATACTCATTATCACTTTCACTAGAAGGTTCATTGCATTGAACTTTAAGGAGATGATTGAAAATATGATCCACACATTTCCATGATTCATTTTAAACATCCTTATTCACCTTATTTATGCTTCTTTTCACCCAAGGCTCACCTTATTACAAGATATAAAATACTTGGTTTTCAACATTCTCTGACAAGGAAAAGAGTTCCTTGTTGTGTGGGAAGGGCACTCCTTTGAGCCCAAGATCCATTTCATCATCCTTATGATGGGAAGTAGAGAACCATGTTTGGGAAACAATATGAGAATAATTTCTACCTCCATTTTGACCATTCCTTTAAGAAACCTCTTTCTCACATGGAAAAACTCCATACTCACCATGATGATCAAAATCGTAATCCTTTGGTGAGGATGGTGGAAGCAGAGGTCATTCTCAAATTTCTTATCTACACTAGTTTTGAGAAAGAAATTCAACTCTTCCTATCGCTAATCATGACTGGATAAAGAAAGGAATCTAATTCTCTAACTATATCTATTTCATCATTTAACATTTATACATCACTTGAAGAATAAAAATTGGAAAGGAGGTTAGCCATTATTACCTCAAAATCACCATCTTGATTCTAGGATGATGAATTGATTTCTTATATTTCTTCATTACTAGATGAGTTCAAAGAAATAACTACATCAGCTGTTGTAGAATAAGAATCTTCCTCTCTTGAATCCATTTCTTCTTCCATGGGTTGTGCCTCAAGCCAAAATGAATTTATGAATTTAGGTTCCACTATCATGTCTTATTCATCATATTCTAAAGGGATGATTTGGTTCTCATTGAGAGGTTAAATGATAAAGCAGAAGTGCACAAGAACCTTCTAGGAATGAAAACCATGTAGTGTGGATAATCATTAGGATCTTCCTCCAAAGGATTAATATCCTCTTCTTCCTCGTTATGAAGTGCTTCAAGTTGTTTGTATCTTTCTTACATGGCTTCATCATAGTTCATAATCTCATGGTAGATTTGGGGATCTGAATTTCCTTGAACACCATGATGGGTGTTGTTATTCCATTCATTTAATCAACTTCTTGTTGATGTCATATTCAAACCAGGGGTGTGTCTAAAGCTATATGCAACAAGAGTAATCCTATTCATCTAGTAGTTGACTATAGTTGTTTTTTTATTTTCTGGGGGATATTTTCAATATCTTAAGAACTTCTTAGTAAAGCTTTATTTAAATCATACTATGAAAACTTTGCTAAAAGGAAACACACTTTACATAATGGAAATAAACACACTTGCTTTGGAAATAAACACACTTACTTCTGAAAGTAAACACAATTTCTTTTGGAAATAAACATACATAACTTAGAATGCTTAAAAATGATTGCAAGAAAAATTAGAATCTATCTAGACACCTATAGGAGAAAGTATACAACATATTTTAACTGGAAGAATTAAAAGTGATACAGGATTAACAAATCTAAACTATTTTCTTAAGAAATATAAATACCAAATAGAAAAATATCTTGGTCCTTGGGGGAGTGGGCCCTTGATCCTCCTTGAATCAAGATTTAACAACTCAGAATTCTCTCAAACAGGAAAGGATATTTTATTGATAAAACATTCGGTATTACAAAATGTACTGGATCTATGTACTTAGTCTATATCTCTCTTCTTTGTTCTATATCTATTTTTTATTTTATCATATCTTATTTATCTACTGCAGGTCTTCTTATATATACATTTACAATCATAGTTGTCTCTACGATTCTGATGAAATTGAATTGTGCCCAGAATAGATGTTGAGTCGGATTGTGGATGATCAGACAGCTGTAAGATAACTATCCCTAGATATATATTCAGAAATCTTCACTACCTTTCCCAATTGAAAGGGTTATTAATACAAAATCTCTAGATGTGGTTAGAATAGATAAAATTCCATTGGTTGGAACTTCAGAGAAGTTATAGAACCATAGGAAATTGTTAAAGGATCAAAACTGTGAGAGTCCCGGAGCTAAACCCAGGAATTCCGAAACTAAGTTTGAAAATTATAGAATTAAATACTGGAATTCCAAAACTAAGTCCGAATGTTCCAGAACTAGATGATGACTTTGTAATGGAGTTCTAGAACTATCTTAGAATTTCCATAACTAAGCTATGTTGGAACAAATGCTACCGAAAACATACTAAACGCTACATACTTCATTTCTTTGACTGATTAAACCTGCTTTATTACAAAAATGAATTTCAAACACACACTTCGTCAAGAATTTCAGAGCTTTTAAACATTAAAATCACAATCAATAAAAAGATAGAAAATTACATCCTAACTCATATAAGATCAAATAAAAGTCACAAAACACAATCAAACTTAATAAAAAGGAGAGTAAGATGAGATCATATATAATACATTTATTGGGCATATTTTGGCTTCATCATTTCCTCCAAACTTACTTGTTTGTAAGTCCCTTTACAAACTTCATTCTTCAAAAGTGGGGTTATATGTTCTGCATTCCATTTGATTGCTTAGATCAAACGGATGAAATTGGATTTTCCAATGCTTAAACTTAGAGGTACTATACCCAGCTCCTAATTTTATTTTCCTCTCCCACTCTTCAAATTCAGTAGGATATTGAGGTTATCTATTTTTCCAAGGAGATATGGGGGTGAGAAGTAGAGGGGGCCTTATTTGTATTCCCATCCATATTTTCCTATAGGTCTCATTGATCTGAGGAATTATTGTGCATAACGCTTTTTCCTTTTCTAAACTCCAGATCAAATTTTTAGGGGATATTACTTCCCTTCATCTCAAGGAAATATTAAGGAGTTCCCTCCTCTTCGAGGATCCTTCATAAATATCTTCAAACTTCTCCTCCTCATAGGAGGTAAAGGCATCAATACTCTTTTGTAGAATGGAAAGATAATGTGTCTTGAATCGCTCATCAAAGGCATGAGTTCTAAAATGTATGAGGAAGGAAGAAGGTTTATCCATAGTGAGCTCTCATACAGAGACCAATTGAACTAGCTTTTAATAAAAACTCAGATTTCCTTTCCTTCCATGCAATTTGATTTTGTAGAATTGATACAAATGCATTGAGCTGGATCTCCCCCACACACAAATTGATCATACATCATGTATTTTTCTCTAGCATAAAATTACAAAGATAAAATTCACATAGAATATTTTTTTACTCATGACTGGATAAAGAGTAAGCTTTCATGAATTCAGATTCATATTTTAGTTCATGTGTAAGTCCACATGCAATCCTTGACATCTTCCAGTGAATGAACTACTCTTCTAAAAACACACTTTATGCATGAGAGGTCCTCCTACAGGCAAGCAATTTTTCACTCATAATGCAGACCATATGAATTTATATTTGTTTCCTTCTTCCTTATTAAAATTTTCTTCCCATTTTTTTCTTACTTCTTTTATTCTTCCATCTTGGTCTTCAAATATTCATTTGATGTTTTTATCTTCTCCGAGTTCCCTACAATTTCCAAACAAAGGTTAACTCAGTTTGTGCAGAGACTGTGGACACAACATTCTATTTCCTAGAAGTCTGACATTATTCCTCTTTTTCTATCAATTGTTTCTTAATTACTAATAACTCCTTAGTCCTAGCTACACGCTGAGTTGTTAGCTCTCCAATGAGAATTTCCCTTTTTTCTAATTCGAGTTTGAGGAAATCTAATTTCTCATCCTTTTCTCTAATAATAAGATCTTATCTAAACAAGAACAAAGTCTGTTTAACCTGATGTCTTTCTTCTTCCTCTGAAATTATTTAAGGAGTTGAACATTCTTCCTTTATCAAAGGAAATTTTCCTTTTCTTCTCCAGGATGCCAACTATTCTTCTTCATGTGGCAATGCTGATGGTTTAACCAGTTCTTGAAAATCTGCTCTTCAAGTCTCTCATCTCCTCTATCCATCTTAGCTTGGCTTGGTTCAGGAGTGATGGCCATACTACCCAGAATATCAACAACTTCTTTTTCCATCTTTTCCTGCTCACACTTTCCCTCTGGGGTTTCCATTGTCCTTTTATGAATTTTAATTCTTTGGGGAATTTCAACATGCCTAGTGGTGGATTTATTTCTAGAGCTTCTTCTTACTCTTGTTTCTTGCTCTTGCATGGGTGAGCTATCACTGTCAGAGACATATATTAGCTCCCTTGAAGCTGATGTAGAAGAAGGAATTTCCTTCAAAGGCATAGAAGTCTCTAATGTTTTGATCTTTCTCACAGACCTTATCCTTTTTGGTATATTCTCTCTTTCCACTTCCTTCTGTTCTTCTGTAGGGGCATCAATTTCTAAATTATTTGAAGGAGAAAATGGAGCTGGTACTGTCCTAATAATATTAGGATTTTTCTTTAACTTGTCAAGAAATGTTTCCCAAATTTCTTCTCCATTATTCTTTGATAGAAAATGGTGCTGACATACTAAATGAATTAGCCCATGATGCTTGATTGCCCCAAAACCCCAGAAATACCTCTGGGCCATGGTCTGGATAGAATAAAAAAGAAACCCTGGAAGCTTTATTATATACTCAGGTTTTGTGGATCCATACTTCAGATATATGAAAAAATTTAGGAGTTCTTTTCCTACTGACCCAAATTGACCATCACAGGTTAAATATTTCACTATCCAAAATGCTACCCTGTCAAAGGGTTTAGGAAAACTAGCCCTTCTAACCCCTTTTATGATTTTATTTGTATTGTAAATATATTGGGGTTCAGTTTCTCCTCTTTGTAGTAGGATTTCAACCAGTTCTTTCAAGTTCCCTTTGGCAAGATGTGGGACATGCACAATTGGCACTCCAGACACATTACTTATTGTATTTACAGAAAAAGGAATAAAGATATTTCTCACCTTTGTCCCGGATTACTCTAGGTTTATGAAGAATTCTCTTACTAATTCATCATTATACTTTGAAAAATTCTTTAGGAACTCTAGCCATCATGCATGCTCAAAGATAGATGCCGCTTCTTTGTCTGTGAATAGCTGGGAATCATCCTATAGTTCTGATTTCTTTTTAATCCCCATATCAGCTCGAGTTCTGTTTCCTTTGATTTTGTGCAAATTAGTTGCAGGCCTTCTTTCTTAGCTACAAAACTAATGAATTTGGCTATGAAACCTCTATTATTAGCTGCAGAACCTCTGTTCTTAGCTACAGAATCCCCTGTTCTTTACTGTGGAATACAATCTTAATTCGTTGCTTCTAAAAATCACTCTGCAACTTATTTCACTTTATTTTTCACTTAACGATTATCAATAATAACTATGCCACCACTTATTTCATCCATATCATCTTCATGATTACTCACTTTAAATCATAATGTATAAAAAGATGACTTGTCATACCAACTTTTAAATCAAGTCAAATCACACATGCAAACATTTAATTTAACCCTAAATAAGTTAAAAGATATAATTATCATCCTTGATGATGTAATCCTTTTGTTATGATGACTCATCGTTCCTACAAGTGGAAAAAAATAGGGTTAGATAAGACAACTAGAATTCAAAATAATTCCATTTTATTTGAATTAGCCAAAAGAAGAGGTCAACCACCATTGCTGGTTTTCAATTGACCTTTGAGAGAAATATATATATATATATAATTTTATTATTATTTTTTGGGGGATAAAATGTCATTTACTAGTTTTCATTTTCTTCCCTTTATTATGGATTTATCATTTGGTTATTTGATCATTTTGGAAGAACTGGGTTCTTCCATCTGATCAAATTATTTGTCTGCTTCAATATTCCTCAAGAATTCATTCTTAGTGGGAGGATTCCTATAGATTTTCAGCCTATGTCCATTGATCAAGAGTGTTTTTCTACTGCCATCAATGGGAAGTAACTGAATAGAACCATTGTCAAATATCTTCTAAATCTTATAGGGTCCCACCCATCTGGTTCTCAATTTTCCCTTGAATTACTGGTACTTAGAATCAAACAGCAATGCCCAGTCTCCTACTTTTAATTTCCTTCTCTTGAAATGTGTGTCATGTCATTGCTTCCTTTGATCTTGGATTATCTCTGTCTATTGAAGTGCTTCCATCCTCAATTCATCCAAGTCATTGAGTTGAAGGATTCTTTCTTTTTGAGCTACATCCAACTCAATTCCCACCTTAACTGTTGTCCTCAATGTCTGAAGTTCAAATTCAATGGGCAACAAGGGATTTTTCCCATAGACTAACTCATATGGTGAAAACCCTATTATAGTTTTCCAAGTTGTATTATAAGCCCAAACAGCTTCAGGTAGTCTCTTTACCCAATCTTTTCTCCCAGCTTCAACTATTTTGGTAAGGATGTTCTTCAATTATCTACTTGTTACTTCAACTTGTCCATTTGACTGTGGGTGATAAGGAGATGAATTCATATGATTTATTTGGTAATATGTTGTGAAATCTTGGATCATATTAGACATAAATTGTGGTCCCTGATTTGAAACTATGCTCCTCAGTGCTCCAAAATTTACCATAATTCTATTCCAAAGGAAATCAACAACTTCTTTAGTGGCATTTTTCAATGCCTGCACTTCTACCCACTTTGTCACATAGTCAGTACACACAAGAATATATTCCTTTCCTTGTGAAGGTGGATTAAAGGGACCAACAAAATCCAATCCCTATCTCTTAAATGGTTCAATTACTACTTGAGGTTGAAGAGGCATTTCATTGGTGAAAGTTGGTTGTCCCATCCTTTGACAAGGACCACATCGCTTGATATATCTCTTTACATCCTTGTACAGAGATGGCCAATAATAACTAGTGCCAAGTATCTTATGAGATGTTCTTTTCACTGAATAGTGTCCTCCACTTGGTTCATTATGACATTCTCTGAGGATGTCAAATATTTCATCTTATCCTACACACCTACGTAAAACAAAATCAGGCCCACATTTAAATAGCATTCCATTTAACCATTTGAATTTTGCACTAGTTTTGATTAACTTCTTTATTTGTTACTTAGTGAAAGGAGGAAACTTCCCTGTTACAAGATAATTTCCCACATCAGTAAACCATGGTGTACTTGTCGAGATAGAAAATAATTGTTCATATGAAAAGTTATCCTTGACTGGATCTTGTTCCCACGTAGTGCTTAGTCTTGAAAAAAATAATCTACCACATTAGATTTACCTGGATTGTCCTTAATGGTAATATAAAATTCTTGCAGAAGTAATAACCATATAATTATTCTTCCTCCAACCACTGGTTTGTTTATTAAATATTTAATTGTTGAATGATCTGTGTGTACAAATATCTTGTAACCTATAATATAATGTCTGAATTTATTGATTGCATAAATCACAACAAGAAATTCTTTTTTAGTGGTGGTGTAATTCTTTTCAGTGGGACTAAGATTCTTACTAGGATAATAAATAGCATACATTTTTCCTTCTTTATCTTTCTGTCCCAAAACTGCACCAATGGAATTATTTGAAGCATCTATTTCGGTATGAAATGGATTTTCCCAATTAGGTCCTCTCAATATTGGAGTATTGATTAACTTTTATTTAATTTCTTCAAAAGCATACTGACACTTTTCATCCCAAAGAAATTCATAGTCCTTGGTTAGAAAATTAAACATGGGGGCAGAAATTTTACTGAAATCTTTTATAAAGCACCTATAATACCCAGTATGTCCTAAAAAAGACTTGATATCTGTGGGGGTATGAGGAATAGGTAAATCTGAAATGATCCTAATTTTGTTTTGATCAACCTAAATTCCTCTTTTTAAAATATGGTGTCCTAATACAATCCCCTCATCAACCATCATTAAACACTTTTCATCACTAAGAGATGGATTGTGTTGTTAAAATCTTGTTAACACTCTGTCCAGATTTCTCAAAGCATCATCAAATGTATCTCCATGTATAGTGAAGTCATCCATATATACCTCAACACAATCATTTGTTAGATCAGCAAATATTGCAAGTACAACTCTCTAAAAAGTTACATGAGAATTGCATAAGCCAAATGGTAACACCCTATAGGAAAAGGTACTCCATGGACATGTAAATGTAGTTTTGTCCTGATCTTTAGCAGCAACTCTGATTTGATTGTATCCACTAAATCTATCTAGGAAGGAAAAGTATTGTTTACCTGAAAGGTTGTCTATGAATTGATCTATGAATGGTAAGGGAAAATAATCTCTTAGTGTGGCTTTGTTCAGTTCCCTATACTCAACACATATTCTGCATTTTCTGTTCTTTTTAGTAATAATTACAAGAGGAGATACCCACTGACTATCTAAGATAGGGTAGATAAAACCTACTTGTAATAGTTTTTCAATTTCTTGTTTAACTATATCCCTTAAGGGTGGGTTAATCCTTCTTTGAGGCTGCCTAACTAGTTTAACATTTTCAATATAGATGTGATAAGTTCAAATACTTGGCTGAATTCCCTTCATGTCTTTGTAATCCCAAGTAAAATATTTATTATGATTTTTTAAAACATCAAACAGTTTAGCTTCTTTGTCATCCTTCAACCAGCTATTAGTGTTCAAAGTTTTACTTGGTTGAATCTCAACATGCTTGGTTCTAATGTGTGATGAAATAATTTTTTGAAAGGGTTCCATTAAATTATTTAGTGGACATGCATGTGGTAACAACATATGGTATGCACCAACATCTTCAAAAGTTCCTTGAGAGAGAATACTGGAAAAAGGACAATAATGAGAATTATGATACTTATCTCTTTGTATGCCAAACTCTTCATCACTGCTACTTTCAAGAAATTCTTTGCCACTCCCTGATGTATTTGAAAATGAAGCTACTGATTCTTCCTCTCCCCATGAGAAATCTTGTTCCTCAGGAGCGAAATTATTTCCAATCACAGAGAACTATTGTTGTCATGGTTCCAGAACTTCATATGGTGGTTCCGGAACTAAATGTGGTGGTTCTGAAACTAAATGTGGTGGTTTTGGAACTAAGTTTTCTAGTTTTGGAACTAAGTTCGCAGGTTCTAAAACTATAGTCGCGGGTTCCAAAACTATTTTTGATTGATTCAAGGACAACTGATTCTCATCCAATGGTGGATTAATCATCTCTTCTACTTCTCTTACATGATCCTACAACGTGATCATAGCCAAAGAAGACAAAAAATTTCTTATTAGTATCAACCCACAATTGTTCATGATTGTCAGGAAAACGTCATGTAATAGGATATAAGGAAATTTTCTTAGAGTTCTCACCATTCGATATTGTCATATCACCTGACCTGTAATCAATTAAGGCAGTAACTGTAGCTAACCATGGTCTACCCAAAATAATGGGATAACCCAATGTTTTACCTTTTGGCTGAAGTATAAGGAAGTCAACTATATATTCCCATGACTCCACCATAACCACCACGTCTTCAATAATCCCTTCTGGTTTTGTAACAGACTAGTCTACCATCTGTAATATGGTATTAGTAGGTTGTATACCCGTTAATGGTAATGTTTTCAAAGTATCCACTGTCATTACATTAATAGATGCTCCCAAATCTACCAAAAAGTTATGTATATCCTTATTTCCTATAGAGACAAAAATAACAAGACTTCTAGGATCTTCGTATTTGTGAAGTAAAAGTTTTCCTACTAATAACATAAGCGAGTTTTCCAATCTAATTTGATAGTCTTGGGGGTACTGTTTCTTCCTTCCAGGCTTTTTCAAATATAAGATTTTGATTAATCTGTTCAATTCGGGAATGTCCTTAATTGTTTGTAACGGTGGTATCTCAATATTCAATTTCCTTAATTCCTGTACCAATTCAGACTCCTTGATTTCTATAGGATTTTTAAATCTCTCTAGAAATGGAGTCTCAGTAGTGTCTCTATCTGGCTCCTTTTCTATATCCTCTCTTGGAAAAAAAGTACTAGGGATTTCATTTTATTCTATTATTTCAGTGATTATAATAGGTGGACTGCTAATTATTTTCCCAGATCTAGTTTGAATATCCTTACAATCCATAGCATGTAAATCAACTGATTTTTTTTGGTTCTGTTCCATAAACCGGAGTTGTTTGTTTGTTTCTTGGGTTTTTTACTGGTTGTGTTGGTATTTGTGTTTGGACTACATTCTCATTTTGTGAATTCTATGCAAGGGATACCATGATGGCCTGTTGATTCTGATTTGGATATGTTCTTCCTTGAGCATAATTACTAGGGTTCCATCTAGGTTGTGACCAAGCATAAGGATTTCCTTGACCAGCCCATGGTTATTGATGTCCCTGAGCATAACAAGCTTGAATTACCCAATCTCGAGGGTTCTATGTTGGTTGAGGTACCCAAGGTGGTTGTCCTTAATTTTGTGGTACTGTTTGAGCATCCCATGGCATCGTCCAGGGATTAAGAACTCATCTTGGCATAAACTACCCTTGATTAGGTTGTCTCTAAAAAAAATTCAATTCTTCTATTATGGATGATGTAATGGTTTGTTTAAGTTGATTCGTTATGACTAGAAGTATAGAACAAGCATCAGCATCACATTCTTTAGATTCATAGATAAGGACACATTTCTGTTTTATATAAGCGACATTCTCTTATTGCATGCTTCTTCCTACATCTAGGACAATACATAGCTAATGGTTTACTTTTGTCATTTTCTTTAGGTTGTAATCCATCCATAGTAGAGGTTAACTGAACTAAAATGTCTATTTTAAAGTTTTCTAACTCATCCATTAGTTTGTTCATATCTAGATTCAGAATTTTCAGTAATTTTCCTTTTCTAGGTTCACCCCTTGTTCTAGAATAGCTTCTATAAATATCCTCAATTTCATTTATTCTTAACTGATCAATGTCTCCACCTCCTATCAAGTTAAGGGCTTCCCTATATTTTTCATCCAAACCTTTAAGAAAAATGGTTTTACTTAACTCCTCTTGAAGTACAAATCCACACCTTTTTCTCACAAAGAGGAATCTATCTAAATAGTCTTCTATATTTTCGTCTTCCTCGTGCGTTATTTTGAAGAATTTTTTCCTTCCTATTTTCTCCCTCTATAATAATCCTAGTATTTTTCTAGGAAAGTAGTCTCCATTTGTGCCCAAGTGGTAATAGAGTTGGATGGTAATCCCATGAATCACCTCATTGCTACATCCTTCACAGTGGATGGAAACAACTTGAGTTTTTGATTATCTATTTATAGTCATAGTTCTGACTTAGTACCTTAAAATCAACCAAAAATTGATCAATATATTCAAATGACATCCCTCTAAATGTGGTTAAATGTGCAGGTGAGATATTTTTCATTGATGTATCATCATCTCCCAATTGGATTGGATAAGTAAAGGTCCTATCAAGTACTCTTTCATCTTCTCGTGCCATTTTTAAAATATTTTTTGAATTTTCCCCCCAATCAATGTGGTATGTGGTATGCCTTAGGGAAGGTGAAAAATCAGGAGTAGGATAGTGAACACTCAATTGAGAATTAAAACTCACCCTAAATGGATCTTGAGTAATAAGCATTTTCCCAAAAGTTCTACTTCCTTTAGGTGACTGATCTAAGAATTCCAAAGGTGGGAATTCTATTTCTTGTATGATAGGGGATGATGGTTCCTCCAATTCTTGATCAATTTCCTTATTCAGACTAGAGGATGTTGTGAATTCTTGTGAAGATGTTCTTGGGAGGAATCTATCCTTTAAGTCTCTTAGTCTACTCATATATTTTATGATATAGTAGGGAAGATCCTTCAACTACTAGATGTATGATTTTTTCTCTTGCTAACACTTAATTAAAAAATTCCAACTAGTGAATTCCCTAAAAATGGAACCAAAAATGGTGGGTGTCATTATTCCCTTCATTTAATCAACTTCTTGTTGATGTCATATTCAAACCAAGGGTGAATCTGAAGCTATATGCAACAAGAGTAATCCTATTGATCTAGTAGTTGACTGTAGTTATTTTTGTATTTTTTTAGGGGATATTTTCAATATCTTAAGGAATTCCTGGTAAAGCCTTATTTAAATCATACTATGAAAGCTTTGCTGAAAGGAAACACACTTTTCAGAATGGAAATAAACACACTTGATTCTGAAAGTAAACAAAAATTGTTTTTGGAAATAAACACACACAACTTAGAATGCTTAAAAATGATTGCAAGAAAAATTAGAATCTATCTACACACCTTCAGGAACAAGTATACAATAGAATTTAATTAGAAGAATTAAAAGCAATGCATAATTAACATATCTAAACCATTTTCTTAAGAAATATAAATACCAAATAGATGAATATCCTGGTCCTTGGGGGAGTGGGCCCTTGCTCCTCCTTGAATCAAGATTTGATAACTCAGAATTATCTCAAACATGAATGAATATTTTATTGATAAAACATTTGGTATTACAAAACGTACTAGATCTGTGTACTTAGTCTATAGCTCTCTCTTTTCTGTTCTATCTCTATTTCTTATTTTATCATATCCTATTTATCTACTACAGGTCTGCTTATATATAAAAATTATAATCACATCTATCTCTATGATTCTGATGAAATCAAATCGTGCCTATAATATATGCTAAGTTGGATTTTGATTGATCAGATAGCTGTAAGATAACTATCCATGGATCTGCATTCAGAAATCTTCTCATCCTTTCTTCATTGAAAAGGTCATTAATGTAAAATCTCCAGATGTGGTTGGAATAGATAAACTTCCATCAGTTCCAAAACTTTAGAGAAGTTCCATAACCATAGGAAATCGTTAAGGATCAAAACCATGAGGGTTTCGGAGCTAAACCTAGGACTTCTAGAACTAAGTCTAAAAAATTCTGGAACTAAATACTGGAGTTCCGGAACTAATTTTGAAAGTTTCGAAACTAGATGATGATTGTGTAATGAAGTTCCAGAACTAGCTTGGAAGTTTTAGAACTAAGGTGTGTTGGAAAATATGTTACCAAAAACATATTGAACGCTACATACTTCATTTCTTTGACTAATTAGACCTTATTTATTACAAAATTGAATTTCAAACACACACTTCGTCAGGAATTTTAGAGATTTTAAACATTAGAATCACAACAATAAAAAGACATACAATTACATCCTAACTCACATCAGATCAAATAAAAGTCACAAAATGCAATAAAACTTAATAAAAAAGAGATTAAGATGAGATCATATATTATACATTAATCAGGCATATTCTGGCCTCATCACACCACTCAAAATTATTTACACATACTCAACCTTAAAGGTTATCATATCTTCATTTCTATATGTAAGGAAATCATCCCAAGGAAGAGAGATAAAATACATGGTTCCGAGTTTCTTGTTCAGCTATGTGAGATTCAAAATATTACCTTTAACAGATTATTCATCTATTTTGACTTCATACAACATCTTGTACCTCTTTTGCATATTTTTCATTAGGTTCTTACCTTCTTCCTCATCAACAAGTCCTATTTTCTTTCCTTTAGTAGTAGTCTTCTTGAAATTAAGCCACTAGGATTTGATGATAGGTTCTTCACAAACAATAATTTTCTTGATTCTACATATTCTTTCCTTGATTTTTGGAGACATGTTACTATCCTACTTTCCCTTGTATAATTGTATATTTTTTCTTTAAGTAAGAGATATTTTTTTTGTTCTCGAATTCTCATCCTTTAAAAAATTGGTCTTGAATGATGGTTAATCAGAATTTTTCATTTCTTAGTAGTCACCTTCTTCTTCTTTAAACTTATTCACTATCACTCATTGGTACCAAACTCCACTTCTCAAATTTTTTCATTGTGTTGCAGTAAATGGATGTGACACGGAATCGTTTCTTGATACAGTCACCTTCAAAAATTAATTTTTCTTTGAAACCTGATTTTTTTGTTTTTTGGAACATATACCTTTTTTATTTTATAGAGATATTTGTGGGTGCACATGTGTACATCTCACCCCACCAGAGTCACCAAATTTTTTTTGGTGAAATAATTTTTCATATGGAAAATTATGTCTTTCCACCAATGCTCATGGGGCTACACCCCTCCTTCTTGTGTATGGGGAGGCTCCCATTATTGAATGTAAAATAATCTACTTCTATCTAAATGTTTTTCGGGTGGTCAAATAGGCCAAGGATCACATAGGAACACTTTACCAAATATGTGTAAAAGGGTTTGTATTGGGTACAAGGGAGAAATTTGCAGTGATGAGGAGTGAAGGAAAGAAATTAGGAAAGGGAATGTTATTGTTGTGAGTAGAAAAATTTTAGAATTCATAGCCAATAACGAAAAAATATTTCAAAAATGAATTAGACGAAAGAAACAATATAAGCCATTAGTGATAACTATCAGATTAAATACACGCATTTATTTTGATTCATTCATCAATGATAAAAAAATTTATTCTTGATCACTATGATTACAAAGTGTAGAAAATAGAGAAAACATAAGAACACGTGAAAAAGGGAAATGGAAGAATTTTATATTTTATTTCTTGTGCATTGGTGATACACATATCAACACCAAAAACCACAATCCATAATTGCTACAAAGAAATAATTTTTCAATATTTCATGGTTTTAGGATTCTCTGGAATGGAGGAGCCATCCAAATTTATAGCCTTGTGAATTGAAATTTTCATATCCCCCCACATGACTCTTCATGTTCTTATTATACTTCTGATCTTTCAATTTCCGCTAGAAGAGAAAAATTAAGTATATCTCTTATAATTTTGAGAGAATAATTTTACAAATAACAGATATTGTCACTTAAGTAAATAGGAAAAATATAATGATTGTGTACAGTGAAGAATTAGAAGAAAGGGAGAGAAGATGATAGGGGAAATGGATTGAATGATCCATTGAAGAAGCTCCTTTTTCTAATCTACAACATGATGATCACCATCTTCTCCTTATATAAAATGTACAAAAACCTCATACCACTGAAATAATATTGAGAAACACTACTGTAGGAATTTCTAAGGTGAGATCCTGAAGGAAGAAGGATGAGATATTTCCTACTTACTTGACTTAACCAACTCAATGAACTCTCATATATCAATGATATCAACTCAACTAGCTCACTTCAACCCACACAGATCACCTAAATCAACTCACTCAACTCACTGAGCTTACTGTTATCAAATTTCACACACTTAGTGAAATTAGAAAATAAGGGCCTATTAGACCCTGGGACTGAAGAATTATTTTGTTTTAAAAACTCATGGTTCATTCAAAAAAATAAATTTCCATTTAGGGACCCACATTAATATAATTTAGGAAGAATCCCAAAATTAGTGTATAAAATCTTCAAGGGTCTTAACACGTCTCCATGAGGCCCAGATGGTAGAAGACATTTTAAATGGTGGAGGGTCAAGACAAAAGTGGAAGGCACCGAGTTGAGAAGAAAAGAGTAGACTTGAGAAAAAATAGGTCACCGAGATGCTCATCGAGAAGCTCGGTGAGCTCATGATTTATTGAAGGAGTTTTCCTACAAGAGATAGGTCTAGTTAATTAAAATCAATGAATGGAATATTATTCCAAGTAACTCGATGATCCACTAAATACAATGATGGAAGGGAAATGGTTCAGGCTGAATGAGTTACAAAAGAGCCTTAAGATCAGTGAGGGGTGAACTAAACATCGAGTCTAGTTGGAGGGTCATTCAGAGTGAGTAAGATGGAACCATTTCTATGATGTTTGAATTATGTACAAAGTCATGGGATTGATGTCAAATTGAATCCAAGCTAAGTGAGAACTTGATGAGTTGAGCTAGTGGTAGAGCTCAGGAATATTAAATCGGCCCGAATGAACACAATTTGTATGGAGGAATTTGAGCTAAGCTTGAGAAAATTGTAGATTATAATGAGCCAAGCTAAGAGAAAACTTGGGTTGGTGAAATGCAATGGAGCTACAAGTTTAATTTTAGATTTGGGTGACTTGAGTGGGATATTCTTGATGACAGAGTAACTTGCAGTTAATGAGATAGCATGAGGCATTGGTGGTGAGTCGTCACAATGCAGTATGGATGGTTTTACCCACAAATTAAGGATCTCAACCATACTCTAAGTTACGTTATGAGTTTAAGCCATAATAGAGTTGGAAGGTTGGATAATGGAGGGTCTAGTCATAGAAGATCACATGTTTGGAACACACCAAAGGAACTTAGCTCAGTTCCTTGAGCCACAAAATGGATGAATCATTATATAAAGGATCTCAAAAATCAAAAATGATTTGTTGGGTTGAGAAACTCTACACAGTGAGTCAAAAGGTGGCTCAAAGGAGATATAAGAATAACCCACCCAAATTATCTTAATGTGAACATGTCATGGGCTCGGAGTTGAGTTAATTTTAGGGCTCATCCAAGTTATATTGTTAAGAAATGTTCAGAACAGGGGGGACTCAATGCTTCCTTGTTTAAAGATGGACCCTAAGTATCATGCTTGGCTCTATAGACATAATTGTATATGAAAGTTGGTAGGAAATAATGGAATGGGTCCTAAACCATTTGCAAAGAGATCAAGTGATGAGCTCACGTATAGTTGGCCTGGTTTCACAAACGAGTCACAATATATCATAGTTGAGGAAATTGTAGTGGAATAAAGGATCAGTTAATAAATAAATCTTAGGTTATAAGGTCATGGTTTGTGAATGGACTTGAGTGTGAGCCCAAACATTGCAATTCGAGTCATGTCTGTTACTCTAGGTATTGAAATGGACTGACTTAGATAGAGACAAACTTGATGGTTATGTGGGGATCAAGCATTCAAGCTCATTGGAAGAATAAACTAAGTCTAGGATATTTGACATGCTCATAGAGGAGCTCGTTAAGAATTATGGGAAAGACCAAGCTACTCAGCTATAAACACATTACTTGGCATTGAGATAAACAAGTTGAACATGTGATGGATCAAACCACTTAAGGTTTTCAAACATGGTGAGCTCGTGAGTGAATGGCTTAGCATAATTTGTGGCAAGAATTCGTTTCTAAATCAACTGAGCTAAAACAAAAGGTGAGCTTGAAAAGATGCCGAGTTTTTTTTAAAAGCAAGGCTATAAAGTTTTGAGTTGTAATCTCATGACATTGAATTTCGTGCCATGCCGATAGAAGGTTAAATCATAAATTATGTTAGGAAGATCATGACAAGGTACTCACCAAGGTTAGAGTTTGGAGTCTGGCTCTTCATAAACTATTTGGAACTATGCATTGAACTTCCCAAAAATTCTATCCAAGTTGGTCAATTCAAAGGATGAATAGATACTAGAAGGATATTTGAGCATTAAAGTGGAATGAGAATGGATGTCATTTGATGGAAGTAGATTCAAGATAATTTGACTAAGTTACAACGAGTTACTTGAAAAGGAGACGGCTCGAAGCGGATCGTTGTGCTGAGTTGAGACCGAGTTGCATTGATGAGCTCGGTATAATTTTTTATGGCTCATGAGAATACAAGGATGCCAATCCAAGTTGCGGGGATTTGAGTCATTCAAGCCAGGGAAACTTGGAGTCCTTTTCCCATGAAATAAATTGGCCCCCCCAACCCAAGTGTCTAAGTACAAGGAGATCATGTCGATGTCATGTCGCATGATGGAATATGAAAAGATAAATTATGAGTCGTCTATGGTACCCCATTATTTGGGTCTATATGCTAATTCATTGATGTTGGAAATGATTTCTGTAATTTACCACTCATAGAATCAAACAGGGTATGTGGCAAGGTGATCCTCGAGTTACTCTGTAGGCAAGTCGGTAAGTTGGTAGAATTCAAAATGTCATTCAATGTAAATATAGAGCTCCCAAAGAATTTGGTGGTTGGGTCATTGAAGTAGTTAGGGATGTTATTCCATGTAAAGTGGTGGTTTGTAAAACATTGAACCCATGTTTAACACGTGAAGAAACCCACAGACGATGAATACGTAGAGCCCAACCAATTCAATATGGGAAATGAACATGACTGAGATAAATGCAAGGAGCCCCTGAGGAAGTCCCTAAGTCGATATATGGTGGGGTATTTAAGAAGCCATTAAGTTCATTCAAATCATAAAGGAGCTTGACCAATGAGATGGACATGTGGAATATCGAGCACTGAGGAGGTCGAAAGATATAAATAGATGATTGATAACAAATTGGTTCCAAAATTCATACAAAATTACACACTTCAAGTATGGAAAATAATATGGTCGAGTGACATTAAAAATTAGTGATGGTCAATTAAACGAAGTATGAAAAATGTATGAAGAGCTCATCAAACAATGCAAGCAAATAACTCGCCAGCCATCTCGACGAGCTAGCTAGCGAGCCATTTTTCAAGACCCAACAGAAAAATCTATCACATGTAATTTTCAATGCATGGCTCCCAAAAATGGACCAAGTAAAAGATCCAGATTATTTTAGAAATATTTAATATTATATTTTATTAAAGAGTGGACGATAAACTCAAATTTTTGGATTTATGAAGGAATAATGGAGAATTGGTGGAGGAATGTTCTTTCTAAATGTAATTAGTGATGTAATTAAGAATGTAACCCATCATGTGTTATTATTTGGCCCAAAAATTAGGATTTATTTCTCTTTTCTCTTTAGTTGGATTTTCTATAAATGTAAAGGAGAAGCTCATTCCAAAGGGTTAGACATTTTCTAATTCCTCTCTCTTTTCACAAGCTAAGTTGTGGATTTTGGGAACTTTCAAGCCTCTTTTCCAAGATTGTAATGGTAAAAATGATCTCTTCCTCATGTAATGATGTATTGTGCATGTGATTGAAGTAATATAGATTGTGTTCTATGACTAATTATTGGTCCTTTCATGGTTTTTTCTACGTCTTTATGCCTTTCTCATGTTTGCAGGTATATTGTCCAAGTTCAAGTTTCCATTATAGATTTTGGGAGTTTTGTGATTATCTAGGAATGAATTTTTATATGTGGTTTGGTTGTGGTCCTTATTCATCCTTTTCAGTTTTATTCCTCTTTACTGGAAGACCAAAAAACTTATCTAGCAACACCCTTTCTTGGTGCATCGCCACTTCTAGTATAGGTTTACTTCTTGTAAATATCTCTCCCTAAACCCCATGAAATTGTTACTATAGGTCTATTTAGTTGTTTTATTGTATTAGAAGTAGTGTTGTGTTTATTTTAAGAAGAGGAATCTGACCTTCTCTAGAGGTTCACCTTGAGCTAAAGTCCCACAACTTGAGAGGTGATTCCATGCTACCCAATCACACTGAATTTCATGTTGACATTCTGGTCATTTGGGGGTGCAGTGATTTGGCAATAACAGTTTTTGGCACGCCCAGTGGGAGCAAGAGTTGGTACTTCTCTTCTAACTTGCACAAGAAAAATTACCTAGTGACTCTATATCTCTAGATTTCAAATCTTAGCACATTAACTTATGCAAATAATTCAGACAAGAGCTTCTTCAAAGAAAGGAAATTATCAGCATATCAAACTATCCTTGTCTCCTCTAAGGAGAAGGAGAAGATGTGTATCAACATCACCCATTGCAGCATCACCTTGTAGGGCTCATTCAAATCCTCATCATAGAAGGTTTCCTCCACCTAGGAACAATCAACCTCTCATTGGTATGGTGAGGAAACAAGTTTTCCCCCCTTTAAATGTAGGCAATCCTCTTATGTTGGCACAACATGAACCTATACTTGTTGTAACACTCAAATGTTTACCCTTTTACATAGGGGAAACTCATGCTACTCAAGTGGAATATATTATTAATGTATCCAGAATTTTTGTAGTACATAATATCATAGAGGACAACCATGCAGTTAGACTTCTTGTTACTTCTTTCAAGGGAAAAGCACTTCAATGGTTTCGAGGGTTAAGTGTTGGTACTATAACCACTTGGGATGAATTAGGAGAAAAGTGTTGTAAATAGTTTGAAGACAAGAGTGATCACCTATCACTCTCGAAACAAATCACTACCATAAATAGATCTCTCAAAGAATACATGAGTGATTTCAACTTCTGATTCAAAAGGACTTGGAATAGGATACCAACACTCATAAATCCTTCTCCAAATAACACATTCCTATACTATTTGTCAGACTTGAACAATGATGTAGATGTCATGATCCAATCCATGAGAGGGACTAAACTACCTGATGCCTATGAAGTTTCCATAAGAGTGGATAAATCCTTAATCTAGGTGTTGTCATGTAAATGTGCAACAGGGAAATTGACAATTTCTAAGCACGATAATGATACGCTAGTGTTAATTTTTTTTTCAAGTCCCATCATTCCAAGACACCCCAGGTCTATCCAGTCAATACAAATGACCTCTTGACTAATGTTATTTCACCCCTAGGTGATTTAGATAATTCTATTATTCCCCGTAGGTGATTTTAGGGATTTTGAAAAGATACTATCTTTTGGCAGTATTAGGAAGGGCTATCGTTGGCCTTCCGAGGACTAGATCAACCCCTTGGAGTGGAACAAGGGTAAAATTCAACATGGAAATTATTTTGGAATATTTTAGAAAGTTTTGAGAAACTTGGATCTGTTTGAGAAAAATTAGGGTTCACAAGCCTAGGCAGTACATAGGCCTAAAAAAGATGTTGGGATTCAAAAGATGATTCTGAGAGCTCCAGACAGATTTAGAAGCAAAAAAAAATACCATTGGAAAGAGGATTAAAATACCTACATGATAGTGAAATAATATTTTTCCATAACACCTTGAAGCATAGGATTGGCAGGTAGTTTTTATCAGGAACAAGTGGAGTCTCAAATCACAAATCTGATTTTTCAGGGACCAGATGGATGAAATAAAGACATGAGATCCCCACCATTGGATTCAAAATTCCATTTATATTAATGATAATATAAAATTTCACCAATAAATTCCACCGGGAGCTCAAGTTATCTTCTTTCTAAAGTTTCCCTCTCAAAGGTAGTTCAGGACTTAGTCATTTTTTGGGAGGACACGTGTCAGCTACCAGGAGCCTAGCGGGATTTCATGTCCTTGACGTCCATGAGGTAAGGTAAAAAAACCTTGAAAAATGTTCCCATCTCCCATGTGATCTCTTGGACCCTCATATGACCTCCATACTTGACAGTTCAGCCCCCAGGTGCATTGTGGAGCATCCATTCCCTATCGTCGGATTGGTGCCACGTGTCAGCTCCAGGACCACTGTGGAAACTGATGTCCCTTATGTCCCTAAGGTGAGGGAAATTAGAATTTGAAAAATTCACCCATAGTATATGAGGGAGTCATTTAGACACCCACGTGATTGACTTTCAGCTCCCAGGTGCATTTTTGGAGCATCCATTCCCTACCGTCAGATCTGCTGCCTACGTGTACGCTCTAGGACCACTGTGGAAACTGATGTCCATTATGTCCATGAGGTGAGGGAAATCAGCCCTTTAAAAATGTTCCTATCCCACTATGGGGAACCTTTTAGACATCCATGTGACCTCCAAGCTTGATAGTTCAGCCCCCAAGTGCATTTTTGGAGCATCCATTCCTTGTCGTCGGATCAAGTGCCATGTGTCAGCTCCAAGACCACCATGGAAACTAATGTCCCTTATGTCCCTAAGGTGGGGAAAATAGAAATGGAAAAATGTGCCCAGCCCCCTATGGGGAGTCATTTGAACACCCACGTGGCCTACGTTTAGCTCCTAGCACTTTAAAGTAGCTTTTCTCACCTTCATTCCTTGCCATCATATCACCGCCATGTGTTTTCCTCTTGAACACCATGGAATTTGATGTAACTCATATCCCTAAGATCAAGGGAAATCAAGCATGGAAAATTTTTCCCAAGCTTCTCCTCTCATAATTTCCAAAATTCAAAAAATCTAACTGTCGCTCAATGCTTCTTAGTGCTTCTAATTGCTTCCACTCATGTGCACAGACAAACTTCATCTTTCCTCTGCAACATTCTACCATCACTCCACCATTCAAAATGCTCAAACCTTCTCAACCCAAAAACTAAAACACATTTCCCATAGTGATGTGTAGGTCTCATAAGGATTTTTCATCAAAACAAGAAGGAGAAACGAAGAACAAAAGGAAGAAAACAATGTAAATCTCTATAGCCTAAAAATGGAGATCTAAAGAAATATTGCAAGCTGGTGCATGAAACAACAAAGAATTTGTTTTTTTTTCATTACTTTTGTCCAATACCATAAAAAATACACCTTAAAACTCCCCCCTCATGTGATATAGCATCCACAATAAAGAAATTTCCTTTCCAGCATCAACAAAGAAAGAAGTGGGATTTCCCGTCAAACCAGCTGCCGGATTGAAGTAAGATCACACATGAAGCAACAGAGGAAAAAACCCACATCAAAAATATAATTTTTATTTACAAACAGAGGATAAAAACATGACCTGCAATTTTTTAGGTCCATTAATGGTTACTGTACCTAGAAGCACTACCAGGTTCGAAATTTAAAACTTTAAAAACTCCTGGAGTATTACGTAGGTGTGCCCAAAATTTTAGAGGGGTAATATTGGGAAAAAAAAAACATATCAAAAAACTTCGTTGCATGTCAATCTGACCTCGAGAAGCCCAATTTCTAAAAATAGAAGGTCTTCTACATAGACGACTGCTATTTTGGGAAAATAATATGAGAACTCACTAGGATGGGCATTTTTTGGAACTTACTAAAAATAAAAATTGGGCCCACAAGCACCTTTTAAAAATATAAATTTGATCTAAAAGGAATGAGGAACGCAGGGAGAAAGAGGAATCAAGGTCACAACACTCAGTAGAAGTTCTAGGCACTTGATTTTTCACACTTACTAAAAATAGTAAGTTACTTTTTCTAAGGGAGACATGAAGTTGAAGTGGATGGGTTAGAAGCTAACACACCCATTTTCCTGTGAGTATGATGTGGAAGACAACGATGTATCGTACATGGGCCTAAATCACCTTAAGACTTGTATGGTCTTCAAGGACCGAAGGAGGATCGAAGAGTAAATATTCACAAGTGACTTGTTTGTTGTTGCAAGACACCTAGTGTCTATACAGAGTCTCCAGCTAATCCTATCCTAATCTTTCCACTACAAGATCAAGACATGAACCATCCAATCTGACAATGGTACCCATAGTTGCGGTTATCAACAGAACAATTCACTCAACTTATCAAGAATTCATGAGATGATTTGAAGGATATTCACAGTGTGCAAGAGAGTTCAAATATTAGGAGTTTCACTGTATTTGGTGCTTTCCATCGACGAGGATCAATGGAATTCATCAGGAATGATGTCTCCTCTTCATCTTCTCTCTCTTTCTCTCCCCTCTTTCCCCCAACTTTCTCTCTCTTCTCAAATGTTCTAATTTTGTATTGGGGTTGCAATTTTTCATATGTCTTAATTTTCATAATGTAATAAGTCACCTTTATGTTATAAAAAAGGACTTAAAAGTTTCCTAGGGAGTTGAAAAGTTTTAAGTTGTGTGAGGACATATAAAAAGGCATTGGGGGGTAAATGAAGAGTCAGATTCTAATCTATAAATTATAACGCCATTCCTATTTCAAAGGGTTGGCGATTGATTTTGTAAACTCAAAAGTGCATTGTACCTAGAGAAAGAAAATGAGATAGCCATTTTCTTCTACTTTCCCCTACTCTCAAATTTCTTCTATTCCCACACTATTTACAACTTATGTTTAAGCATCAATAAAAGAAGAAGGAATTTATAGCCTTTTTGATGAGGATATTTTAGAAACTATGAGTTTGCAATCTTATCTCATCTTGTTACCATTTGCAGGTTTTTTTCTTCTCATAAATGCATGTGTTGAAGTTTCTAACTAGTGTGTGTAGGTATCTGATTTCCTACATGTAACATTAGTTCCCCTATCTCATTTCTCACTCTCCTTTCCCACTTTTTAGACAAAGTATTCCCTAGAAAGAGACCCCCACTTCCATTTTCCATGAAGTTTGCATTGTTGGATCCTGACCCTGTAGCAAGTACGAAGACTCCCACAATCCCAAGTAATTCTTCTGATGTCTTTTCCAAGTCTAAATCTAAATCTTCTCCTGAAAAATCTAGTAATTTGAAAGATCCTAGTGTACCTTTCAAAATACCATTTATTCCCCAAAAATATACCTTTTGCTTCCAAACCTGTCCTAAATCCAAAAGCAGTCCCTTCACCCCCCTTGTCTACATCTTCTCCCTTTGACTTCATAGAATATGCAAAACAAATCCAAAGTGTAAATTACTGAAACTAAATATTTGTGGACTCATCCAGAAAAATTTGAGAGGTTCATCTGATACATCAAGAGTGGTAGTCTAACACACCCAATGCTGTAACATCTAATTTCAAAGGGAATGCTACCAAACTCACCTACACCCTCCCTCAAAGAACATGCTTTCTCTAAGTGCATCAAATACTGATAAATTTGAACCTTTCTGTGTCTCCCTTCTTATCAAAGAATATATACTAAACAATTACATAATAGATTCTGGTGCCTTAAACAACGTGATGCCTTTGAAGGTTTCCAAGGCTCTCAAACTTACCATGACTCCACCTAGCAGCTCTTGTTACTCTTTGGAGTCGAGAAAGGTCTCAATCGTAGGGAAGGTCAAAGATACACAGGTGTCTCTCGCCGAATTTCAAGACAAGAATATTTCAGTGATGATTTTGGTAGTCGAGGTCCCAACCTCATTAGGAATGTTGCTAAGTAGAATTTTATACCGAGACTTGGGAGGTAAAATTCAAATGAATTGGTCATCCAAAACCCATACCAGTGAAGGGAGACATGGAGAAATTACTTCTAGAAAATAAGATGAGGTACACAGTATGAAAGTCTAGAAGCCCAAAAGCTAACATTTTGTACCAAGGAATTAGGTGGATGAATCACTTTGTGGTAACTAAGGAGGGGGAGAATATCCCCACCTTGATAGGTCCAGACATGCCTTCTTAGAGAGATTTTTGACTTTGAAGAAGCATTGAGGATATTTGAGTTACAAGAGGGAAGCCCCAAATTTCTAGATGATGTAGACCATGAGGAAGAAGAAATGGTTCTTCATGATTTTCAAGAAGAAAAATCAGTTTATATGTTTTTCCAAGATGAGGAGTTATTCTCGTTCCCATTTGGGGATGAGGATGATCTCAGTCAAGCCATATATGGAGAGACAAAATCAGCTTGTGATGAGCCCGTGAAACATTTGAAAGAAATGTATGTATAAGAAATGTTTAGAGCAGCAGAATAAATTGAAGATCCTGAGCTCAGTCTTGAGCTCCTAATGCAAGCCACAAATCTACAAGACAAGTGTGAAGCTAATTTGGAAGCCTTAACTAATGTGAAGGTTGGCCATATTGAGATAAGGAAAGATGAAACATATGATGCCACTCTTGAGCTAATGATTGATCGATGCAATACTGAAATGGAGATATTTTCTTTCCCATTTTAAGATGAAGACTCTTTCCATGACGAAGAAATTGAAGCAAGGATTTTTGAGACCTCTAAATATGAAGCTCTTTTTTATGAAGGATCAGTAGAGTGCAGCAATTCTAGAGATGATGAGGTAATCCCTCTTGATAGTTTCCTTGAGCTAAAAAATAAATATTCTTCAAAGGCATATAAAGATGAGCTATAGGAAATGATGAAGCATAACTCTATGCAAGAAATATTTGATGCAGTAGAATTTATGGAAAGACTCCAGCTGATTCTTGATCTCTTCACTTGTGCCATGGATAAAAAAGACAAGTATGAGTTTATCTCTGATCCTCCCATCAATACTCAAATGCCTCATGATGAAGTAGAGATAAAGGATGAATCAAATGTTTCTCATAGAGAATATGTCAATGAGCATAGAGCTTGGAAAGAAAGTAACTCATAATATCAAAGGAATTGGAACAAAAATCAGCTCTGGGGTATAGATGAGATGCTCAATGGAGAATCATCTAATATTGATAAACATGAAAGGAAACTAGCACTATGAAAACCAACTTCAAAGAACATGAAGGAAGTGAAATTTCCAAGCATGGACCCAGGAATCCAGAGGCTCACATGGAATAAATCCTACAAAGTACACAGAAAATTGTGAAAGCACATAGATTTCATAAGCAGTTGAGGAGGGGAGGCTACTTTTTTGGAACTAGTTAATGGCTTTGCATATCAACATCACTCAGTGTTTCTCACTCAGGGGTAACTCTTGAGGAATGAAAATTGCTTCAGTGAAAGTGGGTTGTCCCCCATCTTATACCATAGGTGATTTTAATTTGTTTTTCCCCTTCTTGTTGTGTGTGTCTTTTTTGTTTTGTGTGTGCGTGTGTGTTTCCTTCTTCTCTCTCTCTCTCTCTCTCTTATAAGTTGTACATGACTCCGCAGGGCCTAATGGATAAGGAACTGGTAAATCAACTATATGGTATAAAAATGATATTATGGATTCCCATATCATTTCTTCACTATGCTCAGTACATGTCATGTCCTCAAGCTAGAGCCAACTATTGTTGTGTAAATGTGCAACAAGTAAATTGATAATTTCCAAACACGACAACGATATGCCAGTGTATTTTTTTTTTTCAAGTCCCATCATTCCAAGACACCTCGGATCTATCCAATTAGTCATAAATGACCTCTTGACTAATGTTATCTCATCCCCCTAGGTGATTTTAGGTATTTTTGAAAATATACTATCTTCTGGTAGTATCGGGAAGGGCTATCGCTGGCCTTCCCAGGGTTGGATCAACCCCTTGGAGTGGAATGGAAGGGTAAAAATTCAACTGGAGGTGAATTGAATACCTTAAAAACATCATGGAAATGATTTTGGAATATTTTGGGGAAGTTCTTAGAAACTTGGATCTGTTTGAGAAAAAATTAGGGTTCACAAGCCTAGGCAGTACCCAGGAATAAAATAACTGCTAGGCTTTAGAAGATGATTCCGAGAGCTCCAGATGGATTTAGAAGGGAAACAAAATAATTCTAGAAATATGATTAAAATACCTACATGATAGTGAAATAATATTTTTGACAACACCTTGGCATACTACTGGAAGGAAGTTTTTATCAGGTACAAATGGAGTCTCAAATCACAAATCCAATTTTTTAGGGGATCAGATGGATGAATCAAGACATGCGAAACCACATAATTAGATTAAAAATTCCATTTCTAGTAAGGATAATATAACATTTCACTAATAAATTCCACCACGAGCTAAAGTTATCTTCTTTCTAAGTTGCCCTCTCAAAGGCAGTTCAGGACTTGGTCATTTTTCAGGACACGTGTCAGCACCAGGAGCCTAACAGGATTTCATGTCCATGATGTCCCTGAGGTTAGGTACCAAAATTCTTGAAAAATGTTCCTAGCCCCCATGTGACCTCTTGGACCCTTATATGACCTCCATACTTGACAGTTCAGCCCCTAGGTGTATTTTTGGAGCATCTGTTCCCTACTATTGGATCTGATGCCACGTGTCAACTCAAAGACCACCATAGAAACTAATCTCCCTTATGTCCCTAAGGTGAGGGACATCATACCTTGAAAAATGCACCCATAATATATGGGGAGTCATTTGGACACCTACGTGACCAACTTTTAGCTCCCAGGTGCATTTTTGGAGCATTCATTCCCTGCCATTGGATCTGGTGCCATGTGTCAGCTCTAGGACCATCATGGAAATTGATATCCCTTATGTCCTTGAGGTGAGGGAAATTAGACCTTGAAAATTTTTCCTATCTCCCTATGGGGAGTGTTTTGGAAATCCATGTGACCTCTAGACTCGACAGTTCAGCCCCAAGGTGCATTTTTGGAGCATTCATTCCCTGTCGTCAGATCAAGTGCCACGTGTCAGCTCCAAGACCACCGTGGAAACTAATGTCCCTTGTTTCCTTAAGGTGGGGGACATTAGACATGGAAAAATGTTCCCAACCCCTATGGGGAGTCATTTGGACACCCACGTGGCCTGCTTTCAGCTCTTAGAGCTTTAAAGAAACTTTGCTCACCTGCATTCCTTGCTGTTAGATCACTGCCACGTGTCATCCTCTTGAACACCATGGAATTTGATGTAACTCACATCCCTAAGGTTAGGGAAATCAAGCATAATTTTTTTTCCCAAGATTCTCCTCTCGTAATTTCAAAAATTCAAAAAATCTAACTGTTGCTCAATGCTTCTTAGTGCTTTTAGTTGCTTCCACTCCTATGCACAAACAAACTTCATCCTTCCTCTGCAACATTCTACCATCACTCCACCATTCAAAATGCTCAAAAATTCTCAACCCAAACACTGAAACACATTTCCCACAGTGATGTGTAGGTCTCAAAATAATTTTTCATCAAAACAAGAAAGAGAAATGAAGAACAAAAGGAAGAAAACAATGTAAATCTCTATAGCCTAAAAATGGAGATTTGAAGAAATATTACAATCTGGTGCATGAAACAAAAAACCATTTGTTTATATTCATTAATTTTTCCAATACCATAAAAATAACACCTTAAAACTCCCCCCTCATGTGACAGAGCATCCACAACAAAGAAATCTCCTTTTCGGCTCAACGAAGAAAGAAGTGGGATTTCTCGTCAAACCAACTGCCAAATTGAAGTAAGATCGCACGTGAAGTAGAAGAGGAAAAAACCCACATCAAAAATATAATTTTATTTCCAAATGGAGAAGAAAAACCTGAACTGCAATTTTGAGGTCCATTAATGGCTGCAATACCCAGAAGCACTATCAGGACTAAAATTTAAAACTTTAAAATCTCCTAGACTATTAGCCAGGTGTGTCTGAAATTTTAGAGGGGTGATATTGGGAAAAAAAACATATCAAAAAAATTTGTTACATGTCAATCCGACCTCCAGAATCCCACTTTCTAAAAATAGCAGGTCTTCTACATAGAGGACTGCTATTTTGGGAAATTAAGTGACATAAGAGCTTGCGAAGGAGACATAGACATTGGAAGTGCAATACAACCGAGAAATCACTAGGATGAAATTTTTTGGAACTTACTAAAAATAGAAAGTGGGCCCACAAGAACCTTCTAAAAATAGAAATTTGATCTGAAAGGAATGAGGAACACAGGGAGAAAGAGGAATCAATGTCACAACACTCAGTAGAAGTTCTAGGGACTTGATTTTTCACACTTACTAAAAATAGTAAGTTACTTTTTCTAAGGGGGACATGAAGCCGAAGTAAACGGGTTAGAAGATGACATAGCCCTTCGCCTGTGAGTATAATGTGGAAGACAACGATGTCTCATTTCTGAGGTCTCAATACGTAACCAAAATGACCATAAGGGCAAAACCGATATGCCATAATCATGTAGAACCCTACACTGCTAATCCTATAAATATGAATTATACCATTGGTGATCCAGAAGAAGAAGATCCTAATCATGAACTGACAAATCTTGTTGAAGAATTCTCGAATACTGTGCTTGATGAAGTGAGTGGAGATCATTAGTACAATCCCTACGCTGATGTGTTGGTAGAGGAAGAAGTTGATTTTCTGTTGTTGGTAGAGACACGATTGGGTACGTACTGTGTTCATGAAGAAGGTACGGTCATACGACAACTTGTCAAAACACAAAGCAATTCTAAAAGACTGTGGAAATTTTTCTTCAATGGCTCGAGGAGTAAGAATGGATCCAATGTTGGTGTTATGTTAATTTCTCCAAAAGGAGATAATTACTTCTCATATTTTTGGTTGCAATTCAGTTGCACTAACAATGTTACTCAATACGAGGATCTTGTGCAAGGAATTAAGCTAGCTTAAAAGAAGGGAATTAAAGCCCTGACTATTTTTGGAGATAGTGAGTTAGTTGTTCATCAAGTGATGACACACATTACATCCAAAAATTATCTTTTAATATCATACAAGAATCGAGTCTGGGATTTGATTGAATATTTTGAATCTTTCAGGATCCACTCGGTTCCTAGAAATCAAAATCAAGATGTTGATAGGATTGCTATGATTGGCTCACAATATGACATACCTATTGATATCAAGAAAGAAGGGTGGAAATATATCAAAATGGTGGTTTGACTTACAGTTCTTGATAATGTGAGTAGTTGGAAAGTGTATGATAATGACAAACAAATTGTCATTTTCCTAAAATAAGAGGTGGATTTTTCTACTAAAAATCAAGATAAGTTGCAAGAATCATATGGTGATCAAATCATATAATTGAAAAGCAACAAGATTCCAAAAGTTTTAGTTACTCTGGAATCCATTTTCAATTCAGATGATTAAAATAAAAGAAAAATCTCCAACATGGTGGTCAAAGAAGAAGAATTTGAGGAAGTCGAGGTAGCAAATGAAAATTTTCTAAATATTGGAAAAGTGTGTACCCCATAAGAGAAAAAGTCTTTTATCAAACTTTGTCAAGAATATAATAATGTTTTTTCATGGAGTTATAAAGATTTGTGTGGCTTTGATCCAGGTCTAACACAACATACCATCAAATTGGATCCTAATGCCAAGCCATTTTGTTAGAAACAGAGGCCAATTAATCCCAAAATTGAGCCAGTACTGAGAAATGAGCTAACCAAATTCATCGAGGACTGTATAATTTTTCCTATTAAGCATTCCTCTTGGGTATCCAATCTAGTCCTCATAAGGAAGAAGAATGGAGAGATTCATTTATGTGTGGACTTTAGGGATTTGAACTATGCCTCATTAAAATACCATTATCCTCTTCCATCAATGGAGTAAATCCTTCAAACAATGGAAGGAGCTCAAATATTTTATTTTCTTGATGGATATTTGGGTTATAATCAAATTTTGGTCCAAGAATCTGATCAATTCAAAACTAATTTCACTACCAAGTGGGGAACGTATGCTTACAACAAAATTCCATTCGGATTATCTAATGTTGGGGCTACTTTCCAAAGAGCCATGGACATGGAATTTAAGAGACTAATAAACAATATCATACTGGTTTAACTTGATTATATAATTGTATATTCTAAGCATGTAGAAGACCACATCACACATCTAAGGAAGGTTTTATGAAGGTGTAGGGAATTTGGGGTTTCACTCAATCCTAAGAAATGTATTTTTGCAGTACAAGAAGGAATGTTGTTGGGAAATGTTGTTTCAGTGGAAGGAATTTCTATTGATCCATCCAGGATCTGTTAAATTATGTCCCTATCTCTCCCAAGTCACAAGAAGGGTCTCTAGAGTTTTTTGGGAACTATAAATTTTGTGTGAAGATGCATCCCTCAATTCGCAACATTGGCTAAACAACTGACAATCATTTTGAAGAAGAATATTCCTTTTTCATAGATAAAGGAATGAAGGGATAGCTTCAAAGCCATCAAAATGGTCATTTCTCAAGCTCCCATCCTGGTGAACCCCTGGTTTGATAGATATTTTATTCTTTATTCTTTTGTGGGTTAAGAGAGAATTTCAGGTATCCTTGCCCCAAAAAAGGATGATCTGATGGAGCAACCAATTTTTTTCTTTAGTCAATCCCTTAAAGACTATGAGCTCAAATATTTATTTTTTGAAAAAAAATTCTTTGCAGTTATTCGAGCTTTGAAGAAATTCAAGCACATGTTGTCCAACAACAAAATTCATCTAATGGTGTCTCATTTAGGCGTCAAGGACTTTTTTTAAAGAAAGAGAAGAATGAAAAGCATGCTGGATGGATCACAAAGGTGATGGAGTATGACGTACATATCAAAGTTACCAAACCTGTCAAAGGTAAAGGTTTGTGTCAACAACTTGCTGCAGATATGGAATCAAAAGGTGATGAGGATGTGACACTCCTAAACACTGATGAAGGTGATGATTAGGTTAATTGGTCATCTAAAATGAATAATTTCCTTTTCTCAAGAGTATATCCTATGAACATGGATAAAAATAAAATACCAAATTTCCATTTTCAGTTTATTCCATATGTTCTAGTAGATAATGTTATCTTTCGAAGGGATTTGAATGGTGTTCTCCTTTGTTGCGTGGGACCGGAACAAGTAAGTAAGATACTAGAAGATTTTCGCAATGACCTATCTAGAGGACATTATTCTACATGAACAAATGCTACCAAGATCATGTGAGAGAGTTAATATTGGCTGGATTTGTTCAAAGATGCCCATCTTTGGGTAAGGAAGTCTAAAGAATGTACCATTTTCACTGGAAAACTGAAGTTGGCAGATCTTCCACTACATCCAATCTAAGTGGATCAACCCTTGATTCAATGGGAGTTGGATTTCATTGGAATGAGTAATCCTCTATCCAGTGACAGAAATAAATGGATCCTTACTGCAATGGACTAGTTTACTCGATGGAAAGAGGTAGTAGCATTGAAGGAGAGCAAAGAAAGGAAATTCTTGATCTTCTAGAAGGTATAATGATGAGGTTAGGTGTTCCATTCACAATAATTTTAGACAATGTGATGGCTTTCCTTGAACTGAAGCTAAATTAAGTGTTTATTAAAAATGGCATCTACCTCAACCTCAATACTTCATCTAATTACTATCCTCAAGGAAATGAATTGGTTGAGTCTAGCAACAAGAACCTCACAAGGATTATCAAGTGCAGAATAGAGACTAATAGGAGGACTTTACACACACAACTTAAAACTTCTTTATGGGTAGATCGAATCAAACCTAAAAAGGCCATAAAAAATTATCATTTCATGCTTGTATATGGAAGAGAAGAAAAACTTCCACTCTCCTTGGAGTTACCTTTTTATAGTTAGCTCATCATCTAGAGGCTATGGAGAATGATCCTTTGATAGTCAGGCTTGCTAAAATCATGGAGTTGGAAGAATTATGAAACAAGGCTATGAAGACTTTAGAGTAACATCATACTTAGGTTAAGAAATATTTTGATAAGAATGGATCCAAAAGGCATTTTCAAGAGGGATATTTAGTTCTCAAATGGGATGAATATAGAGCCAAACCAGGAAAACATGCCAAGTTTTATGCTCTCTAGAGTGGGTCATACATCACCACAAGCTGCAAAGAGATGAATTTGTCTCATCTATCTAGGCTCAATGGAGAAGAACTTCCCATTCATATGAATGGGATACATCTCAAAGCTTGCTTTTGAGATCATTCCACCCCCTATATAATTTATTTAGGTTTTTTCTTCCAAGTGCTTATGCACATTCTTATGTGTTGTTTTTTATTTTTCTTTCCTTGTTTTTGTGTGTTTTGTGTTGTTCTTGCACATTGTATCATCGTTGGAATTTTTTAAGAAGAATAAGGTCTAAGGTTTCAAAAGATGTACAAGATTTCAGGAATGTTGAGTATTCATCAGTTTCATTATATTTCCTATTTAGTATTACTGAAGAGTTCCAGTTCATGTATCACATAAGATAAAATCATCTTTGGGATTGCAATATTGACTCCATACCCAATAGATGACTTAAGGCTACTGGAATCATGCTTAGTAGGAAATCATCCCCAAGAGGTCACCAAAAATGTTATCAAATTTTTCACACTTAGCAAAATTAGATAATAAGGAGCTATCAGACCCTGGGAGTGAAGAATTATTTTGTTTTGAAAACTCACGGTTCGTTTAGAACAAGAAATTTCCATTAAGGGACCCACATTCATCTAATTTAGGAAAAATACCAAAATTAGTGTATAAAATATTTGAGGGTCTTAACACATCTCCATGAGGCCCATGTGCTAGAATAAATTTTAAAAGGTTGAGGGTTGATAAAAAAGTGGAAGGCATTGAGTTAAGAAGAAAAGAGTAAACTTGAGCAAAAATAGCTCACCGACCTACTCATTGAGCAACTCGGTGAGCTCATAATATATTGAAGAAGTTTTCTTAAAAGAGCTAGGTCTAGTTAATTAAAATAAATGAATGGAATATTATGCCAAGTAACTCAGTGGTCCACTCAATAAAATGATGCAAAGGAAATGGTTCAAGCTTAATGAGTTACACAAGAGCCTTGAGACTAGTGAGGGGAAAGCTAAATGTTGAGTCTAGTTGGAGGGTTGTTCGGTGTGAGAAGAATGGAACCATTTTGTTGACATTTGAACCATGTGTGAAGTCATGGGATTGATGTCAACTTGAAGCCAAGATAAGAGACAGATCGATGATTTGAACTAGTGGTGGAGCTCAGGCATATCAAATAAACCCAAATGAACACGAGTTGTGTGGAGGAATTCAAGCTAAGCTCGAGAAAATTTAAAAGTATAACAAGCCAAGATAAGAGACAACTTGGGCTAGAAAAATATAATAGAGCCTGATGGAATGTTATCTCATTGAGTTGAATTTGTGATCGGGGTGACTTGAGTGGGAGATGCATGACGATGGAATAACTTGAAGTTAATGAGCTAGAACAGGGAATTGACGATGATTCGACATGATGTAATATTGATGGCCTAACCCACGAAGTAAGTAACTCTCCCATATTCCGAGTTAGATCACGAGTTTAAGAAATATTAGAGTTAGAAGGTTGGAGAATGAAGGGTTGATTCATAGAAGATAACATGTCTGGAATTCACTAAAGGAACTTAGATCAGTTCCTTGAGCTAGAGAATGTCTGAGTCATTATATAAAGGATCTCAGATATAAAACTCACTCATTGGGTTGAGGATCTCTCCATAACAAGTCAAAAGGTAGCTCAAAGGAGATACAATAATTACCCATCCATATGATCCTAACATGAACATGTCACATGCTCGGATTTGAGTCAATTTTAGGGCTTGGATAAATTCTATCATCAAGTAATGTTCAAAATGAGGGGGGGACTCAATGCTTCCTTGTTTAAAGATGGATCCGGAGTATCAGGGTTGGCTCTGTAGACATACTTAGCTATGAAACTTGGTAGGAAAGCATGGAATGGGTCTCGAACCATTTTTAAAGAGATAAAGTGATGAGATTAAGTATAGTTGGCTTGGTTTCACAAATGAGTCATGGGATAACACAATTGAGGAAATCGTAGTGGAAGAAAGGCTTGGTTAATATAGAAACCTTAGGATATAAGTTCATAGTTTGTGCATGGACTTGAGTGTGAGCTTCAACATTGCAACTTAGGTCACGACCAAGTAATGGAATGGACCGAATCAGATGGGGAAAAGCTCGGTGGTCATGTGGGGATTGAGCATTCAAGCTCAGTGGAAGAATAAGATAAGTATAGAATATTCAACATGCTCATAGAGGAGCTCATTAATAATTTATGGAAAGGCCGAGCCACATGGCTATGAACAAATTTCTTGTCATTGAGATAAACAATTCGACCATGTGATGGATAAAGCCATTGAAGGTTTTCAAACATGGAGAGTTCATGAGTGAAGGGCTCAACATTATTCATGGAAATAATTCATTTCTAATTCAACCAAGATAAAACCAAAGGTGAGCTTGGAAGGACACCAATTTTTTGTAAAAGAAAGGCCATAATTTTTTGAGTTGTAATATGATGAGATTAAATTGTGTGCAGTGTCGGAAGAAGGTTAAATCATCAATTGTGTTAGGTAGATCATGGCGAAGTTACTCACTAGGGTTGGAGTTAATCAATTGTGTTATAAATTCAATATTTCCTCTTTTGATAATTAATTTCTATTTTTATCCACTTTCTATTTTTTAGCAAGTGCTTTTCCAGACCTATTATTTTGGGAAAATTTACGATTTTACCCTGCGTACCATTATGCACTATTTCTGAGTATTCTAGATGACAAGATCTTTAAAACTAATTGAAGTAATGTTTATAGCATGTGAAGGGGCATGGAATATGATATTTTTATTAAGTGAAAAAAATGACCTCATTTTGTGATGGAAATATTATTATTTGATTCATCTCTTTGTCACTATCTCGTGCTCCAAATTTGATTGTTTTTCACCCACCAGAGTGCTTGGAAATGAAAAAAAATTAAAGGTAGGGTTTTTAGGCTTGAAGATGTCATGTTATAAATTAATGGATTCATTGATCTTCCTTAATCATAGATATGACCTAGCTAAGAAAATTCAACTCAAAATCTTGTTATGATCACCTTCCTTGTTCACTAGTAGTGAGAAAGACTTCGCTCTTGCAGTGGAGGATTATCTAGAAGAATTTTAATAGAGTTCATAATGAATTTTTAGGTTCTTGGATGTTTTTACATAGAAATAATGGATTTGTCATGAAAATATTAGGTTGGTAGGATTTATTGTGTTTTTAGAACTTCTAGTAACACTTTTGGTTCACGAGAGAGGAAGAAGAGAGAAGCAATAAGGTAAAAAGACTTAGACAATTTTTTAGTTTTTGATCTCCTTGGTATGGGGAAAATTTTCTTGTCCTATCTACCTCCATAGGAAATTGACAAGGAGGAAGAAAAATGTGCCTCATTATGGGCTTGCATGTGTCACAATATGATTGGGCGACAAGGTAATGAGGAAAAACAATCCATTAAACACTTGGGGTTGATATGGGGTCATATGGAAGACTAGAACGGGGGAAAGAGAGAGGTGAATCTAATTTTACCCTATATCACCAAGGGATAGGGATAGGAGGGACAAAAAAATATGCCCTCACCTGGTTGTGACAAGTGGTGCAACATGATTTGATAAGGGGTGGTGAGGAAAGAGATTAAAAAAGACACTTAACACTTTGGGGGCTAGTTTGTGGTCATATGAAGATCCAGGAGGAAAAATGGAATGGGAAATTTTTTATTGTCCCTTATGTTTCCAAGGAATAGGGAAAAGAGGGAGACAAAAATTTACCATGCACTTTGAGGTGAAAAATTGACTAAGTATGAAGAACATACCTCATAAGAGAGAGAGAGAGAGAGAGAGAGAGAGAGAGTTGGCAAAATTTCTGGAGATCCAGGAAGTCATTTTTGATGAAATAATATATTATTTTGACTCCCAAGATGATTTTTAAATGCATTGTAATGGGTCTAGAATTGCAATTCTTGATGGAAAACCTAAAAAATATCATTATTTCTTGGGAAAATAGGGTGTTTCTGTTGAAAATGAGTTGTGGTAAGAAGTGATTACGTCTTGCGAAAAATTTAAAAGTTCCATAATGTACAAGGATTGAATTAAATTTCCGATGAATAATTTTTTTCCTCCTAAATTTTTATGGAGCTCTTTGAATCAATTTTCGAGTCTCAAGCACTATTTTTGACTGTTTAATCTTTACCCCTTAGAAACCCACAGTTGCACAACTTGTTCCTAAACCTTAAAATATTTACTAAACTTACCTAAATCACTTAAAACATGTTCTAGAGTCTACAATACCACTTCCCAATGAATTTTATCCTTCAACATTTTCTCAGAAGATGTGGACCCATCCCAAAAATGCCAAAAATGGCCTTTCCATGCCTATCGAAGAGTTTTCCTTTAGAAGCACTAAAATGAATGGAATGAGTCATCATCTTTTGAAATTATTAACATTAGGGAAATTATATAAAATAATTATGAGGATTTTAAAGGATCATAATAAACATGAAACGAAGGGCATACTGATCCATAGAGGGTTCAAGAGGTCTTTCAAGTAAAATTTTGACACTAGGGTATAGTTGTCATATTTTCAACTTTGATTTTTTCCCTTGCAAAAAACATGAAAATATTGATCTAAATTAAATATGATTTATATTGATATTGAATTTAATTTAACCTATAAATAAATGGAAAAATAAATCTAACAATTAAAACTATGTTTTTTAGTTTTTTTCATTTTCTAAATATAGGCTTTGAAATTAATTTATTTTATATTAACAAACTATGTTCCTATTCTAAACCTAGAGTATAATACCAGAGATGGAAGAATCCTAGATAAATATATTTTTGAACTTTAAAATTATAAAAATGAATTTATTTAAAACAAATCTAAGCTAATGTTTTTTATTTCCTTTCTTTGATGTTTTTCTAATTAATACTAAAGAGAGGAAATGAAATCTACCCTAATTATATAAATAAGAAAACTTGGATTAGATCCAACTTCTTTATGTAATTAGAATGGGGATGATATAAACCTTTTATGCTTATAACCTCAATAAAATACTCCATTTGAGCTCATTAAGACCGTTTTTAGTTGATATATTTAGTTAGGGAGAAGAAGGGGCTTGATGCACTTTGGAAGAGGAAAAAATAACTAATTGGTGGATGGTTGAAAGGGGAATATAAGTTTGATATGAAGGCCCTTGTGTTCTTTTTTGGATACCAGTAGCAATCCACAATCCTCAGGGTACTCAATATTAAAATCAATATCCTTTTAACTTAGTTTTTCTCTCTTGATCAACAATATAGTAGTAGTAAGTTATCTCTAGAAAAGATAGCTTTAAAAATATGGGGCTCTTATTTTTTCAATCCTCACCAGAGATCAAAGATAAATCTATGGTTTAGATTGAATCACATAGGGGTAAACTCAATTAATGGGGTATATAAGGAGTGAAATAGGCCTAAAAAATGAGGTGAAACGTGTACATGTGTCAAAAATAATAAAAATTCATGCATAGAAAGTGTAAGTTGAACTCAAGTTACAAGTGTGATGAAACTACTAGTTCCTGTAAGCCAGAGTTATGAAATTGCCACAATGGTATATGGAATTGTCACTAAGTGTGAAAGAATCACTATAATGAGGGAAAACCCACCAAAATTGGGGATGAAATTATAGTGGTGGTTGTGGAACTCTTATGGTAGTGTTATCTCAGATGATAAAAAGGGGAAAGAAGAGGAATAAAAAAGAAAATAAAGTTATGGGAGAGTACGAAAGGGCCATAAAGAGGTGTAAAGGGGTTTGAAGTGTCAAAAGGGAACTAGGAAGTGGTCTTGATTATTTTAGAACATATTTTGATGTTCTTGGAGCTCATTATCATCATCATTAGGTATTTTGTCTTGGAACCATGTAAATTGGGGTGCATAAAAAATTCCCCTTAAGAAAACAACCCTGTCATGAGTTGGCCAAGGTGTGTTTCTTAATAAGTAATCACTAAAATTAAGAAAATATTGAAAACTCACCTTACCTACATATCTTACCTTAAAGCACAATGAAGCTAACTTTGGTATAGTTCCTCATGTAAGAATAAACAAAGAAAAATCAAGTATAATATATCAAAAAAAAAAATTGAAGTGACTATGTAATCGAAATCAAATAAGATGGTTTACCTTTTGGATGGGTTTGGAAATACTACCTTTTTCCCCATGTGCCTACAACCTATAAAACATATATAACACAACTATACAATAATAAATTGAAAAACATGCTGACAATCAATATATAGAACCATTTCATGTTTCTTATGGAGTCCATCACATCCAAAATTACTAAAAATAGTAATTATTCAAATTTTGGTCAAAGTTAACCACTATATATTCATAAACTTGCTGACTTTGGAAATCATCTACACCAGAGAGAGTTGAATTTTTTGAGTTCTAGAGAATTGGTGATCATGTGGAAAATAAAGACAAGCTATGGGGTGATGAAGATGATATGATGGCAACAACATCAATGACAACAAATGGGGTAAGGGAACATGTAAGCTATGGGAATTTTTATGTTTTGGGGGGATTTATTTTGGTATGATATACTATTTAGGAGTGACATCAACTTTTAAACTAGTGTAGAGTTTTTTTAGAAAGGGAAGGATAGGAATGTGCAAAAAAGGAGAGTTTTGATGGGGTATTGGGTACTTTTCTTTAAGTTTTTTATTTTCACCCAAAATGGGAAAGAGACACCACTTGTGGGACAAAATCATTAGTCTGTACAAACTAATAGTTATGTGTTCAATAGTGGGGAACATGCAACAACTGTAAAGTAGTCATAACTACCACAAAAAAAATTCATTTGTCACTGTTGAACATGAAACTTCCAGTCATGAATGTATAGCCACTTCTTGCAAGAAGAAATAATTTTGTGACAATATCCAAAAATGTCAATTTTTTTGCTTGAAAGTTAGTGTTTTTCAGTTTTTTTTTTTTTCTAACTTCTATTTTTTGTTATTTTTGGTGTTTTGTAGGGCCAATATGTTAGATGGAGTAGAGATAGAGAGATTAAATTTTTGCAAGACACGATAGTCCAATTGAATCCACATGAGACAATCTTATTAGGTAACTTAAGACTCCTAAGGTTAGATAACACCTAATTTGTTGCTCCTTTGAGAAAGATTTTATGTGATATAATTACTTATTAGGATCCAGACCAAAACACTTTCTAATATTTTTGGGGGCAAGAGAGTGTAATATTACTTTGGAGGACGTAAACATGATGATAGGTCTCTCGGTAATAGGGAGAGAGGCTTTAGTGGTAGGTATAACATGTCTAATTTGTACCTTAGATTGGGCCAGTTATTTTGGTATTGCCTAGGCACTAATAGGTGACACCAATCATGGGGTCATATTAGTAGGATTTAGATGCATATATCAACCACCCAAGCATCCTCTAAATGGATCTAATTTTGATCCAATTAATAACACCAATGTTCCTTCTAATACCAATTCTACCCCACTTATCATGCAACTCATTGATCACTTAATCTAGAAAAAACTATAACATTGAACTATTTTTTTACAAATTTAAACCAATTTATCTCACCTTATTAGTTAACCTCAAATGGTAACTTAGGGAATGAAAACCAAGGTCGTCCCCCTCCACTTATGATTAGACCCAATGGATTTCCCATTGTATATTCCCATCCATTATAATGAAAGAGGGATTCACGAGAACCGATGTTGAAAAGTGATGCACCACAATGAAGTTGCACTCCGATGGTAACGTCAAGCCAATGCAATATGCAAGATTCAAAATAATGGAAAGAATATTGCAAGTAAGAAGAATGGGTCTGCTCATACTCATAGATTGAAAAATAGGAAGTACAAATAGGGGTGCTGTGTAACCCCCATGCCTAAACATGGAAAGAAACTCAATGACACCACTGACGCATATGACGTTGACTGATGTATATGACGCCACTAGAAGAGGAGTTACAATTTTAAATAAGGAATGTAACTCCTATGACACATTGACGCAAATGACAATGTCAGATTCTATGAAAAAATATGACACTTTTCATTTGACTTCCTAAGACCTATGACTCTCGCAAGGCAAGATGACTCACCTAGGTGATGTGGATGATACTGGACAGTCACACACACCAACACCCCCCCTTCATCGAAGCTGAGGAAGAGGTCAAGGTAAGCCAGAACAGAAAAAGAAGACTCCCCTAGACAACTAAGAAATATGTGTCAATGGGCCTCGTCAACTAAAGGCCTGATAAGGTGCCCATGTACAAACAACATCTTTCTAGAAAGAAGAAGAGGAGAAGAGGAAAAAAAATGAGTGCTATCTAGCTCCCCCAAAAGATGATTTCTGATGGATTCCTAATGAATCAGAAGGGACCAAAGTTCTGTGATCAAAAGGAGGAGGAACATGGAGAGTGCCGAAAGGTGGCCCAATATGAGAAGGAGATAATATATCAAGAGAAGTGGTGACAATCCTGTTAATCTCCATAAGGTGAGAGTCTGTAAATATAGATATATCATCAAGAGAGCCTTGAAGGGGAAAATGAACCTACTGCGGTGGAGAGTCAGTGGAAGCTGGTGGGATGACAACTCTGATCTCGAAAGAGGCAGTAGGTTGAAGAAGATGCTGCACTGTGATGTCGGTATCCTCGATCACATCATCCAAGTCTGATTCAAGGAAATCAATGTCCTATTAGAGAGGATTATAAGAACCCTTTGAAGAAGCAATCTCGAAGTCTCTGGAAGCAACAGGGGATGGAAGAATCTCTAGGCTAGAATCAATGGAATCAATAGATGCTCATGATGGGGAAATCCTAAGATCCAAGGCAGCATGGTGTGTAGGTGAGAATTCAACTGAAGATTCTTGTGGAGGAGAGTCACTATAAACTATGATAGGAGCAATACTAAGTTCTGAAGGAGCATGCACAAAAATATGTGTGGGTGGTCCTTCATAAGAAAAAAGTATCGGTGAACTCACTTTCCTCCATGGATGCAAGATCATCAGAAGGTCCATAACCAAATGAAGGAGGATAAAAGTCTCCATAAAAATTATGAATGAAGATCCAAGCTCTATGCACAAACTCAGTGAATTCTAATCTATGTTGAAGGTCCTCCGGTATAGTAAGACAAAGAAGCCCATATGCCATATCATTCTCATTTAACCAATTTTGGTGATGAATATGGTCAATAGATTCAAGTGCCAACCCAAGAAGATGTGGTAACAAATTTTACATAATACAATGATCGAGTAACCCACTCTTCCATTGTAGGTAGTTTCCTGGTCCTAGTTGAACAACGGAGTGATGAAATTCAATGTCCATGACGAGAGGAGCCTCCAAGGAACACAAGATTAAGCCCCCATTTTTGTTGCACTTTATAATCCAGTGTGTTGATTACAACTAGATGCAACTGTGTTATGAGAACCAGTTTTTCACTCACCTTGACATTAGCATAATAACACGCAATGGTGGAGACAATAATCAAGGTTCGTAGGGCACAACAGATGGACACGACAAGCAAGCACAAAAAGAGAGAAGCAAGAGGAGGAAGAAAGAGATTTGTGATAAACAACATCTCACGTCACATAAAAGAATCCCTTTGTCGTAAGAATGTGGTGGACGTGCTCACAAGTCCACAAAAAAGGAATAGAACAAAGCTCAAGAAAAAATAAGCTGAATTAAGCAATACAAAAACACCCCCCAGGATGCTGAATTTTATAAAAATAGTTCATTTACAAAACTAATGATCCCATCATCTAGAGTGTAAAAAAACATGCAACTTTGACTAAAGAAGTGCTTAAAACCGAGCAACGAGTCAAAAGTTATAGCAAAAACCAATTCCCGCAACTGATGAGAAAAAAGCCAATAAGCCTACAAACAGATTAAAAAGGTGCCCTAAGCACATGCAAAAGGTGTCGTATGTATGCCCGTTTGAAATGGCACATAATTTGAGATAGGGTTTGTTTGTATTGCGAGTGGGGATTAGCCACTTGCCAATCCCGGACCTCACCCTTCGTCTTCGGCACTCGACGAAAGGTTAATAAAACAAGCCAAAAAACTTACAATATTACAATGCCACTTTAAAAAAAAATTAACACCTTTTAAACATTAAAAGGTGAGATTAAGTTAACCAATAATGAATCCCAACTAGAGGATAAGGGATAAACTAGAGTTTGACCGAGCTGCTGTAGGTGAGAAGCCCACGTGGAAGTGACAGACTGCCAAAAAGAGTTCCTTGCCAAGAGATGTAACTAATGGAGCTAATGCAAAGGGTGTTGTGGATGCCACGTGGATTTGTGGAAGTAGCGGAATTAGAGGAGCACAGCTTGTGAAAACATTGGGTAAAAGCAGGTAGAAAAAAGAATGTTTTCCAATACAAAAGGAAACGCCAGCTATAGGAAACGCCTGAGGAGTCCAAAAAAATGCCTGAACAGTCCAAAAACGCCTAGAACAGATGATAAAATGCAGCAGTGGAGAGAAAAATGCCTGAGGACAGTGCAAAATCACTTGGATAGGGAGAAAACACTCAGAATAGCCAAAAAAATGCCTGGAACAGGTTTGAACGTGGGGAACAGTGCAAAAACGTGAGTAGTTTTGCAAAAAACGTGAGAGACCAGGAAAAAACGTGAGTATTTTTGCAAAAAATGTGAGAGAATAGGAAAAAACGTGAGAGGTTTTCAGTAGGCTCGCAAAAATGTTTTGAGACCAGGCAGAGGTAAATTCGAGATAGTAAGGAACCACAGTGATGAGGAAAAAGCTCAAAATCGTCTGAGTATACACTGGTGAAGAAAAAATAATGATTCCAACCAGTAATCACAGGTCCACACCAAAAAAACGAGTTCTTATTTTTACCCTACAGGTGTTGAATCTGAACACAACCAGCAAGAAACACACAAACAACCCACAAACAATAGCCACAAAGATCTAGAAATATCCAAATACGAACTCAACTGATAAGCAAACCAACCAAATACCTTAACTTGCAACTGCTGAAACCTCAATACGAGGTGAGCAATAATTCCAAAATGATACTAAAAAAAAACTTGCACACGAGGAAATGGGAAGAAACTAGAAGTAATAAACAACTGAGAAACGAAGAGTGCACGTTTACCAAAACCAGCTTTGATACCATGAAAGAGGGATTCATGAGAACCAATGTCGAAAATTGATGCACCACAACAAAGTTGCACTCTGATGGTAACGTCAAGCCAATGCAATATGCAAGATTCAAAACAATAGAAAGAAGATTGCAAGTAAGAAGAATGGGTCTGCTCATACTCATAGATCGAAAAATAGGAAGTACAAATAGGGGTGCTTTGTAACCCCCATGCCTAAACATGGAAAGAAACTCAATGACACCATTGACGCATATGACGTTGATTGACGCACATGACACCACTAGAAGAGGAGTTACAATTCCAAATAAGGAATGTAACTCCTATGACACATTGACGGAAATGACAATGTCAAATTCTATGACAGAATCTGACACTTGTCATTTGACTTCCTAAGACCTATGACTCTCACAAGGTGAGATGACTCACCTAGGTGGTGTGGATGATGACTGGACAATCACACACACCAACATATAAGACCCTTCAAGCCATTTAAAGAGAGCCTATCACTCCCTACATTGTTTCCATTGACATTATATGTGCCACTCCTTCCATAACTTAAAATGGTTATACCAAACCCTTTCTCCATATCAAGGATTTTGTAAATCTATAAAAATATTAGGTAAAAACCAATTCCTATATTGGCACAAAATTTTTAGCTAATAATTATAGGAAATGACTTGGAATAGTACCATACCCTCCTCACCAACACCATTTTCAATACGACAATCTTGGTGACTTCTCTATTTAATGAATTTTAGTACCATGATCTTCCTAAAAATTAAATTAAAAATTTCATCTATTGTAATTAATTAGATAACAAAATCTAGACAAGATTTCATCAAATATTGTAATACCTTTTTCATTCGGGTGGATCATAAAATGTGTGATGGGAGTTTGTTCCAACTATTCATTAAAGCAATCAAAAATTTCCTTTAATACAAGATTATGTACTTCTCTCTTATCTAGTTAAAATAATCACTTGAATCATAAAAATTTCAAGATTACCTCATGAGAGAGTTCAAAAATCCTTCTCGGAAGTAGTAAACCCCTACAAACATTCAAGTCCTCATGCATCCTAGTCAAAAGAATAAAAATGATGACAACATAACATATAATATTCCTCAAGGAACTTATTCTGATAGTAATATCCATAACATTGATCAATCTATCACAAAATTACAAATAAAATATATCCCCCTCCCATATCAACCATCACCAAACTCTGTCTAGGGAAGGGTTGTAACAACATTGTAAATTCCAAAAAGGGTTGGGTGTGTTTGTGTGAAATTGACTCCATGTGAGTCTAGACTAAGGTAATCGACATAGAGGATGATGGGATGTCTCTAGACAAATGCTAAAAATAGTGCAATGATGGTATGCTTTGGGTGTGGGAGTACAAAAATCCATATGGAAATATCTTTACTTATATTCTCAAGTAAGAAATAATTTCTCATCGAGGGTAGTCATACTCCTACAAACTTGATCATAATGAATGGTATAGTTAAGAATTATAGTGACATAGAGCCCTAGATCTATGTATTGATTGTTGAAGGGAGGAATGTTGGATTTTGATACTCGGGTAAAGGGGTTGTTTGAAGAATGTTAGCCCAAATTTGGAAAAAAAATGTGGAAGGGAGTAATGGAGGATGGTATAAAATCTTAGAAGACTTAAATATCTAATAGGATAAACTATTTAATGAGGTAGTGGATATCGTTATTGTCTTGTGGAGTTTAACTGTTAAGGACATTTAATTGTAGAATAATGTGTGTGGGAGATGGTGAGGAACAAAACATCTCTCTCTTGAGTTCATACAAGATATAATCTTGGATTTTTTGTTGTTCTAACAGAGTGGGAACACAAGGAAAATGTCCAACCCTTTCAAGGAATGTTTGGATGTCCAAAGTCATCCATGTTGGAGGGGAAATAGTCATTGCATGGTTCTTTCTATGACTTGGAGAAAATCATGAGGGGATCCTATGATGAAATTGTCTTAAGGTGATTTTGGGATAGAGTTGGAGCCCTAGGCATTTCTTGTGTGTTGTTTTTTAAAAAATATAACTTGTTATCTTATGGATCAAAAAATATATTTATTTCATTGTGTTTTATTCTTGCACCCCAAATAGCCTGGCTATGTGTTGTGGTTTTTACAAGTTTAAGCATGAATTTTTTTTAGCTTGTTTAAGTCTATAATATATCTTCCATTGTGTGTTTAGCTCAATTATGAGGATGTTGTCCATATTTTTATTTAGATCTTGTGTGATTTGATTGAAACAAATTTAAATATGATGTAATAAAATCAATTTTTTACTGTAAATAGTGTTTTCATATGTGTGCAAAAGAAATTTAAAAATAATTCTCTTATTTTGTTACTTGATTTTATAAGAATGCAAAAAATCAATGTTTTTGGCATTTTTTGAGTTTTATAGAGTGCAAAGAGAATGTAAAATAAAGTTATCCATAACAATGATCTAAGGATGTTTTCAAAAAATTGAAACATGTCACAAAGTAAATAAATGAAAAAAAATGTATCCTTGGAGAGGCTATTATTTTACCAAGTTAAAATATAATTTAGGAATCAAAGTTGTGTGATTTAAACTAAATGTAATCTGCCTTGAAAATAATTTTACTTTAATATTTAAATGAATGGAAAACTAAATCTAACAATTAAAATTATGTTTTCTTTTTGGGTTTTCTAAATATAGTCTCTACAATTAAAATATTCCAGATTTAATCAACAAATTATGTTCCTATTCTAAACCTATGGTATAATCCTATATATGGTGAATCCTAGAGTGATAGATTTTTGAACTTTGAATATATAAAACAAACAATTTAGTAAAAAAAAATACAAGATAATATTTTTATTTCCTTCCTTTGATGGTTTTCTAGTTAATACTAACGATAGGAAATTAAATCTATTTATAATGATATAAATAAAAAAACTTGGATTAGATCCAATCCTTTCTATAACTGGAATGGGTTGGTTTGAACCTTGTATGCTTATAATATTAACAAACTCCTCCATTTGAGATAATTAAGATTGGTGTTGTAGTTGATGTATTCAGTCAGGGAGAAAAAGGGCCTTGATACACTTTAGAAGAGGAAAAATAGCTGATGTGTGGTTGGTTCAAGGGGGGGGAAAAGTTTGTTCTGAAATCCATTTTGTTCTCTTTTGGGTAAAAAAAACAACACGCAATACTTAGGGTTAGTAGTACTAAAATTAGTCTCCTTTTTGCTTTGTTTATCTTTCTAGATCAATAGTATAATAGTAACAAATTTTCTTAAGAGATGATAAATTCAAAATTTTGGGGGTTGTAGCAAATGAGCATTCAATTTTAATTAATATCAAACCCGTAAGTGTTTTCAATCCTAAATAGAGATCAAAAATAAATTTATGGCTTAGTTTGTATCACTTAGGGAATAAAATCAAGTGATAGGGGTAGGAGGAGTTAACTAGGCATCGAAAATGAGGTGGACCACATATATGGGTCATTTAAAAAAAATCACGCATAATAAGTGTAAGTTGAAGTTAAGTTGCAAGTGTGATAAAAGTGTAAGTTCCTATTTTTGGTGGTTTCCAGAACTGTTGTTTAGTGTGATCTAGAACTGCAACAATATTTACAGAACTACCAGTATGGGGAAAAAAACTACCGCGGTGGTTGCAAAAATGTTTTCGAAAAGGAAAAAACCACTCAGGATGTTGTTGAACTACCACAACAGTACCATCCTAGATGAGAAAAATGGGAAATACGAGGAAGAAGAAAGAAGAAATTTTTTTGGGAGATCTCATAAGTGGTAGAAAGAGGTGTAAATGGGTCTTAAGGGTCAAAAGGGAGTTAGGAAGTGGTCTTTAGCATATTAAAACATTTCATCATGTTTTTGGAGATCCTCATCATCATCATTGTCTATTTTTACTATAGCACCATGTAAAAAGGGGCACATACAAATTTCCATCTTGGGAGAATTACCTTTCCTTGAGTTGGCTAGGATTTGATGCCTAAGAAGTAAGCACCAAAATAAAGAAAATATTTAAAACTTACCTTACCTACTTGTCGTACCTTGTAGCGCAGTGAAGCTATACGTGGTCCACGTCGTCTTACAAGATAAAATGAAGCAGGATCAAGTGTAGTATATAAAATTATAGTATAAATAACTATGTAATTGTAATCAAATGAGAGGAATTAACCTTGGACAGGGATAGAAATACTACCTCTTCACCCATGCACTCGTAACTTGCAAAAAATGTATTAAAAAAACTATATGATAAAAAATTCAAAAAAAAGATGATTTTTTTTTATAGGATCATTCCATATTTCTTATGAAATCTGAGACCCATAAAAAATGACTCAAAATAGAAAATTTTCAAATTTTGGCCAAAATGAACCCCTATATGTTTAAAAAAATCCAAATTTAGAATCATTTGCATGAGAGAGAGAGTTGAAATTTTTGAGTTGTAGAGAATTAGTGACCATTTGGAAAACAAATAAATGTTTAAGGGTGGTGAGGATGATATGATGACAATAACACAAGTGACAACAGATGGGGCAAGAGGATAGGTAAGTAATGAGAATTTTTAATTTTTTTTTAGAGAAATTTATTTTAGTTTGATCTATTATTTGGGGGCACCATTTTCTATAAAATTACTATAGAAATGATTAGTCAGAAGGGTAGAATAGGAATGTGAAAAAAAGAGTTTTGATGGGGTTTTGGGTAGTTTTAATTAATTTTATAATGTTTTCCCATGGTGGGATGTAAATGTTGGTCTATGTAGACCGATGGTTGTGTAACCACCACAATGGGGATGTAATAACCTACCAATGATTACATGCTTGATAGTGGTGAGCACGTAATTTCTGTGGTGGGGTTAGAACTACCATGGAGGGTTCACTTTCATTAGTGTCAAATACAAAACCCCTATTGGTGCATGCATAGTTGCTACCTATAGGAAGTATTGGTTTATTAATAATAGCCAAAAGTGTTGATTATTTGGTTCGGATTAAGATTTTTTCAATTTACATGATTTCTAACTTCCATTTTATTTGGTTTTTGGTGTTTTTTAGGGATAATATTTTATATGGGGTAGTGTTAGAGATATCAAATAATTTTAGGCCATGATAGGCCAATTGATTCCATAAGTGATAGTATTGTTGGCTAACACATGGATCCTAAGGTTAGATGAGACCACACTAGTTTCTCCTTTGAGAAAGAATTTATGTGACATACTTACTTACTTGGATCTATACTAGAATAATTTCCATTTTTTTATTAGTATTAGGAGAGTGTATTATCATTATGGAGGACATATATAGGATTACAGGTCTCCTAGTCATAGGGAGAGAGGTTTTAGTGGCAACTAGCACAATGCCAACCCAAACTTTAGAGTGGGACAACTATTTTAGTGATGCTCACGTACTAGTAGGTGGTCCTAAACATTGGGTCATGTTAGTGGTATTTTAGAATGTAAGCATTCTAATATTCCACAAGGTGATTATATGCGTATTATTCTCTTGAGTGGTTAGGGATAAGGGTACTATTTTACCAATAAGTTGTGCACGTATGAGAAAAATAGATAAGGTAAAGGTGAGGAGGAATAGCTGTGAAATGAAGGTGGAATGTAGAGTTTGTGCGTTTTGATTTCCTAATCCATTGTTGATTGCAAGACCTTCCTTTTTACTATGAGGAACTACCTATGAATGCAAAACAAGACCATAAGAAGAATATCAAACAATATATTTTAGTGGACTACCTAGCATATTATAGATCCGGGAAGTGTGATACTTCCTTGATGGCTATCAATCCAGTGTTTAATACAATTTAATGAAAGAAATAATGTAAACAAATAACATCCTACTATAGTTGATATGATTTAGGTATCTCATTCAAATACAATAAGCCAATATAATCTAAGAGGCTGGGTTATAATCAGGTCTGGAGGTTGGGTAGGTAGCTAAGGTGATTAGAACAGGTTAGGATCAGATTTTGGGTGGTTTTGAGCTATTTGGGTGAAGGTTATTAGGTTGCTATTATAGGTAGGATTACAAGTTACAGAGACTAATGTCAGTCAGGTATGATCGATACTGGTTGATAGGGAAACCAAAAATGCTTTAGGTTAATCGGTGTTAGTAGAGGTAGAATGGTAGAAGCTCAATAAAATTTGGTTTTGGAGATTCTATGTGATTGTATAGAGAATAAAATAAGGATGGCTAGGTTGGTCAATATGCTGAGAATGCTCAAAGATGTCTGGAGTTGGAAGTGGGGAAGTAAAAGGTTATGGGTGGTCAGATGGATGGATTGACAAGAAGGTGAGGATGATAGGATGCAAAAGGGAATGGGATTTAAAAGAGAAAGCTAAAGAAATGATGATTTCAGTTTGTATGGAATGATGCAGATCAAAACACACTTACTTGTATTTACAGACCTAGTGGTTGGATGAAGGTGATGGTTGATCTGTGAAACTGGTGGTTAGTTCTGTGGTAGTGCTTCTTGAAATGCTACCATGAATGCCAATGTCTTTAGATCAGTCTTGGTGCCGGATAGGGTGTGTCTGGATGTGCGAAAGGGCTTTGGTTTTTTATTGCATGCAGATATATCTCTCTCTCTCAAAACTCAAATAATTCTTCCAACCTTTGGAACAAGGTTACCAAAGTTAATATATTGTAACTGACAACATTTTAGGTTAATCGGTATCATTTTAAGGTTAACCGATGTCGGTTACGGCAGGAAATCCTAGGTTTGCAAAAATAGTAGATCTTTTCTATATTTTGACCAATTCTGCCTGTTGGTTTGAGTCTAAAATGGTATTTTCCACGTAAGTAAGTGGGCTTGCTATTAGAGAAATAATAGGCATCTAGTGTTAGGGTTAGACTAAGTCTCGGTTAGTTATGATAAGTAGAGATTGAGTCTTAGTTAAAAGAAACATGCTAAGAATAGGTCCATGATGATGTTTCTAGGTGATGTGGCTAGGTGAGGTGGTCAAGTGAGGATATTTATTAAATTAATTAAAATAAATAATTCAATTAATCATGTGCACTATGGGATATGAATCTATAAGGTATGACTAATTTAATTAATGGGGCTATAAGGGTGGTATGACCTAATTTTGGTGTCTACGGGTACTGACGCAACTCTTTACTGTTGGGATCCCATTATTAAGGATACTAAGGAACATGGGTATATAATCATATAGGCATAGGAAATGTTATCACCTAGCTATATGGATTTCTAAAGGTTGGTTAGATTAGGTGGTCAAGGTTTGAGCTTCCCAATACTCATCATGAGCTGGGTTTTTGAGTGATTTAGGCCCTATGAAATGATAGTTCTAGTGGACCTACCTAGAGAGATTAGAGCATGTAATTATTAAATTATGACCCCTATCAGAGATAATCCAAGAGAATTTTTTAATATGAATGATGAAGATATGATCGCTGAAACATAGTTGGTGATGTGACACTACTTTCCTAGAGTGGGTACTTCATTGATGTTTTATTCTATTATGGGGAAAGTCAATGATATATTTGGATATGTTGAGGTGCATCCAGTGAGTAGGGTACTTTATTATTTTGGAAAACCGTTATCTATAATACTTCAATACATATTAGTCATGTACCATGGTACATGTGAGTGATGGGATGCATGGATGGGTAGATTGGAGTGCACTTCCTTGACATTGAAGTCCTTATTATTTCTGATGCTTGTGGAGTAGTGATACCCCAAAAGAGACCAGTAGTAAGGAGAGGTGTGAAACCACCACCATCATGGTAACAACTGGCGAAATAATTTTTCAAAATGGAAAATTAGTGATTTTTATCAATGCTCTGAGACTAGGTCTCTCCTATTGGGAATGAGGAGGATTCTATATATTGAATGTGGGGGAAGGTAAATTTTTTTGTGGATATTAGGCTAGGGATCACACAGGAACAATCCACTAAACCTGTGGCAAATTTATTGTATAGGATACAAGGGAGGAATTTACTTCGAGAGAGGTGAAGGGAAGATAATATATATATATATACATATATATATATATATATATATAGAGAGAGAGAGAGAGAGAGAGAGTTAAGTTAGTCAATAAGAACTAAAAAAATTTCACTGATATAAACCAGAATAGTTCCACATTCAATAGGAAGAAAATAACTACCAAGATTAAGAAATCAAAAACACAAAGTTTAATTAATTTATTCTTCAAAGGTACAAAGATATTTCTTGGTTATTCAAGATTACAATGCTTTCAAAGTTTAAAGTAAGAAATAGAAGAACATATACAAGAAAATATAATAAATAACTTCTTTCTTGTAGTTAAAGAATAAAAGATATGCACCTCTTGGAATGAAGAATCCATATTAATATATAGCTTTAGAATATGTCTCTTTACCTCCCCCAAATGAATTTTCACATTCCTATCACTTGTGAACTTTCATATTCCTATAATAATAAAAATAATCTCCTTTATTATTAATGAAAAGGAAGTTTTACATTGTCAAATTAAGAGGTCACTTAAGTTAATAAGACAAAAAGGTAAAAAATTGCATTCCCTATGAAGAATTAGAACATAGAAAGAGAGAGAATAAGAGAGAGAATATGAGAGTGATCAATCTAAGGATAAAGGGCCAACTATTGGATAACTTTGAGGATATTATCTTGGAATGAAATCCTTGACTTTGAATTCCTTACTAAAATGAGATGCTACTAGTGCCACCTTCTCTACCTACAGAATACAAACACAACCCAAATAATTGATCCAAGTCTCATGAATACCACCAATGGTCTTGTATTGATTGAACCAAACTTGATGATATTTTGTAGTATTACACATTGAACATCTAATTTCTAAGAGGAATTGTAAAGTATATTCATTTAAAGAGAAAGGATTCCATACCTCTTTTTGGACCAAATCTTGGAAATACTTTATGATCTCTTTTAAGGATGATTATTCTTTAAAAGCAAGTGATCCGAGATTATGCACACTATTTTTGAAATCTTACAATATTTTTGATGCATGTTATTCACAAGAATCAAGTTCTAAGATAACATAATTTATCATATCACACCTAACACTCGTTGTTTGTGACCACACATGATAAAAATTATCTGAGATAGATTTGAACACATTATTTCTCACTAAGGAGTGAGAATAAAGACAACTCATCTTAGACACAAATGGAACACACTATCCCAATGGGTATTTTACTTCTCAATCTATTCCTTGGTCATATTTACCTTAGAAAAAATATTAAGGGAAAATTTGAGTAGAGAGAATCTTGGGAAATAATACCTTTCCATTTTTCAATAATCTTCTCCACCCATTTTTCATTGGATCTCTTATGCATGATGTGCCCTTGAGCTCTCTTGATCACTTTAGGATCAAAAATCCTGATATGAGAGACAACCTCTACCAGAGGAGGTAGTGTTGTGTTGGGTTCTAGGATTGACTGTATATAGGAAGTGAGGGTTCTCACATACTCTTCCAATTACTCTACAATTTATTTTTATTTTTATTTTCCTTGCAAGTAATCATGTTGTAGGCTCTTTGAATAGGTTCTCCTCTCCATTGTGAGTGGAATATCAAAAGGAAATACTATTCATCTTATAATCATCTTGTGTCATTTTCTCCCATGGGTTTAACAACTTTTAGATGTGAAAATTCCATAAACCAGGATCTAAAAGTGTCATTGAAGAAACAATAAGTTTTCTGTTCTTTCTTGGTACACTTGGTTTTGATGTACTTTTAGATGGCCTCAAATTTAGGTGTCATGGCTTATTACACCATTCTTAATTCCCCTCCAAGAAGTTCCTATACCCATGGTAGGGTGTCAATAGGTGTAGACAATAAGTTATGCATAGAGTAACTATCAAAATATTGATAAGGAACTAGAGCTTGACCAATCTAAGATGGCTTAGTTGCCTATGAGGGAATACTTATACTATGGGGATGGTTAGGAGATGATAGATCAATTTACTCTAATTTAAGTGGCTAAATGGGATTTTATTTAAATTTTTCCTTTTTGTGAAGGCTCAAAGGGGGAAAAACTTCAGTGCACTTAGCTTCCACAATATTCCTCTTAGAAGATTCCTCCAAATGAACTGACCTTGTGGACCTTTCAGGTGCCTTAAGAGAGGATGTGATAGATACTTTCCTAGATGGAGATAGTATACCACCAAACTCGATGAAATAATCCATGTTCCATTTGAATCAATATTTTGACCTCTGAATTATTGCCATGGTTCTTTCCTTGATTTCACTAGACTCTAGAATGCTCCATTGGGTGGGTAGAAGAGGAGATGATTACATTTCTTAATATTCAAGATTAAATAGGTTTGATCTATCATCCTTCATTACTTCTAAAAAGTATTTAGACTTGAATTCCCTCATCTATTCCACTATTATTCTCATGTAGTATTGTTTCTTGACCTCAAATTCATCAATGAAATTAGCCCAATAGTTCACAATTTGTGGAATATGATGCAAACATGGGAGGAGGAAAGTCTCAAGATTCTTCCTAATGTCAAAGTGAGATTGAGAAACATAAGAATATAAATTAAAAACTACAAAGTATGTTTTGATGTTTACTGCATACATGATATTATTGCATGAGTATATTCTTAGATAAATAATAAAGGATACACATTTATTTTTTACAATCTTTCATCTGGTATGAACATACGATAACTACCTACACAAATAAATTATGATAATCTTGTTATATGCTTATATTTGATCACCTACAAGATGTATTAGTTGATATAAAAATCTCCAAATCAATCATACTAAATAAAATGGGTAGACTTCCTAATCTGAATCTGTAACCTACACACAAACACACTTATAAAATGTTAGTTGTTTTTTTTGGTTAGGGGACCTACCTCAGTCATATACCTAACCATTTAAGAAGATAAAAGACATTTTATTGAAGTAAAATTACAAAAAATGCATAAATTTGAAGTAATATACCTGACTCTGTTGTAGGCCAGTCACAACTAAAATTTACTAAAAATTATATAGAGGTTACAGGCTAGTCATATACGCAAATAGAACATGTGTTAAAATTTCACCAAAATAGTGATCTTGTGAGTTTCACAAATCCATTTTGACCTAAATTCACCTCTTCAAAACCTTTAATGCAAAATTATGCGAGAAAAGAAGAAAAAAAATTAAGTATGAACTCAATGGCAGGAGGAAAGTCTCAAGATTTTTCCTAATGTCAAATTCAGACTGAGAAACATAAGAATATAAATTAAAAGTTATAAAGGAAGTGTAATTCCTGCTTCAACTACCACTTGAGACCAAGAAACAAACTAGGAAAATTATGGAATAAATTTTTTTTGTAAGAAGGGTCTACAAACAAGTAGCAAGATACTAGTTTGAAACCAATAGGTTATGGAATAGATTCTGATTAACCAAACACAATATTTCCATCTTTATCTTATAACAAGTTTACAAGGTTCCAATTTGGGGGTTACAAGTTTTACTAGGGTTCAGGGAGAAATTTATCGCCAGGCATGCTCTCTATCAAGCCCTGAAATTCAACTAAATTTTTCACACACTTAGAATTATCAAAACTTTCTTAAACTAGCCTCATTGGATAAGAAATTTCCTCACCTTTCCAACCATATAAAGAAGTCCTCCTAACTCCTTGTAAAACTTAAGTTATGGCCGGGCGGAGTTTTAGGGGAAAAATTTCCCTTAGAGGTCCACAGGGATAGGGAGAAAATTGGGAAAATTTTCCCAAATGCCACGTGTCATCACATGATTCGTTCAGGTTGGCGGGTCATGGGGAAACATTTGAATTTTTTCCAAAAACCAAAGTCTCTATTTTCCAAAGGAAAATTTTCCTCCATGTCTCCGCACTTGCTCAAATGGCCACGTGGCGCTTTGTGATTTGCCGCAAGCCGGCGGAGGAAAAAGAGAAATTTTTCTAAAAGGGAAAAAAGGGTTAAGTTTTCCATTTTGATCTACACACCCCCCCTGCCATGTGTCAGCATGTGATTGGTTGGGGTCCGCGGGGTTGTGGGGAAATTTGTGAAAATTTTCCCAAGGCAAAATTTTCAAAAAGTTAAGTTTTTATTAAGGGCATGCCCCTCCAAGGTGCCATGTGGAAACTTATGATAGGATGAGAGGTTGGCGGGGCCACATAAAATTTTAGGAAATTTTTCCAAAGTTCAAAATTTAAATTTTTCTAAGGTCGAATTAATTTATTTTTGGTTTGGGATGGCCATTTTGAAGTAAAACTTCAAATGGCCACAAATTTTGATAGGAAACTCCATTTTAGACAAACGAGGACTTTCCAGAAATATCTTAGATTCCTCTTTACACAGAATTCATCAATTTTAGAATTTGGTGAAGTCTAAAGGGTCAATTTTAAGAAATCAATCTGTAGGGAATTATAATTTTAAAACTGGCAGTTTTTCCAACTTGCAAGTTTCATTCAATTTTGATTCCCTTTCTCCTCAACATGTAAATTGAACATGGACGGATGATCATGGGTGTGTTAAAGAGTGTTTTCTAGGTTCAAATTATGTATTGGGTTGCAATTGATATATTTTTCATCTTTTGACAGGAAATCTATTATGCAAGTTCAAAATCTAGTTTGATGCAGTTCTTGATGATCATTTTAATTGTTGCGTTTCCACAAGGTTTATAAACCTTAATACATCTAAATTTTCTTATCTCATTTCTTAATTTTAGTTATGAATCTGAACTGTGCATTTAATGAATTAATTCCGGTGCCAAATTTCAAAGAAAACAGAATTCAATTACTAACAATTTAAAGGTCAATTTACAATTTCCAAAGTGGAAGCATTTTCATTTCTGATCTGTAACATCCTATTGCTCTAATTTATTACTTAAAGTACATGGCACCATTTTGATATTTAAATTTTACAATAAAACAAGGAAACATAATGCTGTCGTTTATTCTTCACGCATTTTTTTTTACAGGGATACCATTTCAAACAACAAATGTAATTCAAAACATTCAATATAATCCAGTATGCACATTCCAACAGAATTAAAAGAATCAATGCCATCCTTTATTGAGAGGTCAAATAGCCTTACAACCAAACTCCTTTTCAATTTGATTTTATTTCAAATTTCAAAATTACAAGTATGGATATCAATTACATTATCTTCCCAAGGTAAAATAGAGAATACATTTCTCAATTCAATTACAACTTCCAATTACAAGGTAACATCTCACATTTCAACATCAATTACATTCATCCACTCTAAGTGGGAAGGGTTACATTCAATTTTCTCAAGAAAAGAGGACTGTCAAACTGTTTTATTCTTTCCCCAAACAACAGCTTGCTATTTTCTTCTTCTTTATTCATCTTTAAATCACAACAAGGAAGGGGGAAAGGCAACACTCTCCACCCAACCAAGATACCCAATGGGAAAATAGAAGCCATCTTTCCCCATTGGCCCCCGAGCCCCAACCATATTGAAATGGAGAATGATAATTCAACTCATGGCAACATGGACTTCTTTCACATGCAAGCAACACTCATGTACCATAAAAATCAAAGAAGACACAAATCAAAACAAGGCAGCAGTTCTCAACTACATTAGAAAACAATCATAAAATCACAAAGGCTTGAGAAAGCAAGACAAACAAGAGCAAGAACTATGGAGGTCTCCTTATGCCTCCCATGTTGAAATTGAGCATCCACCTACAACAACCACCAAGAACATAACCATCCCATAAACCTTATCCCTCCTCAACCCCTCCTTATCCCTCCTCCAAATTTATCCCTTATACCTCCCCCAAAGTAAGAAATGCATGAATATTCTTTTCCTAGGTGGATTCCAACCAACACTCCCTCCTCAAGACAAGTTCCAATGGCAAATCCCTTATCCCTCCTCTGATTAACCTCATAGCATTCTCTCCACACCATGCCCTAAGAATTATACCCATCCCTCTAAGATTTTCAAACACAACACATTCAAAAATTCATGCTAAAAGAGGGAAAAAACAAAAAAAAATAGAAGAGTGAGAGCCTACCTCTCCATAATGGAGACTTGTTTCCAAACAGCAGTTCTTTTGATTCTCAAAACACAGTCCCAAAACAGCAATATACAAGCATGTGAATCAATCCAAGCTCTTCCACAAAGCAAGCTCCAAAGGCAAGAGAAAAATTTGACCCAAGAGTGAAATCTCCAACTTTCAACAACCTCAAAATGAGGAGGAATTCCAATTTTAAAGGAGAGGGTGGAAGAGGATGATGTGGATTCCAAGTGGGATGCCACATCATTTTTCCTCACCCTCAAATGCAAACAACATCAAGTCAATTAAATCCTAATAAATGTGAATGACAAACCACTAACACACTTCATTTTTTCCCATCCTAAAAAAAAGGAATGCTTTTAAAATTTCTAAGACAAGTGCAAACAAATCTTACAATAAATCATGTCAAAATGCAATAAAATAAGTTGATTTTGACTCCAATATAATAAACATGATTGGTGGAGGATTTTGAGAGGTGTGGGACAAGTTTAACTTGTCCCATAAGCCTCCAAATTAGTCCTCCAAGCTCAAATTCGAATTTCAAGAGAGAGATGGAGTGTTTGACCTTCCAAAATCTTCTTACAACCTCTTACAATTTCTTACACAATCTATTACTTCACTTACACAACCCATACTTGGTAACTTACACACTCTTTTAAAATGCATTTATTTCTATGACATTTATTTATTACAACTTTAGACACAACCATATATTTAATTACCATATGGTTATAAAATATATAAATAAATTTCATTTTCAACCAAGACAATAACATTTAATTTCACCTTCCACATGCTATTTAATTAAATTAAATTTTAACTATATGACTCTCACATCATACTATCACTTTTAAATAATTAAAAAAAAAGCACATTACAAATAAAATACACACAACAATAATTAAAAAGGGAACACATAATAAAAACACACATATGCCCCTATGGTCACAATAATGGAAATCCCCCCCCATGGGAAATCCTAACAACTAAACACACAATCAAACACAATTGCTATGGTGACCTTGTTGATTTCACACTGAATTCCAATATGGTTAGTCTCCAGTCCCCCAACATTGTTGTGATTTTAACCTGCAAAATGCAAAATACCTCCTTCAGCCTCGTGGCCATATCAGAGCATATAAATGATATATAAACATTAGATCCAAATCAAAACAATATCAAGATTCAATATTTATCATTAAAATTCAATTTGTAACTATATCATCATCCAATATATTTCTATACTAGAGCTATTCATAATAATCAGTGTCACATGTCTAGAATTAACATCAATAACATGTCCATGTCAACTAGTATATCATCATCCACATAACAATAAAAATGTCTCAATGATCCTCAAGCAAAACATCTGAATCTAGATCAATATTAATCCAGGATATAACATCTAACCATCATACTAATAAAAACATAATAATGTCCATAATAATCTCTGATATATCATACTACATCAAAACATAATAATATCCAAAATGTGACCAATAGTGTCAGGATCAGTATTTGAATAGTGTCCAAGGAAAGTGAGCACTACAGGAAGTTTCAATGTTTACTACATCTATGATATTCTTACATGAGTAGATTCTTAGAGAAATAATAAACGATACACATATATTTTTTACAATCTTTCACCTGGTGTGAACATGCGATAACTACCTACACAACTCAATTATGATGATATTATTGTATTCCTATATTTTGATCACCTGCAAGATGCATAAGCTATATAGAAATCTCCAATTCAATGCTACTAAATAAAAATGGCTTATAATGCCATTGAGAACAAAAGGAAAATCTTAATTTCTTTCAATGAATAAAAATGGGTAAAATTCCTAATCTAAATTTGTAACCTACACAAAAACACACTTATTAAAATATTAGTTATTTTTTGTGGTTAGGGGACATGCCTCAGTCATATCCCTAACCATTTAAGGATATAAAATACATTTTATTGAAGTAAGATTACAAAAAATGCATAAAATTGAAATAATATACTTAACTCAATCACAGGCCATTCAAAATTGCAATTTGTTAAAATTTACACAGAGGTTACATGCTAGTCACATACATGAATGGAAGCTGTGTCAAAATTTCACTAAAATAGTGATCTTGCAAGTTTCACCAGTCCTTTTTTATCTAACTTCACCTCTACAAAACCTGTAATACCAAATTATGTGAGAAAGAAGCAAAAAACTGAAGTATGAGCTCAAGTGCACAAAGAGTCAAGGGATTGGAATGATGGGGGGTTAGTGGTGTTTTATAGTTTTTGGAATGCATAGAATATTGTGACATATATGAGTGCAATGTGAATTGGTAGGTGAGATAATAAGGGTCCATAGTTCATTAGACATGTAAATGGGTAGGTGGAATGGAAAAAATTAAATGTGAGTGGGTGAGGGTAAGTAAATGACTGATGAGGCATATTTTATCACCTTTTTAGCGGGGATTTAGAATTTTAGTTGATTTTGTAGTTTTTTCTATTTTTTTGGGATTATTATGTTTTATGATGTTTTTGGTATTTTTGAATAGGATACCTTATGCGTAAGGTACATTTTTTAGTGTCTATAATTTTCCCCCTTTCAGGCTGCATGTTGTAGCAACTAGGATGCAATGTAAAAAATTACAATGATATGGTGGTCTTCCAACTATTTGATAATGACTGTCATAATTGTGGGCTTAGATGGTTGACTAGATAGACATGAACCTTTAAATGTGATTGATGTTATACTTCATTTAGATTCTATGAATTGATCGACAAGTTGATTTCGTAATGAAAAGACTATTGATTCAATTGATTAACATGATTGATGAGTGGATATCATAAGATTAGAACATAAGGGTTTTATATGATATCTCCTCTCAAGTGAAAGTTCTTAGAGCCACTGGTTGACCTAGTATAACACGAGATGGAAAGTGACAATTGGAAATGATATAAAATGAACCTTGGCAAAGGCATGATGAGTGAAAGAAAGGAAATTTTCCCTATTAATGTGTAGGTGAAAAAGTGATTATAAATAGGTTAAAAAATTGATGAAAGTTATAAAGTTTGAGAGAATTGTTTCCCTATCCTAAAGTGATGATAAATGATTGCAAGGTAATTGATATGAAAAGAGGTGATTATACAAAAGTGTGTAGAAGGGCAGTGGATACCCATTGATGTTCATTCCGTACGAGGTGGAGATGTAAACATACACTGATATAGTTGCAATGATGGAGTGAAAGTGTTATGTAGGTGTATTAACATGGTATTTGTATATGTATAGACAAGGTTAAGACAAGATTACTATCAAACATATGATGAACTAGAAGGAAAAAGACACGAGAAAATGAGTAAACTGAAATAATATCTTGAACAAGGTCAAACATTAAAAGGTGACATATATGCCCCATGTCTCGTTTGAGATCCTATGTGTGCATGTGAAAGTTTAATTACTTCTTTAAGTGAATACTCATAAGACAATGATTGAAAATGCAATCCAATGTGTAGGTGTGATTGAAACATATGATTGGTGATAGATGGAATGAAAGGTAATTGTAGCCATGCATTACTCCACTACTAGCCAAATGTATATAACCCTAATGCATATACATTTTATTCTAGTCATAAAATTGCTCTACTACAACTAGGAATCCAAGCCATAGTAGAGATACTAGAAATACCCTAGAGAGAGAGTGTTTGAATTTTCTTTTGCTTTCTTTTTTTCTTTTGAATTTGGAAATTTTCTTGTGATTTTTTCTTGATATTTTTAACATGATATTTAATTATCTCATTTTCCAAAGGGGTTTAGAATCACTAGTGTCTTGGTGGATATAGTGGAATGTGATTTAGAGATGACATTGGTAAGAATAAAAAAATAATGGCATATGGCCTTAAAGGCAAGTTTTTAAGTGGGTAAGAGTGTATGGATACCTAAGAGGATAGTCATTCTAATTCAAACAAGTAAAGAGAGACCAAGCTCATGTAACTATAGAAGAGACTATTAGCTCAAAAAACATGACAACAATATAATCAAGAGTTTACCAAAATATATGAAACAACCAAGATGTGGAATGTGAATGAACTGTAAGTGAAGTATGTAATAGTAAACGCCAAAAATGGAAATGAATTGTGAATGAATGGAGTAAATATGGAATAAAATCCATAGAAAGTGATGTTTATTGTAATTTTTTGGAATATTAGTTTTTTTTGTATTTGAAAGATGTTTAGCTATTTTTGGATTTGTGTCTTTATGGGGTGTGTAGTGCTGATAGTGTAGGATTGTGGAAGAATCACGGTGTTTTTTTTGTTTTTAGAATATAATAGTGAATTGACATAATTGGAATGTAAGGAGAATGCAATTGTGGTGGTAGTGATGAACTAAATGAGAGTCACCCCAGTCCATGATAGGGACCGAAAAAATAGAGAAATGATGTAGAGGAGTAAGACGATAGATTTGAGGTAGATATAACTGGATGGATTAGAGGCGCTTAGAGGATGTGAATGATGAGTGAGTGAAGAACTGATGCCAAAATATAAGCCATATAAAGTGAGTATGGAGGACATATCGGATTGTGGGGATGAAAGTTAAAAATAAATATATCTATTTATTTAATGGTAAAGAGATAAGGAGATATGAGCATGGTGATAGTGATGATGTCAGGAAGATGAGGAGTGGAGAACTATTGATGTCTAAGGAAGCATGAGATCTAAGGGTGTGTATTAAAAATGAATGGGTTTAATGAGACACAGGTCATGGAATAGGAAGGGTATATAGGAGTGGAGGTAAAACAAATGAGAATGATGGGAGAGCTGAAAAATCAAATGATGGAAAGTGTAATTGGATATGGACGAGGCTTGTGAGGGACAAATGTATAAGAATAATTGGTTGTGTGTGGGTCTGATGGATGATGTGAGTGATGGAGTGTGATTAACATGGTTTATTTGTATATGATAGACAAGGTTTTCCTAAGACAAGATTACTATCAAAATATGATGAACTAGAAGGAAAAAGACACGAGAAGATGAAAGAAGAAAATGAGTAAACTGGAAATAATATCTTGAACAAGGTCCCAAAACATTAAAGGTGACTATAGACACCCCATGTCTCGTTTGAGATCCTATGTGTGCATGTGAAATTTAATTTATCTTTAGTTGAATAACTATAAGACAATGATGAAAATGCAATCAAATGTGTAGGTGTTGATAAAAATACTGATTGGTGACCTAGATGGACTGAAAAAGTAATTGTAAGCCATGCATTACTCCACTACTAGCCAAATGTATATACCCTTAATGCATATACATTTTATTCCTAGTCATAAAATTGCTCTACTACAACTAGGACATCCATAGCCATAGTAGACGATACTCAGAAATACCCTAGAGAGAGAGTGTTTGATATTTCTTTTGCTTTCTTTTGTTCTTTGAAATTGGAATTTTCTTGTGATTTTTTCTGATATTTTTAAACATGATATTTAATTATCTCATTTTTCCAAAGGGGGTTTAGAATCCACTAGTGTCTTGGTGGACTATAGTGGAAGTGATTATAGAGATGACATTGGTAAGAATAAAAAAATAATGGCATATGGCTTAAAGGCAAGTTTTTTAAGTGGGTAAGAGTGTATGGATACCTAAGAGGATAGTCATTCTTAATTCAACAAGTAAAGATGAGACCAAGCTCATGTAACTATAGAAGAGGACTATTAGCTCAAACAAACATGACAACAATATAATCAAGAGTTTACCAAAATATATGAAACAAACCAAGATGTGGAATGTGAATGAACTGTAAGTGAAGTATGTAATAGTAAACCCAAAATTGGAATGAATTGTGAATGAATGGAGTAAATATGGAATAAAATCATAAGAAAGTGATGTTTTATTGTAATTTTTTTGGGATATATAGTTTTTTTTGTATTTTGAAAGATGTTTAGCTATTTTGGATTTTGTGTCTTTATGGTTGTGTTAGTGCTGATAGTGTAGGATGTGTGGAGAATCACGGTTTGTTTTTAGAATATAATATGAATGTACATAATTGGAATGTAAGGAGAATGCAAATTGTGGTAGTGAAAATAAATGAGAGTCACCCCAGTCATGTAGGGATACCGAATAAATAATGAGAACATGATGTAGAGGAGTAAAGCGATAGATGAGGTAGATAACTGGATGGAGTTAGAGGATGTGAATGATGAGTGCAGAAATGATGCCAAATATAAGCCATATAATAGTGAGTATTGGAGGAAATCGTGTGTGGGGATGAAAGTAAAAAATAAATATATCTATTAATGGTAAGAGATAAGGAGATATGAAGCATGGTGCTAGTGATGATGTCAGGACGATGAGGAGTGGAGAACATATTGATGTCTTATAGGAAGCATGAGATCTAAGGGTGGTGGTATTAAAATGAATGGGTTTAATGAGGACAAAGGTTTCATGGAATAGGAAGGGTCTATAGGAGTGGAGGTAAAACAAATGAGAATGTGGGAGAAAAATAAAATGATGGTGAAAGTGTTAATTGATATGGACGAGGCTTGTGAGGAAAATGTATAAGAATAAATGGTTGTGTGTCATGATGGATGCTGTGAGTGAAGGAGGATCCTATGATAATAATGATTCTTTTCATGAGTGGTGATGAAGGAAAGATGGTGGATGTGGAATAATGTTCCAATAAGGCAAATTAATGAGAGCAAGTGTAGGTGACTTGTGAGGAAGATATGGAAGAATAAATAGATATAAATTATGATGTATAAATGCAAAGAGAATGTGAATAAGAACAATAGATGGTATATGATACAATAGAGGTGCAGGAGAGACAAGAATGATGCTTGAATGAGTGATGATGAAGGAAATAAGATGTGCATGGAAGAGGGTAAGATGAACCAATGCGTGAATCGAGATGTAAGAAAGAGAATAATGCAGGTTTAATGATTGGTTTTTAGCTAAGTGGGGGTATATACAATCAAATTAAGTGATGGATTAGAATATGTCATTGTCAAGATATAATCACATGATGATATAGATAGTGGAAAGCTAGATATATATGGTGAAAATGTGGAGGAATCCAAAGAGAATAAGGATGAGGAGAACATTCAAAGTGGAAGAACATGACAAGGTAGATGATGAGACTCTAGAAAAGCATGATGGTGTTGATTCCAAGGTAGAAATATGTGATGATGTGGATTGTAGAGTGGAGGAAATAGATGTGTAGACACTAGGTACACATGACGATTAGGAGGAGGAAGTGGTAAATGATGAGTCATATAATGGGGAAATTCTATGTGGAGAAGAATCGGGAATAGTAGTAGTGTGTAAAGTGATAGGAATGGGGTTAGTAGATGAATTCAGAGGAGATGGAGGCTATAAAAATGTCCCCCTTATCGAGACAATCTTGAATGAGGTTGTGAAGTTGGGGACATGATATAGTGGAATGAACATTAGTATGATGATAGGAACATGTTTCATGGGATACATTCCATAATGGTGGAGGTGATATGGGAGGGAGAGTGATGATATGG